>CM067327.1:126506250-128975000 GCA_034376525.1 Nicotiana benthamiana
TTAAATGCAGGCCAGATTTCATTTCAAACATAGCTCAAATTGATCCCAATTTTAGCCCCAGTTCAAACGACCCATACCCCATTAATTTAATCCGACCCAGCCTTAATTCAATCTGAGTCATTGATCAAATGACATCAACGGCCCATATTCCTTTTCCTAAATTAAATCAAACGACCCCCCCTTCGACCCCTCATTTGCATAGAGACCAGACTCTCTCTTGGTCTCTTCATCTCCACCTTCTCTGTAGAACCTTATGGTTCTCTCTTTCTTCTCCGATGGTCTTTATCGCCTCTCCGACCACCTCCACCCTTACGTTTCTCGACCGCAAGTCGCCATGGAACCATGTCTCATCGCTTCTCTTCGAGCCTTGGAGCCTCAGAGACTTCCACCATGAAAGCGGTCCCTGGAAACCTTGCTTGGCTTGTCTTTAGCCTTTCTCCGATGGTTTTTGATCCGATGGTGCTACGTACTCCGTTAGTAATGAGTTTCATAGCCAGATTTCTTACCTCACTGATTTTATTGCAAAACCCTAATTTTTGCCTAAGTCTTCTAATCTCTCACTTTTTAAAATATTTTTTTCACATTATTCTTTGTGTTTTACACTACTCTCTACTTGATTTCTTCGATTACTCAGGTTTTTCAACTTTTTATTCTCCTTTTCTAAGCTAGGGTTTCTGAAAATCCTTTTCTTTGGAATGCTTTCTGGATTTAAGTGATTAATCTCGTATGTCTATGGGCTTTGACTGATTTTGTTGAATTCTTCCTATACTAAAACCCCCAATCTTTGAACTTCGTCAGATTTTGCACTCCACCTTGTTATTTGAAATATGCATATGTTCTGTGCTTTGATTTACATGATTACTCCTTCGTTTAATTAGAATATCATGTGATTTTGCCCTAGTATGCTTCTATTAGGATTTCAGATTCGATTCTTTCCAATTTATGCATGACTTATTTGCTTATTCATGGAAATCTTTGTTATTCTCCTTAAATCAGTGTTATTTCGAATCTTTGATTCATTGAATTGTTATGGTAACACCTATGTGCTTATTCTCAATTATTTCCGTGCATTTGCAACTTTAATTAGTTTCTTACCTTATTTTTTATTAACCATGTGACTTATTGATTGGTTTCCTTAATTGAACCTTGGTGTATTTACCTTAATTGTCTACCCTGTGACCAAGTCTTGCTTGATTTTCTTTCCTTAAATATGTTATACTCTTTACCGTTGGCTAATTACCCCTCAATTAAGGGAAGACTTGTTGATTTCTTTTGCCTGATTGATTTTGTGGCTTCATTAATTGAGGTAGTTGATGTCCTTTACCTTATTTTGGTCTACCTTCAACTACTATAAGTACTCCTCCTCTCTTCTCAGTTCAAACACGAACAGAATTCATTTCGAACTCTCCCTCTTATACAAAATATATTCAGTGCTCTCTTTTGTTTCAACACCATCTCTCTCACTTATCTTGAAACTACTGGTTACTCAGCTGCTTTGGAATCCAGGCTGAATTTTAGCCTACTATATTGTTCTGTTGTTCTCTATTGTAATGTTTGCTTAGGTCTGATATTGCTGCTCACTTCTCTACTATTGCTGCTCACTTCTTTGCCTATTGCTGCTCTCTCTGCATATTCTCTGCTATTTCTGCTCACTTCTCTAATATTGCTTCTCATTTCTTTTCCTATTGCTGCTCTCTCTGCATATTGTTGCTCACTCTCTTGCACACTATTTCTCCCTACATTACATATTATAACCCACTACTGCCCTGCATTACCTTGCCTTCAACTAGTATGTCTCCTATTTGATTTACAGCTTCAAAATAATATGTTTCTATTTATTTTGCACTTTCTCTTATTTCTATTATGTTTCTACTTAGGGTTTTGTTGTTCTTACTGCAACTAGCATGCCTCTATATTGATTAATATGCATGTCTTAATCTGGCAAGCCCATTACTCCTTTTGTCTATCTCCTGCATGTTCCTCCTTACCCTTAACCCCAGTACATTATTAGCATGTATTCAGAACCCTCTTAGCTACTAAGTAACCCTAGACCTCTTCTTGATGTGTGAATCTATTTGGTATCTATCGATCTCATGCTATTTAAAACCTGCTTGATTGTTTACGTTCTGAAGTGCTTCTTTTTTATGTTTGTGTATATGTAACTGTGTTCTCACTTGTGAGTTACTTGTCCCCCATGTCCTCTGCCCCTGCTTGTGCTTGTCTTCCTTGAACCTTGTAGCCTAATATTGTCTCTTCTGCTGCTTTTCTCTCAAAAATGTTTTCATGTGAATCCACTTTCAACTATTTTTTACCTCAATCTCTTTAAAACTCTATCATAATCTCACTATTCCTAGAATTTAGGTTCTACCCCCTTGGTGTAAGCATTGCCTTGGATGCCTTGAGTATCCACTGAACTTTGATGCACAAGACTGCTAATTCCACACTTGCACTGATTCAATGTTAATCTATTGGGTGCCTAGTATTGGCCAGGCGGCCCCAATGGGCCCTTAGGGAGCTTTTCCGCACACCAAACCTTGGCAAAGGCTGTGAAACTCGAAAGAAGTGAGGTTGGAGATTTGGTCGTGGTTGAAATCTCCCAATAGATTAACTTCGTATTTTTACTCTTCATTACTGTAATCTAATCGCATTGGCCGGTAATAACTTGTAATAAACAATGGGGGTTTATAGTGAAAATGGGAGGGATATGCATGCTTAGTTTAAGGGTACGGGTAGAAAACCTGTTCATAGGATTTTTCTTATTTTTGCAATCGACATCATGTCTAGGACATGCATCTCACACGACTAGAAATCCTGTTTCAGACTCTTTTTCTTTCAATTTGTCATTTTACTCATTGTATAATCACAATAGGTTAATATCTAACAAGTCAGTATTATTGCTACTGTATTTATATACCATATTTTAGGACCCTTATGTGCATTAGATATCATGTACTTAGGGCTTTGTTTGCAATTTATTGAATACCTCGCTAGTTTTGTTTAACAACATAAGTCTGGTTAATAGTTTCCTTAAAACTGGAAAACAAATATGCTTTCTTTTATGATCAAACAACGCCTAGGCAAGACTTTGGCCGGATAAAATCGATTAATCATATTCTCATCAATTTCAGACTACTCAGCCTCTTAACTTTCTGAATTCCGCTTCTTTGGAAGTTTTCTATTAAACTCCGCCCTATTTCGAGATAATAGCGTCTATATATTTTTTGTACTAGTTAGCTGTCCTATCCAGAATTGTGATACTATTTTCTAAAACTTATCAGAATATGGCATCTTTAACATCTCTACTACGATTTTCAAAGGTAGATTTCAATATTAATTCCTATATACTTACTGCTCTCCTTTTAAATTACACTTCTGAAATTCCGAATAATTTCGCATCTGTTTTCTACCTCTCCTGTCTGAAACTATGCTATTTTACTTTTATCAAAATACTAAATCTTTGATACCTTTTCTATATATTCTCAAGTGTGTTTTTAAAGTATCTCTTACTGATTCCAAAACTGCTATGTACTTACGGCCATTATTTCGACCAAACTTTCTACTTTCTGCCCAATTTTGAGAAATCTATCTTCGGCAGTCTTTCCTTTTAAATTCTCATTTTTTAGACCTTCAATGTGTTTGAGAAGTGCTAATTGTATGCCTATCTATCGAGGGATGTTTGAGCCTTTTACATGCTCTTTGTATGGTTACTTTTTGTGTATTCTTATTTGTTATGTATGTCGCTTAGCATTTTGACCTTGAAACCCATGGGTTCAGCCTAGTCCTTACCTTATAGGAATAGTGGTCCTAAATACCCTCTAGGATCTATAAGACGGGATAGCACGCAATAAGCATTCGTGACTAATCCACACACAATAAGCATTCGCGACTAATCCACACGTTTAAATGACCTTTACGGGATAGGAAGGGTAGAATATGGAGATGATGACCGGTGCGCTAATATCATTTGCGACTCCTCTCCTGAGGAGTGCGTGCGCGGTATCGTACCGATGTGATCTGCATTGTATTTAAACCTAGGACCTCTTTCCCCTTTTCTTTATTTGTATAATGTTTTTGTTAAATTTATGTTTTTTCTTCCCATTAATCCTTCTTTTTTAAAATCACTTATGTTCTTTCCTTTCCTTTCTAAAATTTTAGATTTTGTTTGTAACTACTATATGCAAACTTTATGTGTTGCTTTCTACTCTCCTTAAAGTCACAATCAAGCACGGCGGGGAACCACACTAGTGGATATTGAGGGGTTCCTAACATCTTCCCCTCGAGATAATCTCAATCCCTTACCCGAACTCTGGTATTCTTTCAAAAACCTTCTTCTTTTCTTTAAAAGTGTCCTAATGCACTATAATCATTAGGTGGTGACTCTTCAAATTCCATAACCCAATTTCTCAAAAAAGAACAAGAATTTTTTTGTCCATAATGTTGTAAACCTGATTTCTCTTCTTTGAGGAGGAAAAAGGGGCGTCGACAATCTGCTTGTGCGTTTTTCACTTAACTTCCCCACGACCGCTTATCCGACAACACGCTTCTGCGGATCCCCAAGTCCACTCCTGCGGCCCTAAAGTCTGCTCATGCAGACACGCTAATGCGGCCCAAGTTCCGCTTCTGCGAAACTTCAAAACCATACCAAAATTGCCTCTACGCTCCTTCACCCGCTTCTAGATCCATTTTCGCATAAGCGGAAATACCAGATGTCAGAAATCACAGACTTGAAGAAACTTCCAAAAACTCTCGTTCTAACACTCGGTCTTACTCCGAGGCCCCTGGGACTTCAACCAAAAGCACCAACTTATTCTATTACCTTATTCAAACTTTCTCACTATCGTTAACATCAAAATCCTCAAATTTCATCAAATCAAAGCCTAAGTTTCTTAAAAACTTCCGAATTGCACATGCGATCAAAACCTGTCCTAAACACCTCCAAATGACCTGAAACGTTGCACACATATCCAAATCACCTAACAGAGGTACTGCAACTCTCAAATTCCAATTCGACCCTCGGACCAATATCTCACATATCTACTAGAATTCGCTAGAATACTAACTTTGTCAATTCAAGACAAATTCTACACCGGACCTCCAAAGTAAATTCCGATCACACTCCTAAGTCATAAATCATCCCCCGAAGCTAACCGAATTACCAAAATTCACATCCAAGCCCTCTAATACAATAGTCAACTTCCGGTTGACATTTCTAAAGAAAGTTTTCCTTTAATAGATTAAGTGTCTCATTTCCATCTAAAACTAATCCAATTCTACTCGATCACCTCAAATACTGATAATGAATCATAGAGAAACATGATCTAAGATATGGGGTGGTAACTCATGTGACGACGGGTCGGGTAGTCGCATGTTCCAATTTCTTTGTTATTTGCATAGGAACTAAAATATATTGCATAATTTGGTTGGGAAGATTGTTCAGGGTAGATTTTATAAGAGTCGAACGACCTGACATAGTTAAGAAATTAGTTTTTCATTCTGCTAGTCTATTCTTAAAATTGTCCAAAAGGAATTGAAAGTCTTCAGTTTTGGGTCTACCAATGAACATAGGGAACCCTAAATATTTACCAAACGAGGAGCCTTCCTTAATAGAAAAAGTCTCTTCAATAAATATTTTATTATTCTGAGAGCAGTTCTTCGAGAAGAAATCTTTTGATTTTTCAAAATTTATTTTTAGCCCCGAGCAATTGGTGAAGTGATTCAGTTCATCAACTATTGTATGAAAACTCTTAGTAGTAATCTTGGACAACAACACAATGTCATCTGCAAATAGAAGGTGGGAAAGTTCAGGCCCCTTTTTTGATATACTAATTAGTTGCTACTGCAAGTAATCTACTGAAAATGAGATGCTACGAGTGAGCATTTCCATACAAATTATAAATAAGTATGGTGAGAGAGGATCTCCCTAACGAAAACCTCTTGTAGGACTAAAGTAAAGGGTTCTAGAACCATTGATCAGGATAGAAATTGAGGAGGTTGTAACACATGACATAATTAAGATAACCATTTGGGGTGGAATGTTAAAAAACTTCAGTGTTCTCCTAAGAAAAGACCATTCTATTCTGTCAAAAGCCTTTTCTAAGTCTAATTTTAGTAACATTTAAGGAGTCTTACCTTTAGCAAGCCTAAAATAATTTAAAACTTCTTGTACTATGATAGCATTGTCGGAGGCTCGTTTACCTTGTTGAAAACTAGATTGAATAGATCCCATTATCTTAGCAATGAGTGGTTTCAACCTATTTAAAATAATTTTGGGTAATTAATTTATATAAAGCATTACATAAGCTTATAGGACGATAGTGTTGTATAGTAATAGGATGTTGAACTTTGGGAATAAGGCAAATAAAAGTTTGATTCAACTCCTGTGGCATGACCTTAGTAGAGAAGATTTCTTGACAGAATGAGCTTACTTTACTATCCACATATGGCAAAATATTTTGGTAGAAAAAAAGGATGTAAACCATCCGGACCTGGTGACTTGTGTGGTTGGAAATTAAATAAAGCACTCTTAATTTCCTGAGTTGCAACAGGCTCGTCCAAGAGGTGTTGTTCTGCCATTGAAAGATTAAGAGGAGACGATTCATGGTACTTGTTAGGCGAACTTAGTTGATCAATAGTAAAAAATATATGGTAAAAGGCAGTGATATGTTTCTCTAAAAAATCCTACTGGGATATCCAATTGCCTACCATATCAGGAAGACTAAAAATCTTATTCCTTCTATGTCTATGCATGATAGCCATATGGAAAAATTTAGTATTTGCATCTCTTTAGTTTAGCCAATTAATCCGTGATTTTAATTTTCAAAAGTCTTCCTCTAATAGTAATAGTCTATTATATTGCATAGAAAGATCTATTCTAACATTTGTAAGAACCAACTTGTAGGGTAATGCATTGAGGCCTGAATTCCTAGTAATCTGGCTAGTAGGTTTCCTTTTTGCTGGAAAATATTCCCAAAATATTGCTTGTTCCAATAAGTGGCAGACACTTGAAATATTTTAGTAGTTTGGGGTAAAGTATGATCCCCTAACCAAATGTTTTGCACTAAATTATGAAAGTGAGGATGAGTTGCCCATATTGTCTCAAAGCAAAATATTTTATTTGTTATCTTAGCAATAGGTTGAAGTTCATTAAAAGTGGACAATGATTCGAGTGGGTACTAGGAAGATGTTGCACCACTGCTTCATGATACACATTAAGCCACTCATAATTGGCTAAAAAACGATCAAGCATCTCTAATATGGTATTACCCAATCTAGGTTTCTTTGTCCAAGTAAATCGACTTTCATGAAAGCCTATGTCTAAACGTTTACAATAATTTAAGCAAGCAAGAAATTTATCTACTCTACTATTACTCATAGGCAAACAACCAAATTTCTCCCTAGAATTTATAACTTTATTAAAATAGCCTCCTAATAACCAAGGCATATTAAAATTATTGTGCATATTTTTTAAATTTTCCCGAAGTAAAGATTTTGAGTGAGTATGATTACTTGCATATATAGCAGACAATAACCAAGGATATGTAGTAGTACTAACCTGGACCATGCAGTGTATTTCTTGGTCAAAAATCCTCATTTCAGTCACCCTTATACCCTCCTCCTTCTAAAGTACCACTAAACCTCCTCGAAGCCCATTGACAACCACTTGTGGCATATGAGTAAAATTAAAGTCATCCCTAAGCCTAGAGTGATCACTGATGTGTGTTTCGAGTAAAATAACTAATACAGGCATATGATAGTCTAGCAACGACCTAAAGTGCCTCCTAAATTCAGGATTGTGGGATCCCCTACAATTCCAAAGAAGAAAATTCATAAAGGAGTCAGGGATGAGTGTCTGCTCTATTTAAAGGCTGACGAAAGTGGTCTGACAGAGAGTGAGAACGATGACCATGGAACATTTCCCTATCACTGGATTTAGAGGCTGACGAAAGTTTAAGCTGAATGTTACTAGATTAGGTGAACACTTTAGGATAAACGTTTTTTTGTACTGCTCCTTTAGGTCGTATATAAGAATCCACTTTAGCTACCAAAATTCCGTCCTTGTTTTCCTTATTTATGCCAGAATTTCTGCTAACTCCCGCCTTGTTGGACTGTCTAGTGCGTGTGTTGAGGGAGGTGGTGTGTGAGGTGGAGACTTCGTTGGACTGAAGTTGTCCATCGGACTGAGAGGACTAGCATAGGGTAAGAGTGGGTTGAAAGAGCGGATTGACTGAAACCATGAAGCATATACTTGACCCATGTGGTGAGGAGGGTAGAAAGGCATTAAGTTGATCACTGGGTTCCCGTGCCGATTTAAAGGATTCATGGGGTAGATCCAGCGAGGAGTTGAAGAGAATGGTTGATTCTCTACAAGGAGAGGAGTCTGCGTTGTGATCCAATTGTTCTGTGTGTAAGCCTCCATCCCCAGACGCATACCCTTTGTTGCAATCTTCGCTAAGTGGGATGGATTCTGTATGAGAAGAACCACTTCTTGTACCTTCATTTCCATAGTGAACGTCAATGCATACCCTTATAAGCACATATTCAACCAAGACCTCAGAGGCAGGTGTGTGGAGATGATATGAAATGTGCAGACCATCGGTAAAGAGATGTGGGGTAACTGTGGCCCTGCGTGATCATTATGAGGAGGTGAAAAAGTTGGTTGTTCATTAGGGTTTTCTTCTGCATACTCGTGTAGTGACTGCTGTTTGGAAAAGAAGGACGTTGCATCCTTTGAGTCTTTAGTAGGATTTTGTGTGTGAGTCTATGTTATAGGAGAACACTTATCAGAAAATAAGCAGTCTTGAGTAAATGGAGAAGAAGTATTAAAGGTGGATATAGTAGGCGATGGAATGAAGGAAGGATGTGTATCACATGTAATGCAATCATTATGTTGGGGTGAAGAAGTGCTCGTTTTGGTTACCTGATCTGCTGCATGTACTGTAGCATGAAAAATTGAGAACTTTTGGCTTATGTAAGGTAAGGACGCGTCATTAAGGGACAAATTAGTAGATGAATTGTGAAGGTTTTATTAGTGGAAAGATGAGGCAGAAGTATTACGTGGAGGAATGGGCTTATGTGGCTATAATAGATGAAGAGGCGAAAGAGCAGGTTCTAAACCTTGATTAGCTTGTAATTTAACTTGTGTAGATGTATTTATGATAGATTCTTATCTTGGATTAGTTGTAGGAGTTTTCAAGTCTAAAATGTTCATTACTAGGTTATTCTGTGGAAACGTGAAAGTTGAAGAATTAATTGGGCTATGCCCCACCTTTAGCCATTTCCTATAACAGGACGTGTATGAAAACTAGGCAGACCTTCATTAATTGTGTCTAGGTGGGCTAACCAACTAAAACTATTCAAGCTTTCTATATTAGGCTTGGTAGGCAATCAGCCTATATGAGGCCTGATTGAGTTAGGTTACTTGCCTTGTCCAAGTCCCTGCGTAGGTGATGCACCAGCTACCACCTCCTTGTTCATTGAGGGTTTGGAGTTTCTTGTAGGGTAGTTTTGTTTTTTGGGAACTCCACAGTAGTCTATTTTTTATGTTGTGGTGTAGCTAGTAGAGCCTAAGAAGATGAAGTGTTTTCCTCCATAACTGAAGAGACAGGCTTTGAACAGTGATGTTTGCCATGTCCAAAACCCCACAAGTAGTACAGAGGAGGTTAAGACCCTCATATTGGATAAGTTGTGTATGGTGGCCTATATTAACACGAGTCTTTAGAGGCTTCTCCAGTGGTGTACCTCAATATAATTTTTTGCATATTTTTCTCTTGTTGTAGACGATGTACATGAATCAATCTTAAGTAGTTTTCCTATTTTTTATCCAACACGCTGAAGTATATCCAAATCATAGAACTCCGTAGGCAGTTCAGGAAGCATTTTATGGACTTTTAATTTCCATGTTAATTGAATTCGTAGGAAATCCTTTATGGAATTTCATGTCCAATTCAAAATTGGATTGTAAGAATAAATTAATATTAAATATATAAATATTAATTACGAGTACCAAATGTATATCACATATATATTTCAATCAAGAGCTATAATTTAATTTTTTATTCCAAATAAAAAACTTCAATGTGTTTACGATATTAAGTATATACGTCGTGCTAGCAAAGAACATAATAATATTTCATTTGAAGTAATAACTAAATTATTTGACTGATTAAATTCTTTAATTTAATTAACAAATAACAAAATAATTAATCATTTAGCAAAGAACAGAACACTCGTTAGTGTGACCCCATAGGTTCAATACTATATCGGTAGTAAATTGATCATATTAATATCCTAATCAAGGGTGGAGTCTAGCAACACTCCTTAACGATCGGATAGCATGAAAAATATAATTTACTCTCAAGAACCAGTAGAAGAATAATGTAGTAATTCCTTTTGTCCTTATAAATTTGGATCATCCTAGGATATGGTTCAACTGTCAAATCTTAATAGGCGACAAACTATGTGTCATGTCAAGTATAATCGACCATTGAATGACCTAAGAAACTCTTTTCTTCTTTCGTTCAATTGCTCTGGCCAAGGTCTTAATTTGGTCGTTGATAATTCTTGACAACCAGTAGCAGACCCAGGATTTTGTGCAGCGGGTTCAATCTTAAAAGTATATAACTTTAATCGTAAAATAGTAGTTGTCAAGTAGGTTCAAATAACTATTTATACAAAATTTACACTGCTTTTATCCTAAATTATACATATACACAGTTATTTTTTTGTGAAGCAGGTTCGGTTGAACCTGCTAGCCACCACTTGGGTCCGTCGCTGATGACAACATAGAGCTTAAACTCATTACCAAGAGTTGACAGATTGCATCGTGATCGATCACTAATTCTACAAGTATTTAATCGTACTCAATATCCTTTCAACTATGGCCTTGGGCCATAGGTGTCTGGTACCAAAGCACAATAAATAACTTATCAATTACTATGACGATCTCAGACAAAAGGAGACTTTTACATCACATTCTTCAAGAGAATATCTTATTGAAAGTTTATGGTAATTCTAATCATTAGAAATTATCCAATAAATCGGTTCAATGATCATATCTCTATATGCATCATCTATCTATGTGATTTAGTTAATGGGGTCAACTAATCTTTATTTCATAAAGACGATCACATAAATATTGATCTAACCGGATTACTAAATCCAAATCAATAATTCTACGATCAACAAAAAATTTAGATTAAATTACAAGAAATTTTACTCTCATTATCATGATCTCCATCACAATGTCAAGTCTCAAAATGTAATCAAGGACCTTATCAAATTAATCAAGCAATTAATAACCATGATAAAAGAATGTTAAATGCCATATATAGTTTATATCAATCAACATTCACAAAAATATATTCTGATCATCTAATATAATATTGAATCTAATGCATGTCTACTAAATCCCTAAAAAATTATGTATCGATCGTTCTTCTTAATTAAACTATGTTAAAGTAAAAAAAAGACCAGCTACAAAATAAGTTCTTGAGAATTCAGATTAAAATGCTTTAGATAAGCCGTCCCACCGAATCAACGTACCCATGTATGAATCAATGATGTAATTTTATCACCAAATTAGACGGACCCTACCACTAAATTATGCAAAGATAATCTGAAAAGTTGATATTCAGAAGATAGCACCAACAAAATTATAAGGAAAATAACCTCACATTTAAAAAGGAAAAAAAAATGTTGGAGCTACCGACATCTTTACAGGGTTAATTTAAGGTAAAAGTTAAAATTGTTGGAGAGGAAAATAGAAAATTTTCAAATATATAAGTAGCAAGAAATTGTTTAGAACCTTAGACCTAGTCAATGCCTCCTCAGATACAACAACAACAACCCAGTATAATCTCACTTAGCGGGGTTTGGGAAGGGTAGTGTGTACGCAGACCTTACCCCTACCCTGGGGTAGAGAGGCTGTTTCCAAATAGACTCCCGCCATCCTTCCCTCCAAGAACTTCCCACCTTGCTCTTGGGGAGACTCGAACTCACAACATCTCGGTTAGAAGTAGGAGTTGCTTACCATCAAAGCAACCCCTCTTGTTCAATTGACTAGGCTGACTTACTGTAAAATTGCAAAATTATTGGGGAGGAAATTAAAAGTTTTCAAATTTAACAATAGGTCGGAATTGTTTTGACCTAGTCAGTGCATCCTTAAGTAAGCTAAGTAATCAATTGACTAAGTTGATTTGATCTAAAACTGCAAAATTGTCGGGGAAGAAATGAATCTTCATATTTATAACATGATATTTTAGACCTGGTCAATGACTCCTCAAATAAGTTATTCGATTATCACATCCTCAAATTCTCTTCCTTCTTCCTTTTTCACAAAGTAATAAAGGAGTAAATAAAGATTTAATGGAATAATTTTGTATGTGCACCAAATAGGCAAGAGGAGTTGTTCTGATGGTAAGAAACCCCCACTTCCAACCGAGAGGTTGTGAGTTCGAGTCTCCCCAAGAGCAAGGTGGGAAGTTCTTGGAGGGAATGATGCCGGAAGTCTATTTGAAAACAGTCTCGAAAACAGTCTCTCTACCCAAGGGTAGTGGTAAGGTCTGCGTACATACTACCTTCTCAAGACCTCACTAAGTAGGATTATAATGGGTTGTTGTTGTTGTTGAATTTTGTATGTGCACCACACAGACTAATTCATTATGATTAAGTAGCAAAATAAGCAAAATAAATCATATGTAGAGGAAATGTCATGTACTTATTGTATTGGTGTATGCATAAGATAATTAAAAAAACTGTCGAACATAGAATAAGGTAATATATTCAACAAATAAATAATTATCAGATTATATGAGATAAATAATTTAAATCAAAACTTGGGAAATTTCAAAACCACCGCCCAAAAAGGTATAATTTGAAACTATAATTAAACAATTAATCACATGAATCGCAGATTAGATTATCATTTGGATTTAATAAAAAGGTAGTTGCTGATTTTAGTAATAGGTAATTAAAAAAGATTACAAGTATATCTACACACATTAAGACAAACAATGGAATCTTGAAATGGGGCCAATGAGACAGACTGAAAGTCCCACAGCTAATGGTGTCCAACGCGTTTTAATAAGGATTCTATCCGTACGTAATTATAATTTTATAATGCACGGAATTCTAGTTTTAGAACACATTTCATGAATGAATAGCTTGTTGCAAGAAGTTATAAAACAATTTAAAAGGGGAATTTTTTTTATAAAAATATTGTTGGAGTTATAGCATTTTGTTTACCGAAATCTCACAATCACAATTAATTTCTCTGTTTTTTGCTTTTGGAGAGACTCGAACTCAAAATCTATCGATTGGAATAAGAGGTTGCTTACCACCAGAGTAACCCCTCTTGTCTAGATGTCTTTATATATCAAAAGTAAAAAAGACAGGTCAGTGCATTAAATTTCTGTTATGCGCAGGATTTAGGAAAGTGTCGGACCACAAGGATTTATTTTATGCAATCTTATTTTACATTTCTACAAGAGTTATTCTCACGGTTCGAGTCATGATCTCTTGATCACATGACAATAAATTTATAAATTACGCCGGTATTAGGAAATATATTTGGCCGGATAATAACGTCGAACCTAGCAAAGAAAAACAAGTCGAAGATGGAGAGAACAAATCAAATCCTGCCAGGTAAGATTTTAATTATGGGAAATTCTTCTTTGGATGGGTTTGTTTTCAAGTCCATCCACCCCTTATTTACACAGCCCAATACCATCAAAGCTCAGGGGAGATGAACTTACTATAACACGTGGTCCACTGTCATGATGTGAACATTATCAACTTGACTCATATATCTAATCCCACCTCGCATATACACAGCCCACAACACGTAGATACAATATTTTGGATACTAATGATGTTTGGATCAATTTGTGTGTATGCTTTATTGTTAGTTTGTTCGTTTCAATTTATGTGAATATATTTAACTAGGTATAAAGTTTAAAAAAATAATATTTTTAAATTTTATGGTCTTAAATAATTTAATAAGGGGCTTAGAGTATTTGTGTGATTATAAAACCTTCTCATTAAGGGTATAATTGTAAGTTTACGCTAAGTTATTTCTAAATTAAAAAATAAATTACTCTTTTTGAAATTGACTAAAAAAAATAAGTTTACATAAATTAAAACGAAGAAAATAATATTTAATTTGTTATCTTTCATTTATACAGGTATTGAATATCTTTATCTATAAAGGTTCAAAGCGAAAGGGATGGAACCACCTTTGTTTTAAGTTGCGCTCAATTGACACCTTTCAGTCAAAAAATTACATTATGTAGATAAGCTTTTTGTGTATGTATATATACTATATATTACATCCCTGCATCCGCGAAATTTTAATTCTTGATATTTTAATTTTTTTAATAAATTTTTTAGCTCTACCACTTCAAATGGATAAGAAGAAATAATATTTTTTATTAATATTTTATAGGGAAATATTAACAATAAAACATTAATATGAGGATACAGAGCTCAATTAGCCACTAATTATAAGACAATCAAGTATTACAAATGTGACGACCCAAAGGGTCATCACTATAATTCTCCATTTCCATGCTCTTTTGAGGCCTTGAAAATCTCTTATTTAGTTGCCTCAATTTGCGTGTGCAATCCGGGCGCGAAACCGAAATTTTTTTATGTAGAAATATTTGAATTCTGTGTTAAAAACTATGAATTTTTATAATAATATTGTTATAGTTGACCTTGGCAACGTTTTGGGTAAACGGATCCGGACCCGTGATGTGACAGTCCCGGAGGATCCGTAAGGAAATTTGGGACCCGGGCGTATCCCCCGATCGAAATCCGTGGTCCCAGGCTCGAGTACGGAGTTTTCCTGTGAAATTGTTTTTGAAAATGCTCAAGGAAAAATGAAAAAAAAAATTTGATCAAAAGTGATGGTATCGGGCTCGTATTTTGGTTCTAACGTCCGGTACAAGTCTTAAATGAGTGTTAAACGCTATCTGTAAAGTTTTGTTGAAAACGGACATCGTTTGACTTGTTGCAGACTAAAAATGGAAATTTAAATGTTTTGAATTTTGAAATGAAAATCATGAGTTTTGGAGGTTGATTCTTTGATTTTGATGTTATTTTGGCGATTTGATCGCACGAGTAAGTCCGTAGGATATTTTTTGGTGGGGTGAATGTTTGGGTTGGATCCCCGTGGGCTCGGGTGAGTTTCGGATAGGTGTTTGGCTCATTTGAAACATTTTTAATTGCTGGTGTCTGTAGTCTTCACATTTGCGAAGACATATTCGCTAATGCGAACTCCCCCGTTTTGCCTGCTTCTTCGCCAATGCGAGGAATAATCTCGCAAGTGCAAACCTCCCTTGCTTGGCCAGACATCGCAAATGCGATATTTTTCTCACAAATGCGATCGTCCCCTTGGCATCTAGACTTCGCAAATGCGAAGTCGATCTCGCAAATGCGACCTCCCCCGCCTAAGCCATGGGTTCGCAAATGCAAACCCTTTTCTCGCAAATGTGAGTTCCCTTTTATTTTGCCCAGTTCGCAAATGCGAAGTCAATATCGCATTTGCGACACCTGCAACTGTGCAATTTATACTTAACTGATTTTAAACTTCATATTTCATATTTTCAAAACCCAAAACCTTCATAGGCGATTTCTCTTGAACCCCTTCATCTCCAAACCACTTGTAAGTCAACGTTTACTAGTTTTCTTCAATTTTTATCATCTTCTAACATGATTTAATCCTTAAATCAAAGCATTCATGGTTAAAAATGGGAATTTGGGCAGGATTTAGGTTTTTCAATAATTTGGGGGTTTTGATCTCGATTTGAGGTCCGATTTCAAATCTAATTGTAGATATCATCTTGTGAGGGAATGAGTCACCCGGTTTTGGTTCGAACCTCGAGTTTTGACCACGTGGGCCCGGGGTATTTTGAGAATTTTGGGCAAAACTTTGGAATTTCATTTTTATGCATTCAAATTGATTTAACTAACATTTGTTGTTATATTTGAGTAAATTGTTGTTAGATTCGATCGATTTTGAGGCGAATTTGAGGGGTAAAGCTATTCTAGAGGCGTGAGTTGAGCTAGAAGCTTTCGAGGTAAGTGTTGATCTAACTTTGGCTTGAGGGAATAGGATTAGGTTGTTATTTGTTATGTGCTATGTGGAGTCGGTGTATAGGTATGGTAACGGTTACTTATGCGCCCGAGTCAAGCATGACCGTGATGTCATTTTTGCTATAAAAATTGCGAAAGAAGTGAACAATTGTGATAATTTACTTGTTATAAGAACTATGAAGTGAAAGTTTAGAAGTAAATGAACTAAAGAGGAATTTTTGGTACTTTTCCCTTGCTGGTACCTATCGTTGAGTTGTATTCCCTTGCCGGGATTCATTGTTGCATTATTCTCCCTTTCTGGAATGTTTTGTTTGATTTGTACTTCCTTTTCCTGTTTGTTTGTCACCATTGATTGGGTGAGGAAGAGAGAGTAAAAGCACAATGGGAGATGTCGTGCACTACGTATATGAGAGTAAAAGCATGAAGGGTGATGATGTGCACTATTTATCGAGAGTAAAAGCACGAAGGGTGATGTCATGCCTTGTATTTGATATTCTTGGTGAGAAATGAGAGTAAAAGTACGAAGGGTGATGCCGTGCATTATTGAGAGTAAAAGCACGAAGGGTGATGCCGTACAGTTATTGATTCATTGGTTTTTCTTATTTAATTATTATTAATTCAGTTCCATCTCTTGATTGTAGAAGTTTTAATTGAACTGCTACTCCCCCAGCATGCCCCCTTTCCTTTTTATTTGTTTAAATTCTTCTTCTCTTTCTGTTATTGCATATATCTGTACAAGTGGGTTGTGGTAGGTCCAGTTTAGTCTCGTCACTATCTCGCCGAGGTTAGGCCGGGCACTTACTAGCACATGGGGTCGGTTGTGCTGATACTACGCTTCTGTGCATTTTTTTGTGCACACGTCAGGATACAACCTACGGACCGCAGCTATAGTTCGGGAGTGATCCTTCAGTCCAGAGACTTTGAGGTAGTTCGCTAGTGTTCGCGAGCCCCGAGTCTCCTTTATCTTTTTCTTTCAGTTTATTTAATTGTATCAAACAGATATGTTATGTATTTCTTTCAGAATGTTGTTTTAGTACTCTTTTAGTCGTCCGTGAGCAGTGACACCAGATACTGGGTAGAAGTATATTGTTAATTTTCGCATTATTGTCATTTTTATTAATGCTACAAGTCTTCCGCGTGTTTAACTAAATATTTTAGTATTTAATTTGCTTTAGATAAGGTTATTGTGAAATAATTTAAAAGGGGTTGGCTTGCCTAGCTTCGACAGTAGTCGCCATCACGACTCCCGATGGTGAGTAAATCCGGTTCGTGACAACAAAGTGTCCTTGTATTCATTTATTATGACAAGCAACCTCACATCACGACATACACATATCAATGTGGCAAAGTCATGAATTTTTTAAAGAGTGTTCAAATTTGAAAAGAGTAAAAGAAAAATTCAAGTAAGGATGTTCAAATATGTTATAAACTTTGAAGAGTATACAAACTTCAAAGAAGTAAAAGAAAAATTCGAGAAAGAGTGTTCAAATAAGTTATAAATCTCTACAACCTAATATTGTACTTATATACATAGTGTAATTTACGAAGGGTGGCCTCAGTTCATGATTCACAAATTTGAAACACGATAATAGACCTCTAGAAAGGAATAATAGTGACAGACCACCGAAACCGAAATGATAATTTTTGGACTCAAAGTTCCTTTTTAACATTTAAAAAAATGTTACATTTCTACCTATTTCGCATTAATTTAGTGTGAATTAGGCTAACAAAATTTTTCACGTTAAGGTTATTCGTAGTAAATTACTGCGAATTGATAAAAAAAATTAATTGCAATTCGCAGTAAATTACTACGAATTGCCATTGAACGAGGCATCTCCTCAAATTCTGGGCCAAACCATTATTTGAACTGTATTTCGCAGTAAATTACTGCGAATTAGGCTAATTCGCAGTAATTTATTGCACAATGGCCATTTAAATATGCGTTCGTCTTCCTTAACAGACCCATCCAACATTTTTATAAACAAACATTGTCCCCCTTTCTGGTCCCCCCACCCCGTTTTTAATTTAAAAAAAAAACTTTCGGCCTCACCCAGGCTTAAGAATAAGAAGTGCAGGTCGCACACACTGTTGGTTGATTTCGATTCCGTATTTTGTGTGAAAAATTTCGAATTCCAAAAAATTACATCGAGGTTTTTCAATTTACTTTATGGCGAAACTCGTATATTTATGCATATTAGTATTGTTTAGTATGTTTACATGTGAATTTATGTTATTTTTGTAGTCTTTCATATACCCGGATTGATATATTTGATACCCAAATTTATGTATCATATTTGATTTATATACCTGAAAGCATTTTTTTTATAAACATAGAGCCTTGTAGTGTAGTAAAATATTGTGACTTTTAGCATAGTAAAAACAACGCAGCAAAATATAGCCTTTTAGCGAAATAAAATATAGCCTTTTAGCGTAAAAATGTAGAGCCTTTTAGAGCCTTGTACCATAGTAAAATATAGTTCTTTGTAGCGTAGTAAGGATAACTCGGTGCTACGGGGCCTATAAAGTGAAGCTTTGAACTCATATATAATTATTCTGTCCAATTCAAAAATTTCTGTCCAATTCAAAAATTTATAATAAGCTAAGAAAATTCTAAAAAAGTTAAAATGAGAATTATAATAATTAACGATAACTCGGTGCTACCGAGCCAAAAACATAAAGTCTGGAACCCATATATAATTATTCTCTCCAATATTAATTATAATTTTTAATTTAAATGTGTAAGGTAAGAAAATTCTAAAATTGTTGAACTCACACATAATTCAATGGTACCGGACTGTATAAATCAAGTCTAGGGCACCTAGATGACTATTTTCTCCAATATTAATCATAATTAATTGTTTAATTTATTAAAATAACACAACCAATTAATTATGTAGAAAAATTTTATATTAATTGCATTTGAACAACAATTTTACTTATATACATCACAACCACAAACATTAAAAACCTAAAACAAAAACAAACAGTAGAACTAACGAAATAACTTGACAAAGGAAACATGAAGATTAATGTTGTATTTTGTCTCGGGCCAGGCCCTAAACGGGCTTCGTGGGCTCAATGGGTGAGACCAGCCCATGACGGGCCTAAGCCCATGTGGTCCTGGGCTTAGCGGGCTGGGCTTCGTGGGCCTGGCGGGCTTTTTTATAATTTTTTTTGTTCAAGGTAATATCTTGTATAGTAGTTATTAGTATAATATATAATATACTTGTATAGAATATATTTATATAGTATTCTAGGTATTAGTATTGTATATATAATATATATTTCATTGTATATTGTATTGTAGTAATTAGTATATATTTTATGTTATGTGTATATATATATATATATATATATATATATATATATATATATATATATTCTTATATATTTTCTTGTAGTATATATTGTATGTTATGTATATATATTCTCCTATATATTTTTTTGTAGTATATATATTGTGTCTTATGTATATATATTATAACTTATGTAGTTATATATTTTATTGTAGTATATATATAGTATCTCTTATGTATATATATCTCTTATATATATTGTATGTTATGTATATATGTTATTACTTATATATTTTCTTGTAGTTTAGGTTGTATGTTCTGTATATATATTCTCGTATATATTTTCTTGTAGTATATATTGTATGTTATATATATATATATATATATATATATATATATATATATATTTGTAGCTTATAAATAATTCGAAGTAAAGACAAAGAAATATTGAGAAAAAAGATATTCAAGGGTATGTCTTATAATTTTTGTTACCAAAAATGGCATATCTTTCTTAGTCTTCCTTCCCCCAGCACAACAAAGTACTAATACCACCATTAAAAGAAAAAAACACTAAAAGAAGATGTGCCAAAGTACAAGTTACATCATAGTCTACATTGTATCTCTCACAAATCTCATAAATCCGTCAAGGTTGGGAGGAGGTTGTGTTGGTGGTGGTGGAAAAGAAGCTTGTTCATCACCACTTCCGGGCGAAGCCGAATCCTCCGCAAGTTCCGCTATCATTTCTTCATAAGCTTCATCTATCGCCGCTTGTGATTTTGTTTCCAAAGTTTCTTCTTTTCGCGCGGATCCAATCTCTAAAAAGTACCGATTTTTCCAAGCTATCCCTCATCGACGCTCTATGATCACCTATTTGCAGTCTTGCTTGACTGAAAGCGCTCTCTGATGCAACATTTGAAGCTTGAATTGATAAAATATCCCGAGCCATCCTTGCAAGAACCGGAAACTGTTTTTCCCTTGACTTCCACCATTCCAAAAGATCAAAAGAGCCGTCTGGATTCTCCTTTTCAAGTCCCTGAGACAAATAAACTTGAAGCTCATTTAGATGTGAAGCTTTATCATAATTATCACGTGTAGGAATAGTTTGAAAGATCTAAAGCTTTATAAATATTTGAATACCAAAAATGAGGACTTCCCAATTTCATTGTTGGATTTAACATTCAGCAACACCAAAAATAGGAGGAATAGGAAAAAAATATCTTTAAAATTTTTGGTTCATTTCATTTATAGCAAGTTCATAAATATCCCCACCATCGCCAAATTAAACAAACAAATCAGCTAGTGTGGCAATATAAACTAAACAGTTTGAAATAGTATGATAATATTGTCCAAATATGCATTTGTAGCAACTTGAAAATGTTCTAAAAAATCTAAAAGAATTTTAACATACGTCGAATATTGGTTAGTGAGCATTTCATCCTCACCCTCATCACCTACCCAAGAATTAAACATTGCATTAATTGGGTTTCTATATTCATATGCAACTACTCAACTTTCGTACATACAACCATCTAGTCGGGCAAGGTTTATGAACCTTTCTTTATCTAAGGTCATATTCATCACATTTTTTAAAATACTCTCTAAGTCTAGTCGGTTTGAATAAAAAATCCAATTAAGAGCCATTCGAACCTTTTCAATTTCTATGTTTAAAGCACACCATCACAGACAATTAAATGATAAATATGACAAATACATCTAACATGAAAAATATTATTAAATGCAGGATTTAGTGTTTTGTAAGCATGCCTATAGAACTAGTGATACTAGAAGCATTATCCATAGAAATTGAATTATTCTATCGCTAAATCAAAAATATCTACAAATATATGAAACAGTGTTAGCTATAAACTTACCTGTGTGACATGAATTAATTATTCTATACGCAATTATACATTTTTGCATTGTCCAGTCCTCATCTATCCAAAATTACTTGTAACAGTTAGATAATCGCAATCATTACCACTTCTACCAATATCAGTAGTAATAGAAATCCGATTAGGTATATGAGTAAATAAATAGATCAAATATTGTTCATATTCATGTTTGAATTTATAAATATCGGCATTAACTGTTGCGCGAGGCCAACCTTTATAAGTAGGATTAAAAACTCTTCTAATATAATGAACCCAATTAGGATTAGAAGCAAAAGTATAAGGTAAGCACATAACAGTAATCATCTTTGCTAATTCTTCACAATCTCTATTTGGATCGTAATATAAAATACCTCCGGTAACAGTGTTAATTCCTGGTTGAACTAGATTTGAACCTGTACTAGGGTTAACCGCAGAATCTACACTTCCCCCTCTTGCTGCGCTTGCATTTGCAAAAATCTAGCATTATCTCTAGGGTGTGTTTTTATGTGCCTAGTCAAACTACCCGTGCCGCTACGGTCTCCAGTAAATTTATGAACCAGTAATTTCCCACAAGTTTTACACTTAGCCTTATTTAGTTCTCTTACTTGAGTAAACAAATTCCAAACTAATGATGTTTCTTGACGTTTAGCAGGTTGTCTATTAAAAGTTTGATTTTCTACAGGTGGGTCGGCCGGTGCATTACTTGAGTTATTAACAGGACTAGTAGGTGTATCATCTAAATCTGGTGCTTGGGTTTCATCATCATCATCATCATCATCATCCTCATTTTCCTCTAAGGTAGGTTCATTAGGATAAAGAGCATTCATAATTTCATCATCTAATCTATCACCTACTGCAACATCATGTAGAAATTCACTATCGGTAAATTGAAAACAAGGGTGATCACTATCAAGCATTACGGGACAAGGAGGACGCCTAGGTTGGCAGCTACTTTCAACTTGCTTATCTTTTCTAGGTCGGGGAGCCGGGGAAGGATAGTATTATGGCCACTACTTTCACCGGTTTTACCTTTTCCTTTACTAAATATTTTTTTCAAAGAAAATATCATATTAATTATAATTATGCAAACTAAACTACACAAAAATATATTATTAAAACGTAAGAGTTGAAACGAGTTTACCGGATTGCCGAACAACTTCTTGAAGATTGAAAATCGTTGAACACTTGAAAACTTCAATTCAACAACTTCACAATTTCTTACGAATTTTCAACAATAAATTAAGAAACTGTAGTAGAAATATTGAGAGATATTGATGAATTGGTGAATAAAAATGAAAGAATGAGGGGGTATTTATAGTTGAGAAATGGGTAAAAGTATAATTATATAAAGTTTGGGGTTAAATTAAAATTTTGAGGCCAAATGGCCATTTTTTAAACCTCCAAACAGTCAAATAGTAGCATAAACGGCTACTTTTTAAAATATATCCGTTGGTGATTCTTAAAACCAAAAAAAAATTAAATATAGTCGTTGGGCCCGTTTAGGCCCGCCAGGATCGGCCCAGGCCCGGCTGATGGTCCTGGGCCTAACAGTCTCGGGCTCACGGGCTAAATAATGCGGACCAGCCCGTCACGTGCCTAAAAGTAACACCAGACCCAGGACCGGCCTGTTAGGCTCGCCAGGACCGCGGGCCCTGTCCGGTCCGGTTCAGGCCCGGGCCACAATAGAGTCCTAATGAAGATTGACTAACGAAAATACTTAACATGTCATTCTTTTAGGAACAACCGGGTAGTATTCTCTCCTTCATCAAAAATAGCTTCTTTTCGATCTTCTTTTTCTCTTTTCCCACCTCCTCTATTTTCGCCTTAAAGTCTTCAATTTCTTGCTTACATTGACGCTCTCTATCCTACTACCCCGTACACACTCCATGAAGATAGTACAACTTGTCTCTGTAGTATTCCTGGTCACATTGTTTATCAACCCATACCCTAAAGTTGCATATAGGTACGTCGGGCTGCCTATAAAACTTTTTCAAACAACCCCAATAGCGCCGACCAGCTTCTTCCCAATCACTATACATCATGTTCTTAGCTCCACATTCGCAATTTGGGGCATGAAGGGGGCGTTGTGACATTTCTTGCAGGAAACTTTTGATATATTGAAAATCTCGATGATAGGTTGTTGTTAAGTGTTCAAAATAACTTGAAGGCGCTTTTTATTTATAGGGAATAAGTTCGAACAATACATAGTATTATACTACGAATTCCATGCACATTTTTTGGGAAAACATAGCTTTTTCCACATGGGTTTGAACCTTTTCAAAATGAGATGACAACTCAACAATACGTAGTATTATACTACGAATTACATGCATATCTTTAGGGAAAAAAATAGCCTTTTCCACATGGGTTTGAACCTTTTCGAAATGACTTGACAACTCAATAATACGTAGTATGATACTATGAATTACATGCATATTATTTTAGTAAAAAACAGCTTCAAATTTTAACACTAGTGTTTTATGTAAACAATAATAAGGTGATTAGTAGAACAATTTTTATTTAAACGGGTTAACCAAAATACAAACACTACAAACATAAACACTCAAACAGTAGAACTAGTACAAAAGCTAAACAAGGCAAACACAAAGAGCAAACTACTACGATTATCACGTAAAAGCTACTGCTTAATCAAGATTCGCTTTTGACAATTTTCTCCAACCACTCGAGTTGGTCTTCCAGCCCCTTTTTCTATTCTTCTACCTCATTCAGTTTGGCTTTCAACTCCTCAATTTGTTTGTTGGTTTGGCGCTCTCTTTCAACTTGCCTAGTACACCTACAATGAAGTTTATAAATTTTGTTCTTTGTAGAACTTGCTTCTACTCTCTTCATCTTCGAGAATTTATAAGTGATCGAACTAAGAATCACTTCAAAAATAGGGACTCCAACAAATAACATGAACAAGATGAACTCCAGCACGTCATCCATATGATCATTGGAGGAGTCGATGTTCCTCAAGGTCCGATGATGAAATGCACTAAAATGTTAATCACAAGAGAAAAAAGGACTCGAGATTACTTACGAGAAGGGACTCTATCTTTGAAATATTAAGACGCAGAAGGATTCATGCAAACTTATAATGATGCATTGGTAATGTATGTTCTTATGAATAAAACTAGAGTTAAATGTCTGCTAATTGATCCAGGTAGCTTAGCCGACATCATTCGGTTGAGGGGCGTAGAACAATTCGGCCTACAGGACCACATCGTACTTGAGGCTCGAGTGCTGAACGGATTCAAAATAGCTTGCAAAACTACAAAGAGAGAAATAATGTTGCCTATACCACCCAGGAAACCAACTTCGATGTAATCGAGGGGGACATGCAATACAATGCCCTGTTCGCGAGACCACGGATCCACAACATTAGGGTTGTACCTTCGACCCTTCATCAGGTATTAAAATTGCAAACATCAGAGGAAATAAAGAAGATTTACGGGAACAACCCGCTTTGAAGTAGATGTTTATAGTCGATAAAGTAATTCCACCATCAATACTCTCATCGATAAAGGACTCAGGTTTGAAAACGAAAAGTAAGCCAAATAGCAATCATCGATGTCAGCTTCGACCCAATCGGACAAGCAATGGATTGATGAAGATGATGACTTCAGGGTTCCTCGATCCTTTATTGCCCCCCGATTATTCTAATGCTACCAAGTCAATGTCTAAGGCCTGGAGCAGGTTGATTGAACATATGTCCAATCAGAAAGTGTACATGGGCTTGGGGTTAACTTCCGAGCTCAGGAAAAAATTCATTTAGTTTCTTATAGCGAATATCGATTGTTTTGCTTGGTTCCATCTCGATATGACAGTAATCCCACCGGAAATCACTACTCACAAACTAATCTTGGACCTGAAGTTCCTCCCAATAAAATAAAAAAGGGAGACCCAAATAGAGATCAAGATGCTTTCATTAAGGACGAGGTAACCAAACTCCTTAAAATAGGGTCCATCCGGGAAGTCAAATGCTCAGAATGGTTAGAAAACGTTGTAGTAGTCCCTAAGAAAGGCAACGAACTAAGAATATAAGTAGATTATAAATATTTAAACAAATCATGCCCCATATATTCTTTCCCTTTACCTAACATCGATCGAATGGTCAATGCTACGACCAGCCACAAAACTCCCAATTTTATCGATGGTTATTCTGGGTACAACCAAATACGGATGAACCGGGGCGACCAAGAAAAAACCTCTTTCATCACTATGACACATACCGCTTGATCACGCCCAACTCTATTCCTAAAAAGGATGAGGGGTTGCTAAAAATATAATCTGGTCTAGAAGTCTGAAGTCGAATCCCACAGAGAACTAAAGCTTAGCTATATCTATTTAATATCACTAAGAAGACAAGTTTGAACAATTTTCTCAATTATAAAGATTGAGATTTATATTTCTAACTAATTAACTAGTAAATACTACAAAGAGATAAAATTATCAACTAATGAGACAAAGGGTTGGAGACTAAATTAAGGAGGTCTAGAGTTACGAGTTTCTCAATTGTCGGAATCCTTCTAGCTATGTTCCCTACACTTTTTCTAACGTATTCTCTACTGATCGTGATCACTTTAGGTTTCTCCCTCGATCAACTACAACAATTTACTAGATATATTCTCTCGAATTACGCTAGTTGGCTTTATCTAACTTCTCATTATGACCACGTCAAGGCTTTATTATTTTTAAACCTACCTTTAAACTCACTGTATTGATTTCTTACATGTGTTTGGAGTGATTTTGTTCAACAATTACCTAAATATGTACTCTCTCTCGAGCAGTACATACTAAATAGGCACAATTAATTGATGTCCATCCAATCAACAACAACAAACACGTAGTTGAACAAGTAAAAAAATCCAACGACTTCATTATATAAATATATAACAAGCACTCATCCTACAAAAGGTTCTATAAAAACTCTTGAAAACAAATTAGCTATTCATAATAATATGCAAAAATAAAATACTAGAATTCATAACCAATAATGGAAATAGCAAGATCCACCTTGACTTGGGCGAGTTTGTTGAGTTTATATAGGGTTAGGATAAGTTTCTCACACTTTACACTTTAGCCCCTGGACTTTCTCGACTTTCTCTAGATCGATCGCGGTCGCTTTAGACATTCTAGTTTGCGCCTTTATTTTCACCGCGGCCCTACCGCGGTCACGCTGGACCATTTCCTAGTTTTTCTTTTCCTTTTCTTGCTTGTTTTCATCCTAGCTCTTCTCGATTGGTCTTGTATCTACATATTTGACCCCCAAACAATCTGTATCCTCCATCTAAGTCAGAGTGGCTCCTGCAAAGCATTAAAACCTTAATTAGAGAATTTTATTATTATTTAGCACTTAAAACATCAATAAAATATGCTTAACTTAGAGCATAAATGCACCATAGGCTTGCCCATATTGTAATACTCGACTAATCGAGCCCATTTGGTCTAGATTCAAGTAGGACTTTATTTGGTTGTTATGTTGGCTGCGAGATAGGTAGGATACATATGGGTATAGTGACTATACCTCCCTCAGCGCTTCAATAAATTTTTCACTTTTAAGCCCATACCTTTGTCACCCACGAGGCAGGGGTGCCCCACGAGGGAGGGGTGCTCCATGAGCCAGGGGTGCTAGACGGGGTCGTGAGGGATGATGAGGAGGTGGTAAGCAAGGTGGCATTGAGGTACCTGTCGACCCACCTGCAGAGGGACATGACGAGGCCCTTGGGCTTGAGGGCTTGGAGATGATCTGCAGGGTTATATGCCTCATGCAGACGAGCCTTCTAGTAGCATGCCTTCGTATAGCCTTCAGTTATCGTAACCAGTATCGCAGGTCACCCCTCAGGAGCGTTGTCGATCATGGGTACATTTGACGAGTTGGTCTTCCAGCGCTTTTTTCTCTTCCTCTACCTTCTTGATATTGGCCTTCAACTCATCAATTTGTTAGTTGGTTTGGGGCCCGTGTATCGCTTGCCTCGTACAAGCACAATGAAAATCATAAATGCGCTCTTTGTAATGTTTTTGTCTACACTCTTCATCAGACCATACATCAAATTCATATGTGGGCTTGTCTGGTTGCTCGTCAAGTTTGTTCGTACAACCCCAATAGCGATATCTACCATCTGGCCACGATTTGAACTGCATTTTTCTCCGCAGTAGCACCTTGGGACATAAACGGGTTGTCTAGACATTTCGTAAAGAGAATTTTGTTGATTGTTAAGTGCAAAAAACAAGTAGCGTGCAACCATTATTTATAGTCAATATTTCATACAATACGCAGTATTATACTGCAATTTATGTATTCAATTATTCTAAAAAAAGTTACTTTTTCCACATACGGTTTTCAGCTTTTCCAAGAAGACATGACAATGCAATAATACGTAGTATTTAACTGTGAATTACATATTTAGCTTTTCACATGCTTTTCCAACACAAACAAGTTTAATATTGGAACAACCATATCAAAATATAACGTTAAAAATAAGATAAAACTTGGAATATTCTTTTATTTCATTAAATTGAAACTTATGCAAGTATAGACATGAATATAAAAAAATCAAAATGAAATACTAGGGCTTTCCGTGATAGTTGGGTACGTTAGACGAACTTGCACCGGGATTACCATCGCCTCACACACTGCCTGAAGGACATTTACGACGGTCGTGTCCTTTTTGCGAGCATATGCTACATTTACGGGCATAAACTGTGTCACCAACATCCATTTGGTTTCGTATGCGCGTTCTCTTTTTTACTTGCAACTTGCGCAAATAGTCCTTGTTACATACCATCTTAAAAGGTTCCGGCGGTCAATAATGCTCAGCACCTAATGGCTGCAACTTTCCACTATATGTGTCTACATATGCAGCAACACTATATTGCCTATCAATACAGTTTGTTGCCCCATATCCAACTTGCTGAAAGCACTTCAACGCATGTGTGCATGACATGTGGTAGATGGTTCATTTTTCACACGAACAAAAAACTTCTATTTTCATTCACCGTATGTAGATTATTCCCACGGTGTCCGTTGATAGATGTCTTAAATTCAAAAACACCTCGTTCGTGATCGTAGTAAAGAAATGAATGCCACTGTGCTCGCCTCCTCGAGCTTTCAAATATTCTCATAGGTATTAGAATAAATTCAACACCCCGGTCCATGAATGCTGAGTCAGCTGCATGCCATTCAACAAACCTCTCCGCGCTGTTTGAATGACATGCGAACCATGGCAGTGACAAGCAGTCCACGGGCAGATTTTAACAAGCTGTTGAATGACTCTAACACGTTTGTAGTCAAGACTCCCCATCGTCTGCCGCCATCAACATGCAATGTCCATATGTGAATCTCATGTCCCATCAACCAAGTATAAGCTCTTGGTTCTATCTGTCGGATCGCTTCCATGCGCCTACTGAATTTTCATTGTTGTTGCTCTGTTGCAGCCATCCACATTAAGTCATGCAAGGTCTTGTCAAAAAATTTCTTCTGAAAATTGGCCTTCAGGTGCCGCACACAGTAATGGTGGTATGCATATGGTTCCTGCCATGCAGGCAAGTGACGCACAGAGCTTAAAATACCACCATGCCGATCAGATATTAGACAAATACCTGAAGGCAGTTTGACAACGTGCTGCTTCAAGTAGTTCAAAAAAAAGGGTCCACGTCTCTTCGCTTTCGTTGGCACATATGGCAAAGGATAATGGAAATATTTGCCCGTTGGCATCTACATCAACTACAATCAAAAGTTAATATCGTACTTTCCATAGACATGGGTACCATCTATGGAAATAACAGGATGACCATGCACAAACCCATCAATTGCATGTTTAAATGACCAGAACACATAGTTAAAAATATATTCGGGTCTGTCCGGACTCCGCTCACGCTCCATTCAACAACATTGTCGGGGTTAAAGTGTTGCAATGCGGCTATGTAGCTGGGCAGATTTGAAAAAGACTTATCCAGTCTCCATAAATAAGTTCAAAGGCACATTTGTGATCGAGATATGCCTTTCTTGTAGTAACAGTACAACCATACTCCTGATGGACGGCTATGATGCACTCTTTAATCTTGTACCTAATGGACACTTTCAAATATGGAATCAAGACAAGAGAAATCAATTCGACATCCAAGTTGAAGTGATTCTCATTGTATGTGTCCCTTTCACATATGTGGTCGCTAATACATTTACCCACTTTCCACAAACCTGATTTATTCTTGGTGGCACACAACATTCAATGACAACCCATAAAATATCTACGGCATACAACCTTCCATTTATCCGTAGTTGACTCAACTAAAATCTTCTCATGGCACTCTTTTATGCTGTAGATTTTTACAGCCCTAATTAGGCGAGGTTTATCGGGGGAATACATGCCCACTGTCAAAACAGATGGCATGGACTCATCTCACATTTGTGACCGAAATTAATCATCATCTCTTGCGAGAGCATCCACGTTCGGCATGCTTGGAAAATTATCAGGGTAGGGGATTTCGCTCATGAAATGGCACGTGGGACTCGTACACTCTAGTCGCACGGGAGGTGGAGGAACATGAACCCTCGCCGGTTCAGGTTCATCATTCACTTCCTCCTCCTCATCACCAACCTCAAAAGGGAAGGGTGTGTCATCCCAAACTCATCCGCATCATTGTCCAACCTCAAGGGAAGCTCTTTCTTTACCAATCTGTCCAGCAAAAATTTCTCCAGAATAACCACCCGATGACTGGGGGTTATCCAGGCTATGCACGTCCTTTTCCATCTTGACGTATATTTCCAATAATTTTATTACAATAAATTCCATGTATTCCTCCGGAATCCGCAAAAAATCTCTAAGAGTATCATCATCATCAATGTTAAACTCCGAATAATAAGCAAACCCCTGCGGAGTTACTGAATACGGAAATCTACTGGTTTGAAGTTAACCGAACGCCTCCTCTCACTCTTTTTTTACGTAACAACAATATTAATGTATCGTACTCCATATTAAGAGGCAATTTAACGTGACACTGTGAAGGTGAACTGTACCTCAAAGAGTTATTCTCCAACACAATCTCACATCCCAATATAGAGAAACTCTTATTTTTTGCACTTCAGATATTGTAAAAAAGATTGATAAGAAGAAGAGAGAAGTTTATTGAATGAATGTTCATGAAAATCAAACGCCTATAAATAAGGCATATCCGAGCTTGGGGCATAAAATTTTTCAAATGAATTCACAATAAAATACTGCGTTTTATATTTTTTTAATTATTGTTGTTTGTGTCAGTTAAAATAATTAGGTGGAGCCAAAAATAGAGAGTTAATTCGCATTAAATTAGTGCAAATTGCAATTAAAAAATAATTTTATCAATTTCCACTAATTTACTATGAATTACGTTAACGGAAAAAATTCCGTTGACCTAATTCACAGTAAATTAACGCGAAATAGGTAGAAATGTAACTTTTTTTAACATTAAAAAAGAACTTTGAGTTCGAAAAATTACCCTTTCGATTTTGGACTCCCCTTATCATAGTGTAGCTTCACCCATATCACTAGCAAATTAATTTACACCCTCCCCCAACACGAGTCCAGAACCGAAATGATAACTTTTTGGACTCAAAGTGCTTTCTAATGTTAAAAAAAGATACTTTTTTACCTATTTCGCAGTAAATTACTGTGAATTGACAAAAAGAATTTAAATACAATTCACAGTAATTTAATGCGAATTCTCGTTATGTTTTTTTTATATTAATCACCTGTCCAGGCCCAAAAAAGGTAACAATTCGCATTAAATTACTGCGAATTGTCACTTTTTCTTGGGCCCCCTAATTATTTTAACTGACACAAAAGCAATAATTCAAAATTATAAAACACAGTATTTTATTGCAAATTCATTTGAAAAATTCTATACCCCGACCTCAGACTTGCCTTATTTATAGGCGTTTGATCTTCATGAACATTCATTCAATAAACTTCTCTCTTCTTCTTATCAATCTTTACCTGTCAGTCCACCAACATATCTAAGACATCCGTGAGGAGGGGGAGATTATAGTGAGCCTCCGTTCCTCTGTATAGCCAACCGCGCAATCCATCTCATAGCTAGAGGGAGAAATGGATAATGCTGACCGAGCGGAAGTGCTGGTGTATGTGGATGCAACGGCAGGACCCGCTGCCATGCCCAAACCTAATATAAAATATTGATGGAATATTTAAGTGTCATTTAGCAATATCGAATTTTAAAGTAAAGAACAAAATATTTAGAAATTTGGTCACCTGTAAGAGGGGGAGAAAACCGCATATATCAATAGCTGGACCCATGCTCGCCCGACATATGCTCCTATATAGGTACCGAAGCACACTAGCACCCCAGCTGTACTGGGATACCTTATCCAGCTCTACTATATGATGAATGAAGCGCATGCTGACTTTACTTCCGAAGTGTCCGTGAACAATACACACCCGAAGAGCAAGAGCAACGCGCAACATGTGTACCTGGCTATCCAGAGATCCTCCATCTGCTGGGTAATATCGGGGTGAAAATCCGCCATATGATCTCTGATGGTTGATAAAGCAACGCGAACGCCCCCTGCCGGCCCTCAGGTCTAAGTCCAATCCACTGCCCCATCAGCTCTGCCATCTGTGCACGCGACGCTCATCTAATGTAGTGGGGCAGTGTCAAGGCGCGTCCGACTATACAAAGTCCGTAAAAAACCTGGACATCCTCTAAGGTGATAGTAGCCTCTCCTATGGGTAAATGAAATGTATGCGTCTCCAGTTGCCATCGCTCTACCAATGCCGTGATGAGTGACCAATCTAGCTGAATCCCCCCAAGCTAAAAAATGGGATATAATCCTCTATCCTGAAGGATGTGTACCAACGCTGGTGCAACGGATGGCCGGCAATAAAATCCCAAAGATCGTTAGGTCTCCTAGGCCGGAGAGCATGCTCTGACAGCTGTCCCTCCCACACATAAGAGGACCTATGGTCGCCCTGTAGCACTAATAGCTGATCCTCCACAGGTCCGGGATGCGTAGGCGGAGGAAAGGCCATGACGTCTAATATAATGTAGACAAAATTAATTGGTTGTGTTAGTTTAATAAATTAAATAATTAGATATGATTAAAGTAATAATTAGGATTAATAATTAAATTATGTACGAGTTCCAGGCTTGATTTTTACTACGATAAAAAACTCAATATTTTTTTACGTATTGTTGAGTTGTCACGTCGTTTTGAAAAGGTTCAAAACCATGTGGAAAAAGCTATTTTCCCCGAAGAATGTGCATTTAAATCGTAGTAAAATACTACGTATTGTTGAGTTGTCACGTCATTTTGAAAAGGTTTAAAACCATGTGGAAAAAGCTATTTTTTCCCCGAAGAATGTGCATCTAAATCGTAGTAAAATACTACGTATTGTTGAGTTGTCACGTCGTTTTGAAAAGGTTCAAAACCACGTGGAAAAAGTTATTTTTCCCCCGAAGAATGTGCATCTAAATCATAGTAAAGTACTACGTATTATTGAGTTGTCATGTCGTTTTGAAAAGGTTCAAAACCATGTGGAAAAAGCAATTTTTTCCCCGAAGAATGTGCATCTAAATCGTAGTAAAATACTATGTATTGTTGAACATTATGTTGTTCCACCTATAAATAATGGGCACATTGTAGTTATTTTGTGTGCTCAAAATTTTTCCCAAAAATATTTCATTAAATGGCTCAAACTGGTCGTCCACCAACTTGCTTCTGTGGAAAACCATGCATGCTGGACTGTGGATGGGAAGGTACTGACGCTGGATGCCACTACTGATGTTGTATGAACACGATGTACAAGCAACACGATGAACCTACTTGTGAATTTGATGAATGGGCTGAGGAACCATGTTTTCAGGAAAGTTACAGGAAGATATTATAGGATTTTCATAATATGTGGTTATTCCAGGTGAGAATACAAAAGGAGGGAGATAGAATTATTATAGAAATGAGGGAGAAACTGAAGGAGGTGGAAGATAAAAAATGGGAGCAGAATGAATTGTGAACATACAAGGAACGTAACGAAAAATATAAACGGGAACTTGCGGAGGTGAAGGCGAGACTGAAAGAGGTAGAAGAAGAAAAACAAAAACTGGAAGAATGATTTAAGTGGTTGGAGCGGAGAATAAATGGCAGCTGAGACTAATTATTAGCATATATTTTTTTAGTTTATTTCATGTCTTTTTATTACTTTAGCCTGTTATGTTTGTGTGCGTGACAATGGTAATCCCGGTTCAAGTTCATCCAATGTACCCAACTATCAAGGATACCCCTAGTAGTTTGTTTGTCTGTTGTTTTTTGTAATTCATGAAGGTACTTGTATATGTTTCACTTTATATGAAATAAAATAAATTTCCGCAATATTGTTACATCTTCTTTTTATTTGTAGTGTTTGTGTTTTGGTTAACCCATTTAAATAAAAATGTTGTTCTACTATTCACCTTAAAATATTATTCTTCTCAATTTTAATATTTTTAGAATTTTCTTACCTTAAATATTTAAATTATAATTTTTTTGAATTGGAGAGAATAATTATGTAAGGGTTTCAGGCTTGATTTTTGAGGCTAGGTACCACCGAGTTATCCTTAAAATATTATTCTTCTCAATTTCTATATTTTTAGAATTTTTTTACCTTAAATATTTAAATTATAAATTTTTTGAATTGGAGTGAATAATTATGTAAGTGTTCCCGGGCTTGATTTTTGATGCCGGGTACCACCGAGTTATCCTTACTACGCTAAAAGACACTAAATTTTACTACGCTACAAGGCTCTATATTTAACTATGGTACAAGGCTCTAAATTTTACTACGCTAAAAGAAACTATATTTTACAACACTACAAGGCTCTACAATATGAACATAAAATAAACAAAATAAATAATACAAACAATCTAGTACCATTTTTGTTCACAAATATAACATAAATTCGGGTATCAAATAAATCAATCCGAATATATTAAAGAACACAAACATAATATAAATTCACATGTAAACATACTAAACAATACTAATATGCATGAATATACGAGTTTCGCCATTAACTAAATAGAAATACCTCGATGAAATTTTTTTTAAATTCAAAATTTTCTACCCGAAACACGGAATCGAAACCTTCTTTTGGTATGTGGAACCTATAATCCGAATTCTTTGTGAAACGGGTGGGCCAAATTTTTTTTTTAATACTGGAGCGGGGTGGGGGGACCAGATTAAAGCACCTGCATTTTTTTCTTTTTTAATGGAGGAAAGACTTCATTTGTCGTTGAGGAAGACAACCGCTATATTTAAATGACCATTTCGCAGTAATTTATTGCGAATTGAGGCAATTCACAGTAAATTACTATGAAATGGTCATTTAAATACAGTCTGGGCCCAGCTGTTACGAGACACCTCGTTTTTTACCAATTCGCAGTATTGTACTGCGAATTGCATTTTAAAAATTAATTTTTTAATATTTCGCAGTATTTTACTGCGAATTGACTTAACGGCAAAATTTCCATTAAACCAATTCGCAGTAAAATAATGCAAAATGGTTAGAAAAGTGACTTTTTTTTATCAACAAAAACGTATTTTGAGTCCATTTTATCATAAAAAAATTTCGGACTCCTCCCAACACACCCCCCTCCCAAAAAAAACGCTAAACAACAAATATACGTGACCCATGCATATGAGCACATACTATTCAAATCCTCCCCCACCCCGTCATCTTTGAATCTTCCCACGGTCACTTAAACTTAGTGGCTTCTGGTTGACCCACATCTCAATATCTTCAAAACCATAAACAATTTGCATGACCAGTTGTATTTTTTTTTATATAATAAAACATTAATTATTGCAGCCAGAACTTGGGGCAGAGTTTCTTATATATATGTATTCAAGGACTTCATCAATCAACAACCCTATTCATACTTCTTTATCTCTCTTTCTCCTCTCTTAACTTTACTCTTTTTTCTTTTTGTTGCACAATTAACCACATTCTTGAACTTTTACATTCTCATCAAACAAAAAAGAAATTCAATGGAGGGAAGTTGTTGCATAGAACAAGAGAGCACAACTAGTGACTCTCCATCATTTGCACCAACATTAATACCATCCAGATTATCCCGAATGGGAAGTGGAACTAGCAGCGTAATAATAGACGCAGAATTAAATTGCAGCATAGAAGCAGAATCTAATAAAAAGTTGCCTTCTTCAAGATTTAAAGGAGTTGTCCCTCAACCAAATGGCCGATGGGGCGCACAAATCTACGAAAAACATCAAAGGATTTGGTTAGGGACTTTCAACGATGAAGATGAAGCAGCCAAAGCTTACTATATCGCAGCGCAACGCTTCCGTGGTAAAGACGCCGTCACAAATTTCAAGCCATTGTGTGATAGTGAAAAAGAGGAGATTGAAATTTCCTTCTTAAATTCACGTTCTAAGGCTGAAATTGTTGACATGCTTCGTAAACATACGTATAATGACGAACTTGAACATAGCAAGAAAGTTTGTACTTTTGAAAAGAATGATAAAAGGGAATGTGAAAATGCCCTAGTGACTTCATTTGATGTGGAAAACATGAGTAAAGCTCGTGAACTAATGTTCGAAAAGGAGGTAACGCCTAGTGATGTTGGCAAGCTTAATAGGTTAGTGATTCCAAAACAACATGCAGAGAGATACTTCCCTTTGGAAAATAATTCCAAAGGAATGTTATTATATTTAGAAGATATGAATGGGAAAGTGTGGAGATTTCGATATTCATATTGGAATAGTAGCCAAAGTTATGTGTTGACTAAAGGGTGGAGTCGTTTTGTTAAGGAGAAGAACTTGAAGGCTGGAGATATTGTAAGTTTTGGAAGATGTAATGGAGTTGATAAGCAGCTTTATATTGATTGGAAGGCTAGAATATCCAGTACTATTACTCCTATTTTGGATAAAATACAAGATCAAGTTCAACCAGTAAAAATGGTGAGATTATTTGGAGTGAATATATGCAAAGTAGAAGATGTTAATAATATTGTTGTTGAAAATAATATGAGTAGTTGTAGTGGTGGCAAAAGAATGAGGGAGATGGAGTTGTTAGCATTTGAGTGTAGAAAGAAACAAAGGGTTATTGATGTCTTGTGAACACTTGGTATTTTTCTTTTGTTCGTCAGTTTTTTCCTTTAATTTCCTTTCTTTTTTGTACTTTAAGCTTGATTGTAGATGTTCCAATGGCTGACTTTCAATTGTACATTAGTATTAGAGAAATTAAAGATTGGCTCAAAAGGAGAGCTCAACTATGGTGAAAACAGAGATGAAAAAAGGAAATGAAAATTTGGAGAGAAAAATTTAATTACTTCACATGAATCTCATTTTCAAAAATTTGAAACTTTCTGTATTTTTTTTTTATGTCTTTCAAGTTTCAAGAGTTTGTGAAATTTCACGCTTTACTTTTTGTGAATATTGTTGTTTTACAAACGTACGTCTATGATTCCTTTCATACAACCTCTTTCTTTCTCAAGGATGCACACGTCCCGACGAAGCCAGAAAATTCAATAAGAGCGTTTATTTTAAATACCCTTTGTTAGCAATTGGCTATATAATAGTATTTAAAGTCTAATTTTAATTAATAACAAATAATACTTCTGCCTCCTTGGGCCCGGGAATTATTTGTTTTTGGCTAAGGGACAGTTATAGTAATTTATTTTACGAAAAAGGGTCAGAACTGCCCCTAACGTATTGACGTCAGGTTAAAAATGTCCTCCATTAACCTATTTTGAAGAAAATGCCCCTACCGTTAAAATTCTGGCATATTTGTGCCCCTAACGTATTGACTCCAGTTTAAAAATGTCCCTACCGTTAACCTATTTTGAAAAAAATGCCCGTACCGTTTTAAATATAAGTACAGTCAGTTGTTAGACTTAGGGGCACAAATATGCCACATTTTTAACGGTAGGGGCATTTTCTTCAAAATAAATTAACGGAGGGCATTTTTAACCTGGAGTCAATACGTTAGTGGCAGTTCTAACCCTTTTCCCATTATTTTATAATAAGTTAAAAGCTGCAGCAGATAACCTGTTAATTAAAGTGTAAAAACTACTTTCACTAAGGTGTACATCAATTAAATTAAATATATTAACCTAATCATAAATTGGAACATTGATTTATCATGTGGAGTAATATGCATGATTCTTCATGATCTTGTTTCTCAATTATTCGGACGTACAGATTTATGCAACTGAATTTAATCCAGAACTAACCTATTATATGAGGAATCTTTTGTTTTTGTATATAACAAATCTTTGTCTAATGGACAAAAACAGCTGTAAATTCAGTCTCGCTGCTTTTAGAAACTCGAATATCTGGTATTGTCAACAATGTATGAGACAATAATGTTTTCTCTATCTAACTATATATCCCTCTTTGAATCCCATTTATCATATCCTTTTCCGACCAACAAAATTTCTTTAAGAAAAAGAAAAAGAAAAAGAATTTTTTTAGTTAATTAGAGTAACAATGAACCTAACCGTACATATCTGGTTGTTGTTGCATGGAGATTTTCGTAGTATACATTAGTTGCATTTGATTAGTTAATCAGAAGCTAAAGAAGTAATTAATTACTCCTTTCGTCTCAAATTATCTGTCGTGATTTCTAAAAATATTTATCTCAAATTATTTATTATTTTAGAAGTTTAAGAGTAAATTAATTATTTTTTCTGTTCTACCCTTAATATTAATTGTTTTTGAAGACTACAAATACCTTAATTATGAGTAAGTATTAAATGAATAGAGATTATATCTTAAGATATAAACAAGGGTAAACTAATCAAAGACTATTTCTATTTAATATTTTTTTAAGAGATGCATAATAAAACATATAATTTGAAACGGAGGGAGTTCCATCACTAAAGTAATAAATCATTAATGTGAACTTGTTTGGCTAATGTCAACAACAATGTGCTATCCTACACTGCTTGTCAATTTTATATTGTGATGAACTAAAAGAAATGGATCTGGAGTTTGAAAAATGGAACCGTCAAAAATCAGAGATGCGACTTTTTGTCTTCAAGATTATTGAGTGGCACCTCAGCTGAAGTCAATATATTTATATTTCATGTATTTTCTTGGAATTTTCCATGGTTAGGGAGGTTCAAGTTTACCACAACAACAACCCAGTATAATCCCACTTAGTGGGATCTGGGGAAGGTAGTGTGTACGCAGACCTTACCCCTACCCTAGGGTAGAGAGGTTGTTTCCAAATAAACCACATGCATCCTTCCCTCCAAGAACTTCCCACCTTGCTCTTGGGGAGACTCGAACTCACAACCTCTCGGTTCAAGTTTACCACGTTCTTAAAAAAAATTAATAATGGCATAAACTCGTGAATTTACTTCTACACTTGTTTTTTGGAATTGTTGAAGAAGCTTAAAGTCGTTACTTCTAAATTGGCAAAACTAAAAGGAAAAATGCACGGAAAATAACTGATAGCGGTTGTAAAGACAATGTTGTTGGTTGTAGGTGCAGGAGACAAACTTATCCGAGACATATAATGCACCACGTTTAACAGCCAAAAAGATGCTGTACGGCATGTTTGTCCATTCCACGTTTTATATTTGCTCCCATTTTTTTGATATTTTGAATTTCGACAACCTTAAGAAGATAAGGGAAGAAAGATAAACATTTGTCAGGTAACAGATAATAGAGCCTGTCGGCAATAAAGTCTTAGCAGAACCACTGGTACTAATAGCCTTGGCCAAACTCAGCTTATTTTGAGAAGTGTTTGTTTTAAAAGTGTTTTTTCAAAAGTATTTTTGGTAATAAATAATTTGTATTTGGCTAATTAGTTTGAAAAACACTTATCAGCAGCAATTAGTGTTTGGCAAGGTTTTTTAAAACTGTTTCTAATTGTATTTTTCTCAAAAGTGCTCCTCAAAAAAATGCTTTTGGAAAAAAGCTACTTTTTTCAGCTTTTCCAAAACTGCTTCTGCTTCTCCTCTAAAGCACTTCTTTTCCTTTCATAAACTTGACCAAACACCTCAATTTTCGGCCAAAAATACTTTTAGCAAAAAGAAAAAAACACTTTTGGCCAAAAATAAGCTTGGCCAAACAAGTTATTTTTGTTGTACTTTTGAGAAAAACACTTCTCAAAATAAACTGATTTTTGCAGCTTGGCCCAACGTGCTATAATAGTAGTACTTAATACAATATCGTATTGCGCCAACATTATAACTAATTTGCGGTAGAAAATCCCATTCTAAAAAATTTGGCGTTCAATTATGGTTATTATATCAAATAAGTCCTCAGTGGGAATCCAAATGAGAGAAAGAAAGAAGCTGCTGCTTAAGTTTCTTATAGTTAAAGTGTAGGTGTTATAATTCATGATTTCCGCATCTGTTACCGCAACATTACTGAAAATAACATTATTTGCACCACGGGTTTATAATCATGGAAAAAGGAAAAAGTCGGAGAAAAGATTTCGGAATGAGAAAATTTTGGAACGTGCTCAAGTTCATGGAACGAAAATAGTGATGGAGACACCTTTAGAAAGGGGTGCCATCCGACATCGCCTCGCAAAATATTTTCCTTATGTGTGTGTGTGCAAATATTTTTCTTTAAATAAAAAACAACAATATGTATAGCTAACATGTATATCTAAAGCCAACATTGAAACCTACTTACAAGCCAAATTCGGACGATAGGCCGACAACACTCCTGTAATCTCCTGCATTGCCACCCACAAAAAAGTAAGTACTGAGGAGATCTTGGTAATTCATTAACCTTATCAAAAGTAGATATTCAGTCACACATACTTCATTCAGATGCATTTCAGCATCCATGGCTCTTCTTATCAAAGAATGAAAGGCTGTGAAATCTCCATTGGAGCATGTTTATTAGGTTCATGCAGCACCAAAATCTGGGAATTCACACTCAATAGAAGAGCTCTAACAATAATATTTCATCTTTTCGAGACACTCAAATGACAAAGGACGCCTGCAAAGGTTATGCATTGTAGTCCTGCTCCCAACAAAAGAACTGCTATATGGGGCTTGTACGTTTAGATTTTGAAAACAAGTGTTCTTTCCCACCTTTGTGGCTGATAAGGTATGGGACTAACAATCTTGACACCTTGAGGAACAGGCAGTTCGTCGTGCATGGGAATCTTTTCATGCCAGACAAACTCATTTTCGTGTTCATACTTCTGGAGCCGTCCAGTCAAGTCATTGATCAATTGCTTATAAACTAGTCTCCATGACTCTTCTCCAGGTATATGCTTTTCTGCATTTTGTATCACATGGCGAAGAACTCCGATAGCAAAGCCTATTTTCCCCTCAATCTTAAGACTCTCCGCAAGATACTTGCAACTGAGTAACTCATGTAGCATTTTAGAAGTTGTAATATAATCCTGCATAGAACAGAAAATCGTCCCAAAGACATGTCAAGTTCCAGATTGCAGCAGAAAGGCGAGTGTGGGATGGAGGCAACAGTTCTTATAAGTTGACTACGTTAAGAAACAAAACTTTGAAATGATCGCATTTTGCTCAAAATCACAAAAGAGAATGCCTATGAGCAAGCAGCTAGTGAAATGCAAACATTCAATTGCTTCATGTACCATCAAATTGTTATATATCCTGTACTCCAACAATGTAAAATGATCAGAGTTTTCTACATTTACAACACAAAATATGGCAATTCCTGGTTGCGGCTTCAGGTGAAAAAGGCAGTATACCTGCCTTAGGCTTCTCTAGTTTAGCTTTTTTGGTATACCATTGTTAAGAATTACCATGAGCTTCGGCCTTCTACGCGATGTTTCTCATGGACTTCTAAACGAGACTATGTCACAAATCTTTGCATGCCAAATATTGTTAGGGCAAATTGACAAAGGCATATTATCTTTTTCTGCTATTTCTACCCTAACAACAACAACCCAGTATAATCCCACTTAGTGGGGTTTGGGGAGGATAGTATGTACCTAGACCTTACCCCTACCCTTGGGTAGAGAGGCTGTTTTCCAATAGACCCCTTGCATCCTTCCCTCCAAGAACTTCCCACCTTGCTCTTGGGGAGACTCGAACTCACAACCTCTCAGTTGGAAGTGGGGGTTGCTTACCATTAGAGCAACCCCACTTGTCTTAATCCCCCCACCCCAACCCAAAATAATAAAAAAAATCCATATCATCTCAACCTTTCAAACCCAACTTTTAAACATCAATTGTCTTACTGAGACAAATGCGTGGGAAATTCTCAAATACTGAAGAAAAAAAAAAGACCGCTACACTAAAGGGTGTTATTGATAACTCTCCAGCAGGCTTATACTGAACTATGACAAGCAAAACCACGCCAACTGCTCAGCAAATGATATTAGTTCCTCAGCCGACGTGTTGCTGTTTTCGGCCCACAAGATCTTTTGAGCTGAGGCGGTGAGGCGTAAGAATTGAGAATTCAAAAATCAATCAATCAATCAACTAATCCTCATTCCTAAATTAGTTGGGATTGGCTATATGAATTTTTTGGTATCCATTTCCCTCTATCAAGGCCCCCATTGTCAACAAAAAATTACCGGGGGAAATGACATTAGCCCAGGCTATTATCTCAGTGGGTTACTGTTTCACTTCTCTAATGACCATTTGCCAGTGCCCATTAGTCATATGCACTTCTCATTCCGTCATTCCTATATTAAGACGTACTCTAAAGCTTTTGCGTTATCATAAATTCTTTTATAAAAAATAAATAGAAAAACAAACAAAAAAGAGCCTACTACTTCAGAGTTCATTTAACTTTCTAACCAATCAACAGAGAGAGATGTGGCCTCCTATTCAAGAAGGATTTCAAAGAAAAGAAGACAGCAATTATGCATCCAAGAATAGCTTATCACGCTTGTTCACATTAATATCCAATCGCCTTAAATAGTTGCTACAAGCCAGTGTTGTTAAAGGCTCATTTAAGACGCGCTTAAGCACTGAAGCCCAGAAATGCTCAGGGAGGCACTTCGCTCGCTTAAGTTGCGCTTCAATCTAGGCAAGGCACTAGGAGTGCGCCTCATTGCCCATGAATTCTGCTATTTCTACCCCATCAGCGAAATTTTACTGCTTGGCTTATGATTCTGTATCACTAAACTGGTATCCTGGTATTTCACTTGGGTGGCATTTCCATCTATTAGCTGCCTAAATTTAGAGCAAAATGAACTATAGAAACAAACTTCTGACTAAATTGATGAATAAAACTTTTCCAGCAAGAATATTGTCCTTAATCATCCAAGCATCGACAGATAAAGAACAAAAATAAAAGGAACCAAAAAAGAGGAGAGAAGTAGATCAACGACACATACCATTAAGCAAGATGAAATGTCTTTGCACTGCTTGGTGGCTGAATGCAATGTATGAAGAGCTTCGTCAAGAAATTTACAAACACCGTAGTGCAGCTTTGCCAAAAGTCCTCCAGTATTCCCTTTTTGCTCTGCCTTCCTCACTCACAGCCTAAAATTTTTGGAATTGCCCAACATCAGGCAAGCAAAAAGAGAACCATAATTACTTGCCAACCAGAAGACATATAATTAAAAACAGACCGTGTTGATGCTCATATTCTAATGAAGGATATACAGATGTCATCATTGTATGAAAGCTTGAGCAGAAAAATGATAACAAGATAACGATTAAGACCAACCTGTGCCTCAGCTAAGCAAACAAGGGAGATTGCAGCAGAAACACTGATTACAGCTTCTGGTGGCCTTTCTTGTGCCGATGCAGGCTGTAAACAGGGAAGGACATCCTGAGCTATATGATGGTAAACTCCTGCAGCTTTTCTGAGAAAGGAGGCAGATTGTACTAAATCTGCACGAAGTAAGGGAGTAATAAGATATTTCCATGAAAAGTGAGTAAACAAGATACTTCCATGATATATGGATGATGAGATAAAGGAACGAACAGATATTTCTCACATGCCTGTTGACTGAACTTCAAGAGCTCGATCTCGAAACAATGCACCAAGAACGAAAAGTGTCATTGCAAGTTCAGAATGCAAATTATCCATCTGATAAAGTTTTGGACCGTTAAGTTGAAAAAAGGATGATGAAGTGACAGCACTGCTCCACCTAATCTTTAGGTCAGAAATCCATCGAACCATCTTGGGGTTGTCACCAACTAGATTTACATGGTGTATCAGGTTTCCCAAAATTGGCAAATACTGTTCCACCTTCTGTATATTCTGTATAGTTTGAAACAAAAATGAAAATGAGAAACTTTAGGCTATTCGCTGCTCCGAAATGTTAAAAATCTCCTGGTGCATATTGAGGCCATCCAACCTATTTGTCTATTTAATTTTGTTTTTTCAATGATCAACATAATTTTTATCTTCCTGAGCCGAGGATCTATCAGAAACAGCCTTTCTACCTTCCCACGGTATGGGTAAGGTCTACGTATACACTTCTCTCCCCATAATCCACTTGTGGGATCCCGCCGGATTTTTTGTTGTTGTCGTTGTAATGATTAACATAATCCAAATTCATGGCTAGCACACCCGTGTCTAGTGTTCTTCATGATACCACGTTGTGGTTGTCCATTTAATTAGTGACGCAGAATGTTATTATCTCCATGTTACTACGTTAGTAACCAGGTATTATGCAAAGACTTTACCATGACTAAGGATGCAAACAAAGATGAAACACTCTTATTTAAACTTCATCGTACATGGGTTTTAGAATCTTGCCATATCTGTTCACTAGAGTCAAAAGTAAGATGACAACTTTTCAAGTTCATCTTATTTTTAGTTCTTGATAGCGCATGAGAAAAGATGACTACCTGTTCACATCGAGAAGTCAATCCCCCAGACACCCTGGCAATAGCCTCTGTCACAAAGCTATTTTGGTTGATGGATTCGATAGCTCTCCTTCTGCAGCTCAACTCTTTTAATTGCTCCAATGTGCCAGGATCAGCCGACGGGAATGCGTCTTCAAACAGAACCTGTCAACATTACCACACTAAAACTAAATGAAAATCAAAAGGTTGAGTCAATAAGAACTTTACAACTATAGACTAAAGAGCACACATCTTTCTTCTAAATTTCGCCAATAAGTCCAATTCATGATTCAGGTGTAAGGAAGTTAACATCATACAATTTCACTATAGTATATCAATTTGAGTTTAAGTTATATACACTGTCTGTGTTTACACTATCAAGTCACCCAAATGATATCTACAGGTAAGTCTCCTTAAAATGAGAGATCTGTAATATTGAAAATAAGACAGGTTACCTGATACACAAAGTAGACGTGACCTAATGGTGTAAAAATTCCTTACACTAACGGTATATTTAACTAAACCTCTATCAGTTTACCCAATGCTTAAGGAGGAACTATCGCATCTACCTTCGATATCAGTTTACCCTGCGTTCAAAGAGCTCAAGAACTAAAAGAAGAACATTTTTAGTACAAATTTCAACTTTCGACAGAAGCCTCAAGCCTTACATATCAAAAATCACTGAGGAGAAGAGAAAAATGCGTATATCTAGTCAGGACATACTTAAATAACACACACACACAAAAAAAAAGATTAGTTGGCAAATTACCCCTAAAACTCTTTAGCAAATGCCCACGCTCGTCTAAAAATGAACTTCTTCCAGTGTGACTAACTACCATCACATTCTAGTCTTTATGCTATTGTCTGATCGTTTTCTGAAATTGTAGCTCAAACATGTATATTTACTAACTTCATACAATCTGCTAATAAAACCCAATTGCAAAATACTTAATGATATTTGCACGTTTGCCTTCGTTGTGGCTATTTATGTAAGAACAAGAGGCAGTACCTGGGGAGATTTCTGCTTTGAAAGACCTTGAAAATTTATCATCATATCTTGATTCTCTCTCCTTAATTTCCCGAAACCCGGTTTAATTCATGCTATAATTAACAGCAATCGACACGATTCTTTAATTGTTGAACTCAAACAATGAATTGCAGTGAAAGTCACATAGAAAAATGGATTATTGACTAGAGATTCCCGAAGAAACTTCTGGTACTGTGTGTGATAACTTAAGTAGTGCAAGAAACGTTGATAAATAAATGAATAAACTAGGATGAAGACAACAAGTAATATTGACCAGAGAAGAGAGTCCACAAAATTGGAGGGTCGCTTTCGAGTTTCAATTAAACTTCTACTCGTTTTCCCCGTTACCTTCTCTGCTAAGAATACCAATCAATTTGCGGGTGACCCGTGTGGGTTCCCGCCGGTCCAAGCTATTCAGTTAGAACTTACCCGCTAGCAGTTATTAGGACAAATAAATAGGGACTTTTACACGTAAATACTATCATGTATCCATTTGCAAAATTTACCTCTTAAACTTTTGGAATTTTTACATAAATAACCATTCATTATCTACTTTTTTTTTCAGTTTGTGTACATAAATTATATGATAATTATACATGTTCATATATATATATATATATATATATATATATATGAACATGTATACTAGTATCTATAAATGTGCGTTGCACGTTAATAATAACACGTGATGATTTAAATATTTATTTATATGAAGGAACAATAAAATTTAATTAATGGAAGAAAATTTATGCATTATAATACAACAATTAGTAAATGCTGAAAAATATTATTTCTTTAGCATAATACTTGAATTTAAAATAAAAGGACATCAAAACTTACACAAATGATCAATTTTGTCATGTTAGTTAGATAATTATGTATTATAGTTTGAAGTATTTGATGTGATTGTATCTTACCGAATATTTCTTTGTGGACAATATTTTTTGTATGTATGTTTCCTCCTAATGCTTTGATTGTTGTGCCTTAACCAAAACTCTTGTTGTCGATCTTGATATCCCTCTTGAAAGTGCAACATACAGTTATTCGTACAACAAAATATTTTGCGGTAAATATAGTCTAATATTTAGTATGTTTGTCTTTATTATATTTGTAAAACATAAACATACTACAAAATTATTTTCACACAAATTAAATTAGACATTCCTTAGTTTTGAAATATGAAAGTTTAATTCAGGGATAAGAATATATTTAGAAGTATATTGATAAGTATCATAATGTATGACATTATTGTCAAAATTTCTATATACCATATGTGTGCTATTACATAAGCAATTCGACATATCTAAGTTTTTCAGTAGCACGACAGTCATATTTTTCTTCAAAATCAACCTGCATACAATGGAAGATCAATTTTAACTTAGTCTATTATATATACGGTGACATTATATGTAAGAAATAATAAAACTCGGCAATAAACATATATAGTAGAAGGTCATTTTGTATTAAAGTATATATGTATTCTTCTTGGTAGTAATTATTGATATCATTTTCTGATGAGTCAAAAATAGAAAAATATTTTGTTTTTACTATAAAAATTTTCAATCAAACTTTTATTCAGTTGATCAACATATTCATTTTTGCTAGCGAAGATATCTTTTTAATTCTATTATGTGATTTGCACAAATTGCATTTTAATCTAATGATAGAAATACTTCTCTTATTAAATGCACCACTATTACCATTGGGATTGATAACCAAGTGTTCAGGAAGGACCATATCTTCTTTTATTGGATGTTCTTCTTTGTTTCCCACACGAAGTTAGAAGACAATAAATACTAGATCTGTTCTTACTTTATATTTCTTGTTATTTGAATCTTTTTCATTTGAGGCTAAAATTATAACTTTGGCAAATTGAATTCCGAGGTCCCTAACACGAGAAAAGAATTTTAAAGAAAATTATTTGTTGGAAAATATAAAGGCTTTCAGAAGTGAGATGATGTATGTTCTTGATGGTATTGGGCCCGTAACTTGGTTCCGGAGCCCCCTATAGGTTAAAAATAATAATTAAGTCGAATCTGTAAAATTTGGTAAGAATCGGAGTTACTTTGATATAAATCAGACCTTTAATTGAGAAAATGGAAATTTTAATGTTCTTAAAGAATTTCATGAATTTGAAGTTAAATTCGTAGTTGTTGATGTTATTTTGATGTTTTGATAGCGCGAACAAGTCCGTATGATATTTTTAGAGCGTGCATGTTTGATTTGTAGCCACGAGGGCTCGGGTGAGTTTTGAATGGGCCACGGGGTGTATTGGACTTACGAAAATTCTGATTTTTCATCTGGCAATTGCGAGGTCATGCTTCGCAATTGTGAGCTTGTCAGGTTTGGTAATTGCAATGGAGCTGATCGCAATGGCGATGAATGGTCTGGCCAGCCTTGTTCACATTTGCGAGCATTTCTTCGTAACTGTGAAGTTCTCAGTAGTCGCAAATGCGAAGGAAGCAGAGATTGCGAAGGTTCGCATTTACGATGCCTTTCTCGCAATTGCAATATTCGCAAATGCGAAGCTCCAGTTGCAATTGCGACATCTAGTTGCAATTGCGACATCTGCGACCAGTTAAATGGGATTTTGATGGGATTCTTCATCATTTTACACCTTTCTTCAAGACCTAAACACCCTTAGGCGATTTTTCAAAGGCTCAAACTTCTCCAAACCATAAGTAAGTGATTTCTAACTCATCTCCTTCAATCTAATCAAACGTTTTACATAATTTCACTTCAAAATATAGGTTTTTTCATGGAAAATTGGGCGTTTTCGGTAAAAGTTAGAATTTTTAAATTTTCGGGATTTGGACCTTAATTTGAGGTTCGATTTCAAAACTAATTGCATATTTGAGTTCGTAAGTGAATGGGTGATTGGATTTTGGATCGAACATGGAGTTTTGACCAAGAGGACCCAGGGTCGATTTTTGAGTTTTTGGGGAGAACAATGGGAAATCTATTTATATGTATTAGAATTAGTTTATTATTGATGTTATTATGTAAATTATGACTAGATACAAGATTGGAAGTGGAATTGAGAGGTAAAACGGTAATTGAGACTTAATCTTGTTCGTGGAATTATGGTAAGTGTTTGGCCTAACCTTAGCTTGAGGAAATAGGAGTCGTGGTCTAATTTGCTATATGTTGTTATTGAGTACGACGTATAGGTGTGGTGACGAGTACCTATGCATTGGTGTTAGGCATGCTCATGAGTCTTATATAATGATTGTTGTGACTCTATTATGTATCAATCATGCTCAAATGGATGATTATCATTGTTGAACAAAGCTTATGAAAGTATTTTTGGTAATTAACTATTGTTGAGTATTGGCTCAAGTTAAGTTTCCTTTTGTAAAGTAATTTTTGAAAACGAGATTAGTTATAGTTGAATCTTACCGGGATGTTATTGTTGACTCCCTTACCGGGACATGTTGTTTCTATTGTTTGGGCGAGGAAGAGTGTAAAACATGAAAGGTGATGTAGTGTATGATATTGCGAGTGAGTGTAACGCATGAAGTGTAATGCCGTGCCATGATTTGAGAGTTAATGCACGAAGGGTAATGTCGTGTCGGTATTGTGAGGAATAATGCACGAAGGGTTATGCCATGCCATAATTATGAGAGGTAACGCACGAAGGGTGATGTCGTGCCATTTCTGTTATCTCATATGGTGAGGACACGAGTAAAAACATGAAGGGTGATGTTGTGCACGTGTTACCGTTTCATTATTCTTATTGATATAGCTATGATGTTCATTATGCTTCTTTATTGATGATTTTTTATTGGTTAATTGCTAGAATCTGATAATCCCCGCAGCATGTCCCCTTCCCACCTTATTATATTGATTCTTATTATTATGACTCTATTTGTACATAATTTAACTGCACAGGTATATGTGATTGTCGTGACCTAGCATCGTCACTACTTCGCGGAGGTTAGGCTCGAGACTTACTAAGTACATGGGGTCGGTTGTACTGATGCTACACTCTGCACTCTTTTTTGTAGATTTTGGTAACGGACTCGGTGAGTAGCTGAGGTTGTTGCCTTCAGTCCAGGGAGACCAAGGTAGATCTACTGGCGTCCGCAGAACCTAAAGTCCCCCTTCCCTATTTTATCTTTCTACTATCTCTTTCATTCGGAGAACAGTTGTACTGTTCTTTTCAGACTTGTGTATTAGTAAAAATTTTAGTTGTTCGTGAAGTTGTGACACCTGATCCGTGGGTAAATATGTACTATATTATTTAATCATGTTATAACTCTTCCACACTTATCATCTATTTAACCTTAATTACTGTTTATGATTGTTTAGATTGATTGTTAATGTGTAAAACCTTAATAGTTGGCTTGCCTAGTTTTCACGAATAGGCGCCATTACTATTCCTGAGAGTGGGAAATTTGGGTCGTGACACTTTGTGTTCTAATGATATTTTCATGGAATAAATTTATGTACCCTAAGACTTTTTTAACTTGAATATGTATTTTTACTCATATGATGAATTTAAACCCATTACCATTTAATAGATTTAAGTTTTTAGATAATATAGTTCAACCAGTGATAATAAGTAGAAATAATATGGAAAACCATAAGCAATACCAATACAACTCCAAACAGATCTGGGATCATGAGTCTAGAGCCTCTAAATACATCTGAGTAGCAAACAAAATAAATGAAAGTATAAGATGCGGAAAACAAAATTATAGGGGAGGAGTCGAGTCCTGCGGACGCCTGTCAGCTACCTCGACAAATCTGGGATAAATCTGGGAACAACAGTAGTACGACTAAGCTCCTGATGCTCCTGAATCTGCATACATGGTGCAGGGAGTAAAGTGAGTACTTCCAACTTAGTGGTAATAGACATATATAATGACTGAAAGTAAGAAATCTCGAAAAATACCACAATGTAAAATAAATGACAGGTAGACAAATAGATATCAATGCATGAATAAAATGCAATGCACATGACCGCTGCGGCGTACAACCCGATTTATTTGGGTACCCGCACTCACTATGGAATTCAGACTCCTAAGGGGCTCCTACAACCCAAGCGCAATATCAACATAGCATTCAATGCGAAGTACAATGTCCAGTTATATGCATGCAAGCTACACATGCACAGTCAAATTTATCATTTTCAGTTCCAATTATGAAGAATAGTAGCTTAAGTGTTTAAAAGCATAGAAATTTACTAATCATTTCGAAACAATGTTTAACTCAGGACTGATCTCATGGAAACATGCTCAACATCATGGAAAATAGTGACAATAATCCCTAAGGGACCCAAATAATCAACACGCAGTCCAAATATGCTCATAACAATCTAAGTAGGATTTTACCAATCAATTTCTAGTCAATAACACAATATGAACATCACTCGTACAGAGTAAGCCATAGTCCCCGTCCAAAAATGATCTCGCACTCACCGTTGAGTACGTGTCTCGCCTCAATGTAGTGTCACAGTATGATACATCGGGGTTTCAAACCCTCATGTCATCATCTACATCTATTAATCACCTCAAACCAGCCAAAGACTAGCCCGTAATGCCCTTTCCTCTCGTATCAACCTCTTCGGGCGTCAAATCTGGCCAAAACCACAACAAATACGTTACAATATACTAATAGAACACAACCCAATCGAAAAGACTCGAAAAACACCAAAAATCACGAAGTTGGCAAAACTCGAGCCCTGGGCTCACTTCTCGTAAAATTACAAAATTCACATCACCGGACTCCTCGTCTCGCCACGAGTCTATACATATCAAATTTACCAAAATTGGAGTTCAATTGCTCCCTCAAATCCCAAATTTTCATTTCAAAACCCAAGCCCTAGTTCCTCCAATGCTTACCAAAATATCTAAGAATTAAAGGTAGATTCTTCAATATAATGATGTTTCTAGGCCATAGAACTTACCTCTCATGAATTCCCAGTCAAAACTCGCTAAAAATCACGTCAATAGATCTCAAGCTTGCTCAACAATGGAGGAAAAATGATGGAACTCGCGGATGAAATAAATCCTTTAATCCCTTCTGTGCACAGTACTTTTCGCTTATGCGGTCCCGCTACCGCTTCTGCGGCCAAAATGATCGCTTATGCGGTTTCACTAAAAACGCGAGGGACCGCTTCTGCAGTCCAAGACCTCTTATTCGGTCGCTGCTTATGCGGTTTCCATTCTGCACCTACGGTCCAAGCCAGAACCTCCCCAGACCGCTTTTGCGACCCCTTAGCCTCATCCGCAGAACCGCCTATGTGGTCCCTTTTCCGTAGATGCGGAAACAACAGAACCTGCAACTTCCAATTCATGCAACAACTCCAAATCCTCCGTCCAACCATCCGAATTCACCTCGAGGCTCTCGGGACCTCAACCAAAAACACATACATGATCTAATATTTCATTCAAACTTGCTCGAGTCATCAAAACACTAACGTTAACATCAAATCCTCAATTATGATCAAATCAAAGCCTAAATCTCTTAAAAACTTTCGAATTGCATATTTGATCAAAAACCCGACCTAAACACCTCGAATGACCTGAAACTTTTCACGCGTATCCAAAATCACCTAGCGGAGCTACTGCAACTCTCGGAATTCCATTCCGACCCTCGGATAAAAAATCTCACCTTTCAACCAGAATTCGTCAAAATTCAAACTTTGCCAATTCAAGCCTAATTCTACACCGGACCTCCAAAATTCAATTTCGATTTCACTCCTAAGTCACAAATCATCCCCCGAAGCTAACCGAATCATCAGAATTCACATCCAAGCCCTCTAAATAAATAGTCAACTTCCCATTGACTTTTCCAAAACAAGCTTTCCTTAAAGAGGCTACGTGTCTCATTTCCATCCATAACCACTCCAATTCTACCCGATCACTCAAATGATGATATTGTAACATAGAGAAACATAATATGAAGGAAACGGGTCGGAAACTTACGTGACGATGGGACGGGTCATCACATCCTCCTAACTAAAATAAACACTCGTCCTTGAGTGGGTCAAGAAACATACCTGAAGCCTCAAATAGGTGAGGATATCTGCTCCACATCTCCTGCTTGGTCTCCCAAGTGGCCTCCTCCACGGGCTGACCTCTCCATTGCACCTTCACCAAAGCTATGTCCTTAGATCTCAACTTCCAAACTTGACGACCAAAAATAGCCACTAGCTCCACATCATAGGTCAAGTCCTCATCCAACTGAATCGTGCTGAAGTCTAACATATTAGACAGGTCCCCAACATGCTTCTGAAGCATAGAAATATGGAACATCGGGTGAACTCCCGACAAGCTAGGTGGAAAGGCAAGCATATAGGCCACTTCCCCAATCCTCCTAAGTATCTCAAAAGGTCCAATGAACCGCAGACTCAGCTTCCCTTTCTTTACAAACCTCATAGCGTCCTTCATAGGAGAAACCTTCAACAAGACCTTCTCTCCCACCATATAAGATGCATCTCGAACCTTCCGGTCCGCATAACTTTTTTGACGTGACTGATCTGTACGAAGTCTCTCCTGGATCACTTTCACCTTCTCTAAGGCGTCATGAACTAACTCTGTCCCCTATAGTCTAGCCTTGCCGGGCTCAAACCAACCAACGGGGATCTACACCGTCTCCCAAATAAGACCTCATACGGTGCCTTCTGAATACTGGATTGGTAGTTGTTATTGTAAGAAAACTCTGCAAGTGGCAAGAACTCAGCCCAAGAACCTCCAAAGTCAATAACACAGGCACGCAGCATGTCCTCCAATATCTGAATAATACGCTCGGACTGTCCGTCCGTCTGAGGATGAAACGCTGAGCTCAACTCTACTTGTGTACCCAACTCTCGATGGAAAGTCCTCCAGAACTTGGAAGTAAACTGAGTACCCCTATCTGAGAAAATGGAAAATGGGACCCCATGCAACCGTACAATCTCCTGGATAAAAATCTCTGCTAACCACTCCGAAGAATAGGTAATACACATAGGAATGAAGTGCACGAACTTGGTCAGCCTATCCACAATCACCCAAATCGAATCAAACTTCTTCGAGGCATGAGGGAGACCACTCACAAAATCCATAGTAATCCTCTCCCATTTCCACCCGAGAATATCCATCCGCTGAAGTACACCACCGGGTCTCTGATGTTCATATTTGACCTGCTGACAGTTGAGACACCGAGCTACATAACTCACAATATCCTTTTTGATTCTCCTCCACCAATAATGTTGTCTCAAATTGTGGTATATCTTTGCGGCACCCTGATGAAATAAATACCGCGAGTTGTAGGCCTCCTCTAATATCAACACCCAGAGCCCATCCAAATAGGCCACGCAAATCCTGCCCTGCATCCTCAACATGCCTACATCACCAATAGCCACATCTCTGGCATCATCATGCTGGACCCTGTCTTTCAGGACAAGAAAATGCGGTCATCATACTGGCGCTCTCTAATGCGGTCAAACAAGGAAGATAGTGAAACCACACAAGCCAACACTTGACTAGGTTCAGAAATGTCTAATCTCACCATCCGATTGGCCAAAGCCTGGACATCCACTGCAAAGGGTCTCTCTCCAACTAGATGTACGCCAAACTGCCCATACTAACTGCCTTTCGGCTCAAAGCATCGGCCACTACATTGGCCTTCCTCGGGTGACACAGAATGGTAGTATCATAGTCCTTGAGTAACTCAAGCCACCTCCGCTGCCTCAAATTAAGATCCTTCAGCTTAAACAAGTGCTGAAGACTACAATGGTCCGTGAACACCTCACAAGATATGCCATATAAATAGTGCCTCCAAATCTTCAAGGCTTGAACTATTGCAGCCAACTCTAAGTCATGAACAGGGTAATTCTTCTCATATGGCTTCAACTGACGAGAAGAATAAGCAATAATCTACCCTTCTGCATCAATACACAATCGATCCCAACTCTCGAAGCATCGCAATACACCGTGTAAGACCCCGAAGCTGATGGAAATACTAGTACCGGAGCTATGGTCAACAGCTGACTTGAGCATCTGAAAGCTCTTCTCACACTCGTCCAACCACACAAATAGAGCATTCTTCTGCGTCAACTTAGTCAAGGGCGAAGCAATTGATGAAAAACCCTGAACGAACTAGCGATAATAACTCGACAAACCGAGGAAACTTCGAATATCTGTAGATGAGGATGATCTAGGCCAACTCTGCACCACCTCAATCTTCTTTGGGTCAACCTGAATACCATCGCTGGACACCACGTATCCCAGAAAAGCCACAGAACTAAGCCAGAACTCACACTTGGAGAACTTTGCATAGAGCTTCTCCTTTCTCAATCTCTGCAATACCACCCTCAAGTGTTGCGCATGCTCTTCCTGGTTACGCGAGTACACCAGGATGTCATCAATAAACACAATCACAAATGAATCCAAATACAGCCGACATACATTGTTCATTAAGTGCATGAACGCCACTGGAGCATTAGTCAGCCCAAATGACATCACTAGAAAATCATAGTGCCCATATCTCGTCCTGAAGGTCGTCTTCATGATGTTTGAATCCCTAATCTTCAACTGGTGATAGCCTGATCGAAGATCAATCTTAGAGAATACCTTTGCTCCCTGAAGTTGGTCAAACAAATCCTTAATACGGGGAAGTGGATACTTGTTCTTCACTGTCACCTTGTTCAACTGTCTGTAGTTAATGCACATTCTCATTGTGCCATTCTTCTTCTTTTCAAATAAGACCTGTGGACCCCACGGTGACACACTCGGGCGAATGAACCCCTTATATAGGATTTCCTGAAGCTGCTCCTTCAACTCTTTTAGCTCTGCTGGTGCCATACGATAGGGAGGAATAGAGATGGGTTGAGTGCCCGGCACCAGATCAATATCAAAATCAATATCCCTGTCCGGCGGCATGCCCGACAGGTCTGCTAGAAACACATAAGGGAAATCCCTCACAACGAGAATCGAATCAAGACTAGGAGTCTCAGCTCCAACATCTCTAACGAAAGCCAAGTATGATAAACAACCCTTTCCAACCATCCGCTGGGCTTTTAAGAAAGAAATCACCCTGCTGGGCACATAATCAGTCATACCTCGCCACTCGATCCTCGGAACACCCGAAATAGCCAATGTAATTGTCTTGGCATGACAGTCCATAATAGCATGGTACGGGGATAGCCAATCCATACCCAGAATTACATCGAAATCTACCATACCCGATAATAACAAGTCAACTTGGGTCTCCATACCTCCAATAGTCACCAGACACGATCGATATACATTATCCACAATAATAGTATCACCCATCGGGGTAGATACGTGCACAGGCAAGGAAAGACAACCGCGAGTCGTACCTAAATGATGAGCAAAATATGACGATACATAGGAATAGGTAGATCCGAGATCAAACAATATAGAGGCATCCCTGTGGCAGACTGAGATAATACTTATGATAACAGCTTTTGATACGATGGCGTCCCTCATATCTAGAATAGCATAGAATCGAGCATGACCACCGCCAGTCCGGTCTCCACCCCTGGGTCGACCTCTGACTACCTGTCCCTCCACCCCTTGCTGATTGAGTAGGTGCTGATGAAATAGGAGCAGAAGATGAGGGATGATCCCTCTGCTGAGACTGACCACCATAAAGACGAGGACATTGTCTCCTCATGTGACCCAACTCACCGCACTCGTAGCAACGACCTAGAGCTGGAGAAGGGGACTGAAGGAAACCCTCGCTGCAGATAAACCCTGGCTAAAGAGGCAGAAGTAGCACTCTGAGCTGGACAGGCCCTGTTGATAATCCTAATGACCACGGCCGAAAGAAGCCCCACTGGACTCTGTACGACTTGACTGAGGAGGTCTGAAGGAACGACCTCTGCTGCGCTGGAACTGGCCCCTAGGCGGAGCACCACTGAAGCTACCTGAACCACGAGGCCTTTTGGCCTCCCTCTCCTCACGCTCCCAACGACGATCTATCTCAATCTAGCAAGCCATATCGACTACCTCCTCAAAAGAAGCAGCTACAACCCTCTCTCTAATCATCAAAATACAGATGGGATAGTTGAAACCATACACGAACCTCCTAATACTCTCCCGATCTGTTGGGATCATCCAAGTAGCATGTCGAGCTAGCTGCATAAACCTTAACTCGTACTGGGTCACAGTCATGTCACCTTGAATCAACCACTCAAAGTGACGACGTAGCTCCTCCCTGTGAGATTGCGGTACATATTTCTCCAGAAAGAGAGTGGAGAACTGCTGCCAAGTATGGGGCGCTGCTCCAACAGCCCTACACCTCTCAAAATCCTCCCACCATGTGAATGCAAGCCTTGAGAACTGGAAAGTAGTAAAAGCCACTCTACTCGACTCCAATATCCCTGCATTGTGAAGCATACAGTGACACTTGTCTAGAAATCCCTGGGCATCCTCACCCTCAGTACCACAGAACAACGGAGGCTAGAGCCTACCGAACCTCTCCAGTCGACGTTGCTCGTTATCTGGCATAGCTGGAACCACAAAGTCTGGAGCTGGTGCGACTGGCGCAACTGGTGCAACTACGTTAACTGGTGCAAGTGGGGCAACTGGCTGAGTTGGGGCTGCTCCTGGTGTCTGCAATCCCTGAACATCCTGCTCGGGTGTGCGAGCAGTGGGGGTCTGCTGACCTCCCCCGGTGTGAGAAGTAGCTGTTGTAGTAGTGGCTAAAATGGCCCTAGCCAGGCTAGTGCAGGCGGATAAAATCTGAGCTAAAGTCTCCTGAAGACTGGGAATCACAATGGGCACTACCGGTGCCTGAACAGGTGTTGCTGGAGCATTTACAGTTGGAGGCTAGTCCTGAATCTAGGCAGCTAATGGATCTGCAGGTGCTCCCCTCACTGGTCTGCCTCGACCACGACCGCGACCATGGCCTCTAGCGGGAGGCAATGGTGGTCGTCTGTCATGTCCGGTAGCACGGGTTCTCGCCATCTACGAGAGAATAGAATACTGAAGTTTAGGTCTCAAAATAACAAAGCCGCACGACAAGAGTTCAAGAATAAGAAGTGTTTCCTAAAGGTTCTGTAGCCTCTCAAGGATAAATACCGACGTCTCCGTACCGATCCGCGAGACTCTACTAACTGTATTATGACTCATGAGGCCTAGTATCTAGGCTGTGATACCAACTTGTTACGACCCCAACCCCGGTCGTAATGGAGCCCAACAATAACTGCTAGACAACCCCGACCATTGAACACTCTCAACCCAAGTACAAAAACTCATTACCATTTAATAGATTTAAGTTTTTAGATAATATAGTTCAACCAGTGATAATAAGTAGAAGTAATACAAAAAATCATAAGCAATACCAATACAACTCCCAACAGCTCTGGAGTCATGAGTCTAGAGCCTCTAAATATATCTGAGTAGCAATATAAAGCAAATGAAAGTCCAAGATGCGGAAAACAAAATGATAGGGGAGGAGTTGGGTCCTGCGGACGCCCGACAGCTACCTCGACAACTCCGGGATAAATTTGGGAACAACAGTAGTACGACTAAGCTCCCGATGCTTCTGAATCTGCACACATGGTGCATGGAGTAAAGTGAGTACTTCTAATTCAGTGGTAATAGACATATATAATGACTGAAAGTAAGAAATCTCGAAAATACCACAATGTAAAGCCGAGACTAACAGCTTAGCTCATTTTACAGTGAAACAGCAGCAAATCAATGACAGGTAGACTAATAGATATCAATGCATGAATGCAATGCACATAATCGCTGTGGCGTACAACCCGAACCATTTGGGTACCCGCACTCACTATGGGGGTTCATACTACAGAGGGGCTCCAACAACCCAAGCGCAATATCAACGTAGCATTCACTGCGGCATGCAGTCCGATCCATAATTAGTCTAGTTATATGCATGCAAGCCACACATGCACAGTTAAATTTATCATTTTCAGTTCTAATTATCAGGAATTATAGCTTAAGTGTTTAAAACCTTAGAAATTTACTAATCATTTCGAAACAATGTTTAACGTAGGACTGATATCATGGAAACATGCAAAACATCATGTAAAACAGTGACAATAATTCCTAAGGGATCCAAATAATCGGCACACAACCCAAATATGCTCTTAACAATCCAAGTAGGATTTTACCAATCAATTTCTAGTCAATAACACAGTATGAACATCACTCAGATGGACTAAGCCACAGTCCCCGTGCACAAACGACCCCGCACTCATCGTAGAGTACGTGTCTCTCCTCAATACAGTGTCACAGTGTGATACACCGGGGTTTCAAACCCTTAGATCATCATTCACATATATTACTCACCTTAAACCGGCTGAAAACTAGCCCGCAATGCCCCTAAATGGATATAGAAAAGGGAAATTTACATATATATATATATATATATATATATATATATATATATATATATATATATATATATACACACACACCATATTCTATACTATATTACATAATATGTAGATATTAACTATATTACATCAAATATCCATAAAAGTTTTTCAATAATGTTAACATTTGGTGCCGCACCCGCTTTTCTTACCAAAAGGAAGGAATATTTGTTGCTTTTGTATTTTGTAAAATGAAAACTTGGGGTAGTTGGTGTAGCTTTTGTGTGGGTTAAAGTGGAAATATGGTTTAGTTGGTATGCTTTAATTATGAAAAAGTAAAAGTGGGTCTTGATTACTACAATTAAAGAAAGAAATTGTAGTAAGCAATATGGAATTACACTACATTGCTCTTTAATTATATTTTAATTGGTTGTTAAATTATAATTCAGTAGTCTTAATTTTGTAGATTAATTATAGTTGATATTATCTACAGTTTATACATGTAGTTATTTGTAGTCATGTCAATTTGTTATCTTAATTTTGTAGATTAATTGTAGTTGCGACTTTCTGCATTTTTACAAATATTGTTATTTTGTAGTCATTCTGTAGTTCTTACTATTTCTTATTTATTTTTTTAATAATTATGTAGGTATTATGTAGATTAATGATTAATTTTTATGCTAATGTGAAGTAATTTTTGTTTTGTGAAGAATTGACATTATTATGCACTACATAAAAAGCGTGTGAGTGAAAAGAGAAGGTCAAACGTGCGGGTGAGGGAATTATTGATAAAATATAAGAGTATTTTATTTGTGTAGGGTGTTGTGAAGTCATAATTGTATCCAAACCATATATCCCATTAGTGGAAAAGAGTAAATATATATATTGGTATTTAATTTGTGTTGGGTGGGTTAGTCAATAATTATGTCTAATTTATAGGACCCATTAATAATATAAAAAATTTGAATTATAGTATAAATTTATAATTAAGTGAACATTTATGTTATAAAATTAAAGGTTGAACATATTATGTAATATATTATGGTATTTGGTATATACATGTAAAACTCCTATAGAAAAATCTGATGAGAGACCCTTAGAGAAGAAGGGCGCATTTCTGGAGTCTTCTTCTCCAATTTTTAATGAAGACCTAGCCAACAGACCGCCCTTCATCTGAAAAGAAAAATGAAGAACAGACTTTTACAAAAGGAAGGAAATGGTGCACAAACCTGAGCTTCCTTCTCCAATTTTGCTGCTTCGTTCCTCACACACACATGAATATGAGAAAGAAAACTTACTCAAATTCTGAATTTCAGTTCTGAAACGATCCTAAACTCCCAAAACAAAAGCGAAATCCAAAAAAGAAAAATTCAAAGAAATTTTCAGAAAATTGGATAGCTGTTTCATCTGTTGATTGTTGCTGATTTTTGGGCTGTTGATTCTGAGTTTAGTGTTGGAGTTCCAGCTTCGAAATTTAGACCTTATTTCGTCATTTTTCTGTTGAATTTTGTTTAAGGTACGCCACACCCAACTAAACCTATATTTTCGAATTCGTTCTTGCAATGAAATTGTAGTTGCGTTCGTCAATTATTCTTTTTAGTTTCTGGTTTGTCTGATCGTTTACTTTGTGACTGCTCTATTGTGGTAAAATGACTTAATAGTGAATAGTTCATGGCTTCGTAATGTAATTTGTTGCTGAAGAAATTTCCTTCTACGCGAACGCGTAGCCCAGGTCACGAATGCGAGGCAGCGGGGGTCTATACCTTCGCGAACGCGTTCCTGGCCACGCGAACGTGAATGCCAAATGGGCCTGGGCAGAGGGAGTGGTAGTTACCATACGCGAATGCAACCCGTTGGACGCGAAATCGGGGGCTCAAGAAGCTAAAGCTATGCGAACGCGATCCTGTTAAGCAAACACGAAGGCGTAACCAGCCTAAACCATCGCAAACACGAGGGGTCTGCCACAATCGCGTAGAGTAAAATCGCCAGTTAAATTTTAAAATTTCAGAACAGTAGCCTTACGGGATTTCATAAAATTTTTATAAGCCCCTTCTTCTCCAAGGCTCTTAGGTAATTTCTGAAGCAATCCTTCACCATAGTATCTTGGGTAAGTAATCTTTAATTCATTTTCTTCTATTTTCATCAACATCTATTAGATTTTTAGGACTAAAACATGTGATCAAGGGTAGAAAATTAACAATTTGGGTAGAGTTAGGGGTTTTTTGATTAATAGTGGTTTAGACCTCATTTTGGGATCGAATTCTTAAAATAATTATATATTTGGGCTCGTGGGTGAATGAGTGATTTGATTTTTTTTCCGAACCTCGTGTTTTAACCAAACAGACCCGAGGTTGATTTTTGGGTCTTTTTGGGAAGAATGATTGGAAAGCTATAATTAAGCATTGGATTCGAATTGTTTAGCATTTATGGATGTTATGGAGTCATTAATGTATAAATAAAATTGATTTGGAGCCAAATTTAAGAGTAAAAGCGGTAATTGAGGATTGAGTTGGCCGTGGAAGATTGAGATAAGTGTTCGGTCTAACCTTAGCTTGAGGGATTAGGAGTTGAGTCTTATTTGCCATTTGTTTCTTGTTGAGTTGTATTCTTGAATGATACTATGGTTACAATAGTGAGTAAATCTGTGGCAGATAGTAAAGACTTAGTTTAGTTTCGTGAAAATTACATTATGATCGAGAAATGGTGATAAATGAGATGATTAAGAGTTGAGTTGAGATTGGTTATAGATGATTCTCCCTTGCCAGGACGTTTATACTTGTACTGTTGAGTTCCCTTGCCGGGATAGTATAGTTTATTTTGATCCCTTGTCGGGACTGTTGTTATGATCATTGTGAGTTGTATATTTGGAACGGGTTGCACGCCGCAATATATATATATATATATATATATATATATATATATATATATATATATATATATATCGGATTGCATGCGCGCAACAATGTTTAATGATATGGGATCGGGTTGCGCGACGCAACAGTAAAATTATTGCATTGTCGTAGATACTGTACTATTCTTTCATATATATTTTTGGTTTTAGTTAGGTTGATACATTTCGCCGAAGCATGTGCCCCCTCCCTTTTAAATGTTATTTCCTATTTATTTTTCCTCCATATATTATATATCTGCACAGGTTTATCTGGAGTATGGTTCTAGCCTCGTCACTATCTCGCCGGGGTTAGGCTAGACACTTACCAACACATGGGGTCGGTTGTGCTGATGCTGCACTATGCACTTATATGCAGATACCGGAGCAGTCTTTGGTCAGCAGGAGTAGCTCGGGAGCCAGCCTTTTCAATCCACCAAAACACCGAGGTAGACTTTAGGCGTCCGCAAGCCATACGTCTCCTCTATATTATTTTATATTCTGTTATCTCATATATTCGAGACAAACAATGTTATTTTTCTTTCAAAATGTTGTATGTAATATTCTTAGCAGTCCGTGGATGTTATGACACCAGGTTCTGGGTAGAGACATGTATTGATTTTCTAAATATTTTGGTTTCATATTTATTTAGGACTTTCGCTAAATTTTATTTTCCGCTGTCATTTAAATGCTTATTCATTATTAATTTAATTGGTTAAAAATGGTTAAAAATAAACTAAAATAAAAGCGTTAATGGTTTCAAAGTTCATAGCTTGCCTAGCTTCTATGAGTAGACGCCTATCACGATTTTCGAAGGTAGAATTTCGGATCATGATACACCCCCTCTTTCACACTTACTCTTTGATGATGACCTAGTCTTGTTTGCTCAATATACTAAAAAAATGTGCACCCAATTATTAGCATCTTCAATAATCTACACAAACAATTCAGCCAGCGCATCAGCTTTACGAAATAAAAAATTCTCTTCTCAGCCAATGTACCAAACGACACTAGAAAAGAAATCTCCTCACCTTTTAACATAGTAACCACTACTAACTTTGGAAGGTACCTAGGGCTGCCAATAACTAACACCATTCCGTCTTCCACTGATTATCTTTTTTCTTAGCAACAAGGATCTAATATTTATATTAACTAGGCAATATTGGAGATATTACAAAGAGTTTCATCCGAATGGGTATTTCCTACTTGGCTATTACAAACCATGTCACTTAGGACATTAAGATTACCCAAATAGACTAGATTTGAGCATATTGTTCTGTTTAGTCTTTTTGTTACCAAAGGCCTTTCTTCTAGATCCGAGATAAGAGTATCATAAATATGGGGGGGGGGGGGGATAATGCATAATAGTAATATCCTTGGTGCCGCGAATCTCCTTGATTGCTCTCTTAGCCATTAGGTGTGCTGCCTTGTTGGCCTCCCTGAATGTGTGATTGATTACTTGGACCTCCAGTTGGATCATTAACAACCTGCAATCAGTGATGATAGTATCAAACAATGGTAAACCATTTCTAATATGATTTATTGCATAAGTGGAATCCATTTCCACTTCGATATTATAAAGTCCTTGATTCATAGCCAATTCCAATCCTGCCTTGAGAGCAACGAGCTCTCCATGGATTGGAGATAATCCCTTGACAATTCCTTGGAAACCAGTAATCCAGAAGTCTATAATGTCTCTAATGACCCCCCCCCCCCCCCAACCCACAAAGGGAATTTGGTTGGGAGAAGGAGTTTTCTGTGTGGAGTTTGAAATTACTCTCCTTTGGTTTCATCCAACGAACCCTAATATCCATTGAGGGGTGAATGATAGGGTATTTATAAGTTAAGAGTTTATATTGAACTACATGGTTGATAGCTGATTTGAGGAAGGCTTCATTGAGCAGATTATTAAAAAGACTGTTATTTCTATTGGTCCAAATATTCCAAATGATAATAGGAAGGAGTTCCTTCCAACTAACTATGTTATTTGCTAGGGGATGGTTTTTGTTTCTTAGTAAGTCAAGCTATTTTTGATTTTGGGGTATAGATAGCTTCAGTGTCGAGGTTAAGCAAGGACCATAGATTCCGGACTGCATGACATCTTAAAAAGATATGCTGAATAGTTTCTTGTTGGATTTTGCAAACAGAGCAAATGAGGTCAATATTAATGCCTATATGGCTGAGTATTATCTGGCAGGGAGTTTATTGTGGGACCATTTCCATAGTAGGTATTTTAATTTATTAGGGCAGTCTAATTTCCAAATCCATGAGAAATCTCCTTTGGGCACGGCTTGACTATCAATAATAGAGTAGCAAGATTTGGACGTAAAGAGACCACTAAAATTCAGAGACAAGGTTAGGACATCGTAGCTTCTATTAGAGGGGGAAGTAGCTGTAATTTTATTGGTGAAAGACTCCTCAAGATGATATGGAAGCTTGGAGAGATCCCACTTATTATTATTACGCAAATCTTTGATCGTAAGATTCATCTCGGCTTTGGTTAATGGACCAGTAAAACATTCTCTAAGAGGGGGGAGTATTATGAGTCCAGTTGCTATTCCACACATTCATCCTCGAATTTTGTTGGGGAATCCACTTGATACCCTTATTACAGATCTCCCACCATTTGAGTATACCAGACCAAATAAAGGAAGAATTTTTCAAAGTTTTCTTGTGACCATATAGATCATAAAGAAATTGGGCCCAAGGTGCTTTAGGGTTTTTAATAAGTCTCCAGGAGAGATTAGCAAGATTGGCAATATTTTTGCTCTTGGCTTTCCGGATACTTTAAGACACCGTCATCTTTTGTTCTACTAACTGTTTCCCAATTTATAAGATGAAGTTTTTTCTTTTCATTATTAGTACCCCAAAAGAAGTTTCTTTGGATCTTGTCTATTGTGTTTAGGGTTTTATTTGGTAGGAGGGTATATTGCATTAGGTGATTTGGTAGGGAATTTAGACAAGCATTTGCTAGCACAGTTCTACCTGCCATGTTGAGGTAGTTTGTTTTCTAGTTACCTAGCCTAATAAACATATTTCCAAAATAAATTGGAAATCCTTGGCCTTGGGTTTCAAATTTTTATAGGGAAGCCTAAGTATTTTCCAAAGGAATTGGTGATTTTTATATTGAATATATATTGGATCTTCGAAATAGACTGTTGGGGACAGTTTTTAGAGACTAATATTTTAAACTTAGTCATATTAATGGATTGACCTGATAGAGCGGAAAAGTGGTCAAGACAACCTTTGAATGTAGTAATAGTTTTGTCATTTATTTTGGCAAAAAGGGTAAGATCATCAGCGTAGAAGAGGTGAGATAATCTAAGATTGCCCTTACCAATAGAAATGGGACTCCATTCCCCTATATCAACTTTATGGTTGATGAGTATGGAAAGCATTTTAAGACAGAGGATAAATATATAGGGGGATAAGGGGTCGCCTTGTATTATACCTCTACTAGTGGTGAAATAAGGGGTCCTATTCCCATTTACTAGGACTGCTATCCTAGGGGTAGAAATACAATTCATAATTAGCTTGATAAATTTAGGAGGGAATTTGAAGAACAATAAGGTCTTATGAATGAAGGACCATTCAAGGTGATGAAACGCTTTTTCTAGATCGATTTTAAAAAGCATATTGTGGACTTACCCTTATAGTTATTCATTTTTAACATAAGTTCTTGAATGATCAAAGCATTATCGCTAGCTCTTCTATTTTTTAGAAAGCTTGTTTGATAAGGGCTAATAATGGTATCTAGAAAGGGTTTAAGGCGGTTGCAAATAACTTTAGAAATGATCTTGTAGATGGTATTGCATAATCCAATTGGTTTAAAATTCTTAAGGTTGTTAGCATTGGGAATTTTTGGGATTAAACAAAGGAGGGTGTCATTGATTCTTTCTGGAATAGTCCCCTTGGTGAAAACTTCCCTACAAAGATTAATAACCGAATGGCCTACGGTTTTCGAAAATTTTTGGAAAAAGAAGGGATGTAATCCATTGGGGCCTGGGGATTTGAACGGTTTGAAGGAGAAACATGCTTGTTTGATTTCAGATGTTGTGACCGGATTATCTAGAGATACAAGGTTGAAATTGGAAAATGAGGAGGGGTTTTCAGATTATTTTTCCAATCTATTTAACTTATGGGAGGTTTTGTAGACTGCCTTGAAATATTTTGTGGTGTGGGATATAATTTCGGAAGGGTCATCAATCCATAAGTTTTGATCATTTTTCAAAGACACAGTATATTAATTCTTTTCCTATTAGTGGCGGAGATGTGAAAAAATCTAGTATTTGCGTCTCCCTCATTAAGCCAAGAAATTCTTGATCTACGTTTCCAGTAGTCTTCTTCCAATTTCAAAATAGTATTGAAATAAAAAATGAGAGATTTTTCCATTGAAGGAAGGAACTATGGTAATAACAAGGCGAATTTTGTATACCATTCAACCTAGCTAAAATTTTTCTTTTTCTTTTAAAGGTATCACCAAAAGGTATTATGTTTCCAAAGAATAATATTATTCCTAAATTTAACTAGTGCTTCCTCAAAAGAATTTTCCAACCAGGATTGTTCAACTAACTTGTGGAAAGAGGGATGCTTATACCAAAATGTCTCTAATCTAAAGGGTTTGGGGTAAGGAATAGAAATTTTAGGAGTAAGATTCATAAGAAGGGGGTTATGATCCGAGTGAGTCTTAGGGAGATGAACTATGGATGCATTGGGGAAGGATTAAACCCAAAGATCATTACCAAAAACTTTGTCAAGTCGTTCAATAATTAATTGATTATTTTTAAATCTATGATTTGACCAAGTATATTTCCCACCCTTAAAACCAAGATCATAAAGATTACAAAAATTTAAGAAGGACCAAAGTTTTAAGGCACAGTTTCTATTCAATGGCTTACCACCAATTTTGTCATTTGAACTTAAGATATCATTAAAATCACCACCCATAAGCCAATGACCGTTATAACTTTTAGAAAGATCCTTTATGTTTCCCTACTTGACGTCTCTATTAGAACTAATTGTACTAGAATAAATACATGAAAAGAGCCATTTAGTATTACTAGGACGTACCTCTATGGTGGCATGGATTTCGTGGTTCGTTCTAATGAAGTTATGCACGGTTACCTTAGAGCTATCCCAAAGAACCATCATCCTCCACTTTGACCATCAGCGGGAACTTCAATGAGTTCCGAGAATCCAAATTCATTCATTAAGTATGATTTTGAATTCTAGTTTCTAGAAGATCCACCATACACGGCTTGTGAGTTACCATCAAATATCTAAAGTTCCTTAGAAACTCATCGTTGTTTCCACCTTTTATATTCCAAATTATAAAGTTAATGGGATTAGACGTATTAATAATTTGAAGATGGTTGTGTCCGCTCTCCATGGACGAGTTAGAGAGTCTCTGTAGAGTTGGCACTAGGATCATTGATTTGTTTCCCACCGTGGGATCTTGTGGCGGATGAATGTCCATTGCACATTTGAAGAAGTCTAGGGGACATACGAGTATGTGCCTTTTCTCCTGATTCTCTCTGAAGAAGAACACTTTTACCCCGTTTAGGATTCCTAACTCCACCACTGACTCCCCAAGAAGATCTACTGGAGGGTTCATTACTTCTTCTACCTGATTTTCTAGATTTTGAGGTTGATCTAACGGAGTTTCTGGAACTATGTTTTGCATGTTCATTTGCATGTTGTGGGAGGGGCTGGGTTTTGAGGTGGTTTCTGAACTCCCCACTACATTTGGATAGGATTCAGGGATGTCAATGCTTCTGGGGGGAAGAAGGGGAGGTCTAAGCCTAGATTTTGAGGGAGAACTGGGACTGGATTGAATGGGGGAGGGTGATTCCATTGATTTCTCATCTCTTGAGCTATATCCTGGTTGAGAGCAGGTGCTAGCGGATGCAGAATATTGTTGACCCAAATAGGGTTTAGGTAGTTGTTCATGGCTAGGTGAAGGCCCTCCGAGATCAGTTGAGCTACATTTCGAGGGTTTTGTATCAGGATGATGCTTTCCTGGCCATTTACTGTTGCATTGAACATCAGTCCTCTCCCTGCTAACCCCAACTCTATCCAAGACAAGTGGGTGATGGTCTTGAGGGAGTGGAGGTTGAGCATATATGATCGGTGGATTTGGCATTTGTTGAGGGAGATGTGGGAGGTTTTCCATATTCAGAGGGTTGTTGTGACGTGTTATATGAATTAGACGGTATCTTCTTCGACTGGGAAGATGAAGACTTGGCATTGCTATGAGAAGAAGGTGAGATTAAATTTGGAGAAGGAAGAGAGTTGGTAATGATTGCATCTATTTGCATGCAATTTGTAGGGTTTGGTGTGAGAGGAGTAGCAAGATATTGTGAGGATTATGCATGGGGAATTTTGTCCACTTGGCCATAAGGTTCTTCCATGTGTTCATCAATGGGAGATGGGGTAGCCTATTGTGAGGGTGGCTGATTCGGCTTTTTGTCTTTAGTGATGGTAGATGAAGGGTTATGTATAGATACACCTGGGGGGGAAGGAGAATGGGGTACCCTACCTACAAAGGGTGACTGTAATGAGGGGTCTGGCGAGAGTAATTAATATCTTTTTCAATTAAAATCTTAGGGGTATTTTTGTCCATTACAGGGACATTGTCTTTCCTGGGATCAGTAGGGTTCATAGGATAGCTGGTTTTGTAAAGAACTAGTTTAGCCAGAATACTTTGTCTATGATTTATTGTCGAATTTGGCTTGGCACTACGTTCAGTATTACTGATTTGCTAGACAAATTTAAGTTATTGAGATTGGATATACTTACCTGTATTGACGTTAAAAATATCTACATCTGTACCTGAGCTTGGAGATCTATTGGGAAGATCTGTTTGGCTCTTCACCTGTGTTTTTTTTTTAACTTTTGAAGGATACTGTATGGCATCCCTCATCTTCCTTGGACTGGCTCATGGCTTGCTCTTCAGATAGTTTGCTACTTACCTTAGATTGAGCTGGAATAGGTTTATTAGCATGACATTTAAGTATAGTATGGCCCACCAGTCCACAGTTTGTACATAAGATTTTGTCCCCTTCGTATTCAATCAATTGTTTATGGTTATCTATAGTGATGAATTTTGCAATTGGGAGATCCAATGGAATTTCAATTCAAAGGCGAGCATAACGACCTCTAACAATGGCCGAGGTGCAAGCATCTACCTTTAAAAGTCTACTGATTGAGTTGCCAATCTTCTGTAGGATAATACCAACGTAAAATTCCGTTGGGAGGTTTGGAAGGCGAATCCAAATGGCTGTGGAATTTTGGTTTTCATTAGAAGCTATGAATTTTGGTTTCCACCGTTGGCAAGAGAGGAAGTGGCCAAAATGAACTAAGGTCCATTTTAAAGGACTGATATCATATTCTCTTGTTTTTGAAATTTTGCAACATAATAATCTGAGCCTAAATCAATCAAAGGAAAGTTTTCAGCAACTTTCCAGAGATCATAGATTTTTTTCTTAAGGATTTGGTAAAGGGGATGTTTTCCTTGTAGTTTTATTATTAGAGAATATTGCCAGGGCATATATATTCTTCTTTTATCCTCTTGTGAGAAAGAGACTACCCTATCATTCATGGAAACTTTGTCTATACTTGTCAGAGGAGAAGATTGTTTGGGGGTAACACCAAGAGCCAGCAAGTTGGGAACTAATCTAGTGTAACTCCTTTGGTAATTAGGACGTCCTTAAATGAGGTTTTTGAGTTGTAAGGAATTTGGGGATTTTCAACGTCTTTAATGTCTGGAGGCTTTGGTGGAATCAAGGATAGATCCATGTCCATATTCATGGAGTTGAGGAAGACGAAAAGGTTTTACTTAGAGAGAGAAAAGAGAGAGAGAACGATGTGCACTCTTCCCTGCTGGTGGCTACGTCAAAAGGTCTATTTCCACTGATTATTTTTAATTAAAATTTATATATATAGCAAAAGGTATACAAACATTCCTACTAGCAGCTGGTTGGACTACAACTACAAGTTCTATTACATTTTAGCTACAAAGAGTACAGTTTTCCAAATGCATATGGTCTCCAGTGAGCATCGGCATGAAAGTTATGGAAAGTAGTTGAGTTGTCGGAGCCCGATCTGCCAGTTTCTACTATGCCTCCCTCGAATGTGAAGGAGTAGCGCAATCTCTCTAGTGGTTCGATCTTCATCGTATTCCACATTCTGAAACCTTATGTTGTTTCGCGACTTCCATATTAAAGCTGTGACATGTATAAATGCAGCCGCTGTGATAGCCCTTCTCCATGCACGACTACGAGCAATACTGCAAATCCATTGGAGTTCTCTGTCCCAGACAAGGACTTGCCTCGAACAGCCCAGCCAACAACAGATTCGAGTCCATAGACTCTTAGTAACGCAGCACTCAAAGTACAAATGCTGAAATGTTTCCATCTGTTGGTTGCAAAATACACACGGCGAAGGAATTTGAATACCATATTTGGCTAACCGATCCACAGTAGGTAATCTTCTTTGTGCAGCCAGCCAAGCAACAAATTTATGTCGCGGAAGGACATTTTTAACTAAGAGTAAATTCCTCCATTATACTCTATCAAACATAGGGAGCATGCCAATGTACATTTTCTGAATTTGAAATTGTCCGAGACGACATACTGCATTGAATCTTTCAGACCGGGATCCTTGCAACTGTTGGTTTACCAAAAGTGCATCTCTGCAATGTATGATTTTCCGAATGACCCAAGCAGCTTGTTTGGGAACATCCACTGATTATCAATACCTCATTGATCAACTAAATCGTAAACTGACTGGTTGGAAACATAATTGCTTATCATTTGCTGGCCGAATGACCCCTACTGGAGGCACCAAGTGCTTCATCCGGTAACTACTTTGTAAAATACAAATTTATTAATTGCCATGGATCTCGTGTTTAATATTCTGCTCTGTTTCTTTTCTAGATGTCTGAAGGACTGTTTAATTTTGTAATTGGCTGGACTTTCATGTTCGCTCCTTTACTGTTCAGTGATCGCAAGAGAGACAGATACAAGGGTTCACTTGATCTCTTATGGGGCCTCCAAATGTTCCTCACAAACAGTAATGCACTTTTCAAACACTTAATTTTGATTGTGGCATAAAATTCAATCACTTCGAGCACCTACGTCACGGGAATGACATCATCATTATAGACTTCGGAGGATCAAGGCTCAAATCGTTTCTTATCATCTTACTCTAAGAAATGATGGGATTATCTGTATATGATCGAGATCGTATGCCTTCGATTTATAGGCTCAAGAACCCTCTCAATGCTCTCTTAACGCAACATTTCTACACAGATACTACCTGCCCATTGTGCAGACAAGCAACTGAGGATATAGATCACATTTTTATCCATTGTGCCTGTACCTCATATATATGGCAGCATTTAGATATACCAATTCCACCACAACTCATACAAAAATTGGTTAAACAATTATGTCTTCCCCCCGACCACCACACACCCACATAAGCACTACTGCACCTCGGCATATATGGATCAACCGTAACAACAATAACAACAATGACAACAACAACTCAGTATAATCCCACTTAGTGGGGTCTGGGGAGGGTAGTATGTACGCAGACCTTACCCCTACCCTTAGATAGAGAGGCTGTTTCCAAATAGACCCCCGGCATCCTTCCCTCCAAGAACTTCCCACCTTGCTCTTGGGGAGACTCGAACTCACAACCTCTCGGTTGGAAGTGGGGGTTGCTTACCATCAGAGCAAACCCCGTAACCACAACTTATTTAACCACACCCATACACCCATTAATATCCGTACCATCTATAACGAAGCATCCCAATTCTACCACCTAGCGACCACATACAACCACCAACACATACTAACTAATCATATTCCAATTAAATGGCACCCTCCAGCCCAAGGATACTACAAGTAAAATATAGACGGAGCCTGTGATAATCAATCCCATAAGGGAGGAGCACCGAGAGTTTTTCGCAGCGACTCACGTGCACGGGTATATGGCTTTACCAAACATTTGATATATACCGATTCCCTGCCAGCTGAACTCCCAGCGTTATATCAAGGGTTACTACTAGCAAAAGCTCGCAACTACAAACCATTACAAGTGAAAATGGACTCCCAGGTATTGCTCCACATCTTATCAAATACACCACCAAAATACTCACAATTTCTTCTTGAATGCATGTCGATGCTCAAGGAACTCCAGGTGACCATGATACACCATATGCTCAGAGAGGCAGTGGCGGAGCCACCCTTACCCAAGGGGTATCAATCGACACTCCTTCGCCGGAAAATAACATTGCGTAGATAGGTATTTTCACTAAAAAAAAGTGAAATAATAGCGGTTATCTGTACATATTGCGGCGGTTTAAAACCGCCATAATATACATTTACGCCGGTTTCCAAAATCGCCATAATCTCGTCCGCCAAAAGCTTAATACAGAGGTTCTTACGAAACCGCCAGAACTGTCAAGAGCATAAAATGGCGGTTTTCATTTGCATAATATGGCGTTTTGGAACTGCAGCAATCGGAAAGAATGTCCCAAAGTGAGTTGACAATTATGGCAGCTGATAACCGCCATTATTATAGATTGTTAGTCATTATTTTATATTTATTTTAGTAATTTCTTCATTCCACATTTACATAAGATTTACTACACCCTATGCTTCTAATCTTGTATAATATATTATGGAGCAATAAATTTAATAGAAATATAAAGAATTAAACATCAAAGATATTCATTGTATAAAGAAAGGTACTCCACAATTACATCATCTAATATATTGAAGTTTCAAAGAATTATTCGGACGATACAAAACTAAAACCATAGTTGATCCTAACACAATTATTAATTTACACATGTATGGTAATCTTTTTGGCTCGATTCGTGGAGATCCGCTTCTAAATCTGGTGCCTGCAAAAAAAAAAGACAATAAAAAAGAATTATTTGTTGGGACATCGTCAAAAAATCCATAGAAGATCAAGTTTTTTACAAAACTAACATTATCCTCTTAATTGCAAAAGAATGTAACAAAAACAGGGTGCATCACCAAATAGAGAGAAGGGAACCAATTTTACTTTGGAGCTACTTTCAACTTCTGGCAAACAAATGATATTATAATATACAAAATTACAACTACAAATCTACTCAGTGAAAATCAATAACTAAAACTTAAGTCAATAAGTCACTAGGAAAGGATCTAAATCTGCACGCTATGTCAAGTATTAAGAATTCCAAGGACAACATGAGAAGAAGATTCAACGACGAGCAAATTCGATCACTAGAATACATGTCTGAGACAAAGACAAGTCTTGAATAGAGAACAAAACAGCAGTTGGCTAAAAGCTTAGTCCTACAGTCGGGCCAAGTTGCTATATGGTTTCCGAACAAGATAGCTAAATGCTTAAAATCAGTTATGGATTCTCTAGCCATATCTAGCTATTCAAATTCAACAATGCACATGGTGAGCTACTGGCCTTACTAAAAAGCTTGCAATCGCATCCGTAAAAATTTCGTTTCGCCAGTAATAGTAAAAACAGATATCCAAGTATTAATTTCCTTACATGATTCAACCTAGCTCACCTAAACCTTACTCAGGTTTGTTGCATGATTTCTTGTTAGCAGGTAGCAAGAATGAAATACCTCCCATGCACCAGATATACCATGAAGCTAATACGGTACGATATATTCCTGCCAGTCCAGTTATACATCTTTGACATTTTATCATTTACGCCCTAAAGAGCTATGCATGCATTAGCTGTTTTTATTGCTCTTTTTGGTTCTCCGGTACTGTTTAGTACACGCATTGGTGTCTCGATACCCAGGATATACATAGAGTAAGGCCTATATATAAAAGGAGAAAGTATTCCTTATCACGATAGTTGTCATTCACATTCGCATAGATCGCTCGAGACCTTTTGTTAAGCGCTAAAGGATCTTATTCATCTTATGTATTACATTATTATATTGCTATAATATACATATATTAGAATTAAATAATATTTTACAGCATTCAACTTAATTTATTTAAATCTTTCTCCTTTTCGAGTTAGAAAAGCTAATACTAGAATTTTCTTTATCTTTGCAGTTGCAGAGACTTAGAAAGTTAACTGAAAAGGGTAGCAATGAAGAGATTCTGACTGAAGGCAATAAATTAGAAACATAGGTGATCAAGTCAGAGTTCATATCAGAAACTTGCAGCCCTGAATTTGGCTTACCTTTGTGTGAAGACAGTAGGGAAATTGACTACTTAGGGACAAAATTTGATATTCTAAACATGGCTCAAATAGCTGACGGTTTATCAGAAATTAAACGGAATTTGAAATGATAAATTATAGCGTGTTGGACAGAAATGAAATATCATAGCGTGTTGAAATTTTACAGTGCAAATAGCGTGTTGGACATAAATGTAGATTGCATAAGATATAGAGGCATAGCTGCAAAATATTTGAAAGTTGAGGTCTTACCTTAGAAATTGCACATGAATATGTCATTGTCTCATCTAGAAAGAGCGAGAAGAGTTCATTACTCTGAAGGACAAAAAAGCAATAAATATACTTATAAATTTACACTTGAAGCCATAAGCCTATTTAAGATGAGAAAGTTACAAGAAGACAGCAGGCAAAGATCCATATGCATTGAGAATTTTAATATCATTAGTGATCTTGACATCAGTATGTGATTTGGTGATATAATATACAAGTTACTTACCAGGTCATAGTGAAGAGAGATGTTCCGACGAGCCTGAGTCAGGGTGTTTTGATTTGAAACATGTCGAATGAAATATTTTGCAGATGATACTGCAGTTGTAAAAAATAGTGGTGTCCACCAGCCTCTGGAGTATAAAGGAGCGAAAAACATTTAAGGTATGAATACAAGTTGCATTTTCCTAATTTCAGTTTCTATAAAAGTACTTACCTTTTCTTACTAGACCTTGTGACTGATGCTTTCAAATATCTGTTGTTAACAAAAATCTATAAAAGCATTCAGGATGCCAAGTACAAACACAAATAGCTATTTACAAAGAAATAGAGTTATTTCCTTACCATGAAGAGATTAAGAAGAACTTCATTCTTATCGTCAAAAGAGAAATCCCTTTGAATAAAAGTATCAACAAGGCCTAAATCACCTTGAGTTGCAACCTGTAAGAGATTAGATTAAGTCAACGAATTTATCCATATTGTAGAATTCTTTGAAATTTTCTTAAAAATGATACTAAAATTAATTCAAGCAGACCAACTTAATCATTCAATGTACAGAATTTAATAGTTCGCACAATAACATATAGCATGTGTAAATGACAACAAAACACTACTTCACACACAGAGCTCTTGATTCTGTCAACCAACTAAGCCGTAATTATAAGCCAGGTAAGGCCACTATACACTTCACTGTACATATTCTGCTCTATTCCTGCTAATGTATCTTCGAATATCAAAACAATCCAGGAACGAGCAATAGGTGGCGTCCCTTCCTCTAAATGCGCACAAAATTAACATTTTGAAGGGTTCTTAGTTCTCTCAACCCTACACTGACAAACAAGTTCCAACCAAACACAAAAAACTTCTAACGAATTCCAATCACTAAACGATTTGTCCTTAACGATACCAGATATGTGAAATCTCTAAGAGAAAACAAGCTAAGCATAGAACCAACAACAATAGTGACATAGCATAGAAAAACAACAAAGTGCGTGGATCCACATAAATATCGACATATATAAACATAATAAGAGAAAATCATAGAGTACCTTGGAGAGATAGACCTACATATATGTCAGTGAAATCGTTGCGAGCTTCATTGGACACCTGATTAGAGGAAGAGAAGTAAAAGAGAGAAGATGGAGTCATTGGCCGTGGCGATTTGGTGAAATTCCACTTACGGATTGCTCCTGATCGATGAACGAAGAGAGGCAAATGGAAAGTCTAGTGTTTTTTAGGTCGGGTCGAGTTCTAATCTGTGAGAGATTAGATGTCCATTTTTAAATAAATCAAAATTTATGTCAATATAAATAGCGACCACTAGCTAGAACCTCCATATTATACACTTACTCGCCACTTTATAAATGAGTAATGTGGCGCTGACAAAATGACCATTAATCTATTGTGCATTGCGGCGGTTTCGGGAAACCGCCATATTAAAACCGCCACAATTTTCTCTTTTTTTTTAGTGTTTAGGTATTTTTTCTTAAAAAATTAAATATTTACAAAGGATTGATCTATTGGAAAAAAACTGAATTTGAATTAAAGATGATGTGGCATAACACGTGGATTGGTCAAATAGTCAAAGAGTAATAAATGATTAAGAGGTACGGAAGACAACAGATACGGGAGGAGAAAAGTAAACAGACACGAGAGGGAGTCTTAGATACGAGTATCGTATCTATTCAAGCCATTTAATGCCAACGGATAAAAAGGGCACACGGAAGACAAGAGTCTAATGACAAAAAGTAGTCTAAATTCATTATTAAATACCTGTTACGTCAGTGAATCAGTATTTAATAGTAATGATTGTGCAACGTCTCATTAAATGCTCTTTATTATTTAGACTAAGCCGTTACTCCTTATTAGCTATATAAGGAGGAGGTTTCATCATTTGTAAGGACACGAAATATCATCTACATCATATGACATACGAACATCTTATTGCTTTATTCATATTCTCTGAATGCCTATTATATTTTGGTCTCTTTGATTATCAGTAACCCGACTTCTTTTCTCAAAATTCACGCTTTGATCAAATATATTTTTTGGTTAAATAGTTGACAACCCTTAAGACTAGACTCTAATGTTTAAGGAGTGTCAAAAATTACAGAAGGTTGCAAGTTTCATTTCCCATAGTAGTATTTTTTTTTCGACACCCCTTTGTATAATTTCTGGCTCCGCCACTGCAAAGAGGGTAATCAAGTGGCAGATGCTTTAGCTTAATATGGGAAGAAAAAATTAGATCTACAACCCAATAATATTTTACTTTTTAAAAATCCACCAACTTTTATCTCAATGCATTTGCTTTTGATGTAATTGGAACTGTGATATACCGTCCGGTTCAAATCGCTGTATCTTAGTTATCTTTAATCAAAGCCTTTTTAGCAAATTTAGATGATACACCTACTAGTCATGTTCATAACTCAAGTAATGCACCGGCCGACCCACCTGTAGAAGCTCCAACTTTTAATAGACAACCTGCTAAATGTCCAGAAACATCATTAGATTGGAATTTTTTTTACTCAAGTAAGAGAACTAAATAAGGATAAGTGTAATACTTGTGGGAAATTACTGGTTCATAAATTTACTGGAGACCGTAGCGGCACGTGTAGTTGACTAGGCACATAAAAACACACCCTATAGATAGGGCTAGATTTTTTTAAATGCAAGCGCATCAAGAGGGGACTAGTGTAGATTCTGCGGTTAACCCTAGTACAGGTTCAAATCCATATCCAAAGTAAAAATGGCCACGGCCATCTCAGAAGTAAAAATGGCTACGGCCATCTCCAAAGTAAAAATGGCCACGGCCATCTCAGAAATATAAATGGCTACGACCATCTCCAAAGTATAAATGGCAACGACCATCTCAGAAGTAAAAATGGCACGTCCATCTCAAAAGTAAAAATGGTCACGGCCATCTCAGAAGTATAAATGGCTACGACCATCTCAGAAGTAAAAATCGCTACGGTCATCTCCAAAGTAAAAATGGCCACGGCCATCTCAGAAGTATAAATGGCTACGGTCATCTCCAAAGATAAAATAGCTACAGCCATCTCCAACAGATAAAACGGCTACGGTCATTTCCAAATCAAAATAGCTACGAACGCCTCCCAAGTAAAAAATGGTTACAGTCATATCCGAGGAACTATGGGCTATGTTCGCCCTCATCACGTAAACAACCACGATTATTTTCGGGATCCGCTCATCGAGCTCGGACCGAGCCCGATCGCAATAAGCGGAGGGACTATCTGTAGGGTCAAAACTTGACCTCACAGTAACAAAAGAAATCAATGCATTTATTAAAGCCTATTTGTAATTAATAAATGGTACGGTCATTTACTAACAAGATTGCCAAGCAGTCATCCAATTTGACAACTAAGGCCACGGCGTGGCCGCCAGTACGAGAGCGTCTCCTTCAAAAGGTCACAATCCCTAGGCGCCAACTGAAAGATTTCCTAGCTATAAATACCAAGAGAAAGAACCCTAAAAGGGGGGGGGGGGTGCTTCTTCTTCTTCATGTCTCCTTATAAAAGAACAGGGAATATAGATCATTGGAAGGCTGTGAACCTCTCCATGGAGAGGCAGACCAAACCAATATCATTAATAAAAGATCTTCATCCTCCTCCCTTTAATCTATAACTGTTGTCTCTTTAATTTTATTCCTTTAGTCTTTGGATTTATTACAATATGTTATGATTGGCCCTCCGTTTATGTTTATTGTTTTATGATTCTAAAGTAAATAAAAACTTCGAGCTAAACCGATCTAGTTATTACTTGTTAGCTAAGGTGTTACTTACAAATTTCAAATTTTATTTATGTTTTTGGTGAACAAGAAAAAATATATTTTACATTACCCGTATATAAGTGATACACAATAAGTGTGAAATACGGAATAACAATAGTAACAATAAATTAATTAAAGAAATAGGATAAATCACAAAAACATAGCTATTATTCAGGGCTTGAAATCGGATGCTACAGGCTGCCAAATTCGATCTCCATTGTTCAAGTCAAAGAACAAGATGTTAGGAACTCTTAGTCAAAATTTAGGCTGATCCAACTGTGAAGGAATCTGAAACATGATTTGATATTGGATGGTCGGAATAAATTCTGCAGCAAAATGAAAAAAACTTTTCTCCATTAGCTCTTGATGTAAGGTCTCTTAAAAACCACTATTATATGCTAAAGTCTTTAAAATACTAATACCAATAAGCATAGAATAATTCTCCAAAGTTGCTATATTTTTAAATAATGAGTGATGCTTTCTCTTAAAGATGAAACCAACTCCAAATAGAAATAAAAGTCGAATCTAATTCCAAACATGAATGAAAACTAAATTTGAAAAGGATTAGGCCACGGAGCCTTTAGTGGACAACATGGGCATGAGTCCAGCAAACTCTCCCTCCAGCCAAAGAGCCAAACATATTTTCAAGTAGAGAAACTATTAACAAGCTTTATGCTTACTAGTAATTTTTTGCAAAACTCATATTTATTATATCCAACCACCGTTTTTGTTAGTATATTCAAAGGATTGTCATCAGTGTTTATCTTCTCAACCTCAAATAACTTCTTTTTCACGATTATTCTTATCTAATGAGACTTTTTATTTATATATTTGGTTTTAGAAGAAAAAAATTGAGTGCTTGGTGGGACACATAGTACTCTGATTATGACAAAGTAAGTCGTACCTTGATTGCTCAAATGTCAAGATTATTAATAGACTCCATTATAAATAATTTTTTGGCACTTTCAATGACAAAAATATATTCGATTTTTGCAGATATGTGCACTTCTGTTGTATAGGTTTGCAAGAAATAGCTCTCCATGCAAAAGTGATCGAATAATCGGAAGTGAATCTTGTATTATCAAGATTTTCTCTCAAATCAGAGTCTATTGAGCCTTCGCATAAGAGAACATTTCTGGTAGTATGGCCAGGAGTTCCCCTCCACTCTAATTGAGGCAACCCCAGCTTGGCTACATCGTCTGCGTGACAATCCAATATAACATGACATCAAAATCTACCATATAAGGAAGCAGGAGATCTACGCTACTCTAAAGACTCCTAATAGTAACCACATACGAACTACAATAATAGAATCTCCCACATGTGTAAACACAAACACAGGAACACTAAAAAGAATCATGAGGCACAACCAGATATGAAGCAAAATAGGATGACACGTAGGAATATGCAGAGCTCGGATCAAATATAATTGAAGCATTTCTACTTAAAACTAGAACAATACATGTGATAACAATTGCAGATGACTCAACCTCAGGCCTAGCTGGAAAAGCATAAAATCGAGGTTGGGCCCCACCACTTTGAAATATGTCTCTTGACGGGCTGTAGTTGGCTGGCCTCCACCTTTAACAGCTCAACCCCCACCTTTGGATGTATGACTCTTTCGCCTAGCTAGTTGAGGGGGCGGTGGAGTAACCGCTGCCGGAATCATGACAAGAGAACTCTGTTGTGGCATGCCGCCCAATAATCTCAGACAGGACCTCCTGATATGCCCAATACCACCATACTCAAAATACAATGGCTTCTGAAACTAAAGCTGACCCGAGCGGGCCAGATAACCATGGTGATAACTCTGAATCGGAGGTGCACTAATACGAGCTGATTGTACACTATAGGCTGGCTACCCAAAATAAGGAACGTAAGGACCACGACTCCTTGAAGCACTGTGAGAGGCCTGAAGCACTGAATAAAATGTCCTAGGAAGATAGCCTCTACCAAAAGTACCCTTTCTTCCAGATAAGGCACCATTGAAACCACCAGAATGACGAGGCCTCTTATCCGACACCTGCCCCATCTCTTGAGCACGAACCATCTCAAATCTCCTAGTAATGTTTGCAACTGTCCAGAAGGAAATATCATTCCAGTCTCCTTCCCCATCTGTAGCATGATAGTATAAGAGAGTCCATCAATAAATCTCCTCATTATCTCCCTCTAAGTAAGAAGCAAGATAATGACATGATGAGATAGGTCCACAAAATGAGTTTCGTACTAGGTAACAATCAAACTACCCTACTGAAGGCGCTCAAACTGCCTTCATAATACTCCCTCAGGTTGATAGAGAGAAACTTCTCTAGAAGTAGCTGTGAGAAATGCTCCCAAGTAAGTGCCAACTACACAGCTGGTCTAGTCAACATATAATCTCTCCACCACCTCTAAGAGGAACCCATCATCTAAAACACAGCAAAATCGAACTAATTGGTCTCAACTATACCCATATTTCACAACACCTCATGGAAGTAATCAATACAATCATGTGGGTACTCAGAAGGTGCACCACTGAAGTGAACTGGAAAGAGCTTGGTAAACTTGTCCAATCTTAACCAAGCCTCAGAAGATATGGCGTGCCTGTCACCGTCATGTTCTGCAATAACCGGTTGAACTACCCCAACTGTAGGGCTGCTGGAGTCTGATACTAGGGAGCCATCTACTCCGAAGTGTGAGTATTGGGAGTTTATGCTCCTTTCCTAGCGTAAGAGATGGCTGGTGCTATCGGAAATGTACCAGCCTAGGTCATACCCTCCATAAGGCCCACCAAACGGACTAGAGCATCCTGAAGCACTTTAGTGGCTACGAACCCCTCCGGGAACTTAGCTGGTCTAACAGGTACAGTCTAAGCTGGAACCTCCTCATCAAAATATACCTGAGGAAACACTATTGGTGCTGCTGCTGCTCGAGCTCTTAGCTGAGCTCTACCTCGGCCTCGACCTCGATCTCTACCCCTAGTAGGTGCTACCACTGGGGGCTCCGACTACTGTCCCGCTGAAGATGCAATGCGTGTTCTCACCATCTGTAAGAGAACAAGAATAGAAGAGTTCAATAATCAGAATAAAATTGCATGACAGAGAATAATAGAAATGAAATTGTTCCTAAGCTCCATATCCTCTAGAAGATAAGTACATACGTCTCCGCACCGATCCTTGAGACTCTACTAATCTTGTGACTCATGAAACCTAGGTAACCTAGTGCTCTAGTACCATCTTTTCACAATCCAGAACTCTCACATTCGGGACCATGATGTCGCTTATCATTTCACTTCCCATGCAAGCCAACATTAGATACATTTTAAGTAATTTTTAAACAAAAAAAACTTAAATGATACAAATTACTAAAAAAGTATTGAAACAAAACAAACTGTGAAAAAACGAATACAACATAATTAAATAAATACATCCCCGAATCTGGTGTCACAATTGCACGAGCTACTAGAATATTACACATAAAGGTCTAAAAAAAGTAATGTTGTCTGAAGGAAAATACACATCTAAGATAAAAAAGAAGGGGACTTTGAGGGGGGGGGGGTGCAAACGCCGAGCAGGTGTACCTCAAGTCTCCGTACTGTTAGCCAACCCGAGCAATCTACGGACCGATGCTCGATAGACTCCAATTTCTGTACAAGAAGTACAGAGTGTAGTACGAATACAACCGACCCTATGTACTCTATAAGTGTCGAGCTTAACCTCGACGAAGTAGTGACGAGGCTAAGGCAGGTCACTTATAATATAACCTGTACGCAGTATAAAATAACGACAGAAAAGAAAAATACGAGAACAAATTAAAGAAATTACCACATGAAAGTAACTCAATCCCCGAAGAAAAACCAATAAATGCTAGAAATATTAATTCTTAGAGTCTCGTATGAAATTGCCGAAGCCAACACAAAACAATAAGAAATGTAAATTTCATAAACTGCTGCGGCGCACAACTCGATCCCATTGTACAACACAATTCTTCATTATTCCACCATATAAATATCAATAATAATAATTAAATATATGTTGTGGTGTGGAACCTGATCCCACCATATAATCAGAATAAATATCATAATTCACCTTTATTTCACCATATCAATCCATCCATATTTTACTTGTTGAGGTGCACAACCCAATCCTACCGTATCAATATAATTCACCCTTATTTTGGCACATTTTCCACCCTTATTTTACCTGTTGCAGTGTGCAATCTGATCCCACCGTATTACTATAAATAAATCAATAAGTGCAATCAATTTAACAACTCGAATCACAAGAATTCTCTACGATTAACGGATATGAAGCAGAACCAGAAAGGAAACCTCGTCTCAAATTAAGAATTCAATATGATTAATACTAAATCGAAAGACAAGTCAAATAAATAACAAATAAAGGGTACAAGTAACTCATATAAGGTATGTAGCAGTAAATCATAGAAGTATGAGCGAATCTAACATTTTTTACATGAGAATTATAAATGACAAGTAGCAAACAAAGAATGAGAAGCATTTAAAGCATGTAAGAGTTATGACATGGAATGACATAATTAATGAAATGCTGAAAAATTGGAAACAAGTATTTTGACGGCGTATATACACTCATCACCTCGCATATACGCCTCAAACTGGACACATCGTAGCACCTAACCAGCAATCAACTACAACAGCAGACTCCCCCACTTGGCTCAAAGCCATAGATCAATACCCTCAATAACTCATAACACTTTTACTCTATTGATGCCACAATAACATAGTGAGATTGAACTCAAATCATTTATAAGTTTGTGAAAACACAGATCATTTAGTACTATTGACCTTCTGCAAATCTCATATTCATCCCCGCAACAGTTAAGCCCACTTTCTTAAGCGACCTAGAATTCCAAATTTCAACACATACTTCTCACTTACACATGAGATCTTCTAACACACACATAAGGATTACACCACTTCAGAACACTCAGTAGGAGATAGCCCACCTGCTTTGCCTCAATATTACCTTTCTGTATACCTTCCACCGGCATACACATTACACAGTTACTTATTCTTCCTGAGTCTGAACTCATACCGCAACATTCAATTTACTCCCAACTACGAGACCTAAAAGGTTTTTTCACACGCCCATAACTCGGAACTACACATCCAATCACAATGGAAATCATACACTTAATAGATCACGTATCATTCAGACGATCCTCCTCGATACTTCCAAGTCATATAGAAACATCTCGCAGTGCTAACATACTCATCACGTAGCTATTCAGCTGACATTCCCATTAACAGGGACAACACCAAACATAAAAGTTCAAAACATTTGCTCACACAATCAGCACCTCGGTGCTCAACCCATAGGCAAAGATCCGACCTCAAGTCCTCCAAACTGGCCCAACATCAAACTCACAGAGATCACATCTCGACCCTCGATAAGGGAATCACAAGTAATCAAGGCATCATTTGATACCGAGCACTCATGCGAGCTCGTGGAAGGAGTTTCAAGAGTTACTTTCCAAGCTGAATCAAGGACGCACGATAAAAATTCAAGAATGTGAAGTTTTCCTAAAGGTTCTGCAGCCTCTCGAGGATAAATACAGACGTCTCCGTACCGATCCGCGAGACTCTACTAAACCTACTCAATGACTCACGAGACCTATGTAACCTATGCTCTGATACCAACTTATCACGAACCAACCCTTACTCCGGTCGTGATGGCGCCTCTCGTGAAGACAGGGCCAGCCAACCAACCCAAATTGCCTTTCTTCAAAAATAGATAAACATAAATAAACAATTTTAATGATAATTTAATAACATTACTTAGCGTAAGTACAACTCAAACACAACCCAAACCGAGGTATCACAAGTCACGAGCATCTATAAGAGTGTAATTACATTTACAAAGTCTAGAAATATATTGAATAAGAATAACGAATAACATAGAAGGAAATGGTGTTGCGAACGCTAGCAGTAACCTCGCTAAACTCCTACAGTTCTGTCTCCAAACAGCTAATACCCGCTACCGGGTGTATAAATACATGCATCTGATGAAGTGCAAGGATTAAAGTGAGTACTCCAACATAGTAAGTAATAAAGTTAAATAACAACTGAACAGTAAGAAATCAGGTAAGGAAACCAACATGTTGTATAGAAGCATTGTACAATCTTTTGAGAAAATAGTGAAACTGTGAAATCTTTAGAAAATTTCTTTGCTCAGTTTAAACCTCATTTGGAAATGGTATTTTCAATAGTTGCGAAATAATTTCAAAACAATTAGTGCCGATATGCACAGAAATCTGCCCATCGGGCAGAAATACCACAGTATAACAAGTAAAAGACAAGTAAGTTTGCAAAATAAGCACATAAAAGCTCGCCTATTGGAAATATCTCAAAGCAGTACCAGCTCTTCGGGCAACCTCACAATCACTCATATCAGCCCCTCGGGCTCACTCTCAGAAACACTCATATCAGCCCTTCGGGCTTAGTATCAATCACTCAGCATAATGGGTACCAACGCTCATTGTGGATGTGCAGACTCCGGAGGGGCGCCTACAACCCAAGCACCATGATAACATGCCTGAAAGCCTTTTCACATAACTCATAAGGCCTGAAAGCCTCCTCACATCAATCATAAGGCCTGAAAGCCTCCTCACGTCACTCATAAGGCCTAAAAGCCTTCTCACATCACTCACAAGGTCTAAAAGCCTCCTCACGTCACTCAAGCTACCACGTGGCATAAATAGTACTCAGGACCTCAGCCTCATATCACTCAACATATCCTTACAAATGACCCTCAGCGTCACTCAGTCTGAAAATCATCTTAAGCCCCTCGAGCATTTGTGAAACAGTAGTTCTCTGCCCAAAATATCATTTAGAAATATCATTTGAGATTCAAATCTGTATAAAAGTGGGCAAGTCCATAAAAAAATAATTATCAACAGGACTGAGTTTAAATATAAGTCAAAGCAGTGAGGAAGTAGTGATAAAAATCAATGAAGGGTTCAAATAATTAGCACGATGCCCAAATATGGCAATCAGCCCAAATATAGCAATCAACCCAAATCATAATGATAACAAATCAGTTTCAGTCAAATATATAGTAAAATCATCAATTGGGACAGACCAAGTCACAATCCCCAGTAGTAAAAGACTTGCGCTCATCATCCAACGCGTGTATCACCCAAAAATAGCACTACGATGTGCAATCCAGAGTTTCAAACCCTTAGAACATCATTTACAATCATTACTCACCTCGAACCGGCGAAATCTCTAACTCGCGACGCCTTTTCCCCTAACATCAACCTCCGCACGCGTCGAATCTAACCAAAACCACAATGAATATATCACAATTGCTAAAGGGAGAAAACCCAATCAAAGATAATTGAATAACATCAAAAATACCAAAATTGGCAAAACCCGAGCCTCGGGCCAAATTTTCGAAACTCAAAAATTCTCATATCAACGTATTCCTTATCTCGCCACGAGTCTATACATATCAAGTACTCTCAAATCCGTGCTCAAATTTCCCATAAAAACCCAATTTAAAAATCTCAAAACCCAAGCCCTAGGTATTCCATTTTTAGATAAATTCTCATGAATTGTTTGGTAAATTTCACAATATAATCATGTTTTTGGTTCATAAAGCTTACCTCCAATCAAGCCTATTCGAATCCCTCTTCATTTCCTCCTAAGGAGCTCTCAAAATAATCAATAATGGTGGAAAAATGACTTGGACTTGCAGCATAAATGTTAATAAACTCACTGCCCAACTCCTGAAACTCCTTCTACGCGATCGCGACTAAGGTCTCGCAATCGTGAAGCACAAGAATCCTGCCTCTCAAAATAACTCTACGCAAACGCGATTAGATTCCTGGGAAACGATACCTTCCAGCCTCAAGCTATGCGAACGCGTCCCACTATACGTGAACGTGAAGGGCAATAACACAGGACCCCTAAACTCTTATATACGAATGCGATATACCTTGCGCGAACACTAAACTTTCACTTCCAACCCTATGCGATCGCGATATACCCTGCTGGGAACGCGAAGAACAAAGTTCCAGCCTCTAAATTTTCCTCTACGCGATTGCAACACCCTCCCGTGATCGCGATGACCAAATTTTCTTCAACTCATAGCTGGAAAAATCTGCAACTCCTAAATGCTAGAATTGGTCCGTTTGACCATCCGAAATCACCCGAGTCCCTCGAGACCTCAACCAAAAGTGCCAACCCATGCTAAAACATCACCAAACTCATTCTGATCATAAAACAAATCAAACAACACTAAAATCATCACTTCCTATCGAATCCAAGCTTAAGTTCTTATGAAACTTCCGAAATACACATTCGATCAAAAACTCGATCATATTATCTTTGAATAACCTGAAATTTTGCACATACATACCAAATAATTTAACGAAGCTACTGCAACCCTCATAATTCCATTCTGGCCCTTGGATTAAAATCTCACGTGTCAACCGGAATTCGCCAAAATACTAACTTTGCCAATTCAAGCCAAATCCTTCCACGGACATCCAAAATGCATTTCGATCGTGCTCGTAAGTCATAAATAACGTAACAGAGCTAGACAAATCATAAAAATTCCGATATGAGCTCATATACAAATAAGTCAACTCTTGGTCAAACCTTTCAAATTCAAAGCATTCAACTGAGACTATTCTTTCAAATTCATTCCGATTTCTCTTGAAAAGCAAAATCAACGACCCACATCAGTCATAATGCCTAATATTGGGAAATTTATGCCCGAGAACTAGCGATCAAAGTGCAAAAGCTCAAAACAACCGGCCGAATCATTATAGTTTTAATACGGTGAACCAGGTAGAAGAAAAACACGAACAAATCATTTTAAACATAGTATAATCATAAGATAATACTAAAAATAAAAAAAAGAGATATTTTAAAAAAAGATTAAGAAAAACCCTAGTCGTTGAAAATGAAAAATCACTTTGAAAAATTGAAAAATCTTTAAGGGAAACATTTGAAAGGTTCATAACATACACAGATCTAATACAAATCTGAAAGAAAAATTGGAAAGCCTTTAAAGTTAGGGTTTCAGAGAACCCAGGTAAATGAGAAAGACTTTGAAAAGTTACCGATCTAGCCGAAAAAGTCAAGGATGTGACTCGAACAGCCATGGATGGTCAGAAAGAGGTCTTGGATAGAAGATGAGTCAACACTAGACTATATCTCTTTGAGATCTATCCATGAAATCATGGACACAAACAACGAGGAGCCATAGGAAACTGGTACACCTCTCAAACAGCAATGTGAGTCCATGGATTATGTGAGAATCAAATGGAATTAGGGTGGATTTGGGTGGTGGCGTCTAAGGTTAGCCTTAGATTCTCAGAGAGAGTTTTAGAGGAGAAGGGATTCAAAGGTGGCGGGTTGGTGGAAGTGAATTAGGTTTAGGGGTCGTTTTGAATTAAAAATGGTATGGTGAAATGGTGGCCATTGATCTGAATGATCAATGATCTAAATTAAAAGGGGTGGGTGGGGATCCGGGTTTGGGCTGGTTTTAAAAGGGGTAGGGTCGGGTAAAAATTAAAATTGGACTGGGGAATTGGGTTTTATTTGGGGCTAGATTTGTAAGCCAATTTAGGCTAAAATTTAAATAGCCGGTTTTCCCCTTTTTAACTTATAAAAATAGCAAATGGTTTCTGAAACTTCATTAAAAGGGATAAAATGATTTATAAAACATAATTAACAATTTCAAAAATACAAGACTCAATTTTCTAAATATAAGACACAATTAAACGCTAAAATGGCTAATATTATAATTATGTGCATTTAGTTTTAAAAGTACTAAATAAAATTGTATTAATATGTAAAAATTATTTTAATCATATTTTGGCATAAATATAAAAATTCAATAAATGAATTATCAGAATAATATTTTTAGGAATAATTATTGGGGTTTTTATTTATAAAAAAGGAAATAAACCGGTTTGAAAACCTTAAACAATTATGGAAAAAGTAATAAAACACTTGGACATGCTTATATATGCATGTATATGCTATTTTAAAAGTATTTTACATATTAAAAAACTATAGAACAAAAATTGGGTATCATCAGTTGTGAGCACGTGATATTTGCTTTACGAAAAGTAATCCAAAAGAAATCGAAAATAAAATAATTTTCTTCGATGAACTCTTGCATGACATTTTAGGATAATTATTTATGTTTTACCTATGGATGTTTATCTTGTTTTGGTTAATTAAAGTATGGTATTGTTTAATTTTATTTTTAGTTATGTTTAATTCTGTGTGTTACTATTATTAAGAGTCAATTAGTATTTTTTAAGTTAATTATGATATTACCATTTATTTTAGAATTTTGGTATTAGAAAGAAGATAAGGAAAAGAGAAGGATGTTAAGAAAAAAATTGGATTGGGCTGAAATTGTGAGACCAAATCGTGCCCAAAAAAATTAAATGGCCCAGTCCAGGTCTGCAGGTCTCTCAGAAAGACCAAACGACGCCGTATGGCGCCTCAAACCTAGAGCGTTGATCAAACAAATCAACGGTCCAGTTCAGTCCCGCTGATCAGCCAAACAATGCCGTGTAGATGTCTCAGATCTGAGCCGCTCATTTAATCCTGATCCAACGGCCCTCATTCCATCTCCCAAACCCGTTTCCAGACCCGATCCATACCCCATCCAACCAACGCCCCGCTTAAACCATACGACATCGTGCCACTCGTATTGAAGATATCCAAACCTTTGATCTATTCAGATCCAACGATTTGGATCATTTCCACCCCCACTATATATTACTAATCCTATACCACGCCCCCCAAACCAAGCACCCTCTATCTCCGTCTCTCTCAGAGACAACCCCATGAAATCCTAGCGACGCCCTCTGATACTTCACCATTAATCCCAGCTGCCTGAGGTCCAATAACTCCCATCTTCACACCCCTGAACCCCCTCGATCTCCCCATTCGAAATCCCTACTCCATCATTCTCGAATCATCCCCGATTTCGTTGAATATTAGATCGAAGAACTGATCCAAACCTCACATTGTCCGGTTAACCCAAATCAACACCATGCCACCCTTAAACCTCCCTTACCACTAGAACACCACTAGTTCCCCTCGAATCAACCTGGAATATGTCGAATGAAGATTTTGAGCCAAGAACCCTATCCGCCGCCACAAGATCCTTGGTGGCGGTGCCATCTCCTAACCTCTCCAAATCAACACCAATTGACCGCCATGACTCCCTCTTCCTTAATCCCTGGCCAGTTTCCCTCGAACATTGTTAGTGAGTCTCGAACAAGTGCCATTGAGTAATGGTCTGAAGATGGCTCAGAGACTGAGGTCAAATAGACTTTAGCTGAGTGCTCTCGTTTGAGAACACTCAACTAGGGTCCATATTGGCATCAAGTCCAAAGGCTCGAATCAGGGTTCGAACCTAAGTTCATTTAGTTTCTGATTTTCGATGTATTTTTCCTATTGTTTATTTTGTGTAAGTTGCATTGTGTCTTCATATGTTTGATTTCTTTTTCTTTTGTAATAGATGATCACCTCCTCTTTTTGACCTTTTCTTGGGTCAATCTTTTCTTCTGATTTATTAGACCGTGTTGTAGGTGTTTAAATCATTTTTTGAATATGCTTGTATGTTAGTTTGGTTCAACTCTGAATTTTTCTTTTGGTTTGGTCAAGTTCTATGTGATATTTCATCTATACTTCTGTTATTTAATGTTCAGATGTCAATATAGCAAACTTCAAAGCAATACGTTGGTAGTTCAATCGGATATTTTGGTAATTCTGATTCAATTTATATATGTCTGTTCTTCCTTTGATAAAGAATAAGTTGATAGTTTGGATTCTTCAGGTTTTGGGTTGATTTGTTTCTCTGGTAGTTTGATTTTGTCTATGTTGAATATGTATTTGTGTAGAGGGCACTAAAATGTTAGTTGTTTAGAATTAGCTAAGCCATGGTTTTACAGCTCTTAATGCACTGTTTTATTTCAGAAAATCTTTGCCTGTTTTAAATAGCTTGGCTAGTTTGTTTACATCTGAGTAACTGCTAAGTGAATTGTTTTTGTTGATTGGGGTAGGAAAATAGTTCCAAGGCATCAGGGAGGGTAATTTATGTATATAAAACTTGCATAATTGTGAGTGCTCTATGCACTAAGTGCTAATGTGATATTAAACTAATACAGTAGTGGGTAACAAAACATAATGGGGAGGTAAATGGATTGATTAAACAAATAGGTACCCTTGAAATTTGAATTAAAAATGGTACCAAATATAGTGCCATGGGAAGGGGAGCAATAAGCAATGAGTATTCCACTAAGGTATTAGTCAACAAGGGGGACTGTGGGGTTTCTGTTTGACTGCTTAGGGTTGATTGGGAATTAGAAATAGTTAACTAATGATAAAAGGGTAAAAAAGATAGACATAGAGAGGAATATTTTGGGTTGGATATAAAAGAAGGGGGTAGGGATAATTAGAAAGGGTAATAATAAAAGGAGGTGGGAATAATAGTGAAAGGGGGAGGAGAGAGTCTTAGGAGGGGACGAAATTTTGAGAGCATATTTTTAGAACTTAAACAGAAACATAAATTGGGGTTTTGAACCTTAAGAATTGGAGATTTTTTAGAGTTAATAAACTGAAGACTTTCTGTTTCCTTTCACTGCTGAAATCAGCCTTAAGTGCTATTGTTTTATTGAAGCTTGAAGTTTTTCTTATGTGTTCAAAATGTCAGAAGTTACCTCTTTTTGCAATTGTTTACTTCTCTGTGGGTTTTGTTTGTTTTCTAATATTATTGGTATTCAAGTAGTATTGTTATTGGTGTTTGTCTGTTGGTTTTCAATCCGTTGCTGGGCTATTCTGTTGGGTTTTGAACACTGGTTCAGTTGAGTGTTGTGGTTTCATGTCAAAAATTCACTAGGATTTCCATTACTAGATATTGTTGCTTAGCTGGTGGTTACTGAACCTGTTTGTTGTTGTGCTGTGCTACTACTATTCTTGCTGATCCTCTTCTTCTCTTTGTTGTTCCAAACATCAGGTACATATTGATACATTGGTTTCGTTTAAGATGAAAGTCAAAGTATGAATATAGAAATGAAGAAGTTGAAGTTTCTTTTAATTCGTTTTAGTTTGTATATTGGATATTAGATTGTATATATAATTCATGTCTCCTGTTAGAATCACGCAGACGTGGGTTGTGTATAATTGAACAATATTCTGTAGTAGTTTAGCTATAAACTTCCACCCTTGTAGGCTTAGTAAAAATGGATTGATGTTGTAGAACTCGTATTCTATGGTTTCAGTGCTATTTGTTAAATAGTGTATTTCAAAAATAGGTTAGGCTCTTTAGGCTATTTCCAAATACCCAATAATTGCCTCATTGAATAACAAAGTTTGATTTATTGGAAACTTGTAGAAACATGGCTTAATTAGGTAGCACTTTTTTCCGTTAGGCAGCACATAGATCAAATATTCATATCCATGTTAATAACACTTTCTAGCTGTTAATTCCGTTAGTCTAAATCTATGTTAGAAATATTAGTTAAATCAATTTGGAGAATGGTTGTTTCATTTTCAATATTTTATCAATCTTGTACTTATATCAGCTTTTGTAGTTCATTTATAGAAAAAGAAATGACGGAAATTTTCTCCTTTCCAGTTCAAGTGCAATTTTTTAATCGCTAGCATAAATCTAATAACGACAATAAGAAGCCCTAAACTTGCTAAACATGTAAATAAATTAGGTGCTTTTCTTCCTTTTAGAGACAAATAAAAATAGCAAACATAGTCATTTTAGACGTCCTTTAAAATAAATGAAGTGTGCCTCGCCAAATAATTTATAAATTGCGGGGCCCTCAATAAATACATATAACAATTGGATAGATTCGGAGTTGGTCGCTTAGCGAATTTTCATAGCCTTTTCCCAAAATAACGATACGTTAGTCTCTTTAGGACGCGCCTTAATTAATCTTACCTTCCTAAACTCGAATGTGCATTTATGCAACCCAAATCCAAAACTCGGCAGAATCGAAATGTGCCGACGACCATGTGTACACTGGTTATAACGTTGTTCGAGATGCATTTTCATGATGTTGCAGGTCGTTTAGCAAAGTTTTACGGCCTTTCTCAATACCACAATACGCTAGTCTCTTTAGGCGCGTCTCTAATAAATTACTTTCTTAAATACGGGTGCACATTTATGTTACCCAAATTCAGATCTCAACGGGGTCAAAAGGTGTCAATAGTCACGGGTACATTGACTGTGACGTGGTTCGAGATTCGTTTTCATGACGTTGTAATTCTCTATATAATAATAATAGTAATAATGATAAAAGCGGCTAAAAATTAGAATTTTCATAAGTTACAACATGATTTAAAATCAGATAAATAAGTCGAATATGACAGTTGAGCGACCGTGCTAGAACCACGGAACTCAAAAATGCCTAACACCTTCTTCTGGGTTAACAGAATTTCTTATCGGGATTTCTGGTTTACGGACTGTTAAACAAAGTCTATATTTTCCTCGATTCGGGATTAAACTGGTGACTTGGACACCATATATCTCCAAAGTGGCGACTCTGAATCTGTAATAATAACCCCGCTTCGATTTTCCTTTAATTGGAAAAACTCCTTTGCGCCCTCGCGGGTGTAGTGAAAATGAGGTGTGACAGCTCTGGCGACTCTACTGGGGACGATAACCCAGAACCACTGGTTCAGGGTTACAAATTCGGGCTTAAAATAATTGTTATATTTGGATTTCTTTATTATCTAATGTATATTACATTTTTGGATTTAACGTGCAAAATGCTGCTTATTACCGCTTTGATAATGTTGAACTGTATTATAAATTGTCTTCGCCCTCTGAGTCTTGTGAATACAACCTCGGGAATGGCGAATACCCGCCCCATTCTTTGTGGAGATAAAACTTGTGAGCCTGGGCTCCCGATGAAGGATCATCAGTCACCCATATTTAAGATTGGGGAGGGTCCAATAGCTAAAGCCGAAAAAGCATTGCTCCCTGTACGCTACTCCTTCCCAACTCGAGTTATCCGCTCGTTTTATGGCTAGTCTAGATACTCCTCACACCCAAGGCAGTAAAACCTAGTATGACAAGACTTCAAGCCAGATACCTAGTTGGAACATTTATTTGCATCATGTGCATTTGACTTAGGGGACTCAACACAGGGGTTGGGTCCGTCTAGGACAAGCGATCTGAAGTGAAAAGACCACCCTGCTGCATCCTGTTTGTTTTATGCATTTATTTGCTTCATACTAGCATGCTGACCGGCTTCTGAATATTGAAAATACTGGAAAATCGTGAAAAAAAAGTAAAATAGTTGTGCAGAAAGATAACTACTCCATTTTTTATATATAAAACTCATGCCCAAGTAGTGTCAAAACTCTGCCGAAGTTGAGAAAATAAAAAAGAAAAATATTCTATTTTTAATAGTTTGTTTTACTAAAAAGAAAAAGAAAATAAAAACAATCTTTTATTTTTGAAAGTTGTTTGTTGAAAAGGAAAAATAAAAAGAGTTTTTATTTTAGGAAAACAGTTTGCTTTATTTTTTGTCAAAAATATATATAAAAAGGCATTATTTTTTCTTGTTTTCTAAAATAGAAAAGGAAAATAGTTTGTCTTTCCATGAAAAATGAAAATGATAAAATGTCTTATTTTTAAAATAGTTTTTTTCATTTTTTATTTTATTTGTTTATAAAATGCCAAAAATGAAAAAGAAAAGAGTCGTGCTTTGAAATTGATTTTGTTATTTGCTGCATAAAATGAAAATCAAAAGAGTCATGTTTTAAAATAGTTCAGTTAATTGCCCAAACTCCGTAATGTTTGATTCATGCGGGGTCATGATACGTAGCAATCTCCATAAGATTCGACCATAACCAAAAAAAAATGATGAAAAGGAAAAAGAAAAAAAAGTGGTTAATAATGAGGACTGACTGAGTCCATTCTAACCTGTTTTGTTTTGAATTATGGAGAAAATTGAGGTGGTCAGTTTGTGCTAAGTTGGAAACACGAGATCTAGGAAAACCTGATTTGATTCAATACAGGGACACCCAGAATATCACACTGAATCCTTTACATGCACATGATGATTCACACTTAGTGGGGATGATGCCCGATGACATGGGGTATGAGAATCCTCTTGGAAATGTACTGACTAAAACTGAAGATCTTGAAGCAGGTAGTCGTCTTGGCATTATGGATGCAAAACTCAATGGCTAAAAATGATGTGCTTGTTAATTGGAAAGACACGCCATGTCTGGGTTAGCCGGAGGGAGTCTTGGTAGTGGGCTCTGATTTTCTTTCTTGTTTTCTGGATCATTCCAGGTTGTAATATGGTTTCCTTTATTTTTGTACTTGTCAAATTGTGAATCCTTGTTTCCCGTAATTCAATGAAAAATGAAAAAATTTCTTCTTCACTTTTACTTTAGTTTAATTTTATTTTCTTCTTTTCTCTTTCTGAACAGTTCTCTTTATACCGGTTCTAATGACATGGCATGCACGATAGCTCTTAAACCCACTCTAAAAAATCAATCTGATTATGAACTAATAGTACAAATGGCATATTGATGATAATGAGTGAGTCAAAACCCGAATGGAGCGGTTGAGCCCGCCAACAAGAACATAGAGAAGATATTGGGGAAGAAGGGTCTAGGCAATGGCATGAAAAGTTGCCATTTGCATTGTTGGGTTATCGCACTATTGGTCGTACTTCAGTAGGTACAACTCCTTAATCATCGATATACGGAACTGAAATAGTGATATTAGCGGAAGTTAAAATTCCGTCCCTCCGGATTATCGATGATGCATGAATTGATAATGATGAATGGTTTAAAGCATGATTTGGAGCAGTTGAGCTTAATTGATGAAAATCGATTGGCAGCAGTGTGTCAAAAGAGAATGGAAAGAGAATACGATAAGAATATGCATCCCAGGAAATTTGAAGTGGGCAGCAAGTGTTGAAATGAATCCTGCCACATCATCCCGAATTAAAGGGTACATTCGCCCCCAACTGGAAAAGACCATTCATTGTGACTAAAGTGTCATCCAATAGCGCTTTATGTTTGATAGATGTCAAGGGAGGATGTATCGACAAGGCTATCAATTCTAACACAGTCAATAGATATTTTGTATGATTTCTTTGATTATGATTGTTTGTTTGTTTGTACTGGGCGTTGATCGGAGAATGAAATGACAGAGAAAATTCATTCTTCTATCCAAACACATTAACCTTTGCTTCCCCCTTTGAGCCTTATTTATTCTTTCATACCCATCTTTGGAATCATTAATGAAAATGAAAAAATGAGAAGAATAAAAGAGAAGAAAAAGTAATAATAATATTAATAACAAAAACAAAAGAAAAATCACAAGAAAAACAAAGGAATGTTGGGAATTACGTTTGACCTGATACCTCAAAGAGGATACATAGGCTCATCACGGCTAGGTCATAGTGTAATAAAAGTCAAAAGATCTCCAAGCAAGAAAACTGGGACAGAAGTTATGTTTTCGAGTTTTGAGAAAGAAGTTTGATTCCAATAGCTGTAATATTTTACCCATTAAGTTATTTTCATTGATATCCTTTTCTTTTAGCCCCACACAAAAACCAATATTTGATGTCCAGAAAGACCTTCTGATCAGTATCTGTGAGGTGCCAAGTCAGGCAAATATAAGCCAAGAACAACACACTGGTCCCCGACTGAAAGAGGATCGTGAGCTGAAGGAATTGATAGCCAAAGGAATCCCTAGTGGAGAATCTTATCGGTAACACTGCAATCCCCAGCTGAGAGAGAAAAATAAAATAAGAGAGTCTTATCGATGAAAACCTTCACAGGCATCATAAGGCGACGAAAGTTGAGAGAAACATAATAAGAGAGTCTTATGGTGAAAACCTTCACAGGCACCATAAGACGACGAGAGTTGAGAGAAATGAGAGAGTCTTATTAGTAAAAACCCCTCGAAGGGCACTATGAGGCGACAAGATAAGATTGCCGGAAAGGATCCGTATTTGAAAAAGAGTTGGTTGCCTATTTATCCCCAGCAAAATGAGTCTATCAGAAAGATTGATTGATATATATAGACTGGGTTGATTAATCCGGAATGCGCGACATGATCGTTGGGGTCATACCATTCAGATAAGCTCTTTTCTTTTCTTTTCTTTTCCCCAGCATTTGTTCAGAAAGACTTTTTCCTTTTTTCTATCTTTTGGAGTCATCACTTTTTATTTCTTTGTTTAAAGACGTTTTCTCCGGCAATTTGTTTTTAAGAAGGATTTTTTAGAGCTTACTACCAGTTGCCAAAATGGTGTAAAGCAAAATGTGAATAGGACAAGCCAAAGATAAGGTAATGAAAAAGGAGTTTGTTGCAAGACCAGATGATGGATTTCAGGGAAAGTATGAAAAAAAAAAACAACAGTTGAGAAATGTGCAGATAAGGGTCGTCGAGATGCAGGAGCATCCCCGACAGATTTTCGACCAAGTTCCAAGAGGGCCGGACAACACAGAGCGGGGAAGGAAGAAAATGAAAACCATCCCCAGCAGGAATATCATCCCTGGAAAATAACATCATTCCCCAACGACTTTTTGGAACGCAGAGCAAGGAAAGGGAAAGGGAGAAACCATCCCTAACAGGAGTGGCACGACCACTCACCACATTTTAAACTAAATTTTTTTTCTTTGGTTCGAAGTATGGAAAGAAAATGATATTGATGGCGGAAAGACATGCCACAGGGAAGATCACCTAAATCGGGGCAGAAATTTGCTGCCATTGTTAAAAGTTTTCTCGGAGAAACGAGGAAATCAATTCAAGTTATAAGGAAAAAACCATCCCCAGAAGGAGTGGCACGACCACTCACCGCACTTTAAACTGACGAAATGTTCTTTGATGTAAGACATGGATGGAAGCTATGTCCATATCAAGATCTCTATGTCATATCCAGCTTTTTGCGCTGCATCAATCTTTCAAATTACCAAATGGAGCACCACATGTTGGGTTCTTCCACCTTCAAACAGGATATACATGGGACTATCCACCCTCGAATAGGATATGATAGGTCTATCTGCCCTTGAATAGGATATGATGGGTCTATCCGCCCTCGAATAGGATATGATGGGTCTATTCACCCTCGAATAGGATATGATGGGTCTATACGCCCTCAAATAGGATATGATGGGTATATCCGCCCTCTAATAGGATATGATGGGTCTATCCGCCCTCGAATAGGATATTTTGGGTTCATCCGCCCTCGAATAGGATATGATGGGTATATCTGCCCACAAATAGGATATGATGGGTCTACCCTCCCTCGAATAGGATATGATGGGTCTATCCTCCCTCGAATAGGATATGATGGGTATATCCACCCTCGAATAAGATATTTTGGGTTCATCCGCCCTCGAATAGGATAATTTGTGTTCATCCGCCCTCGAATTGGATATTTTAGGTTTGTCCACCTTCGAATAAAATATTTTGGGTTCATCCGCCATCGAATAGGATAATTTAGGTTTGTCCACCTTCGAATATGATATTTTGGGTTCATCCGCCTTTGAAGAGGATATTTTGGGTTCATACGCCCCCGAATAGGATATTTTAGGTTTGTCCACCTTCGAATAGGATATTTTGGGTTCACCCGCCCTCGAATAGGATATTTTAGGGTTTTCCACCTTTGAATAGAATATTTTGGGTTCATCTGCCCTTTAATAGGATATTTTAGGTTTGTCCACCTTCGAATAGGATATTATGGGTCCATCCGCCCTCGAATAGGATATTTTGGGTTCTTACGCCCTCGAATAGGATAATTTGGGTTCATCCGCCCTTGAATAACATATTTGGGGTTCATCCACCTTCGAATAGGAGATTTTGGGTTCATCCGCCCTCGAATAGGATACTTTAGGTTTGTCCACCTTCGAATAGGATATTTTGGGTTCATCCGCCCTCGAATAGGATATTTTAGGTTTTTCCACCTTCGAATAGGATATTATGGATTCATCCTCCCTTGAATATGGTATTTTGGGTTCATCCACCCTCGAATACGATATTTTAGGTTCATCCTCCCTCGAATAGGATATTTTAGGTTTGTCCACTTTCGAATAGGATATTTTGGGTTCATCCACTCCCGAATAGGATATATTGGTTCTATCCTCCCTCAAATAGGATAAACGTGGCTCTATCCGCCCTCAAATAGGATATACTTGGCTCTATCTGTCCTCAAATAGGATATACTCGGTTCTATCCACCCTCAAATAGGATATACTCGGTTCTATCTGCCCTCAAATAGGATATACTCGGTTCAATCCGCCCTCAAATAGGATATACTTGGCTTTATCCACCCTCAAATAGGATATACTTGGCTCTATCCGCCCTCAAATAGGATACACTTGGCTCTATCCACCCTCAAATAGGATATACTTGGATCTATCCGCCCTGAAATAGGATATACTTTGATCTATCCACCCTTAAATAGGATATACTCGGATCTATCTGCCCTCAAATAGGATATACTTGGTTCTATCCGCCCTCAAATAGGATATACCTGGTTCTATCTGCCCTCAAATAGGATATACCTGGTTCTATCCGGCCTCAAATAGGATATACTTGGTTCTATCCGCCCTCAAATAGAATATACTTGGTTCTATCCGCCCTGAAATAGGATATACTCGGTTCTATCCGCCCTCAAATAGGATATACTTGGTTTTATCCGCCCTCAAATAGGATATACTGGTTCTATCCGCCCTCAAGTAGGATATACTTGGCTCTATCCGCCCTCAAATAGGATATACTTGGTTCTATCCGCCCTCAAATAGGATATACTTGCTTCTATCTGCCCTCAAATAGGATATACTTGCTTCTATGCGCCCTCAAATAGGATATACTTTTTTCTATCCGCCCTCAAATAGGATATACTTGTTCTATCCTCCCTCAAATAGGATATCCTTGGTTCTATCCGCCCTCAAATAGGATATACTTGGTTCTATCCGCCCTCAAATAGGATACACTTGATTTTATCCGCCCTGAAATAGGATATACTTGGTTCTATCCACCCTCAAATAGGATATATTGGTTCTATCCGCCCTCGAATAGGATATTTTGGGTTCATCTGCCCTTGAATAGGATATTATGGGTTCATTCTCCCTCGAAAAGGAGATTTTTGTTTCATGCGCCCTCGAACAGGATATTTTAGGTTTATCCGCCCTCGAATAGGATATTTTGGGTTTATCTACCCTCGAATAGGATATTTCGGGTCTATCCGCTCTCAAATAAGATATTGAATTTAATCCTTTCTCAAAAGGACTTTTAACTTATGTCGACCCGAGTCGTCCTGCTTGTATAAACATTGCCAAAATATATATTTCATAAATCATTACCAAATGCATTTTATTTTCAAAGTTGTTGACGAAGTCAGGAGCCCGCTTGAAGAGAGGAGAGGCGAGTTTATTTTCAAAGATGTTGGTTGAGGTCAGGAACCTGCCCATATAACAGAGGAATACATTTCTGTCTTTACATTTCAGTCTTTACATTTCATGTCTTGAAGTTAGTAAATGCGGAGGGTTACAACAAAAATCCTCATCTTAACAAACTTTAATGAAGGTAGCAGTATCCCCAACTGATTGAACAAAGGGATGGAGCTTGTGTTCAGAAAGGCAGAAGGCCAGTGTCATCCCCATCAACTTTCGAAAGAAAGAAGCACAAGTCAAAAAGAAAGCAAGGCATCAAGAACAAGTTGAAGATAGATAGGATCTTGTAATCCGTAGTCTAGCCTAGCTTCTTTATTTTTCTTTTAGCACTGTGTAATAAGGAGATCGGTAAACAGTAGTAACAGCATGCAGCAGCAGTAACAACAACATTGCAGTTCCATGGTAGTCCCATCTACCGAAGCTTCCCGAACTACATTAACCCGATTCCCTTTTATCCAGGGATATGTAGGAAACCTTTGAAGCAAAGGTTCGTTTAAATCTTTTCAAAAAAATACTTCACATAGAGTATTCTAACAGGCAAAAATCGCTCGTATCCACTCACTTTATATTTGCACAAAAACCCTTCATGTTCTCGAACAAAGAGGGGCAGTTATGAGAACGTGATTTTTGCTTCACGAACACTACTCCAAAAGAAATCAAGAATAAAATAATTTTCTTCGATGAACTCTTGCATGACATTTTAGGATAATTATTTGTTTACCTGTGGATATTTATCTTGTTTTAGTTAATTAAAATACCAAAAATATGTTGCATATGCACTTAGAATTTTATTTTGTAAAAATTAGGAATTAACTGCATCATAATTTTGTTTTAAAAGAAGAAAATAACAAAAATATGTATTTAGTCTATTTTTGTCATTTAAAGTATGGCATAGTGTAATTTTAATTTTTATTAATGTTTAGTAGTGTGTGTTACTTATTATTAAGAGTCAATTAGTATTTTTAAGTTAATTTTTGTTTTACCATTTATTTTATAATTTTGATATTAGAAAGAAAATAAGGAAAAGAGAAGGAAATTAAGAAAAAATTGGATTGGGCTGAAATTGTGAGACAAAATCGAGCCCAAAACAATTAAATGACCCAGTCCAGGTCTGCTGATCTCTCAGAAAGACCAAACGACGCCATTTTGGTGCCTCAAACCAGGACCGTTGATCAAACAAATCTAACGGTCCAGTTCAGTCCGCATGATCAGCCAAACAATGCCGTGTAGATGTTTCAGATCTGAGCCGCTTATTTATTCCTGATCCAACGGCCCTCATTCCATCTCCCTAACCCATTCCCAGACCCAATCCATACCCTGTCCGACCAACCCCCCGCCTAAACCATACGACGTCGTGCCACTCGTATTGAAGATATACAAACCGTTGATCTCTTCAGATCCAACAGTTTGGATCATTTCCACTCCCACTATATATTACTATTCCTATACCTCGCCCCCCAAACCAAGCACCCCCGTATCTTCGTCTCTCTCAGAGACGACCCCATGAAACCCTAGCGCCGCCCACTGATACTTCACCATTAATCCCGGCGGCCTGAGGTCAATAACTCCCATCTTTACACCCCTGAACCCCCTTGATCTCCCCATTCCAAATCCCTACTCCATCATTCTTGAATCATCCCCGAGTTCTTCCAATATTAGATCGAAGAACTGACCGAAACCATACCTTGTCCGGTTAACCCCAAATCAACACCATGCCACCCTTAAACCTCACTTACCACTAGAACACAACTAGTTCCCCTCGAATCAACCTGGAATTCGTTGAATGAAGATTTTGAGCCAAGAACCCTATCCGCCGCCACAAGATCCCTGGTGGCGGCGCCACCTCTAATCCTTCCCAAATCAACACCAGTTGACCGCCCTGACTCCCTCTTCCTTAATTCCTGGCCAGTTTCCCTCGAACGCTGTTGGTGAGTCTCAAACAAGTGCCTTTGAGTAATACTCTGAAGATGATTCAGAGACTAAGGTCAAAATGAACTTAGTTGAGGCTCTCATTTTAGAACACTCGACTAGGGTCCATATTTGCCTCAAGTCTAAAGGCTCGAATCAGGGTTCGAACCTGAGTTCATCTAGTTTCCAATTTTTGAGGAATTTTTCCTATTTTATTTTCTATTTCTATTTTTTTTATGATTGTTTAATTTGCGTTTTTGTCTTCATCTGTTTGATTTATTTTTCTTTTGTAATTATCGATCACCTCCACTTCTTGACCTTTTCTTGGGTCAATCTTATCTTCTGATTGATTAGCCTGTGTTGCAGGCGTTTAAATCATTTTTTGAATATGCTTGTATGGTAGTTTGGTTCAATTCTGAATTTTTCTTTTGGTTCGGTCAAGTTCAATGTGATCTTTCATCTCTACTTCTGTTATTTAATGTTCACATCTCGATATAGCTAAATTCAAAGCAATAAGTTGGTAGTTCAATTGGACTTTGTGGTAATTCTGATTCAATCTATATACATGTCTGTTCGTCCTCTGATAAAGAATAAGTTGATAGTTTGAATTCATCAGGTTGGGTTGATTAGTTTCTCTTATAGTTTGATTTTGTGTGTGTCGAATCTGTATTTGCGTAGAGGGTATTAAAATGTTAGTTATTCAGAATTAGCTAAGCCATAGTTTTACAGCTCTTTAATGCATAGTTTTATTTCAGAAAATCTTTGACTGTTTCAAATAGCTTGGCCAGTTTGTTTACATCTGAATAACTGTTAAGTGAATTGTTATTGTCGATTGGGGTAGGACAGTAGTTCCAGGGCATCAGGGAGGGTAATTTAGGTATATAAAACTTGCAGAATTGTGAGTGCTCTGTACAGTAAAGTGCTAATGTGATATTAAACTAATACACTAGTGGGTAACAAAACATAATGGGGAGGTAAATGGAATGAGTAAACAAATATGTACCCTTTAAATTTGAACTAAAAATGGTACCCGACATAGTGGTAGTTGGGGGGGGGGGGGGAGGCATTAAGCAATGAGTATTCCACTAAGGTATTAGTCAAAAAATAGGACTTTAGGGTTTCTGTTTGACTGCTTTTGGTTGATTGGGAATTAGAAATAGCTAAGTAATCATAAAAGGGTAAAAACGATAGATATAGAGAGGAATATTTTGGGTTGGAAATTAGAAAAAGGGGGTAGGGGTAGTTAGAAAGGGTAATAATAAAAGGAGGTGGAAATAATAGTGAAAGGGGGAGGAGAGCGTCTTGCTTAGGATATAAATAGGGGTCATTTGACACTTAGGAGGGGACGGAATTTTGAGAGCATATTTTTAAAACTTAAACATAAACATAAATAAGGGTTTTGAACCTTAAGAATTGGAGATTTTTGATAGTTAAAAAAAACTGAAGACTTTCTGTTTCCTTTCACTATTGAAATCAGCCCTGAGTGCTATTGTTTCATTGAAGCTTGAAGTTTTATTTAGTGTTCAAAAAGTCAGAAGATACCTCTTTTGGCAACTGTTTACTTCTCTGTGGGTCTGATTTGTTTTCTAATATTATTGGTATTCAAGTAGTATTGTTATTGGTGTTTGTCTGTTGGTTTTCAATCCATTGCTGGGCTATTCTATTTTATTTTGAACACTGGTTCAGTTGAGTGTTGTGGTTTCCTTTCGAAAGTTCACTGGGATTTTAATTACAGGATATTGTTGCTTAACTGGTGGTTACTGAACCTGTTTGTTGCTGTTCCAAATATCAGGTACACGTTGATACACTGGTTTCTTGTTAGATGAAAATCAAAGTATGAATATAGAAATGAAGAAGTTGAATTTTTTTTAAATTTGTTTTAGTTTGTATATTGGATATTAGATTGTATATATAATTCACGTCTCCTGTTAGAATCACGCAGACATGGGTTGTGTATAATTGAACAATATTCTGTAGTAGTTTAGTTATAAACTTCTACCCTTGTATGCTTAGTAAAAATGTATTGATGTTGTAGCACTCATATTCTATGGTTTCAGTGCTATTTGTTAAATAGTGTATTTCAAAAATAGGTTAGGCTCTTTAGGCTATTTCCAAATACCCAATAATTGCCTCATTGAAAAAAAATGTTTGATTTCTTGGAAACTTGTAGAAACATGGCTTAATTAGGTAGCACTTGATTCTGTTAGGCAGCACATAGATCAAATATTCACATCCATGATAATTACTCTTTCTAGCTGTTAATTCCGTTAGTGAATAGCCATGTTAGAAATATTAGTTAAATCAATTTGGAGAATGGTTGTTTCATTTTCAATACTTTATCAATCTTGTACGTATATCAGCTTTTGTAATTCGTTTATAGAAAAAGACATGAGGCAATTTTTCACCTTTCGAGTTCAAGTGCAATCTTTTTAATCGCTAGCATAAATCTAATACTGACAATAAGAAGCCCTAAACTTGCTAAACATGTAAATAAATTAGGTGCGTTTCTTCCTTTAGAGACAAATAAAAATAGCAAACATAGTCGCCTTAGACGTCCTTTAAAACAAATGAAGCGTGCCTTGCCAAATAATTTATAAATTGCGTGGCCCTTTGGTCGCTTAGAAAAGTGGATACGTTAGTCAATAAATACATATAACAATTGGATATATTTCGGAGCTGGTCGCTTTGAAAATTTTCACGGCCTTTTTCCAGAATAGCGATACGTTAGTCTCTTTAGGACGCGCCTTAATTAATCTTACCTTCCTAAACTAGGGTGTGCACTTTTGCAACCCAAATCCAAATCTCGACAGAATCGAAATGTGCCGACGACCACGTGTACACTGGTTATAACGTGGTTCGAGATGAATTTCCATGATGTTGCAATTCGTTTAAAAATTAACTATCTAAGCGTGCCTCGCCAAATAAGAATACGCTGGCTGCGGGGCCCTCTACTCGTGTTTGGTGAAATTGCTTAGATTTTGAGATGGGCAGTTTAGCAAAATTTTACGGCCTTTCTTAAGAACACAATACGCTAGTCACTTTAGGCACTTCTCTAATAAATTACTTTCTTAAATACGGATGTGCATTTATGTTACTCAAATCCAAATCTTAAAGGGTCAAAAGATGTCGATAGCCACAGATATATTGACTGTGCATGGTTCGAGATACATTTTAAGGACGTTGTAATTCTGTGTAAAATAATAATAATAATGATAAAAGCGGCTAAAAATTAGAATTTGCATAAGTTACAACATGATTTAAAATTATATAAATAAGCAGAATATGACAGTTGAGCAACCGTGCTAGAACAATGAAACTCGGAAATGCCTAACACCTTCTCCAGGGTTATAGAATTCCTTATCCGGATTTCTGGTTCGCGGACTGTTAAATACTAAATATTTTCCTCGATTCGGGATTAAACCGGTGACTTGAGACACCATAAATCTCTCAAGTGGCGACTCTGAATCTTTAATAATAATTCCGCTTTGATTGTCCTTTAATTGAAAAAACTCCTTTACGCCCTTGTGGGTGTAGTAAAAAGGAGGTGTGACAACAGTCACATAAAAGCTTTCTGAATATGCGCCCGAACTACGCATGTAAATCGAGGTAAAACATAAAGTGATTTTTAAGGCCTTAGAACACATAATCGATTTGTAAAACAAGTGATGACCGGGTCATAAAATTAACATCTACTGAATTACGAGAATAATATACATGAAGGAAACATGCCCAAAAAGTCATATGTACATAAACGTGCAACATACGTAGAGCGAGCCGACAAGGCTGCTATGGACTACTATGTACATTAAAAATGGAAGTCAGCAAGGCCACATACTATCCAACTAGACATACTGTCTACTAACCTCTAATAGAAATATAACTGCAAAAAAAGACGAGACTAAGCCGCATCGTACCCATTTACATACAAACATATCGTACTAAAATCAACAGCAACTACGGATCAAGTAGAGCACACCAACTCTCGTTGATCAAGGATCCTAAGAAGGGATCCGTTAGCTTTCCTACCTATATATATATAAGACCATTTAGTCATGGATCAATGCACATGTATAAGTTAATGAAATGCATGAAAAATATGTAATGATCTCAATATTCCTTCCAGATAAACTTTTCAACTGTGTATTATTCTAGAACCATGAACATAAGATATATAATATGTCACATTGGGAATCAAGAACACAGACACTCCTTGTATTTATATGAATAGATTCATTAATGAAAATTATACGTTTTCTCGTTTCTTTTGTATAATTTGGATCATGCAAAAAAGCAAGAAGGAATGACCTTAACATACTTGGAGTTGGGAAATTTTCGTATAATATTCTTGTAGAAGATTGCATGTACTCCTTTAGAACTGCAAAATTTTATATTGCTACAATTCTAACAAGTTCTTGTTGAAATTGTGTTATTACACGTTGGATTTAATTTAGAATTGCAAGAACTTGATTGAATTAGCTTCTGTTCTTGAAGAAATTTGAACGAACTAAGATTCTGCTCCTTGAAGACTTTGGCTTTGATCTGCTTAATGACCCTCTCTTTCGTTTTTAGGCTCATATCTGGTTTGCATTTTTCTGAGTTTCAGCTTCACCTGTGGACACATTGGGTTGATGGGCAACTTATGACTCACTTTGGATGTGCTCAGACTGGTAATGTTATCATATGACTATGCAAAAGTATCATCATATTCTTTCACTAAACAAGTGTATTCTTCCTTTTCTGACGGTGACAAGTTGCTTATGCGAGTCTCTTTGACTGTTTTGGAATCTCCCAAATTGATTACTTCGGTTTTGTCCAGGTTGGACTAAGGTTTGTTCTCAAAGTTCTTAACTTCTCTAACAACTTCCTCAAGTATTTCATCCTCTTCTTTTGAGTCACTATCCTTATATTGCGTTGTCTCATTACATGTCATAATTATCGGTTCAACAGGAAAAGTAATAATAATATTGTAGAAGAGAAAATGTGAAAGATAATAATGAATACTAAATAGCAATACATTAACTAATTTTGAAAATATCAAAAATAGGTATGGCTCAATGACTCGAGCAATTATTTCGAAACAAAATGCGCCATTAAAATAAAAATTACTGAAAATGTCTTTAAAAGCCTACTTTTAGTTTGATCTTTGATTTCCAAAAACAAAAAAAACACCAAAAATATATACACTATTAGCTTCTTGATTTTTTGGTAAAAGGCAACTATGACTTCGAATCTTAAAAAAAAGAAGTTTTGTTTATTCACTTTTGATTTTGAAGTTGGTATAAAAAAATGGATATGAGTTGAGATTCGAAGCTGTTTCAATTCGTCGTCCGAAATTACAAGTTCGTGGTTCCGATAGAAGTTTTTTTTGTTGCTGCTATTTCTTGTTGAATCTTTGGGATTAGAATCTATATATTTTTTGATTGTTCAATTGTTATTAAGAAAATTTGGATTAATAGTTGCTGATTTGAGATTCCGTCAGAGCGTCTGTCTGATTTGAAGTCCCGTTGTAGCTGCGGTTTCATTTTGCTCGTGTAAATGTGGAACGTTTTGAGATATTGAAACGTCAACTTTCAGGTGCAGTTCTTTCCTACTCTTTTATTTCTCTTTAGGTGCAGATTAAAGTATAGTAGGAGCCAAGCTCTTACTAGTTTGATAAATGTTCGAGATTTGGTTTGAATGAGTTAATTGAAATCTATTTTAATGATTCATCTTCTATGCTTTGGATGTTCTAGTTTCCATTATATGTTGGAGTATACCTTAAGTTTGGATTTTTTTGGTTTTAGTATATGCTAATTAAGACTTGGCTGATTTATGATTGTTAAGCGAGATGTAATGCAGTGATGTATTTTGTTGGCTGTTGTCATGAGTTTTTGGCTTGTTTTGTGGCTTAAGCATGAGATGAGTGCTGGAATTTTGATGTTCTGCTATGTTTTTTAGATTAGCTTAATCCATCTAAATTTCTGAAATCGGCTGCAATTCTTTGTTTGAACTCAACATGATTTTTTGCATGTCAAAGTAGTGACGATTGTTGATACCAAATTTTTCCCTATATATTTATTGCACCCAAAATACTTTTAAAATAGTATATGTATGCATATATAAGCATGCCTGAGAATTTTGGTATTTTTTTCTTAATTTTTAATGATTTTTAAAGTTGATTTAATGATTATTTTTTGACAATATAAAGGCCAAATTATTTCCAGATTATTATTTGGTGCACAATATGTTTCATTCTTATATTTACGGCAAGACATAATTTATGTAGTTTTTGCACATTTTTTTATAAATTTATTTGAATTTTTAAAAGCTAATTGCACAAAATTGCAATTGTGACCTATTTTGCAATTTGCTATGTTTTATAGTTATAAAATTACTTTTAATGTTTTTATATTGATATTTATATGTTATTAATTAGTTCTATATTTTAAATTTTACGTATTAAATTATTTTAGCTATTTATAAAATAAATTGGGAAGAATTGTCTATTTAAAAGTTGGCCAGATTTTATTTAATATATAGCCTAAATTGCAACCCCATTTCAGCCCAATTTTTAACCCAATTAAACGACCCAATACCCATTAAACTACTCGTCCCAGCCCATACTTGATTTGAGCCGTTGATCAAATGAGATCAACGACCCAGATTAAATTTCCTAAATTAAAACCTAACTACCCCCTTCCCAACCCCTCATTCTCTCAGACTGGTCTCTCCCTCTCTTTGACCCTTCATCTCCAAGTTCTCTCTAGAAACTTCTGATCCTCTCTCTTCTCCGATGGCTTTCATCGTCATTCCGGCCACCTCCACCTTTACTCGTCTCGACCACCACTCACCATGGTACTGTATCTCGTTATTTCTCTCTCAAACTCAAAGCCTAGAAGCTTCCGCCATGGAAGACGGTCGATTGAAGATCGCCAGAGTCTTTACCGGCCTCTCCTCGGTGGTTTTCACACGATGATGCTCTATCTTGTGTTAGTGATGAGTTTCACGACCAGGTTCCGCCTTTCTTTAACTCGTTGCATACCCTAATTTTTCACTCAAATCTCTTTAATTTTTGTGCTTTTAAAATGATTTTTAGTTTAATCTTTCTTTTCTACTCTATTTCTCACTCAGTAATTCTTATTATTCAAAGTTTTCTGATGATCTTCCTTCTATTTTCCAAAACTATGGTTTCTGACCCTTTTCAATGTCGCTATATCTTCTACTTGTCTTGAGTATTATATGATTGTTTGTGCTTATTTGTGTTATGAGTTTGTTTGTTTCCTTGATTTGAGTTCCATGCTTTAGTTTTCTGGCTAGGGTTTCAACCCTTTGTTTACCTTCTTAGGGTTCTCATAATTACATGTCTATCCTGCTTTATAGGCCTAAGCGTTCAGTGTTTGTGCGATATTGTGTTGATTTTGAATATCTCTGTGAATCTCTGATTTGTATGTGATTTCCTTAAATGTTCTTACTGATTTCTTTTGAATTGTCTCCTTGCTTGGGTATGCTTTCCTTACTTAGAAGCAATTCTCTCTGATTTTTAGGTCTTGTCCGAGATTCCTTGACTAATTGGTAGAATTAGCTTATATTTTCCCTACCATATTTGTGCATAAACAACCTTCAGTATATTTTCCTAACTTAAGCTGCTATATATCTGACCCTTATGGTATATTATATGCTTGCTACTCTTACTAGGGTAAATAGAGTTAATTGATTCCTTTCCTTTTGAAACCTCTGTTTGTTACTGTTTGTCCTTGACTCCTTAATTAAAGGGGAATCCTGATACTAACTGGATTCTTGATTGATACTAGTCCCTTAATTAATGATTGCTGTCTGTAGCACTACGTGAATCATGTTAGGCTAGAACTATCAGTTGCTTTCTATTGTTGTACTTCATTTCTGAGTATTCCCTGATTGTGGTTGCGCATTTACATTGGGACTACAGATGTGGGATTCCGGTAGCTCCCCCTTGTTTGTTTACTTTGGGACTATGGGTTAGATTCCTGGTAGATCCCCCTGCACATTTACTTTAGGACAACATGTTAGATTTCTAGTATATCCCCGTACACATAAATAGTTGGACTACAGGATGGTATCCCAGGAGATCCGTCGGATATACTCTTATGGTGGACTACGGGACGGTATCCCGGAAGCTCCTCAGATAGACTGATAAAATAGACTACAGGATGGTATCCTGGGAGATCCTAATTTTTCGTGCTGATATTGAGCTATTTTACTCTAAAGTCCGTTATACTGTTCATGCATCATGGTCAAACTTTGCCGAGTCAATTATGTCGTCCGCATAATGACTCATTAAGATAGCTTAAACCAAAAGTCCATCGAGTTTCCTCGAAACCCAAACGGATATTTATGTTATGTGCATTGATTTGGTGAACTAAATGCCTGTTGTTAATTATTGATTTAAATAGTCGAGTCCGGTGGGGTTAAGGGCCTAACACTCTATTTTGCAAGAAATGAGGCATGAGGTCCCCAGATTCGGTATGATATCAAACATTTACCCAAAGTTACTAAGCTGGTGGGAGGATCTGCATGGTAGTGATCGGGTTCTTGTCCGCAAGCACTTAGGGAATCTTCCTTCACTCTTGGAAGTTAGGCCAGACAACAAGATTGTGGAAGCTGCTACTCTGTTTTGGGATAGTGAACGGTCTGTCTTCCGCTTTGGGGGAAATGACACCGCTGTTGGAAGAAATTGGGAGTCTTGCCGGAATTCCCTAGGATAGCCTGGGGCTGCTTATGCCATAAAAACACAAAGGTTGAGGGTTCTTGAAAATGATGGGGCTCAAGAAGAATCCTAATCTGACCAGTCTAAAGGACTCATACATATCCTTCGACTTCATGTATGAAAGGTTCGGACATATCAATCCTACTGCACTCACATGGACGAGTTCGCCCTCACCTCTTTGGGGCACATACATAGGAGAGCCTTTGTATTCATGTTCTGTTTCCTGGGCATGATAGTCTTTCCAATAAAGAAGGCTAGTATCCATACAAGACTAGCCATGGTAACCAAAGCCATAATGGAGGGTATTGACGGACAGGCATTCAGCATAGCACCTATGATCCTTGCCAAGCTATACCGAGCCTTAGAAAAATGTCAACAAGGGGCACCACACTTTGAAGGGTGCAATTTGCTACTTTAACTCTGGCTCATAAAACATATTCAGAAGGGAGATTATAGATAGGAGATCATACGTCGAGACTGGGATGACCATATTACTTTCCATCATCCAAGGGAATGCACTTCATGCCGGATATGTTCGCTCGCCCAGAAGACGCCAGTGGATGGGTAGAACTATTAGAGAATCTTAGAGAAGAGCAAGTACAATGGATGTACGAGTAGTTTCCAATAGGGGAGTTTATCATTCAGTCTAGGGATGCGACATTCCTTGTACTTATCAGATTAAGAGGAAATTACCCTTATGTCCCTTTCCGAGTCATGAGGCAAGTGGGAAGAAAGCAGATTATACCAAGGGTGGAAAAGATGAGTCACTACAGGGCTGACTTCCAAGATGACGATAGCCCACACAGGTGTCATGCTCAGCATATGTGGCATTCCAAACCTATTTTGGAAAATGAATCTATGAAACCAGACAGGTATCAAGAGGGGCATGCCATTTTATCTAGGATGGTTACAAGATGACCACATCGGCTTGGGAAAAACATGTTTTGTCCAAGGTCATAGGGTTATTGATGAGAAGACCACAGTAAAAGTCAAGTACAATCAGCTACGCAAACGGATGCGAGAGTGTGAAAGTGAACATCGGGAAATACTTGAGGCCCCAGAGAAGCTAATCAATGAGTGGAAAGACATGGTTGTCCGTGCAAACAAACGTTTAGGGTACTTGGAGCGTGGTCTAGTGGAGCTGGAAGGAAAATTTCTAAAAATAATCAACGACTGTCAGGAAGCTGAAGGTAACGAAGGTGGGCACTTGGCTCAGGCTTACTTGTTGCTGGGACTGTGCGAGTTGATGAAGCTGTACGAGGGCGTAAAGATACCGAATCTGGGGAAGGTCCTTCTAGGACTAAGAAGTTAGGATTTTACTGCTTTCTTGATGTAATAAGGCCAGTGGCCACTAGTGACAATTTTCTCTTTATTTCAGTTTGTTTGAATTGTTCTATTTTCTATCAATAAAATGAGGCACTTGGTGTTATAAGTTCTTCGAATCATATATGTCGCTAGGCCTACCTCAGGCAAAACGAGGCACCCAAATAGGAAACGACTTATATTCTTGCAACAACGTGTTTGAATACCGCAATATTTTCTTTCTCAGAATTCGCACTAACTTTTTACCTTTTTGTTTTTCTTTTATTTTTATTCCCCTCCCCAAAGGTTAGTTCGTGCATTCTGGCACCATCAGCATACTCCACAAGATCAAAGGGTCCTCCTCCTCCTCTGAGTCCTCCCACGAACAGGAACAAGAACAAAATGGAAGATACCAATGCTAGAAAGGAAGTCGAAAAGGCTTCAATCACCAAAGAAACTGTTGCTCATCTTGAGAAAACTTAGAGTTGGAACAAGTCCAAAACTTGGAAAGTCTGTCAATCACTTTTGCTGCTGCTGATATTAACAAATCACCGCCGCCACTACCAACCCAGCCTGCTCAGACTCAAGTCTGCAACACCGACAACAATGCTCCACTGCTTATCCCAGAGACCCAAAACACCCCAAATAATCAGAACGCTCATGTCTTTGTGGATACTGTACTATATTATGATCTGCCAGTCACTAATGTAGCCGAGTCGGACAACAAAATCTCCCTCATTTAGAATCTGGCTGCTGAGATTGAGAAATTGACCAATCAGGTTCAGGGTTTTGAAAGTAACAAGGGTGTTGAAGGTTTAAACTACGAAGATCTCTATGTTCAACCAGATGTTGAGCTCCCGAAGGGGTACAAACCTCCCAAGTTCAAACTGTTCAATGGTACTGGGGATCCCAGGGTTCACTTGAGGATGTATTGTGACAAGCTAGTAGGATTTGGTTGGGATGAAAAGATCCGTATGAAGCTATTTGTGAGGAGTTTGAAGGGTGATGCCTTATCCTGGTATATTAGCCAAGATGCGAAGAAATGGACGATTTGGGTGAACATGGCATCCGATTTCATTGACCGTTTCAGGTTCACCACTGAGAATGCGCCAGACGTGTTCTATATCCAGAATCTTAAGAAAAAACCTACGGAGACCTTTCACGAGTATGCTACTCGTTTAAGGTCGGAAGCTGCTAATGTCAGACCGGCCTTGGAGGAAGAACAAATGAATAGATTCTTTATCCATGCTAAGGACCTGCAGTACTATGAAACATTGATGCTAATTGAGGGTCAAAAGTTCTCCGACATCATCAAATTGGGAGAAAGAATCGAAGAAGGCATCAAGAACGGTATGGTCACTAACCTAGAGGCATTGCAAGCCATCGACAAGGCTCTACAGTCTGGTGGCTCGACAAAGAATAAAGAGGTAAATTCTGTAATGGGTATGCAAAGAAATAACTCTCCCATGAAGTACAAAACCTATCCCTCAGCTCCACTCACATACCAGCCTATCCTAAATTACCAAGCACCACCACCTACTTACCAAATTCCACCACCTGCTTTCCAATCACCTCCACCACCCACATATCAACCCGCTTAACCCCGATATTCCCATTCTGCACCCGTATACCAAGCATATAACTCCCAACCTTCTCACTACCCATCATCACCTACTCGCCAAAATTTCCCTCGACCTAGACCAAATTTCGACCACAAACCCCCTAGACAATACACTGCCATAGCCGAGTCGTTTGGCTAATTGTATGAAAAACTCAAAGCAGCAGGTTACGTCACCCATATCCCAGCCATAACTCTAGAAAACCCTTCCCAGTGGATTAACCCAAACAAGACTTGCGCATAACATTCCGGGATGAAGGGCCATACCATTGACGAGTGTCACTCGTTAAAAGACTAAATTCAGAACCTGATTGACAACAAGATAATTATAGCAAAGGAGCCCACTCGTAATGTCCACAACAACCCTATGCCTGACCACAAGGATGAAGGCGTCCACATGATTGAGATCGAAGATAATGGGACCTCAAGGGGTCAATTGGTTTAATAGTTGAAGAAGATGAGCCCAAGAAGTTGGTGGTTACTCTCAATCCTATTGTTGTACAAATCCAGCCGTCTGAGGGCGACATGGTAAATGTATCCATGCCATTCGAATTTGAAGTACCTTCCGCAAAGACACCAAAATTGATTGAGGTTGAGTTCGGAGCTCCAAAACCACCTACACCGTTTGAAGTTGATGTGTTGCCTCCTCAGGGACCTCTTCTAGTCTCCATGACAGACATGACACCATTCCAAACAAATGATATACCTTGGGACTACACATCCGAGGTGAGAAGGAAAGGAAAGACACACATTAGAGAAGCAACTGCCGCAAAGGGCATGTAGGACAGGCAGGGTCTACACCCCGGAACATTTGGCTGAGTCTGTCAAGCAAGCTTCCGGGCGAGCTGTTGAAACTGGACCCGATGATATCTGAAGAAATATATAAGCTAAGGAATATATTGCTGAGCAGTTGAATAAGACTCCATTACAGATCTCCATCTTGGCACTTGTACAGAATTCCGAGACACATAAAAACGCCTTGATGAAGATACTAAGTGAAGCTTATGTTCCCAGCAATAAAACAGGAGGAAAAATGGCATACATGGTGGGACAAATACTGGAAAGCCATAATATCACCTTCCCCGAAGATGAATTTCCACCAGAAGGACTTGGTCACAACAAAGCATTGCACATCACTGCGCAATGCGAGGATCATTTTATCTCCAGGATTCTAGTCGACGGGGGATCCAGCCTCAAAATTTGTGCGTTGGTGACTCTTAGGACATTGGGAAAAGGGTTGCACAAGATCAAAGATGGGGCCATCAATGTCAAAGTCTTCGATGGATCTCAGAGGTCCACCATTGCAGAAATCAATTTATGCCTACAGATGGGGCCCACGTGGTTCGATGTTGGGTTCCAAGTCATTGATGTACCAACATCCTACAACTTATTGCTAGGACGACCTTGGATTCACGCTACCAGGGTTGTTGTGTCAATGTTGCATCAAGACGTGAAATTTGTGTGGAATCATCAAGAAGTAATCATTCATGGTGATGGTAGAAACCCCATATACAGTCACCAGGCTATCTCGGTGATCGGAGGAAGGGGAGGAAGGCCCTTCCATTCGAGCTATGAACCGGGGAGAACACCTCACCAATTGGTCAATTAGGACCACCAGTGCCCCTAGAGCCTCGGGGTAGCAAGGCTAAATGCACATGGATCGCACTTTTCTTTTTAGTTGATTTTACATTTCAGCATTGTCTTTACTTTTGAAAAGGCTCCGATGTTTCAGAAAATTATGAATTTAATTAAAGCATTTTCCAAGTTTATCTTTATATTTTGCTATAATTTATTTTTCTCTACCATTTACTTTATTTTACACAATATTGCTATTACTTATCTTGATGATTAACCCACGACTGTAACTTGCAACGAGACAATGCGACAAACGGACATTAATTTAGAATAGGGTGAAATACCAGAAGAGGTTGTTAAAGAGGTCGAAAATTTTGAGAATAGACCCAAGTCCAATCTAGACGAAACTGAGGTCATTAATCTGGGAGATGCAGAAAATATCAAGGAAACACGAATCAGAGTACACTTGTCACCATCAGAAAAGGGAGGATACACAGAGTTTTTGAAAGAATATGAGGATATATTCGCTTTGTGGTATGATGATATGACCGGCCTCAGCACGTCCATTGTGGCTCACAAGTTGCCAACAGATCTGACATTCCAACCGGTCAAGGAGAAACTCAGAAGTTCAAGCCATACATGAGTTTGAAAATCAAAGAAGAAGTCACAAAGAAAGTCAAACCCAGGGTTCTCAGAGTAGTGGAGTATCCAACATGGTTAGCAATGTTGCACCAGTGAAAAAGAAGGACGGGAAGGTTAGAATCTGTGTAGACTACCGGGACCTCAACCGGGCGAGTCCTATAGATGACTTTCCTCTGCAAAATATACACACACTGATTGACAACTGCGCCAAACATGATCTGCAGTCGTTCTTCGACTGTTTTGCTGGGTACCATCAGATATGGATGGATGAAGAAGATGCAGAGAAAACGACATTCATCACGCCGTGGGGAATGTATTGTTACAAAATGATGCCATTTCGTTTGAAGAATGCTGGTGCTACTTACATGAGGGCCATGACCACAATCTTTCATCATATGATACACAAGGAGATCAAGGATCCAGAAAAGCTGCAGATCACATGGAATATTTGAGAAAATTCTTTAACATATTAAGGAGGTATAACATGACACTGAATCCCGCCAAGTGCTCATTCGGGGTTCCTGCCGGAAAGCTATTGGGTTTCATTGTAAGTCATCGGGGAATAGATCTGGATCCCTCGAAGATCAAATCTATCCAAGAGTTTCCACCGCCAAAGAACAAGAAAAAGTTAATGAGCTTTCTAGGGAGGCTCAACTACATCAGCCGTTTCATCGCTCAGTCCACTATCATTTGTGAAACCATCTTTAAAATGCTAAAGAAAGCCGCCGCCACTAAATGGACCGATGAATGCCAAAAGGCTTTTGACAGGATCAAGGAATACTTGTCTAAGCCTCCAGTCCTAGTTCCACCTGAGCCCGGGAGACCTTTATTGCTTTATGTTGCTATCTTAGATGGGGAATTCGGTTGCATTTTAGGGAAACATGATGGAACGGGGAGAAAAGAGCAAGCTATCTACTACCTCAGCAAGAAATTTACCCCGAACGAGGCTCGATATTCCTTGCTAGAGCACACTTGTTGTGCTTTGACCTGGGTAGCGCAGAATTTGAGGCATTATTTCTGTGCTTACACTACTTACCTCATATCAATGATGGATCCACTAAAGTATATTTTCCAGAAGCCCATGCCCACTGGCAAGCTCGCCAAATGGAAAATCTTGTTGAGTGAATTCGTCATTGTCTATGTCACCCAGAAGGAAGTTAAAGGACAGGCTTTGGTAGATTATCTCGCCGAAAATCCTGTAGGAGGGGAATACGAACCACTAAAAATGTATTTTCCCGACGATGAGGTAGCTTTCATAGGAGAAGATATTGCAGAATCCAATAATGGTTGGAGAATGTTTTTCGACAGAGCCGCAAACTTCAAAGGAGTGGGTATAGGAGCGGTTTTGGTATCAAAAACTGGTCAGCATTACCCGGTGATCGCCAAGCTCAGATTCCCTTGTACCAACAATATGGCTGAGTACGAATCCTACATCTTAGGACTTAAGCTGGCCATTGACATGAATGTTCAGGAAATACTAGTGATTGGATTTTCGGACTTACTCATACATAAGGTCCGAGAAGAATGGGCAACCAAAAATTCCAAGATACTCCCCTATCTACTCCAGGTGCAGGAGTTGAGGAAAAGATTCAGAAAGACAGAGTTCCAGCTTGTTCCCAGAACCCAAAACGAGTTCGCTGATGCATTAGCCACTTTATCATCCATAATCCAACATCCGGATATAAATTCTATTGATCTCATTCCGGTCGAGATTCATGACCATCCAGCTTATTGTGCTCATGTTGAAGAGAAAGCCAATGGGAAACCTTGGTTCCACGATATCAGGGAATACTTGACAACATGAGAGTACCCAGAGCTTGCCAATGCTACTCATAAACGAACACTTTGGAGGTTGTCCAATAATTTCTTTCACCGCGGAGGAATCGGAGGACTCCTGATTTGGGACTATTAAGGTGTGTCGAGGCAAAAGAAGCAACCTGAATATTGGAGGCAGTGCATGCGGGATCTTATGGACCACATATGAATGGTTTCGTTTTGGCAAAGAAGATACTTCGAGCAGGATATTTTTGGATAACTATGGAGACGGACTGCATTTAGTACATTCGAAAATGCCACCGATATCAAGTACATGCAGATATGATAAGGTGCATCCAGGCGAACTCACTGCATCGAGCCCACCATGGCCATTCGCCGCCTGCGGAATGGATATTATCAGACAAATTGAGCCAGCCGCGTCAACTGGGCACATGTTCATCCTAGTGGAAATCGATTACTTTACCAAATGGGTCGAAGAATCATCATACAAGGCACTCACCATGAAGGTAGTTGCAGATTTTGTCCGAGATCGTACGGTTTGTCGGTTCGGGGTTCTAGAATCCGTCATCACCAACAGTAGCTCTAACCTCAACAGCGACCTAATGAAAGCAATGTGTGAAACATTCAAAATCAGACATAAGAACTCTACAGCTTACAGACCTCAGATGAACGGAGCTGTAGAAGCAACCAATAAGAACATCAAGAAGATACTAAGGAAAATGATTGAAAAGCACAAGCAGTGGCATGAGAAATTGTCATTTGCTTTATTGGGTTACCGCACCACGATCCGCACATCAACCGAGGCCACTCCTTACATGTTGGTTTACGGAACAGAGGAGGTCATTCCCGCTGAGGTAGAAATTCGATCCTTAAGGGTCATACAAGAAGCTGAATTAGATGATGCAGACTGGATCAAAAGTCGCTACGAGTAGTTAGCCCTCATCGACAGAAAGAGAATGAATGCTGTTTGTCACGGCCAATAAATCAGAATAGAATGTCCAGAGCCTTCAACAAGAGAGTTCGACCAATGAAGTTTACACCAGGGCAGCTGGATTTGAAGAAGATATTCCCATATCAAAATGAAGCCAAAGGGAAATTCTCTCCCAACCGGTAGGGTTCGTACATGGTACACCGGGTTCTGACTGGAGGAGCCCTTATCCTTCCAGAAATGGACGGAGATGTTTGGCCAAAACCAATCAACTCAGATGCCGTGAAAAGATACTATATTTGATCACATGCTTGCTTTTCGTGATGTAATTTGAACTACGCCTGACCTGATTTCTTTTTAAGAGGGGATACGTAGGCAGCCATATGGGCTCGCTCACATTTTTAAAAAAATACCATCCCCCCCCCCCGGCGCATTTGGAACTAGGTGTCGACGCCCCCTTTTTTTCTAGGAAAAGCGAAATCGCGTTTATGACATTATGGGCAAAACAACTCTATTTCCCATTTTGGAATTGGGTTATGGAATTTGAAGGGTCGCCACCTAATGATTATAGTGCATTAGGACACATAAGAGAGAGTATTTTGAAAAGAAAACCAGAGTTCGGGTAAGGGCTTGAGATTATCTCGAGTGGAAGGTATTAGGCACCCTTCAAGATCCACTAGTGTGGTTCCTGGCCGTGTTAATTGTGACTTTATTAAAATGATGAAACAATTAAAACAAGTAAGGTTCACACATATAACATTCGCATAACTTGAAAAGCTTTAAAGAAGAAAGAAGGACATAATTCAAAATAAAAGAGAGGGTTGATTTTGAAAAGCGTTACTATAGAAGAACATTTAAATAAAGCAAACAAAAGAGAGAAGGGTCCTAGATTTAACTATAATATGGATCATTTGATGAAATATCTTTCACATATTCCCAAAGAGGGGTCGCTTTATGATATAATCGCATCATCATCATCATCATCACCATTTTCTACCCTTCCCACCCCATAAGGTTATTTAAGCATGTGGATTTGCCACGAATAGTTATTGTGTGCTAGTACCCGTACCATCCTATAGATCCTAGAGGGAATGTAGTTTCTTATGAGGTAAGAACTAGGTGGAACCCTTAAGTTTAAAGGTTAAAAATACTAAGCGACATACAAAAACAAATAGGACTACATGTAACGAAATCATATAAAGGAATATAAAAGGATCAAATATCCCTCCACGGATAAACACATAATTGGAACGTCTCAATCACATATAAGGTCTAAAAAATGGAGCATTTTGAAAGCTGGAGTGTCGAAATAATATTTAAAATAGCAGCAAAATTCACAGAAAAGAGTTGGATGAAATCTTTTGGGACTTGAGAAAAGGAATTGGATGCGTAACAGTTTAGAAATCAGAGGGAAAAAATTTTAAACACACTTGAAGATACATGCTAAGACATCACACATATGATAAGATAACTTTCGGATAGGAGAGGTACAAAACAGATGTAAAACTATTCAGAAGTGCAAAAAGAGCGCGTAAGTCTATTAGTTTTGAACCATAGTTTTGAAAATTTCAGAAGATACAGTATTCAGATAAGCTTTAAAAAATAGTAGTCGAGTTCTGAACTGGGAAGAAGAGTAACGTAATAAAAATATTTGCATAGAAGTGATTGAAAATAAGGAAGAAGCTTGTGTAAAAACTCAGCGGACTTTAGAGAGATAAACAAATTCAGACGGTTTAAAGAGGGTGAATAGCTTGAGCATGATTTAAGGCAATTAATCAATTTTATCTAACCTAAGGTTTGCCTAAGAGTTGTTTTACCATAAGAGAAAGGTGAACATACATGTTTGTTTCCCAGTTTTAAAGGAACCGATTAACTAGTTTTACGTATGTTTAACAAATTAGTGAGGCATTAAACAGTTAAAAAAAAAAGACCCTAAGTACATAATATCTAATGCATATAAAGGCCCTAAAACATGGTATCTAAATGCAACGGCAGTAACTTGATTATTAACTTATTGTGATTATATAGAATAACAAGCTGAAAGTAAAAGGCCTAAGAACAAGATTTTTATATGTGAGATGCATCTCATGTACGTGGTTTCTATTACGCAAATAGTTAAGTAAAATCTTATAAACATGTTTTCTACCCATACCTTTAATAATCATGCATAACCCTCCCCAATTTCACTATAATCCCCATTGTTCTTTATAAATTATTACATCCAAACAATTAAAAATACAACAGTGATACTCTATAGAGAGCCTTCAGCCAGGCCCAAGCATCTCCAACCTCACTTCTTTCGAGTTTCAAAGACATTACCAAGGCTTGGTTGCGGCAAAGTTCCCTAAGGGTTCGTTTGAACCCCTGGCCAATACCAAGAACCTAAATATCCAACTTAGACAAGTGCAAGCATGGAAGTGCCAGCCTTATGCATCAAAGTTCAGTGGGTGCTCAAGGCTCCCAAGGCAATGCTTACACAAAGGGGGCAGACCCTAAGGTTCTAAAAATGAGATTTGTGATTAGAATTGAGAGAGTTGGAAATAGTTGAGAGGCCGTTTTAGAAAAATAGAAAAAAGAGTTAAAAAAGTTGAGAAAGTTTAAGAAAATAATTGAAAGACTTGAAAACATTGAGACAATTCAAGAAAATGGTTGAAAGAGTTGAAGAAGTTCTTCTGAAATCATTTGGACCTTTTCAGGGCATCACACAAACAAGGGGGCAAAGGGGAAAGGGGAAAATAAGTAAAGAGAACTACTCACACACAGACAAATATTGTAGCAAAATAATCAGACATGGTTGCATAACATGAGTTCAGTTCTTACTGCACCAAACCCCAATATAATCAACCTCAAGGAGAGGTTTCAGGGCTGTTAAGTAGCCAAGCAAGTCTGAATACATGATAGTAGTGCACATGGAAGAGGAAAAACATACAAGGAAAGGAGGGTAGGGGAGAACATGCTAAGTTAAACTAGGTAGACTAATAATTACATGCTAGTGGCAATAAGAGCAACAGAACCATAGGTAAAAGCACATAAGAAACAATATGAAGAGCAAAACTAATAGAAGCATGTTGTTTTGGAGGATATAGTTTAAATTGGTGACATACCAGTTGCAGATAATAGAACATAATACCAACGAGCAACGGTGCACAAAGGGAGAGCAAAATGTGTAGAGAATGAGAGCAGCAGTGTGAGAATAGCAGTGCAGAGAAGCAAGCAACAGTCAACCATAGCAAATAATACAGTAGAAATCCAGTAGTGTAGTAGACAACCAAGCTTACTCAATCTTGGCTTTCAGCCGATTGAGTATTCAAATAGAAGAATGAGAGAGTGTAGAAATAGTAGAGAAAGTGAGAGAAAGAGTGCAGAGAGTTTGAACTTGTGAGAAATATGCAATGTGTTGGTTTTTGGAAGAAAGTTTAGAGAAATGGTATTCGTTTATATCAAGTGAGAAGAGAAGAGTAGTACTTATAGTTTTTAAAATAGTAGAGAATAGGGTAGGGAGTATATAATTATAGAAATAGTACCAAATTGAATCAATCACAAGACCTTAAGGAAAGAATCAATCAGACGACTAATTACACCATGGTAAAGTAGTAGGCCTGTAGTATGTAATAGAGGCCAAGTACATAATATTCAAATTCGGAAAACAGATACTAAATATTGTAAAAATATTTATGAGCACAAATATGGTAAGAATACAAAATAAATTCTGAAATTAGTCAAAGAATCACTGACGATACTAAAATCAGAGGGAATCAGTGCTAATTATAGAGAGCATTTCACATGCAAGGAAATAATTCAAGAAATCAGTGTAAGAACCTTTAAGGAAAACACATACATATTAGGGATTCAAAGAGATACACAGAATCATTCGAATAGCAATTAGACCTATAAACAAGATAGGCGTGAAAAATAGAGAACATTGTGCAAGAAATCATAGAGAGTAGAGGGTTTGAACCCTAGTAAAACGTTTAAAGCATGAAAATCAGAAACAAACATGCTCGTAACAAAAAAACATACAATACATACGTACATAATACTCGAAGGAAGCAGAAGATCAAGTGACCTTGAAAGGGGGTCGGAAACCCTAGCAATAAAAATTAGAGCATGGAACCCAGGTTAACAAGGAAACTCGACAAACAAGTAAAACAAGAAAAATAAACGAACGTATAGTACTCAAAAAGAGCAGAAGAAACAATTTTGAATAAGGGGTCAGAAACCCTAATTTGAAAGAGTAGTAACCATCCGAAAATTTGAAACAACCGGAAACACTAAGTAAAAATAGAGTAGAAAACAAAATCAAACTGAGAGTTGTCTTAAAAGAGCAGAGATTAAACAGAAAAAAATAGGGTTTACAAAGAAATTAGGGAAAACGAAGAACCTGGACGTGAAACTCATATATAATGCCATAGAAGGTATCATCGGACAAAAACCACCAGAGAAAAGCCAGAAACAGACCCAGGTGAAGCTTCACTGACCGTCTTTCATGGCGGAAGCTACTGGGCTTCAAGCTTTAGAGAGAAAGCAACGATATGGGATGCCATGGTGAGTGGTGATCGAGAGATGTGTGGGTGGAGGTGGCGGAAATGGTGATGAAGGCTATCAGAGATTAGAGAGAGAACCAGATGGTTCTTCAGAGACGAAGGGATAGAGAGAATTTTGGAGTAAAGGGGATACAAGGGCGGCGGATTTGGAGAATAGTTTAGGGTTAGGGGTTTTGGGGGTTAAAAAAGGAAAGGTTAATCGTGGACCGTTGATCAAAATGATCAACGACCACGATTTAGATAGGGGCACGGGTGGGTTGGTTCGAATAGGTTTGGGTCAAGTAATATTTAACTGGGTCGTGATTGGGGGGGGGGGGGGGGAATTTGGGTTGAAATATGGCCAAAATTGAAAGACTAAAGGGCTATAATTTAAATATTCAATTTCCCCCTTAATTTAATTTTATAAAATAGTAAATATTATTATAAAAAGCCAATAAATATACTGAGTTAATAAATATATATAAATTTCAATTAAAATTATTATGAACGATTTTGTAGTTAAAATACTTGTCAAATTGATAAACGGGCTAAAATTGCAATTTAATGCGATTTTAATTTTGAAATACCTAATGCACTTTTATATAAATGAGAAAATAAAAACAAATTACTTATCAAGATAACGAGATTTGGGACTAAATACTGGATTTTATAGAACAAAATAAGTCGTAAATTAGTTTTAAAATACTTGAAAAAATGTAGAACAAATACCAAACCTTTGTGGATGCTTATATATGCATCCATATGCTATTTTAGAAATATTTTAAGCATAAAAATACATAAGGAAAAATTGGGTATCAACAGCTGCCCCTCTGTACCCGAGGAGGATGAAAGAGTTGTCGTGTAAAGATAAGATGACCGATTTTGACAGAATTGGTGATTGTAAAAGGGTTTCGGCCGCGCCCAACCTTTCTATATGCCTACATATCCTTGGTTTTACAGGAATCGGGCCGTATGTAGTTCAGGAACCATTGGCGGGATATGCGAATGACAATTTGTAAAAATCGAACGCAACGGGGATTGAGATTTGTCAAGGGTTCGGAGATCAGACGGGCTATGGAGAACTGGAGCGGGACCACTCCTGCTGAGGTGGACGTGCCAGCCGGTGTACCTGCAAATGAATGGTGTGTGGATATTTTTCATAATTTAAACATGATGCAAGTTGAGTGCTGTCTTCGAGCGATTAGGATGGCGTCCTTAGATGATGATGTCCTGGGCTATGAAGAGCATAAAGTAAAGATTCGCAGGCCATGAAATGGTGTTCTCGGGCTATGCAGATGGTGCCTCTGAACTATGATGCCTTTGAATAAGTTGGCGAGATTTTAGACCATGATTAGGTGGCAATATTTCAGCCTAATGAATGCAAAGGTAACGCTGTTTCAGCCAAAGAGAGAATTTAGAATGCAGGGTGGCGATATTTCAGCCAAATGAAATGGGTCGGCAATTTTTCATCCAAATTCAAAATAAGGGAGGTAGAGCTTAACCTCGAAAGGTAGAGAATAGCCTTATGCAATGCATAATGGAGACAGAGCTTAGTCTCGAAAGGCGAAAGATAGACTTATGCTAGATGGAGGTAGAGCTTAACCTCGGAAGGCAGAGAGTAGCCTTATGCAGTGCAAAAAATGCAGATGGAGACTGAGCTTAGTCTTGGAAGGCAGAAGATAGCCTTATGCAAGATGGAGGTAGAGCTTAACCTCGGAAGGCAGAGAATAGCCTTATGCAAAAAATGCAGATGGAGACTTAGCTTAGTCTCGAAAGGAAGAAGATAGCCTTACGCAGGATGGAGGTAGAGCTTAACCTCGAAAGGCAGAGAATAGCCTTAGGCAAATGGAGACAGAGCTTAGTCTCGAAAGGGAGAATATAGCCTTATGCAAGACGGAGGTAGAGCTTAACCTCGGAAGGTAGAAAATTGCCTTATGCAAATGGAGATAGAGCTTAGTATCGAAAGGCAGAAGATAGCCTTATGCAATATGCAAAATTATAAAGGAGAGGATGATGGTGATTTTCTTAGCTGGTAGATGATTGTGCTATCAGTGACTTCTAGGAATTCGTTGAATGTAGATAGTAAGACTTTGCGAGGTAAGTAGTGGTTTTGGGAGTTTTGGTTTTGTAAAGCTCCTGCATCGCTTATTTGCACCCTGGATTCCTGCATCAAAATAAAGATCATGAGTTCTGTAAGGGGGAGGTTAGTTCGGATCCCTCAACTCGTGGTGCTTGTACCATTTAGGGTAGCATTGCTGAACGATATTGATCTGAATGATTTTATGCAAAATTTGACAAATATGATGCAAATGTATATATTTAGTAAAGAAAAAGACACTTTTTATTCAATAATGAACTACAACTGCAGTGTGGTTCACGGCACATCAACCTTGCTGGCTCCGAAATCTTGAGGGTCCTCTTCAAAATTCCGCCCCAGTTTACTAGGCTGGCGCTGTTGACGGCCGAGCTGAATGACTGAAAGCGGATCGATCTTAGAATTTTTAGGGTCCTCCTCAAAATTCTACCCCAGTTTACTGGATTGATGCTGATCCGGGAACTCACAAGCTGACTTCGGAATTTTGAGGGTCCTCCTCAAAATTCTGCCCCAGTTCCAAATGCGGGGTTAATAATAATTTTATTAAGGATGTGACCGAACCCATAAGCCTGCCTACGTATCCCCTCTTAAAAGGGAATCAGGTCAGGAATAGTTGAAATTACACCATAAAGAAAAGCATACCGATTAAATGTAATATCTCTTCACTACATCTGATTTGATCGGTTTTGGCTAGATTTCTCCATCCATTTGTGCAAGAATAAGGGCTCCTCAAGTTAGAACCCGGTGAACAATGTACGGACCCTTCCAGTTGGGAGAGAACTTCCCTCTGGCTTCATCTTGATGTGGAAATATCTTCTTCAACACCAGCTGCCCTGGTGTAAACTTCCTTGGTCGAACTCTCTTGTTGAAGGCTCTGGATCTTCTGTTCTAATATAAATGACCGTGACAGACAGAGCTCATTCTCTTTCCTTCTATATGGGATAACTGCTCGTATCTAACCTTGAACAATTCTGCGTCATCTAGCTCAGCTTCTTGTATGATTCTCAAGGACGGAATTTCTAACCGACGGGAATTACCGCCTCTGTACCGTGAACCAGCATGTAGGGAGTTGGCCTGGTTGATGTGCAAACTGGAGTATGGTAACCCAATAAAGCGAATGACAACTTCTCATGCCACTAATTATGCACTTCGATCATTTTCCTTAGTATCTTCTTGATGTTTATGTTGGCTACTTCCACGGATCCATTCATCTTACGTATATAAGTTGTAGAATTTCTGTGCCTGATTTTAAAAGTTTCACACATCGCTTTCATCAGGTCCCTGTTGAGATTGGAAACATTATCAGTGATGATCGACTCTGAAACACCGAACCGACAGTCGATACGATCTAGGACAAAGTCTGCCACGACTTTCTTGGTTACTACTTTGTATGATGCTGCTTTGACCCATTTAGTAAAGTAATCAATTGCCACTAGGATGAACATGTGTCTATTCGATGCGGCAGGCTCGATTGGTCCAATAACATCATTTCCCCAGGCGTCGAACGGCCATAGTGAGCTTGTTGCAGTGAGCTCGTTCGGAGGTACCTTTATCATATCCGCATGTATCTGACAACGGTGACAATTCTGGACATACTGAATGCAATCTGTTTCCATAGTCATCCAGAAATATCCTGCCCTGAGTATCTTCTTTGCTAGAACAACAACGTTCGTGTGCGGCCCACAAGTCCCCGAGTGCACTTCTTCCAATAACTTGGTTGCTTCTGTCACGTCGACACACCTCAATAGTCCCAAGTCGGGAGTTCCCATATATAGGATTCCTCCGATGTGAAAGAAATTATTGGACAACCTTCGAAGCTTGTGCTTCTGAGTAGCATTAGCAAGCTCTAGATATTCCCCTATTGTTAGGTACTCTTTGTTATCGTGGAACCAGGTTTTTTCCGTCGGCCTCTTTCTCAACATGTGCACAATATGCCGGTTTATCATGAATCTTGACCTGGATAGGGTCGATGAAGTTTGTATCTGGATGTTGGATCATGGATGATAAAGTGGCAAGGGCGTCTACCGACTCATTCTGTATTCTTAGAACATGCCAGAATTCTGTTTTTCTGAACCTCTTTCTCAACTACTATATGTGGTGCAGATAAGGTAGTATCTTGGAATTCTTGGTTGCCCATTCTTCTCCGACCTGGTGTATGAGTAGGTCTGAGTCTCCGATCACTAGCAGCTCCTGAATGTCCATGTCAATGTCCTGTTTAATCCCCAAGATGTAAGCTTCATACTCGGCCATATTTTTGGTGCACGTGAACTTGGGCTTGGTAGATAGCGCGTAATGCTGACCGTTTTATGACACCAGGACTGCTCCTATACTGACGAATTTGAAATTCGCAGCTTCGTCGAAAAATATCCTCCAACCATCGTAGGATTCTGCAATATCCTCTCTTATGAAAGCTATTTCCTCATCAGGAAAATAAATCCCCTCCAATAGGGTTTTCTGCGAGATGATCTGCCAAAGCCTGTCCTTTGACTACGTTCTAGGTAACATAGACAATGTCGAACTCACTCAACAAAATTTGCCACTTGGCGAGCTTACTAGTGGCCATGGGCTTCTGAAAAATATACTTTAGCGGATCCATTCTTGATATAAGGTAGGTGGTTTAAGAACATAAATAATGCCTCAACTTCTAAGCTATCTAAGTCAAAGCACAACAGGTGCGTTCTAGCAAGGAATACCGAACCTTGTACAGGGTAAATTTCTTGCTGAGGTAGTAAATAGCTTGCTCCTTTCTCCCCATCTCATCATGTTGTCCCACGACACAACCAAATGCTCCATCCAAAACTGCGAGATAGAGCAATAAAGGCCTCCCACGCTCAGGCGGAACCAGGACTGGAGGCGTAGACAAGTATTCCTTGATCCTTTCAAAAGCCTATTGACATTTATTGGTCCATTTGGTGGCGGCATCCTTTTTCAACATCTTGAAGATAGGTTCGCAGATGACAGTAGACTGAGCTATGAACCAGATGATATAGTTAAGTCTTCCCAGGAAACTTATCACCTCTTTCTTACTCTTCGGCAGTGGCAATTCCAGAATAGATTTGACCTTTGATGGATCTAGCTCTATTCCTCGGAGAATCACGATGAAACCCAATAACTTTCCCGTTAGGACCCCAAATGTACACTTGGCGGGATTCAGCTTCAAGTTATACCTTCTCAGTCTGTTGAAAAACGTTCGGAGGTCTTCCATATGATCTGCAACCTTTTTGGACTTAATGATGACATCGTCCATGTATACCTCAATCTCCTTATGTATCATGTCATGAAAGAGAGTAGTCATGGCCCACCTATAAGCAGCCCCCTCATTTTGCAATCCGAACGGCATCATTCTGTAGCAATACATTCCCCAAGGCGTGATAAATGTCATTTTCTCTGCATTTTCTTTGTCCATCCATATCTGATGGTACCCCACAAAACAATCAACGAATGATTGCAACTCATGCTTGGCGCAGTTGTCGATCAAAATGTGTATGTTTGGCAAGGGAAAATCGTCTTTGGGACTGGCCCGGTTTAGATCCCGGTATTTGACACAAACTTTAACCTTCCCATCCTTATTAGGAATTGGCATAATGTTAACTAACCAAGTTGGGTATTCTACCACTTGAAGAAATCTAGCTTTGACCTGCTTGTTGACCTCTTCTATGATTTTTAAATTAATATCTGGCTTTAATTTTTTGAGCTTCTACTTTACCTGCGGACATGCAGGATGTATTGGAAACTTGTGAGCGATGATGGATGTGCTAAGACCAGTCATATCGTCGTAAGACCATGCGAAGATATCCCCATATTCCCTCAAGAACTCCGTGTATTTCTCTTTTTCTTTTTGTGATAAGTGCACACTGATGCGCGTCTCTTTGACATTCTTTGTATCTCCCAAATTGACGACTTCGGTTTCATCCAAGTTGGAGTTAGGTCTATTCTCAAAATTCTCGGCCTCTATGACAACCTTTTCTGGTATATCATCGTCCTCTGAGTCTATGTATGTTTGTTGCATAGCCTCATTGCAAGTTACAATTGTTGGTTCATCATCAAGATATGTAATAGTACTGTTGTGTGAAAATAAAGTAAATAGCAGAGAAAAGTAATGAATAGCGAGATATTTGATAAGCTGAAAATGCTTGTGATTAAATTCATAATTGTTCAAAACAACTGAGCTCTTTTGGAAAGTAAAGATAAATTCGAAAAATAAAGAAAACAACTAAAACAAAGATGCAAGATGCTTGTTTAGCCTTGCTACCCCGAAGGTTTCCGGGTGATGGTAGTCCTGATTGACCAGTTGGTGAGGTGCTCCCCTCGGTTCACAGCCAGAATGGAAGGGACTTCCTCCCCTTCTTCTTCAAAAATCACACAACAGTCCATGTCCTCCAGAAACAGGTTCTTCATTGCCGCAAGAACCTCATCTTTTTCTGACTAGTGGAGAGTGGTGAATGGTTGAAATGTTTGCTCCAATTGAGGTATGGGGCATTCCAATGGGTAATATGGGCCGCGCCATGGTGGTGACCCGTTTTTTAATTCTTTCCAAGTGTACTCGTACCCCAGTCCGAAGGTAGTACCATGTTTCTTCAACTAGATAGGTTTGGTGATACCTTTAAGATTCTTACCGAGTCCTTTCCCTGGTTCATACCCACTCCAGTTAAGAATGCTCTCAACCTTGTTGCTCCACCATTTCTTCTTGTCCACTGTGTTGGCCCGCTCAATATGATGATATGTTTCTCCACCTATTCTTTTTCTGCCTCCGACCATCGAAGTGGTCTGGCGAATGTAGATGGGGTTGCTACCATCTCCATGGATGATTACTTCCTGGTGGTTCCATTCGAATTTCACGACCCGATGCAAGGTGGATGCTACAGCCCCAGCGGCGTAGATCTAGGGTTGTCCCAACAGTAAGTTGTAAGATGCTGGTACGTCGATGACTTGGAAATCAACATCAAATGAAATGGGTCCCATTTGCAAACACATGCTAATCTCCTCGAGAGTGGACCTCTGAGAACCATCAAAAGCCTTAACGTTAATAGCCCCATCTTTTATCTCATGTAATCCTTTCCCTAACTTCTTGAGGGTGATCAATGGACATATGTTGAGGCTAGAACCTCCATCAACTAGGATCCTGGTGATGAAATGATCTTCACATTGCACAGTGATGTGTAGTGCTTTGTTGTGACTGATCCCTTCGGGTGGCAATTCATCCTCGTGGAGAGTGATTTTGTGACTTTCCAATACCCCCCCCCACCATGTTCGCCATCTCTCCTCCTGTTATGTTGCTCGGGACATAATCCTCGCTCAATATCTTCATCAAGGCATTCTTTTGTGCCTCGAAACTTTGCAGCAATGCTAAGATGGAAATATGTGCCGGAGTCTTGTTTAGTTGTTCAACAACTGAATATTCCTTTGCCTGTATCTTTCTCCAGAGATCATCAGGTCCAATTTCAATGGGACGTCCAGAGGCCTGCTTGCTGGACTCAGCTAGGTGCTCTGGTATGTATACCCTGCATGTTCTAGTCATACCTTGCGCGGCGATTACTTCACCTGTGCGTGCTTTTCCTTTCCTTCTCGCCCCGGCTGTGTTGTCCCATGGTATGGCATTCGATTGAAATGGGGATATGTCTGACACTGTGACCGGAATGGGCACCCTTGGGGGAAATATAGCAACTTTAATTGGTGCGGGCTCCTTTAGAGTTCGAACTCCACCTCAATTGGTTTTGACACTTTTGCAAGAGGTTCCTCGAACTGAAATGGTACAGTTGTATTCACCATGTTGCCCTCAAATGGCTGGATTTGCACAACAATTGGATTAAGAGTGATTGCTGGTTTCTTTGGCTCACCTCCTTCAGATATCAAACCGATTGACCCTTCGGGTCCCAGTCATCCTCAACCTCAATCATGTGGATGCCTCCATCTTTATGATCTGGTAGAGGATTGTTACGAACATTAGGAGTAGGTTCCTTAGCTACGATGACCTTGTTGTCAATTAAGGTCTGTATTTTGTACTTCAAAGAGCGGAACTCGTTGATGGTATGGCCCTTCATCCGTGAATGGTATGCGCAGATTTTATTTGGGTAGATCCATTGGGAGGGGTTTTCTGGGGTTATGGCTGAGATGGGTGTAACATATCCAGCGGCTTTGAGCTTCTCATACAGTTGGTCAATGGGTTCAGTAGTAGCAGTGTATTGTCTGGGCGGTTTGCGGTCAAAGTTTGGTCTTGGTATATGGATGCGGGTTGGGAATATCCTGACGAGGTGGGCTGATATGTTGGTGATGGAGATGTTTGGTAGACGGGATGTGGGTTTTGATAGGTAGGTGAATGTGCCTGGTGATTTAGAGGGGGTTGGTATGTGAGTGGAGTTGGAGGGTAGGGTTGATATTTCATGGGAGAGTGGTTTCTTTGCGCAGCCATTACGGAGATTACATCCTTTTTCATCGACGTACCACCAGATTGCAAGGCTTTTTTGGTGGCCTGCAGTGCCTCAAGGTTAGTAACCATACCATTTTTGATCCCCTCTTCAATTCTTTCTCCCAGTTTGATGATATCAGCGAACTTCTGCCCCTCTATCAGCATCAATCTCTCATAATACTGTGGGATCTGACCACGGATGAAAAATCTATTCATTTGTTCTTCTTCCAAAGCCGGTCTAACCTAGGCAGCTTCCGACCTCCAACGAGTAGCATACTCGCGAAAGGTTTCAGTGGGTTTTTTCTTCAAATTTTGGACATAGAATACGTCCGGCGCGTTCTCAGTAGAGAACCTGAAACGCTCCATGAAATCGGACGCCATGTTTACCCAACTCTTCTACTTCTTCGCGTCTTAGCTGATATACCAAGATAAAGCATCACCTTTCAAGCTACTCATGAACAGTTTCATGCGGATCTTTTCATCTCTACCAACTCCCACTAACTTGTCACAATACATCCTGAGGTAAACCCTAGGATCACCCGTACTATCAAACATTTTTAACTTAGGAGGTTTGTACCCCTCTGGTAGTTCGACATCAGGTTGAACACAAAGGCCTTCATAATTAGACCCTTTACACCTTTAGTACCTTCCACTCCTTGAACCCTGCTAGTGAGTTTCTTAAGTTCAGCAGCCATGTTTTGAATGAGTGAGTCTGATTTTGACACATCTGATGTGGGTTGTGTATAGTATGGCGCAGTATCCGCAAAGATATGGGTATCTTGGTGGTTTGGAGAATTTTGGGGCTTCGGGATTAGCGGCGGAGCATTGTTACAATATTGGGTTTGGACCTTCTGCGTAGGTGCAGGGACCTGGTTGTTGACATCTGCAGAAAGGGAGATTAACAAACATGCCAAACTCCGGACCTGGTCTAGTTCCTCTCGAAACCTTAGCAAAGTTTGCTCTAAGTGAGCAGCAGTTTCTTTGGTGATGGGGGTACCCTGGGAAGTTCCTTCAATTTCCTTCCTTGCTTCATTATCTCCCATCTTTCCTTTTGTTCCTGTTTCTGGGAGGAGGAGGAGGAGGAGGACCCTTAGATCTTGTTGAGTATGTTGGTGGTGCCAGAATGCATTAACTAACCTTTGGGGAGGGGAATAAAAAATAAAAGAAAAACCAAAAAGGGTAAAAAGTTAGTGCAGATTCTTAGAAAGAAAACATTGCGGTATTTAAACACATTGTTGAAAGAATATAAGTCGTTTCCTATTTGGGTGCCTCGTTGTGCCCTAGGTAGGCCTAGCGACAGATATGATTTGGAGAATTTATAACACAAAGTGCCTCATTTTATTGAGAGAAAATAGAACGAGTCAAAACATACTGAAATAAAGAAAAATTGTCACTAATGGCCAAGGGCTTTATTACATCAAGAAAGCATAACAAATCCTAACTACTTGGTCCCAGAAGGACCTTCCCCATATTCGGTATCATTGCCTCCCTCCTACGGTTTCACCAAATCGCGCAGTCCCAGCAACAAGTAAGCCCGAGCCAAGTACCCACCTTCGTTACCTTCAGCTTCCTGACAGTCGTTGATCCTTTTCAGAAACTTGCTTCCACCTCCATTAGATCCCGTTCCAAGTACCCTAAATGGTTATTTTCACTGACGGCCATGTCTTTCCACTCATTCATTACCTTTTCTTGTGCCTCTAGCATTTTCTGATGTTCACCTTTACACTCTCGCATCCGTTTTTGCAGCTGATTATACTTACCCTTTGCTGCAGCCTCCTCATCAATAACCCTGTGACCATGGACGAAACCCGTTTTTCCCAAGCCAATGTGATCATCTTCTAGCCACCCCGGATAAAGCGGCGCATGCCCCGCTTGATACCTTACTGGCTCCATAAATTCTCTTTCCAAAATGAGTTTGGAATGCCACATATGTTGAGCCTGACACCTGTGTGGGCTATCGTCATCTTGGAAGTCATCCCTGTAGTGACTCATCTTTTCCACCCTTGGTATAATCTTCTTCCTTCCCGCTTGCCTCATGACTCGGAGAGAGACATAAGGGTAAGTTCCTCTTAAGCCGATGAGTACAAGGAATGGTGCATCCCTAGACCGAATGATAAACTCTCCAGTTGGAAACCACTCGTACATCCATTGTACCTACTCTTCTCTCAGATTCCCCAATAGTTCCACCCATCCACTGGCGTCTTCCGGGTGAGCGAACATATCTGGCATGAAGTGCGTTCACTTTGGATGATGGTAAGCGATATGGTCATCCCAATCTCGATGTATGATCTCCCGTCTATACTCTCACTTCTGAAGATGCTCAATGAGACAGAGTTGTAGTAGCAAATTGCACCCTTCAATGTAGTGCCCCTTGTTGACATTTCCTTAAGGCTCGGTACAGTTCGATTAGGATCATGAGTGTTATGCTGAATGTCTGCCTGTCGATACCCTCCATGACGGCTTTAGTTACCATGGCTAGTCTCGTGTGATTCTAGCTTTCTTCATCGGAATGGCTATCATGCACAGGAAACATAACATGAATACAAAGGCTCTCCTATGTATGTGACCCAAAGAGGTGAGGGCGAAAAATGTGAATGCGGTATGATTTGCTCTATCCGAACCTTTCATACATGAAACCGAAGGATATGTAGGAGTCATTCAGACTGGTCAGATTAGGATTTTTTGTAGCCCCGTCATTTTCAAGAACCCTCTACCTTTGAGATTTTCCGGCATAAGCAACCCCGGGCTATCCAAAGGAATTCCGGCTAGACCCCCAATTTCTTCCAAAAGCGGCGTAATTTCAATACCCCCAAAGCGGAAGATGGACCGTTCACTATCCCAAAATATATTAGCAGCTTCCACAATCTTGTTATCCGGCCTAACTTCTAGGAGTGAAGGAAGATTTCCTAAGCTCTTGCGGACAAGAACCCGATCACTACCATGCAAATCATCCCACCAGCTTATCAACTTTGGATGAATGTTTGATACCATACCGAATCTGGGGACCTCGTGCCACATTTCCTGCAAAATAGAGAGCTAGGCCCTTAATCCTACCGGACTCGACTACTTTTAATCAATAATTAGCAAGATGTATTTAGTTCTCCAAATCAATGCACATAACGTGAATGTCCATTTGGGTGTCGAAGAAACCCGATGGACTTTTGGTTTAGGCTATCCTAACGAGTCATTATGCGGACGACATAACTGACTCGGCTAAGTTTTACCATGATGCATGAACATTTAAATAGAGTAAGGTTTCTATTTGAAGTGCTATAAATGGTACCTTTGAGCGGACAACTCAAGAGGGAAAGGCACGGAACCGTCGACTACACCGTTGGTCGATTGGTTTAACTGCAAATATGCCTTTCACAAATTTAAGGGGTTTGTAATAATGGAAAAGCGCAACTACTCATTATAAGCGTTGCAATAGGATTTGTTTGGTATGAGTGGAAAATGATATTGAAGGATGCAATTACAACAATAAAATAAATACATGTATTTTCACATTCATACAATAATGATTACAATAAATGCTCGAGATTTAGGACGGAATTAAAATAAAATGAGATAATAAAGCAGCAAAACAGTTAAAGAAAAAGAAAAACACGAAGAAACAAGTTATTAATTGTGGAGAAATGATTAAAGTAATAAAAAAAGGTAGTATAGAAAGCAATAAAGCCACGAAACATGTAATGGTAAAAGCCTAAAAGAATTACCCAGTAGAGTCGACATACTGTCGACGCCCCCTTTTTCTCTAGGAAAAGCGAAATTGGGTTTTACGAAATTATGGGCAAACAACTCTATTTCTCATTAGGGAATTGGGTTATGGAATTTGAAGAGTCTCCACCTAATGATTATTGTGCATTAGGACACTTATGAGAGAGTATTTTGAAAATAAAACCAGAGTTCGGTAAGGGCTTGAGATTATCTCGAGGGGAAGGTGTTAGGCACCTGTCAAGATCCACTAATATGGTTCCTAGCCGTGTTAATTGTGACTTTATAAAAAAGAAGAAACAATGAAAACAAGTAAGGTTCACACATATAACATTCGAAAAACTTGAAAAGCTTTAAAGAAGAAAGAAAGATGTAAATTTAAAATAAAAGAGAGGGTTGATTTGGAAAAGCATTACTATATAAGAACATTTAAATAAATCAAACAAAAGAGAGAAGGGTTCTATGTTTTACTATAATATGGATCATTTGATGTAATATCCCATATTCCCAAAGAAAGGTCGCTTTATGATATTATCGCATCGTCATCATCTCCATATTCTACCCTTCCCACCCCGTAAGGTTATTTAAGCACGTGGATTGGTCACGAATACTTATTGTATGCTATTACCCGTCCAATCCTATAGATTCTAGAGGGAATGTAGGATCGCTATTCCTATGAGATAAGAACTAGGTGGAACCCTTAAGTTTAGAGGTTAAAAATACTAGGCGACATACAAAAACAAATAGGACTACATGCAACGGAATCATATAAAGGCAAATAAAAGGCTCAAATATCCCTCCATGGTTAAACACATAATTAGCACATCTCAATCACATTTAAGGTCTAAGAAATGGAGCATTTTGAAAGCTGTAGTGTCGAAAATATATTTAAAATAGCAGCAGAATTCACAGAAAAGAGTTGGATGAAAACTTTTGGGACTTGAGAAAACGCAGTGGATGCGTAACAGTTTAGAAATCGGAGGGAAAACATTGTAAACACACTTGAAGATACACGCTAAGACATCACACATATGATAAGATAATTTTCGGATAGGAGAGGTAGAAAACAGATGTAAAACTATTCTGAAGTGCAAAAGAGCGTGTCAGTGTATTAATTTTGAACCATAGTTTTGAAAATTGCAGAAGATACAGTATTCAGATAAGTTTTAGAAAATAGTAGTCCGGTTCTGGACTGGGAAGAAGAGTAACTTAGTAAAAATATTTGCACAGAAGTGATTGAAAATAAGACAAAAGTTAGTGTAAAAAATCAGCAGACTTTAGAGAGACAAACAAATTCAGACGGTTTAAAGAGGATGAATAGCTTAAGCATGATTTAAGGTGATTAATCAATTTTATCTAACCTAAGGTTTGCCTAAGCATTGTTTAACCATAAGAGAAAGTTGGACATACATGTTTATTTCCCAGTTTTAAAGGAACCGATTAACTAGTTTTACATCTGTTTAACAAAATTAGTGAGGCATTCAACAGTTGCAAAAAGAAAGACCCTAAGTACATGATATCTAATTCATATAAAGGCCCTAACACATGGTATATAAATGCAATGGCAGTAACTTGATTATTAACTGATTAAGATTATAAAAAATATCAAGTTGAAAGTAAAAAGCCTAAGAACAGGATTTCTATATGTGAGATGCATGTCCTGTACATAGTTTCTATTATGCAAATAGATAAGTAAAATCATATAGACATGTTTTCTACTCATACTATTAATAATCATGCATAACCCTCCCCAATTTCACTATAATCCCCATTGTTCTTTACAAATTATTACAGCCAAACAATTAAAAATACAACACTGATAAAAGAAAATAAGAAGCTACTCTGTAGAGAGCCTTCTGCTAGGCCGAAGCATCTTCAACCTCACTCCTTTCGAGTTTCACAGCCATTACCAAGGCTTGGGTGCGGAAAAGTTCCCTAAGGGTTTGTTTGAACCCCTGGCCAATACCAAGCACCCAATATATCCCAATTAGACTAGTGCAAGTGTGGAAGTACCAGCCTTGTGCATCAAAGTTCAATGGGTGCTCAAGGCTCCCGTGGTAATGCTTACACTAAGGGTGCAGACCCTAAGGTTCTAGGAATGAGATTGTGATTAGAATTGAGAGAGTTGGAAACAGTTGAGAGACAGTTTGAGAAAAACAGATGAAAGAGTTGAAACTTTTTGAGACAGTTTAAGAAATTAGTTGAAAGAGTTGAAAAAGTTGAGACAATTTAAGAAAATAGTTGAAAGAGTTGAAGAAGTTATTCTGAAATCATTTGGACCTTTTCAGGGCATCATACAAACAGGGGGCAAAGGGGAAAGGGAACAAATAAGTAAAGTGAACTACTCACACACAGACAACATATTGGAGGAAAATATTCAGACATAGTTGCAAAATAGGGGTTCATTTCTTATTGCACCAAACCCCAATATAATCAACCTCAAGGAGATGTTTCAGGGATGTAAAGTAGCCAAGCAAGCCTGAATACATGCTAGTAGTGCACATGGAAGAGGAAAAACATACAAGGAAAGGGGGGTAGGGGAGAACATGCTAAGTTAAACTAGGTAGACTAATAACTACATGCTAGTGGCAATAAGAGCAACAGAACCATAGGTAAAAGCACACAAGAAACAATATGAAGTGCAAAACTAATAGAAGCATGTTGTTTTGGAGGCTATATTTTAAATGGATTACATACTAGTTGCAGATAATAGAACACAATAGCAATGAGAAACGGTGCACAAAGGGAGAGCAAAGTGTGCATATAATGAGAGCAGCAGTGTGAGAATAGCAGTATAGAGAAGCAAGCAATAGTCAACCCAAGACAATAATGTAGAAGAAACCCAGTAGTGTAGTAGACAACCGAGCTTACTTAATCTTGGCTTTCAGTCGATTGAGTGTTCAAATAGAAGAATGAGAGAGTGTAGAAACAGTACAGAAAGTGAGACAGGGAGTGTAGAGAGTTGGAACTTGTGAGAGATATGCAATTTGTTGGTTTTTGAAAGAAAGTTTAGAGAAATGGTATTCGTATCTGTCAAGTGAGAAGAGAGGAGTAGTACTCATATTTTTGAAAATAGCAGAGAATACTGTAGGGAGTATATAATTATAGAAATAGTACCAAATTGAATCAATCACAGGACCTTAATTCAAATTAGTAGGGAGTCATGATTAGAATGGAAAGCAACTATATTATATAAGGAAAGAATCAATCCTACGACTAATTACACCATGGTAAAGTAAAAGGCATGTAGTATGTAATAGAGGCCAAGTACATAATATTCGAATTAGGAAAACAGATATTGAATATTGTAAAAATATTTAAGAGCACAAATATGGTAAGAGTACAAAATTAATTTTGAAATTAGTCAAAAAATGACGGGCAAGACTAAAATCATAGGGAATTAGTGCTAATTATAGAGAGCATTTCACAAGCAAGGAAATAATTCAAGAAATCAGTGTAAGAACCTTTAAGGAAAACACATACATATTAGGGATTCAAAGAGATACACAGAATCATTCGAATAGCAATTAGACCTTAAACACGATCGGCGTGAAAAATAGAGAACATTGTGCGAGAAATCATAGAGAGTAGAGTGCTGGAACCCTAGTAAAAAGTTTAAAGCATGAAACTTAGAAACAAACATGCTCGTAACAAAAACAAATAGATAATACATGCATACATAATACTCGAAGGAAGCAGAAGATGTAGTGACCTTGAAAGGGGGTCGGAAACCCTACCAATAAAAATTAGAGCATGGAACCTAGGTTAACAAGGAAACCAAAAAAATAAGTGAAACAAACAAACACAAACGAATGTACTGTATTCAGAAAGTGCAGAAGAAACTATTTTGAAGAAGGGGTCAGAAACCCTAATTTCAAAGAGAAGTAACCATCCGAAAATTTGAAACAACCGGAAACACTAAGTAAAAATAGAGTAGAAAACAAAATAAAACTGAGAGTTGTTTTAAAAGAGTACAGATTAAAGAGAAAAAATTAGGGTTTGCAAAAAATTAGGGAAAACGAAGAACCTGGCCGTGAAACTCATATATAATGCCATAGAAGGCATCATCAGACAAAAACCACCGGAGAAAAGCCGAAAACAGAACTAGATGATGCTTCAGTGACCGTCTTTCATGGCGGAAGTTGCTGGGCTTCAAGATTTAGAGAGAAAGCAACGATATGAGGTGCCATGGTGAGTGGTGATCGAGAGGTGTGAGGGTGGAGGTGGCCGGAACGGCGATGTAGGCTATCGGAGATTAGAGAGAGAACCAGATGGTTCTTCAGAGACGAAGGGTTAGAAAGCATTTGGGAGTGAAGGGGATACAAGGGCGGCGGATTTGGAAATGACTTAGGGTTAGGGGTTAAAAAAGGAAAGGTTAATCGTGACCGTTGATAAAAATGATCAATGACCACGATTTAAATGGGACCTGGTTGGGTTGATTCGAATAGGTTTGGGTCGGGTAATTTTTGTAATTGGGTCATCATTGGGGGGGGGGGGGGTGAATTTGGATTGAAATATGGCAAAAATTGAAAGACTAAAGGTCTATAATTTAAATGCCCAATTTTCCCCTTAATTTAATTTTATAAAATAGTAAATGTTATTATTAAAATCCAAAAACAATGCTGAGTTAAGAAAATACATCTAAGTGAAGATTAAAATTAATATGAACGATTTTGTAGTTAAAATACTTGTCAAATTGATAAATGGGTTAAAATTCCAATTTAATGCGATTTTAATTTAGAAATACCTAATGCACTTGTAAAATTTTGCAAAAGTTTAATTAAAATATACTTTTATTTAAATGAGAAAATAAAAATAAGTTACTTATCAAGATAACGAGATTTGGGACTAAATACTGAATTTTATAGTACAAAATAAGTCGTAAATTAGTTTTAAAATACTTGATAAAATGTAGAAAAAACCCAAACCTTTGTGGATGCTTATATATGCATCCATCTGCTATTTTGGAAATATTTTGAGTATAGAAATACATAGGAAAAAATTGGGTATCAACACCAGGGCAGAATTTTGAGGAGGGCCCTCAAAATTTCAAAGACAATTTACTAAGCATTCGCATCAGCATCGACCCAGTGAACTGGGGCAGAATTTTGAGGATGACCCTCAAAATTCTGAGGAATCCATTTTTAGTCATTCAGCACCGCTGTCAATAGTGCCAGCCCAGTTAACTGAGGCAGAATTTTGAGGAGGACCCTCAAAATTCGGAAGCAAGCAAGGCTTCCGTGTCTTGAACCACGTTGCAGTCGTTGGCTCAACATAAAACAAAAATTATTCTTTTCCTTACTTATATATACATTTTCATCATGTTTGCCAAATCTTTTGCATAAAATCATTCGGATCAATATCGTTCAGCAATGCTACCCTAAATGGCAGAGGCGTCATGAGCCGAGGGATACGAACTAACCTCCCCCTTTACATAACTCACAATTTTTCTTTGGATGCAGGAATTGAGGATACAAATTGGCAATGCATGTGCTTTTAGAGCCAAAACTCTCGAAGCAACTACTCATTTCACAAAAGTTCATTATCCACATCCAACATTTCCCCAGCAGCCATGATATCGCAATCATCTACGAGCTAAGAAAATCTCTACAGTCTTCTCTTTTATATTTGTTTTTGCATAAGGCTATTTCTGCCTTTCGAGACTAAGCTCTTTCTCCATCTTGCATTTTTCATAAGGCTATCTTCTGCCTTTCGAGACTAAGCTCTATCTCCATCTTGCATTTTGCATAAGGCTATTCTCTGCCTTCCGAGGTTAAGCTCTACCTCCATCCCGCATAAGGCTATCTTCATACCTTTCGAGACTAAGCTCTATCTCCATCTGCATTTTGGCATAAGCCTATTCTCTACCTTTAGAGACTAAGTTATGTCTCTATCTTACATTTTGCATAAAGCCATCTTCTGCCTTTCGAGACTAAGCTCTGTCTCCATCTTGCATTTTGCATAAGGCTATTCTCTGCCTTCCGAGGTTAAGCTCTACCTCCGTCCTGCATAGGGCTATCTTTTGCCTTTCGAGACTAAGCTTTGTCTCCATCTTGCATTTTGCATAAGGCTATTCTCTGCCTTCCGAGGTTAAGCTCTACCTCCATCATGCATAATGCTATCTTCTGCCTTTTGAGACTAAGCTCTGTCTCCATCTGCATTTTGCCATAAGGCTATTCTCTGCCTTTTGAGACTAAGATCTTTCTCCATCTTTCATTTTGCATAAGGCTATTCTCTGCCTTCTGAGGTTAAGCTCTACCACCATCGTGCATAAGGATATTCTCTGCCTTCGAGACTAAGCTTTGTCTCCCCCTTGTGTTGCATAAGGCTATGCTATGCCTTCCGAGGTTAAATGCTACCTCCTTTATTTTTTGCATTTGGCTGAAAAATCACCATCCTGTTTCATTTTGGTTGAAACACCCCCACCCTGCCGTTAATCTCTCATTTTGGCTGAAACTTCGCCATCCTTGCATTCATTCGGCTGAAATATTGCCACCTTTTCTTTGGCTGAAATATCGCCAACTTATTCAAAGGTGTCATAGTTTGGAGGCGCCATCTTCATAGACCGAGAACACCATTTCATGGCCCGCAAATCTTTACTTTTATGCTCTTCATAGCCTAAGACGTCATAGTCTGAGGACGTCATCCTAATCGTCCGAAGATAGAATTTATGATCCAATGGGAACTTGCATCATGTTTAAATTATGCAATATATACGCACATCGACTCGTTGCAGGTACATCAGCTGGCTCACGGTCATCTCACCAGGAGCGATCCCGCTCCGGTTCTCCGTAGCCTGTCCAATGTCAAAACTCCTATCGCATCTCAAACCCCGTTGCGTCCGTCTTTTCCAAACTTCTATCGGCATATTCCGCCAATGGTTCCTGAACTACATATGGCCTGATTCCTGTAAAACCAGGGATATATAGGCAGCTCGGAAACCAAAGCGCGGTGAAACCTCTCTTACCATCGCCAATTCCGGTCAAAATTCGCCATCTTATCTTTACCCGAATCCTCTTTCATCCTCCTCGGGTAAAGAGGGGCAATTGTTGTTACCCAATTTTTCCCTATATATTTCTTGCACCCAAAATTCTTTCAAAATAGTATATATATGCATATATAAGCATGCCTTAGGGTTTCCCCGAAGGACTTATTACAACATACCCAAGGGCGGACCTTTTCGTTGGAGGATTCATTCACAAACAAAGTCAAAACTCTCGGTACTGTTCCCAATACCAACATTGCCTCCTTAGCAACTAAAGGTCTTATTCTTAGACAGAAATCATCCATGAAGTTGGCCAAAACTTGTGAATTAATTATAGTTTTGGGTTTGTATTTAATGCCGATTCGCTAACTTTGAATGCCTATTATCCTAATGTATTTAATGCCGATTCGCTAACTTTGAATGCCTATTATCCTAATGGCCTGAAAACTTAGGATTATGAAGGATATCCCATAAGGGAAAGGTTGTCACAATGGCTATTGGTTGATACTGAAAATAAGGCCTAAGCATTCGAAGGACAACTACGAGAGCCAAATCCAGATTTTGAAGGTGCGGATAATGTGTCTCCACTCTTTATATTATTTTACTAACATAATAAACATGAAATTATGTACCTTTTTTTCCCCTGACCAAAACGTCACTTACCTTTATTTTTTAGACAGCCAGATAGATGAATAACTGCTCACTTTCACCTAGTTTTGACAGGAACGGGGGGCTAGAAAGGTATCTTTTTAGGTCTTTTAGTGCATGATGGCATTCCAGAGCCCATACAAAGTCGTTCTTCTATTTCGAAAGCAAAACGAAGTGATGGAACTTTTCAAAGACCTTGATATGAACCTACTTAGAGTTGTCAACCTACCAGTCTACCATTTTTACTTCCTTCACGCTTGTCGGGAGGTCTGGGATATCCTCGATGGCTTTGATTTTATTGGGGTTTACCTAAATTCCTCTTTGACAGACCAAACAACCCAGGAAATTTATCAGAACCCACCCCAATGGCACACTTCTTTGGATTGAGCTTCATGTTGTACTTTCTCAAAATGTTACACGTTTCTTAGAGATGTTTCAGATGATCTCCTGTATTTAATGATTTGACTAACATCTCATCGATATACACTTCCATCTTCTTACTATTAGTTTTTCAAAAATCTTATTAAAGTGTCTTTGAGAAGTGGCTCCAGCCTTTTTAAGCCCAAAAGGCATCACATTATAGCACCATGTGCCAAAATTTGTGATGAAAGATGTCTTAACTTAATCTTGCAGGTTCATCCTAATTTGATTATACCTGGAATTAGCATCAAGAAAACTCATTAACTCGTGTTTGGCCGTAACATCAGTCATTTGATTATTGTTTGGAAAGGGAAATAGTCTTTAGGTCACGCCTTATTCAAATTAATGTAGTCTACACACATCCTAAATTTTACATTATATTTAGGCAATATTACTATGTTAGCCAGCCAATCTGGGTATTTTACCTCTCTAATTGAGGCAATGATAAGTAATCAGGTTACTTCTTCCTTAACAAACCTATTTTTGACCTCTGCAGTCGATCTCTTCTTATCGCTTATCGGAGAGACGCTTGGATCCAGACTCATTTTGTAGACCTCCACCTCCAATAGAGTACATGTCATATCTAAATGCGACCAAGAAAAGCAATCAACGTTAGATTTAAGAAGACGTATAAGTTTTAACCTGGGTATGGGACTCAACTCCTTTCCTAAATGGAATTTCCTTTCTGAAACATGAACATTTGATTGTAGGTTGAAGGTACAGACTTCATTTCATATATCTACAGCCTCCCGAAGATTACATTATAAGCCATGTCGACATCTACCACTTCGAACAGGGTAGTCTTCATTATACTTTTGGCATGAGTGGGTAGCAGAATTTCTCCTTTGATTGTCACAATTGTTAGATTGAATCCAATTAGGAGTTTTAACGCCGGAATTATGTTCCTTATTAACTTCGCCTGCTCTATAGCTCTTCATTGTATGATGTTGTCTGAACTTCTTGGATCAACCAAAACATCTTAATTTTGAAATCTAAAACATTATGAGAAATTACCAAAGCATCATTGTGGAGTTGAAGAAGTCCATCATGTTAGAATATACGCATAACGCTAGAGGGGGGGGGGTGAATAGCGTTATAATAAAAAATAATGTAAATTTGCGGAATTAAAATTGCAGGAATAACGTAAGTGCAGTAATTAAAATGATAAGGAGAGAACACACCGGATTTTATCCTGGTTCACCATAACGTGTGGTTAGTCCAGTCCCCGAGAGACTCTCTCGAGTTTTACACTAACTTCGTTAAGCTTACGGGTGCCTAACAAACCGTTACACTTGCTCGTAGATATACACTCTACAAGACTTCAACCTGCTCGAGGATACCGCACCTCAAGACTTCAATCCAAGGAACTGCTTTTCCTTCTTACAACGAGGGATTTGACTATCCCTTCAAGTGTGTACAAACACTTAGCACTCACTTAAACAGAACTCTCTTGAAGAGTAGATATGAGTAAATAAATACGCTCAAGAACAAAACAACTTAGTCAAGAGTTTGGCTCTCAAAAACTTATGAAATGAATATAAAATGATTGCAAAGAGAGTATGTAAGCTTTAGCAAGAATGTAATCAGTTTTTGTGTTTAGAAGAGTGATTTTGAGTTGTATTTATAGTGCTCAAAACACCCAAGACCGTTGCTTAATTGCCAATCACAAATTTCTGATTTTGTGCTAGGATAATCGATTATCTGATTCTGCATAATCGATTATCTGCCAACGTTCAAAAATCAATCCCAGATTTTAAGCAGAATAATCGATTATGCAAATCGTATAATCGATTACCTGACAATGTTCAAAAATCAATCCCCGATTTTATGCTTAACATAATCGATTGTTTGATTGTACATAATCGATTATCTTTCAGTGTTTGAAAATACTTTGGCAACGGTCTTTAATATAATCGATTACCAGAAAAGCCATAATCGATTATTTTGCTACTTTGTAAAATCTGATGCTCACTGTCTCAACATAATCGATTAGTCTAAGGCACATAATCGATTATCTTGTAGCTTTGAAAAATCTGGTGAACACTGCCTTAACATAATCGATTATCATAAGGTACATAATCGATTATTTTTCAGCTTTGTAAAATCTGGTGTACACTGCCTTAACATAATCGATTATCATATGGTACATAATCGATTATCTTACAGCTTTGTAAAATCTGGTGTACACTGCTTTAACATAATCGATTATCATAAAGTACATAATCGATTTTGTTTGTCCAGATTTGAAAAACTTGTTTAGAATTCATTTCGGTTAAAATGAAATATTTGAAAATCATTTTGCTTTAAATTAAAGATGCATGATTTGATAAAAATGATTTTACGAGAGAAGCCAAGTCTTGAATCAATTGTCGGATCAAGATCACAATTATAGAATGACTCATGTATAACTTTGTTGCTTTACTAAATCTTGATCTTTGTTTCTCTTGTGCTTGGACTTCGGCATATGTCAACGTTCCGTTCACGTCGGTTTGTCATTTATCAAAACCTACAAATATGAACACACGTTTAGTTTAGCGACTTGAGAACGTGTTTCAACAATTTCCCCCTTTTTGATAATGGCAAACTAATATCGGGATATGCATATTAATTAATTCATAATGACGATCCAAGACAAGTATATAGATATGCAACAAGTTCCCCCTCAAGTTATGAATTCCCCCTCAATTTATGCCAATATGTATTAGTGTGCATAGCCCATATCTTCCCCCTTTTGACATTAGCAAAAACAAAACATAACTAACTCTTTATTGATTAAACAATATTGCAAATACGTAAAAATAAACGACAGAATATTATGCAAACTATAAAAACAAAGAGACAAGACATTATTCATTATCATCATTGACTTCCGTCTCGACATCCGGTACATCTTCCCAAAGGACAATTTGGGCATACGGATAATTGACACGATCAAAATATCCATGGAGCTCGTGAGTCAATTGATTGACATTCATATCAATACGATTTATGGATGGAGGCAAGTTGCTCGGAAATAGATTGGAGGGATACATCCGACGGGGCCGGATGACGACGTCTTTGAGGTGGAGGAGGAGGATGCTCACCGATATTGGGAAATGAAGATTCTTGAATTTCCCAATGTTTTGTCGCCTTTTTGTGAGGACCGACGGAGGTGTCGATACCGGAAGCAACAAGAATGGTCATAACGACAAAAGCATAGGGGAGTGGCTTATCTTCCCCAATTGCATCATATAAGTGAGTCATGACGAACTTGCACCAATTGATGCGAGCTCCGGTGATGATGGCATGCATGAGTTTTGAATCCTCATGAGAGATAGTTGTTTGATTGAATTTTCGCGGTTTTAGAACGCGAGTGATGAAATAAAAAATTAGACGATATTCCGGGAGCATGTTTGTGATGGTTGGACGACGATGGTCCGGAGTTGCAATAAATTCACCGATGCCAATTTGGGTGAAGAGAAGTTGTTCATCAAATAACGCGCCTTCTTCCCTAGTATAGAGAGAAATGTCTTCCCCATTGCGCGGGATTTTAGTGAGGGCGTGAATATTTTCCTCAGATAGAAGAATTGAAGTGCCATTGACGTTCGAGACAATTTTACCATCTTCGTCCTTCGCGAGATTTGAATAGAAGGCCCGAATTAGAGGAGGGTGAATGTAAGGAGTGTGAAGATATAGGAATTCAAGGAGTTGGCTTTGTATAAGCATATTTGCTGTGGATGGAGGGGCGCTTTGATTAAGGAAACGATCCGTGGAAAATCGAGGAGGAAGGATTTCTCGATTTTCAAATTTTTCCATGAAGCGCATAAGTTCGGCTTCACTATTGAATCGTAAATAAGAGCCATCATTATAACAATGAACTAGTGGACGAGTGACGGAAGAGGAGGCAACATTTTTGCCGGAACGAGATCGTTTGGAAGTTTTGCCCGTCATTTTGATTAAATAGTAATAGCCTTTGAAGAGTTTTGAGAGATTTGTTGAGAATTTGGGAGCTAAGATTGATGTTTGAGTGAAGACATTGAAGATATAATGCACCTATTTATAATGAGAAGAATGAAATAGCATTAAGGGGAAGAAATCTGCAAAAATTTAAGGAGCAAACAGTCAGAAACGGTAACTATTTTGAAATACAGACTGAGAATAATCGATTATGGAAGTATGGTAATCGATTATTCTGACACAGTGTGCCCAGTGATTTTCTGACTCGGGGGATAATCGATTGTGCTTTTGAGATAATCGATTATTTCAGGAAATGTAGTAACGGACATCCGAGATGGAATAGGAAAATCGATTACACTGTTTTAAATAATCGATTATTGTCACACAGTGACTTAACACCTGAAAATAAATGTCAGCATAATCGATTAGGGATATGTGATAATCGATTTTTATATTTAACAGCTAAAATCCTGCAAATCCAAAACTATTAGATAATCGATTGTAGTGTTGTATAATCGATTATGTCAATTTTCCAGCATAATAAACATAAAACGTAAATGGGGAATCATCGATTATTGACATTAGAGAAATCGATTATTCTGCACCAGTGTTTGATAATTCCCCCTGTCTTTGGGGCGATACCTGCAAAAAAGAATTAGGCGCCTCCGACGCTCAAGTTAGTAATCGTTAAAACATAAAAATGCAATGCATGAATTAGATCAACATGGAGTCAAGAATCCCGAGTTCACTACGAATTCGGAAGAAGGACTCTTTCTCTAAAGGCTTTGTGATGATGTCGGCCAATTGATTTTTGGTTTCAACAAATTCAATTTCGACATCGCCCTTGAGAACGTGATCTCTTATAAAGTGATGTCTAATTTCTATGTGTTTCGTTCTTGAGTGAAGAATAGGATTCTTCGTCAAGCTAATGGCGCTAGTATTATCACATCGAAGAGGGATATGATCGATACTGAGGCCATAGTCCGAGAGTTGTTGTTTCATCCAAAGGATTTGAGTGCAACAACTCCCCGCGGCTACATATTCAGCCTCGGTTGTGGACAACGCAACACTAACTTGCTTCTTGCTAAACCAAGAAACTAAGGAGCTACCGAGCAAATGGCAAGTGCCACTAGTGCTCTTGCGGTCCAATTTGCAACCCGCAAAATCGGAATCGGAATAGCCAACAAGTTGGCATGAAGAATATTTGGGATACCATAGTCCCACATTTATTGTTCCAACAAGACACTTCATAATCCGTTTCACCGCAGTTAAGTGTGACTCCTTTGGACATGATTGATATCGAGCGCATAAACATACGCTAAACATGATGTCCGGTCTACTAGCAGTAAGATAGAGAAGAGATCCGATCATACCTCGATACTTCTTGGTGTCTACTTCCTTACCTTTCTCATCTTTGTCAAGATGGTCGGATGTACTCATTGGGGTGGCCATTGCTTTGGCGTTGCTCGTTTCAAAACGAATTAGCAACTCCTTGCAATATTTGGATTGGCAAATGAAAGTTCCCTCTTTCATTTGTTTTACTTGCAGCCCCAAGATGAAGTTTAGCTCACACATCATTGACATTTCGAATTCGCTAGTCATTAACTTAGAGAATTCCTCGCATAGAAAATCATTTGTAGCACCAAAAATAATATCATCGACAATTTGAACTAATAGAATGTCATTGTTTTTATTTTTGATAAAAAGTGTGGTGTCAACTTTCCCCCTTTCAAATTCATTGTCTAAGAGAAATTTACTTAGACGTTCATACCAAGCTCGAGGAGCTTGTTTAAGACCATATAAAGCTTTCTTAAGCTTGAAGACATGGTCGGGAGATGTAAAATCTTCAAAACCCGGGGGTTGTTCAACATACACTTCCTCTTGAATAAACCCATTGAGGAAGGCACTTTTGACATCCATTTGAAATAATTTAAAATTCATAGATGATGAAAAAGCAAGTAATAAACAAATGGCTTCTAGGCTTGCAACGGGTGCATAGGTTTCTTCATAGTCAATGCCTTCTTCTTGATTATATCCCTTAGCAACCAGCCTAGCTTTGTTTCTAGTGATTATACCATTTTCATCTAATTTATTCCGAAAAACCCATTTCGTACCAATTATGGTGTGATTATCGGGTCTTGGCACCAATTCCCAAATATCATTACGTTTGAATTGGTTAAGCTCCTCTTGCATTGCCAAGGTCCAATGCTCATCCCCAATTGCTTCAGAAATGGTTTTAGGTTCTATTTGTGAAACAAAAGCCATATGTCCTACAGTATCTTTAAGAAGGTTTCGTGTACTTACCCTTTTCTCGATGTTGCCAATTACCTTGTCAAGAGGATGGTCTTTAGACGTCCTCCAAGCCTTAGGCATCATCGACTCTTCTTCTTGTGGTGGTACTTCTTCCGAAGGTTGTTCCAAGACTTCATCTTGAACTTCCTTTGGATCCTCCTTTTGTACCTCGTCTTGAAGATTGATTTTCTTTAAAGCATCTGCAAGATCAACATAAGAATCCTTTCTCGCCAAGCGGGCATCATTTTCAAAAAATACTACATGAGGAGATTCCTCAACAGCTTTGGTTCGATTATTAAACACTCTATATGCTTTGCTACGTGATGAGTAACCAAGAAAAATTCCTTCATCAGATTTCGCATCAAATTTTCCCAAATTATCTTTTCCGTTGTTGTGAATAAAACATTTACAACCGAAGACTCTAAGATGGGAAAGATTTGGTTTCCTTCCCTTATCGAGTTCATAGGGAGTTTTCATGAGTATCGGTCTAATGATAGCTCTGTTTAAAACATAGCTTGCGGTACTCACGGCGTCCGCCCAAAAATATTTGGGAATATCGGCCTCTTCGAGCATGGTTCTAGCCATCTCTTCGAGACATCGATTTTTACATTCTACCACTCCATTTTGTTGTGGTGTATGTGGAGCCGAAAAGGTATGTTCAATACCGAGTTCGTCACAAAAGTCCGCGAAGAGATTGTGATCGAACTCTCCCCCATGATCACTTCTTATGGAAGTGACGGTTGTGTTTTTTCATTTTGAACACGTTTAAGAAAACTTTTAAAAGCTTGAAAGGCATTGCTTTTATGAGCAAGAAATAACGTCCATGTAAATCTAGAATAGTCATCAACAATAACAAAAGCATAAAGATTACCACCATGACTTTTAATTCTAGAAGGTCCGAAAAGGTCCATGTGTAGAAGTTGTAAAGGTCTAGTGGTTGAAACAACATTTTTGGATTTAAAAGAAGCCTTTGTTTGTTTCCCTTTTTGACATGAATCACAAATAGAGTCTTTTTCAAATTTCATGTTTGGAAGACCAAGTACTAAATCTTGTGAAACAAGTTTGTTTAAAAGATTCATATTCACATGAGCTACTCTACGATGCCATAACCACATGTCGTCTTCTTTACTCAAAAGACAATTCACATAACTTGATGAAGAATTTTCAAGATCAACCATATAGATATTGTCCATTCTAAAACCACGAAGAATAATTTTAAAATCACTACGACGGATAACTAAGCATTCTTCGGAGTCAAACAATACAAGATTTCCCTTGTCACATAATTGACTTATGCTCAAGAGATTATGTTTAAGACCTTTAACTAGCAAAATATGCTTAATGGAGGAGGGTTCGTCCTTACCGACCGATCCAATGCCGATAATCTTTCCTTTGTTATTGTCTCCAAAAATAATATTTCCTCCTTCCGTGGGTTTTAGTTGAAGAATTTTGATGCATCCCCGGTCATATGTTTGGAGCATCCACTATCAAGGTACCAAAGTACACTTGATCCCTTCAAACACACCTACAAAACAAATTAATGAGATTTTGGTACCCAAGCCATTTTGGGTCCTTATGCGTTAGGTGCAACATATTGGTGTGATTGTCCTGCAGTGAAATGTCGATGTCTAGTGAAGCATGCGAGAGCAATATGTCCAATTTTATTGCAATAATGACAAATGACATTCGGATTGTGCATTCTTCTAGGATGATAATAGTTTGGAGGTCTAAATTTATTCACTCTATTTTTAGGAAAATAGTTTTGATGTAGTTTTCGAAAATCTTGTCTAGGTGGTCTATACATGCCAACGTTTCTTCTAGTGTTCACTATATTTTTAGAAATATAGTTTTGATGTGGTTTTCGAAAATCTTGTCTAGGTGGTATATACATTCCAATATTTCTCCTAGCATTTGTTCTAGGATGAGATGCAATTCTAGGATTAAAAATTCTAGGTTGAGTGTTGACATTTATTTTGTTTTGCCTAAGTTGAGTCTTAGGTGGTTTAGGAATGGACTCAACTTTTTCTTTCGTCTCGTGTTTAAAGCCTATACCGTGCTTAGTGGATTTCAAATTTACAAGCACTTCATTGAGATTTTTGTGTGAAGAATTGAATTTGTGCAAAGTGCTTCTAAGACTTTCTACTTCTTCCTTTAGAGTTTGCAAGAAGTACAATCCTTATTTGAGCTTTCGGGTTTATCGGCGCTTCTTTTGCCATAAAACTTGTTTTCCTCTTTTAATTTCTCATTTTCAAGAGTAAGTTTTTCAAAATCCTTTTCTTTTGAAGAAAATTGTTTTCTTAAATCTTTTATAGATTTGGAAGCGCTAATAAACTCTTTATACAACTCATCAAATGCATCTTGCAATTCTTCTAAAGTGAAATAGTTCTTAGAAGTGGTACATACCTCATTTTGAGTTTCTTCGTGTGCCATAAGACACAAATTTGCGGTCTCATTTCTTTCTCCATCACTTGATTCGTCTCCGGAGTCGCCTCCCCAAGAGATGTATGCTCTTTGTTTCTTGAATGGTTTCTTCTCCTTTTTGATATTTGGAAAATTTGATTTGATATGCCCGATTTCTCCGCATCCATAGCACTTCAATTGGTCTCCTTGCTGCTTACCTTTTCGTTCATACTTCTTTTGCATGAACTTGTGAAATTTCTTAATAACGAGTCCGAACTCGTTATCGTCGTCGCTTGAATCCTCATCATTTTGAGGTTGAGCCGTGCTTGCTTTAAGGGCGATTCTTCGTTTCCTTTGATCATCCAAAGGAGGGTTAAGAATAGTTGATTCATAGGTTTTAAGATTACCTCTAAACCCGTCGATTGTGACATTTGTAATGCCGATTGACTGTTGAATAGCGTCGGCTTTGGAGCCCCATTCCGGAGTGAGACTTCGAAGAATTTTACGAACAAGTTCCCTATCCGTGAAAGTCTTCTTAAGAGCATGAAGATCATTAACGATTTTTGAAAATCGTTCGAACATATCATCTATCTTCTCGTTCTCTTTCATATGAAAAAGTTCATATTCATGGGTTAGAAAATCTATTTTAGCTTCTCTTACCTGGTCCGTACCTTTGTAGGTAATTTCCAATTTATCCCACATTTGCTTAGCCGTGGTGCAACATGAGATTTTCCGATAGTCATCGGGATTTACAGCACAGTACATTATGTTGATTGCTTTTGCGTTGTTCTCCACCTTTCTAATATCGTATGCGTCATACTCATCTTCCGATTTTGGCACCATTTCATTTTTACCTTTTTGGTTGGAATTTGCTCTCCATTCTTGATAATTTTCCACAGTAGAAAATTATTAGATTGGATAAATATTCTCATCCTTCCCTTCCAATAAGTATAGTTTGTGCCATCGAATAGTGGTGGCCTTGTTAAGCAATGTGCTTCACCTAGTCCACATAAACACTACGAGTAGAAGCCATGGAAAGTTTCTCTCAAACTGTTAAGTCTTTTAGAGAGTATGGCTGTGATACCAATTGTTAGAATATACGCTTAACGCTAGAGGGGGGATGAATAGCGTTATAATAAAAAACAATATAAATTTGTGGAATTAAAATTGCAGGAATAACGTAAGTGCAGTAATTAAACTGATAAGGAGAGAACACACCGGATTTTATCCTGGTTCACCACAACGTGTGGTTAGTCCAGTCCCCGAGAGACTCTCTCGAGTTTTACACTAACTTCGTTAAGCTTACGGGTGCCTAACAAACCGTTACACTTGCTCGTAGATATACACTCTACAAGACTTCAACCTGCTCGAGGATACCGCACCTCAAGACTTCAATCCAAGGAACTACTTTTCCTTCTTACAACGAGGGATTTGACTATCCCTTCAAGTGTGTACAAACACTTAGCACTCACTTAAACAGAACTCTCTTGAAGAGTAGATATGAGTAAATAAATACGCTCAAGAACACAACAACTTAGTCAAGAATTTGGCTCTCAAAAACTTATGAAATGAATATAAAATGATTGCAAAGAGAGTATGTAAGCTTTAGCAAGAATGTAATCAGTTTTTGTGTTTAGAAGAGTGATTTTGAGTTGTATTTATAGTGCTCAAAACACCCAAGACCGTTGCTTAATTGCCAATCACAAATTTCTGATTTTGTGCTAGGATAATCGATTATCTGATTCTGCATAATCGATTATCTGCCAACGTTCAAAAATCAATCCCAGATTTTAAGCAGAATAATCGATTATCCAAATTGTATAATCGATTACCTGACAACGTTCAAATATCAATCCCCGATTTTATGCTTAACATAATCGATTGTCTGATTGTACATAATCGATTATCTTTCAGTGTTTGAAAATACTTTGGCAACGGTCTTTAATATAATCGATTACCAGAAAAGCCATAATCGATTATTTTGCTACTTTGTAAAATCTGATGCTCACTGTCTCAACATAATCGATTAGTCTAAGGCACATAATCGATTATCTTGTAGCTTTGAAAAATCTGGTGAACACTGCCTTAACATAATCGATTATCATAAGGTACATAATCGATTATTTTTCAGCTTTGTAAAATCTGGTGTACACTGCCTTAACATAATCGATTATCATAAGGTACATAATCGATTATCTTACAGCTTTGTAAAATCTGGTGTACACTGCTTTAACATAATCGATTATCATAAAGTACATAATCGATTTTGTTTGTCCAGATTTGAAAAGCTTGTTTAGAATTCATTTTGGTTAAAATGAAATATTTGAAAATCATTTTGCTTTAAATTAAAGATGCATGATTTGATAAAAATGATGTTACGAGAGAAGCCAAGTCTTGAATCAATTGTCGGATCAAGATCACAATAATAGAATGACTCATGTATAACTTTGTTGCGTTACTAAATCTTGATCTTTGTTTCTCTTGTGCTTGGACTTCGGCATATGTCAATGTTCCGTTCACGTCGGTTTGTCATTTATCAAAACCTACAAATATGAACACACATTTAGTTTAGCGACTTGAGAACGTGTTTCAACACATCATCGTCTTTCTCCTTAAATGTGATATCATCTTTTGAGACTTGCTGGATGAAATTACCATGAGTCATTGATATCTTCAGCTTCTTTACTGCCGAAAATATCACTCGATTGAATTCATCTCCTCAGTAATTGTCATCTGAGTTAACCCTACTGTCGGTTTTGAGGACTCTTCATTATCCCGATTTCTCTCATAATTGTTCTTGGAGCGGTCTCTTAAGAAGTCTCTGAGGTGAGCATTCTTTATCAAAGGTGCCACCTCTTGTCATAGACGTCGGCAAACCCTAATACTATGTCTGTGATCCCCATGGAATTCACATCATACATTATGATCCCTTTAGCTGGGATCCGATTAAATCGGTTTAGGGAACATGGATTCATTAATATTTCTCATGGCCGACACAAGTTCCACCAAGCTGATATTAAAATTGTAATCAAATAATCAGGATACGCTGAATCTCGGGGCCCTAGCATCTCTTTTTCTTGCAACAATATATTATTGTAGCCATGATTCGTCCTTCTATCAAAAGTAAATCTATCCGATGACTGGAATTCACTATTACCACGCCAATCCGCCCTTCCGTAAGGTTGTAAGTGACTCATAGAGGGTCTCCCATCTATATTAATATCATTTTTCAACTTATTCTGATTCCAGTCGTGATTTCATCTATTGAAAGACACCGAAGAATCAAATTGATCATACTCTATTTTGATTTTCAGCTTGTAGCGGTTATGAACATCTGCTCATGTGGTTGCCTTAATTCGAGCAAGCTTTCCTTCAATTTTTGTGAGGCATCAAAGCTTAATGGATTGAGACCCTTTGTAAATGCCTCTGCCGCCAACTTCTCCGGAACTGCTGGTAACAACATCCTTTCTTTCTGGAACCGGAGCACGAACTCTTGCAATAATTCAGTTCTTTTTTAAGATATTCTAAACTTATCCACCTTCCTTGTTGGACCTTTCTTGCTCTTGTATGAGATTTGATAAATGAATCTGTGAGCATTTCAAAGGAGTCAATAGATTATTTTTGTAAGAGAGAATACCAAGTTAAGGCACTTTTCTTGAGGGTATACTACCAAAAGTCAAGTTTTAGTTACGGTAAAATTCTGTAGCTAAGCAGAAAAATTCATCACTAATCTTATTTAGCGACGGATTAGCAAAAAGTTATAAAACAATTCTGCGTTACGAGTGTTTTAGCGACAGATTAGCGATGATTTTTGTAGTTAATTCCATTTTTTTGTAGTGTTATATACAAATCGCCAAACTTCTTCAACAAATCCACTTCAATCTCCTGCTAGGCCAGGTTGTTTCCCCGTAGTTTAGATCATAATGTGCTCATGTGGATCCGAAGTCCCATCGTATTTTTGTATATCTAGCATCTTAAACCTCTTTGGGATAAACTCCGGCCGCATTTGGTTTAAATGAAAACTGCGTGTATTTCTTCAAATCTGGTCCCTTTAACACTGATGGCACTCTTGGGATTTGATCTATTCGAGCATGAAATTCCTTCGCATTCTGACCCATTCGCTCATTCATCTCTTTCATAAATCTCATGAGCTAGGTTTTGAAAGGGTTATCTAAGTTGTTGTTCCCAAATCCACTACGCGTTCCACTTGCTTTGTCAAAACTAATCTTCCCCCTTGGAGTGTCGTTATTGATTCTTTGAACCGTTTAATTTACGGGAACACAAATAGGAATAGGGGACCTTCCACTTGCATTATTGGAAGCACATGAAAATGCTTTTTCTAATTTCATCATCACCCGATCTTGCCTTGAGAGGTGATCCATGATCGCTCTTTGTTGTTTTCTTAGGAGTTTGACCGTTTTAGCAATGTGTTCATCATCTGCATCATTAGGGTGTGGGCTCCTCACATGTCGAAGATACCACCCTTAGTGAACTGGGAATATTTCGCGGATTTTGCTTGTTTCATCACGCTAGACCATTTCTTCTCGTTCATCTGGTGATCAGATATTAAAGACATTGTTATCATCTTTAGCTGCCATACATGATTTTTCTGTACTAAGGAAAGAATCAAAATTTATTAGTAACAGATGAATGGATCAAGTAATTACATAATTGTTTATGCCCCACGGTAGGCGACAAGCCATTTATCCGTAAAGCGGTATAGTTCGAATTTGTAACGTGACTTATAGACAAGTGAATCGATTTGACCCAAAGAATATTAAGTAGCTAAAAAAATAAAGGGATTACTAAATGAAATTAAAGGAAAAACAAGCTTGATTGTGAGATTGACCTTTCCGGTAGCAGAAGTACGAGCAATAATAAAATCAAAAGAAAGTAAATGACTTTTTAGAGAGCAAAATATAGCTTTTAGTGTACGGAGTATTTTATGCCTACAAAATAGTGCTAATTCTCCTATTTATAGCATTATGTAGGGAGACAAGTTCCCCAAATCAAGCTCCTCTTGAACGAGAATAAAAATAACCATTGATGGTTGCATAACGGTTGGTTGTAAATACTAATATCCTCTGTAACAAGTGCACATTGAATGCCATGGATTCATCCAGCACCGGTCACATATTTATATCCGGTGCCAGTTATTTACTTACTCACGTCCCACTTGTCTTCAGTTCCATGTGCCACCCTTCATTCGTCCAACTGTCGCTATCCAATTCTACCTTATATAGTCATCAAATTAATCTACTTAAGAATAAGGGGGAAATGGCATATTTATACTAAGTCTCAACAGAAGCTAAATAAGTCTAGAATACGTCTAAACTAGCTTTAAATATATTTTAGGCTGAAAATAACAAAACTAGAAAATTAATCATCTCCATATTATTTTCGGGCATATTTTAGCCATATTCGACTCCACGATCAATAATTGTTGGAGACGTTTATGAGTAGTACTCCTTCCAATTGTCTCAATGTTCCAAAAATCGTGGGAACACTTTTGTGATGTCTTCAGTTGCAAGCTGCTTCTAAAGTCGTGGAGTCGATTCTTGCTACAAGTTTTTGGCTCCAAATTTCTCCTGTTTTTCCTCGGACTTGTTTGACTTGAAAATGGGTTTCCATGACTTTTTATAGTACTTCAAGGACTTGATGTTAATGTGGAAGCCCTACTTAACACATGTGCCAATCCAGATCGTAGTCATCTTCATCAATCGAATTTGGAACTAATAATACTTGCTAAGTACTAACAAATTACAACAAAACACAAAAAAAAAGACAACATTTCTTTTATTAAAAGACGAAAGAAACTCCTAAAAAGGACTTTGAGACTGATAGCATATCCTACATCGCTACATGATTTTCATCAGGCATATTTGAATTCGATTGCGATAAGATAGTCTTAATATCTAAATATCTTCATTTTCATTTATACCTACGATTCGTATGCAATGTTAATTAGTTAAATATAAAGAACAAACTAAATTTTATCGGTCCGCGGATCAGCTCATCCCAACCTCAATCAAGCCTTAACGACCAATTGGTTTACTTGAGTCGGGCTAAAGAGCCTTGATCTTAAATGAGCTAATAAAGTCTAATTGAGCGTTTGGACATAAGAATTGTAAAATTTCAACAAAAAAAAAGTGAAAAAACAATTTCAAGTGAAAATGGTATTTCAAAAATTAGAGTTGTGTTTGGACATGAATATAATATTGGATTGTTGTTAAAGTTTTGTAAGTGTCATCAGTGACAATTTTGAAATATAGCATTTTGAAGTTTTTTTTCTTCTTCTAAGCCGCTGATCTATCGAAAACAACCTATCTGTCCTATCGGGTTAAGGGTAAGATATGAGTATACATTACCTCCCTAGACCCTACTTTGTAAGATTTTACTGGATAGTTGTTGTCTTGTTGTAGCATTTTGGAGCTTTTAAAATTTTCAAAAAATTCCAAAATTTATTTTCAAATAAAAATTGTAAATTTAATGCCAAACATTGATTTCGGAAAAAAGTAAAAAAATTTCGAAAAAAATATGAAAAATTCTTACGTCCAAACGGAAAGAGGGGTCGCTATATGATATTATCGCATCGTCATCATCTCTATATTCTACCCTTCCCACCCCTTAGAGGTTATATAAGCGTGTGAATTGGTCATGAATGCTTATTGCGTGCTATTACCCGTCACGTTCTATGGATCCTAGAGGACATTTAGGATCAGTATTCCTATAAGGTTGGAACTAAGCCGAACCCTTAAGTTTAAAGGTTAAAATACTAGGCTGCATACAAAAACATATAAGACTTGCATATAAAGGAATCATATAAGACATGTAAAGGCTCAAATAACCTTCTATAAGAGAACACGTAATTAGCACGTCTCAAACACATGTAAGGTATAAGGAAAATATAGCTTTAAAAAATTGGAGTATGAATTGAAACTGAAGTGGTGGAGTTTGCAGAAAAACGTAAGAGAAAAACGTTCAGAACTTAAGAGAGGCAGTATAAGTTTATTTTTTAGAAATCTGCAGAAGTCGTTTAGAAACATTTGGAAGGCCTAGTAAAACAGTTTTAGTTAGGCAGAGTAAAAGAATGAGCGTGAAAGCATTTTGAAGTTACAGAACAGTAAACATACAGACCATTTGAGCTTTTGAAAATTAGTATGCATTTAAATAGTGGTCTAATCTGGACAGGAAATGCAGTAAAACCTTTTTGCATAGATGATATTAAAAAATGTGACAGAAGTTTGTAAAAAATAGAGAGGGCTTTCAGAAAGAAACGGATTCAGACAGAGGCGAATTAACTTGAATAAGACTTGAAAGTTATTAGCCCACTTTATCCTTTTATCCGGCCTAAGGTTTGCCTCGGCATTATTAAAAATGGTGAGCATGCAAGGGTTTCTGATTTTAACAAGGAGGTTGTTAACCAGTTTTACATTTTTTGTTTAGCAAGATTCGTGAGGCATTTAACAGTTACAAAAGGAAGACCCTAAGCACATGATATCTAATGCATATAGAGGCCCTAAAGCATGGTATCTAAATGTAAGGCAGTAATTTTGATTATTAGCTGAAAACTAACAAGCTGAAAGTAAAAGACCGAAAAATAGGATTTCTATATGTGAGGTGCATGTCCTATACATGGTTTCGCAAATAAATAAGTAAAAACATATAACATGCTTTTTACCCATATCTTAATAATCATGCATAACCCTCCCCAATTTCACTATAATCCCCATTGTTCTTTACAAATTATTACATCCAAGTAATTAAAATACAACAGCGATAAAAAGAAAATAAGAAGTTATTCTATAGAAAGACTTCAGCCGGGCCCAAGCGTCTCCAACCTCACTCCTTTCGAGTTTCACAGCCATTACCAAGGCTTGGGTGCGGCAAAGTTCCCTAAGGGTTCGTTTGAACCCCTGGCCAATACCAAGCACCCAAAAATGTACCAATTAAACAAGTGCAAATATTGGAAGTGCCAGCCTTGTGCATCAAAGTTCCATGGGTGCTCAAGGCTCCCATGGCAGTGCTTACACTAAGGGGGCAGACCCTAAAGCTCTAAGAATGAGATTGTAATTGAGATAGTTGAAAACAGTTGAGAGACATTTTGATAAAACCAGTTGAAAGAACAGAGAGAGTTTAAGAAAATAGTTAAAAGAGCTAGTAAAAAATAGTTGAAAGAATTAATAGAATTAAAGAAATTATTCCAGACTGACCAATTTTAGAACAGCAGGGCATCATACAAACGGGGGGAAAAGGGGAAAGGGGACAAATAAGTGAACTACTCACATACAGACAACATATTGGAGGAAAATAATCAAGCATGGTTGTGAAACAAGGGTATAATTGTTTACCACACTTAGCTTCAAACAGATATTTAAGTTAAACAAGTAGCCAAGCAGACATGGATGCATGGTAGTAGCACACAAGGAAAACATCCATTGAAAAAGGGAGGGGATAAGGGATCAAATAAATAAAGTGCAAATGAGTAAAGGGAACAGTCAACTTGTTGGGTAAAAGTAATCAGACATGGTTAAAGACAAGGGTTTAGTTCTTACTGTACCAAACCCCAAACATAACCAACCTCAGGGAGAGGTTTCAAGGCTGTTAAGTAGTCAAGCAGTAGTGCATATTGAGACAAGGGGAAAGGGGATAAGGGAGAACATGCTAAGTTAAACTAATATACTAACAACTGCATGCTAGTGGCAATAAAAGCAATTGAACCATAGGTAAAAGCACACAAGAAATAGTATGAATTGCAAAACCAAAAGGAGCATTTTGTTTTGGAGGCTATATCTTAAATAAGTGATATACCAGTTGTAGGTAATAAGATACAATAGCAATGTAATAGTGCACAGAGGAGAGAAAAGTGTGCAAAGAATGAGCAGCAGTATGAGTAACAGTAGTAGGAGAACAACAACAGTATGAGAATAGCATCAGCAACAGACCCAATCCAGACAAACCAATAAAACCCAATAGTATAAAATAATCAACCCCAATTACTCAATCTTGGCTGTTAGCCGATAGAGTGTTCAAAGAAGAGAAGTAGAGAGTACAGTAATAGCTGAGAAAGAGAGAATTCAAAGAGTTTTAGATTATGAGAGCAGTGTCCCAAAGAGAGAAATGAGGAATATTTATAGTACTAAAACGAGTAAACAAATAAGGTATCAATCCATATTTAAGGAACTGATATCTATCATAATCAAACAAGTATAGGGACTCTCCTTTAATTACGGAATCATTGTCAAACGGTAATAAGCAGTCATTTTTAAAAGGAAAGGAACCACAAGGAATGGCATGACCACAAAAGGAAATAAAAATAACATAAGGTATACATTGCAGAAAGGTGCATGATACTTAACAAAGGAAATATGTCATGCAAGTAAATCAGCATATTTATGCACACATGCAAGGAAAATACCACTTCAATTCTAGGAAATAATATTCGAAATTGAAAACTTGGGAAATCAGTCATCTAATTGGGGAATGTATCTCGCTGATTGAGGAAGAAAATTCGAAATCAATACCAAAAATGTAAGGAAAATACACAAATTCCAATTTAAGGGTAGTAATCACAGTCTTAAAGAGAGCTTTTAAGAATCAGTATAAAATCGCCATGTAAACAGCCAGAAAAACATTAAGAGAAGAACAACAGCATGGTATGGGAATGAAACATTAACAATAAAAATCAAAGTAAAGGGCACGGTGCTCATAGAAAAACCAGAAGAACATGCAAATAGGCAAATACAGATACAAACTTGTAGGGTTAGGCTTTTTTATCAGATTTTAACAAAATACTTTGGAAGCAGTACTAAGAGCCACGGACTAGTGCTAAAAATCATATAAGTAAAGTCTTTTCGAAGGGGGATAAGAAACTCTTGTAATAGAAATTAAAGTATGAAACCCAAGTCAACAAGGAGAACAAACAAACAAGTGAAATAAACAAACACAAATGGATATATAGCACTCAGAAAGAGTAGAAGGAACAACTTTGAAGAAGGGGTCAGAAACCCTAACTTGAAAGAATGGTAATCATCAAAAAAATATGAAATAATCGGAAAAGCTAAGTAGAAATAGTGTAGAAAACAAAAAAAATCAACTAAGAGTTATTTTAAAAGAGTATAGAATAAAGAGAAAAAATTAGGATTTTCAAACAGATTAGGGAATCGAAGAACCTGGCTGTAAAACTTGTATACAATGCCATAGAAGGCATCATCGTTCAAAGACCACTAGAGAAAAGCCGAAAACAAACCCCAAATAAAGCTTCAGTAACTGTATTCCATGGCGTAAGCTACTAGGCTTCAAGCTTAAGAGAGGAAACGATATAGGGACTTCATGGTTGCTGGAAGTCGAGAGGAGTGAGGGAGGAGTGAGCTGGTATGGCGATGAAGTCCGTGAGAGAACCAAAGGGTTCGAGAGTATTTGGGAGTGAAAGAGGATACAAGGGTGGCGGATTTAGAAAACTAATTAGGGTAAGGGGGTTATGGATTTAATTATGGTAAGATTGATCGTGGGCCTTGATCAAAATGATCAACATCCACGATTTAAACGGGAATCCCGGTGGGTTGGTCCAAATAGGTTTGGGTCAGTTTATTTTGTAATTGGGTCGTTATTTGAGGGTGAATTTGGGTTTGGCCAAAATTGAAAGGTTAAAGGGCTATAATTTAAATGCCCAAATTTCCCGTAATTTAATTTTTTAAAATAGCAAATGATTTTATAAAAATCCAATAAAAATAGTAAGATAATAAAATACCTTTTGGAATTAATTAATAATATTAGGAACAGTTTTATACTTGAAATACTTATTAAATTGAGAAATTGGATAAAATTACAATTTAATGCAATTTTAATTTAAAAATGCCTAATGGCTTTGTAAAAATTCAATAAAATTAAATAAATTATATTTTTATGTAGATGAGAGAATAAAATAATATATTTATTAAAATAACAAGATTTGATGCTAAATTCTGGATTTTCTAGTACAAAATAAGTTGTAAATTAGTTTTAAAATACTTGAAAAAATATAGAAAAAAAATTCCAAACTTTTTGTGGATGCTTATATATGCATTCACAAGATATTTTGAAAATATTTTGGGTACAAAAATACACAGGAAAAAATTGGGTGTCAACAGCTGCCCATCTTTACCCGAGGAGAATGAAAGAGTTGTCGGGTAAAGATAGGATGGCCAATTTTTACCAGAAATGATGATTGTCAGAGAATTTCAACCGCCTTTTGGCTTTTGAGCTGCCTGCATATCCTTGGTATTACAGGAATCAGGCCGTGTGTAGTTCAGGAGCCATTGGTGGAATATGCGAATGAAAATTTTGGAAGAGGCGGACACAACGGGTTTGAAATTTTGTCAAGGGTTTGGGGATCGGACAGTCACAAAAAACTGTAGCAGGATCGCTCCCGCTAAGATGACCATGCTGGCCGGTGTACCTGCAAATGAATGGTGTGCGGATATTTTGCATATTTAAACGTGATGCAAGTTCCCGTTGGACTAAAGGTACAATATCAGTAGCAGTAAGTAAAACAGGTAAGGATCCCAAGCCAATTTAAGCACCACAACACCGCATAACGGCCACCTGCCTGGAGCGGATAAAGTGCACGGCTAAATCCACTTTAGCTTTAAATACTTGCTGTTATTAAACCTTTAAACATGTGTTATGCCGAACTCCCGGTGTTCACAGGATCATTATCATTTTAGTATTATTACTACTTTCCTAAAATCTTGCCAAAGAAAATTTAGCTAGTCATAGTATTACGTACCTTATTTTGCTCCATTATTTCCTTAGTTGATGCTAGATTTTTGCAAGGATAAGAGTATGTGAGAGAGAGTGTTTTTCAAAGAGGGAGAATTTTATTATACAAGAGTAAGAAGAGCTGATAACTCCTCTCTAAATTACAAACCTTTACATATATAGGCAAGGAATGAATACTACACTATCAAGACAAAAGAAACTCTTCCTAATAAGACTAAAAAAAAAATACTACACTTCTTGACTAAAAAACAAAACTTTTAATCAATACTAAAAAACAAAACTCTTAATCAAGACTAGAAAACAAAATCATTAATCAAAACTAAAAAACAAAACTAAAAAACAAAAACATTGGAAAATGTTAGCCTAAATACTACATTTGTCTTGAAACTTGTTTGCAAGACTTATACGAAAGTTTAGTCTTCACTTTTCTTTTCTTCAATTTGCTTGTCTTCTTCTTCTTTTTCTTTTGCCATAGTTGGTGGAAGATAAACCTTGGGAATGTCTTCTTTTTGATTGCAATATTTGCAATGGTGTAGGTTGAATAAATCCTTTAGTTGTTGACATAGTAAATATTTTGTTTTTTCTGTCAGCTGCTTTGGATATGTTCTTAATGCATTAGTTGTTGGTGTAGCTTCCCAATTTGCCAGGGTAGTGATCCATCTTGGTAGTTCTTCTATGTCTTTTGTTGTCTTGGCATTTGAGTAGATAATTGTGCTATTTTTGCTGTTGTAGATCCACTTTCCTCCTTCTTCATAGCTGCTTATTAGCTCTTGAATAATGACTTTGGTCATAATAGCTCTTTTGTTTTGTAGAAATTCTACTATTTCTTGAATGGTTAAATCAGGTTGTTCCATAGGTTCTTCACACATAATTGTTCTTGTTAGTCCTAGCTTCACTGCTGTGATAGAATGATATATTTCTTGTGGTGTAACTTCGCAGGGTGCCGAATAGATTCTAATAAATATTAAGTCTGCTTTAGTAATTCCCAAGTATTTTTTTACTACTTGGTATAGTTCTGGTATATATTGTAGGTTATCTCCATCTTGTGTATACACTGCATGCAATAGTCCATAGTTATACATAGTTTGTACTAATTTTGGATCTGATTTATTTAGGGCAATTAATTTATTATATCCTTTCAGAGGTTTAGTTTGCCATCCAATTAAATTTTCTGGGTTAAAGTCTGGTGATTGTATATTTTTATTTAGGTAATTGGCAACTTGTATAAAATGGCGTTCTCGGGCTATGCGGATGGTGCCTCCGAACTATGACGCCTTTGAATAAGTTGGTGATATTTCAACCCATGAAAAGGTGGCAATCTTTCAGCCGGATGAATGCAAGGTGGTGATGTTTCAGCCAGAGCGAGAATTTAAAATGCAAGGCGGTGATATTCCAGCCAAATGAAACAGGGTGACGATTTTTCAGCCAAATCCAAAATAAATGAGGTAGAGCTTAACCACGAAAGGCAGAGAATAGCCTTGTACAATGAATATGGAGACAAAGCTTAGTCTCGAAAGGCAGAAGATAGCCTTATGCAAGATGGAGGTAAAGCTTAACCTCGGAAAGCACAGAATAGCCTTATGCAGGATGGAGATAGAGCTTAACATCGGAAAGCAGAGAGTAGCCTTATGCAAGATGCAGATGGAGACCGAGCTTAGTCTCGAAAGACAAAAGATAGCCTTATGCAGGATGGAGGCAGATCTTAGCCTCGGAAGGCAAAAAATATCCTTATGTAGGATGGAGGTAGAGCTTAACCTCGGAAGGCAGAGAGTAGCCTTATGCAATGCAAAATGCAGATGGAGACAAAGCTTAGTCTCAAAAGGCAAAAAATAGCCTTATGTAATGCCAAAATGCAGATGGAGACAGAGCTTAGTCTCGAAAGTTAGAAGATAGCCTTATGTAGGATGGAGGCAGAGCTTAGCCTCCGAAGACAAAAAATAGCCTTATGCATGATGGAGGTAGAGCTTAACCTCGGAAGGCAGAGAGTAGCATTATGTAACGCAGAAGTGCAGATAGAGACAAAGGTTAGTCTCGAAAGGCAAAGGATTGCCTTATGCAATATGGAGGCAGAGCTTAGCCTCGAAGAATGTAGAAATATAATGGAAAGGATGGTGGTGATTTTCTTAGCTGGTAGATAATTGCAATATCATGACTGCTGGGGAAGCATTGAATGTAGATAGTGAGCCTTTGCGAGGTAAGTAGTGGTTTTGGGGGACTTCGGTTTTGTAAAGCTCCTGTATCGCCTATTTGTACCCTGGATTCCTACATCCAAATAAAAATCGTGAGTTCTGTCAAGAGGGAGGTTAGTTCCCATCCCTCGGCTCGTGGCGTCTTGTACCATTTGGGGTAGCGTTGCTGAACGATAGTGATCCAAATGATTTTATGCAAATTTTGGCAATCGTGATGTAAATGTATAAGTATGAGTAAAGATAAGATAATTTTGTTTTATGATGAACTACAACTACAACGTGGCTCGAACCACGGCAACCTTGCTGGCTACGGAATTTTGAGGGTCCTTCTCAAAATTGTGCTCGAGTTTACTAAGCTGGCGTTGTTAACGGCGGTGCTGAATGACTGAAAGCGGATTGACCTTAGAATTTTGAGGGTCCTTCTCAAAATTCTGCCCCGGTTTACTGGGTCGATTTTGATGAAAATTGACAAGCTGACTTCGGAATTTTGAGGGTCCTCCTCAAAACTCTTCTCCAGTTCCAAATGCGGGGGAAAATGGAATTTTATTAGAGATGTGACCGAACCCATAGGGCTGCCTACGTATCCCCTCTTAAACGGGAATCAGGTCAGACGTAGTTCAAATTACATCATAAGGAAAAGCATGTTGATTAAATATAATATCTCTTCACTGCATCTGACTTGATCAGTTTTGGCCAGATTTATCCATCCATTTCTACAAGAATAAGGGCTCCTCCAGTTAGAACTCGGGGAGCCATGTACGGACTCTGCCAATTTGGAGAGAATTTCCCCTTGGCTTCATCTTGATGTGGAAATATCTTTTTCAACACCAGCTGCCCTGGTGTGAACTTTCTTGGTCGAACTCTCTTGTTGAAGACTCTAGAAATTCTGTTCTGAAATAACTAACCGTGAAATACAGCGTTCATTCTCTTTCCATCTATAAGGGCTAGCTGCTCGTAGCGAACCTTGACCCATTCTGCGTCCTATTGCTCATCTTCCTGTATGATTCTCAAGGACGGAATTTCTACCTCGGCGGTAATTACCGGTTCTGTGCCGTAAACCAGCATGTAGGGAGTGGCCCCGGTTGATGTGCGAACTGTAGTGCGATAATCCAATAAAGAGAATGACAACTTCTCATGCCACTGCTTATGCCTTTCGATCATTTTTTATTGATGTTCTATTTGGCTACTTCCAAGGATCCATTCATCTGAGGTCTATAAGTTGTAGAGTTTCTGTGTCTGATCTGGAAAGTCTCACACATCACTTTCATCAAGTCGTTGTTGAGATTGGAATTATCAGTGATGATTGACTCCGGAACACCGAACCAACAGACAACGCAATCTCGAATAGGGTCTACCACGACTTTCTTGGTTACTGCTTTGTATGAAGCTGCTTCAACCCATTTAGTGAAGTAATCAATTGCCACTAAGATGAACCTGTGTCCGTTTGATGCGGCAGGCTCGATTGGTCCAATAACATCTATTCCTCATGTGGTGAATGTCCATGGTGAGCTCGTTTTAGTGAGCTCGTTTGGAGGTACATTTATCATATCCGCATGTATCTAACAACGATGACACTTTCGAACATACTGAATGCAATCTGTTTCCATGGTCATCCTTAAATATCCTGCCCTGAGTATCTTCTTACTAGAACAAAGCTGTTCATGTGCGGTTCACAAGTCGCTGAGTGCACTTCTTCTACTAACTTGGTTGCTTCTGTCGCATCGACACACCTTAATAGCCCAAAATCGGGAGTTCTCCTATACAGGATTCCTCCGCTGTGAAAGAAATTGTTGGACAACCTTCGAAGCGTGCGCTTCTGAGTAGCATTATCAAGCTCTTGATATTCCCCGGTTGTTAGGTACTCTTTGATGTCGCGGAACCAGGTCTTTTCATTGGCTTCTTCCTCAAATGTGCACAATAAGCCGGTTGATCCTGAATCCTAACCTGGATAGGGTCGATGAAATTTGTGTATGGATGCTGAATCATGGATGATAAAGTGGCAAGCGCATCTGCGAACTCATTATGTATTCTTGGAACATGATGGAATTCCATTTTTCTGAACCTCTTTCTCAACTCCTGTATGTGGTGCAGATAAGGGAGTATCTTGGAATTCTTAGTTGCACATTCTTCTCGAACCTGGTGTATGAGTAGGTCTGAATCCCTAATCACTACCAGCTCTTGAATGTTCATATCAATTGCCAGTTTAAGCCCAAGATGCAAGATTCATACTCGGCCATATTGTTGTTGCACGGGAACCTAAGCCTGGCAGATACCGGGTAATGTTGACTGGTTTTCGATACCAGGAATTCTCCAATACCAAATTCTTTGAAATTTGCGGCCCCGTTGAAAAACAACCTCCAACCGTCATAGGATTCTGCAATATCTTCTCCTATGAAAGCTACTTCCTCATCGAGAAAATACGTCTTCAATTTTTCGTACTCTCCTTCCATAGGATTTTCTGCGGGATGATCTGCCAAAGCATGTCCTTTAACTACCTTCTAGGTGACATAGACAATGGAGAATTCACTCAACAAAATTTTCCACTTGGCGAGCTTTCCAGTGGGCATGGGCTTCTGAAAAATATACTTTAGTGGATCCATTCTTGATATAAGGTAGGTAGTGTAAGCACAGAAATAATGCCATAACTTCTGAGCTGTCCAAGTCAAAGTACAACAGGTGCGTTCTAGCATGGAATATCGAGCCTCGTACGGGGTAAATTTCTTGTTGAGGTAGTAAATAGCTTACTCCTTTCTCCCCATATCATTATTTTGTCCCAAGACGCAACCAAATGATCCATTCAAAACTGCGAGATAGAGCAATAAGGGCCTCCCAGGCTCAGGTGGAACTAGGACTGGAGGCGTAGACAAGTATTCCTTGATCTTGTCAAAAGCCTTTTGACATTCATCGGTCCATTTGGTGGCGGCATCCTTTTTTATCATCTTGAAGATAGGTTCGCAGATGATGGTAGACTGAGCTATGAACCGACTGATATAGTTGAGTCTCCCCAGGAAACTCATTACCTCTCTTTTTATCTTCGGCGGTGGCAACTCCTGAATAGATTTGACCTTTGATGGATCCAGCTCTATTCCTCGGCCACTCATAATGAAACCCAATAACTTTCCCGCAAGGACCCCAAATGCACACTTGGCAGGATTCGGTTTCAAGTTATACTGTTGAAAAACTTTTGGAGGTCCTCCATGTGATCTGTAGCCTTCGTGGACTTAATGATGACGTCGTCCACATATACCTCAATCTCCTGGTGTATCATGTCATAAAAGAGGGTAGTCATGGCCCTCATGTAAGTAGCTCCTGCATTCTTCAATCCGAACGACATTATTCTATACCAATACATTCCCCAAGGCGTGATAAACGTCATTTTCTCTGCACCTCATTTTCCATCCATATTTGTTGGTATCCCGCAAAACAATCGATGAATGACTACAACTCATGCTTGGTGCAGTGGTCAATCAGAATGTGTATGTTTGGCAAGGGGAGATCATCTTTGGGACTTTCCCGGTTGAGATCCCGATAGTCGACACAGACCTTAACTTTCACGTCCTGCTTTGGTACCGGCACAATGTTAGCTAACCAAGTTAGATATTCTACCACTTGAAAAACTCTAGCCTTGACCTGCTTGGTGACCTCTTCTTTGATTTTTAAACTCATATCTGGCTTGAATTTTCTGAGCTTTTACTTTACCAACGGACGTGCAGGATCCGTCGGCAACTTGTGAGCGACAATGGATGTGCTGAGACCAGTCATATCGTTGTAATACCATGCGAAGATATCCTCATATTCTCTTAAGAACTCTGTATATTTCTATTTTTCTATCTGTGATAAGTGCACACTGATGCACGTTTCTTTGACATTCTGTGTATCTCCCAAATTGACGACTTCAATTTCATCCAAGTTGGACTTAGGTCTATTCTCAAAAATCTCGGCCTCTTTGACAACCTCTTCTGGTATATCATCCTCCTCTGAGTCTATGTCCATTTGTTGCATAGCCTCATTGCAAGTTACAGTTGTTGGTTCATCATCAAGATACGTAATTGTAATGCTGTGTGAAAATAAAGTAAATAGAAGAGAAAAGTAATGAATGGCGAGATATTTGATAAAACTAAAAATGCTTTTGATTAAATTCATAAATGTTCAGAACATCGGAGCTCTTTTTGGGAAAGTAAAGACAAATGCGGAAAATAAAGAAAACAACTAAAACAAAGATGCATGATGCTTGTTCAGCCTTGCTACCCCGAAGGTTTCCGGGCGATGTTGGTCCTGATTAACCAGTTGGTGAGGCACTCCCCTCGATTCACAGCCTGAATGGAAGGGCCTTCCTTCCCTTCCTCTTCAAAGATCACACAACAGTCCATGTTCTCCAGAAACAGGTTTTTCATCGCCGCAAGAGCCCCGTCTTCTTTTGACCCGTAGAGAGTGTCGGCTGGCTGAAATGTCTGCTCTAACTGAGGTATGGGGCACTCAAATGGGTAATATGGGACGCGCCATGGTGGTGACCTGTTCCTGAATCCTTGCCTAGTGTATTTGTATCCCTGTCGAAGGTATTACCATGTTTCTTCAGCTGGATAGGTTTGGTGATACCTTGAAGATTCTTATCAAGTCCTTTCCCTGGTTCATACCCACTCCAATTAAGAATGGTCTCAACCTTGTCGCTCTACAATTTGTCCTTTCCCACTACGTTGACCCGCTCAATATGATGATATGTTTCTCCGCATATTCTTCTTCTGCCTCCGACGATTAGAATGGTTTGGCCACTGTATATGGGGATGCTACCATCGCCATGGATGATTAATTACTGGTGGTTCCATTCGAACTTCACAGCCTGATGCAGGGTGGATGTTACAGCCCCAGCGGTGTTGATCCAGGTTCATCCCAGCAGTAAGTTGTAAGATGCTGGTACATCGATGACTTGTATATCAACATCAAACCAAGTGGGACCCATTTGCAAACACAGGCTAATATCCCTGAGAGTGGACCTCTAAGAACTGTCAAAAGCCTTAACATTAATAGCCCCGTCTTTTATCTCGTGCAATCCTTTGCCTAACTTCCTGAGGGTGATCAAATGTTGAGATTGGAACCTCCATCGACAATGATTCTGGTGATGAAATGATCCTCACATTACACAGTGATGTGCAGTGCTTTGTTATGACTGAGCCCTTCAGTCGGCACTTCATCCTCGTGGAAAGTGATTTTATGACTTTCCAATACCTGCCCTATCATGTTTGCCATTTCTCCTATTGTTATGTTGCTCGGGATATAAGCCTCGCTCAATATCTTCATCAAGGCATTTTTGTGTGCCTCAAAACTTTGCAGCAATGCTAAGATAGAAATCTGTGCCAGAGTCTTGTTTAGATATTCAACAACTGAATATTCCTTAGCCTGTATCTTTCTCCAGAGATCATGAGGTCCAGTTTTAATGGGACGCCCAAAGGCCTGCTTGCTGGACTCATCTCGGTGCTCTGGTGTGTATATACTGCATGTTCTAGTCATACCTTGCACGGAAATTGCTTCACATGTGCGTGCTTTTCCTTTCCTTCTCGCCTCAGTGTGTAGTCCTAGGGTATGGGGTTATGTCTGACATGATGACCGGGATGGGCACCCTTGGAGGCAACATAGAACCTTCAATTGGTGCGGGCATCTTTGGAGTCCCGAACTCCACCTCAAATCGTTTTGACACTTTTGCAGGAGGTGCCTCAAGCTCAAATGGTAATGATATATTCACCGCGTTGCCCTCAGATGGCTGGATTTGCACGACAATAGGATTAAGAGAGACCGCCGGTTTCTTGGGCTCATCTCCTTCAGATATCAAACCAATCGACCCTTCGGGGTCCTAATCATCTTCTACCTCAATCATGTGGATGCCTCCACCTTTATGGTCTGGCAGAGGGTTGTTACGAATATTAGGAGAAGGCTCCTTAGCAATGATGACCTTGTTTTGAATTAAGGTCTGGATTTTGTCCTTCAACGAGCGGCACTCGTCAATGGTATGGCCTTTTATCCCCGAATGGTATGCGCAGGTTTTATTTGGGTTGATCCAATTGGAGGGGTTTTCTGGGGTTATGGATGAGATGGGAGTAACATATCCGAAGGCTTTAATCTTCTCATAAAAATGGTCAATAGATTCAGCAATAGCAGTGTATTTGGCGGTTTGCGGTCAAAGTTTGGTCTTGGTCGTGTGAAGTTTTGGCGGGTAGGCGGTGATAGATAGTGAGGAGGTTGGGAGTTGTAAGATTGGTATACAGGTGCGGGTTGGGAATATACTGGCAAGGTGGGCTGATATGTTTGTGATGGAGTTGTTTGGTAGACGGGATGTGGATTTTGATAGTTAGGTGAATGTGCTTGGTAATTTAGAGAGTATGTGAGTGGAGTTTGAGGGTAGGGTTGGTATTTCATGGTAGAGTGGTTTCTTTGCGCAGCCATTACGGATTTTACATCCTTTTTCTTCAACGAACCACTAGATTGAAAGGCTTTGTTGGTGGATTGCAGTGCCTCAAGGTTAGTAACCATACCATTTTTTATCCCTTCTATAATTCTTTCTCCTTGTTTGATATTATCAGTGAACTTCTGCCCCTCTATCAGCATCAATATCTCGTAATATTGCGGGTCCTGAGCACGAACGAAAAATCTGTTCATTTGCTCTTTTTCCAATGCCGTCCTGACTTTGGCAGCTTCCGACCTCCAGCAAGTAGCATACTCGAAAAAGATTTCAGTAGGCTTTTCTTCAAATTCTGGATTTTAGAACAGGTCTGGCGCGTTCTCAATGTTGAACCTGAAACGATCCATGAAATCGGATGCCATGTTTACCCAACTAGTCCACTTCTTCGCATCTTGGCTGTTACACCAAGATAATGCATCACCTTTCAAGCTCCTCATGAACAGTTTCATGCGGATATTTTCATCTCTACCAACTCCCACCAACTTGTAACAATACATCCAGAGGTGATCCTTGGGATCACCCGTACCGTCGAACAGTTCGAACTTAGGAGGTTTGTACCCCTCCGGGAGCTCGACATCAGGCTGAACACAAAGGTCTTCATAATTTAGACCCTTCACACCTTTGTTACCTTCCACGCCTTGAACCCGCTAGTGAGTTTCTTGAGTTCAGCAGCCAAGCTCCGACTGAGTGAATCTGATTCTGACACATATGATATAGGCTGTATATAGTATGGCATGGTATCCACAAAGATAAGGGTATCCTTGTGGTTTGGGGCATTTTGAGGCTCACGGATGAGCGGTGGAGCATTGTTGTGAACCTGGGTTGGAATCTTCTGTGGAGGTGCAGGGACCTGGTTGTTGACATCTGCAACAGCAAGGGAGATGGACAAGCTTTCCAAACTCCGGACCTGGTCCAATTCCTCTCGGAACATTAGCAAAGTTTGCTCCAAGTGAGCAGCAGTTTCTTTGGTGATCGGGGTTCCCTGAGAAGTTCCTTTCATTTCCTTCCTTGCTTCATTATCTCCCATATTTCCTTTGTTCCTATTTCTGGGGGGACTAGGAGGAGGAGGAGGGCCTTTTGATCTTGTGGAGTATGCTGATGATGCCAGAATGCACAAACTAACCTTTGGGGGGGGGGGGGAATAAAAACTGAAGAAAAACAAAAGGTAAAAAGTTAGTGCGGATTCTGAGAAAGAAAACATTGCGGTATTTAAACACGTTGTTGCAGGAACATAAGTGATTTCCTATTTGGGTGCCTCATTGTGCCCGAGGTAGGCCTAGTGACAAATATGATTTGGAGAACTCGTAATACCTAATGCCTCTTTTTATCGATAAAAAATAGAACGAGTCAAAACAAAACGAAATAAAGAAAAAATTGTCAATAATGGCCAAGGGCCTTATTACATCAAGAAAGCAGTAAAATCCTAACTACTTGGTCCCGGAAGGACCTTCTCCAGATTTGGTATCTTTTCCTCCCTCTGACAGTTTCATCAACTCGCGCAGTCCCAGCAACAAGTAAGCTCGAGCCAAGTGCCCACCTTCGTTACCTTCAGCTTCCTGACAGTCATTGATTCTTTTCATAAATTTGTCTTCCAGCTCCACGAGACCCCATTCCAAGTATCATAAATAATTGTTTATGCGGATAGCCATGTCCTTTCATTCATTGATTACTTTCTCTTGAGTCTCTAGCATTTCCCGATGTTCACTTTTACACTCTCGCATCTGCTTGCGCAGCTGATTATAGTTGACCTTCGCTACAGCTTCCTCATCAATAACCCTATGACAATGGACGAAACCTATTTTTCCCAAGCCAATGTGATCATCTTCTAACCACCCTGGATAAAGCAGTATATGCCCCGCCTGATACCTGTCTGGCTCCATAGATTCTTTTTCCCAAATTATTTTGGAGTGCCATATATGCTGAGCCCGACACCTGTGTGGCCTATCGTCACCCTGGAAATCAGCCCTGTAGTGACTCATCTTTTCCACCCTTGGTATAATTTGCTTTATTTCCGCTTGCCTCATAACTCGGAGAGGGACATATGGGTAGGTTCCCCTTAAGCCGATGAGTACAAGGAACGGTGCATCCCTATACCGAATGATAAACTCTCCAGTTGGAAACCACTCGCACATCCAGTGTACCTGCTCTTCTCTCAGATTCCTTAATAGTTCCACCCATCCACTGGCGTCTTCTAGGTGAGCAAACATATCCGGCATGAAGTGCATCCACTTTGGATGATGGAAAGCAATATGGTCATCCCAATCTCGTCGTACGATATCTTGTCTATAGTCTCCCTTCTGAAGATGCTCGATGAGCTAGAGTTGTAGTAGCAAATTGCACCCTTCAAAGTGTGGTGCCCCTTGTTGACATTTTTCTAAGGCTCGGTATAGTTCGGCGAGGATTATGGGTGTTATGATAAATGTCTGCTCGTCGATACCCTCCATTACGGCTTTGGTTACCATGGCTAGTCTTGTATGGATTCTAGCCTTCTTCATCAGAAAAACTATCACGCCTAGAAAACATAACATGAATACAAAGGCCCTTATATGTATGTGCCCCAAAGAGGTGAGGGCGAACTCGTCCATGTGATTGCGGTATAATTTGCTATGTTGGAACCTTTCATACATGAAGTCGAACGATATGTAGGAGTCCTTCACACTGATCAGATTAGGATTCTACTTGAGCCCCATCATTTTCAAGAACCCTCTACCTTTGCGGTTTTCCGGCATAAGCAACCTCGGGATATCCCAAAGAATTGCGGCTAGACCCCCAATTTCTTGCAACAGCAGCGTCATTTCAATACTGCCAAAGCGGAAGACGAATCATTCATTATCCCAAAACATAGTAGAAGCTTCCAAAATCTTGTTATCTGGCCTAACTTCCAGAAGTGAAGGAAGATTTCCTAAGTGCTTGTGGAAAAGAACCTGATCACTACCATGCAAATCATCCCACCAGCTTAGAAACTTTGGATGAATGTTTCATACCATACCGAATCTGGGGACCTCGTGTCTCATTTTACTGCACAATAGAGATTTAGGCCCTCAACCCCACCGGACTCGTCTATTTAAATCAATAATTAGCAAAGGTTTTTAATTCTCCAAATCAATGCACATAACGTGATTGTCCGTTTGGGTTTCGAGGAAACCCGATACACTTTTGTTTAGGCTATCCTAATTAGTCATTATGCGGACAACATAACTGACTCGTCTAAGTTCAACCATGATGCATGAACATTTAAACAGAGTAAGGTTTCTACTTTTGAAGTGCTAGACAAGGTACCCTTGAGCGGAAAAATCAAGAGGGAAAGGCACGGAACAGTAGATTACACCGTTGATCGACTGTTCTTACCGCAAATAAGCCTTTGCCAAATTTAGTGGGTTTATAAAATGGAAGAGCGCAACCACTCATTATAAGCGTTGCTATAGGATTCTGTTTGGCACGAGTGGAAAATGATGTTGAAGGATGCAATTACAATAAGGAAATAAGTACATGTATTTTCACGTCCATACAATGATGGTTACAATGAATGCTCGAAATTAAAGATGGAATTGAAATAAAGTAAAGACAATAAAGTAGTAAAACAGTTAAAGAAAAAAAAGACACGAAGAAACAAGTTAGTAATTGTGAAAAAAAAGTTAAAGCAATAAATAAAGAAAGCAGTAAAGTCACAAAGCACGTAGGGGTAAAAGCCTAAAAGAAAATTCCCAGCAGAGTTGCCATATTGTCGACGCCCCCTTTTTCCTCTTTAAAAGAAGGCAAAATCATGTTTTACGACATTATGGGCAAAACAACTCTATTTCCCGTTTGGGAATTGGGTTATGGAATTGGAAGAGTCACCACCTAATGATTATATTACATTAGGACACGAAAGAGAGAATATATTGAAAAGAAAACAAGAGTTCGGGTAAGGGCTTGAAATTATCTCGGGGGAGGTGTTAGGCACCCTTCAAGATCCACTAGTATGGTTCCCGGTCGTGTTAATTATGACTTTATGAAAGATGAAGCAATTAAACAAGTAAGGCTCATAAATATAAGATTCATATAACTTGAAATTCTTTGAAGAATAAGGACGCAAATTTAAAATAAAAGAAAGTTGATTTGAAAAGCATTACTATGAAACAACATTTGAATAAAACAAGCAAAATAGGGAAAGGTCCTAGGTTTAACAACAATATGGATCAGTCGATGCAATATCCCGCACATATTCCCAAAGAGGGGTCGCTTTATGATATTATCGCATCGTCACCATCTCCATATTCTACCCTTCCCACCCCTTATGATATTATCGCATCGTCATCATCTCCATATTCTACCCTTCCCACCCCTTAGAGGTTATTTAGGTGTGTGAATTGGTCACGAATGCTTATTGTGTGCTATTACTCGTCCCGTCATATAGATCCTAGAGGAAATTTAGGATCACTATTTCTATCAGGTTGGAACTAAGCCGAACCCTTAAGTTTAAAGGTTAAAATACTAGGCGACATACAAAAATAGATATGACTCTCATATAAAGCAATCATATAAGACATGTAATGGCTCAAATAACCCTCTATAAGAGAACACGTAATTAGCAAATCTCAAACACATGTAAGGTCTAAGGAAAAGATAGTCTAAAAAATTGGAGTATGAATTGAAACATAAGTGGTGGAGTTTCCAGAAAAAACGTAAGAGAAAAACGTTCAGAACTTAAGACAGGCAGTATAAGTTTAATTTTTAGAAATCTGCAGAAGTCGTTTAGAAACATTTGGAAGGACTAGTAAAATAGTTTTAGTCAGGCAAAGTAAAAGAATGAACGTGAAATCACTTTGAAGTTACAGAACAATAAACATACATGCCTTTTGAGCTTTTGAAAATTAGTATGCAGACAGTTGAAATAGTGGTCTAATCTGGATAGGAAATACAACAAAACCTTTTTGCATAGACGATTTTAAAAAATATGACAGAATTTTGTAAAAATAGAGAGGGCTTTCAGAAACAAACGGATTCAGACAGAGGCGAATTAACTTGAACAAGACTTGAAAGTGATTAGCCCACTTTATCCTTTTATCCAGCCTAAGGTTTGCCTAGGCGTTATTAATAACGGTGATCATGCAATGGTTTCTGATTTTAACAAGGAGTTTGTTAACAAGTTTTACATTTTTTGTTTAGCAAGATTAGTGAGGCATTCAACAGTTACAAAAGGAAGAACCTAAGCACATGATATCTAATGCATATAGAGGCTCTAAAGCATGGTATCTAAATGCAAGGCAGTAATTTTGATTATTAACTGAAAAATAACAAGTTGAAATTAAAAGACCTAAAAATAAGATTTCTATGTGTGAGATGTATGTCATATACACGGTTTCACAAATAAATAAGTAAAACCCTATAACATGCTTTCCACCCATATCTTAATAATCATGCATAACCCTCCCCAATTTCACTATAATCCTCATTTTTCTTTATAAATTATTACAACCAAGTAATTAAAATACAACAAATATAATATAAAAATAAGAAGTTATTCCATAGAGAGCCTTCCGCTAGGCCCAAGCGTCTTCAACCTCACTCCTTTCGATTTTCACAGCCATTACCAAGGCTTTGTTGCGGCAAAGTTTCCTAAGGGTTCGTTTGAACCCTTGGCCAATACCTAGCACCCAAAAATGTCCCAATTAGACAAGTGCAAACATTAGAAGTGCCAACCTTGTGCATCAATATTCTATGGGTGCTCAAGGCTCCCATGGTAGTGCTTACACTAAGGGGGCAGACCGTAAAGCTCTAAGAATGAGATTGTAATTGAGAGAGTTGAAAATAGTTGAGAAACATTTTGAGAAAAACGGTTTGAAAGAACTGAGAAAGTTTAAGAAAATTGTTGAAAGAGCCAGTAAAAAATAATTGAAAGAATTGAGAGAATTTAAGAAATTATTTCAGACTAACCAGCTTTAGAACAGCAGGGCATCGCACAAACAGGGGGCAAAGGGGAAAGGGGAGAAATAAATGAACTACTCACATGCAGACAACATATTGGAGGAAAACAATCAAGCATGGTTGTAAAACAAGGGTTCAATTTTTTACTACACTTAACTTCAAACATAGATTTTAGGTTAAACAAGTAGCCAAGCAGACATGGATGCATGGTAGTAGCACACAAGGAAAACCTCCATCGAAACAGAGAGGGGATAAGGGAGAGAATAAATAAAGTGCAAATGAGTAAAAGGAATAGTCAACATGTTGGGTAAAAGTAATCAGACATGGTTAAAGACAAGGGTTTAGTTCTTACTGTACCAAACCCCAAATATAACCAACCTCAGGGAGAGGTTTCAGGGCTGTTAAGTAATCAAGCGGTAGTGCACATTGAGACAAGAGGAAATGGGATAAGGGAGAACATGCTAAGTTAAACTAATAGACTAACAACTGCATGCTAGTGGCAATAACAGCAACTGAACCATAGGTAAAAGCACACAAGAAATAGTATGAATTGCAAAACTAAAAGAAGCATGTTGTTTTGGAGGCTATATCTTAAATAGGTGACATACCAGCTGTAGGTAATAAGATACAATAGCAATTTAATAGTGCACAGAGGAGAGCAAAGTGTGCAAAGAATGAGCAGCAGTGTGAGTAATAGCAGTAGGAGAACAACAGCAGCAATATGAGAATAGCAGCAGCAACATACCCAATGCAGACAAACCAATAAAACCCAATAGTGTAAAGTAATTGTTGATACCCAATTTTTTCCTACGTATCTTTGTACCCAAAATACTTTCCAAATAGCTTGTGAATGCATATATAAGCATCCACAAGTGGTTTGGTATTTTTCTATAATTTTTCAAGCATTTTAAAACAAATTTATAACTTACTTTTGTACTATAAAACCTAATATTTAGTGTTAAATCTTGTTATTTTAATAAAAAAATATTTTATTCTCTTATTACGTAAAAATATAATTTATGTAATTTTTACAAGATTTTACAAAGCCATTAGGTATTTTTAAGTTAAAATTGCATTAAATTGTAATTTTAGCCTATTTATCAATTTAACAACTATTTCAAGTATAAAAACGCTCCTAGTATTTTTAGTTAATTTCTAAACGTATTTTGTTATCTCAATAATTTTATTGGATTTTTATAAAATGGTTCGCTATTTTTTAAAATTACATTTGGGAAAGTTGGTCGTTTAAATGGTATCCCTTTGATCTTCCAATTATAGCCACATTTCACCACCCCCCCCCCCCCAATTACCTAATCCAATATTAAAACTACACGACCCAAAACTCGCCTAAACTAACCCGCCCCATTCTTCTTTTAATCCTGGCCGTTGATCTCACAGATCAACGGCCCTCAATTCACTTGCCTTAGTTAAACCCCCACAACCACCTAACCCTAATCAGTTACACCCAAACAAGTTGCCTTTCACTCCCAAATGCTTTTTAGGGTCTCTGAGTACCCTAGTCTTCTTCAGTCCTCTTCGCCAGCGTTAATGTCCATTCAGGGCCTAAAACTTCCATGCTCGTCTATTTATCACCTTTTCTGGACTTTGGGTTCGAAGATTGGAACTTTGTCACGAGGGTATCTGGACCAGAAGTCCTTAAATGGAGTTTCACGCATATTCTCCGGCAAGCCTTTGAAGCCTTGGATCCTTGCCAAGCTCCGATGAGCCGTTCAGGCATTTCTTGCCATTTCTGAGTTTTTTTATGAAAACCCTAATGATTCGAGGTTCTTCCTTTCATTTTTCTCTGTGCTATCTTACGATATTCTTTGAGTACTAGTTGTTTTCTGAAACTTTTTAAGTGTTTCTCACCTCTTTCTTCACTTAGTCATGATTTAAAAACTGTTCGTTTTAGAACCTAGGGTTTTCTAGGATTTATCTGATTTCTTTGATTTTTTGTTGTTTATTCTTGCTATTGGGTGTTCTTCTCCGTGATTTTGACATTTTCTATTTTGTCTCTAAAGTGTTTTATCTCGCTGGCTACCTTTCTAGGTTTTTTTGGTTAAAATTGTTCTATGCTTTCTTTATAGTGTTCTACTCTTGTTCGTCTTCATCTATGATATTCCTTGTGTTCTGACCGGTAGCGGGAACCCTAATCTCTAAAAGATATTCCCCATCTATGTTCTCTGTGAAAACCTAGTCATCCATGTTTGCTTCTTGTGTTTGCTACACGTCTACTCTATTATTTGTTAGTCTATTGTATATTAAAAAATTATGCATCTTTATAGTACTGATTTTACCCTTTCCCTGAAACCCTAAAATTGATTTTGTACAATTGTTTTATTCTCTAATTTCTCCTTGTTTCTTGACTAATTTCAAACGATTGATATCTTGACTCACTGATTTCCTGGGTGATTACTTGCCTTATATGCCCTACCCGTGAGATTTTCAAATTTCTTATGTGCATTTACCCTATATTCTGATTAATACTATATTTTCTTTCCAAAATTAGACCTGGGTTTATTTATTTTCCCATCCGGTTCCTTAATTAAAGGGGTTCCCTTCTCCTTAATTGATACTGATTGATTTATGAATATTTCCTTACCTTACTGTTGCTTCTCTTTCAACTATAAATAGGCCCTCTCTTTTCTCACTTGACAATAACTCATTCTCGAGTCCTCTCTACTCTTGCTCACAAAAACTCTCTGCTTTTTCTCTTCCTTGCTACTTGCTATCTCTCTGCTAAAGTTAGCCGGCTGAAAGCCAAGGCTAACTATAAGGATTTTCTTTGTTGTGTTACTCAAACCTGCACTAGTAGGCTCCTAACTCCATTTATTAACTTTCAAGTATTTGTTTTCTCTCCCTTCTTCTTTGTCTGTTAAGTTATTGCAATTAAGCTTGCATGATCAATCCCTTCCCCTTACCCCTTTGTCTGCTTGTTTTCTTCAGTAATTCATTTGAGTGTCAGCATGTTAATTTCCTTCTCCCCTTTCCTAAATTGTCATGATATCTCACTTATTTTACAAACTTCACTTTAGTTTCATGATAATTCCCCTTCCCCTTGTCCCCTTATCTGTTTATGCTCAAGATAGTCCTGAACCATGACCCTTATCTGTGTATACCTTCAGCATGTTAATCCCTGATTCCTCTTTCCCCTTGGGTGCCTACATTCAATGTTTTATTATATCCATCATATTGAATATTTCCTTTGATTGTACACTATTATGCTTTAATTTAATCTCGTATGCTAAGTGTTTATATAATTTTTTTTGCTCCTTGTTTGTATGTGAGTTGTTCTGGATAAGGGTGGCACCTCTATTGCCATTTCTAGTTTAGAACTAAGGTTGTCAATAGCCTTTACGCCAAGCAATCCCATCCCCCATACCCTCTCCTATGTGTTTGAGCTTGGACAAAGGCCTGTTGGTGTCTTAATCACCTTCCAGGCCCTTGTCTGACATGTTTACAAGTCTGCTCTTGTTTGTAATCTTTGTAAGGAGTTTGGGGTGTGCCAGTCTGATTCAATAGGCTGGGTATGACCACTTCATACAATGATTTCCCTTTAATCCTCACTTTGCACTTATTCTTAGCCCTTTAAGTTCCTACCCCCCTTTGGTAAGCCATTCTTAGGGAACTTGGAGTCTCCTCTAAACTTGGATGCCTTAGGTATGGTAATTCCACACTTGCACTATTCCAATTAGGGTGTAAGAAATGCCTGGATCTCTTTGAAGGCCCTTGGAACTTTGTAACACTCAAAAAGAGAAAAGCCTCGGATCTTTGGAGCTCGGATTTGGTAAAAGGCATATGTTGGACATTAAAGTTGCTTTGTGCTTCTTTGGGTCTGTTATAGAGTTGATGTACTTTACTTCTTTTAATGTTATTTTCTTGTCCAAACTTTTGTAAGTAACTTGTAATAAAGAACTTGGGGATCTAGTGAAAGGGAATATGGGAGGGGTTTATTTTCTTGCATCAATCTTATATAGTTACCATGTATATAGGGTTTACTTTCTTACATCATCTCATATGGTTATCATGTCTATAAGGGTTTTCATTATTGCAGTAACATCATATAGAAATCATGACTATAGGCTCATTTATCTTCACAATAGTAGAAACCTTGTCTTAGGACTTTTATCTTACCCATGTACACTGTTACCATGCCTATTTTATGTTGTTGCATCAATCATATAGATATCATGTCAATAGGCTTCCGCATTGCATCGATTTTATATAGAAATCATGTTATTAGGCTTGCATCTTATAATATCACCTAGATATTATGCATATAGGAGTTATCTAAACGCTAGGCAAAATAGTAGGACGTCCAATTGTATAAAAGCAACAATTAAGGGGTTAGCAAGTAAGTTTAAGTCCAGACTCGTCTAATGTTTTCTAATGCCCAGTTTTCTTCAACTTATCCTAAATTGGTTTATCTCAAACGGGCCTAGGTCTTCCCTTTTCGTAATGTCAGAACCTACAAGCTGTTTTCTATACTAAATCTGTGACTGTTTGCTTAAGTTCATGTGTTTAATGTACTCCAAAACTTCTTTAAGGTCTTGTGAACTACACTTCTTACAGCTCCCTTTATTAAAACTCATATGACTAATTTACAACCCTTTTTCTCCAACATTTGTCTGCAGTTTTAAGTCTTTAAACAGACTTCTGTTTGAAGCCTGCGTTTTCTTTTCTAAAAATTGTCTGCAACTTTAAATCTATCCTAAACAGACCTTTGTCTAGAGCTAATGTTTTCTAAAGTTCTGCTGGTTTTCTAAAAATCCAGTCAACTTCTAAAATAGACCCGAAGGGCACAAAGCAAATTTTCTATCTAACTTTCATATGTCAAACCATTCTGCCTACTCTCCTAACCTCTTTTAAAGACCAAATCAGTAATTGAAGTCATGCTAAACTATGTGTTGTATGTTACGGGGTTTACTTGAGCCTTTAAGTGTTTATTTGCATCCCTCTTATCTGCTACTTGTTTTTGACTGTCGCTCTAGTATTGTTACCTTTGAATACTCCATATATGTATCCTACTTCCTTCTTCCCCTTGCTTAGGATTAGAGGTCCTAATGCCCCAGGACTAACAGGTTGGGACGGGTATTAGCATGTCATAAGTAAACGATACCAAAACGTTTCAACACCTTAACGGGGTGGGAAGGTAGAATATGGAGATGATGACGATGCGATAATATCATAAAGCGATCCCTCTTTGGGAATATGTGAGGGATATTGTATCGAATGATCCGTATTATAGTAAAACGTAGGACCCCTCTTTCTCTTATGTGTTTTATTTAATTGCTTTCTTAATGTTTTTCAAACTAATGCTCTCTTCTATTTCAAACTTATGTCCTTTTCTTTAAAGATTTCATATAATGTGAATATTATAAATGTGCACCTCATTTGTCTACTTGCTTTATCTTCTTTTTAAAGTCACAATTAGCACGACCGAAAACCACATTTCTAGATCTTGAGGGGTGCCTAACACCTTCCCCTCGAGATAATTTCAATCCCTTACCCAACTCTTGTTTTTCTCTCAAAAACACTCTCTTCATCTTAAAGTGTCCTAATGCACTATAATCATTAGGTGGCGACTCTTGCAATTTCGTAACCCAATTCCCAAATGGGAAATAGAGTTGTTTTGCCCATAATGTCGTAAAACCCAATTTCGCTCTTGAAAAAGGGGGTGTCGACAGTAATCAACCCCAATTACTCAATCTTGGATGTTAGCCGATTGAGTGTTCAAATAAGAGAAGGAGAGAGTACAGTAATAGCTGAGGAAGAGAGAATTCAAAGATTTTTAGATTGTGAGAGCAGTGTCCCAAAAAGAGAAGTGAGGAATATTTATAGTACTAAAACGAGTAAACAAATAAGGTATCAATCCATATTTAAGGAATTGATATCAATCATAATCAAACAAGTATAGGGACTCTCCTTTAACTTAGAAATCATAGTCAAACGGTAATAAGCAGCATTTTTAAAAGGAAAGGAACCACAAGGTATGGCCTGAACACATAAGGAAATAAAAATAGCATACGGTATACATTGCAGACTAGGTGCATGATACTTAACTAAGGAAATATGTCAAGCAAGTAAATGAGCATATTTATGCACACATGTAAGGAAAATACCACTTCAATTCTGGGAAATAATTTTCGGAATTAAAAACTTGGGAAATCAGTCATCTAATTGGGGAATGTATCCCACTGATTGAGGAAGAAAATTCGAAATCAATGCCAAAACTGTAAGGAAAATACACAAATCACAATTTATGGCTAATAATAACAGTCTTAAAGAGATCTTTTAAGAAACAGTATAAAATCACCATGTAAATAGCCAGAAAAACTTTAAGATAAAAACAACAGTATGGTATGGGAATGAAACATTAGCTACAAAAATCAAAGTAAAGAGCACGGAGCTCAAAGAAGAAACCATAAGAACATGCAAATAGGCAAATACAGATACAAACATGTAGGGATAGGATTATTTATCAGATTTTAACAAAATACTTTGGGAGTAGTACTGAGAGCCACGGATTAGTGCTAAAAATTAGAAAAGTAAAGTATTTTTGAAGGGGGTTAAGAAATCCTTTTAATAGAAATTACATTATGAAAGCAGGATAACAAGGAGAACAAACAAACAAGTGAAATCAACAAACACAAATGGATATATAGCACTCAGAAAGAGTAGAAGGAACAACTTTGAAGAAGGGGTCTGAAACCCTAACTTGAAAGAGTGGTAATCATCGAGAAAATTTGAAATAATCGGAAAAGCTAAGTAGAAATAGAGTAGAGAACAAAAAATCAAACTAAGAGTTATTTTAAAAGAGTAGAGATTAAAGAGAATAAATTAGGGTTTTCAAACAGATTAGGGAAATGAATAACCTGGCTGTGAAACTCGTATACAATGTTATAGAAGGCATCATCGTTCAAAGACCACCGGAAGAAAGCAGGAAACAGACCCCAAATAAAGCTTCAGTGACCGTCTTCCATGGAGGAAGCTGCTAGGCTTCAAGCTTGAGAGAGGAAACCACGATATATGGACTTCATGGTTGCTGAAAGTCGAGAGGAGTGAGCTGGTATGGCGATGAAGACCATGAGAGAACCAAAAGATTCTAGAGAGATGAAGGGTTAGAGAGCATTTAGGAGTGAAAGGGGATACAAGGGAAGCAGATTTAGAAAATGAATTAGGGTAAGGGGGTTATGGGTTTAATCATGGTAAGATTGATCGTGGACCGTTGATCAAAATGATCAACGACCACAATTTAAATAGGAATCCGGGTGGGTTGGTCCAAATAGGTTTGGGTCGGGTTATTTTGTAATTGGGTCGTGATTTGGGAGGTGAATTTGGGTTTAAAATGTGGCCAAAATTGAAAGGTTAAAGGGCTATAATTTAACTGCCCAAATTTCCCCTAATTTCATTTTATAAATTAGCATATAATTTTATTAAAATATAATAAAAATACTGAGATAATAACAAGATTTGATACTAAATTCTGGATTTTCTAGTACAAAATAAGTTGTAAATTGGTTTTAAAATACTTGGAAAAATATGGAAAAAATATCAAACTTTTTGTGGATGCTTATATGTGCATTCACAAGCTATTTTGAAAATATTTTGGTTAAAAAATACATAGGGAAAATTGGGTATTAACAGGGTTTTAGTTGGCATTTTTTTATGATTATTAATTGCAACTCTTTTACATTTGGAAAAATTATAAAGAGGAAATACTACTCATTTATTGGGAAATATAGGGTGGTCACTTAGGTATCATTTGCATATCAAAAGAATCTTCCATTAGAAATATATCATATTAACATTTGTAAACATTACACTTCATTAAAGGGGACACAACCTTGGTTGCTTTAATCCAATTGTTAACTCGTTAAATATTGCAGTTAGTTGTTACTTCAAAACAAACACCATACATACTCTTGTCACTATAAACCATTATCCTGTTACTGTTAACCGAATAAAGATAAAACTTTAGTCGAGAAACACACTGAACAAGTAACCTTTTCACACCTATTCCCTGTGGGATTCGACCCCAACCTTGTTGGGTTATTATCTTTGATACCGACAACCTTACACTATTTATTAAAGTGTAATTTGAGCATATTAGGCACTTCAACCCTTTTGATTTCCATGGGGTGACGTGGTACTTCTGGCAAGTAACTTGCACGGAATAATGCCCCAAGAAGTGGACTCAAAGTAGTCGTGCAGGTAAGGACGGCCCTCGCCAAGTCTCTTATCGAGCTGTGGTTTTCTTGGCCTGATAAAAACTCTTGCGCTTTGGCAGGCTATGGCTTTTTTTTTAAATCTTTTTCTGCTTCTTCATTTTCCTCTTCTCATCTCCTCACTTTCCTCTTCTTCATCTTCACCCTTGTATATACCATTTTGGAAGGCCTAGATGAGACCCCCAAAGAGATCACGCTCAGAAGATACAGCCGCTGAGGATGCAACCCCAAGAATAGAATAAGCTCTTGGCTTTTACAATATGTATATTTTTTGATTCTTTGTGTCAGTGTAAGGACTCCTCGTGGGCTTTTGTAATCATATGTAAGGACCCCTAGTGGGCTTTTATAATCATGTATTTATGAATACAAAGATGTTTCTTTAGTTCGTCTCTGGTTTATGCTATATTTTCCGTTTATCTGCATTTGCAAAGAATCTGAATGCATGACCCTACTAAATATCAAGCTCAGGCATAAGTATTCCCTCGGTTCTCGATCATCCAATATGTTTTTTTCCTGAAACACTTTGCCATCTCTCGGACGAAGCCTAGACTAACCTGGTACAGACTTAGACTTTCGAAACCGGTGGCTTTGAATTGAGTGAGAATGAGGCCTTGATTTTAGAACTAACTTAGCTCCATTTAGATACCGCGATAAACCTTGATGGGGGGGATTTTCTTGGATGCATAGAAATAAGGATGGCCTTTAGGCTTTCGGGACCAGGCCTCGAGTAGGGGGTTCGCTCAAGCTTAGGCTACTTTGACACTTGTTTGAAACTCGTCATAGGTAGCATTAAGGCATTGCAGATAGATTTCAGATAAGAATTTACCCGAGTTTAGATTATACCTCGGGCCAAGCACAAATGAGTAGATTTTTAGCCTTATCTTTTTCTTAATAGAATACCTCAAGACCGGGTACCATCTTGTGTCTTGTAATGATATTAATGGCCCCTTAGAACATATCATCTTCTTGGTGGAGGTCCTCGAGATTGGGTACTATCTCGGGACTTGCAATGACTCCAATAGCTTCCTCGATCCTATCTTTATTTATGGAGGTCCTCGAGATCGGGTAACATCTCGGGCCTTGCAATAATGTCAATGGCTTCCTGGAGCCTATCTTCTATTTTGTGGAGGTCATCAAGATCGAGCATCATCTCGAGGCTTGGTTGATACGGGGGCCTCCGAACCTGAAACATCATATGGCGGTATCGAGTATATGACATGGTTACAAAATGACTGAGGTAATACCAACGGCACATCTTTCCAAAGTGATAAAAATCATTATCTTGTATTTTAAATCAGACTTTGAGGCGGGAGGGTGGTCACCGCTTTTTCCATATATTGTTGTCTTCGCCCTTTTTGAGATTCCGCTATTCTTAGTAGTTATCCTCTTTTATAGGGTTCTCCTTTCCTGAATTAGGGCTTTCATCATTTTATTTTGACGTTGTTGCTCAAATTCCCGCTCTAATTCTCTAGTTTTACAGTAGTTATGGCCGCTACGTCGGGGTCCGCCCGGCAATGAGAGGGAGTTCCGCCTTTGGGCATTTTGTTTCGAGGGGGAATCTTCTTGAGCCGACAAGGAAGGATTGTTGATTGGGGGAAGAGGTAGTACTACAGGTACCTTCCCCGGGAGAGAGCATCATGGACCACAAGGGGTTTTTGAACGTGTATACATACCTCTTTACGTTGGGCCTCCTTGATAGGGTTATGCTCGACTTTTGTCAAAAGTAACAGGTTACCTTAGCATAGATTCATCCGTCATTTTGGCGGATAGTATTGATGATGAGGCTCTTTTTATAGAAAACAGGGCTCGAATTAACTCTGAGCCATCTCATCATATTGTATCGGTCATTTCCCCGTAAAGGTCCGCTAACCCTATGACGCTAATCTACCACACCTTTCGTTGTTGATGATGAAGAAGATGGAGATCGTGGGTGGATGAGACGCTTCTTTTGAGAATGAACTATCGATATTATTCCAGTGGAGTTTATGCCATTCCCTGAGGAATGGAATTTTACATGTAAGTGGTATACTCGTGCCTTCATAGTTTTATTTATTGCTTAGGCAAGCTTCGTAAATGTGCCTTCCTTTTCTTTTCTGTAGCGATTTCATAGATGCCGGGCGAGGTTCCTGATCCGCCGAGTTGGGTTTGGAAGTACGAGACCCGTTCGACCTACAATGAGTGTTAGTGGCGAGCTTCATCTAAGGATGGTGGGGGGGAAAACACCACGGTACGTACTATATGATTTGCTCCCCCCCCCCCCTTTCTTGGAAGGTCACTTTTTTTCTGCCTACTAACTCTGTCATCGTAGGCATTGGGAAGCCCCTTAAAGCGAGGTCGTTCCCTTTAGAAGAGGGAGGAAGACCTCTGGCTTCAAGACTGGGGGATGGTAAAAATAATAATAATAATAATAATAATAATAATAATAATAATAATAATAATAATAATAATAATAATAATAATAATAATAATAATAATAATAAGCAGGAGAGGCCTTTGCAGGATGACAGTGATTGTAGCAAGACGAGTCCGGCCCGGAGGCTTAGAGAGGGCATTTTATCGGAACCTACAACACCCGAAGGTTCTATGCCACCGACTTCTTCTCCTATAGAGGCAATTCAAGCTATGTTCGACGCTAAGGGGCACGTATATCGGTCGACCGTGTCCCAAACCGAGATGGTTCTACTGGGGTAGATGGATCCATACCAGTAGATGTACCCTCGACTCTTGAGGAAGCTTAGCGGCTTTACTCGGAGGTAGGTCTAGTCCACTCATACTGGTTTTATAGTTTTGTAAGTTTCACTTTCTTACCATCGTTCTCTTGCACAAGCTGTTAATACTCTCAAATCTGAGCAGCTTCGTCGTGAGGCCAAATCGCAAAAATCCATTAACAAGGAGAAATATCTTAGGCTTCTTTGCAATGAAAGGGAAAATGAGTTGACACATTTACAGTATGAGGCGAGTCAAAGCTCTAATTATGAGAGATTCTTGGAGGAATAGGTAGTTTTGTTCAGAGGGAGTGTGTGTTCCTTCCTCTAGCTCATGAGGCTAATGTTTCGCCTATTTCAGTTGCAAAAAAAAGATGGAGGGCCTGGAGCGCCTTCGGAATGAAGCTGGCATAGGCAAGTGTGAGTATGATGAGTTAAAAGCTCAAGCGGGCGTTCAGGCTTTAGCAGGGAAGGGTGCTCTAGCCAAAGCCTCCGCCTTTGAAGTTCAACTTCGCTTAGCTCATGATAATAGCTTAGTTCAAACCGATATAATTACAGAGCTCGAGTCTAAGCTTTTGAAGATAAAGGCCAAGGTTATGGATGCATGGGTTGAAGCCCTAATGAGCCAAACTAAGGATGACAAGAAAGTGGCGGTCTACTAGAAGGATGTCGTTGATGCTCAAGCTGAACTGTGAAAGACTCTTGCTCGCGAGGGCAGGATCAAGGAATATGCTCGGTGTAAATCTCAAAGGGAAACCCTCGAGGAGATCCAATGTAGGGGCTTTGATCTCTAGGATGAGATAAAGCAGGCAAAGGCCGAAGAATATGAAGCTAAGCTCCTTCTGTTTGATACCAAAGATAGCAAGAAAGAGGCCGACATGCCATAGTCCACGAGGGTGATGTAGATTAGGCCTTCCTTTTCTGTGTATAGTGCTTTCAAATAGCACTTGTAAATAGAGCTTGTATTTTTTCGCATATGTTTGTGAAAGGAAGGCTTGCGGTTTTATTTTTCATGCAGCCCTCTTTGTTTTGATATTAGCAAGATGAACGGGTCTTCGAGTTAAAATGAATCCTTAGATTCATAGTATAGAACTGGGGCTCATTAAGCTGGCCCGTTAGCTCTTACACGTTTGGTCGGTACGACCTTTTTGTGTAACTATTTTGGGTTCAGTCTCTGAGTCGTGTATCGACTCGAGCTCATTCGACCCTCAACATTTTGAATTTAAGGCTAGCCTTTAGGCTATTACACGTTTGGTTGATACGACTTTTTAGTATAATCCTGCATTCGAGCTCTATGCTTGTGCTCTTGGGCATGTTTGGTCAGCTGGTTTGGATTATGTCTCAGCGTCGGATATTGACTCAAGCTCATTCGACCCTCGAGTTTTTGAATTTCATGCTGGCCCTTATTCTATTATGTGTTAGGTCGGTATGACCTTTAGTGTGGGTTGGCGATAGACGCTCCTACGCTTTGGGTTGATGCAACATTTTATATAAGATGGCATCAGTGGCTCTTTCACTTTGGATCAATGCAACCTCTAATATAGGCTTTATTATTCCAACGATAAGGATTTTTTCAAATAATGTTTGCCTAACTCTTCGACGGTTTGATAAAACCTCGATCTTGAGTAATTATATAGCGATGATCGTTCACCTCGGGAGGTTTGGCTGAGCGGCTGAGTATCTCAAAGCCTGTATTTAGGAGCTGACATGGTCGAAGCTCTTTTGCCTATGTTGAGGATAGTCTGTTTAACTGATTCTTTTTGAAGTAATTGAAGGCATGTGATAAAGACTATCAGCCGTCTCCGAGTCACGTTAGTTTGGCCGGTATAACCTTGTCACCGTAATCATAGTATTTGGCCGGATCCTTTTAGTCCTCGAATGGAGTAGTTTCGGTGTCTATATTGAGGGTATGCCTTTTTAGGGGTCTTACAAATTTGATATATAGCCTTAACTTTAAGATTGGGATTATGCCTTTAGTAAGGTCTTATAAATTTTAAATCCTTTGAGGTCATACAGTTTTGTTTACTTGGTACGACTATGGTTCATGCGTTGCTCTAGGTCTTACAGATATTGTTGTTGCTCACTTGGTACAAGTGTGGTTCATGACTTTCTTTAGGTCTTACAGATATTGTTGTTGCCATATATATGTCTTACGAGATGGAGCTTGCCCACATGTGTTCTTATGGGCTCGGGCTTTGATAAGTCGATGGAGATAGCGATCGACGATAGTCCCTAAGTCATCGAGAATTTCTTGGCTCACGATTCATTACTTGTAAACTTGGTATTGCCTTATTAAGGGCATACGACTTCAGAGTTTCTAACCCTGAGGTCATGTGGACATACGTTTTTGACGCCAGTTCCCTAGTGTTCTGAACATTTTTGGCTCTGAAGCCGTTTTGTGATCTTGATGTTGCTTTATTGATGCTTACAAGTTAGGAGCTTCGACCAGGGGGTGGCATTATTTTGAGTCGTTGACACCAGTACCCTAGTGTTCAGGCATTTTTAATAGAGGAGTAGTTTTAGCAAAAATACCTAGTTTCTTTAATTACTTGGTGCAAATACACATTTTTCTTGTTGCAGGCTCGGTTGTTCTATGCGGACACGGTTCATTCGACCAAATGGCCCTGTATATTATTTTATTATCGAGACCCCACTAAACACATCTTGTCTTCTCCGAGTAGGTGACCTTCCAAGGGGATACCCCAGTATTTGAGGTTAATTGCATAAGAAGCCTTGAATACTTGTTGGGTCTTCCTCAGGTAGCATATAGATCTTGCCCCGTTAAAAACATTGTCGGTAAAACACCTTCTTTGGATAAAAACCCGATCAAAGGAAAAGAGTGCAACGCATGCTTTTGAAACCTAAGGACTTCGAGTTGGGAAGCGCTTCGGTCATATCGATCGGATACCTGCATTTAGGTTAGTATAAAATGTAACTAAAAAAGGGAGATGGTCATACCTTAGTGTTGACGGTGCCTCGGACCTCGATACAATTCAATCGCTTAATATGAGGACTCGGTACGGTCCTTTGCTCTATTCAAATGGGATAGCCTTGTTATTGCTATTTTACTATTTGCTTATCCTTGGGCTCCTTCGAAGGTGGAGGTGCTAGTGTTGGCGTCACGTGGTGCATCGCGAACATTTCTCTTGACATATATTGCTCCCCATAGACGATGTTTATCCCATCCGTTGTTGGGAATTTCATCATTTGATGGAGGGTGGATGGTACTGCTCTATGCAGTGTGTTCAGGGTATTCCGAGCAAGGTGTTGTATCTCACGTCTCCTTCGATGACATGGAATTTTGCATTTTGGGTGGTGCCGGCCACGTTGACTAGGAGAGAGATTTCCCCCATTCGTTGTTTCACTCGCCATGTTAAACTCGTTGAGGAATCGAGAGGCTGGTATGATTTGGTCAACTTGATAATATTAGCTGAGCTACCTGGATCCACAAGTACATATTTAATTTGAAATGTATTTATAAGAAAAGAGATTACCAGTGTGTCGTTGTGGGGCTGAGATAAGGTGTCGATGTCCTTGTCGCTGAATGTGAGAGCATCCTCAGGTATGTAAACTCGGGTTCGCTTTTCTCTGGTGATGGATATTTTTTTCTTTTGATCATTGGTTTTTGTGGGGCGTCGATGCTTCCCAAGTTCATTTGGATGGCATGTTGTGGCTCATTTGTTTCCTTCTTCTTGATCGCCTCTCTTTCCGGGAATTGATATTTGTCTTATTCGCTAAGAAATTCTCGGAGGTGACCTTTACTCGGTAGTGGGGCTACTTCTTCCCAGATCTTGTGGTAATCCTCGGTCCTGTGGCTGTGCTTGTTGTGAAATTCACACACTAAATTACGATTCCTTTGTGATCTGATTGCACATGCCTTGGCCATCTGATGTCTCTGATTTAATGGTGGTGAATACGATGTCCGAAAAATCAACGTTGAAGTTATATTCCGACAAGTTGGGCGCATCTGCTGATCGTGCGTGCCTGTCGAATATAGCTTTTCTGACAAGTCCCCAAGGATTCTGGCCTCAATCCATCCACCGGTCACTGCAGGGTATGCTGTGCCTGGGGGCGTTTTCTCTATCTTCAAGGTATGGTTGGTATCTCTCTTTATTCGGCTTCGACTTTTTCACGGGAGCCTGCTAGAATACATCGAGCCTGAAGGGGCACCCAGTTGGTTGTCTTCAGCCCTGATCTTTAGTTGGTATCGGTTTTAGACGTCTGACTAAGTCGCGGCGGGGTATTCAACAAATTATGTTTCAGCAGTCTCGAAGCCACCGAGCTTTGCTCATTCAAACCTTGATTGAATACTTGTAATGGCCAGACGTCGGAGACTGGTGGTAGTTCCATTCGTCCATTTAAAAGAAAGACACGACATCTCACAACATCTCGTTATCCTTTTTCTTGATTTTGACACATTAGATTTCCTTGTAGAAACTTTTATGGCACCAGTGTGTGCCTTTATGAAAGACTCTGCCAACATGGCAAATGAATCTATTGAGTTTGGGGACACGTTGTGATACCACATCATTGCCCCTTTAGAAAGTGTTTCTCCGAACTTCTTCTGTAATACGGACTCGATCTCGTCGTCCATTAGGTAGTTTCCCTTCACTGCACATGTGTAAGTAGTAACGTGCTCATTGGGGGTCTGAGGTTCCATTGTATTTCGGAAGGTCCATCATTCTGAACTTCTTTGGAATGGGTTTTGGAGCCGCTTCTTCTGGGAACTGGCTTTGTACGAACGTCTTTGAATCCACACCTTTGAGGATCGAGGGTGCGCCCGGAATTTGGTCAACCCTAGAGTTGTAGGTCTCGACCTTTTTGTCGTTGGCTTCTATCTTCTTCTCACCCGGCTCGATCCTCTTTGTGAGGTCCACGAGAATTTTATGCTAGCAGGGTCGGATGCCAACCCGTTGTTGCTTGATCTTTCTGCTATCTGCTCAGCCCCAGGGGCCGTTCTCAGGGCCGCTGTACTTGGTATTTTTTGGTGACTATGAAGCTAAGCGGTTGCCAGCTGTTGTGCCGGATATATTTCAAAAATAACCTAAGGTTAACTTTTTGTTCCTCCCGAGATGGGATTTTTTGGACTTCTTGTTGGTCCCTTTGATGTACGCTCCCGTTAGTGTGAGAGATTATATCGACGTGTTGGGCATCCACTAGAGTTAGTTCTGGCACATTCTCAGGGTTTCGTGGTGGTACACCAACACTTGCAACATCCTTACCATTCTCTCCATGTTTTTCAAGATTGTTATTTACTGAGTCTGACATTTTGACCTAAAATCAAAGATCCTGGGCAACAAAAAGTGTGAAAGATAACTTGTGTTATGTAGTAAAACCAGCAAGAAAATAATCATTATTATTTTAGCCCCACGATGGGCGCCAAATAATTTACTGTGAAAATTATAATGACAATTAAATTTGATTTCATGGTTCTGATAATACGTGATCAATTTTTATGCTAGTTGTTACGCAATGGATGCGAAGTAAAAGACTAGAAAGCAAGATTAAAGCTTAAAGACGATGTGACAATCAAACCCAGTAGCTGGAGGTCGGACCTCGAATTGCCATATATGAGGCCTCGGGGTCGTGTCTGATGTCGCGCCGAGGGTAGTCGATGGATGACTAACAAATATAATAAAATCAATTACGGTTCTTTATGGCCAATAATAAGCAATAAATGGAGAACAATGGATAGAAAACAATAAATGTAAGCAATAAATGAGAGTAATGAGATCAAGAGAATATGTTAGAGAGCGGAGAGAATGTTCTTGTGTATTGAATATTGAGCAACAAATGTTTACAAAATGACAAAGATCCCTTTATATATGAGGATAATCCTAAGATAGTACAAAAAGCATAAATTACAACTATATGGAGATGGTATAGGTAGTTAATGCCTTGATTCATTTTTGGACTAGTCCAGTAGACTTTGTTAGCCCTATTCATGCGCCTTGGGAACTCACCACTTTCTCTCTGTAGCTGTCGGTCTGTACTGCTCCGAGGTCGAGCGCCGATGGCCCTCGAGGGACGAAACTCGACCGTGGTCTCGAGCCTTCGATATGTGCTTTCGAGGCATCGTAACGACGGAAGATTGGACCCTCCGATTTTACCGTATACACATAAAAATTGTACTAGCATAAGAAGTTGAAATTAAACCATTCTCATAATCAAGATAAATTATATTTAAACTTGTACTATAATCATTCTTTATGGTTTGTCCAACGCTATCTTTAAATTGGGAACACAAACTTTATATTTAAGAATATTCATGACTTAATCTTACGTGTATAAACTAAACTTTATACTAAATCATCTATTATATAAACAAATGACATAGACTAATGTATGATCTATTTTAAAATTTATTAAAATTGAATAAATAATTATTTCATAATAAATATTATACTCAAAACAAACATATGGTTAATTGTATATATTCCAACAAGCAGCTGCATTCAATATAGTATTTAATTGCTGGTGCCCTGTCTTAAAAAATTAGGAAATAGAAAGACTTGGGGGTAAATAATTCAGTCCGAGTCAACTTGAAACATTGGATGTCCCCAGTTCCCACTTATCTCATCCATTATATAGACATTTACAGATAGATCAGCAACCATATTCCCTCTCCCTTTAAATTCCTAATACAGCTTTCGCAAAGCGAAGATCTAATCGCCAAGGGCTGTAGAAACTATCCGCTCCATTTACCATTCTTATTTATCCAAAATATAAAGTAAGATGGCAGATGCAGTACTGAGTTTTTTGGTGGAGAATCTGTTGCAGATAATAAGTGAAAATGTGAAGCTGATTGCTGGTGCAAAGGGACAGCTTGAACTTCTGGTGGAAGAAGTTAAGACCTTTATTGCCTTCCTAGACGAAGCTGCAAAAACTCAAAGCGACAACAAGCTCTGGAAACAGTTTATCAAGGATATTCGAATTACAGTATACAAAGCTGAGGATATCATTGATAAGTTCTTGGTTCAGGCGAAGCTGCACGCAGACAAAAATATAGTTAAAAGAGGTTTGGATTATGACTATGCCGGTGCAGTCAAAGATCTCGGAGAGCAGGTCGCTATCGTCCTTAAAAAGGTGAAGAAACTACGCGAAGACTATAAACAGGCTTTTCAGCCGACGCCCGTGTCTGCTCGTCAGGGGGAAACAAGTACACAGGGCCAGGAGACAGGTACGCCAGAAACCTAGCTATTTTGAAAACTTATCTTGTAAATACAAGGACAAGAGGGGTTGCTTTAATGGTAAGCAATTCCACTCCCAACCTAGAGGTTGTGAGTTCGAGTCTTCCCAAGAGCAAGGTGGTAAGTTGAGCAAGGTGGGAAGTTCTTGGAGGGAAGTATGACAGGGTCTATTCAAGGTCTGTGTACATAATAGCCTCCCCAGACCCCCATTAACTGGGATTATACTGGGATGTTGTTGTTGTATCTTGTAAACATAAGCTTTTCTCACTTTTCATCGATGGCGGAGCCACCTTTACCCAAGGGGCGTCAACCGATACCCCTTCGCCCGAAAATAATACTGTATAGATAGGTATGTTAGATATTTTTTTCTTAAAAATTGAATATTACAAGGAGTTGACAACCCTTGACACAAGATAAACTCTTAGTGCAATGGTTAATGAGAGTCAAAGATTATAGAAAGTTGCAAGTTCCATTCCCCATAGCAACTCTTGTTTTTCGACACCCCTTTGTATAATTCATGGCTCCGCCACTGCTCTTATGATATATTTCAGAAGCAAAGAATGTTTCAACTTTCAAGTTATGTGGCGTAGCTTGACTCACACCGTATTTAAGAGAAAATAATAAAATGTGTCATATAAAATGAAATAATGTAATAATAATAGTAATAAATGAATAAATTAAAGAGCATTTATTGTTTGAATTCGTACAGTAATTAAAGAATCTAAGGTTCAAACGAGAAAATGATCTGTAGTAGAGTTGACCAATATTGGGAGACCGCGTATAAAAGAAGAAAGAATGTTATCAATTGAGGAATATAATTTGAGATCCACAGAAATTTGCTGCTTTTTTCTTTCAAAAATATACTCTGTGTGATAATATGAAGAAAAAAAAATTCCTCGCAAAATGATATTTTCTGGAAATTCTTATCGATCCGTGCTTTCGCTCGATGAATGAAAATATTATTTTTATAAAGTTTGATTACATATAAAGTTTTTTGTGCTAAAGAATGATAATAGTGTTTGAGCGTTATTTGATGCAAGTAATTTGGAGTAAGAGTTGGGATGTTTGAAGGGGAAAAAACGAATATTTTTTCAAAGTTTCTTCCGATAACAACATTGGGATATGACTTCATTTCTGGAAATATTTCCTTGAAAATTATTCACACTCTCTTGCCCAATGTGTATAACTTATTCTTCATTTGGGACTGCTATTTCTCAATTTTGATCTCCGTGGTAGTTTTACATGATTGTTGAACTATTTTACAGTTCTTCATTTAGTGTAATTGTGGGAATTGGTTTGTCGTAATCAAACAATTTGCTACACAAAGTCAACAGCAAAATAGATTATTTTTTGCGTCAAATTAGCAGCGTGTTGTTTAGTATAGGTCTTATATCTAATCATATAAGGAAAAAGAATCCCAAAGGAACGTTCGTGTAACACCCCAGGCTTTAGACAGAGTCTCACGTCGGCAAAATACAAGAGGGATGCTGGATATATAAGTTAACAAGCCTTAGATCCTAGTGACGCGTTTTAAACCCATGAGGGCCTAGGCCCAGAGCGGACAATATCACTAGCGGGTTGGGCTATTACAGATGGTATCAGAACCACTCTTGTGTCAGCCTAGCCGACGGTGGGTCAAAGTTCAACCGAGTTTAGACAAATCCTGATTAGGCAAGGCAAACATCGGTGCTGAGTCTAGGCAAATCCCATGCGGTGGGGCAAACCTTAGCGAGGACGCTGAGTCCATAAGAGGTCAACAGAGTTTAGGCAAATCCTGATTAGCCTGGGCAAACCTCGGTGCTGGGTCTAGGCAAATCCCATGTGGTGGGGCGAACCTCAGCGAGGACGCTGAGTCCATAAGAGGGGGTGTATGTAACACCCGAGTCTTTAGACAGAGTCCCACATCGGCAAAACACAGGAGGGATGCTGAGTATATAAGTTAACAAGCCTTAGACCCTAGTGACGCGTTTTAATCCCATGAGGGCCTAGGCCCAGAGCGGACAATATCACTAGCGGGCTAGGCTGTTATAGTTCGGTTATCTAATTCAGAAGGTTGAACTTCTTTGGGAAAAAATTCACCAACAATTGTGATTATTTTCTTACTTAAGAGAATATGAGCATTCTGTAGTTCTGCTTTTTGATACCTGATCCGTTTGATCATCCTAAAGGTTCCACACTTGGAGGATGCGGAAGTGGTCGGTTTCGACAAGGAAGCAGAAACAGTGATCAAGCGACTCGTTGAAGGATCGGATGAGTTAGAAGTCATCCCTGTTGTAGGTATGGCTGGACTTGGAAAAAGCACTCTGGCAATAAAAATCTATAATGATTCTAAGATTTCATATGAATTCTTCAGCAACATTTGGGTTTATGTTGACCAGAATTACAAACTAAAGGAGGTACTTCTTAGTATTTTGAAATCGTTTATGAAACAGATGAACATATATCAAGATAAGAATGAGAATGATTTATACAAGATAATATGTGATTTTGTGTCCAAAGGAGGTAAATGTCTCATTGTCTTGGACGATGTGTGGAACCCAGAAGTTGTAGATTCTGTCATGAAAGTTTTACCGAAAACCAAGAAAGGCCACCGAATCATGATGACGACTCGTGAAGGACGTGTTGCTAAATATGCCAACGAAAATCCTCACAATCTGAAATTTTTAGAACATGATGAAAGTTTTGAGTTATTAGAAAAGAGAGTTTTTGGCAGTAGAAGTTGTCCTCCAGAGTTAGTAGCACATGGAAAAATCATTGCAGAAAAATGTAGTGGAGTACCACTCGCGGTAGTGGTGATTGCAGGAGCCTTAAGAGGTCGTACGAGTGAAGGTGAATGGCAAATAGTTGAGCAAAATGTAGGCAAGTATCTTATAGATAAAAACGATCCTACAAGCAACTGTTTGAAATTTGTGGAAATGAGTTACAGTCGTTTGCCCGAAGATATGAAGGCATGTTTCTTGTATTGTAGCGCTTTTCCACAAGGCTTTGAATTTCCAGCTTGGAAGTTGATTCGTTTGTGGATCTCCGAAGGATTGATTATCTCCAACTTGCCTGGTAGTACCCTCGAGAATATAGCAGAGTATATTTTGAATGATCTTGTCAATAGGAATTTGCTTATAATATTGGAAAAGAAAGCTGATGGTAAAATTAAAACATGTCGTCTTCACGACATGTTGCACATGTTCTGCAAGGTGAAAGCTACTGATGAGGGTCTTTTCCAAGAAGTAGGTGAAAAACCTGATCAGGTTGGTCTTGGCATACCAGAGCAAGATACTTGTCGTCGGTTGTGTATTCAACTCTCAATCCTGGATGAATTCATCTCCACGAGACCAATGACGGAGCATATTAGATCTTTCTTATGTTTTTCCTCAAAACAAAAAGAAACAATTGAGCTGACTACTGGAAACATCCGAAACTTACACAAAGCATTTCCTCTTATTTGGGTCTTGGAAGTTGAACGCATCAAATTTGGTTTCTCAAAGGACTTTAATGCACTATTTCATTTGAGGTATATTTCTATCTCGGGTGACTTCGAGTCCATTCCTCAAGCCTTTGGTAAGTTTTGGAATTTGCAAACAGTTATACTTAACACAAGTACATCAAAAGGCATTCTTGACATAAAAGCAGATATATGGAACATGCTACGGTTGAGGCATCTGCACACCAACGTCCCTGCAAAATTGTCGTCCCCTTCTAGTACTCCAACAAGTAAACATTCTTGCCTACAAACTCTTTCTAAAGTTGCACCAGAAAGTTGCAGAAAAAATGTGCTTGCAAGGGCTTGTAATCTCCGAAAATTATGTATTCAAGGGCAAATGGTAAGCTTTTTTGAAACTAGCAAGGGCGGGTTCAGCAATTTTGGAGAGCTAAAGTGCCTGGAACATTTGAAGCTGTTGAATGATGTTTTATCCAAAGATCTGCACCTTCCTCCAACATTCTTAGGATTTCTTCGCAATCTGAAGAAATTAACCTTGTCAAAAACACAGTTTGAATGGAGCGAGGCGAACAGATTGGCTCAATTGGAATGCCTTGAGGTCCTGAAATTGAAAGAAAATGCATTTATTGGGCCGTCCTGGGAGTCTGATATAGGAGGTTTTAGCCTACTCAAGGTATTGTGGATTGATAGGGCAGACCTCAAATCTTGGAAGGTTTCAAATGCTCAATTTCAAAATCTTAAGAATCTTGTTCTTAAATCCTGCGTTGAGCTTGAAGCTGTACCAATTGTGTTGGCTGATGTACGTAGCCTTCAAGAGATGAGGCTGGAGAACACAATCAAGGAAATCAAATCTGCAAACGAAATCGAACTCAAGAAACAACAAGTTCCTCAAAGCAGCAAATTCAAGCTCACTATATTCCCTCCTGAAAGTACTGATTCCAAGGCCACACAGTAAAGTTGATAAGGTTAGTCAAATTCATGTTTATCAGTTATATATCTATTACTATCTGTATAGAGATTGCTATGAAACTACATCTGCATCAATACGATATGATTTCATTGTTGTAATACGTGTCTTTTATGATTATTCTGATATATCAATCCATAAAAAATCAGTTATTCTTGTAACACTTTGCTCCAACAAATCAGGCGGTATTGTTAGCCATATGTTATAACATTCGACAGCATGTTGTATCGGCTTCATCGCCAACATAATGTGCTCTTTTAGTATCAGTTACTAAATTAAATGGCTCGACCATATTATTTTACTATAACTTATATCGACTTTTTTGTTACTATACCTTATGGAGTGTTGTGAATGAATTAGTGGTTTCTTTTCCAAACCACGATGAGACCTGTAAGAAAGATCTCCTCTGCTTTTTTTTTCTTGCTTGTTATTTACAATACTAATTTTCTTTTTCCAGGAGAAAATTAAGGCATGACGTTGATGGACAAATAGCTATTCATATGGTCTCATCCCATCTCATGTTGTGGAACTGTTTGCATGTTTTGTTCTGTTATGGTTGTACTCCATTTTCTTTGTTTGAGTGTTGTATTTTTGTGTTTTGCGTTCTGTTGCGATTGTATTTGCTTTGTTTCATTCAGGCATTTGTTTTCTTTCATTCTTGTACGGGTGTTGCTTTCATCTATCATTTTGTTTTGTCGAAAGACATGTTATTCCACTTCCAAGAGGGGTTGCTCTGATGGTAAGCAACCCCCACTTCCAACCGAGAGGTTGTGAGTTCGAGTCTCCCCAAGAGCAAGGTGGGAAGTTCTTGGAGGGAAGGATGCCGGGGGTCTATTTGAAACAGCCTCTCTACCCAAGGGTAGGGGTAAGGTCTGCGTACATACTACCCTCCCCAGACCCCACTACGTGGGATTATACTGGGTGGTTGTTGTTGTTGTTGTTGTTGAAAGACATGTTATTCCAACCAAATAAGACGCTGTGTGTTTTATTTTTACCCGTAATCTTCCACGTGAATTTTAGTTATTTAATTGGAATGTTTCAAGTTCAAATTATGACAACTAGTTTTCTCTATGATGAGTTTTTATATACAACAACGATCCAGTATAATCCCACTTAGTGGAGTCTGGGGAGGGTAGTATGTACGCAGACCATACCCCTACCCTTGGGTAGAGAGGCTGTTTCCAAATAGACCCCCGGCATACTTCCCTCCAAGAACTTTCCACCTTGCTCTTGGGGAGACTCGAACTCACAACCTCTCGGTTGGAAGTGGGGGTTGCTTACCATAAGAGCAACCCCTCTTGTCTTAAAACAACCCAGTATAATCCCACTTAGTGGGGTCTGGGGAGGGTAATATGTACGCAGATCTTACCCCTACCCTGGGGTAAAGAGGCTGTTTCGAAATAGACCCCCGACATCCTTCCCTCCAAGAACTTCGCACCTTGCTTTTGGGGAGACTCGAACTCACAACCTCTCAGTTGGAAGTGGAGGTTGCTTACCATCAGAGCAACCCCTCTTGTCTTGTATACAATGACAGTATAATAGATTGTTTGTATCATGTCACAGGAAAGATACTTACTGGTAATTGTTCATAAGAAGTGAGATTAACTAGTAAACTGAAAAATAAAACAAGTGGCCTATTACAACAAATTAAAAGTATAGTGTAAAAATTCTTTACAGCATCATATACAAGTCTCCCCAAAAAGAGAGTTTAACCGACAATAGTTCCATCCGCTCACACTGAGCGAACCTAAACCTGTCTATCCATTCATGTTTTTTTAAACTTTGAAATACTACTTAAAACATTTGGTTTAAAAGTCCCATTTTTAACTAAAACAATACTTTGGCCTTGGCCAAAATACATAAATGCCGAATGAATACGAGAATATAAATCTCAACTATACAATGGATCTCCACCATTTGTTAGGAGGATCATATGGTTGAACCAAATTTTATTCTCGTCTCCAACAAGTTTTCTGAGTTCCTTACTCTCTCCATCTCTTCTCTTCCACCACCTATTGAGTCAACTTAGTTAGTACCAAAAATATCAATTTTCACCTTTTTCCGCTTTTTTCTACCTGAATTAGTAGCAAAAACCTCCAAAACCATCCCACAAAAGGAGAAAGCTTCTTTTTCTTTTTCCCGATCGGCCGGTGACAAAACGCTGGTGGAACCATTCCCTCACGAGTACATTCTCGGCCCTTGTGTCTTAAAATTCGGCTTCAAACTTGAGAACCCTCTATCGGTTCCTGGCCGATGTGAACATGTGTCGAGATATATCTGCTCGATAATGGCGAGCCATCTCAAGGCTGTTAAGAGATACTATAGCTGGGTGGTCGAGGTCGTGGTACGAATCCCCGCTCCCGAAGAGAGTATTACCACCCATGTAGAGGGGTTTCTAAGTGTCTACACTTACCCATTCATATTAGGTCCTCTTGATCCAGTTATCATCCAGTATTGCAAAAGGTACCAAGTCACCCTGGGCTAGGTTCATCACTCGTTCTTCTGTATAGTGATCATGCTCCGCTTTTTTCTAGCAAAGACGGGGGGTTGGAATTCACTCTCAGCAACCTCATATGGTTGTATCGACCTCGACTTTTTCGGGGATTAATCAAGTTCCAACGCCGATCAACGAAGTCCTTTTTACGAGCATCGATGAGGACAAGGACAGGGGTTGGATGAGCCTTTCGTGAAGATAAGGACTTGTGACCTCATTCAAGAGGAGAAACCGCCATTCCCCACGAAGTGGAACCCCGACCGTAAGTAAAGTATTACCTATTAGTCTTTGTACTCCTTTCTTTTGCTTTATGTAATGCCTTCTTCCATTCTGCAGCGGTTGCTTGGATGCCTCACGCGGTCCCCGACCTTGAAGACTGGGTTTGGAAGAGTGCCTCGACTTTCTCCCATGCCGAGCGTTGTTGGTGTGAGTTGGCAAAGGGCAGATGGGAAGCCAAGAATCACGGTAAGTTTATCGTATAAGCTTTTGATGCCCTTTTCTATAACGTTTCTCTTAATTTATACTTGGACTCTCATTTTTGCTGGCCTTGGAGATGTTATTGAGATGAGAGTGGTCCCACCTGGGGAAGAGGTCGAGTCCATGATTCTAAAGTCAAGGAAAGACAACAAGAGGAAGAGGGTCTCAGAGACCGAGGACCCCTAACCTAAACGTTCTCCAGTTCGAAGACATAGGAGAAACCTTTTCCCTATGACTATAAAGTCGGTCCACCAACTGGGGAAGTGGAAGATGAGGACGATAATTCGGCGCTGGTGGTTTGAGAAAGGAAGCCGGTCGAGGTCGCCAAGCTTTTCAAGTTAGAGACGATTGTCGAGACCCTGCCTCGTGATGAAGAGGCTTCGAAGAAATATTCGGGCAAAATCACTGAATCTTCTGAGTTTGAGGTTATCCATCGATCATCAACAAGCATGCCGGATAGGGCCGGTTATGAGACCCTCAGGGCTGAACAGATCGTCCCGAGCAAATTGCTCGGCGCTTTGACTATAGGTCACTCTCCTTCTCTACTAGCCTTTTCTTATGAGGCAATAAGGGATGCTCGGGTTCTACAGATCCCTAACATAGGCGAAGTTCCTAGTGAATAGGATCCCTTTCGGGATTATTTTACCAGGGTTGATGATGTCATTGATCTCAATGATGCGTCCATCTTCTTCGAAGAGGCCCAACGTCTCCTATCACGGGTAAGAATTAGTTTATGTGATTCCTTTCCTTACTCTTCTTTTTTTAAGTCTGACTTGCATTTTTCTTTTGTATAGGCCTTTGCCAAGTCTCGAGCCGACCTGAGTCTATGCGAAACCGAGTTCCAGAAGGTCTTATAGGAGAGAAACTCTTTAAATCTTCTTTGAGGCTAAAAGGATGAAGCTCTAAAGGACCTTCGAGCGGATTTGGCCAATGCTCGTAAGGAAGAGGCCGAGATAGATGAGCATGTAACTATCCTTTTGAAAGAATACGAACTCAACCCAACTATGGAGACTAATACTTCAATATCTCAATTGTAGCAAAATCTGGAAATGATCGAGCTGCTCCAGGGGGAAGTCGATCAAATCAAAGCTTACTGTGATCGGTAAAAGGAGAACATGGACCGCCTCATTGTGAAGAAAGAGACTACCTTGGCCAAACTATTATAGGTTGAGGTCCAACTTTGGAGCATTTATGAGAAAAGCCCAGATCAGGCCGAAAGGATCGAGGAGCTTGACGCTGATCTTGCTGAGGCCAAGGAAGAGGTCGAGAAGACGAAGATCATGGCCAACAAGTCCATAGCCATGTACATGGACGATATCGAGGCTGCTCAAATGCAGATACGAGAGGCTTCTGATCGATAACAATGACTCAGCGAAGTGCCAATCCTATAAGGAGACCCTCGAAGAGATCCATGCTTGAGGTTTTGACCTCTCCGGGGAGATAGCCCAAGCCAAGGCACTTGAAGTCGATACCAGGCTGCTTGTCGCATCCGATGATGAAGTTTATGATGATAAAGGCAATCGAGGCGGATCCAACAATGGCAAGGGGCTGGATGGAGAAGTGGCCCCCGATGAAGAGCCCCCCCCCCCTCCCCCCGCTGTAGTTAGTGCTTAGTTTCTTTTCTTTTTTGTAAGGTCTCTTGTACATATCCTTCTTCATCAATATATAAAAGAAATTTTCTTTTGAATGTCTTCTCCATTTTTATTTTCAAACATGTTTCTTGTAAAACTTTAACACAATCTTATGCTTTGAACAATGCGTTCGAGATTTGATTTAGGGTGGCTTCCTCGAAGTCACCACAGTCGAGGTCGAATAAGGTTTGAACCTGAACCACATGCCTTTTAGGGTTTGTTTCGAATAATGATGAGTCCTCAAGCCATAGTCAAGTCAGTTTTTATTTGGGCTCGGAATAGTTGAACCCTTAAGTTCAGACGTAGTGAGAACAAGATCTCCAACTCTAAGTGTATTGGCCCTTAGGCTCTTTATATTGGGCCAATGGCCTCTACAAGATGTCTATTATTCCCCTCTTTCTGCTTATAATACTTAATAAAAAAACATTTTATGCCTTAACATGTTTTTTTTACTTTTTGGGGGTTTTGAGGGTTCGATGCCGATTGAAACCCCTTTGCATTTTGTTCCTTTGCATTTTGCATTTTGTGTTAAGACAATTTTATACCTCTTAAGGTTTTTCGAGGGCTGATTTTATTGAATCCCTTCTGATTATTTGCCGAGGATATCTTTTTTTAACAGTTTTTTCAAAGAATTTGAAAGGCTATTTTAATTGCGGGATTCAGACGTCTCCGATCCGAATTAATTTGGCATAGCCTTTGGGTATGCCTCTTGGGCTTATTCCTCAATAATACTTTGAACTTGTTCGAAGTGTTAGTCCCCAACAATGATGGCCTTGGCCTATAGATCGAGGGGTGCCTCTTTGAGGTCTTATGAATTTGATCTTAGATAACTCGAATATGTCGATCGTCAACAACAATCCCTGAGTGTTCGAGGCATATTTGTGCTTGGCCCATGAGCCGTTTCGCAAAAAATCATAAGTAGGGAGCTCGTATAGTAGAAAATTTTCTTTGAGACACAAAATTTTTGATATAGAAAGAATGCTTCTGTGAATAATTTATACTTCGTATATGTTTCGCCATCGGGGTTTGACTAATCTATATGGGCGCGGTTCATTCGACCATTTGGCTCATTACAAAGTTTCCCTATGGAGACCTTTGGACATGAACTACTTTCCTAAAAAATATAACATCTGAGGGTGATGCCCCCAGTATTCGAGGTTGATTGTAAAGAAGCCTTAGATACTGTTGAATTTTCCTCAAGTAGTGCATAATTGTTTCCTCGTTTAAAACCTCACCGGAAAAATGCATTTGGGACAAAAACCAATCTAAGGGAAAAAGAGTGAATGCAATTCTTGCTTTAAAACCAAAGGTCTCGATGCTTTAGCAATACCATTTGGGAAGTGATATGTTTCAATTATTTGGCAGTTGTTGTATGTCCATCGTGCCAATCTTATAAGATCCTTTTCCGACAATGTCAAGGACTTGGTAGGTTCCTTCCCAATTTGGGTCGAGCTTCCCTTTATTAGGATCTCGAGTGTTGATGGTGGCCTTCCTCATGATCAAGTCCCTGGCTCTGAAGTGGTGAAGGTGTTCTCCTACTGTAGTATCTTTTGATTCGTTGCTTTTGTGCAGCCATTCGAACGAGTGCGGCTTCTCATTATTCATCCAATAATTCGAGGCTAGTATTCATAGCCTCGTAATTTGATTCTTCTATTGCGTATCAAAAACCGGCACTGGGTTCCCCAAACTCGATACGACTCAAGGCTTCTGGGCCATATACTAAGAAGAACGGGGTTTCCCCTGTACTGGACTTTGATGTTGTTCGATATGCCCAAAAGACTTCGGGTAGAATTTTATCCACTTCCCTTGGCATCATTCAACCTTTTCTTTAGGTTCTGAATGATGATCTTGTTCATCGATTCGGCCTGTCAGTTCCCACTAGGGTGATACAGCATTGATAATATCTTTTTTATTTTGCCGTCTTCGAAGAATTTCATTACTTTGTTGTCGATAACTTGTTTTCTATTATCACACATGTCGACACTCCCTCTTTCCAAATCGCAGACGGGAGGGTCTGGAAATCGGGTATTCGACATTATGGCAGGACAAATCTTTATTCTCTCGCGAGAATTTGGTCTTGAAGTTTTGGAGAGTCGCCAACTAATGATTATAGTGCATTAGGACACTTTAAAGAGATAAATTTTGAGAAGAAGGTAAACCATAGTTCGGATAGGGCTTATAGATTATCTCGAGGGAAAGTGTTAGGCACCCTTCAAGATCCACTAGTGTGGTTCACAGCCATGTTATAATTGTGACTTTAAGAAGATAGAAGAAGCAAGTAAAGTTTGCACATAAGGATCACAAATAAGTTTGAAAGCTTAAAGAAAGGAAAGGAACACAATTTTTTAGGGAAAAAAGGGGTTGTTTGAAGAAAACATAATTTAAAGAAGACATGTACAAGAAAAGGGGAAAGGGGGTCCTAGGTTTATACAAAATATGGATCAACATCAATGCAATATCGAGCTATCACTCCTCAAAAGAGGGGTGGCACGTGATATTAGCGCACCGGTCATCATATCTATATTCTACCCTTTCCCACCCCGTTAAGGTATTTAAACACGATTAGTCTCGTTTACTGATTGCATGCTAGTACCCGTCCTAACATATCAGTCCCGGGGTAATAGGACTTCTAATCCTAAAGGGGGAAGAAAGGGGTAGAGGCATATATGAAGTTCAAAGGTTAAAATTCTAATTGTGACATGCAAAACAAGCAACAAATATAGGGATGCACAAAACAAATAGGTAAGGCTCAAGTATTCCCCTTAATCAAACAACACTTAGTTTAGCATGTCTTGGCACATACTGATTTGGTCTTTAAATTAAACTTAAATGGTGAACGGACTGGTTTAACATATATATTTTGATAGAAAGTCTACATTAGGCAATTTGGATCCAATTATCAGAAATTAAGGCATTTTAAACGAATGATTTAGAAAGTACTGGCTTTAGAAAGAAGTAGTCTAATGCAGAAGAGTTTTGAAAAAACAGTATAGATTGCAGTAATTTAAAAATGAGTGTTAAAAGAAGGTAGGCAGACTGCCTAAACATAGAAATAGTTGTAAAGAATTTTAGAGAAGAAGGCAGAATTACTTAAGGAAAAGAGCGAACTGCAGAACTATTTTAAAAAGACGAGTTCAGGAAAACCAAAATTTAGTAGGAAAATGTTTAGGCAGAATGTTCAGAGAGAAACTGTTTGAGAAAAATATGCAAATTTGAAGAACTTAAATGCATACTGGTTCAAAGGGTCTTATTAAAAGATGGAGGCTTTTGAAAACGTTACTAAATTAAGACGTGAAAGACTAGTTGACAGACTGATATTGCTTAAAACGAATTAGTCGAGTTTGATACAAAATCCTGTATGCATGATATCTATATTTGATTTTTAGGACTTGTTATTGAATTAATAAAAAGACGATTGTTTAATTAGCCCTATAGCTTGCCTAATGAATATGCAGCCCCCAAAGACACGGTTTCTATATGCATTGATTACATGAACGTTAAAGACATATAGGCAAGATCTATTGTGATTTGCAATATGATTAAACATTAAACCTTAGAGGCAGAATTTCTAGATGACTTGCAACATAATTGAATGTTTACCCTATAGGCATGGTATTTATGTGACTTTGGATCAGAAATGTCGAACAATCCTATAGGCTGGATATCTAATAAGAAAATTAGAGTTCTAAAGCCATGATTTCTTCCCTTTTGACGAGAGAAAGTAAAAAACCCTCCGACACCCGTTTACTATATTCCCCAAATTCTTTATACAAATTATTACAGACAAAAGGAAGGAATAAAATACATCAAAACTAACAGTTGCATCCAAGTTACCTAAATCAGGCTAAATGCCTAATAATATGTGATTAACCAGTTTCATCATCCAGATTTCCAAGCCTTCTCTTTATCAAGGGCATTTCAAAGTTCCAAGGAATTTCAGGAATTTCTGGCATTGCTTACACCCAAGATACCCATTTAGAATTCGAATAGTGCAGTGCAGAATAGCCAGCCCTCAGTCATCCAAGTTCAGAGGGAACTCTAGGGTCCCAAAGCATGGCTTACAAGAGAGGGGCAGAACTTAGAACTAGGAGTAAGTGCAAAGTGAGAGAGGTATTTGGGAACCATAGAAAATGGTAGTCACACTCATCTATAGGTGCAGACTGGCACACTCCTGACTATTTGTATGGTCAAACAAGTTAAGAACACACCATAAAGGTTAGAACTGAGTATGAATGATGATTAGGACACCACCAGACCCAAGTCAACCTCAACACATAAAGGAGAAAAATGAAAGTGGGAATTGATTTGAGTTAAGGGGTTCAAAAGAACCTAGTTTAGGGCCATAGACAGCAATAGTGCTGCTATGGCTGGAACCACAACTCATATACAAAGGGGAAAGGGAGAGGGATTCACATAAGAGTAGTAATAACAGGATTGCAAAAACATAGTGAAGAAAGCACAACAGAACTTAGAAAGCGAACATGTAGTGGAGGAGCATTATTAAATTAAGAAGAACATACCAGTTGCAAGATAATAAAACAGCAGAACAGTAGAGTAAGCAAGCAGCAAGAAATCAGCAGGAGCATACTTAAGTTTGCATGCAAAACACTTGAGAGTTCAGAGATAACTCAAGAATATTTCAGAAGGTAAAAGGGAGAAGATGAGGGTAGAAAGCAGAGATACTATAAGTTGAGAAAGCAATTTCAGTGTTCAAACGTGTGAAAGCCTGTTTAATGTAGAAAAGTTGTGTGTGCAAGAGAGGTCGAGTGCAAAAGTTGTGTGTAGATGTCTGAAAGTATTGAAATGTAAGTGTGTTAAAAGTGCAGAAAGGCAGTTTCTTTTATAGTGTAGGGAAACAAATAAGAAAGGTAAGGAAATATCGTTGAAATCAGCCTCCCTTTAGTTAAGGGATTCTGATTCCAACGGGTAAAAACCAGATAAGGAAAGAAAATTTTGATTTAAACCTTTCAAAGTAGCACAAAAGGGGTAAATACACAAAATTTATTTAAGGAAAGCAATCAATAGTACACAGTTTGTGCCAAAATAAGGAAAGCAATCAATCAATGGCCAGCAAAATCAGGATTTGGGGTCTTGGTATGAATGAATCCAACTAGGAAAGGTGAAGAGGAACTTAATTTAAAGAAAATCATTAACAATCAATCATACCCTTTTGAAAAGGGACTCAGAATCAATCACAGATTGGCCAAAGGCCTTTTGAAAGAGGAGGATTTGTCATATAAAAAGCATACAGACATGCACAAACAAGAGAACATCGTATAGAAAAGATTCAGGGTCATAACAAAAGGTCGAGTCCAATTCATAGACTCTGAATGAGTTCAAGAGAGATCCTAGGGTTTTGACATAGAAGCCTAGTCTGAACACCAACTCAAACTTGTCAAAAACCCTAAACCCTAGGGTTTCTAATAGAGAGGAGGAGTTGATCCATTGAAACAGACTTAGAGGTCTCTTTCAGAGACTTGCGAGAAAATAAATATAGAGAATAGTAGGCTTGAAACACAGGGAATTCATTTAGGCGAAGCTTGTCGCTCAAACAAGTTCAAAAGAGAAAAAGCAATACATATTTAGGAAAACAGTAGGTGAAGCATGCTTAGGAAGAACTCAATGAAATCTGGTAAAGCAAGCAAACAGAAAGAACCCAGTAGGAGACACATACAATAGAAATCATGTAGGAAAATATAGCAGAGACAGTCATGCGAGCTTAGTCTAAAGGCAGAGAAAAATACAAAGCATAGAAAAAGAAGCAGAAAATAAAGTTCATACGTAGTAGAGAAGAAACACACAAGATAAACACAAATGAAACACGCATAAAGAAAAGAGAAGAAGAATCAGAATGTTTTCGAGAAACCCTCATTTTGAAAATCAAATAACTTTAAAAGGAAAATTGGGAAAAACCTTTGAAATATCGAATATAGCACAAATATAGCATAGATCTAAGGGAAAACACACAAAAAAACCATGAATAGCTTTAGGACTTCTCAGAAACCCTATAAATGAGAAGGTTTGGAAGAGGTCTGGTTTGGAGTCGATCTGAGCCACATCTAGGCTCTTAAACCTCGAACACATCGGAAGAGGGGCGAAGAGGCCATAGAAACAAAGAAATGTGGATGATATGCTCGAACACCATCGAGATCGGACCTTGAAATCTAGAAAAAACATGGTTTAGTGGTGAAGGAAGGTGAGCACAGTCCGTCCATGGCCTGAGGAATCCATGGACTCTGGAGAGATTGGTCGAAGAAGACGATTAGAGTTTCGAGTGCTATAGAGCGCTTGAGAGAAGGGTAGAGTTTGAAGGCGGCGGTGAAAGAGGAAAGGAGGGTTAGGGTTAGGTCATGTATAACTAAAAAGGAAAGAATGATTTGTGGTCGTCGATTAAAAGAATCAACAGCCTGGATTTAAAAAGAACCCGGGTGGGTTAAGTGATTGGGTCGGGAGTTGGGTTAAATTGAAATTGGGATGGCCCAATTTAGGCTTGAAATTAGCGAAAATTGAAATGGAATTGTGGTTAAAATTGAAATGAATTGAGGCTATAGTTGAAATAGCCAGTTTTCCCCTATTATTTTATAAAAATAGTAAAAATATTTTAAAAAGCAAATCAAAGATATTGAGTCAATAAATAGTATATAAATATTAATTTAAAAGTATTGGGATCAATTTTGTACTTATAAAGTGCTATCAGTGTTTTAAAAGGCGTTCCTGGGGCGAGCCTTGTTGCGAGGCGTACCAAAAACGCCCCGGGGCGATGGTAGGGGACGAAAGTCCCATAAGGCGTACGTCTTGGTGAGTTTTTTGATTGAGGAATAAGTCCAAGAGATATCTTTTTAAAAAGGAATTAAAAATATTAAATTTAAAAGTAAACTTTTTAATATTGCTAAAACCCCTAAATTAGAAGTATTTTCCAATTCTTTCCGCTGGTCTGCCTCTATCAAGAGCAACGATTTATCACTTTATTTGAAACCAAAAACTTTATTCTTCTTTGTATGTCAAATTCAACAGATTTGTTCCTTCCTCCGTATAAAACTTTATTATTTTGAACTCATTACTTTCCTCTCTTTTTATATTTCACTATTAGTTTATAAATATGTATGTAATTAGTTTTTTAAGTTCAGTGCTTCTCTTGCTCTCTTTCAAATACAATATGGGATTATATGTATGCGAGCTTTTATATGTATTGATTGGATTTGTATATAATTTCACTTATTTACTTGAGATTTATAATTTCATTAGATAATATGGGATTTCACTTATATATATATATATATATATATATATATATATATATATATATATATATATATATATATATATATATATATATATATAATTATCTGGCATTAATATGTAATTTCACTTTATTTGGGACTTCTGTATATTTCATTAGATAAATATTACTTATTTAAAGTTTATTTACAGAATTTTATGCAACTTTACCTATTTAATAATATTTTTATAATTATATTATTTTATGAAATATTAAAAATTATATATCCATGGGGCTTATGCCCCGCGCCTCAAGGATTACGCCCCGCTGAGGAATATGTAAAACGCCTCGCCTTACACCCCACCTTTTAAAACACCGAGTGCTATCAAATCTTAAAGAGGCAAGTATTGCAATTATATGTAATTTGGCTTTACAAATACCAAACGAATTTGTAAAAATATGCAAAAAAAATCATGTTAACCATATTTTGATGCAAAATATGAGGATAAAAAATAAATTATTCATCAAAAAGATAATTGTGGGAATAATTATTTGATTTTATGGTGTAAAGAATAGGCAATAAATTGGTTTAAAAATTATTAAAATGGCCAAAACCTTTTGATGTGCTTATATATGCACATATAGACTATTTTGGAAGTATTTTGGATATATTAAAATTAAATAGGAAAATATTAGGTATCAACAACACACTATTACGGCAGGTATCCCGAATCGGCATACGGTGTGATCCCAGATGACGTCTATAACCTCTTTCTCTCTCACTTTCTCGAACGCCTATGCTTCAAGCCATTTAGAAAAGTAGTCAGTCATAAATAAAATAAACTTAGGTTTACCTGGGGCCTACGATATTCATCCCCTATTTCATGAATGCCCATGGGGATAGGACTGAATGAAGTTGTTCTTCGGGCTAATGGATCAGCAGTTTAAACCTTTGACATTTATCACATTTTCAAATAAACTCCTTAGTATCTTTTTCCATGCTATCCCAGTATTATCCGGCTCTAATGATTTTGTGAATCAATGATTCGGTGCCGGGGTGGTTCACACAAATGCCTTCATGGACCTCTCATAAAATATACTCGGTGTCTCCTAGTCCTAAACATACTGCTAATGGTCCATCGAATGTCCTTCTGTATAATATTCCATCTTCAACCAATGTGAATCGATCAACTTTGGTTCGTAGGCCCCTCGACTCTTTAAGGTCCGATGGGAGCTTTGCATTATTTAAGTATTCAATAAATTTATTCCTCTAATATTAGGTTAAGATTGTAGAGTTTATCTCAGCATGACCTTCCTCGATCGTAGATCTCAGGAGTTGAATGACAGTCTCCAAGTTTATCTCATCTTTCTCGACTGATGACCCTAGATTTGTAAGTGCATTGACCTCATTGTTTTGTTCTCAAGGTACATGTTGTAAATTCCATTCCTTGAAATGGCGCAAAGTTACCTGCAGTTTGTCCAAATACCTTTGCATTTTATCCTCTCAAACTTTGAAGGTTTTGTTTACTTGGTTCACCACCAGTAAAGAGTCACACTTGGCTTCAATGACTTCTGCTCCCAAGCATTTAGCTAGCTCGAGACCTGCAATCATGCCTCTTACTCGGACTCATTGTTAGCTAACCTAGAAGTTTTGATAGAGTGCCTAGTAGTGCTACCTATGCGTGGCTTCAAAACGATCCCTAGCACGGACTCCTTCACATTCGAAGCACCATCTGTAAAACGGGTCCATACCCCTAATGATGTGCATGATTTTAACAAGAGTTCTTTTTCAACTTCAGGCACGAGGGTTGGCATGAAATCGTCCACAAAGCCCGCCAAAATTTGAGACTTGATGGTCATTCGGGGTTGATACTCGATATCGTACCCACTGAGTTCGATGGCCCATTTGGTAAGTGACAATTTCTCTAAGCGTGGATATCTAGTTTCTGCTTCTCCTATGGTTTGACTTACATAATAAACGGGAAATTATGTACCTTGCTCTTCTCGAACTAGGACACCACTTACCGTGATTCCTAATACTTCCAAGTACAAGTAAAGTTTCTCTTCTGCCTTTGGAGTGTGAAGTGGTAGTGGGCTCGATAGGTATCGCTTTAATTCATCTAATGCCTGTTAGCATTCTCGAGTGCAGGTGAAATCGTTCTTCTTTATTAGTAGAGAGAAAAATCCATGGATTTGATCTAGAACCTCGAGATGAGTCGACCTAAAGTAGCTATCTGTTTAGTCGGTCTCTGCACGACTTTTACACTATCTACGATGATGATGTCTTCAATGGCTTCGATTTTATTGGGGTTGATATTGAACCCCTGATTCGACACTATGAAGCCCAAGAATTTGCCCGAACCAACCCGAAAGCACATTTCTCGGGGTTGAGCTTCATGTTATATTTCCTAAAAATCTTGAACGCTTCCTGCAAATGATCTAAATGGTCCTGTGCGCGCGAGGACGTAACTAGCATGTCGTCGATATAAACTTCCATGACTTACCTATTTGTACTTTGAACATTTTATTTACTAGGCGTTCGCAAGTAGCTCCCGCATTTTTTAGCCCGAAGGGCATTACATTATAACAATTTGTTCCATATTTGGTGATAAATAAAGTCTTTTCCTGGTATTTTCAGGTTCATTTGGATTTGATTGTACCTGGAATAAGCATCGAGAAAGGTAAGGATCTCGGGTCAGCCTTGGTATCGATCATGCGATCGATATTAGGCAGTGGAGAAGAATATTTTGGGCATGCCTTATTTAATTCTTTATAATATACACACATTATATGTTTGTTCTCTTTTTTAGGGACTACATCCACATTGGCTAACCATGGCATATTTCACCTCTTGAATGGACCCTATGTTGAGAAATTTAGTTACATTGCCTTTATGAATGCATGCCATACCTTGGACTGGGATCTTCTCTTTTGCTTCACCGGTTTGAACCTAGGGTTCAAGCTTAGCCGACGCATCGCTATCTCCAATGGGATCCCTGTCATGTCTAAATAGGACCAAGCAAAAGAATCTATGTTATGAATAAGACATTGAATAAGCTTTTTCCTGAGTTCGGGAGTTAAGTCTGTTTCTAGGTATACCTTTTGCTCGGGCAGGTACTCGATCAATATAACATGTTCCAGCTCTTCGACTGTATTTGGTGGTGTCAAAATCTTCGAGAACAATAAAGGTTCGAGTGGTTAGAATATCCTCATCTTCTTCTTCTATCTCTTGCTTCCCCAATTTGGTCGAGGCTAGTGGTTATGATTGCTATTTGACTTCCTATTTACCTTTGATGCTCAACCTTTTCGAGGTTGATAATACTGGTATTAGCGTTACCACGTCAATCGTAAACATTTTCTTTGCAGCATGTTGCTTCCCGTATAATGTTTTTACACTGTCTGACAACGGGAATTTCAGCATTTGTTGGAGAGTCAAAGGGCCTACCCTCATATTGTGGATCCAAGGCCTTTTGAGTAGGGTATTGTACCTCATGTCGCCCTCAATCACGTGAAACTTGGTATCTTGAATGGTTCCAGCAACGTCCACCGGTGGAATAATCTCCCCTTTAGTTGATTCCCTGGCTATATTGAAGCCGTTTAAGACCCGAGTTGTGGGCACGATTTGATTCTGTAGGCTAAGCTTATCCATTACCCTCGATCGGATGATATTCACCGAGCTAACTAGATCCACTAAAACACGCTTAACTTGAACTTTATTTAATAAGATAGAAATTACCATAGTATCGTTATGGGGGTGAGCACTGCCTTTTACTTCTTCGTCATTGAATAATAAGTAGACTTCGGGCATGTAATATCGGGTTAATTTTTCCCCAGTGATTGATATCTTAGTGCGTTTGAATATGGGTCCCTGTGGAATGTCGACCCCACCGACGATTATATGAATGACATGTTAGGGTTCCTCCTGTTTATTTTTTTTGTTGGAATCCTTTTCTCTAAAATGATTCCTCTCTCTATCGATGAGGAACTCTCGAAGGTGTCCCTCATTAAATAGACGGGCTACCTCCTTTGGGTTTCTTTGGGAAGGATCAGTCTGTATGGGTCTGGGCCATCTTGTATTTTTTATCCTTTCGATTACCAATACAATGCCCGATGCACTGATGATAAAGTTATATTATGATAATCGAGGTGCCTCTGTTGTATCTGCATGCTTATCAAAATCACTTTTTCCCATAAATCCCGAGAATTTTGTCCTAAACCACTTCTTCGATCATTCCGAGCGAAATTGCATCCTGAACCATTTTTCCTTTGATCTGTTGTACATGGTTGATATTATTCTCTATTTGACCTTGGCTTCCTGTCAACGTCTCTCTGCGTTTTAACTACTGACCTTTTTGGATATGCTGAACCAGAAGGGGCTCATAATTGGCATCCTCGACCCTGATCTTTGATTCTTATCTATTGTGCATATCTGCCAATGTTACAGCTGGATACTCGATCAAATTTTGTTTCAACTGACGTGATGCTATCGGACTCTGCTTGTTCAACCCTTGGGTGAAAGCTTTAATGGCCCAATCATCTGTGACCGGTGGCAACTCCAGGCATTCCATTTGAAATCGAGATACGAACTCCCTTTTCATTTCCTTATCCCTTTGTCTTTCTTTGATAAGGCTCGGTTTTCTTGTTGCAACCTTTATTGCCCCAATGTTTGCCTTTACGAAAGAATCTCCTAACATGGCAAATGAGTCGATGGAATTTTGTGGTAGGTTGTGATTCAAAGTCATTGCTCTCTTTGAAAGGGTCTCTCCGAACTTTTTAAACAGCACAAATTTTATTTCATCATCTTCTAAGTCGCTACCCTTGATGGAGCAAGTATTTGAAGTAACATGCTCGTTGGGATCGGTGGTCCCTTTATATTTGGGTATGTCTGGCATACAAAACTTCTTTGGAATAGTCTTCGGAGCCGTACTTTAAGGAAACGGCTTTTGTACAGACTACTTTGAATCCATCCCTTTCAAGATTAGCACTGCCCCCGGTATCTAACCAAGTCGAGAGTTGTATGTCTCCACTTTTTTAACATAAGCTTCGATTTTCTTCTCTCCCGACTCGACTCTCTTGGTGAGCTCCTCGAGCATTTTCATTACTGCGGCATCGGTCCTCGATCTGTTACCATTCGACCTCTATGGCAAAAATGATTTCCAGCTCAACCCCACTCAATGTTCTATGTTGAATTTGAAGCTAAGTAATAGCGGTCTGCTGAGCCTTTAGCATCTCCAATATCACCTGGAGATTAACTCCTCAGTCTCATATGCCCTATGTACCTTGGCCACCAGATTGGCCTTCCCTGTGTACAGTCCCTTCAGTGTCTACGCCTAGGTCCATATTTAAAGCAATGTGCAAAGTGACATTGATCAGATCAGCAACTAGTGCTTCTCCGAGATTAACCGGTGGCACCTCAGCTCCTAGAGCAACTATATTGTCGTTCTCCCCATGAAACCCAAAACCATTATCACCATATACAGGTGCATTTTGCGAGTTTGACATGTTTTAACCTAAAAGCAAAAATATTTGACAAGAACAAGCATGAAATAGTGTGTGTTATCAGGATCATCACCGAACATTGACCATTATCCTTAGCCCCATGTTTGACACTAAACTGTTTACCCTCAAATTAGGATAACAGTTTAACTTATATCGCAGTTTTAAGGATATGTGATTTCGTCTAATACCAATTGATAAGCAATAAATAAATGAATAAATTAGAGAATAAAGTTAATTAGACCATTGTCTTAGCAAAGTCTCAATCTCAACTTAGGATAACCTCGAGATGGGAAGGCAAAATAAAGCAACTCTGATGAATCGTAAGTGAAATAGCATGAAAGTAATAAATGTATATAATCTTATCAATGAATAATGATCCTCATTAAAAATGAACGGGATCCCTCTTTATATAGTAGAGGAGTGCTAAATAAGGTACATTTCTAATTATAGTTGGAAATCATATTAACAATCTAACTAACCGCTGCAGATCGACTCGTTTCAAGATTCACACCATAATTCTCGACCAATCGTGGATATCTCAATTCTCCATTATCAAGCAATGCTAGTGTCACTCAAAATCTGCCTTTTTCTATCTGCAATCGAGGTCGACCTCAAGATGACTCGACGTTCTAACTCTTTGACGTGATATTCCTATCTCAACCAAAGAATGAAATCGGGTATCCCCAATTTCACCATACACAGATAGTCCCCTCTTTTAATAGAATAAAATGATAACAATTAAATTTGATTTATGGTTTTAAAGAAATTTTATTTAGTTCAATACTAATTAATAATAAAGAAGTGTAATGTATAAGTAAAACAACAACAACAACAACAATAACAACAACCCAGTATAGTCCCACAAAGTGGGGTCTGGGGAGGGTAATATGTAGACGTGCCCTACCCCTACCGGAAAGGGCAGAGAGGTTGTTTCCAATCGACCCTCAGCTCAGTGGAGGAAAGGAAAAACAAAAACAAAAACAAAAGAGCATTAGTAACTCCAGCAGAAATAGCATAAATAATTATCTAAACATAAGAACCATAAATAAAATAGCATGCAAATATACTAGACATTAACTACCATAAATAACTACCAAAAGGAGACACAAACCAATGTACAAATCGTCTACGGATAGCCCTGCCAAGCCTCACCCAACCCCGGGTGAGGAGTACGAAACACTCTAGGAGCCCCTATCCTACAACCCTGATACTAAACCTCCAGACTTTCCTATCAAGGGCCATGTCCTCGGAAACCCGCATTCTAGCCATGTCATGCCTAATCACCTCTCCCCAATACTTCTTAGTCCTCCCTCTGCCTCTCCGTACGCCGACCATCGCCAGCCGCTCACAACTTCTCACCGGGGCATCATGACTTCTCCTCCGCACATGCCCGAACCACCTCAGCCTCGATTCTCGCATCTTCTCATCCACCGGGGCCACCCCCGCCTTCTCTCGAATAACTTCATTCTTAATCTTATCTAACCTAGTGAGCCCGGCACATCCACCTGAGCATCTTCATCTCCGCAACCTTCATTCTCTGAACATGAGAGTTCTTCACTGGCCAGCACTCCGCCCCATACAACATGTATAAGTAAAAGAAGTGAGTAAATCAAACCACTATTGCTAGGCAGTATCGACCTCGAGCTAAAGTAACCTCGAGATGGATGAAAACAGCAAAGCAAGAATAATAAAGCTAAAGGAAAATGTTGATGAATAATGAGCAAAACAAGTAAGAGAGTATATTCTTTTCCAATGATTAGATGATGTTTACGAATGATCGGGGTCTCATTTATATAGTATGGCAACCCTAAATATGCTACATTTCTATTTACATTAAAGAATCTTATTGGGACAGCTTTCTAACCGCCTAGTACGGATTCTTACAAATCTATTCCGGGATTTACTCCATGATTTTGGGGACGTGGCAGGAATCTTGCTCATTCTATTACAAATCCATAAAGTCATTATCTCGAGGCCTAATCATATTAGGCTTTGACGTTCCTCGAACACTTAATTCTTTGAGCCTTGCACTCTGTCATCGAGCTCGAACTCGATCTATCCTAAATTCAGGCTTCAGGCAACCCTTCTAGCCCAGAAAATTGGGCATACCTTATTTTGACCCTATACAGATAGTCCCCGCATTTCTTAAAGTAAGTCGGTAAGAAACGATTTGATCTTCGATGCTCCTACGCCTTGATCATGATGTCAATCTTGTGATATCGGTAGCTGGGGTGAATAAAAAGTCGCTTTCATGTAGTTCTCAAGGTCATTAATTGGAGGCGGTTGCTGGTCGTCTATTTGGCTTACCTAATACGCTTAAGCGACCTCTATATATGGCTATCTTCACAATTTTTCCAAACTTTACATTACAAATCATTCTTAAAATCCCTTTAGCTCCTTCAACTTCTTTAAGTTCACCCCTCTCCCAATTTGCTTTTACTATAGCAGCTACTCATTCTCTTATCTTTAATTTACAAAATGCAATGGCTAAAACATCTAAAACTATTTCTCAGAAGGGAAAATCCTCTTAATCATTGCAGTTGGCCAGAAGTAGAACGGTAGTGCCATCTTGTATTGAGGAGTGTATTCCAAGGTCGTGCGAACTGACTTTTGATTTCAAAATCGATAAACATGCATCTACACCAGGCCGATGTGCCCATGTTCTGATACATCTTCTTGATAACTGAAGGTGGGCTTGAGCAGGTGAAAAAGGATTACAACTGCAAGAACAAAGATGTGGTGATCCCTTCCCTTGAAGAGGATATCACTACACAAAGTGGGGTACTTAAGTGTGAATACCTGCCCATTCACAATGGCCCCGCAAATGCAGTTGTAGGTCCCTAGATCCAGTTATTCTCGACTTCTGCCATGACACTTGGCCATATCCACCCTTCATTCAGGTGCATCATCAATCTAATCAGATACATCTTGAGCCTGGTCGAGGGAATGCCTTTTACCCTCGACTACTTGATCAAGCTATACAACCCTTGCCTTTATCAAAGTGGCCTGATAAGCTGTAAATGGTGATCCATGAAATCCCACTTCTCCAGCATCAATGAGGATATGGACCAACGAGGGATAAGTTAGTTTGTACGAGTAAGGAGCTCTGACCTGATTCCTGCTTAGAGGATGCCATTCCCCGGAGAATGGAATCTAAAACGTAAGTACATGTTTATCGATAGTGAAATACTATTTTGTTCTCCGTACTCTTTCGCGATCTCATCCTTTTCTTGATCTAATCTTTTTCTGATGATGCAGTTGTTGCTTAGTTTCGTGGTGCGATCCCGAACCTTGCAGACTGAGTTCGACAACTGGCCTCTAATTCTTCGTATGTGGAGCGTAGCTGGCATGACATGGACAGGGGTCGATGGGAGGCTAAAAATCATAGTAAGTTCTCTTGTTTGCATACTTATGTTTTTTAGTGAAGCACTTACTTTATCTTTATGCAGGCCTCGTAGATGTCGTTACTATGTGGCCGCTCCCGCCCGGTGAAGAAAAAATCCAAAAGCCCACCAAAGAAAAGAAAAGGAAAAAGGGTTCGCCTGCAAACTCCCCAAAGCCAAAGAAAAGCAAGGCTCAAAAGCCTAAGGCCTATACCGTGGCCCTATCTCCATAAACGACTTAATGTCTTCGGAATAAGGATGAAGAGGGAGAAGATGATGACTGGCTGTTGGTGGCTCAAAAAAGAGGAATCATTAATGCTTTGAAGGCCGTTGAATCGATGGTGGCAAATGCAGTTCAATATCGAGCCGAAGAAATTTCGGAGGGGAGCTCGAGCAAAGTCCCTGAGCCATCATGTGGAAAAGTGTGCCTCGTCCCGGAGCACAATTGGTGAGCGAGCTCGAAGAGCCTAATTACGAGGCCCTTCAAAGACAGGATAATATCCCAAGTGAATCATTTGGGGCAATAAATATAGATGATTCTCCGTCGGGCCCTGTGTTCTCCAAAGGGCAATTACGAGATACCCATGCCGTGAGGACTCCTGATGTGGGAACGACCCATGAAAGGAATGACATGTTTTGGGAGTGCATTGTGAGGATCGAGGATGGTGCCGATACTAACTTCTCGTTTATTATTTTGTGGCCCAAACTCTTTTTAAACAAGTAAGTTCTTGCCCTTAAAATTACGCTTGTGCTTTATCCTTGTTGTTTTGAGACCAACTTCTTCCTTTTGTGAAGGAGGTAACGCTCCATCAAGAAGCTTTTTCCAAGTCTTGATCCGAGCTTGCTCGATGCGAGGCTGAGCTCAAGAATCTCTCAGAAGTGACGGACGGCCTTAAGATGCTCTATGTCAAAAAAAGATGGGGAGATCAATGATCTTCAAGCCGAACTGGCGAAGGCCCGTCAAGAAGATATTGTGCTTATTGAGCGGGTAATGCAAGTTCTTTTTGGGATTTAACTGCATGCTTATTTGATTTAGTGACAAATGCCTTTAATTTTGCAGGCTCAGCAGAACGGAGAGCTAATGGAGCAGCTTCGAGAGGAGATTAAGCTAAAAGAGACTGAGACACTTGGGTAGAAGTAGCAAATGGACTGTCTTGCCTCTGAGAAAGAGATACTTCAGGCCCAGTTAACTTCGATGGAATGCCAACTTCAAAATGCAAAAGGGAAAAGCTTGGCCCGGAGATTAAAGATTGAGGAGCTAGAATCTAAATCGGCCGCAAACTTGCGAAGGCTAAACCCAAGGAAGAGGCATTTGTGGCTTCTTAGGAGATCTCCATTGCTACTGAAGTCAAATTATCTTGTGTTCTCAACCATTCCAGGCGACATTCCCGGAGAGAAACGTTTGAGGAGGTGCACAATCGTGGCTTCGACCTCTCTACTGATATTTAGAAAGCAAAAACTTTAGAGGAAAAGGCTGTCTCTTTGCTCTCTGATGACGAGGATTCCACTACTAGTTCCAAAAGTGTGGGAGATGAGGATGAAGTCCTCGAGAGGGAGATTCCTGAAGATGCGGCCCCTGATGATGCGGCCCCCGATGATGTGGCTCTTGAGGATGTGGCTCTCTAGGATATGGCCCCGAAATAGATTAGATTTTTTTTCTTTGTTTTTGGTGTACGGGCCCCTCTTGGGCGTAGTAAATATCTTTTGTACATATCTTTTTATAAATAATTTCCTTTGTTTTTTCTCTTATTTGTATGGAACTCTTCCTTATCTTCGTTTTGTTACAAATTTCGATAACTTGGATGATCAAGTGATTCGTTTATAAATATAACAACCGCTAGGTTTTTCAATGATCAACGGGAGAACCTGTAATAGCATACCTCTTAAGCTTTTTGTTAATCCTCGAGCTATGTGTAAGTCGATATGATGCGAGCTCGGGATAATGGGACTCTTGAGTTCGAGTTGAGTAAGAGTAAGGTCTCGAACTTCGCATGCTTCGACCCTAGGCTCTTTTAGGTCGACCCTTATGCTCTTTAAGTCGGGCCACTTCGGCCTCTAAGACGACTATAGTTTTTCCCTCTTTTCGACTAGAATATTTAGTTAAAATTTCTTTATGCCATAGTACGTATTTGTTTTGTACCCGTTAGGTTTTTAGAAGGTTCAATCAATCGGAACCTCATTTGTAATTTGTTTGTGTTACAATAATCGAATACCTCTTGAGGCTTTTTTCAAAGGCTAATTTAATCGAAGCCTATAAATTATTCGAGGGCTGATTTTATCGAAAGCGTTTTTTCATTTACCAAGGGTATCCTACTTTAATCGGTTTTTATAGTATTTGAAGGCCATTAACTTATCATTGAAGTCGAACGTCTCTGAGATGCATTACTTTGGCCGTATCCTTTTTGTATGGTCGTAGCCTTCCGATATGTCTCTTAAACTTGTTTCTCGATAAAACTTTGAACTTGTTCAAAAGGTTAGTCCCCGAGTATGATAGCCTTGGCCTTTATGTCGAGGAGATACCTCTTTTAGGTCTTATGAACTCGAGTTTAGATGACTCGAATGTGTTGACCGTCGATTGCAGTCCCGGAGTATTTGAGGTGTACTTGTGTTTTGTCCTTGAGCCGTTTCTTGCAAAATTACAAGTATGATGTTTGTATAAGAGCAAATTTTGTTTGAGACACAAAGTGTTTTTTGATATAGAAAGAATGCTTCTTTGAATAATTTGATACATGCATACATGTTTTACCCTCGAGGATCGACTATTCTATATGGCACGGTTCATCTGACCATTTGGTCCATTATAATGTTTTCCTATCGAGGCCCTCTTTGGCGTGAAGTATTTTCCTCGAAAATATAATCTCTGTGGCTGATGCCCCCCAGTATTCGATGTTGATTGAAAAGAAGCCTTGGATACTGTTGAGTTCTCCTTAGGTAGCACATAGTTGTTGCCTCGTTAAAAACCTCGCCTGTAAAACCCATTTGGGACAAGATTCAATCTAAGAGAAAAAGAGTGCAAAGCGTGCTTAAAGCCCAAGGTATTTGTGTGGAAAGGTGCCCTCGGCATTGATCGAACATCTGCAAAAAGTTAGACCTAAATTTAAATAAAAAAGGAGAAGGTCATACCTTAGCAGTAATATTGTTTGTGTAATGATACATTCCATTTTTTGACAATTGCTCGCGTTCCATCGTGCCAAGTTTGTACGATCCTTTACCAACAACTCCGATGACTTAGTACAATCCTTCCCAACTCGAGCCTAGTTTCCCTTCATTCGGATCTTGAGTATTGAGGGTGACTTACCGTAGAACTGAATCCTTAATTCTAAAGTGTTCTTCTCATTTTTATAGGCAACTACTCATAGCCTCGTGATTTGACTCCTTTGATGCATGTCAAAACCTGGCACTGGTTTGTCTGACTTCGACCGGGATTAAGGCCTCAGAGCCATATACTAAAGAGAAAGGAGTATCCCCCGTGCTGGACTTTGATGTCGTTCGATATGCCCAAAGGACCTCCGGTAGAAATTCTCTCCATTTTCCTTTGGCATCATCAAACCTTTTCTTTAGGTTTTGAACAATAGTCTTGTATATTGACTCGACATGCCTGTTCCCGGTTGGATGATATGGTGTTGATAAAATCCTTTTTATTTTTTTGTGCTTCGAGGAACTCCGTTACCTTGCTACCGATGAATTGCTTGCCATTGTCGCACACGATTTCAGTAAGTATCCGAACTGACACATGATATGGTCCCAAATGAAGTCGATAACTTCTTTTTTCTGTCCTTCTCGAAGGTCTGTGCTTCCACCCACTCATAAAAGTAATCATTCACAAACAAAATAAATTTAGCTTTACTTGGTGTCATTGGTAGAGGTCCGACGATGTCCATTCCCTATTTTATGAAAGGCCACCGGGACAGGACTGAGTGTAGATGCTCTCCGGGCTGATGAATCATTGGTGCAAACCTTTTACATTTATAACACCTTTTAACAAACTCCTTAGTGCCCTTTCCATGTTATCCCAGTAATATCCTACTCTAATAATTTTGTTGACCAAATACTCGGCGCCGAAATGATTCCCAATAGTAACTTTGTGGATTTTTTGTAGAACATAATCGGTGTCCCCCGGTGCTAAACATACCGCTAATGGTCCATTGAACGTTCTCCTGTACAATGTTCCATCTTCATCCAATGTGAAACTAGAAAATTTGGTTCGCAGAGCGCTCGGCCCTTTGTGGTTCGATGGGAGTTTTCAATTTTTCAAAATTGTCGATACACTTATTCCTCCAATCCCAAGTCAGACTTGTAGAATTTATCTCGGCATGACCCTCATTGATCACAGACTTCAATAATTGGACGACAGTCCCCGGGACGATATCATCTTCTTCAACCGATTACCCCAAATTAGCAAGTGCATCGGCCTCACTATTTTGTTCTCGAGGCACATGTAGAGTCCACTCCTTAAAGTGGTGCAAAATTACATGTAGCTTATACAATTACCGTTGCATCCTATCCTCTCAAACTTCAAAACTTCTGTTTACTTGATTAACCACCAACAGTGGATCGCACTTGGCTTCAATGACTTCTGCCCCCAAGTTCTTAGCTAGCTCGTGACTTGCAATCATGGCCTCATACTCGGCCTTATTATTAGCCAACCTAGAAGTCTTGAGAGATTGTCTAATAGTACTACCTGTTGGTAGCTTCATAACAATGCCGCGCCCAGACCCTTTCACATTCGAGGCACCGTTCATGAAAAGGTTCCATACGCCCGAAGATATACCCGATTTTAGCATAAGTTCTTTCTCCACTTCTGGTACGAGGGTCGGCGTAAAATCGTCCATAAAGTCATCCAAGATTTGAGACTTGATGACCGTTCGGGATTGATACTCGATATCGTACTCGCCGAGTTCGATTGTCCATTTGGCCAATCGGCATATTTCAGGTTTATGCAAAACATTTCGGAGAGTATAAGCGATTAACATATGTTGACATGTGATTTTTAATAGTTATTTTGCTTACGTATGATTAATTAAATAATATCGTATTCTTATTCTCGATCTCGGATAAAGAATAATATTTAGGTTCAAACTACTTGTTTTTAGACCTAATTTTCTTAGCTCATAACAATCCGAGCCTACCACACGGGAAGGAATACAGAAAGAAGACATTGGTACAAATCCCGCGTGACCCCCTTATTTTGGTCTTAAGGTTTGTTTTCTTTTTTTAAACAAAAAAATGACACTACACATGGGGACAAAAGAAAAAGACTACACTAGGTCTTGATTTTTCCTTCAGATTGGGGACCCATGAGTTTTTTTAATAAAAAAAAAAGGAAAAGGGGAAGGGTACACGGCTTGGAAAGAAATAGAATGAAGACTTAGTCTTCATTTTTAAATAGTCGAAAAAACAAAAAACAGGGGGAACACACATTTTTGGACATTACACACCTTACACCCCTCCCTCTCTTTAACAACAATCGTCCAATATAATCTCAATAGGATTTGAAAAGGATAGTATATACGAAAATCTTACCCTTACCCTTGGATAAAAAAATTATTTTCAAATAGACCTCTAACATCCTTTCCTTCAAGAAGTTCCACCTTTCTCTTGGAAGACTCGAACTTACAGTCTCTCTGCTATCTCATCTTCTTCAAACCACCCCCACTGCCCGCCTTCATCATCTTCTTCTTTTTGTCAAATACACGGACCAAACGAACCTCCTGTTCCATTTTTTTTTAACAGAACAAAGCAAAACCCAAAAATCCCACCAGCTGCTCACGCCCCCCACGACACCTGAAGCAGTCCGCCCCTCCAGTTGTCCGTCAACCAAGCTCCGTCTACCACTCAAGTCCGCTACCCCCATCCAGCCACCGTTTCTGCCAAACGAACCACCACGACCATAAATCCACCTCCTTCACGTCTCAAAGCCACCACTGTCCGTGACCGGAAAAAATCGAACAGACAGCCTGCTTCGTTCGCCATCTCCCTCACCAAACGACCCCTCTCGTCATAGCCACCTGAGCCCGTCTCCATCCTTAAGTCCAAGCCATCGTCATCTTCATCCCCCCACACCCGCAATCCAACCAGTCCAGCCCGTCGACCTCCCAACTTTGACCAGCAGCGCCCGCCAAGCAGCACGTCGACCAGCAGTTGTTCGTTGCTGTTGCTGCCTCACCCATCAGCTCCTAAGCAACCTTCCATCTCCAACAGAAAAACCCGACAAAACCCTAAGCCAGTCGACAACCCAAGCAGCCCCGACGGCCAGTCGACCACCCTCCAGTCATCTTCTTCCTCATCTCCCTCACGCCCAAACGACCCCAGCGGCTGTTGCTCGACAGTGAGAAAAATAAAGCAGATATGGTAATAGGAATGTGAGAAGTTTTCAGTTCAGTTCCGTTCGAGGTTCCGTCGAAGTTGCCGTTTGTCGTTCTGAGTTCGTCGAGGTTCGAAGGTTACTGTTCCTTGTTTCATTTTGTTTATTTCTTATATTATGGTTCAGTATGAATGACAGTATTTCATATAGACATATTTCAACAATATACTTTCCTTGTTAAAAATATTTATTTTATGGTTAGTTACTATGACTGCATGTGCTTAATGTGAATGTGAAAACATATTGTGAGTTTCAGTTTTTACAAGAATTTTTACTTTTTGTGCACATATTTGTGTTTAATTTAACATCCAGTGAATTGTTGCAACATACAACAACAACCCATTATAATCCCACTTAGTAGGGTCTGAGGAGGGTAGTTTGTACGCAGACCTTACTCCTACCTTTGGGTAGAGAGGCTATTTCCAACTAGACCCCCGGCATCCTTCCCTCCAAGAACTTCCCACATTGCTCTTGGGGAGACTCGAACTCACAACCTCTTGGTTGGAAGTGGGGGTTGCTTACCATCAGAGCAACCCCTCTTGTCAATTGTTGCAACATACATTTTCATGTAAATTCCTAAACAAGCTAGCTGGCTCGTTAGGAAACTGATTGGAGCAACGAAATGGTGGGCAAATGATGAAACAGGAATGCAAACATGTACTCAAAATGGGCAATTTAGCATCAGAAAAGCATACAGCACCCCGCAATACCCCAAGGTCCAATGGAAAAACTTAGTGATGGTGACTGGCATGCTCCCAAAACAGAAATACATTTTATGGATGGCACTGCACAAGCGACTGGCAACAGTTGACAGATTGGTTGGATGAGGCCTACAAATTAATACATCTTGCATCCTATGTGAAAGAGATATTGAAGAAACACAAGATCATTTGTATTTTGAATGCGTATATTCCAAAAAACTGTGGAAAGGTATGTTAAATGGGATGAAGTACCAAAGAACAATCGGTACATGGGAATCAGAAGTGCAATGGTTGTCGGGCAATGTCAATAGCAGGAATCCCAGAAAAGCCATCCTCAGAGTGGTATTTGCAGCAGTAGTCTACGCCATCTGGACGGAAAGAAACAACAGAAGATTTCAACAACTGATCAGAACCAGCCAAGATCGAGCAAAGGAGATTACAATTCAAGTGCACATTGCTGGAATGAAACACTCGAAATGGAATCCCAGACTGTGAATCACTATCCCCTTGTGTGATTCTTCATAACACTTTCTTTGTCTGTAATAGGAAAAAAAAATAGTTTAACAACATAGTTGTGAAGTTTACTATTTGATTGTATTTCTGAGATCTGTTCTAGAGTCCAAATAAACAGCTGATGTAAATTGCTAATGGTTGAAATAAAATTTCTTTTGACCAAAAAAATAATCATGAGTACTAGTGTTAAGTCTTATTTTTCAATTTTGAATTAATAGAAGTTGTGTTTAATGGTGGCATGATTTCTAGTAGCTATGGGTACGGTTCCCGTAACATAGTTATATTATTTAATTTCCAAAATTCGGGGATGCATTTCAGGTAACCAGACTTCAATTTCGAATAAGTTTAAATAAAGCGTGTCGTAAACTACATGTGCTATGGTTTGAGATATTTTAAATAACCCTGAATTTTCCTTAATGTTAAAAGCTTTGAATAATAACACCCTTTTTGCTTTTAACCTTTGGTTTAACTTTAACTTTTGCTTTAATTTTAACTTTTGTTTTAACTTTGGCTTTAACTTTTGCTTTTGCTTTAACTTTTGCTATAACTTTGGCTTTATCTTTAGTTTAAACATAGGTATAACATGTATCAAAATCATATATTAGTCATTACAACAGTTTAAGCGACCGTGCTAGAACCACGGGATACGGGGGTGCCTAACACCTTCCCTCGGGTCAACAGAATTTCTTACTTAGAATTTTGGGCTCGCAGACTTCATTTGGAAAGCCGAATATTTTCCTCGAATTGGGATTCAAGATAAACCGGTGACTTGAGACACCAAAAGCCAACCTTTCCCAAGTGGTGACTCTGAAATATATATGATAATCTCATTTCGAATATTGTCACTTAAATTTGCACTATCCCTCGGGGTACGCGCGGGTAAAAAAGAGGTGACAACACACATATTGGGTGACACTGGAAATATGGCTTTAACTTTCTAGATGCGCTTATTAATGCAAGTGCTAATTTTTCTAAGTGAGAGTATCTAGTTTGAGCATCTTCTAGAGTTAGACTTATATAATAAATAGGGAATTGCGTACCTTGTTCCACTCGAACTAACACCCATTGACCGTTATCTCGGATACTGCCAAATGTAAGCAAAGCTTTTCATCTACATTCGGGGTGTGAAGTAGAGGTGGGCTCGATAAGTATCGCTTTAATTCTTCCAAGGCTTTTTGGTATTCCGGGTTCCATGCGAAATCCTTTTTCTTTTTGAGCAAGGAAAAGAACCTATGACTTCGATCTAATGACCTCGAAATGAATCAGCTCAAGGCGGTTATTCGTCCTGCTAGCCTTTGCACAAATTTTCATGCTATCCACGATTATGATATCTTCGATGGCCTTGATCTTATCGGGGTTGATCTCTATTCCTCGATTAGATACCATGAAGCCGAGGAACTTTCCTGAGTCGACTCCGAAGGCATACTTTTCCATGTTAAGCTTCATATTGTACTTCCTCAAGATTTATAATATTTCCTGCAAAAGAGTTAAATGGTCCTCTGTGCACAGGGACATAAGCAATATATCGTCAATGTAAACTTCCATTCAGTTACCTATATGTTCCTCAAACATTTTGTTAACTAGGTGTTAGTATGTAGCTTTTGTATTTTTTAGTCTTAAGGGAATTATGTTGTAACAATAAGTTCCGAACTGAGTGATAAACAAGGCCTTCTCCTAGTCCCACTGGTTCATCTGAATCTGATTGTACATGTAGTAGGCATCGAGAAAGGTAAGGATCTCGTGCCCGATCGTGGCGTTGATCATGCGATCGATGTTAGGCAGTGAAAAAATTCTTAGGCCAAGCTTTGTTTAAATCGTTATAATCTACGAACATTCTAAGTTTGTTTCCTTTTGTAAGAACTACAACTACGTTGGCTAACCACTCAGAGAATTTTATCTCTTGAATATTCCCTATTTTAAGAAGCTTGATGATGTGATTCTTCGAGTTAACAAAGAACCAACCGACCAGGATTAAGATCTTGAAACAAAAAATGTGGTTTATGGGCGGATTTTAGGAAACAACGTATCTCAATTTATAGGAATTGAAATCTAATGATTCAAAAATGAGGTGAAAGATGACGATCTAAAATATAAGAAATATTATTTATTCGTTCAAAAATGTAAATAACGACGCTACACCGGTTCAATGAAAGTTATGAATCTATGATATCAAAAGAATGAATTTAGATCAAGAAACATGTTCTTGAAAGATCAAAAACTAAACAAGTTCCTAAAGTCACCACTTGGAATCAATTAACGTGATAAAGAAACACCACGCGCAATTGAAAACAAGATAAAGACGATCATTACCTTGCTTGAAACCAAAAACAAGGATAAAGAAGATAAAATAGAGAAAAACACACTATTGTAAACTAGGCAAACCTTAAAAACGTGAATTGCCTTCTATAAGGCAAGAGAACCCTTTATATAGGCCTAGAGTTTCTTCTTTGATGACTACAATTCCTATTCTAATAAGGAAATAAAATAACGAGACAAGTAAAGTAAATCCCTATTCTATAATGAAAAGAAACTAGAATCCTACTAAAGGAAAATCCTTATTCTAACAGGAATAAACTAAATACTATTTTAATAAAGAAAGGACCTTGGATTCTTGAAATAAATCTTGGGCCTTTTGAACTTGAAGACTCATCCACACACCTATCCGCGGGCATATAAGAACTTGTTTTTGGCGAGCTAAATAACAAAAGGCTGATATAGCTTCTTGATTTACATCATTCTCCCTTGGTTGAAAAGGACTTTTCCTCGAGTCTAAAGGCTCTACAAATGGCGCAAGGTTAGAACATTAAATATTGGTAAAACCCCATAATCGTCCGGTAGATCCAATCTGTAAGAATTGTCATCTAAGGTTTGAACAACTCGAAATGGACCATCAACTCTTGGTTGCAACTTAGGAAACTTTTGGTTAGGAAATATTTCTTTCCTCAAGAATATCCAGACTAAGTCTGCCATGTTAAAGAACTGTTGTTTTCTCTTGTTATCAACTTGTTTCTTATATGCCTTTGTTTGTCTATCAATCTCTTCGACTTCTTTCTCATGCAACTTTTTTAATTGCTTAATCCTCTCATCAGCATCTCTACTAAAATAATAGGTTTTAAGAAGAGGAGACAAGTCTAATGGACCAAGAGGATTCCTACCATAAACCACTTCAAAAGGACTTTTTCCATTTGTTCGATTCACAGACTTGTTGAAAGCAAACTCAGCATGTGGTAGCAAGGATTCCCACTCTCTTATGTTCTTCTTTATCAAACTTTTTAGTAGTGCACCTAAACTTCAATTGACTACCTCTGTTTGTCCATCCATTTGAGGCTAATAAGATGAGCTATATTTCAACTCCGTACCAAGCTTAGCCCATAAAGTACGCCAAAAATGACTGAGAAACTTAGCATCGCGATCAAAAATAATGCTTCTTGGAATGTCGTGTAACTTGAAAATGTTGTTAAAGAACAAAACAACCACATGAGTTGCATCACTTGTCTTGTTGCATGGGATAAAGTCTTCCATCTTAGACAATATGTCAACAACAACAAAGATAGCATCCTTGCCTCATTGAGTCCTTGGCAATCCAAGCACAAAATTCATGCTAATATGTTCTCACGGTGTTGTAGGAATTGGCAAAGGATTATATAATCCTTTATTGCTCCCATGCATTTTTGCTTTTCTACATGTTTCACAACGCCTAATCTGACTCAATACATCTTTGTTCAATTTAGGCCAATAGAAGTTTTCTTGAATCATTTTCAGTGTTTTATAATGGCCAAAATGACCAGCTAATCCACCCTCATGTGCTTCCCTCACAATGGACTCCCTTAAAGAGCTTTGTGGTATGCAAAGTTACTTTCCATAGTAAAGAAACCCATCTCAAATTACAAAATTCTATGTGGACCGTCCAAGTATCTCTTCCAAATATCTCCAAAGTATGGATCAACTTCATAAAGCTCTTTGATATGGTCTAATCCAAATACATTAGTTTGCATCATAGAAATTAAACATGGTCTTCTACTAAGAGCATCAGCCACTTGATTGAGGTTTCTGGCTTTGTGCTTAGTTACGAACTGAAAATTCTAAAGGAACTCAACCCATTTTGCATCCCTTGCGTTGAGCTTTTGTTGGTGACTAAGATACTTTAGTGCCTCATGATCTGAATATAGCACAAAATCTCTTGGTAATAAATAATGACTCCAATGTTACAACAGACTAACAATAGCATAGACCATTTTTTCATAGGTGGAGTACTTCAATTTAGATCCACTTAGCTTATCGCTAAAATAAGCCACGGGTCTACCTTTCTGGCTAAGAACTTCTCCAACACCAACACCTGAAGATCACATCAAAGCTAGGTAACTGAAGGATAGGAGCTTGTGTCATCTTCTTCTTTATCAATTCAAAACTCTTTTAAGCTTCTTAATTCCACTTGAACATGCCTCCTTTCAAACACTTAGTTATAGGGGCAACCAAAGTGCTGAATTTTTTTATAAATCTTCGATGGAAGGACACCATTCCATGAAAGCTCCTTATATCTGAAATTGACCTAGGAATTGGCCAATTTATGATTTCTTCAATATTGCTTGGGTTAGCTTGAATACCAGCACTAGTTACAACATAACCAAGAAAGTAAACATTGGTAGTATAAAAGATGCACTTCTTGAGTTGTGCATATAGCTTCTCTCTCCTTAAGGTTTCAAAAACCTTCTCCAAATGCTTTTCATGCTCAACTTCGTCTTTGCTATAAATTAGGATATCATCAAAGTAGACAACAACTAACTTCCCAATGAATGGTCTAAACACATGAGTCATAAGCCTTATGAATGTGCTAGGAGCATTCGACAAACCAAAAGGTATTACCAACCATTCATACAAGCCTTGGCTAGTCTTAGAGGTAGACTTCCATTCATCACCTTCTTTCACACGAATCTGGTGGTACCCACTCTTCAAATCAATCTTTGAAAAGATTTTAGAAGCATGTAATTGGTCAAATAGATCATCTAACCTTGGGATTGGGAAGCGATATTTGATAGTGATCTTGTTGATTGCTCGGTTGTCAACACACATCCTCCAAGTGTCATTTTTCTTAGGAACAAGCAAAGTAGGCATAGCAGAGGGACTAAGGCTCTCCCTTATTAAACCCCTCTCAAATAACTCTTCGACTTGCCTTTGGAGTTTAGCTTGTTGTGTAGATTCATTCTATAAGATGCTTTGTTTGGCAACGATGCTCCGGGTATAAGGTCAGTTTGATGTTGAATATCGCGCATGGGTGAAAGTTCTAATGGAACATCTTCCGAGATCACATCCTCAAACTTAGCAAGTAACTTCTTGGCTCATATATCAAACTCATGCTCCTCACCTTATGAGTATTCCATGGCTACTGCTATGTACAATGGCTCTCCTTTATTGATGTGGCCAATAATTTGTGATCTGGTCATTAGCATATCAGACAACGTCTTTGCCTTCTTTGAAAGTTCTTTTGGGTGCAATGGTGTCAAAATTATCTTACGTCCATTAATTATGAATGAATAGGTGTTACGGTATACATCATGAAAAGCGCGCTTATCATATTGCCATGATCTTCCAAGTAATAAATGGCAAGCATCCATCCTTACCACATCACACCAAATTTGATCTTCATAGATCTTACTAATAGAAAAAGAGAACAAGCATCTTTTAGTAACTTTCATACCTCCACCATATTGCAGCCACCCGATTTTGTAAGGTTTGGGGTATACCTCAGTTTCCAAACCCAATTTTTTCACCATAACTTACGAAATAGCATTAGTGCAACTTCCACCATCGATAATCACTGAACATACCTTGTCGTGTGATGTACACCTCATGTGCAAAAGAACCTGAGGAACAGACTATTGCAAGATATATTTGTGGCTTAAGGAGTGGCACCTCTGATGTTATTCACCTAAAACCTTATTATACATTAAAAAATGTATGAAAGTTTGCCATCAACATCAAGCAACAACAAAAGGATCCAAAGAAATTATACTCCAAGAAGAATTACCACAAGTACATGAGTACTAGTAGTGGTGGTTGTGGAAATTCCAAGGCCATTTATAGAGGTAATTCTTCTAATTCATCTTCAAAAAAGTGATGAAAAGAAACCTCACGGGGATATGACTAGGAAAAGATGCTTTAAGTGCCAAGGTTTTGGTCATGTGCAAGCTGATTGTCCCAACCGAAATGCTATTATGTTAGTTAATGAAGAAGATGATTCCAATCATGAAGACAACCAGCTAATCGAGAAAGTTAATGAGGAAGATGAGGAAACCTATGTTGAACATGAACCTGATGAAGGTGATATGCTTTTTATTTAGAGGATCTTACATGATGAACATAAAGATGAAAAATCACATCACTTGGTTACCTCATCATTTATGAATGCATGCTTCACCTCGGATTGGGGCCTCTTTTTTTGCTTTACAGGTTTGAACCTGGGGTCGATGCTTAGCGAGTGCATTGTTATTTTCCGATGGGATCCCTGTTATGTCCAAATGAGACCAACAAATACAATCCATATTACGCCAAGAAATTGAGCGAGATTTTTCCTGAGTGCGAGGGTTATTCTCGTTCCCAGGTATACCTTTTTCTCGGGCATGTACTCGATTAGTATGACCACTTTCAGTTCCTCACAGTTGACTTGGTTGCATCTGACTCTTCAGGAACAACAAAGGATCGAGGATTAAGGAAATCCTCTTCTTCTTCTTTGACTACCTGTTTTTCCGACTCGATCGGGACTAGAATAGGTTATTTATGTTCCGGCGCTTATTATCTTTGGCCCCTAATTTTTTCGAAGTCGAAGGCACTGGAATCGGTTTTACTTCATCAACTGCAAACATTTCCTTTGTAGTGTTTTGTTCTGCGTAGATCATTTTCACGCCATCCATTGTTCCAAATTTCCTCATTTGATGAAGCATTGAAGATACAACCCCCATGTTGTGTATCCATGGGCCTCCCGAGAAGTGCATCATACCTCATGTCGCCTTTGATGACATGGAATTTCATATCTTGGATGGTCCCCGCCACGTTCATTAGTAGGATTATCTCCCCCTTTATTGTTTCGCTTGCCATGTTGAAGCCATTTAGAACTCGGGGATGCATGTACAATTTGATCTTGTAGGCCGAGCTGCTCTACGACCCTCGATCTGATTATTTTTGCTGAGCTACCTGGATCTACTAGAAGATATTTAACTTGAATTTTTTTAACAAAATAGAAATTACCTGGGCGTCGTTGTGTGGTTGAGATAGGATGCCCTCGGGCACATAGCTCCGAGTCTATTTTTCTCTGGTGATCGACACTTTGGTGCGTTTAAACATATGCCCTTGTGAAACATTAACCCTGCCAACGGTCATATGGATTACATGATGCAGTTCTTCCTGCTCATTTTTTCTCTTTGCATCCCTTTCCCTGAAGTGGTTTTTAGTTCGATCACTGAGAAATTCTCGAAGATGACTCTCGTTGAACAACTGAGCAACTTCCTCCTTTAGCTGCCTGCAGTCTTCAGCTCTATGTCAATGTTTTTCATGATACTTACACATCAATTGGATTTCTTTGAGAAGGATCAGTTTGAATAGGCCTAGGCCACGTGGTGGCCTTGATATTTCCAATAGATTACACGATCCCTGATGCATCTACAGTCAAATTATACTCCGATAATCGAGGTGCTTCCTCGGAGTCGGTATGTTTATCGAACGCGTTCTTACTCATGAGTACCCGATAGATTTGACCTTGATTATTTCTTTGGTAATTTCGAGGAGCATTACGCCCAGAGCTATTTTTTCTCCGATCTACATACGGCTGATATTGTTCTTTGTTCAATCTTGATTCCCTATTTGTATCCCTCGGGGGCTTAGCTGCCAATCTATTAGGATGAACTAAACCCGAGGAATTTCCAACTGGTCATCTTCAATCCTGATCTTCAATTGGTAACAATTATGCACGTCTGAGCACGTCACAGCGGGATAATCAATAAGGTTCTTCTTTAATTGTCGAGACATGATCGAACTGCGCTCGTTCAAACCCTGCATAAAAGCCTGCACTGCCTAGTCATCCGAAACCGGTGGTAATTCCATTCGCTCCATTTGAAACCAGGATACGAACTCCCTTAATATCTCGTCGTTCCTCTGTCATATCTTAAAAACGTTTAATTTCCTTGTTGCCACATTTATGGCCCCAGGATGTGCTTTCACGAAGATGTATGCTAACATAGCAAACGAATCGATAGAGTTCAGGGGCAAGTTGTGATACAAAATCATGGCCTCCTTTGACAAAGTTTTCCCAAATTTCTTCAATAATACCGATTCAATCTCATCATCATTTAAATCATTTCCCTTAATCTCGCAAGTATATGAAGTAATATGCTCGTTAGGGTCGATTGTATGTTGCGACCAAAACACTCACGCAAGCGTACGCGATCGACAAGTAATATAGTAGTAAGTAGAGTATCGTTCCCGCGAGGAATTATAATCAACTTCTTGACTAATATTAACTAAAATAATTATCAATTTATGCTATATTATGACCAAATATTTAAAGAGCCAATTTACAACTTAATTAATAAATGCACAATAATTCAATGTAAAATTACTACACCAATTTCCAATATGTTTATAACAATTTGGATAAATATATTCCTGGGTCATGGACTTGCTAGAAATTATGCTACTATATTAGCTTAAAATTGATTTATTGAATTATCATGGTTATTGATTATAGGGTTAATAATATTCATAAGAATCTTTCGAGTTCTAATGCATCTATTCAAGTTAAATTAATAACTATATGTCTATGGTATTAATATTAGCAAGAATACATTTACAACTCCTATTCTTCAACCAAACAAGTCAATTAAGTATATGTCTATCTTAATTGCGAATTCTTCACCCGATGCCCGGGATTCAAAACTTGTTCTATTTGATTTTATATGCAACCAAGAATTTCCTTTGTCAAGTTTAATTCGAGATCCGTAAATAATATTTTACTGTTAGCTACGCAGTAAAATAATTAAGATCAAAATCAAATAAATAACCCATAACGTTATTCAAGATCTTCAATCTAAGCTTCAAATAACATAATTATCTAACATCCATGACCCAAGAATACTAGAAGTTTTAGCTACTCATAATCATAAAAAAATTAACAATAAAAGTCTTATACATAATATAAGCAAATATTAAAAGAAAGTTTAGAAAACTTGATGAATCCTTGCTTCAAGATTGTAGTCTTCTTCTTCTCTTCACTTCAAGAATTGGATTTTTCTTCATTTTCCCTCTCTAAAATTATTTCTTCACTTCCCAACTAGATCACACTAATGGAGCTTTACTTTATGTTAATTAAGTGGGATCAAGGGAAAATTCCAATTTTATCGCTCAACAACTATTTTCAGGAACCTGGACTAGCGCGACCGCGCATCTGACCGCGCTAGTCAAGTTATGTTTTAGACTGGATTGTTTTCATGATGTTCCTTCATATTTAGTCCCGATGTATTTTTGTTGCTCTTATTCCAATCCTATATCGTTTTACATAATATAGGCTTCTTAACCTGAAATATAATTAATTCATTATTAAAGCCCATATTTCATCAATTAATCACAATTTTTCATTGGAATATAATTAAGCAGAAGCATATATAATAGTTAAATCACCTAGATTTTCCCTATTATCATTGTGCTATTGTATTTGGGTATATCTGGCATGTGAAACTTTTTAGGAATGGGCTTCGGAGCCACACTCGGAGGGACCGACTTTTGCATGAACTTTTTGGCATCCAAACCTTTCAAGACCGGAGGTGCCCTGGATATTTGATCCGCACGGGAGTTATAAGCTCCACCTTTTTGTCATTATCCTCAATGAGTCTAGAATTAATTATTTTAGACTACCTAGAAACGATTCTAGGATTTCTGTCAACGAGTCTAGAAATAATTATTCTAGACCACCTAGAAATGACTCTAGGAATTTCAACACTTCTAGGAATGACTTTAGATCACCTAGAACGTTTTTTGCTCAACCGAGACATATGCACAACCCGAACGTAGAATGTCATTATTGCAACCGAGTAGGACACATAGCACCCATATGTTTTACAAAACATAGGGATTTATCTTGTAGCTATGATTATTATTTGCCTAACCCCCAAGGACCCAAAAGTGTTCGGGTACCTAAAACCTATTTTTAGGTACGTTTGCAGGTGTGCTTGAAGACTACAATATTGTAGTAGATGCACCAAGCACGAAACCTTATTGCATCAAGGGGGAATTTCGGTTAGTTATCATATTTTTGATAAAAATCTAATAGTCGATATATACTAACAAGTGGTATATGTGTGTTAAAAGTTGATTCTTGTTTTGATGAATATAACTTTTGATGTGTTAAGAATAATAGCTGATATGTGTTTACGATTAATATATTTTTCTGTTAACAATTGGTATCAATTATTTCTTTAAATAATAATTGATTCATGTTTTGATAACTTTTATTTTGAATAACAATTGGTATCAATTATTTTTGTTAAAAATAATGATTGATTCATGTCTTGATGAATATTATTTGTTTGAATAACAGTTGGTATATTCTTGAAAAATAAATGATTCATGTTTAACAGTTGGTAACAGTTGGTATGTGTTAACTGTTGGCATGTCTTTGTTAAAAACGTTTCATTCATGTTTTGATGAATACAACTCTTGATTTGTTAAAAATTAACAGTTGATATTTTTTTTCTCTTTAAACAAATGTTTATTTTGTTTTTTTTCCTAACAGTTGGAATCAAAAAGAAACATTTATTATGTTTTTCTAATAATTGGTATTATTTTGATTGATATGTTTTGCTTTTCTAACAATTGGTATACTTTTTATTTATTTGTCTTCATCATGCATATTCCTCATTATCTTTCCTATTTTATTTTGACATTTGTATGCCCAAAAGAGGGAAGTGTCGAAAGGGGGAAGTAGCCTTAGTATACTCTCTTTTTGCTAATGCCAAAAGGGGGAAGAGATTAGGCGATATGCATCTAGTAAGGGGGAATGTCTCCACCTTTTAGTATGCCTTAATTGAGGAGGAATATTCAATTAAGGGGGAATAGTTTGCATGACTTGTATGTTGAGATATAGCGTAGCTTTAGGGGGAATCCGATATGCATATCTCCTATTGTTTGTCATTATCAAAAAGGGGGAAATTGTTAGACCTTGCATGGAAATCATTGATATCTTTGATATATGCGCTTTGGTTGTATTAGCATGATTTCCAAGTGTAGGTTTTGATGAATGACAAACAACGAAGTAAATTGTCATGCATATCTAACGAAGTCAATTGTCATACAATATATGCATATCTCTTATTGTTTGTCATTATCAAAAAGGGGGAAATTGTAAGACCTCGTTTAACCTTGTTTGGAAATTATTGATATATTTGATATGTGTGCTTTGGTTGTATTAGCATGATTTCCAGGTATAGGTTTGATGAATGACAAACAATGAAGTCAATTGTCAAACAACGATATTGTATGACAAACGATGAAGATGCATTAGCAAACAATCGAGATGGTTGACAAATCAATGGTGATGAATCAAACAATCAAGATTGGATGCCAAGAAGCATATTGATGAAGGGATTGCACAAACAATCCAAGACGAGCTCAAGAGTTCAAGACCGAAGACCAAATGCGTAGGTCGTTTGGTAGAACCAATGTAAGAATAACATTTAAGTTATCTCGTCTTTTGGCTCAACATAGGTCATTATTAATATGCATAAAATCATTTTATTAAATCACATATATCATAAACATTTGTAATATACTTCAAACAAAATGTTTTTAACGTTTTCACTTTAACCAAAATGATTTTCGAAGTAAGTTTTTTATTCTGGTATACTCTGGTATATTCCAGCTTTGATTCTGGTATATCCTGATATATTAAAGATTTAATATGCATAAAATCATTTTATTAAATCATATATATCATAAAAAATTTTAATATACTTCAAACAAAATGATTTTAACGTTTTCATTTTAACCAAAATGGTTTTTGAAGTAAGTTTTCAATTCTGGTATACTCTGGTATACTCCAGTTTTGATTCTGGTATATCAATGATATATTCTGGTATATTCCAGCTTTGTTTTAAACTGGATTTTTACGCAAGCCTAGATAATCGATTAACCAAAATAGATAATCGATTATATCACTTAAATAATCGATTATCACTATTGGTTAATCGATTATCTCATATCTGTTGCCTTCCAACGACTAGTTTTTTGAACGTTTGAACTAGATAATCGATTATCTACTTTGGTTAATCGATTAACCTGTTGAAAAAATCAGATTTAGTGTTTAAACATGAGCAACTGACATAATACCTCCAAACTCTATAAATAGAGGTCTTTGGAGCTGATTTTACAAGAACAACAACTCTCATTATTCTTGAATATATTAAAATCATTTGTGCATCATTTTTAGAGCTTTTGTTGAGCCATTTGAGAGACAACTTTGTGTTGTTCATAGAGCTTATTTTGTATCTCATTATCTACTCTTCTTAGAGAGTCTTTTTTGTAAAAGGGAGAAGTTCTTGAGAAGTTCCTTCAAACTTAGTAAGTGAAGTCTTGGGGTGAGGTATCCTCGAGCAAGAAGTCTTGTGGTGCGGTATCCACGAGCAAGTTGAAGTCTTGTAGAACGTACATCTACGAGCAAGTGTAACGGTTTGTTAGGCACCCGGAAGCTTAACGAAATTAGTTGAAACTCGAGAGAGTCTCTCGGGAGACTGGACTAACCACACGTGTGGCGAACCAGTATAAATTTGGTGTGTTCCTTCATTACACTTTTATTTACTGCACTTATTTTACTCCTGCAATTTTAATTCCGCAAAATTTACCGACATTCTCGTGCCTCACTATTCACCTCCCCTCTAGTGAACGGCATAAATCCTAACAGTAGGTTGCTACAATTGTGGACACTCGCACGAAGGATAGCTATTAATGTTCTGTAAAATGGGTGACCATTTAGGTAGCTTTACGCCAGTAAAGTGCAGTTGAAGTGTAATCTCCTTTGCTCGATCTTTGGCATCTCTGCTTGATTGTTGAAACCTTATGTTGTTCCTTTCCATCCAGATGTTGTAAACTACTGCTGCAAACACCACACCTATGATGGTTTTTCTGGGGTTTATGCTGTTAACATTAGCAGTTTACCTTTGCACTTATGTTTCCTATGTACCTGTCGTTCTTTGATACTTCAACCATTGTAACGTACCTTGCCACAGTGTTTGGGAGTATAAGCAGTCAAAGTATAAATGGTCGTGTGTTTCTTCAGTGTCTCTTCCACATAAAATGCAGGATTGATTAATGTGAATTCCCCATTTAGCTAATATGTCAATTGTTGCCAAGCGTCAAGCGCCATCCATAAGATGTATTTCTATTTCGGGAGCATGCAGTCACAATCAATAATTTTTTCCATCATACCTTGGGATATTGTGGAGTGTGTTAGATAATACGCTTAACGCTAGAGGGGGGGGTGAATAGCGTTACAATAAAAATTAGCGTAAACTTGCGGAATTTAAAATTTGCAGGAAATAAATAAGTGCGATAAAAAAGAAAAACCACACCGAAATATTCTGGTTCACCACAACTCGTGGCTAGTCCGGTCCCCGAGAGACTCTCTCGAGATTTCCACTAACTTTTCAAGCTTCCGGGTGCTTAACAAACCTTTACAACTTGAGGACACAAGCCTCAAAACCTTTGCTCGGAGATACAACACTCCAAGACTTCAACCAAGGAAACACAAGTTCCTTCTTACAACAAGAGAATAACAATTCTCTTCAAGTGTACAATACACTAAGCACTCAAACAAGACACTCCTTAATGAGTAGAGATGAGTAAAAGAATACGCTCAAGATCACAACAACTTTGAACAATAATTTGGCTCTCAAAAACTTATGTAATGAATATAAAATAATAAGCAATAGAGTATGCAAGCTTTAGCAATTGAATGATCAGTTGTTGTGTGTTATTGTGTACTCAAAAGACTGAATTTAAGCTGTATTTATAGTTGAAAAAACTTGTATTACCGTTGCCTAATTGCCAATTAAGAACTGCTGATTTTACATTGTGACAATCGATTGTCAAGAATCCACAATCGATTGTTTGCCAATCGTTCCAAAAATCAATCCCAGATTTTACGCTTCACAATCGATTATCTAAGATCAACAATCGATTATTGGCAACGTTCAAAAAATCATTTCCAGATTTTACGTAAAACAATCGATTATACAAAATCAATAATCGATTATTCAGCAACGTTCAAAAAATCCTTCAGATTTTAATCTCAACAATCGATTATACAAAATCAATAATCGATTATTCAGCAACGTTCAAAAAATCTTTTCCAGATTTTAATTTCAACAATCGATTGTACAAAATCAACAATCGATTACCTGACGGTATTTGAAAATATTTTGGCAACGGTTAGTTATACAATCGATTATACTAAGTTAACAATCGATTATATATCAGTCTTGAAAAAATTTACACACTGCTTCGTGACAATCGATTGTTATATACTCACAATCGATTATTTAGTAACTTTGAAAAAGTCTGGAAGAAACTGCCTCAACACAATCGATTGTCATATGTGCACAATCGATTATTTTGTGACTTTGAAAAATCTGATGCACTGTCTCGTCACAATCGATTGTCATTAACTTCACAATCGATTATTTTGAGCGTTGAAAAACTTTGTACACTGCCTCATCACAATCGATTGTCATAAGGTTCACAATCGATTGTCTTGCAGATTTGAAAAATCTGATGCTCACTGCCTTAACTCAATCGATTGTCATAAGTTCACAATCGATTGTCAAGCAGCTGACTTAAACATAATCGATTATCATAAGTACATAATCGATTATCTTAGTCCAGATTTTAGAGGCATGTTTAAAAATCATTTTGACTAAGGTAAATATGCATTATTTAAAATCGTTTTGCTCTAAATTAAATATGCATGAGTTAAAAATATTTTTACGAGAGAAGCCAAGTCTTGAGTTTAAGTTGTCGGATCAAGATCACAATTAAATACCGACTCATATAAAACTTAATCTCGATCTTTGTCTTGTGCTTGAATCTCGTTATATATCAATTTTGCGCATAGTTTGTCATTCATCAAAACCTGCAAATATGAACACACGTTTAGTATATTGCCTTGAGAACGTGTTTCCAACAATTTCCCCCTTTTTAATAATGGCAAACTTTAATCGGGATATGCATATTAAGCAATTCATAATGACGATTCAAGACAAGAAAAGATATGCAACAAGTATATGGATATGCAAGTTGTTCCCCCTCAATATATGAATTCCCCCTCAATTTATGCCGATAAGTATTGAGAGTGCATACCCGTTATCTTCCCCCTTTTTGCCATTAGCAAAAAAAATGGAATAATAATAAAAAACTTGTTTATTTATTAATAAAACACGGGTACATAATGAGAACAATACAAACATAGAACAATAAAATAGAAAGACAAATAAAGAAATTATTCATCATTTCCCGCCTCATCGTCTGGCACTGCTTCAAAGGGAACAAGGCCGGCATATGGATAATGAACATGGTCAAAGTATCCATGGATCTCATGTGTCAATTGACCGACAGAGGTGGTCAATGAAGCAATTTGGTCGAAAATGGATTGAAGAGTAGGTTCTTGAGGCTGACGCGACCGACGAGTTGGAAGAGGAGTAGGAGCTACATGATCGCCGTCATGGGGAAAGGAGGATTCTGAAATTTCCCACTTCTTGGTGCTCTTTTTGAGAGGACCGATGGAAGTGTTGAATCCGCAAGCTTCAAGAAAATTCATAATAAGGAGGGCATAGGGAAGAGGTCTATCATCTCCGATAGCGTCACGCATGTGAATCTTGACGAACTTACACCAATTGATGTGAGCTCCGGTTATAATTGCATGCATGAGCTTAGCGTCTTCTTGGGAAAGAGTGGTGTGATTATGCTTCCGAGGTTTGATGACTCGGGTGATCAAATAGAAAATCAAGCGATACTCGGGGAGCATTCCCGTGATAGTAGGACGCCGAGTGGATAGATTAGGATCATAAGATGTAATACCTATTTGGTTTAGGAGAGCTTTCTCATCAAATAAGGCGCCGGCCTCTCTAATGTACCGAAAAATGTCTTCACCACTTTGAGGAAGACGGGCAATGGAATGAAGGTTTTCATCGGATAAAAGAATTTGAACACCATTAATATTTGTCACAAGCTCACCATCATCATCCTCATGAAGGTTTGAATAAAACGCTTGAATCAATGGAGGATTAATGTAAGGGTAGGTAAGAAATAAGAAATCAAGAAGTTGACATTCTTTAAGCATGTTGGCAGCAGGGGCGTATGATTCAAGATACTTGCTTGTTGAAAAGTGGGGAGGAAGAATGTCGCGCTTTTCAAATTTTGTCAAAAACCGAGTAAGCTCGGTGTCAGGATTAAATTGTAAAATGGACCCATCTTGATAAGGGTAATTTGGAGGAGGTGGGGCAGCAGAGGAGGATGCACCATGCCTAATACATGCATTACTAATACATGCATTACTAATATATGGATAAAATATTGAAATGACAAATTTACCCGTATCACTTTACACATAAGGCTTCTGTTCAACTTAATGTTGGCCATTTGGACGATAAGGGCATGTATATCCCTGGCAGTTTCACCATTTTTGCTCTTCGTGGTTTCATCCGTGCTCAGGGTGATGCTGATAGCGCACTGGATCGCCTCTGGCAGAAGAAGAAAGTTGAAACTAGGCAACAGTAGAAAATAGATTTGCATTTAGAGATTATTATCTTATGATGGAGGGTTTTGGATACTATTTGAATTTCATGAGTTTGAAACTATTTTCCTCGCTACATATATTTTATTGAGGATTTTTTTTTTGTTGAATATATTTTTTATTAATTTGCTTAAATAAATGGAAAGTGGAGAAAAAACAATGCAAAAGAAGGTCAGGGGTATAGTTGTAAACAAATATTTTACTTTAAATTTTATATAATGTATATCAATTTCTAATACAACAAACTAAATATTCAAAAAAATAATCCCTGCATAACTACATAACTCTAACCGGCAACCAAACCACCCCTAATATTTCTTAAAAACCAGACTTGTAGGATGAGAAGTATGGGCATATGCTCTTACCAGTATTCCACACATGTCAAGTCTTTAGTCGCTAGAAATATTAATAAAATAGAGCCACCAACTCTCTCTCCATCTCAATTCATATAACGTGCTTAACTTATCATAAAATATAATACTTGTTATTTAAATCATATCATAGATAATATTTTTATCACTTTAAATTATTTCATATAAATATAATATTAAATTATTTTTAAATAAAAAAATTACTTCCTCCAATTCACAATAAATGATTTTTTTATCATTTTCACACATAGTAAGAAATTCGCCTTTTAACATTAATTAGCAATAAAATTGACCATATTAACCTTTACTATCTCTTCACATAAACACTCCTAATGCATACTCCAATACTATTTACTCCAAGAGTAATCTTAGAAAGAAAAAATTAGTTCATTCTTAAAATTTTAAAAAATCATATATTTTGGAGCACAAAAAAATTAAAAAAATTACTTATTATAGACGGGACGAAGTACTACTTATCTTTTTTTAAAGACAAGAAAAATGCACTAAATAAAATGGGGGAGAGATAGTACATACCTCATTAATTATTTGAACATGATAACGTGAAAGTCACCAGATCCAGGTATATTTTAATACCTACATGATGTCCTTTTATTTAATGAAATTTTAGTTTGGTAGTAGAATTTATTATCACTATTCGTCGACTCCGCTCAATTATTGTTCTAAGTCATTTTTAATCGGAGGCCATTACTCATTCCCTTTAAAAGAAAAAGGGATAACGAAAGGACCTCAAAGAATATGATTAAGGAAAAAGGTATGCAACTTGATCACTAGCTCCAATAGACATTCAATTACCCACCAATAGAGATGGTCAAATCGAATTCCTAGGTCCCTGTCCACACCTTTAATGATTCTTTCCCTTTGCCATCTTCTCCATAGCAATCTGCTATGGTTAATCCATTCATATTGAATTATTGATCTACTTCTCCGATTCATAATAATTGATCAATTAACTTTTATCATACTTATTAAAAAAATATTAAATTCTATACAAAAATACATATATATAATTAAACTACCTCTAATTAAACATTTAATATAAGGAGTAAGAAAACTTTTTAGGGATATGTAGGGGTTATATCATAAAAATAATTTGAATTCTTTCTTTATTACATAACTGGACACTTAGTTTGAACCAAAATTAAAAAGTAAATTGGTCACTTATTATGAATTAAAGGGAGTACATATATTGCTAAATTAATATAAAGGTACATTCAAAATACACTAGATAGAAAAATGTAATTGAAGCGCAAACAAAACGAAATACTTATTAAAATTTGGAAAGGCCAATAACAAATGGTTATAGACATGTCTATGTCAAAAAACCTCAAGTGTTGTATCATGAGGAAGGTTACTATATCTTCAGATTCGATAATAGAGAAGACAGGGACCTTGTCCTCCAGGCAGGTCCTTATACTTTCCATAACAAGCCATTTGTTTTACAACAGTGGAGAATGGACTTCAGATTTGATCCAGGCAGAGTGAGTGTAATTCCTCTGTGGATTACTTTCCCTGGCTTGCCATTGGGTTTTTGGTCAACTGATGCCCTCAGTAAGCTAGCTAGTGTAGTTGGGAAGCCTATGTACACTGACAGAATCACTGCTGAATTGGAGAAGATATCTTATGCAAGAGTACTGGTGAAAACAGACATATCCCAACCCTTGCCTGATAGTTTGGAACTACATACTAAGAGGGGAGTTATCACTCAACAGATTGTGTATGAATGGAAGCCAAAATACTGTTGTGACTATGTAAGGTTTGGCCACAATTCCAATGATTGCTAGTATAAGAAGATGCAGGGAAGTGAAGAGTTAATACATAACCATTCAAAGGTAGCAGGGGAAAAGAAGCAAATGCAAAGAGAAAACTGGAAATGGATACCAAAAGCCAAGCAGAATGATGAGGTGGTTAAAACTGCTAGGATAGTGGAGGACAACAAACAAAATGCTAACATTGCAGGAAGCAGGGTGATGGATAAGGGGTTTTTAAAAGGGAAAAATGTACAACATTCTGCTGGAACTTCAGTGAGCATGACAAACAAATTCTCCTTACTGCAGATAGGTGAAGATCTAGGGGACGCTATCCCATCCAGCTTCACCACAAAATGATCTTTAGCACATGGAATATTAGATGCCTTAACAAAGCCCATAAACAGAAGGAGCTGAAACTCTTTTTGAGAAAGCATAATGTAGACTTTATGGGATGTGTAGAAACTAGAGTAAAAGAAGCTAAGGCAAAAAGGATTATGACAAAACTAGGAAGTGATTGGAGATATAGCTGGAACTATAATAAGAATCCAAATGGGAGAATTTGGCTAATATGGAATTCAAATGTTGAGGTGCAGATACTGAAGATTGATGAACAGTTTATATATTGTGAGGTAAAATAAAGAAGTACAAATTTCAGAACACTGATAACAGTAGTGTATGCAAATAATGAGATGAATAAGAGACAACAACTATGGGGCAAACTGTTGATCTTAGGAGCAACTATTCAAGAGAGCTGGCTACTCAGTGGAGACTTCAACAATGTTCTCCACACTGATGATAGGATAGGTGCACCAGTAATGCAACAGGAGATTCAAGGTTTCCAAGACACACTCAATGCCCTGCAACTCACTTAGTTAAAGAGCTTGGGATGTTTTTATACATGGTGTAATAAACAAAAACCAGAGACTAGAGTTTATAGTAGTATTGACTGAGCATTTGGAAATGTGAAATGGATGCAGGAGTACAGTCATATAGAAGCTGGTGTGTTAACCCCTGGAGTATCAGATCATTCCCCTATCCTTTTACTATGCAATGTTGAGGAGCAAAGAAGGAACTTACATCCTAAGCCATTTAAACTGTATACTTCTGTGATGGAACATGTTGATTTCCCTAGCATTGTGGAAAGGGTATGGAACCAAAGGCAGCTGGAGGGAAAATGCACAGAGTATGAAATAAATTAAAGGCCCTAAAAATGGGTTAAAGGAATTGAATACCTATATGGCAATGTATAGGATCCACCTCAGTGAGACTAGGCTGAAACTGGAAGCTATACAGAGTCAGTTACAGATCAATTGTATGAACCAATGCTTGATTGATCAGGAAAGAAGGGAGCTTATGGAAGCTGAGAAATGGAGTAACATAGAGGAGCAGATCTTATACCAGAAGTCTAGAGCACACTGGATTGCATGTGGAGATTCAAATACCAAATATTTTCATGCTCAATTGAAGATGAGGACAAATTTGAATACTATACACTCTATATATACTGAAGAGGGGATTAAATTTTATGATCCCAGACATGTGGAAGAAGAGTTTATTACATATTTCAAGAAGTTATTGTGAGGAAACAACAGTATCTGCCAATGTCCAATCACTGCAGCAATCCACCAGGGTCCTTGTCTTAGCGTACGGCAGAAAGATGAACTAGTAAAGCCAGTCACAAGAGTGGAAATACTAATGGCAATAAAGGATATGCCTCATGATAAGGAACCATGTGTGGATGGGTTTCCAATTGAGTTCTTTATAAGGCATTGGCATGTAGTGGGGGAAGACATTTGTGATGTTGTGCTGGAATTCTTTCTCACTGGAAAGTTGCATAAGGGAGTTAGTAGCACTGCTCTAACACTAATTTCTAAAGTGCAAAATCCAAGCAAAGTGAAGGATTACTGGCCTATTGCATGTTGTACAACTCTATACAAAATCATCACAAAGATCCTTACAGCTAGGCTGAAAGCAGTTATCGGCTATCTGGTTGGTAGATCACAGTCAGCTTTCATTGAGGGTCACAGCATCACAGATAACATTCTGTTTACACAAGAGTTGTTCAAAGGCTACTCCATGAAGGTATATCACCTAGATGTGTTCTTAAAGTAGATTTAAACAAAGCTTATGACACAGTTGAGTGGTGCTTCCTAGAAAGACTGTTGCAGGACTTGGGATTTCCTTATAAGTTCATTGGGTGGGTAATGGAGTGCATATCATCTGTCACCTATTCTCTCAACATCAATGGTAGATCCACTGCTCCATTTAAAGGGAAAAGAGGCATAAGGCAAGGTGATCCTATGTCTCCATACCTCTTTGTTCTGGCTATGGAGTATTTACAGAGAGAATTCATGCAAATGATGATGAGGAGAGAGTTCAAATACCATCCTAGATGTAAGAAACTGGGCATGACACATGTTTGCTTTGCGGATGATCTGCTTATATTCTGTAAAGCAGACATTCAGTCTGTAAAACTACTAAACCAGGCTTTCCAGAACATCTCCAAAGCTTCTGGACTTCAAGAAAATGCTGAAAAAAGTGTTGTGTACATAGCAGGTGTATCAAACTGGCAGAAGGAGGAGATCTTACAGGAACTGGGATTACCTGAAGGCAGACTTCCATTTAAATATCTATGGATGCCTCTGGATTTAAAAAAACTGACCACTGCTCAATGTTGGCCATTAGTTGAGAAAGTCACACAGAAAATAAGATGTTGGTCATCAAGGCTGCTCTCCTATGCTGGTCGAGTTCAGTTGATCAAATCAGTTTTATTTGGTGTACCAAATATTTCTACTGCCAAAAAAAGTTCTGAGGATGATTGAAGCGATATGCAGATCCTACCTTTGGACAGGATCAACTACAGTGTCAAGAAAAGCTCTGGTTGCCGGGGAAACACTCTGTTTGCCATACAGTGCAGGGGGTTAAATGTTCTGAACTTGATCAAGTGGAATAAGGCTGTTGTTGCAAAACACCTATGGGCACTAACAAAAAAGAAAGACAGTTTGTGGATTAAATGGGTGCATACTTTCTACATAAAAAACTACAATATTGACGACATGCCAGTTCCTAAAACTGCTGCTTGGGCAATAAGGAAGATCTTTGAGTCAAGAGAGTTGATAAAAGGCATTGCAGATCTTCAAGGTAATCTGGATAGTCGACTGCTTCAGTTACAGAGGGGAGATTCTTTCAGCATTAAGAAATTATACAGGTTCCAACACCCTTAATACCATAAAGTCCAGTGGAAGAGCATCATACCGCAGACTCAGTTACATCCTAGATACAAATTCATATTATGGCTTGCTTTGCATAAGAAGTTGGCAACAGTGGATAGAAGCCATGAACTCAACATTCTGATTCCACAGGATTGTACCTTCTGTGGACTGTCTCGTGAGACTTTTGATCATTTGTACTTTGATTTCTCGCAGACTAAAGCACTTTGGGGTCGTCTACTAAACTGGATGGGTTACAAATGACCCATTTTTGACTGGAACAATGAATGTGAGTGGGTCAGTAAACTAGCAAGGAAGAGAACTGGTGTAGCAGAAATCACTGCCTGTTTGTTTGGGATTTTGGTGACAGTGATATGGAGAGAGCGCAATAAACAGAGATTCCAAGGAGGTAAAATGCTTAGCGACAATGTCTGTAAGGAAATAACCATTCACCTTCACATAAGAGGAGCTTCAGTTCATAAATGGAAGGCTGCACTGTTAAACTTAGACCATTACCCTTAGGACTGCTCTTAGACTGCTTGATACATATATTATCAAATAGTGATATAGCAACATTTTTTGTCATATGATAGTAGCATATAGTGACTGATTAGAAGGAGAGTATAGATGGTCAGCATCTATGTTTGTATTTGTACAGTTTTTTGATGGAAATGGAATAGAAAATCTGTTTATTCATAAAAAAAAATTCCTCGTCCGTTGGTAAACTAATACGGAAAAGAAAAAGTCTAGGAAGAAAAATAGAAGTCCAAAAAAATCGAAATGCTCCATTCTTTTCAATTTATATGAACATATTTGATTAAATACGAATTTTAAGAAAAAATAAAAAAATTTAGAATTTGTAGTTATAAAAAAATTGTTAGAATTTATGCGCGTCACTAGAGGGGGGGTGAATAGTGAGGCACGAGAATGTCGGTAAGTTTTGCGGAATTAAAATTGCAGTAATAAAGTAAGTGGGGAAAATAAAAGAGTAAGGAAAAGACACACCGAATTTATACTGGTTCACCACAACGTGTGGTTAGTCCAGTCTCCCGAGAGACTCTCTTGAGTTTCCACTAACTCCGTTAAGCTTGCGGGTGCCTAACAAACCGTTACACTTGCTCGTAGATGTACACTCTACAAGACTTCACTTTGCTCAAGGATACCTCACCTTAAGACTTCACTTGCTCGTGGATACCGCACCACAAGACCACCAATACTCAATGAGAAGAATTGGTCTTCTCAAGAACTTCTCCCTTTTACAATAAAGACTCTCTAAGAAGAGTAGATAAGGAGATACAAAATTGGCTCTATGAAAAACACAAAGTTGTCTCTCAAATGGCTCAACAAAAGCTCTAAATATGATGCAAAAATATTATCAATGTATTCAAGAATAATGAGAGTTGTTGTTCATATAAAATCAGCTCCAAAGACCTCTATTTATAGAGTTTGGAGGTGTTATGTCCATTGCTCATGTTTAAACACTAAATCTGATTTTTTCAATGAGTTAATCGATTAACCAAAGTAGATAATCGATTATCTAGTTCAAACGTTCAAAAAACTAGTCATTGGAAGGCAATGGATATGAGATAATCGATTAACCAAAAGTGATAATCGATTATTATTTAAGTGAGATAATCGATTATCTATTTTGGTTAATCGATTATCTAGGCTTGCGTAAAAATCCAGTTTAAAACAAAGCTGGAATATACCAGAATATACCATTGATATACCAGAATCAAAGCCAGAGTATACCAGAATTGAAAACTTACTTCAAAAACCTTTTTGGTTAAAATGAAAACGTTAAAATCATTTTGTTTGAAGTATATTAAAAATGTTTATGATATATATGATTTAATAAAATGATTTTATGCATATTAAAGCTGGAATATACCAGGATATACCAGAATCAAAGCTGGAATATACCGGAGTATACCAGAATCAAAAACTTACTTCAAAAACCATTTTAGTTAAAATGAAAACGTTAAAATCATTTTGTTTGAAGTATATTAAAAATGTTTATGATAAATATGATTTGATAAACTGATTTTATGCATATTTTTGATGACCTAATGTTGAGCCAAAAGATAAGATAACTTAAACGTTGTTCTTACATTGGTTCTACCTAGCGACCTACGCCTTGGGTCTTCGGTCTTGAACTCTTTGGCTCGTCTTGGATTGTCTATGCAATCCCGTCATCAATATGCTTCTTGGCATCCAATCTTCATTGATTGATTCATCATCATTGATTCGTCAACCACCTCGATTGTTTGCTAATGCATCTTCATCGTTTGTCATATAATATCGTTCTTTGACAATCGACTTCATTGTTTGTCATTCATCAAAACCTATACCTGGAAATCATGTTAATACAACCAAAGAACACATATCAAATATATCAATGATTTCCAAACGAGGTTAAACGAGGTCTTACACAAATTAAAAAGGAGCTTAGAGTCAGGGGCGGCCCGATCAATTTTGTGGCCTAAAGCCAAACTTTATGAGGGGCCTTAATTTTTTAATTTTTATTACTATTATTTATTTGAAATCGATTTTTTTAGCTTTTCTTATATACGAAGTTATAAATAATTTTCTTACAAAGAATAATTTTTAATAAGTATTTCTCAATTGACAATATAACTAATCTGTTTAACCTTTCTTGTGACATTGTTGTTCTTCGGTAAGATTTTATTAATTTTAATTATGAAAACCTCTTTCCGTGGAAGCAACGATAACATGAGTTATTAACATTATTCCATAAGTAATTTAGGGATTTGGAAAAGAACTAAATATTTTTATTTGATTAGGTGTATCAATTTAACTGTTATCTTCTAATTGTACTATTTTTCTTAATATTTTTAATTCAGAAAATAAATCAAAACTATTAATATCGAATTGATTGTTATATTTTAAGGAACAACCAAAATTAAGGCAATATTTTTTAAAATTTTCAATATCTAGCTATCTTATTTTTACTACTAAATAGAAAACCAAAATATTTTTATATGTTTGGAATTGTTCAAATTCATTTAGAAGTGAAAAAGTAGCCCTTGTCTATTATGTATAAAAGTAATCAACTCTAAAGGACTCTTTGAAAGCTTTTGTGATTTTTATCAACATTGCACATCAAATGGTTACTTCCTATATATCACACATTTCTTGATAAATTCGGGTTCGATATTCATTTTAAGTGCAATTTCTTTGGTAAAAATCATAGTAGTCGCAAATCCTTCTTCTCTATATTTGTTAAGAAAAAGAAATCAATTTTTCACTTTACAGAACTCTTTTTTAAACTTATACATAGTTTATTAAGTGTAATAAAAAATAAGGCCCTCTCAAATATGGGGGCCTAAAGCGGTTGCTTTATTTGTTTTATGGATGTGCCGCCTTTACTCGGGATATTTGTGTGGTTATAAAAACTTCTCATTAAGGATAAAATTATAAGTTTATGTTAAATTATTTTTAAATTTAGAAAGGAGTAATTTTTTTTGGAACGAACCAAAAAGAAAATAAGTTTATATAAACTGAAACGGAGAGAGTGTTAAATTTTGGAAAGGCCACTGACAAATGGTTACCAACTTCACTATATTTTATTGAGCTGCGAGAAGTCGTCTAGAGTTATTATATTGCTGGTGCATTCAAAATAACATGTTGAAATACTTGGTTTTAGTAATTTAGAAATCGTATGATCACACTCACCTGTATCCATGATCAGTTGACCTAGACCTCTCCCTCCCCATTATTTCACATGTTCTCAAGTATTTAATTATTCTTCTATATATAAAATAATGCCACCAGCAATTTTTTATTATTACTGTCAAAAAGCTGGCAATGTGAAAAGGAAGCTCGCCATGTCTACCGGCCAATTCCAAATAATTCCATTTAGAAATAATCAATCGTCGACTTGGCTCAATTAACTAAGCCTAAGTCTTCTTATTATAACCATGTCGCTACAATTGATGTATCTTTTCTTTAACACAACACTCTTGTTCGGGTTTTCAGGGAACCCGATGGATTCACTTTGATGATTTATCATTTGGTGCTTTATTGCCAATATTTTTTTGGAAAATCAGTTATAAAATTTGAGAAAAGAATTTGTGAGACAGTAGGACAGAAGCAGTGATCAGCCCTCATGGTGTAGGAGTTTGGAAGTTTTTAGAAGCCAACAGTCAAGCTTTTCCTCAATGTTGCAATCAGAATAGAGAATGTATGAGCTAATTAATTGTTTTACTATTTGCATACGCTGTGTTTAAAAAAAAACTGGACAGTGAGCTACTGGGCTTGCTGCTTGCATTATAAATTGAATGTATTGCCCGGACAAAATACATTTGTGCCCATAGGCATTAAACCGATAAACCGCCCAGTAACGGTCCGATAAGAGCTAACCCGATACCAATCCGCCCAATATCTTATCGGGTGGCTAACGGATGAATACATTTAAAAGCCGATAACCGTTAAGCCAAACCGTTAAAGTAAAAACCCCCCAATCCGCCCAATGAACACCCCTACTTCATGTGGTCTTTTGAAGGAGAAAAAACAAAAAAAAAGTACAACCCAGTATAATCCCACTTTAGTGGGGTCTGGGAGGGTAGTATGTACGTGGACCTTACCCCTACCCTGGGATAAAGAGGCTGTTTCCAAATAGACCACCGACATCCTTTCCTCCAAGAACTACCCACCTTTTATTCTTGAGGAAACTCGAACTCACAACCTCTCGTTTGGAAGTGAGGCTGCTTACCATCGTATCAAGCCCCTCTTGTCAAAAGGAGAAAAAACACAATATAGAATTTCCCACGAATCTCTAGTGTTCGTACAAGAAGAGTCTCGAGGAAAGTAACAAGAACTCCACCTTAACATTGATGGGCCAGAGCCCATAGAATAATGGAATTCACTTGCAAATCATTTTTATGGGCAAACATTAAAAATTATATCACAGAAAGACCGATTAAATATTTCAGAATGCACATATTACATTCTTTATATAGGGCACCGGTGAAGTGATCTCAAACTATCCTCTAAAAAATTATATATCCTCTCCATTTTTTTGTAAAAGCAAAAAAAAATGGCAGATGCAGTAGTGAATTTTCTGGTGGAGAACCTGTTGCAGCTATTAACTGAAAACGTAAAGCTGATCGGAAGTGCAAAGGGAGAGTTAGAGAATCTGCTGAAAGAAGTTCAACACCTAAAAGGGTTCTTAGACGATGCTGCAAAATTACCAAGCGACAGCGAACAGTGGAAAGTGTTGGTGGAGGAGATACAAAAAACGGTACATACCGCAGAGGATGCTGTTGATAAGTTTGTGGTTCAGGCGAAGCTGCACAAAGAGAAAAATAAAATGGCAAGAATTTTGGATGTGGGTCATCTGGCTACAGTCAGGAATCTTGCAGCTGAGGTCAAAGGAATTCATGACCAAGTGAAGGAACTTCGCCTAAACAATCAAGCTCTTCAAGCACGCCCAACTCTTGAGCTGCCTAAAAAAGGTTCCTCGGAAACAACTCAGCAGGTATGCCTCATTGCATTCTAAGCTTGCTTACATATGGTTCGGTTCGGTCTGTTATTTTAGCAAATTTATATTGTGCCTATGTTTTACATATAATTAATATAAGAGGGGTTGCTCCGAGTTTAGTATACCCTCCGCTTCCAACCAAGAGGTTGTGAGTTTGAGTCTAACCTATCGCAAAGTGCGACCCAGAGCAAAGTGCGCAGTTCTTGGGTTTCTGTTAGATAATGGTAAGAATTGATTAATTTTCGATTTCTATTTTAAAAAAGAGTCATACTGATATTGCACTCTATTTTCATTTGGCCACAACAAATTAAATGAGAGAGTATACTACAACAACAACAATTCAATATAATCACACTTAATGGGGTCTGGGAAGGTAGTGTGTACGCAGACCTTACCCCTACCCTTGGGTAGAGAGGCTGTTTCCAAATAGACCCGCTCGAACTCAAAATCTCTCGGTTTGAAGGGGGTTGCTTACCATGAGAGCAACCCCTCTTGTCTGTAAATGAGAGTATAATTTCACTAATAATTACTGCTCTATATTACTCTCTAATTTCACTAATACTTACTGCACTATATTCATGATTTTTCTATTTCATTAAGTCTTTAAATGGGAAAGTTTCAAAAAGGTTAAACCTAACAAATCAAATTGGCCATTGAAATAGATAATATACAGGCATACTAACAAATAAATATTGCTAGTATTTGAAAATTATCATATGCATAAAGATATAGCAGTAGCATTGACCTGGACAATATCCAATAAGAGAAAATGAATTCAGATGGCCCCGACTCTGATACTATATTAAATAGACTTTAGGCCTAACTCAACACCAAGATCTAGCTCATGAGGTGAAGATTGTCTTAGACTATATAAAGAGACCTTCCTTTCCCTTAAAGCCCAATGTTTGGTTTTAATTATTAGAATAACCTAAACATCAGTTCGGTTCGGTTAAGTTCAGTTTGATTCGGCCGATTTAGTCGTTTTTCAAATAACTATTGACGCCCCTAGTCTCATCTATTTAGATTGTTGACCGATGCACCACAAACAAACAAGTGCTTGTGTGATATTTAGTAGTGATGGTGTAAAAAGATAAGAAAAATTATGATAATAAAAGGTAAACTCGATGTAACAAGTATTGAATGATGACACAGAATAACTCAATTGTACTAAATAATATGTTATAATGGTTCAAATTATATTATAGTACAAAGAATTTCCATACCATACATAAGCGCGTATATACCTTAACTACCACGAGATTGAAATTGTAATACATAACCTTTCCTTGTGAAGATTATATATGTACCCTATTTGCTGATGTGATCCCTTTTATAATCTTGAAAAAGGGTCCTGCATTGGAGGATGATGAAGTTGTCGGCTTTGATGAGGAAGCGAACAAAGTGATCAATCGACTTGTTAAAGAATCAAAGGATCTAGATATTATTCCGGTGGTGGGTATGCCGGGACTTGGAAAAACCACACTAGCAAGAAAAATCTACAAGGATCCTAAGCTTTCATATGAATTTTTTGGCGTCCATTGGGTTTACGTCGGCCAATCTTACAAAATAAAGGATGTTTTTCTTAATATTCTCAAATTCTTCACAAGACGCACCGAAGATTATCAGCATGAGGATGCGGACGCATTAGCTAAGGTGATAGCCGGTTTTATCAATAAAGGAGGTAGATGTCTCATTTGTTTAGATGATGTTTGGGAAACAAAAGTCATTGATTATGTAAAGACAATTTTCCCAGAAAACGAAAAGGGACATCGAGTCATGATGACAACGCGTAACAAAGTTCTGGCTACTTATGCAAATTCAGATCCTCACGATCTAAAATTTTTGACTCCAAAAGAAAGTTTTGAATTGTTGGTAAAGAGAGTTTTTGGCAAGAAACCATGTCCTAAAGATTTAGTAGGACATGGAGAAAGCATTGCAGGAAAATGTGGTGGAGTACCACTTGCAGTAGTGGTAATTGCTGGAGCATTAAGAGGTCGTCCGAACACAAGTGATTGGATAAGAGTTGAGAGAAATGTGGTTCAGCATCTTTTTACGAATAGCGAAGAAAGCTGCTTGAAATTTGTGGAGATGAGTTACGATCATTTGCCCCAAGAAGTACAGACATGCTTCTTGTATTGTGGTGTCTTTCCTCGAGGATTTGATATCCCTTCTTGGAAAGTGATTCGCTTGTGGATAGCGGAGGGGTTGATAAAGCCGCAGGAATCGTACACTCTGGAGGAGATAGCAGAGTTTTATTTGAACGATCTTGTCAATAGAAACTTAGTGATATTGCAGCAAAAGAGGTCTGATGGTCAAATAAAAACATGTCGTCTTCATGACATGTTGCATCAGTTCTGCAAAAAGGAGGCTAGTAACAAATGGCTTTTTCAAGAAGTCAGTCTAACACCTGATCAAGCCATTCCTATTGAAGACCCAAATAAATCTCGTCGACTGTGCATTCAACCCTCTAATTTGAAAGACTTTCTCTCCAAAAAACCATCTGCAGAACATGTTAGATCTTTCTATTGTTTTTCCTCAAAAGAAAAACAAATCTGCGGGTTGACTCCTAATGACATTAAACTCATTCACAAAGCGTTTCCGCTTGTCAGGGTCTTGGACGTGGAATCCCTCAAATTTCTCTTCTCAAAGGATTTTAACCAGTTATTTCATTTGAGATATATTGCTATCTCAGGTGACTTCAATGCCATCCCTTTGACCTTTGGTAAATTTTGGAATTTACAAACTCTTATTCTTAATACAAGTACCTCAGAGTCCACCCTTGATGTAAAAGCAGACATATGGAACATGTTACAGTTGAGGCATCTTCACACCAACATACCTGCAAAATTGCAACCCCCTACTGCGACGACATCAGGTAAAGCTTCTTGTCTACAAACTCTTTGTATGGTTGCACCGGAAAGTTGCGAGAAAGAAGTGCTCGCAAAGGCTTGTCATCTTAAAAAATTGAGCATTCGAGGGCAAATGGCAGCTTTTCTTGGTGCTTACAAGGGTGGAATCAACAATCTTGTAGAGCTTAAGTGCCTGGAACAATTGAAATTGTTGAATGATGTTCTTTACATGAATAAAGCACCTCACCTCCCTCAAACATTCTCCCAACTTGTACGTACTGTGAAGAAGTTAACTTTGACAAACACAAGGTTTGCTTGGAGTGAGGCAGATAAATTGGGGCAACTGGAATCCCTTGAGATCCTAAAGTTTAAGGAAAATGCATTCGCGGGTGATTCCTGGAAGCCAAAGATGGGATTTAGTGCACTCCGCGTTTTGTGGATTGAAAGGGCAGAATTTGAAACTTGGGAAGCTTCGGAGATTAACTTCCCCGTGCTTAGGAACCTTGTTCTTATGTCTTGTGATAAGCTCGAAACTGTGCCATTTGAGCTGGCTAATATATCTGACCTTTATGAGATGCGGCTGGAAAACACAAGCAAAGCGGTCATATCTGCAAAAGCTATACTGGAAAGCAAGACAGCTAAAAAAATCAAATTCAACCTTACCATATTCCCTCCTGAAGCTGGATCCAAGGCCACACAGTAAACTGAAAGGTCAGTCTAATTTATTTGTATTGATACTCTTCGCTAAACTTTTGTCTGCACAACTATATTCATTTTCAGCTGGCATACACATTAGCCATGAAATTTCATGTTTTTTCATTTACTAGCTTTGCTCCTTTATACAGGAGGGAATTCTGGGGTCATGGATATGGTGCTACTCATGTTTTCTGATAAGATTGTACCAGTAAAGAAGGCCTTTTTTTCATACAAGCATTGTCATTTTGAAACAAGTCTCCCCATGGTTTCGGAGATATGTTTAAATATATGCACTCCACTCTCATGCGAGAGTGTTTTGTTTCTGAGTTGTAAAAGTACTGTTTCTATCTTTCCCATTCTGCTTTGGTTGTATTTATTTTGTTTCATTCTTGTAAACTGTTGCTTTCATCTATCATTGTTCTGTTGAAAGACAATGTTATTCCAAACAAATAAAGTGTTGTGTGTCTTATTTCCTACTCAGTGTGATGAATGAAACAGCCTCTCTGCACTTTCAGGTAGGGGTAAAGCTCGTCTACATGTTACCCTTCCCAGACCCCACTTTGTGGGACTATACTGGGTAGTTGTTGTTGTCGTCTTTTAGATGAATTCAAATTATTCCTAATTGGAAGGTTTCTAGTTCAAGTTTCGAATCCATTGTTTGCAATTGTTTGCAAAAAGTGAGATTATTCACTTAGAAAATATGACATGTTACGACATGTTAAAATTGATATTACAAAGATTCTTTACGTTATCGGTGTATATAAACTACATCCACCTTATCCGAAACTGTTGAAATGCATGACCAAATGATGGATTAATACCATTAACATTTAAAGTCATTTAACATTTTCATCACTTTTTTCTAAGAAAATCTATTTGTGCTTTGGAAAGAAACCACCAAACCATTCACAATATATACTCTTATTTAGTATAGTACGATAAAAATCCTGAGGGGTAGCTTAACTGGTAAAGGCGTGAGGATAAAGTCGTCAATTCGAACCCTCGCAGGGCTACTGGAGGCATTACAAACCGATCGCGTCTCCAGGGTCCCGTGAAACTAATTGTAATGTATGCATTGAAACAACAATTCCCGATGGATATAACTAGCCGGGTTTGCAAAACTATGCTCGGAAATCAGGGTAAAAAAAAATATAGTACCATAAAAAGTCGATACATGCAGTTAAGATAAGAAGGGCATGGAATCACCTAGACATGAATGTAGTCGTGTAGCGGACATTTGAATCATTTCAAGACATAATAATTGTGACTGACCGATCAACTTCATAATATGTCCGTAGAATCAGTAGTTTCAAGACACACCGGTAAATGAATTGTCTTTCAACTTTAGTACCTAAAGGCGCTCCAACTGCCACAATCTCCAACTCGAGGGAGGTGAAGATTTTATTTCTCCAATTCATTGTGCTTTTTCACCCAAAAAAATTAGAAATTTTTTAGGAAAAGAAATAAATGAAAAATTATATAGAGGAACTAAAAATAAAATTAGAAAAAGTAAAAGACTTATTAGAAAATGGGATAATTGAAAATATATTTGTAATGATCCGGCCAGTCGTTTCGAGAGTTATGACCTCGTTCCCCCATTTCTTGCTTCTTTTATGTTCTTCAGCTGTATTTTGATTTGCCGGCTAGTTGGTTCGGGTCTGGAGTGGTTTTGGAGTGAATTGAGACAGATAGTCTCTCATGAGAAGGTTTAAGTTGAAAGAGTTGACTGGATGTTGATTTAGGTATAAATGACCTTGGATTTGAATTTTGATGGTTCTATTAGCTCCGTTAGGTGATTTTGGACATAGGAGCGCGTCCGGAATGTGATTTAGTGGTCCGTAATGGAATTAGGCTTGAATTGGCGAAAGTTAAAATTTGGCAAATTTGGGCGGTTGTGGAATTTTTGATATCGCGGTCGGAATGAAATTTCAAAAGTTGAAATAGGTTTGTGGTGTCATTTTGACTTGTGTGAAATTTAAGGTGATTCAGATGTGGTTTAACGAGTTTCGGCATCGTTTGTGAAATTCAGAAGTTTAGAAGTGCTTAGACTTGAATTCATGTGTAATTTGATATTTTGATGTTGCTTTGGGTAATTCGAAGGTTCGACTAATATATGTTTGTATAATTTTATGGAATATATTGATATGTTTGGTTGAGGTCCCGAGGGCCTCGGGTTGATTTCGGGTGATTAACGGAACAAGTTTGAAAGTTGGAGGAGTTGCTGAAGTTGGAACTCAGCTGTCATAACCATACCTGTGAAGTGGGAGTCACAGGCGCGAGCCAGCAAAAGCGGAGAGCGAGCTGCAGAAGTGTCCAAGGCTAAGCTGGGCAGAGGGCACAGGTGCGAAGGTATTTCTGCACCTGCAGAGGTCGCAGAAGCTGACCCAAGGGCGCATGTGCGAGGTGGGACCGCAGAAGCGTGATGAATTCTGCACCTGCGTAAGCGCATTTGCGGTCTTGAGGCCACCGGAGAAAGGTCAGGATTTTAAGTGGGTTCCGCACCTGCGATGGATTTTCCGCAGGTGCGGCGTCGCAGAAGCGACATTTGGATAGTATGTGCGTTATTTGTTAGGAAGAATGTATAAATAGAAGACTTCGCGAATTCTTGCTCATTTCCACCATTTTCAAGTCGGACTTTGGAGCTTCTGTGGAGACTTTTGAATCCCGGATTCAACGGTTTTCCCTAAGGTAAGTTGCTTGAGCTCTACTATCATTAGCTATGGTATTTTTTCATTGATTTCCCATCTAATTAGTAGGATTTTGAAGTGAAATAAGGGGATCGAGCTTGGAATTTTGGAGAGAGTAATTTGGGACTTGGGGGATCAAACGATGTCGGATTTTGATGAAATTGGTATGGATATACTCGTGACTGAATTGGCTTTCTAGTTTTGTACTTTTTGTCGGATTTCGAGACGTGAACCCGAGGACCAAGTTTGAGTGAATTTCAAGATTTGGCGTATAATTTAATATTTTTCTTGTGGGATTGGTTCCTTCAGCCTCTATTGATCGTATTGTATTGCTTGAGGAGGCACGGGCATTGCGGAGTAGGATTTTGCTCGATTTGAGGTAAGTAACGCTTTTAAAATTGGTTTTGAGGGTTCGAAACCCTAAACTACGTGCTATGTGGTTAGTATTGAGGTAAAGCACATGCCAAGTGACGGGCGTGCACTGTGAGTATTGTGATCTGGTTCATTCCATGGCACCATTAAATGACTCCTTGTTGATATCCATGTTTTAATTATGTGATAAGGTAATTGAGCTGCAAAACATGCTAGATATCATGTTAGGGCTTCACACGATACTGTTGGGACCCCCAGTAGTCGTTTCTTGCTGTCATTTTACTAATTTCACTGTTATTTTGTACTCAGTCATATTCATGCATTTCATATCATATCTCAGCCGCACTTGTTATTATTAGCATAACATCTTTATTTCTGGGATAGTTTCCATGACGTTGTGAGCCCGTGGGTGAGACTGGAGAGTGATGACTGAGTGAGGCTGAGAGCCTTATTATGAGTGACAGTTATGGGGTCGAGCTGAACGCCGTAACAATTATATTTATTATGATAGCGGTTGAGCCATGGAGCCCCTCCGGAGTCTGCACACCCACAATGGGCCCGTATTATATTATTGAGGGATGAATTTCCCTTGACATGGATTTGTCCGAAGTATTGATAACTGGAGATGGATTTCTCCACAGGGTTGGATTACCCTTTGATGTTCCAAACGTCAATACCACAAGAAGGGGCGAGAGGGGGAGAGGTGATTTGTGTGGTACCCTATTTTTTGATCTAGAAGAACCTGATTCTTCTAGGTGTTCTAACTACTACCGTTGCAGAATTAAAAGTACAGAAAATAAAGAACACAAAAATTTTTATGTGGAAAATACCCAGTTCAAAAGGTGGAAAAACCATGGCCCACTACTCACTAGGATTTTCCCTAATATCCACTAATTAATGAGCCAAAACAGCATTTACAAAACTCTTGCAAACCTAAGAATTAACTCTAATCCCAGTGTGGCACACGACCTCAACTGTTGCGACACTTTCAAGTTAATTCTAACTTGAATACTAAAAGTACCTAATAAAATTGCTTCTATGAAAGCTAGAAAGGTACAATTTTAAACCACCTACTACAATTGAACTAGAATAAGAATAAACACAATGGAATTGGTTCGTCTACCTCGTTCAAGTAGCTTCAGGAGTGCACACTTAAATCTCACATAAACTGCTTGCAAAATTATCTAGCTCTTTTGCTCTCAATTTAGTTTAACTTCTGCGTATGTGCAATACTTGTAAAAGAGAACCATCATAGTTATTTAATGAGTTAATAATTAGAGTTTGATTGAGACTCAATTGCTAATCCTTTATCGAATTTGAGTCCTAGAACAGTACAAACTCCACCCCTTATCCTTGATCCAGATTAAGTTCTCTTCTCATAAGGAGACTTCATCTCCTCAGCCTTTATCCAACCTCTTCGATCGGTTCAGAAGATATTACCGCTTGATCCTTGAGACTTTTCTTCTCCACATGCATAAGTAGATAACCATTGTGTCTCACATGATGGACCGGTCCATGTCTGAGTTCATTTGTCAATCTTCAAAACTTCATTTGAACTTGGGCCAACACCCTTTTTCCACGGTACCGAATGATTGATAGTCAGTGATGCGTATGTTTCAGGATGGATTTCTCTAGGCCGGCAGGCCATATACGGTACCGAGTGATTGAGTGTTTATATATATACCTGGAAATGAATTTCTCCTTAGGGTTGGATTGCTTTTTTTCCTTGGTACTGAGTGACTTACAGTCAGTGTTATAAATGTTCCGTGATGAATTTCCTTGGGCCGAATGGCCATATTCAGTACCGAGTGGTTGAGACTTGAGGGTGAGAGTACATTGTGCATTTCACACAGTCGGTGCATTAGCATGTAGAGGCATTTGAGTTATATATTTTAAACTGTTTAAATATGTATTCACCTTATTATTTTTAGTTGGATCTATTTAATTGAAAGCATGCCTACGTTTTGTACGTTGTTTCTATTACATCTGTTGAGGTTGAGTTCGTCACTACCTGCCAGTCCATAGTTTGGACTTATTACATACTGAGTTGGTGTACTCATGTTAACCCCGGCACCTTGTATGCAGATCCAGGCACTTTTGGTCCCAGTGGGAGTCGCTGATCGAGGCTTCAGGCTTTAGGAGACTATTGAGGTATCTGCGACATTCGCATGCCTTGACTCTCCATCTCTATCTCTAGATGTATTTCAGTTTATTTCATAGAACATTGTAATAGACGATGTTTTCCTTTAGACGCTCATGCACTCAGTGACACCCTGGATTTGGGATGGATTGTATCTTATCTTAGAATTTCTTATGTTCAAACAATTTCTTTAAATGCTAAAGGCTTCCGTTAAACGTTTTTAAACTTATTGTTGTTGGTTCGGTTTGTTGAGTTAAGGTTGGCTTAGTTCCACGATAGACACCATCACAATGTGTTGAGTTTTGAATCGTGACAACATTGCAAATTCATATTAGGGTATTGTCAAACACTTTGTAACTTTTCAAGGTTTATGAGTCCTTTTATAGTAAAATGTGAAAGGTTCGAATAAATTTTTGCACTTTCTTACAATAATGTGAGTAAAGAATATTTAATTGTTGGTAAACTATAGCATATAAATTTTACAGTAACTAATCAGAAATATACATGCAATGCAAAGACTCAAATGTTTATGTAAAGTTGAATGAATGTTTTACCTTTTAATCAAACACTACTCCTATGATACCTTCTTTTTTTTTTGAAATTTTACCTATCTATGTCATATATGAAATCTTATTGTCAAAACGTTTCATAATTTGTTATTGCTTGTGTAGTCCACACTTTTTCTACAAAATATATACCAATCGAATAATAGGTAGATTTTACCACAAAAAGCGCGATAAAAATAAGTCATCGGATCTGCGTGTGATCCTATCACCATTAAATTCGGATTTTGAAACGGAAGGAAATCCAATTGCTGCGTAATTCTCTCCTTCTCCATATATTTTTCAACATGATAGCCATTAAAAAGCTTGAAAGCTTTGAATTCAAATTTAGGTTTTCAAAAATCAATATTTGTTTGGATTGGGTGTTGTTGTAAATAATTCGGAATATGTTTTGGAGTTTATATCTCAATTTTGAGGGGTTTTGGTGAAGATTAGACTTGGTTTTGACTGAATTTCACATTGAAACTCGTCGAAGAAGAAGGAGAAGACATATTACCAGAAATTATAGATAAATTGTAGTTAAATTATAGAAATGCAGATAAATTATAGATAGTTTGTAGATAAGTTGTAGATTGGGAAGACAAAAACTTCTACAAGTCTTCTACAATTATGTCGAAAATGCCAATTATGCTACAATTGAAATGGAAATTGGGATATTAAAATTTAATGTATTCAGTTTGTAGATATCTTGTAGATAAAATTCTACAAATAAACCATAGATCAGTTTAAGAAATGTTGACAATAAAATTTGCTCTTCATCTACAAAATTTCTATAAAAAACTACAAATAAACTACAATCGCACCTACAATGTCAACTTTATTGTCTTCCATATATCTCAATTCTTTCAATACTAAACGATCTCAAGAAGTAACTACGTAATACAAAAGTTTTATCAATCCTTTCCGCCTCCGCTCGTCGTCGTCTACTTCCACCAGTCGTCGGTCTCCCCCATCTCGCCATCTCGTCTCTCCACTTCTCCAGGTACTCTTCTTATCCTCGTCTAAATGATTTAAAGACGGCTTATCGTAGATTTTAACTTTTTTGAGATACAAATAAGTTATTTCAAGGAGTTGGGGACTTTAGTGGCAGGAGGCAGTTATGGGAAAGCTTGAAAGCTACATGGAAAGCCATGAAATATAAGAAAGCGTTAGCTTTGGGGTTAGCACTACAGTTGATGTACCTTTTCTTTAACACAACACTCTTGTTCGGTTTCCAGGGAACCCGATGGATTCACTTCGATGATTTATCATTTGGTGCTTTATTGCCAGTATTTTTTTGGAAAATCAGTTATAAAATTTGAGAGAGAAAGTAGGACAGAAGCAGTGATCAGCCCTCATGGTGTAGGAGTTTGGAAGTTTTTAGAAGCCAACAATCAAGCTTTTCCTCAATGTTGCTATCAGAATAGAGAATGTATGAGCTAATTAATTGTTTTACTATTTGCATACGCTGTGTTTAAAAAAAAACTGGACAGTGAGCTACTGAGCTTGGTGCTTGCATTATAAATTGAATGTATTGTGCGGACAAAATACATTTGTGCACATAGGTATTAAACCGATAAACCGCCCAGTAACGGCCCGATAAGAGCTAACCCGATACCAATCCGCCCGATATCTTATCGGGTGGCTAACGGATGAATACATTTAAAAGCCGATAACCGTTAAGCCAAACCGTTAAAGTAAAAAGCCGCCCAATCCGCCCAATGAACACCCCTACTTCATGTGGTCTTTTGAAGGAGAAAAAAAAAGTACAACCCAGTATAATCTCACTTTAGTAGGGTCTGGGGAGGGTAGTATGTACGTGGACTTTACCCCTACCCTGGGATAAAGAGGTTGTTTCCAAATAGACCACCGACATCCTTTCCTCCAAGAACTACCCACCTTATGTTCTTAGAGAGACTCGAACTTACAACCTCTCGGTTGGAAGTGAGGTTGCTTACCATCGTACCAAGCCTCTCTTGTCAAAAGGAGAAAAAGCACAATATAGAATTTCCCACGAATCTCTACTGTTCGTACAAGAAGAGTCTCGAGGAAAGTAACAAGAACTCCACCTTAACATTGATGGGCCAGAGCCCATAGAATAATGGAATCCCCTTGCAAATAATTTTTATGGGCAAACATTAAAAATTATATCAAGAAAGACCGATTAAATATTTCAGAATGCACATATTACATTCTTTATATAGGGCGGCGGTGAAGGGATCTCAAACTATCCTCTAAAAAATTATATATCCTCTCCAATTTTTTGTAAAAGCAAAAAAAAAATGGCAGATGCAGTACTGAATTTTCCGGTGGAGAACCTGTTGCAGCTATTAACTGAAAACGTAAAGCTGATCGGAAGTGCAAAGGGAGAGTTAGAGAATCTGCTGAAAGAAGTTCAACACCTAAAAGGGTTCTTAGATGATGCTGCAAAATTACCAAGCGACAGCGAACAGTGGAAAGTGTTGGTGGAGGAGATACAAAAAACGGTACATACCGCAGAGGATGCTGTTGATAAGTTTGTGGTTCAGGCGAAGCTGCACAAAGAGAAAAATAAAGTGGCAAGAATTTTGGATGTGGGTCATCTGGCTACAGTCAGGAATCTTGCAGCTGAGGTCAAAGGAATTCATGACCAAGTGAAGGAACTTCGCCTAAACAATCAAGCTCTTCAAGCACGCCCAACTCTTGAGCTGCCTAAAAAAGGTTCCTCGGAAACAACTCAGCAGGTATGCCTCATTGCATTCTAAGCTTGCTTACAAATGGTTCGGTTCGGTCTGTTATTTTAGCAAATTTATATTGTGCCTATGTTTTACATATAATTAATACAAGAGGGGTTCTCCGAGGTTAGTATACCCTCCACTTCCAACCAAGAGGTTGTGAGTTTGAGTCTAACCTATCGCAAAGTGCGACCCAGAGCAAAGGCGCAGTTCTTGGGTTTCTGTTAGATATTGGTAAGAATTGATTAATTTTCGATTTCTATTTTAAAAAAGAGTCATACTGATATTGCACTCTGTTTTCATTTGGCCACAACAAATTAAATGAGAGAGTATACTACAACAACAACAATCCAATATAATCACACTTAATGGGGTCTGGGAAGGGTAGTGTGTACGCAGACCTTAGCCCTACCCTTGCGTAGAGAGGTTGTTTCCAAATAGACCCCACTCGAACTCAAAACCTCTAGGTTTGAAGGGGGTTGCTTACCATGAGAGCAACCCCTCTTGTCTGTAAATGAGAGAGTATAATTTCACTAATAATTACTGCTCTATATTACTCTCTAATTTCACTAATACTTACTGCACTATATTCATGATTTTTCTATTTCATTAAGTCTTTAAATGGGAAAGTTTCAAAAAGGTTAAACCTAACAAATCAAATTGGCCATTGAAATAGATAATATACAGGCATACTAACAAATAAATGTTGCTAGTATTTGAAAATTATCATATGCATAAAGATATAGCAGTAGCATTGACCTGGACAATATCCAATAAGAGAAAATGAATTCAGATGGCCCCGACTCTGATACTATATTAAATAGACTTTAGGCCTAACTCAACACCAAGATCTAGCTTATGAGGTGAGGATTGTCTTAGACTATATAAAGAGACCTTCCTTTCCCTTAAAGCCCAATGTTTGGTTTTAATTATTAGAATAACCTAAACATCAGTTCGGTTCGGTTAAGTTCAGTTTGATTCGGCCGATTTAGTCGTTTTTCAAATAACTATAATGCCCCTAGTCTCATCTATTTAGATTGTTGACTGATGCACCACAAACAAACAAGTGCTTGTGTGATATTTAGTAGTGATGGTGTAAAAAGATACGAAAAATTACGATAATAAAAGGTAAACTCGATGTAACAAGTATTGAATGATGACACAGAATAACTCAATTGTATAATATGTTATAATGGTTCAAATTATATTATAGTACAAAGAATTTCCATACCATACATAAGCGCGTATATACCTTAACTACCACGAGATTGAAATTGTAATACGTAACCTTTCCTTGTGAAGATTATATATGTACCCTATTTGCTGATGTGATCCCTTTTATAATCTTGAAAAAGGGTCCTGCATTGGAGGATGATGAAGTTGTCGACTTTGATGAGGAAGCGAACAAAGTGATCAATCGACTTGTTAAAGAATCAAAGGATCTAGAAATTATTCCGGTGGTGGGTATGCCGGGACTTGGAAAAACCACACTAGCAAGAAAAATCTACAAGGATCCTAAGATTTCATATGAATTTTTTGGCGTCCATTGGGTTTACGTCGGCCAATCTTACAAAATAAAGGATGTTTTTCTTAATATTCTCAAATTCTTCACAAGATGCACCGAAGATTATCAGCATGAGGATGTGGACGCATTAGCTAAGGTGATAGCCGGTTTTATCAATAAAGGAGGTAGATGTCTCATTTGCTTAGATGATGTTTGGGAAACAAAAGTCATTGATTATGTAAAGACAATTTTCCCAGAAAACGAAAAGGGACATCGAGTCATGATGACAACACGTAACAGAGTTCTGGCTACTTATGCCAATTCAGATCCTCACGATCTGAAATTTTTGACTCCAAAAGAAAGTTTTGAATTGTTGGTAAAGAGAGTTTTTGGCAAGAAACCATGTCCTAAAGATTTAGTAGGACATGGAGAAAGCATTGCAGGAAAATGTGGTGGAGTACCACTTGCAGTAGTGGTAATTGCTGGAGCATTAAGAGGTCGTCCGAACACAAGTGATTGGATAAGAGTTGAGAGAAATGTGGTTCAGCATCCTTTTACGAATAGCGAAGAAAGCTGGTTGAAATTTGTGGAGATGAGTTACGATCATTTGCCCCAAGAAGTACAGACATGCTTCTTGTACTTTGGTGTCTTTCCTCGAGGATTTGATATCCCTTCTTGGAAAGTGATTCGCTTGTGGATAGCGGAGGGGTTGATAAAGCCGCAGGAATCGTACACTCTGGAGGAGATAGCAGAGTTTTATTTGAACGATCTTGTCAATAGAAACTTAGTGATATTGCAGCAAAAGAGGTCTGATGGTCAAATAAAAACATGTCGTCTTCACGACATGTTGCATCAGTTCTGCAAAAAGGAGGCTAGTAACAAATGGCTTTTTCAAGAAGTCAGTCTAACACCTGATCAAGCCATTCCTATTGAAGAACCAAATAAATCTCGTCGACTGTGCATTCAACCCTCTAATTTGAAAGACTTTCTCTCCAAAAAACCATCTGCAGAACATGTTAGATCTTTCTATTGTTTTTCCTCAAAAGAAAAACAAATCTGCGGGTTGACTCCTAATGACATTAAACTCATTTACAAAGCGTTTCCGCTTGTCAGGGTCTTGGACGTGGAATCCCTCAAATTTCTCTTCTCAAAGGATTTTAACCAGTTATTTCATTTGAGATATATTGCTATCTCTGGTGACTTCAATGCCATCCCTTTGACCTTTGGTAAATTTTGGAATTTACAAACTCTTATTCTTAATACAAGTACCTCAGAGTCCACCCTTGATGTAAAAGCAGACATATGGAACATGTTACAGTTGAGGCATCTTCACACCAACATACCTGCAAAATTGCAACCCCCTACTGCGACGACATCAGGTAAAGCTTCTTGTCTACAAACTCTTTGTATGGTTGCACCGGAAAGTTGCGAGAAAGAAGTGCTCGCAAAGGCTTGTCATCTTAAAAAATTGAGCATTCGAGGGCAAATGGCAGCTTTTCTTTGTGCTTACAAGGGTGGAATCAACAATCTTGTAGAGCTTAAGTGCCTGGAACAATTGAAATTGTTGAATGATGTTCTTTACATGAATAAAGCACCTCACCTCCCTCAAACATTCTCCCAACTTGTACGTACTGTGAAGAAGTTAACTTTGACAAACACAAGGTTTGCTTGGAGTGAGGCAGATAAATTGGGGCAATTGGAATCCCTTGAGATCCTAAAGTTTAAGGAAAATGCATTCGCGGGTGATTCCTGGAAGCCAAAGATGGGATTTAGTGCACTCCGCGTTTTGTGGATTGAAAGGGCAGAATTTGAAACTTGGGAAGCTTCGGAGATTAACTTCCCCGTGCTTAGGAACCTTGTTCTTATGTCTTGTGATAAGCTCGAAACTGTGCCATTTGAGCTGGCTAATATATCTGACCTTTATGAGATGCGGCTGGAAAACACAAGCAAAGCGGTCATATCTGCAAAAGCTATACTGGAAAGCAAGACAGCTAAAAAAATCAAATTCAACCTTACCATATTCCCTCCTGAAGCTGGATCCAAGGCCACACAGTAAACTGAAAGGTCAGTCTAATTTATTTGTATTGATACTCTTCGCTAAACTTTTGTCTGCACGACTATATTCATTTTCAGCTGGCATACACATTAGCCATGAAATTTCATGTTTTTTCATTTACTAGTTTTGCTCCTTTATACAGGAGGGAATTCTGGGGTCATGGATATGGTGCTACTCATGTTTTCTGATAAGATTGTACCAGTAAAGAAAGCCTTTTTTTCATACAAGCATTGTCATTTTGAAACAAGTCTCCCCATGGTTTCGGAGATATGTTTAAATATATGCACTCCACTCTCATGCGAGAGTGTTTTGTTTATGTTTAAATATATGCACTCCACTCTTATGCGAGAGTGTTTTGTTTCTGAGTTGTAAAAGTACTGTTTCTATCTTTCACATTCTGCTTTGGTTGTATTTATTTTGTTTCATTCTTGTAAACTGTTGCTTTCATCTATCATTGTTCTGTTGAAAGACAATGTTATTCCAAACAAATAGTGTTGTGTGTCTTATTTCCTACTCAGTGTGATGAATGAAACATCCTCTCTGCACTTTCAGGTAGGGGTAAAGCTCGTCTACATGTTACCCTTCTCAGACCCCACTTTGTGGGACTATACTGGGCAGTTGTTGTTGTCGTCTTTTAGATGAATTCAAATTATTCCTAATTGGAAGGTTTCTGGTTCAAGTTTCGAATGCATTGTTTGCAATTGTTTGCAAAAAGTGAGATTATTCACTTAGAAAATATGACATGTTACGACATGTTAAAATTGATATTACAAAGATTCTTTACGTTATCGGTGTATATAAACTACATCCACCTTATCCGAAACTGTTGAAATGCATGACCAAATGATGGATTAATACCATTAACATTTAAAGTCATTTAACATTTTCATCACTTTTTTCTAAGAAAATCTATTTGTGCTTTGGAAAGAAACCACCAAACCATTCACAATATATACTCTTATTTAGTATAGTACGATAAAAATCCTGAGGGGTAGCTTAACTGGTAAAGGCGTGAGGATAAAGTCGTCAGTTCGAACCCTCGCAGGGCTACATGAGGCATTACAAACCGATCGCGTGTCCAGGGTACCGTGAAACTAATTGTAATGTACGCATTGAAACAACAAGTCTCGATGGATATAACTAGTCGGGTTTGCAAAACTATGCCCGGAAATCAGGGTAAAAAAAAATAGTACCATAAAAAGTCGATACATGCAGTTAAGATAAGAAAGGCATGGAATCACCTAGACATGAATGTAGTCGTGTAGCGGACAGTTGAATCATTTCAAGACATAATAATTGTGACTGACCGATCAACTTCATAATATGTCCGTAGAATCAGTAGTTTCAAGACTCACCGGTAAATGCATTGTCTTTCAACTTTAGTGCCTAAAGGCGTTCCAACTGCCACAATCTCCACCTCGAGGGAGGTGAAGATTTTATTTCTCCAATTCATTGTGCTTTTTCACCCAAAAAAATTAGAAATTTTTTAGGAAAAGAAATAAATGAAAAATTATATAGAGGAACTAAAAATAAAATTAAAAAAAGTAAAAGACTTATTAGAAAATGGGATAATTGAAAATATATTTGTAACGATCCGGCCAGTCGTTTCGAGAGTTATGACCTCGTTCCCCCATTTCTTGCTTCTTTTATGTTCTTCAGCTGTATTTTGATTTACCGGCTAGTTGGTTCGGGTCTCGAGTGGTTTTGGAGTGAATTGAGACAGATAGTCTCTCATGAGAAGGTTTAAGTTGGAAGAGTTGACTGGACGTTGACTTAGGTATAAATGACCTTGGGTTTGAATTTTGATGGTTCTATTAGCTCCGTTAGGTGATTTTGGACTTAGGAGCGCGTCCGGAATGTGATTTAGTTGTCCGTAGTGGAATTAGGCTTGAATTAGCGAAAGTTAAAATTTGGCAAATTTGGGCGGTTGTGGAATTTTTGATATCGCGGTCGGAATGAAATTTCGAAAGTTGAAATAAGTTTGTGGTGTCATTTTGACTTGTGTGAATTTTAAGGTCATTCAGTTGTGGTTTAACGAGTTTCGGAGTCGTTTGAGAAATTCAGAAGTTTAGAAGTGCTTAGACTTGAATTCATGTGTAATTTGATATTTTGATATTGCTTTGGGTAATTCGAAGGTTCGACTAATATATGTTTGTATAATTTTATGGAATATATTGATATGTTTGGTTGAGATCCCGAGGGCCTCGGGTTGATTTCGGGTGATTAACGGAACAAGTTTGAAAGTTGGAGGAGTTGCTGAAGTTGGAACTCAGTTGTCATAACCATACCTGTGAAGTGGGAGTCACAGGGGCGAGCCATCAAAAGCGGAGAGCGAGCTGCAGAAGCGTCCAATGCTAAGCTGGGCAGAGGGCACAGGTGCGAAGGTATTTCTGCACCTGCAGAGGTCGCAGAAGCTGACCCAAGGGCGCATGTGCGAGGTGGGACCGCAGAAGCGTGATGAATTCTGCACCTGCGTAAGCGCATTTGCGGTTTTGAGGCCACCGGAGCAAGGTCAGGATTTTAAGTGGGTTCCGCACCTGCGATGGATTTTCCGCAGGTGCGGCGTCGCAGAAGCGACATTTGGACAGTAGGTGCGTTATTTGTTAGGAAGAATGTATAAATAGAAGACTTCGCGAATTTTTGCTCATTTCCACCATTTTCAAGTCGGACTTTGGAGCTTTTGTGGAGACTTTTGAATCCCGGATTCAATAGTTTTCCCTAAGGTAAGTTGCTTGAGCTCTACTATCATTAGCTATGGTATTTTTTCATTGATTTCCCACCTAATTAGTAGGATTTTGAAGTGAAATAAGGGGTTCGAGCTTGGAATTTTGGAGAGAGTAATTTGGGACTTGGGGGATCAAACGATGTCGGATTTTGATGAAATTGGTATGGATATACTTGTGACTGAATTGGCTTTCTAGTTTTGTAAATTTTGTAGGATTTCGAGACGTGAACCCGAGGACCAGGTTTGAGTGAATTTCAAGATTTGGCGTACAATTTGATATTTTTCTTGTGGGATTGGTTCCTTCAGCCTGTATTGATCGTATTGTATTGCTTGAGGAGGCACGGGCATTGCGGAGTAGGATTTTGCTCGGTTTGAGGTAAGTAACGCTTTTAAAATTGATTTTGAGGGTTCGAAACCCTAAACTACGGGCTATGTGGTTAGTATTGAGGTAATGCCCATGCCAAGTGACGGGCGTGCACTGTGAGAATTGTGATCTGGTTCATTCCATGGCACCATTAAATGACTCCTTGTTGATATCCATGTTTTCATTATGTGATAAAGTAATTGAGCTGCAAAACATGCTAGATATCATGTTAGGGCTTCACAGCGATACAGTTGGGACCCCCAGTAGTCGTTTCTTGCTGTCATTTTACTAATTTCACTGTTATTTTGTACTCAGTCATATTCATGCATTTCATATCATATCTCAGCCGCACTTGTTATTATTAGCATAACATCTTTATTTCTGGGATAGTTTCCATGACGTTGTGAGCCCGTGGGTGAGACTGGAGAGTGATGTCTGAGTGAGGCTGGGAGCCTTATTATGAGTGACAGTTATGGGGTCGAGCTGCACGCCGTAACAATTATATTGATTATGATAGCGGTTGAGCCATCGGAGCCCCTCCGGAGTCTGCACACCTACAATGGGCCCGTATTATATTATTGAGGGATGGCTTTCCCTTGACATGGATTTGTCCGAAGTATTGATAACTGGAGATGGATTTCTCCACAGGGTTGGATTACCCTTTGATGTTCCAAACGTCAATACCACACAAGAAGGGGCGAGAGGGGGAGAGTGATTTGTGTTGTACCCAATTTTTTGATCTAGAAGAACCTGATTCTTCTAGGTGTTTTCACATTTTACTATAAAAGGACTCCTAAACCTTGAAAAGTTACAAAGTGTTTGACACTACCCTAATATGAATTTGCAATGTCGTCACGATTCAAAACTCAACACATTGTGATGGTGCCTATCGTGGAACTAAGCCAACCTTAACCCAACAAAACGACACACAACAATAAGTTTAAAAACGTTTAACGGAAGCCTTAGCATTTAAAGAAATTGTTTGAACATAAGAAATTCTAAGATAAGATACAATCCATCCCAAATTCAGGGTGTCACTGAGTGCATGAGCGTCTAAAGGAAAACATCGTCTATTACAATGTTCTATGAAATAAACTGAAATACATCTAGAGATAGAGATGGAGAGTCAAGGCCTGCGAATGTCGCAGATACCTCGATAGTCTCCTAAAGCCTGAAGCCTCGATCAGCGAATCCCACTGGGACCAAAAGTGCTTGGATCTGCACACAAGGTGCCGGGGTTAACATGAGTACACCAACTCAGTATGTAATAAGTCCAAACTATGGAGTGGCAGGTAGTGACGAACTCAACCTCAACAGATATAATAGAAACAACGTACAAAACGTAGGCATGCTTTCAATTAAATAGATCCAACTCAAAATAATAAGGTGAATACATATTTAAACAGTTTAAAATATATAGCTCAACTGCCTCTACATGCTAATGCACCGACTGTGTGAAATGCACAATGTACTCTCACCCTCAAGTGCTCAACCACTCGGTACTGAATATGGCCATTCGGCCCAAGGAAATTCATCACGGAACATTTATAACACTGACTGTAAGTCACTCAGTACCGAGGAAAAAGGGCAATCCAACCCTATGGAGAAATTCATTTCCAGGTATATATATAAACACTCAATCACTCGGTACCGTATATGGCCAGCCGGCCTAGAGAAATCCATCCTGAAACATACGCATCACTGACTATCAGTCATTCGGTACCGTGGAAAAAGGGTGTTGGCCCAAGTTCAAATGAAGTTTCGAAGATTGACAAATGAACTCAGACATGGACCAGGTCCATCATCTGAGACACAATGGTTATCTACTTATGCATGTGGAGAAGAAAAGTCTCAAGGATCAAGCGGTAATATCTTCTGAACTGATCGAAGAGGTTGGATAAAGGATGAGGAGATGAAGTCTCCTTATGAGAAGAGAACTTAATCTGGATCAAGGATAAGGGGTGGAGTTTGTATTGTTTTAGGACTCAAATTCGATAAAGGATTAACAATTAAGTCTCAATCAAACTCTAATTATTAACTCATTAAATAACTATGATGGTTCTCTTTTACAAGTATTGCACATACGCAGAAGTTAAACTAAATTGAGAGCAAAAGAGCTAGATAATTTTGCAAGCAATTTATGTGAGATTTAAGTGTGCACTCCTGAAGCTACTTGAACGAGCTAGAAGAACCAATTCCATTGTGTTTATTCTTATTCTAGTTCAATTGTAGTAGGTGGTTTAAAATTGTACCTTTCTAGCTTTCATAGAAGCAATTTTATTAGGTACTTTTAGTATTCAAGTTAGAATTAACTTGAAAGTGTCGCAACAGTTGAGGTCGTGTGCCATACTGGGATTAGAGTTAATTCTTAGGTTTGCAAGAGTTTTGTAAATGCTGTTTTGGCTCATTAATTAGTGGATATTTGGGAAAATTCTATTGAGTAGTAGGCCATGGTTTTTCCACCTTTTGAACTAGGTATTTTCCACATAAAATTTTTTGTGTTCTTTATTTTCTGTACTTTTAATTCTGCAACGATAGTAGTTAGAACACCTAGAAGAATCAGGTTCTTCTAGATCAAAAAATAGGGTACCACACAAATCACCTCTCCCCCTCTCGCCCCTTCTTGTGTGGTATTGACGTTTGGAACATCAAAGGGTAATCCAACCCTGTGGAGAAATCCATCTCCAGTTATCAATACTTCGGACAAATCCATGTCAAGGAAAATCCATCCCTCAATAATATAATACGGGCCCATTGTGGGTGTGCAGACTCCGGAGGGGCTTCGAAGGCTCAACCGCTATCATATTAAATATAATTGTTACGGCGTTCAGCTCGACCCCATAACTGTCACTCATAATAAGGCTCTCAGCCTCACTCAGACATCACTCTCCAGTCTCACCCACGGGCTCACAACGTCATGGAAACTATCCCAGAAATAAAGATGTTATGCTAATAATAACAAGTGCGGCTGAGATATGATATGAAATGCATGAATATGACTGAGTACAAAATAATAGTGAAATTAGTAAAATGATAGCAAGAAACGACTACTGGGGGTCCCAACAGTATCGGTGTGAAGCCCTAACATGATATCTAGCATGTTTGCGGTCTTGAGGCCACCGGAGCAAGGTCAGGATTTTAAGTGGGTTCCGCACCTGCGATGGATTTTCCGCAGGTGCGGCGTCGCAGAAGCGACATTTGGACAGTAGGTGCGTTATTTGTTAGGAAGAATGTATAAATAGAAGACTTCGCGAATTCTTGCTCATTTCCACCATTTTCAAGTCAGACTTTGCAGCTTTTGTGGAGACTTTTGAATCCCGGATTCAAGGGTTTTCCCTAAGGTAAGTTGCTTGAGCTCTACTATCATTAGCTATGGTATTTTTTCATTGATTTCCCACCTAATTAGTAGGATTTTGAAGTGAAATAAGGGGTTCGAGCTTGGAATTTTGGAGAGAGTAATTTGGGACTTGGGGGATCAAACGATGTCGGATTTTGATGAAATTGGTATGGATATACTCGTGGCTGAATTGGCTTTCTAGTTTTATAATTTTTGTCGGATTTCGAGACATGAACCCGAGGACCAGGTTTGAGTGAATTTCAAGATTTGGCGTATAATTTGATATTTTTCTTGAGGAGGCACGGGCATTGCGGAGTAGGATTTTGCTCGGTTTGAGGTAAGTAACGCTTTTAAAATTGGTTTTGAGGGTTCGAAACCCTAAACTACGTGCTATGTGGTTAGTATTGAGGTAAAGCACATGCCAAGTGACGGGCGTGCACTGTGAGAATTGTGATCCGGTTCATTCCATGGCACCATTAAATGACTCCTTGTTGATATCCATGTTTTTATTATGTGATAAAGTAATTGAGCTGCAAAACATGCTAAATATCATGTTAGGGCTTCACACCGATACTGTTGGGACCCCCAGTAGTCGTTTCTTGCTGTCATTTTACTAATTTCACTGTTATTTTGTACTCAGTCATATTCTTGCATTTCATATCATATCTCAGCCGCACTTGTTATTAGCATAACATCTTTATTTCTGGGATAGTTTCCATGACGTTGTGAGCCCGTGGGTGAGACTGGAGAGTGATGACTGAGTGAGGCTGAGCGCATTATTATTATTGACAGTTATGGGGTCGAGCTGCACGCCGTAACAATTATATTGATTATGATAGCGGTTGAGCCACCGGAGCCCCTCCGGAGTCTACACACCCATAATGGGCCCGTATTATATTATTGAGGGATGGATTTCCCTTGACATGGATTTGTCCGAAGTATTGATAACTGGAGATGGATATTGATAACTGGAGATGGATTTCTCTACAGGGTTGGATTACCCTTTGATGTTCCAAACGTCAATACCACACAAGAAGGGGCGAGAGGGGGAGAGTGATTTGTGTGGTACCCAATTTTTTGATCTAGAAGAACCTGATTCTTCTAGGTGTTTTAACTACTACTGTTGCAGAATTAAAAGTACAGAAAATAAAGAACACACAAATTTTTATGTGGAAAATACCTAGTTCAAATGGGTCGATTTTCATGATTTCTCATGAGCAAGTCATTGTTTCGCTCAGCCACAAGGAGAAGAGAAATCAACTCAGAGTACTTCTTGAAACCTTTCTCTATACTGCTGTTGTAGAACCATATTGGAGGCATGAAACATTGTAACGTTTTTTCAAGCATATCATAATCAGTGATAGTATCTCCATAGAGTTTCAATTTAGAAGTAATTCTGAACATCGCAGAATTATATTCAGAAACAGACTTGAAGTCTTGGAGCCTCAGATGAGCCCAATCATATCGTGCTTGTGGCAGAGTGACCAACTTTAAGTTGTCATATCTTTCTTTTAAGCCATTCCACAAAATAAGTGGATTTTTGACTCTGAGACATTCAATTTTCAACCTTTCATCAAGGAGATGGCGCAAGAAAATCAAGGCCTTAGCACAGCCTTGGGTGGATGCTTTATTTCTGTCTTTAATGGCGTCTCCAAGACCCATTGCATCTAAATGAATTTCAGCATCCAACAACTATGTCATACAGTTCTTGCCCGGAATTTCAAGGGCAACGAACTTTCTTCATAATGTCAGTCATAATTAAAAAGAGGAGAAAATTACCTTAATCTTCTCAAAGAGCTTCTTGAGACGGTAGAGTCTCGTGCTGATAACGTATTATAAAATAATAAAAGAATAAGAGCAATATTGCAGAGAAAGAAAGCGAGAAAATTCTTATTGAATTTTGGGGTGCTTTACAATGGGGTAATACCCCTCTATTTATAGGAGGAAAAATGACTTATCCTCAAAATAAAATTCTCTACAAGATAGACATTCACTCTAATTAGATTTCCTGCTATGCTAAAAACTTACTGGAAAAGCAAAGAGCAGAATACTCTTCAAGGAGTATGGAACAATCTTAAATCTCTCAAACCTCCCTTAAAATCTCTTAATGTTAGAAAATTTAAGAATATTTCTCAAAAGATTGAAAGTGGTAGAAAGGAACTGGAAGATGTACAGCATCAAATGGCAATTTCTTATTCAGACATACTACAGCAAAGAGCAAAATTCCTGGTCCAACAGCTAGAGAAGTGGTCCTTAATTGAAGAGTCAGCTTTGCAGCAAAAGTCCAGAGCCAAATGGATCAAACTTGGTGACTCCAATAATAAGTATTTCTCAGCAGTCATGAAGGAGAGGAGTCAGTATAAGAAGATTATTGAACTCTCCACAGAAGGAGGATGAAGATAACTGATCCTGCAGATTTGAAAAAGGAGATTAGGGATTTTTATAAATCACTAGTGGGAACTACAGCCAATTCCCTACCAGCTGTGAATAAGATATATATGAGGAATGGTCCACAGCTTTCTCAACACCAAAGGAAGGAACTAGTTGCCGACATTACTGAAACAGAGATACTAGACAGCTTGAAGGCTATTGGAAATGATAAAGCTCCAGGGATTGATAAATTTAATGCCATGTTCTTCAAACAATCTTGGCATGTCATTGGTAACCAGGTTATGCAAGCTATCAGGAATTTCTTTCAGACCTCCAAGATGTACAGACCTACTAATTGTGCCACACTCACTTTGCTGCCCAAGGTATCCAATCCTCAATCAGTCAAAGAGTTCAGACCTATAGCTTGTTGTTCAGTCTTGTATAAAATTATTTCCAAGTTGTTGGCTAACAGACTCCAGAAGGTTATGAGTAGTATTATCTGTAATTCTCAGGCTGGATTTATACCAGGAAGAAGAGTAGCAGATAATGTTATATTAGCTTATGAGCTAATAAAACAGTACTCTAGATCACATATCTCTCCCAGATGTATGATCAAAATTGATCTTCAAAAAGCTTATGACTCAGTGGAATGGTGCAGTTTGCTACAGATTATGAAAGAACTGGATTTTCCTAGCAGATTTATCAGGTGGATCATGGAGTGTGTCCAAACTGTTAGCTATACAGTTGTGGTTAATGGAGAAACAACAAAGCCTTTTCAAGCTGCCAAAGGATTGAGACAAGGAGATCCTATATCTCCCTTTCTGTTTGCTATTATAATGGAATATCTTAGTAGATCCCTGGCAGAGTTGAATCATACTAAAAGCTTCATATATCATCCTGGTTGTAAGAAGTTGGGAATTACTCACTTAAGCTTTGCTGATGACTTACTATTGTTTGTCAAAGGAGAGCTTCAGTCAGTAAGTTCTATGTTCTTATTTTTCTCTCAGTTCCTTGCAGCTACTGGTCTTAAAGCAAACTTACACAAAAGTGCTGTGTATTTTGGTGGGGTTTCTCCTGTGATTCAGCAACAAATTCTTGATCAGCTTGGTTATGTTAGAGGGGATCTCCCTTTCAAATATTTGGGAGTACCTTTAACTACCAAAAAGATGATAGTTGCTCAATGGCAACCTCTGGTTGATAGGATTTCTACTAGAATTATTTCCTGGACATCTAGATATCTATCCTATGCAGGCAGAAGCCAGTTGGTGCAATCAGTTATATTTGGTGTTCAAGCTTACTGGGCTCAATTATTTATCATGCCTTCAAAGGTTGTTAAATTGCTGGAGTCAATATGCATTATATTTGGTCAGGATCAGTTAATATCACAAAGAAAGCTTATGTGGCTTGGGAAAAGGTATGCATGCCTAAATCTGTTGGAGGTTTGAATATAACAAATATCTTATTGTGGAATAGGGCTGCTATAGCTAAACTTACTTGGGATTTAGCACACAAGAAAGATCTGTTGTGGGTAAAATGGATTCATACTGTCTACATCAAACAACAACAGTTGGAGAACATCACAGTCCCAACAAATGCTAGCTGGATGGTAAGAAAAATTGTGGAGGGAATCAAGCTGCTACAACAATATCAATTGCTATATAACACTGATTGCTCCATTAGGAAATTATACTTGCAACTGCTTGGAGAATCAACTAGAGTTCCTTGGAAGAATTTGGTAATACAAAATGCTGCTAGACCTAAAGCTATCTTCAGCTTGTGGTTGTTGCTGCAAGATAGACTTCCTACCAAGAATAGACTGCTGCAATGAAATCTGAATATACCAGGCATCTGTGTTATGTGCCAGCAAGAAATGGAAACTAGAGACCATTTATTCTTGCATTGCGATTTTGCTTCCCAGTTGAGATACCAGACACTGCAATGGCTAGGAATGGCAGACTTCACTGGACAAGATTGGTCACAATTCTGCCAATGGATCATTGAACAATCTAAAGGGAAATCTCTTCGAGCTCACACATTCAAGATGACAATAACAGAAATGCTCTATGGTTTATGGTTAGAAAGGAATGCGAGAATCTTTGAAAACATCTATTGTAATTGTGATAAGCTCCTAAGTAGTATAGCCTATATATGTAATGTTCGAGCTCCTCCTAGGCTTAGTTCATATATTCAGCATTTCATGCTATAAATGCTGATTTGGCTAGAGTAGTATAGATAATTCATGTTCCATTTAGATAGGCAGTTGAGCTAAAAACTGTCCTATGATTTTGTAAGGCAACCATTTGGTGATTAATACAATTTTAATTACCAAAAAAAAAGGCGTGCAACGTGCATGCACAAAGACTTAAATTATTATTTCTCTAATTTATTGGACTTTAAAATCAACTAAAATTTTTGCTCCTTATTTGAATTATGTAGAAACTCCTAGAGGAGTATAAAATCAAGAAAAATTTTACTTATATAAATTATTTTCTTACTTGAATTGCCAGCTATAATTCAATTGTATTACATTATGTTCACTTGCTCTTTAGAATAGATTTCAGTATATCGTAATTTTATACAGATCAATTATTACAAAATTAATGCTCAAATATACATAAAAAACTTTTATTAGACGAAGGAAATAACAAAAAATTAAAAGTATAACAGTTAAATCATATAAGACTTTTTGTCAGTACTTGAGCAAAAAAATACTAGTAAGTTTGAATAGTTTGAAAATGTTTGTGTCTATCTTCCTTTATAATTTTTGTTTTTGTTAGAAATGGTTAGAAAATAATCTTATTTCCAACTTTTTATCTTTTTATTTTCATTTTGTTAGATTAAATCTAGCATTTATAGACTAAATCACATAGCAATAATACATTTAATGTAAACATATGAAATGTTCTATATATTTGATTATCAATTAGTTGTATTATCTATCTAATTATGAATTGGACTCTTCTATTTCCAATCAGGCAGAAACTAATAAATATTCTATTTGAGTTGAAAAGTATATCTGTAATAAACCTCATTTGATGTAGTTTGATTTACTTTATTGATTCAAGTATTTTTTTCTTCAATAGCCAAATGTTTAGAAATTTTCTTTGTACAGTCTAGAACATACTTAAACAAAATATTTTGGTTATCTCAAACATATATTTTTAATACTAGTTGTACAGTACGCGCATCGCGCGTGTATCATGTACAATGCATATAAAATTATAAGAAATTTAAATCCTTAAAAATAAATTTTTTAAATATAAGCTCTTGAAAGTGACAAATATTGAGCCTAAGTAAAAAACAAAAGTAAAGCCTAAGTATGAAACAATCAAGATAATGTTGAAAGTTTAGTGTTCTATTATATATATCGTTCTTTTATATTAAGGTCGTCTCAAAATTATCGTCTAGATACCATGTATTCTAGACAAGTAAACTACATAAAGAAAAAAAATTAGCGATGAAATTAATATGTAGTAGTTAAATAATAAAAATTATCATTAATTCTTCTGTGACAAAATTAGTGACAAATCCATAAAAAAAAAACTGATCAACTACATGTTGAATTTCATAATTAATTCCTGTGTTTAAAGTTAAATTATGCAACTCTTAGTAATAGTGTTAGTTTCTTTTTTTTTAGCACGAATTTTTATTGAGGTAATTTAGGTATTTTTAGAAGTTAAATTACAGCAATTATTTTTATCACAAATTAATTATTACTTTTTTTTTCAAAAATAATTACTCTTCTCTAAAACCTAATGTCATAGAAAGTTTTAAGAAATTGAAATTAACGAATTTAACAACCAAAATTTGTAAAAAAATACTTTTCATTTAAATTTTAAAAACAACAAATAATCATATGAAAGAGAAAAAAAAGGCGAAATTGGTTTTTATGACTAAAGAATAAACAAGGACAAAGAACAAAAAAATTACACAAAATCGTACCTTGTTGGAAACCAACAAAAAAATTCCTCATAATTTTTTGAATTCTTTTATTGTCTTAATATTTTGTATCCTAATATGGAGAAGATATCAAACACTAAATTAGTTAGAAAAAACTTGTTTGATTTAGAACTCCTAAATTTTAGGAAATTTTTTGATTTCACAATTTTATTTAATATAAACTATGTTTTTAAAAGGTAAAAAGGGGCACGATATTTCGCTTAGGACCTTCGTGCTTTTAATATAATATAAATAGATTATTCATTTTAATTTTAATAAGGTATTTTTCATCAATCGGGATACACGCGCAACACGCTCTAAGACTAATACGAAAAAGTACCTTGTTATTATTGTCAAAGAAGAGGCAATGTGAATTGCAGGGCCAAATCCAGGTCTAGCTTTAAGTAAACTTAATAGTTGCAAATGATTCAATTAAGAACTAATCAATCGTCGACTTTATTCAATTAATTAAGCCAAAGTTATTTTATAATCAAGTCATTCCCGTCATTAGCTGTTGTATCGTGGAGGATTCAGCCAATACCTAATGCTACAAAAATAATAGAAAAATAATAATGAGACTTCATGATCTAGACCGCAACCGTCGATTTGTTTCACCCCAGTGGAGATAGCCTTTTGGGTTACTGATAGGAAAATATTTTAAAATCTCCCTAAACTATTAAAATATTATGGTATAGCCAGTTTTTATATTGGGCAAACAAAAATATTCAATATTTACTAAGTCAATGACAAATAGTTACTATTTTGCTGTAACAGGGACCGGTTCATATAATATACGGGAGTTTTGGTGTATTGTGTATGAACTCCAGCATATTATGCTGGACCGGTATACTTTGTTAACTCCGGTAAAATTTGTGGGAGACTGGAGCACCAGTGCTCCAAACTCCAGTATATTATACTGGACATTTATACTTGCTGGAACTCCTGTAAAATGTGCGGTAGTATTTGCGGGCATTCCAGCATAGTTATCCTGGAACTCCCGTAAAATTTGCAGGAGTTCAAGCATACCTATGCTGGAACTCCCGTAAAATTTGGGGGCGTATTTTTCGAATATTGAACAGTGTTTTCGCTCATATTTATCTTTACATAAAAAGTGGCTAAATTTCGATGACTTTTGAAACTTGGCTATTTTTCAATGACCAGTAGTAAGTCTGGGTATTTTCAAATTTCTCACCCCTAAACTTGATATGCATTATTAGTTACAGGCTTAAAGTATTTGCGATCTTAAATACCCCCCTCAACTTAGCCTTTTGAGAGTCGTTACCCTCGTGGACGCTGATATGGCAAAACGTGCAGGTGCAATCTCCTGTCACATGGATTTTTCTGTATATGTGGTATACTTTTTGTAAAATAAAATTTATTTTTACCTTTTAAGTATGTTACTTTTTTAGATAATGTTTTCGAATAGAATTAATAATAAAACTTGGATAGAACTACATTATTTATGCCAATTATTTTTATTATAGTGGACTACTCATCTCCGCCGTGAACGTAGGTCGGTTGACCGAACCACGTTAAATATTTGTGTCTCTTCTGATATTTCTCTTTTATTATTTAATTTATAGTAATTGAAGGTTTGCTTTACTAGCTTCCGCATCACACCTGATTTTTTCGATTCTAACACTCAGAAGTAAGGCTTCCAAAAGCAGCAATAAAAGCAATATTAGATAGAAAATAATGTATTATTTAGCTTAGAAATAGTGTATAGCCCCAGATTTTCGTGTGTTACAATGGTTGTTGAAGTTACTTTTTATAGGGATATCTAGGTAACAAGGTGCTAGGATCAAGCCCCTTTTAAATAAGAATAATGGGCTTAATTGATGAATATATATAACAACTGTGTATTTAATACTGAGGAATATTCTTCATTAAATATCATCTGGTGAGAAATATTCCTTTGCTCCCATTGACTATGTTCCCTTCCGGATCTACCTGGCTAATTGAAGTTGTTGTCATCTGTCTTGGTTTCCACTCATTTCATCATCCATCCGCCACAGGTTCCTTGTGTCACGCTATCATTCGAGCATTTATTATAACCAATTTTACTGTATACACACTGATTGGTCAACGATGGGCATAAGGGACTGGAACAACTTTGCAACATTAATAGCCCGTTTGGTCAAGATGCAAAAATCATCTTATTTTGAGAAGTTTTTTTTTTCAAAAATACTTTTGGTGAGAAGCAGATTGTGCTTGGATAATTAATTTGAAAAATACTTTTAAGCAGCATTAGAGTTTGACCAAGCTTTAAAAAACTACTTCTAAGTGTATTTTTCTCAAAAGTGTTTTTAATAAAAAAGTGCTTTTGGAGATAAGCTACCTTTTTCTGCTTCTCCAAAACTGTTTCTACTTCTCCTTAAAGCACTTTTTTCCTTTCAAAAGCTTGACTACAACAACAACAACAACTACCCAGTATAGTCCCACAAAGTGGGGTCTCGGGAGGGTAATATGTAGACGAGCCTTACCCCTACCCGAAAAGGCAGAGAGGTTGTTTCCAATCGACCCTCGGCTCAGTGAATGAAAGGAAAAATAAAAACAAAAACAAAATAAAAGAGCATTAGTAACTCTTGCAGCAATAGCGTAAATAATTATCTAAACATAAGAGACATAAATAAAATAGCATGCAATAATATCATACATTAACTACCATAAATAAGGCTGTATCCGGTTCCGGTTCTGGGTCTATTTGGGTCTGGCGATTCCGGTTCTGGAGGTTCCGGTTCTGCGGTTCTGGCGGTTCCGGTTCTGGCGATTCCTGAGCCGGAACCGCTACCATACGGTTCCGGAACCATACAATTCCGGTTCTGGCGGTTCCGGAACCGCGGTTCTGGCGGTTCCGGAACCGTGGTTCTGGCGGTTCCGGGCGGTTCTGATTTTTTTTTAATTCAATATCTTGTGTAGTAGTCATTAGTATATTATAGAATATATTTTATATGGTGTTCTATCTTATTAGTATAGTATATATTGTGTTTGGTAATTAGTATATATTGTGTATACGTAGTGTATATTTTGTATATAAGTAGTATATATTGTGTTGTAGTTAGTACTTAGTATAAATTGTATATAAGTAGTATATATTGATAAAAGAATGTTGTCATTAGTATATTGTGTTGTATGTTATATATTGTATGTTATATAAATATTCAAGGATTGATATGGATGTAAAGGACAAAGAAATATTGACACAAAAGATGTTCAAGTATATGATAAAGAGCATATTTATTGACCAAAATGGCATATTTTCTTAGTCTTCCTTCCCCCAATGAAATGAGCACAACATCGTACTAATACCACCATTAAAAGAAAAAAAACTAAAAGAAGACATGCCAATGTATACATGATAATTTATGCATTATTTCTAACAAATCTCATAAAACCTTCAAGGTTAGGAGGTGGTTGTGTTGGCGGTGGTGGAAATGAAGCTTGTTCATCACCACTACCGGGTGAAGATGTTTCCTGAGCAAGTTCAGCTAGCATTTCTTCATAGCACTCGTCTATTTCTGGTTGTGATTCAGCTAGCTCAAAGTTCCATCTTTCGGCGTGGATCCAATTTCGAAAAAGAACTGATTTTTCCAAGCTGTCCCGCATCGACGCTCTGTGATCACCTATTTGTAGTCTTACTTGACTAAAGGCGCTCTACGATGCAACAGTTGACGCTTGAATCGATAGAACATCCCGCGCCATCCTTGCAAGAACGGGAAAATACTTTTCCCTTGCCTTCCACCAATCCAAAAGGTCGAAAGTGCCGTCTGGATTCTCATTCTCTAGTCCCTGCGACAAATAAAATTGAAGCTCATTTAGATGGGAAATATCATCTACATTTTCCCCTTGAGTACCCCTGAACTCCGTCCACGATTTAAGAGCTATTAAGCCAGCAGCTCTTTTGGATGCATATGATGTAGACGAAGTAGGGGTTGGAATATTAGGCCTAGCATGCTCTAACGCTTGTTTATAAGCATTATAAACAGTTTGAGCATTCACTATAATTGATGCTTGCGCATCAGATAGTGTAGCCTTTTCAGCTTCATCAAGATCTAAAGCGTGATAAATAGTAGAATACCAAAAATTAGGACCGCCTGCTTTCATAGTAGGATTTAACATAGCAGCCACACCAAATATAGGAGGGATTGAAAAAAAATATTTTTTAAACTTCTTTTTCATTTCCCTAATTGCAATTTCATAAACTTCCCCTCCCTCGTTAAAATCAACAAATAAATTAGCAAGTGCGGCAATATAAACTAAACAGTTAGAAATTGTTGGATAATATGGGCCAGATAAAGCAGTTGTAGCCACATGAAAATGTTCTAGAAAATCTAAAAGAATTTTAACGTTAGTCCAATCTACATGAGTTAGCATGTCATTATCATCCTCCCCACAATCCCTAGAATTATACGTAGCGTTAATTGGGTTCCTATATTCGTACGCTACTACTAAACTTTCGTACATGTAGTTCCACCTAGTCGGGCAAGGTTTAGGAACCTTTCTTTCTCTAAGTCCATGTTCGTCACACCTTTTAAAATATTCTCTAAGTCTACTTCTACGGTTTGAATAAAATAGCCAATTAAGAGACATTTTAACCTTTTCAATTTCTATGTTTAATATTCTCATGCCATCACCAACAATAAAATGATAAATATGACAAATACATCTAATATGGAAAATTTTAGTAAAAGCAGGATTAAGTGTTCTAGTTAGCATACCTATAGCACTAGTGTTGCTAGAAGCGTTATCCATGGAAATAGACATTATTTTATCACTAAAACAAAAATATCTGCATACATCTGAAACAGTGTTAGAAATAAACCTACCCGTGTGCCGTGAATTAATTATCCTATATGCAATAATGCGTTTTTGCATAGTCCAGTCTTCGTCTATCCAATGACTGGTTACAGTTAGATAATCACAGTCATTTCCACTTCTACCAATATCAGTTGTTATAGACATACGATTAGTTATATGGGTAAATAAATAGCGCAAGTATTGTTCATATTCATGCTTGTATTTATAAATGTCGGCCTTAACTGTGGCGCGAGGCCAACCTTTATATGTAGGATTAAATACTCTTCTAACATAATGAATCCAAGCAGGATTAGAAGCAAAAGAATAAGGCAAACACATTCCAGTAATCATTTTAGCTAATTCTTCACGATCCTTATTTGGATCGTAATACAATATACCTCCGGTGACTGTGTTTATTCCTGGTTGAACTATATTTGAACCAGTACTTGGGTCAACTGTTGTATCAGGACTTGACCTCCCCTCTTGTTGCACTTTCAATTGGAAATATCTAGCCTTATCGCTAGGGTGTAATTTTATATGTTTAACTAAACTACCTGTGCCGCTACGATCTCCACTATACCTATGAACAAAAAATTTCCCACAAGATTTACACTTAGCCTTATCTTGTTCTCTTAGTTGAATAAAAAGTTGCCAAACTAATGAAGTTTCTGCACGTTTAGGAGGTTGTCTACTAAAAGTGGGAGTTTGTACGGGTGGATGTTCCGGTTCATTAGGAGCAGGACTAGTAGGTGTATCATCTAAATCTACCGGAGCTTGGGTTTCGTCATCATCGTCATCCTCATTTCCCTCTAAGATAGGATCATTAGGATAAATCATATTCATATATCATCGTCTATTTTATCACCAACTGCTACATCATGTAGAAAATCAACATCGCCAAATTGAAAGCACGGGTGATCACTATCAAGTATTCCGAAGTTTTCATTAGTATTTCTAGGTTGGCTACTACGTTGGCTATTACGAACAACTTGTTTATATTTTCTAGGTCGGGGAGCCAGGGGAGGGGTAGGATTTTGGCTACTACTTTCACCGGTTTTTATTTTTCCTTTTTCGAACATTTTTTTTCAATGGAAACGCCATAATAATAATAATTAAGCAAAATAACAACCCACAAAAATATTCTAATCACGTAAGAGTTGAAACGAGTTTACCAGATTGACGAACAACTTCTTGAAAATTGAAAATCATTGAAATTGAACACTTGAAAACTTCAATTCAACAACTTCACAATGTTTCACGAATTTGCAACAATAAATTAAGCACTTGCAATAGAAAGATTGAAAGAGAGCTTGAGAGAGATTGATGAATTGGTGAATTAAAATGAAAGAATGAGGGGGTATTTATAGTTGAGAAATGGGAAATTGTGTAATTATATAAAGTTTGGGGTTAAATTAAAGTTGAGGGGTCAAATGGCTAAATTTTAAAATGTCCAAATGGCTATTTCTGTAAAAGAGCCGTTCAGATTTTTTTAAAATTTTTTTTTTTAATTTCCGACAGTTGCGGAACCGGCAGAACCGCCAGAACCGGCCGGTTTCGGTTCCGGTTCCGATCACGGTTCTGGCGGTTCCCTTGTTGTAAGAAGGAACGTTTTATTCCTTCACTTGAAGTCTTGAAGTGTGGTATCTTCGAGCAAAGGTTATTGAGGCTTGTGGGATTCAAGTTCTCAAGTTGTAACGGTTTGTTGAGCACCCGGAAGCTTAACAAGTTTTAGTTGAACCTCGAGAGAGTCTCTAGGGAGACTGGACGTAACCACATTTGTGGCCAACCAGTATAAATTTGGTGCACTTCTTCTTTACTCTTTTAGTTCCGCATTTGAGTTAATTTTTATTTCCTGCAAATTTTATAAAACACTATTCACCCCCCCCCCTCTAGCGTTAAGCACTTATCCTAACAATTAGTATCAGAGCCTAACTCTCTGTAATACTTAACTGTTTGAGAGAAACTTTCCATGGCTTCTACTCGTAGTGCTTATGCAGGATTAGGTGAAGGTCAATGCACCACAAGGCCACCACTTTTCGATGGCACCAATTATACCTACTGGAAGGAAAGGATGAGAATCTTCATCCAGTCAAATAATTTTCTACTATGGAAAATTATCAAAAATGGAGAACAAATGCCGACCAAAAAGGAAGGAGATAAAATTGTCCCAAAATTAGAAGATGAATATGATGCGGACGATATAAGAAAGATAGAAAACAACGCAAAAGCCATCAACATGATGTACTGTGCCGTAAACCCCGATGACTATCGGAAAATATCGTGTTGCACAACGGCCAAGTAAATGTGGGACAAAATGAAAATCACATACGAAGGTACGGACCAGGTAAGAGAAGCAAAAATTGATTTTCTAACCCACGAATATGAATTGTTTCATATGAAGGAAAGCGAGAAAATAGATGACATGTTTGAACGATTTTCAAAAATCGTTAATGATCTTCACGCTCTCAAGAAGACATTTACAGATAGGGAGCTTGTCCGTAAAATTCTTCGAAGTCTTACTCCGGAATGGCGATCCAAGGCCGACGCTATTCAAGAGTCAATCGGCGTTACAAATGTCACAATCGACGGGCTAAGAGGTAATCTTAAAACCTATGAATCTACTATTCTTAACCCTCCTTTAGATGATCAAAGGAAATGGAGAATCGCCCTAAAACCAAGCACGACTCAGCCCCAAAATGATGAGGAGTCGAGCGACGAAGATAACGAGTTCAGACTTGTTATTAAGAAATTCCACAAGTTCATGCGAAAGGAGTATGAACGAAAAGGTAAGCGACAAGGAGGTCAATTAAAGTGTTATGGATGCGGAGAAATTGGGCACATCAAACCGAAATGTCCAAATGCCAAAACGGAGAAGAAGGTCGTTCAAAAGCAAAGGGCCTACATCTCTTGGGGAGGCGACTCCGGAGACGAATCAAGTGATGAAGAAGGAGACGAGACTGCAAACTTGTGTCTTATGGCACATGAAGAAACCCAAAACGAGGTATGTAATTCTTCTAAAAATACTTACACTTTAGAAGATATGCAAGACGCCTTTGATGAGCTTTATGATGAATTTATTAGCGCTTCAAAAACAATAAAAGATTTAAGAAAACAACTTTCCTTAAAAGAAAAAGATTTTTAAAAACTAACTCTTGATAATGAAAAATTAAAAGAGGAAAACAAGTTTTACGGCAAAAGAAGCGCCGATAAACCCGAAAGCTCTAACAAGGGTTGTTGCTCTTGCAAATCTTTAAAAGAGGAAGTAGATAGTCTTAAAAGCACCTTGCACAAATTTAATTCCTCTCACAAAAATCTCAATGATGTTCTTGTGAATTTGAAATCCACTAAGCATGGTATAGGTTTTAAAAACGAGCCGAAAGAAAAAGTTGAGTCCATTCCTAACCCACCTAAGACTCAACCTAGGCAAAGTAAAATAAATGTCAACACTCAACCTAGAAATATTAATCCTAGAATTGCTACTCATCCTAGAACAAATGCTAGAAGAAATGTTGGCATGTATAGACCACCTAGACAAGATTTTCGAAAATTGCACCAAAACAATTTTTCTAAAAATAGGGTAAATGAATTTAGACCCCTAAATTATTATCATCCTAGAAGAATGCATAATCATAATGTGATTTTCCATTATTGCAACAAAATAGGACATATAGCTCCTGTTTGTTTTACTAGGCATAGGCATCTATCAACAAGCCAATCATACTACCACGTATCACCTAACACACAAGGACCCAAAATGGCTTGGGTACCAAAAACTCATTAATTTGTTTTGTAGGTATGTTTGAAGGGATCAAGTGTACTTTGGTACCTTGATAGCGGATGCTCCAAACACATGACCGGAGACGCATCAAAATTCCTTCAACTAAAACCCGCAAAAGGAGGAAACGTTATTTTTGGAGACAATAACAAAGGAAAAATTATTGACATCAGCTCGGTCGGTAAGGACGAAGCCTCCTCCATTAAAAATATCCTATTAGTTAAAGGGCTTAAACATAATCTCTTGAGCATAAGTCAATTGTGTGACAAGGGAAATCTTGTGTTATTTGATTCCGAAGAATGCTTAGTTATCCGACGTAGTGATTTTAAAGTTATTCTTCGTTGTGTTAGAATTGATAATATTTATATGGTTGATCTTGAAAATTCTTCATCAAGTTTTGTGAATTGCCTAATGAGTAAAGAAGACAACATGTGGTTATGGCATCATAGAGTAGCTCATGTAAACATGAATCTTTTAAACAAACTAGTTTCTCAAAATTTAGTAATTGGTCTTCCAAATATAAATTTTGAAAAAGATAAAATTTGCGATTCTTGTCAAAAAGGGAAACAAACAAAAGCATCTTTTAAATCAAAGAATATTGTTTCAACCACTAGACCTTTACAACTTCTTCACATGGATCTTTTTGGACCATCTAGAATTAGAAGTCTTGGTGGAAATTTCTATGCTTTTGTTATTGTTGATGATCACTCTAGATTCACATGGACGTTATTTCTTGCTCATAAAAGTGATGCATTTCAATCTTTTAAAAGTTTTCTTAAACGTGTTCAAAATGAAAAGAACACAACCGTCACTTCCATAAGAAGTGATCATGGGGGAGAGTTCGATAATAATATCTTGGCGGATTTTTGTGACGAACTCGGTATTGAGCATACCTTTTCGGCTCCACGTACACCACAACAAAATGGAGTGGTGGAACGTAAAAATCGATGTCTCGAAGAGATGGCTAGAACCATGCTCGATGAGGCAGAGATTCCCAAACATTTTTGGGCGGATGCCGTGAGTACCGCATGCTATGTTTTAAACAGAGCCGTCATAAGACCGATACTCATAAAAACTCCCTATGAACTCTACAAGGGAAAGAAACCAAATCTCTCCCATCTTAGAGTTTTCGGTTGTAAATGTTTTATTCATAACAACGGAAAAGATAACTTGGGAAAGTTTGACGCGAAATCTGATGAAGGAATTTTTCTTGGTTACTCATTGCGTAGCAAAGCATATAGAGTATTCAACAAACGTACTTCAACTATCGAGGAGTCCCCTCATAATGTATTTTGTGAAAATGATGCTCGCTTGGCGAGAAAGGAAATTTTTGATGATCTTGCAGATGCTTTAAACAAAATCAATCTACAAGACGAGGTGCAAAAGGAAAATCCAAAGGAAGTTCAGGATGAGGTCGTAGAACAACCAGTGGAAGAAGCACCACCACAAGAGGAAGAATCGATGATGCCTAAAACATGGAGGACGTCTAAAGACCATCCTCTCGACAAGGTAATTGGCAACATCGAGCAAGGGGTAAGTACTCGAAACCTTCTTAAAGACACTGTAGGTCATATGGCTTTTGTTTCTCAAATTGAACCTACTACCATTTCCGAAGCAATTGGGGATGAGCATTGGACCTTGGCAATGCAAGAGGAGCTTAACCAATTCAAACGTAATGACGTTTGGGAATTGGTGCCAAGACCCAATAATCACACCATAATTGGTACGAAACGGGGTTTTCGAAATAAATTAGATGAAAATGAAATAATCACTAGAAACAAAGCTAGGCTAGTTGCTAAGGGATATAATCAAGAAGAAGGCATTGATTATGAAGAAACTTATGCACCCGTTGCACGCCTAGAAGCTATTCGTTTATTACTTGCATTTTCATCATTTATGAATTTAAATTATATCAAATGGATGTCAAGAGTGCCTTCCTCAATGGATTTATTCAAGAGGAAGTGTATGTAGAACAACCCCCGGGTTTTGAAGACTTCAAATCTCCGGATCATGTCTTCAAGCTTAAGAAAGCTCTCTATGGTCTTAAACAAGCTCCCCGAGCTTGGTACGAACGATTAAGTAAATTTATTTTGGACAATGAGTTCATTAGGGGGAAAGTTGACACTACACTTTTCATCAAGAATAAAAACAATGACATTCTATTAGTTCAAATTTATGTCGATGATATTATTTTTGGTGCTACTAATGATTCTCTATGCGAGGAATTCTCTAAGCTAATGACTAGCGAATTCGAAATGTCAATGATGGGTGAGCTAAATTTCTTCTTGGGGTTGCAAGTGAAACAAATGAAAGAAGGAACTTTCATTTGTCAATCTAAATATTGCAAGGAGTTGCTAAAACGATTTGAAATGAGCAACGCCAAAGCAATGGCCACTCCAATGAGCACATCCGACCATCTTGACAAAGATGAGAAAGGTAAGAAAGTAGACACCAAGAAATATCGAGGTATGATCGGATCTCTTCTTTATCTTACTGCAAGTAGACCGGACATCATGTTTAGCGTTTGTTTATGCGCTCGATATCAATCATGTCCGAAGGAGTCACACCTAACTGCGGTAAAACGGATAATGAAGTACCTTGTTGGAACGATAAATGTGGGACTTTGGTATCCCAAAGGTTCTTCATGCCAATTAATTGGCTATTCCGACTCTGATTTTGCAGGTTGCAGATTAAACCGCAAGAGCACGAGTGGCACTTGCCATTTGCTCGGTAGCTCCTTAGTTTCTTGGTTTAGCAAGAAACAAGTTAGTGTTGCGTTATCCACAACCGAGGCTGAATATATAGCCGCGGGGAGTTGTTGTGCACAAATTCTTTGGATGAAGCAACAACTCTCGGATTATGGTATTAGTACTGATCATGTTCCTCTTAGATGTGACAATACTAGCGCCATAAGCTTGACGTAGAATCCTATTCTTCATTCAAGAACGAAACACATCGAAATTAGGAACCACTTCATAAGAGATCACGTTCTCAAAGGTGATGTCGATATTGAGTTTGTTGAAACCAAACATCAATTGGCAGACATCTTCACTAAACCTTTAGATAAAGAGTCATTCTTTCGTATTCATAGTGAACTCGGAATACTTGACTCAACGTTGAACTAATGCATACATTTAGGCTGCATTTTTTTTAATTATTACTAACTTGAGCGTCGGAGACGTTTATTTTTCTTTTGCAGGTATCGCTCTAAAGGCAGGGGGAACTTAGTTGAAATCTCCTTAAGCATGTTGAACATTTTTTTGGGTTTGATATCAAAATAATCGATTAAGAAATTAGAATAATCGGTTATCACATGTTTTTGTTTTGAAGGTCGATTTTAGCATAATCGATTATCATATAGAATAATCGATTATCATTTAAAAGTTAAAACTATGTTTTACTTATCTTTTAAAATAATCGATTATTATGGGAGGATAAACGATTATCAAAACATTCTGCTTTTCTGACCTTTTCTGAGTTTTCAAAAATAATCGATTAACTTACCGATAATCGATTAACCTATTTATCCGCAGCTCAAGATAATCGATTATCGTTTTGGTTAATCGATTAACAACGGCCAAATTTTTCAAAAATGCTTACCGTTTTATATCCGTTTGGAGTCTTCAATTCTGAAATTTTTCTCAATAATTACCCTTATTTATTCAACTCTATAAATAGGCTTGTCCACCATTCAAATCATTCATTCTAAAAGCAATTCTCTTCACAAAAACTCTCTTCAAGAGCATCAAAAGCCTTAAAAAAACTTTCTTGATTACTCTTTCAAATGGCAAATAGAAATTCCAAAAGAGCTCGTGCCGGCAAGAACGTTGCTTCTTCTTCTAACATTCCTCCATCTATATATTGCTACAAAGATGGCTCCTTTCTAAGGTTCGAACAAGAAAGCGACCTTCTTCGATTTATTCAATAATTTGAAAACCGGGAAATCTTTCCTCCTCGTTTTACAACCGGTAGATATCTTGCCGATTCTATTCATTCATCCATACTTCTCCAAATCCAAATAATCAATTTTGTTTATCTTCAATACTCCTACATTCATCCTTATTTGATTCGTGCATTTTATTCAAATTTGAAGAAGGATGAAAATGGGGAACTCTCTTCTAACGTCAATGGCGTTCCTATTCTTTTGAGTGAAGAAAATATTCAAACCCTCATGAATCTTCCTCGAGAGGGCCAAGATATCGTCCACTATACCGGGGATGAAGGAATCTTCTTTGATGAACAAGTCCTTTTTCAACAAATTGGAATTGGACACTTTGAATGGGCTCCGGAGCATCGTCGACCCTCAGTTACAAATATGCTTCCGGAATTTCGCTTAATCTTCTATATCATCACTCGAATTCTCAAGCCAAGAAAACACAATCATACTACAATTGGGCGTGAGGACACCAAACTTATGCATACAATTATTTCCGGAGCGCGCATCAATTGGTGCAAGCTTATCCTAACTCACATGCATGATTCAATTGGAGATGACAAACCTCTTCCATATGCTCTTCTTATAATGATTATCTTTGAAGCATTGGAAATCAATACCAATGTTGGTCCGAAGAAAAATCGCACCAAACTTTGGGAAATTCAAGAAACATCTTTCCATAGTGGAGATCATCCCACTCCTCCTCCTCCCCCTACTCAACAAAGTCGTCGCACTCATGCTCCCTCGGATGCTACACTCCAAACCATTTCGGAGCAACTAGCATCTCTATCAACCTCAATGAATCGGATTGATAGAAATGTGTCCCGCACGGAAAGAAACGTGCGAAGATTGAGTAATGAACTTCACGGGTATTTTGACCACGTCAATTACCCCTATACTCAAGTTTATTCCTCAAATGATTCAAGCGATGAATTCGACGACGATAGCTTTTAGCTTTTAGTTTTTATCTTTGAAATTTGTTTTCTATCCTCTTTTATGTAATCTTTCCTTTTCATTAATAAAATCATCTTTTTGTTAATGTCAAAAGGGGGAAGAAAAGGGTATATGCATTTTCTTTCAAATTTTTTGTTTTAAATATTTTTGGTATAAATTGAGGGGGAACTCAATTATAACTTATCTAGTATTTGGCATAATCAATTTATATTAATTTTAATGCATATCCCCATAACGGTTTGCCATTATCAAAAAGGGGGAAATTGTTGGAACACACTCTTATGCTGCTAAAACTAATGTGTGTTCATCTTTGTAGGTTTTGATAAATGACAAACCGAAGTAGATGGAAAATTTCATATATGCCAAATAGTCGTAAGTTATTATTGAAATACACTTTCATTTATACTAAAGTGTGTTTGTTTTGTAGATGTGATATGCAAATAAAATAGCGGACTAAAATTGAAGTCCAAGAACAAGAAGTTCAAGACATGATCAAGAGAAGCAATGAAAATAAATGAAGACTTAGTTGAGTCATGTTTATATTGTGATCTTGATCCTTCTCTAAATTTAAGTCTTGGCTTCTCTCAAAAATTATTTTTATAAAAATATGCATATCATAAATATTTTTGACACACTTAGAATAAATTGATTTTAATGTTCTAAAATGAACCAAAAAGGTATTTAAAAGTGTCTTTAATATTTAAGACATATATTATACTCATGGTATTCAAATAAATAATGAAAAACATCTTGCAAATGATTTTTTACGAAGTTAATCGATTATCCAAAACAGATAATCGATTATCCAATGTTTCCAATTAAACTGAATTTTTACGCAAGGCAGGTTAATCGATTATCCAACTTAAGATAATCGATTACCTTAAAAATAATCGATTATCTTATTTAGTTAATCGATTATCTTATATCTGTTGCTTTTCAACGACTAGTCTTTTAAATTAGATAATCGATTATCTGAATCGAATAATCAATTATCCCTAAAATAATTGATTATCCAACATTAGTTAATCGATTATCCTATTATTCGTTGCCTTCCAACGACTAGTTTTTTGAAAGGTTAATCGATTATCGTTTAGGTTAATCGATTAACTTCATCAGTTTTTGAAAACTTGTTTAATTATTTAGCAACGGATACAAGAGATTTTGGGGCTATAAATACACCCCAAAACCTCTCATTTGAAACACAACATCTGAGCAAAAACATATACAAGCTTCAAAATATTTATTACATTCATTTCATTATATTCAATTGCTTTTGAGAAGCCAATTTCTTAAATTTATTGTTTTGTTCTTGAGCGTACTTGTTTTACTCATATCCACTCTTTAAGAGAGTTTTGTTTAAGTGAGTATTAAGTGTTTATACACTTGAAGGGAAGTTTTAAATCCCTTGTTGTAAGAAGCAACGTTTTATTCCTTCACTTGAAGTCTTGAAGTGTGGTATCTTCGAGCAAAGGTTATTGAGGCTTGTGGGATTCAAGTTCTCAAGTTGTAACGGTTTGTTGAGCACCCGGAAGCTTAACAAGTTTTAGTTGAACTTCGAGAGAGTCTCTCGGGAGACTGGACGTAACCACATTTGTGGCCAACCAGTATAAATTCGGTGCACTTCTTCTTTACTCTTTTAATTCCGCATTTGAGTTAATTTTTATTTCCTGCAAATTTTATAAAACGCTATTCACCCCCCCCTCTAGCGTTAAGCACTTATCCTAACAATTCTTAATCTTATCTAACCTGGTGAGCCCGCACATCCACCTGAGCATCCTCATCTCCGCAACCTTCATTCTCCGAACATGAGAGTTCTTCACGGGCCAACACTCCACCCCATATAACATTGCAGGTCTAACCACAACTCTATAAGCTTGACTATCACCTTAATTTTAGAAAAAAAGTTTAACGTTTTTACCTCGAAAAAAACTTGGCCAAACATGCTATAAAATTGATGTTCAGAACTTCAGGAAAGAAATGAGGCTGGAGCATTAGCTATAAGAACTTGCATATACTCTCTTGTTTCAATTCTGATGACACACTTTCCTTATTAGTTCGTTAAAAAAAATGATACATTTCTACAATTGAAAATAATTCAACTTTAAACTCTTCATTTTATCCATTTTACGCTTAATGAGAAGTTTTAATAAACACACAAATGCTATAGCCTTACAAAACTATTACCCCTTAAGCTTTTAAAACCACAAGGTAAAAAAAATATTTAACTTTTATGTGAAGTCAAACTGTCTTATCTAAATTGAAATAAATGGAGTATCAACTTTAACAACAATCAGAAAGATACTTATATTTAAGAGACATACTTTTGCCACATAATATACTTGTGTTTAAGAGACACATTTTTGCCTGAGTTAAAATGTCTATGTCATTAAGAAAGTTTAAGTTCCCATTTGGCTATGGATTTTTATTTTTTCAAATTTTTTTGTGAAAATATTACTTGTTTATAAAATATGATCATGTTCTAAGAAAAAAATTCAAAAATTTAAAGTTTTCAAAAACTGGTTTAGTGCAGTTTCTGGGTGAATTTTTTTTCCGTTCACAAAACTTCAATTTTTCTTCAAATAAAATACATGTCTAAACACAGTTTCAATTTTGAAAAATTATTTTTTAACACATCTTTAAAATTTTTTTTTCAAGTTTCAATCAAAACTATGTCCAAACGCTAGTTATATGTCTTAACTTACAAATGATGCCAAGTTTAGAGGCTATCTAGGTATTTAGCAGACATTTGAAAGAACTCAATACATTGAGGAATTTTATAAAAATTATGAAGGGTGATCAAACGTATACAAAAAAATAATAGAGTCTAGCAGGGAAAAAATTCAGGGGCGAACCACACTACAAATGATGGTGCACTTACACCCATCCTGTTTGGAGCCATAAGTTTTACGAAGATTTTGATATATAGTGCAATGTGAACGTGAACCCAGGGGTGAAGGTACATGACGTAATGGACGGTGTCGGAAAATTATATTGCGTATATAGATAAAATATTATGATTTAGAGATATATAATATATATTGAACACTCTTTGTCGGAGAATTTTATTCACTTCTTTTAAGCTTGAATATCCTTGAGGAAATTTATGGCTTCGCCGCTGTTTGAACCTATGCTCAAAAATTGGTGTTGGGTCCTATGTTCAGATTCTTTGGCCCCATATTTTATTTCGTTTTTTACCTCCTATCTTCTTCCCTTTTATCTAATTTTATGCTCTATTGCTTTATGTTTGAGATTTGTTTCTACCTGGAACTACCTAAATTTATTCTACCAAAGTGAATAAAAGATCCAAGTGATAAGACTTGATCATATTTTTATTCAATAAATTTAAATACGAACAAATAGTATAACTAAGTAATGCATGTATAAATAATTAATCATATGCTTTAAGGGCTTTTCCGATGTTTTTGTGCTTCTTTTTGAATTAAAACATGCACAAGCTTCAATATATACTGCATCAATTTTTCATTATATTTTGATTTTCCTTTTTATTTAATACAGTAAGAACCGAATCGATTTATTTATATAACTAATAGAGTAATACTAATGATATAAAATACAAATTTGGATTTACCCGGTATGGAATTAATCTCTTTAAATAATAGCAAAATCTATCAGCCGTGAACACTATGACAAGTTTTAACCTTACGTTAAAGCTAGTGGTGTATTTAGAATCTTGAAATTCTAGATCCGACTCCGAAAAAATCAAGTGAAAAAAAAAACTAAATTAACCTGAAAGGCTACTGAAACATGGCTGTCCACTTGCAAATATTTTTATGAGCTACCAGCTGTCGTGGAGTTATCTAATTGTTAGTGGTGCTTATTAATCTGTAGTAGAACATAGAAAGAACTTTGTTTTGCTGAGTTAAAAATTAGACGTTACGGCTACCTTTGAACTTTTGTGACTATTAGGCGATATCCAATGGTACTTTATTTTTTGTACCAAATTTAGAGTAATATTGTTTCAATAGTACTTTATTTGTTGCTTTATAGAGCATGAATAGTATTGCACCAAACATTATTTATTACTCTACATTTGGTTTAATAATATTTTATTCATTTAGTGTAAAGTAAATAGTAGATAAGAGATAGAAATAGAGTAGTTGGAGCAGAAGATAATAATATAATGTAGAAGAGAGAGAAAATTTGACGTAAAAATAGTGTAATTGTTGGAATATATTTGGTGTTGCACCATTTTAAAGTGAAAAATGGTACAAAAAATATAGTGATGGTTGGAGATGCCCTTACGAGAATTAACTCAAATAACCATCGTCAATATTTTAAATTAAAAATAGCCAATTAATATATTGTATATATAAAATTGATGTATAATATATGTATAAACATGTATAATCAATATGTAATTTACATATATCTAATAGAAAAATAATGAATCTGGTTCGCTATTTGTGTAACAATCCTCATACTCATTACCCGACTATATTATATTATTGCTATTACCTATTTATTACTTGATTTTTATTATTTTTTAGCCGAAGATATTTCGAAAATAGTTTCTACCGTCATAATTAAGGTATAATATATCCTTTGTGGTTGTTATTCATTACCGTACCAATAATAACCAAAATGAAAATATGGTTTGCTTGTCATGACTGTGTTATTATTATTGGCTTACGTCACGAACCTAACGTCATATTTAGTACGACGCGGAGGTCTAGTACGCTCTTCTCCATTATTTTAGGTCTCGAGTCGTTATCCAACTAGTGGAATAATTATTTTTCATTTAGTTGTGCCACCTACTGCCAATATAAAACTAGTGACGTAGCCAATATGATCAAGTTTATATTATAAACCCATATGTTTCGGATTACCTCGTCCTAAAACGTATAGGTAATCTAACATTCATAGGGTGAATGCACTAATCCACATTCAGTATCCTGATTATTTAAAACGAAGAATAAGGGGCAAATATGCCCCCCTACATCCTAAAATCAAGCTTAATTTGTGACACAGATAGAAAAGTGAGAGTGTTTACATTTAAAATGGTAATAACAATTAAATTTAATTTTATGATTCTAAAAATATGTGATTTATTTTTATACTAGTTGTCAGAAGTGGATTTGGGATTTAAATTATATGGGTTCAACCCGTAAGGTTTAAGCATTGAACCCGTTATATTTTTAATGGGTTCATATCCACTATTTTTTCAATTTTAATTAATTTTTACATATAAATTTTTACACCGCATCGAAAATTATGGGTTTAGTTGAACCCGTTCGTTGTTAACTACATCCGCCTCTGCTAATTGTTAGACAGTAGATGCTAAGTGTGAGATTAGATAATAAGCTACAAGAGCCTTGAGGAAATACGATACACAACCCGAATAACTGAGAATCAGGGCCTCGAGCTAGTATATACGGGACCTCAAGGTCGAGCTAAGCGTTAGGCTGCGAACGGCTGATGGAAGACTAATAATTCTAAGAGCTTTGATTTGAGCTCCTTATGATCAATAATGAGCAATAGATGAAGAACACTTAATAAAACACAATAAATGTAAACGATAGGAACAAGGGAGAATATGTTTAAGTTAGAGAGCAGAAAATATTTTTGTGTTGAATATTGTATATATTGTGTGTAATATCATGTGTGCAAAAAATAACAAGGGTCTTCTTTATATAGGAAAGAGAATCTCAACATAGTACAAATGCATTTATTACAAAGATATATGGCTGGTACGACCATTTAATGCCACGGTGCGGGCTTGAACTAGCATACTAGACTTGGTCAGCTTTAACACGTGCCTTTGGACTTCCCGTTTGTCCATCATAACCTTTGATTTGCACTGCCTCAAGGTCGATCAAAGAGAACCCTCGAGGTTAAACCCCGAGCCGAGCCTCGAGCCTTCTAGGGGCGGTCTAACGAAGTGCCACAACGATCATAAAATCAAACTCTCTAGTTTTTACCGTATATAGATAGTCCTCGCGTTTCTTAGAATAAAATGATAAGAAACGGTCTTGACATCGACTTCCTCGAGCCTCTCATGATGACGTCACGCTTATGACGTATGCTTTTGCGATAACTAAAACGTCCCATCGGTTCATCTTTCCAAAAGTGTTCAATGCACCGTATTGATACCCAATTTTTTTTCTATGTATTTTTTGTACTCAAAATACTCTCAAAATAACATGTTATGCATATATGAGCACGCCCAAAAGTTTTGGTAATTTTTCCTATTTTTTTGTTAGATTTGTTTTAAAAAATCAATTTATTATCTATTTTAATAGTGCAAAATCCAATAAAATAGATTTGTTGTTAGGGTTCCAACCTTCTACTGTTTCTATGATTTCTTGCTTAGGGTTCTCTGATTTTAGTGTCTATTGTGTTTAATAGGTCTAATTATTCATGGTTTACCAAATATTTTGTTGATTCTTTACATCTCTTCGAATCCCTAATTTTGTATATGATTTCCTTAGAAGTTTTTCACTGATTTCAAATCACTTCCTTATTTGTGAGATGCTTTCCTTACTTAGAACTAATTCCTTGTGATTTTAGTCTCATCCGTGATTCTTTGACTAATTTTCAGAGTTAATTTATATTTTTACCATATTATGCGCATAAACATATTTTCAAATATTCAATATATATTTCCCTTATTTGAAATGTTATATATTTGACTTGTATTACATATTACAGCTTTACTGCTCCTATTATAGTAGATTCAGTAGTCTAAGTGATTTTTTCCTTATCTGATATGACTTGTACCCATTCGAATCATGACTCCCTAATTAAAACGAGTTTGGTCCTGTCATTGATTCCAATTGGTATTGTTTCTATAATTGTATTAAGCCTATACTTGTTATCCTATTCACTACTTATTTTCAAAATTATAAATACTCTACCCTCTCTTTAGTATAACACACGAACAATTACAATGTTCTGAACTCTCTCTTACACACACAAGCATACTTACTGTTCTCTCTTACTTTCCTATACATTCTCTTTCGCTTATCTTGTTGACTACTGGTTACCCAGTTGGCACAAAACCAAGACTGAATAATTTGTTTGTGGTGGTTATTAATATGTAGTAGAACATAGAAAGAACTTTGTTTTGTTGAGTTAAAAATTAGACGTTATAGCTACCTTTGTACTTTTGTGACTATTAGGCCATGTTCAATGATACTCTATTTTTTGTACTAAATTTAGACTAATGTTGCTCCGATGGTACTTTATTTGTTGCTCTATTGTAGTTCATAAATAGTGTTGCACCAAACACTATTCATTACTCTACATTTGGTTTAATAATATTTTATTCATTTACTGTAAAGTAAATAGAAGATAAGAGAGAGAAATAGAGTAGTTGGAGTAGAAGATAATAATATAATATAGAAGAGAGAAAATTTGGCGTAAAAATAGTGTAATTGTTGGAATAGATTTGGTGTTGCACCATTTTAGAGTGAAAAATGGTACAAAAAATAGAGTGATGGCTGGAGATGCCCTTACGAGAATTAACTCAAATAACCGTTCGTCTAATCTTTTAAATTAAAAATAGCCAATTAATATATTATATATATAAAATTGATGTATAATATATGTATAAATGTGTATAATCAATATGTAATTTATATATATCGACTAGAAAAATAATGAATTTTGCTCGCTATTTGTATAACAATCCTCATACTCATTACCCGATTATATTATATTGTTGCTATTATCTATTTATTGCTTGATTTTTATTATTTTTTAGCCGAAGATATTTCTAAAATAGTCTTTACTGTCATAATTAAGGTACAGTATACCCTTTGTTGTTGTTATTCATTACCGGACCAATAATAACCAAAATGAAAATATGCTTGCTTATCATGACTGTGTTATTATTATTGGCTTACGTCACGAACCTAACGTCATATTTAGTACGACGCGGAGGTCTAGTACGCTCTTCTCCATTATTTTAGGTCTCAATAACTTTTCACTGTAGCGTGCGTGAACAGTGAATTTCAGTCACTGTTCATATCGGAATCCGGTGGCAGATTGTTATTTTTTTGGCGTCTAGACAATCTCCTTATTGAGGTGAACACATTCCTTTTATTATTTTTACAAAATCTTACGCCATACGCAACAGATCTTAAATCTTGTTATTCTTTCGTATAACTGAAATTCAGATTCAGTTTTAATCTGTTGATATAGTTGATAGGATTCGATTCATACAAATCATCTAGATCGCTTGTCCTCATCTTTCTTCCTGAATTGTTATCTAAAACGATGATTGAACTCTTTTGAAGAGTTTACGAGATTTGGCAGCCATGACTGCACAGATCTCTCCCTAGCCTTTGGCTGTGGGAGAGATTATTAAAAATCCAGAAACTACAACTTCGAAAGAATTTATAAAGCCATCGTATGCGTCGATTAGTCAAGCTAGCCAGAATGACTCGTCAAAGATCAAGCTTTGCGCAGTAAACTTCGAAAATGAGCATCCTGTAGTCAAATTCACAATGGAAGATGTTAACACTTTCACCAGAGAAGAAGGTTTGCACCAAGCAGTTGTGATAAAATTTTCATATGGCAAACCTGATGTATCGGAAGTGCGACGAGTTTTTTCATCTCAATTTGATGTCAAAGGTCGTTGCAATGTTGGACAGTTGGAATATAGGCACCTTCTAGTCAGGTTTGATATGTTCGACGATTATGCTCATTTTCTTGGAAAGACGACAGGTTATCTTAAATCTAAAGGCGAAGATTATTTCTTCCGAACGTTTCCTTGGACTTTCGGATTTAATCCAAAGGAGAAGACATCGATGGCAGTCGTATGGATCTCTTTGCCAGGTCTGCCACCAAACTTATTTGCGAAAAGGTCGCTGCTGTCAATTGCGTCCGCTGTTGGAAAACCGATTGCTGTTGACAAGGCGACACATGATAGAACGAGGCCTAGCGCAGCAAGGGTCAAGGTTATTTTGAATCTGTTGGCTAAACACCCTAATAAGGTCATGCTACAGTTCGTAGATTCTACTTCCGGGAAATCTGTTGAGTTCCAGCAAATCATTGTTTACGACAACCTTCCTAGTTACTGCACATTCTGCATACACCAAGGACATGTGGAGAAGGTTTGCAGGCTTAAAAATAATAAACAACCTAGTACAGAAAAGGATAATCTGGCCAATCAATCGACTGGTAACGGGAATATCGTCGACAAATTACAAGGGGATGCAAGGGATTTCCTAAATGAAAAAGAGCTGTACAAAGCAAGGTCGTACACAATCATCCAATATTGAATAAGGGCAAATGTGTTACTGATTCTGAAGTTCATCAGGTAAATGTACGTGGAAACAGAAAGTCGATCCAAAGAAAATTCAATCTGCCGGGATTGAAACATCACAGAATGCTGAAGCAGTGAGTACACATTCAAATGTACATCCAGCTAATGGAAAAGAGGCTATGAAGCAGAATGAGGATCAAGCTGTTACTGACTCTGATGTTCAACAAGTAATTGCTGTGGTGAAGCAGAATGTCGATCCAAAAATAAGTCAATCTACTGTGATTGACACTACACAGAATGTTGAAGCAGTAAAAACACAAAATCATTCAGTGTTGGATGAGAATACTGGACAGAAAGTTAGTGAGACTCTGTATGAGTCAAATGTACATCTTGATAATGGGAAAAATGCTATGAAACTGAATGAGGATCAAGGTGTACATCACAATACAGTACATATCAATAATTCTGATCAACTGGATTCTGTAATTGCAGATTCAACTGAGGCTACTGTAGAACCAATCACTGGCCAGAATTTGGTAGTTTCTATTGAGAAGATGTCGGGAACTGGTGTTAAAACTGCTGCTGAATTGGAAATTCCAAATGGAATGTCAATATCGAATCCTGCTGCTGCATATGTTGATGCATTAGGTGAAAATGGAAATAAGCTGGCAGATGAGGTTAATCCTTCTCCAAATGGAATTAATCATGAATCAGTAGAGAGGTTAACACTTGCAAATTTCAGTGATGCGTCATACCTTTCTGAATCAAATCAAGGGTCACAAATGCCTAATCCAAAAAATCAGTCAAATGGTATAGCACAGAAATACTCTGATTTGCTTGATCCAACAGCTATGTATCCTGACATTCCAGTAAATGCAGCAGAGGTTAATACTTTTACAACTGGACAATGTGAGGTGACTTACAATCAAAATGCAGGTTTGGAGGAAGTGTTTGAAACCTCTGATTCAACAGCTATAAATGCTGCAATCCAAAATAATGCACAATCAAACAACTCCACTGAACATGTTGGGACAATGCAGAAGGGTATTTTGAAGACTACAGGAACTCATGCGAGGGAATTGAATGATACTGATCAACAACTCACTTACAACACTGCAGTAGAAAATGAAATGCTGCAACAAGCTTTGGCAACTGTTACATCTCCAAAGCAAGTAATAGGAGGTGTTTCTCAACAAAACACTATTCCATCGAAAAATCAAGATATGTTTGATAAGGAAAGGAAGGTATCAACAAGACACCAAACAGACACAATGCAGACCAATTTGGCTAGCAGTCAGTGTGCAAAGGATGGATAGAAGTCTGATATCGAGGGACATCAGTATTGTGGATCTGGAAATGCAGTAAAGGAAAATAGGATAGCCAACTTGAATACTGCACAGTCATTTGAACAGCAGCAGCCTAAGGAGATTTGCAATGCATCCTCAGTGGAGAACGTTTGGGGACAGTCTTCTGGACAGAATTCAATTCACAAGACACTGATGTCTCAACAAAACAAAAGTAAAACTGTTGCGACTATCTCTAATAGTCATCCAGATTTGGACTGCTCTAACCAATTACAGTCAAAACCTTAAAGTTCCTCAATTGTAGATACTCCTACTGTGCCAAAGAGGGCAAAGGCCGCTAAAGCGAAATTGTGGAAAGACCAAAGAGACTACGATGATGAGGAAAGCTGGGGGGAAGGACTCGCTAGTTTCTCATGGGAAGAAGAAGACCAAGAGGGTGATCAACACAGTAATGAAGGAGACAGTGAAGATTCAGTCGAGCAAATATGTCAAAGGAAAAATAAAAATAAGAACTGTCGCGCAATTGTGAAACAAACAGCAACTGCAAACAGCAGTTTAAACCACAATTCTCCAATTTTTGTTCCAAGAAATAATGCAAAAGCAGTTAGCTAAACTGCAAGGACACCAAAGTTCGACAGAAATGATACAATACAAGATCGTCAATTGAAACAGGCAGAAACTTCAGATGGTGCTCAAATGTCAACTCTGCTGCCATCTGATGATATCAACACAGAAGCAAGGTCTCAGGCGAGGCAGCTCCTCACAATTGATTCAGTAATCTCGACTGAGGAAAGGCAACTCTTGGAAGCAATGGCAGATACAGAAACTAACAAATTTCTGAAAGAGGATATAGGAAGACATTTCTTTGAAGAAGGAGAGGAAGAACAAATGTTATCAAATTGCCTAGCACAAGCGGCGAGAAGTGGTGATTTATCGCCAATGCATAGTAAAGCAAATAAGATAACTTGTGAAAGAGAACGAATTTGCGACAGCAGGATGGGCGTTGACGCCAACATTCGAAGGCCCCTGATGAGAGTCGCAAAACAAAAACAAGCCGTACAACCTTCCGTCCTAAAACCTACTCGGGCGAGGAACAAGCGTGAAGGATAAATACTCATGGAGCTAACAGTCAACAATTATGAAGAAAAGAAAGCAATTCTGCTCTCTTTTCCATCACATTAATGTTCATCTTGTATTGCTTTTTTTTTCATAAGGTTGTTTAGGGTGTCGATAGGAATTATAAGATAAGGTTGCTGCTGGTATTGTTATATGGGTGACAATATTGGCGTCCCAATCCTTATCGTATAAACCTATCTTCTTGTAATTTCTTTTTTTTTTTATAATATTATCATAATAGGTTGAATACGGTAAGGTTAGACCGGTTGTGTTATATGGGTAACAACTCCGGCGATTTGTCTCCCTTACTCGTAATTCACCTATTTATGGTAACTTTATTTTCTTTATTAATAAAATCCAAAATTTGCCTAAAAAAAAACTACTGGAATAATTATTTTCATAAAGTTGTGCCACCTGCTACCAATATAAAACTAGTGACGTAGCCAATATGATCAAGTTTATATTATAAACCCATATGTTTCGGATTACCTCATCCTAAAACGTAAGGGTAATCTAACATTGATAGGGTATGATTCTCGTCTCTCTCATCCTCTCGGCACACGTTAGCATAACGTACGCCGAGCTCGTGGTTATGGCGAAAGGCGGCAGTCGCGGCAGAGGACGACCGCAGAAAATCCCGATTACACCTTTGACAAGCTGAATCAATTGATTTTGGAGAAGAATAGTACGAAGGAGGTGCATAACTCCTATGTACAAGCCCTAGGCACCATGGAAGATGCTGAACAAGCTTCAGAGATAGTGATAGTACAACAAGAGCCCATAGTAGATAGGGTAGACACGACTATGGAAACTCCGAAGGCAACAGAGGTCGAAGGGACTACAACAGTGGAACTAGATCCTTCGGCAAAGACGAACATGCAACCAACAATGTCAATAGAGGAACACCCAGAGACTAGCAAAAACACAATAGTGGAGCCTAAGAAGAGCTGGACAACACTATTTCAGAAGAATCGATTTGCGACCCATGGTATGGCTCTTGACTACATACCCCCAGTGATAATTGACGGACAGCCTATAGTACAACTGGATAAAGCGGAGGTGGAAGAGGAGGAAGCCAAATGGAAGTGTGCCTTAGTGGTATACATACTAGGAGACGGTCCTGGCTTCAATGCAATGAGGAGATTCATCAATCACCATTGGTCCCATGTCCCTGAACCAGACTTGTTCTATCATGACGAATGGTATTACATTGTGAAATTCAAAGCAGTTGCTGATGCCAAAGAGATACTGTGTGCAGGTCCTTACTCAATAGCCAATAGGCCTATGATACTCAAACAATGGACACCTGAATTTGATTTTTCAGAAGAGTTCCCGACTGAAATACCATTGTGGGTAAAGTTTCCAAAACTACCAATGTCTTGCTGGGGTATGAGATCTCTAAGCAGAATTGCTAGTGTATTAGGGAAACCAATATTTGTGGATGAATGTACCACAAAACAAACACGGATTTCTTATGCCAGAATGCTCATTGAGGTGACTGTCACTAAAGAACTACCAACAGAGATCTGGGTTTTGGATCCGAATGGGAAGAAGTTTCTTCAAGATGTGGTCTATGAGTGGAAGCCCTCCTATTGTGAGAAATGCCAAACAATAGGACACAACCGTGCAGCGCAACCAAAGCAAGTCCCAAAACAGCCTACACAAGTGTGGAAGCCAAAGGCAGTCCATGAACGGAGAACTAAGGGCCCAGTGCAAACTGTGCAACTGCAGATGCAGCCTCCAATACAGCATAATGAATCCAAGGGGTTTCATATTGAAGCCAGGACAGTCAAGAGCCAGAGGGTTGATAAAGGCAGTGACAAAGGGAAACAACCTCAGAGGCCAGCTCTCAACATCACTAATTTCCCACCTTTGTCCCCCATCACTGTGAGTAATAGATTTGAAGTAGTTTCTGGTAGTAAAGAAGACCCTCCAGGGGAGGTAGGGGGATCAATATCTCTTCAATAAAGTGGTTAGTTTGGAATATAAGGGGTGTAAATAAAAGGTACAAGCAGAAAGAAGTTACGGAGTATATTAGAAAAAACAACATTAACCTAGTTGGATTAGTAGAAACTAAGGTAAAACAAATACATGCTAGTAGAATTGCTAATCTACTAGCACCAGACTGGGGTATCTTAACAAACTATGTCTCAGGTGAAAAGGGCAGAGTGTGGATTCTCTGGAATCCTAAAGTGTTTGCAGTCACTAGTGTTTTGGAGGAAAGCCAACTGATTCACAGCAGGGTTACCAGTAGGACATGGGATTTCACATGCTTCCTCACTGTGGTGTATGGTTTCAATGGGCTAGAACAGAGAAGATCCATATGGAACAGATTACAAACACTATCGTTAGGAATGCAAGATCCAATGGGTAGTTGCTGGGGATTTCAATGTTGTCTTATGTGACAGAGATAGGTAGTCTTGCAAACCAGCCAGGCTCCCTGAAACTCAAGAGTTTAACAAATGTATTCAGCTAGCTGGTTTGTCAGAATTGCCTTGGTGGGGTGACTATTACACATGGACAAATAAACAAACTGGGGTGGACAGAGTATGCAGTAGACTGGACAGAGTCTTTGGTAACTATTAATGGATGATCAAATGGAACCAAGTGGTAACTGATTATGACCTTCCTTTAATCTCAGACCATAATCCCATGATAATGACACTAACATCATCTTCCTGGAATGGGAAAAAGACTTTCAAGTTCTTTAATGTGTGGGCTGAGCATTAAGATTTCCAGCAGATTGTGGCAAGAGTATGGCAGGATGGAAAGTCAGATACTATGAGAGCAATATAGTCCAAACTCAAAGCTTTGAGGAGCCCTTTGAAGGTCCTGAATATTAAATAATTCAAGACTATCTCACAGAGAATAGACCATTGCAGACAGGAACTGGGGACAGTACAAGCCCAGATGACACAGGCATACATTGATGCCCTACAACAGAAGGAGAAGGAGCTGATGCTGAAACTGGAAAAATGGTCAATGATTGAGGAAAGTGTTCTGCAACAGAAGGCAAGAGAAAAATGGATACAACTTGGGGACTCCAACGCTGAGTACTTCTCTGCAGTAATGAAGGAGAGAACTCAACACAACCAGATTACCGAACTTCCACTGCAATGGGTATCAAACTTACTACAGCTGAAGATATCAAAGAGGAAATCATGGGATTCTACAAGGCACTGATAGGAACCTCTGCAACCACTCTGCCAGCTATAAACCAACTGTACATGACAAATGGCCCAAAGCTGACACAACAACAAAGACAGGAACTATGTGCTGATGTAACTGATACAAAAATAGTGGAGAGTCTCAAGCCTATTGGAGATGAAAAAGCACCAGGGATAGATGGATATAATGTTGTATTCTTCCAAAAGAGCTGGGGCATCATTGGTAGGCAGGTCACTACTGCCATCAAGCAGTTTTTCACCTCAACCAGGATGTTCAAACCTATAAACTGTGCAACTATTACCCTCATTCCTAAATTGTCCAAACCATCTACAGTCAAAGAGTATAGGCCTATTGCTTGCTGTTCTGTCCTCTATAAAATTATCTCAAAAATTCTGGCTAACAGGTTGCAGAAGATGATGGCAAGTATTATCAGTGAAGCTCAGACAAGCTTCATCCCAGGCAGAAAGATCCAGGACAACATCATCCTGGCACATGAACTAGTCAAAAGCTATACTAGACAACATGTGTCCCCCAGATGCATGATAAAAATTGACCTCCAGAAAGCTTATGACTCAGTTGAATGGGTATTCCTACAGCAGGTTATGGAACAGATTGGCTTCCCCAGCACCTTCACTAAATGGATAATGGAATGTATCTCAACAGTGAGCTTCTCTCTGCTAGTCAATGGAGAGGCAACTGAACCCTTTGTTGCTGCTAGGTGGCTTAGGCAAGGGGACCTCATTTCCCTCTTCCTATTTTCTCTGGTCATGGAGTACTTAAGCAGATCATGCAACTCACTAAAAGATTATCCAGCATACCAGTTCCATCCCAGATGTAAAAAACTGGGCATTACTCACATGTGCTTTGCTGATGATTTGCTGTTGTTTGCCAAAGGAGACATTTCTTCTGTCATAGCCCTATCCAGTTGTTTCTCTCAATTCTATGCAGCTTCTGGATTACATGCTAATCTGAATAAGAGCTCAGCCTATTTTGAAGGAGTAGCACTGGATATACAGAAACAGATCCTTGACCACCTTGGCTCTGAGCAAGGTCAATTGCCATTCAAGTATCTAGGATTTCCCCTGTCCACCAAGAAAATCACACTGCTCCAATAGAAACCTCTAGTGGATAGGATCACTGCCAAGATCACCTCTTGGACTGCCAAAACACTGTCTTACTCTGGGAGAATCCAACTGGTTCAATCTGTCATTTTTGGGGTCCAAGCTTACTGGGCACAACTATTCATATTGCCTGTTAAAGTCCTAAAAATGATAGAAGACATTTGTAGAATTTTCATTTGGTCTGGGATGAACACTGTAACTAGGAAAGCATATATCTCCTGGGACAAAATGTGTACCCCAAAATCAGTTGGAGGGATGAGTCTCACTAATCTCAAGCTCTGGAACAAAGCTGTCATTGCAAAGACATGCTAGGATCTAGCTCATAAAAAGGACAAGCTGTGGATTAGGTGGATTACTGTGTACTACATCAAAGATAGACCTATTGAATCCATTCCAATTCCTGCTCAGGCAAGTTGGATGGTTAGAAAGATCATCCAATCAAGAGACATACTACAGAGGATCCAACACTGGAAGGAACAGAGATGCTCAACTAGACAGTTATACCAGCCACAACTGCAAGACCTGACGAGAGTCCCATGGAAGAATTTAATCATACAAAACTATGCAAGGCCAAAGGCAACCTTCAATCTATGGCTATTCTTACAGGACATACTCCTAACAAAGGACAGATTGCACAGTTGGGGAATGAGTATTGATCTACAATGTACCTTATGCAGAAATCACCCAGAAACAAGAGACCATCTACTAGTGTTCTGCCCTGTCACTGTGGACATAAGGGAAAGAACAATGAACTGGCTGAAGGAGAATTATCCTCTCATCAATGATTGGAACTAGAAAATGCAGTGGTTAGTAAGCAAAGCCAAGGGTCGAACATGTCGAGCAACTATCTCCAAAATGGTAACCGCTGAGTTTGCATATACTATCTGGCTGGAAAGGAATTCAAGAGTCTTCAACAAGATATTTCGATGTAACACAACCCTTTTGAGAGACATAGTGTATAATTGTAATGTTAGAGGTACCCCACGAATTAGACAACAATTACAACACCTTCGAATATAGTAGTGTTACTTAGTTAGGATAGTAGAAACAGTTTATATGTTATCTCACAGATAGTCAGCAGAGTTGAAGCTAGACTATGATTTTGTAATGTTACTTCATTGGTGATTAATGAAAAAACTTAATTACCAAACAAAAAAAAACATTGATAGGGTGAATGCACTAATCCACATTCAGTACCCTGATTATTTAAAATGAAGAATAAGGAGCAAACATGCCCCCCTACATCCTAAAATCAAGCTTAATTTGTGACACAAATAGAAAAGTGAGAGTGTTTACCTTTATAATGGTAATAACAATTAGATTTAATTTTGGTTCTAAAAATATGTATTTTATTTCTACACCGCATCAAAAAGTATGGGTTTAGTTGAACACGTTCGTTGTTAACTACATCCTCCTTTGCTAGCTATTAGGCAGTAGATGCTAAGTGTGATATTAAAAAATAAGCTACAAGAGCCTTGAGGTAATGTGATACGCAACCCGAATAAACTGAGAATCAAGGCCTCGAGCTAGTATATACGGGACCTCAAGGTCGAGCTAAGCGTTAGGCTGCGAACGGCTGATGGAAGACAAATAATTCTAAGAGCTTTGATTTGAGCTCCTTATGATCAATAATGAGCAATAGATGAAGAACACTTAATGAAACACAATAAATGTAAATGATAGGAACAAGGGAGAATATGTTTAAGTTAGAGAGCAGAGAATATTTTTGTGTTGAATCTTGTATATATTGAGTGTAATATCATGTGTGCAAAAAATAATAAGGGTATCCTTTATATAGGAGAGAGAATCCCAACATAGTACAAATGCATTTATTACAAAGATATATGGCTGGTACAACCATTTAATGCCACGGTGCGGGCTTGAACTAGCATACTAGACTTGGTCAGCTTTAATCACGTGCCTTGGGACTTCCCGTTTGTCCATCATAGCCTTTGATTTGCACTGCCTCGAGGTCGATCATAGAGAACCCTCGAGGTCGAACCTCGAACCGAGCCTCGAGCATTCTAGGGGCGGTCTAACGAAGTGCCACAACGATCATAAAATCAAACTCTCTAGTTTTTACCGTATATAGATAGTCCTCGCGTTTCTTAGAATAAAAATGATAAGAAACGGTCTTGACATCGACTTCCTCGAGCCTCTCATGATGACGTCACGCTTATGACGTATGCTTTTGCGATAACTAAAACGTTCCATCGATTCATCTTTCCAAAAGTGTTCAATGCACCGTATTGATACCCAATTGTTTTCTATGTATTTTTTGTACTCAAAATACTCTCAAAATAACATGTTATGCATATATGAGCATGCCCAAAAGTTTTGGTAATTTTTCCTATTTTTTTTAGAATTGTTTTAAAAAATCAAATTATTATCTATTTTAATAGTGCAAAATCCAATAAAATAGATTTGTTGTTAGGGTTCCAACCTTCTACTGTTTCTATGATTTCTTGCTTAGGGTTCTTTGATTTTGGTGTCTATTGTGTTTAATAGGTCAAATTATTCACGGTTTGCCAAATATTTTGTTGATTCTGTGCATCTCTTCGAATCCCTAATTTTGTATATGTTTTCCTTAGAAGTTTTTCACTGATTTCAAATCACTTCCTTATTTGTGAGATGCTTTCCTTACTTAGAACTAATTCCTTGTGATTTTAGTCTCATCCGTGATTCTTTGACTAATTTTCAGAGTTAATTTATATTTTTACCATATTTATGCGCATAAACATATTTTCAAATATTCAGTATATATTTCCCTTATTTGAACTGTTATGTATTTGACTTGTATTACATATTACAGCTTTACTGCTCCTATTATAGTAGATTCAGTAGTCTAAGTGATTTTTTCCTTATCTGATATGACTTGTACCCATTCGAATCATGACTCCCTAATTAAAACGAGTTTGGTCGTGTCATTGATTCCAATTGTTATTGTTTCTATAATTGTGTTAAGTCAGTACTTGTTATCCCATTCTCTACTTATTTTCAAAACTATAAATACTCTACCCTCTCTTTAGTATAACACACGAACAATTATAATGTTCTGAACTCTCTCTTACACACACACAAGCATACTCACTGTTCTCTCTTACTTTTCTATACATTCTCTCTCGCTTATCTTATTGACTACTGGTTACCCAATTGGCAGAAAACCAAGAATGAATAATTTGTTATTTTACTATTTTATTTCCATATACATTGCTTCTCTCTTGGTCTGCACACTACTGCTCTATTATCTCACTCTTGAGTGGTATGTCTTCTATTTGATTTACAGCTTCCAAAACAACATGTTTTTATGCATATTGCACTTTCTTTTATTTCTTTTATGCTTTTACTTATGGTTCTGCTGTTTACCTTTCAATTAGCGTGCCTATTTTCTAGTTCATTGATGTGATTACCCATCTCTTAATTTGGCATTTCTACTGCCTCTCTTACTTGTTTAATGCAATTATCAGCATGTATTCATGACCCTTTCTAGCTACCAAGTAATCCCGAACCTCTTCCATGAACATTTTGGGGTGAGATGTGTTATGACTGTTTAAGTCCTTAAAGGCCTTTTCTGATGTCTACATATGTACAAGTATGCTCTTACATGTGAACTACTCGTCCCATTTCCCCTTTCCCCTGTTTGTGTTTTCTTCCCTGAACTATTGTGATATTCTAGTCTTGAGATTATCATACTCGCCTTCTTACAAAACAGTAACACCACTTCTACTATTTTCTTTCAAGAACTGATTCTATATGGATAATTTTCAAACTGTTTTTCTCAACTCAATTTATTTAAAACTATATCACGCACTCTCACTACTCTTAGAGATTAGGTTCTACCCCCTTCGTGTAAGCATTGCTTTGGGTACCTCTGAGTAATCACTGAACTTTGATGCACAAGACTAGTAATTCCACACTACACTTGTTCAATAGTTTTGGTAAGTGTTTGGTTGCTGGTATTGGTGAAGGACCCAATGGGGCCTTAGGGAGCTTTGTCGCACCCAGACCGTGGAAAAGGCTATGAAACTCGAAAGGAGCGGGGTTGGAAGATTGGGCCTGACTGAAGGCTCCCTATAGAATAACTTCTTAATTTTATTCTTTATTATTGTAATTCGGCTATCCTTGGTTTGTAATAATTTATAAACGAATGATTGGGGTTGAATAGTGAATATGGGAGGGGGTTATGCATGTTTAGTTTAAGTAATGAGTAGAAAAAATGCCTATATGACTTTATTTACCTATTTGCGTAATAGATATCATGTATAGGACATGCATCTCATATATTAGTACTCCTGTTTTAGGCTCTTTAATTTTAGCATGTTATTATACTCATCATGATTAGTAAATAGCCAACAAATAACTATTATAAAATTACGGTTTCATTCTTATTAGCATTTAGAGATCATGTTTTAGGAGCTTCTATGTGCATTAGACATCCTGTTACTTAGGGCTTTTATTTTTTCTAAGTTGCAATTGATGAACGCCTCACCAGCATGCTTAATTTTATAATATAAGTTTGGTTAATTATGTTCCTTTAAAACAGGAATTAAATATGCATGTTCACCCCTTTAAGGTAGTTAGGCAACGCATACGCCACTTAGGCAAATTTTAGGCCTAATAAGGATCGATTAATCGTGTTTTTATCAGTTTAATACTAACCAACCTTTTTTATTTGAACTCTGCCACTCCCACTCTTGTTGTGACTCCCTAAGTTCACTCTATTTTTACTGAAAATCTTTCTCTATCTGGAAACAAGTTTTGAATCACGTATCTATATACTCTCACTGATTTTCTATTTTTTGTCCTATTAAGTTTTCAAACTACTGGGTTACTTTTTCTTCCATGAATCGTGTTGTTTCGATACTTGTCTAGTTAAACTACTGTGTCTTCAAGTCTCTACCTTTTCGAACCATGTTTTGACGGCTCCCCTATATTTTACTTACTCAACTGCTGTCACTTCTTCCTTTTCTTTAAAACTCCTATATTTGAGACCTTAAGATTGTTTGAGACGTGCTGATTAAGTGTTTTACTTGTGGAGGGATCTGTGAGCTTTTATTTACCTTTGTGTGTTCGCTTTATGTGCAGTCCTATTTGTTATGTATGTCGCCTAATATTTATCGTTTAAACGTAAGGGTTTAGCGTTGTCTTTATCTTGTAGGAATAGTGGTCCTAAATGCCCTCTAAGACTTATAGGATGGGACGGGTAATAGCACGCAATAAGCTTTCGTGACCAATCCACGCATTTTAAATAACCTTTACGGGAGGGGAAGGGTAGAATATGGAGATGATGACCGATGCGCTAATATCTCATGTAGTCCCTCTTCTAAGGAGTGACTACTGGATATTGCATTGACGTGATCCATATTAATCATAAATCTAGGACCCCTCTCCCTTTACTAGTCTTTATCTACTTTCTTTAGAATTGCCTAAATCTTTCAAATTTCTGCCCTCTTTACTTTTCTCAAAAGTTTTTGACTTATTTGCAATATTTCATGAAATCCCTTTATTTGAGCCGTTAATTTTTTGATTAAATTAAATTACAATTGTAACATGGCCGGGAACCACTCTAGTGGATCTTGAGGGATGTCTAACACCTTCCCGTCAAGATAATTTCTAGCCTTTACCCTAACTCTGGTTCTTCAAACTCAACCCCTTTAGTGTCCAAATTCACTTAATCATTAGGTAGTGACTCTTCAATTCAAAAACCCAATTTCCAAATGGGAACAAGTTGTCCTCCAAAATATTGTGAACCCATTAGAAAAAGTGGGCGTCGACACACCGCCAATTTATTTTCTCAAAAGAGATAATATCGCCGCTAAACGTCTCCCAAAAAGTATTGATTTCCCCAGCCGATACATTTCTCAAAGGCGTTGATTGCTCTGTCAGTTATCATACCGCCTTTTTATAAATAGAAGCTTTCTTGAACAAAAACCTCATCCAATCATTCTTCAACAGCCTTTAACTCATTTCTTCTCGTCATCCTCATTTAACTTTATTTCCCATGTTTCAAGCCCGTGATTGTAAGTTCACACGGCAGCTTTCTCGCTAGTTATGTCATGTCTCTTTCTCAGAGCTTTTCCCCACTGAGTTGGATCGCACTAATTTGTTGTTGTTGTTAGCCTGAAATAATGAGAGAGGTGCTTCAAACTATTCCCGTATTAGAGGATATGTAGACCATGAACTTCTGCTCATCTCTCTTAACTTTAACCTGGTGTGACGCTTCACTCCTTTTGCTTTCCATGGGGTGAGGTGGTTCCATCTTCTAGCCTTTTCATTCCACACTGGTGCAATGTCTCAAGAAGTGGCTTCCGAATAATAGTACTGGCGAGACCCATACTTTCCAATTTTTTTACCTAGCCGCAATTTTCCCACCTGTTAAGAGCTTTTGCTATTTGGTGGGCTACAGCCTCTTCTTCGTCTTTTTCTGCTTCTTCATCTTTTGCTGCTTCAGAGAAGGTTCTCGAAGACATTGTTTGGAAGATCGAAATAGGGTCCCCGAAGGAATGGTTCTTGCAGATATTGCTTCTAAGGATGTACCTCCGAGAGTAGATTACACTTTAGTTGTTATTTTTTGCTTCTTTATTTCTGTGTAAGGACCCTTCGTGGGCTTTTGTAATCATTGTTTATTAATACAAAAATGTTTTTTCAATTTATCTTTGATTTGTGCTGGATTTCCCTTTGTCTGCATTTGTAAAGAATCTTAGCATGTGACTTTGCCAATCGGTCCCAATACCCGGCCTGGTTGTAGGAATTCCCTTGGTTCTTGATTAGTTAATATGATATTCCCTGAAACCCTTTGTTGTTCCTCGGACCAAGTCCGGATTGACTTGATACAAACTTAGGCTGCTGGAACTGGTGACTCCGAATTGAGCGAGAGTGGGGCCTCAAATGTTTAAACAAAACTTAGCCCTTTTAGGCCCCATTGATAGTCCTTGAGGGACAGAGTTGCTTGACCACCCAAAAATAAATATAGCCCTGGGGCCTTTTCAAATAGTCCCGAGTGAGAGTTTATCTAAACTCGGGTGACCTCGAAAACTTGCTTTGAAAAATGAAGACAGCCCTAAGGCGTCATAGATAGACCCTGGATGAGGATATGTTTGGACTCGGATGGCCCCTTGGCTAAAGTATCCGAGAGAGAATTTGAATCGATCTGAAGGTAAAAATAGCCATGAGGCTTTAATAATAATTCTCGAGAGAGAACCCGCTTAGGCTCGGGTAGCCCCAGGGGCAAGGAAATGGGTGAACGACCCGCGCTTGTAATAGCAAAGTCCTCGAGATTGGGTACCATATCAAGGCTTATGTTTATATGATAGCTCCTTAGAGATCATAGGTATTGTAATGGGGATCTTCAGGATCGGGCATCATCTCGGAGAAAGGTTTACACCCCTTGTAGAGCCCATTCTGTAGTACCAAAGGTCCTCGAGATCGGGCACCATCTCGAGGCTAGATTTGTGTCGACATCTCCTTAGAGCTTATATTCACTTTGATAGAGATTCTCGAGGTTAGGCCCCACCTCGAGGCTTAGATTAATATTGATAGATTCTTAGAGCCTATAGTTATGGTAGAAGAGATCATCGAGATTGGGCACCATCTCGAGGATGGATTGATACGAGAATATCTCACCCCTCAAATGTTGTACGATAGATTCACTTGTATGGCATGGCCATGAAGCACCCGGGATGGCCCCATCGGTACACTTTTCTGAATGTGATAATGGCCTAGTCAAAATTAACTGGCCTTTAGAGTAGGTGGACAGTTGCCGCTTGCTCTATATATGAGTTTGTTTCCTCCTTTTTTGAAGATTCCGCTATTTTGAGACGCTATCCCTTTTCATAGAGTTCTTCTTCCTTGCGTCAGCCTCTCCATCATTATAATTCAAAGTTTTCACCTAAGTTTCATTTTACTTATCTTTCTTTATCATAGCCATGGCCGCTACGCCCAAATCTGTTCACCAAGAAGAGGAGGGTTCCGCCTTTTCTTCTCGCCCAATCGGTGGTACACCGCCGGCAACTGGCAAACCAACCTCAAGATATTTTGTCTCATGAAGGGACCTCTCGTTAGAGAGACCTCCCAATATCGAGGGCCATTGGGATCATGCATCAAGGTTCACTTCATCAATAGGAGAGGAACACCTCGAGGTAGTGAAGAGAGACTCGGATGGGGAAAAAAGGGGGTACTATGGGTACATTCCCTGAAAGAGAATATCACGGCTCATACAGAGGGTTTTTTACACGTATACACGTACCCCTTTATCGCGCCCCCCTTTTTCCCTCTTTGCATCGAAAATTTGAGTTTATGACATTTTGGGTATGGAGCAACTCATTCCTTTTGGGAGCTGCATTTTGCATTTGAAGAGTCATCGCCTAATGATTTAAGGTGAATTAGGGTCCATTTCTAAGTTTGTTTGATAACCAGAGAGATAGGGAAGGGCTGAATTATCCTAAGGGGAAAGTGTTAGGCACCCCTCAGGATCCACTAGTGAGGTTACCGGCCAGACAATTTTGTGAATTTTGTATAATTAGCAGATAGACAAGTATAGGCACAAATAGTTGGGAATTTAAGTTTACACATAAGAGTTTGAAAACGATTGTTAAAAGCCAAATTTTGAAAAGAAGTTACATTTCTACAAATATTTGAGAATATAAAAGAAAAGGAAATGGGGGATCCTATGTTTATTTATAATATGGATCACATCAATGCAATACCCGGTAGAACACTCCTCGGAAGAAGGGATACACGTGGTATTAGCACACCAGTCATCATATGCATATCTACCCTTCCCACCCCGTTAAGGTATTAAAGCGTGGATTGGTCTCGACATCTATTGCATGTTATTACCCGCCCCATTCCTATCACTCACGGAGGAATTTAGCACTATTATTCCTATGAGGGGGAGTATTTTAGGCTGACTCTTAGTTTTTTTGAAGGTAAAAGACTAAGACGACATTCAAAATACATAGGATTGCATATTAGGGGAAACATGTAAGCAACGAAGAGGCTCATATATACCTCCTCAAGTAAAGCACAGACATAGCATGACTTAAACACATTTAGGGTCTGAATTTAAAGCACTAAAGCTGGATGTTTGAATTGTTGAAACAGACCAGTTTATTACATAACTCAGATAAAAAGTCTGAATCAGACCTACCTGCTGGCTGTAGCAGTTACTAATTAGACAAACACGAATTCAATTTTATCATTATTACCTTAGGCTTGCCTAAGTGTGTATTGATGACACCCTATAAGCATGATATCTGTTACTCATTCAGAATATGGCCAAGTAATAATAGTTTTGAATGAGCCATTTGTTGGAACACATTTATTATGTTGTTAAAACTAATATGTGTTCATCTTTGTAGGTTTTGATAAATGACAAACCGACGTAGATGGAAAATTCCATATATGCCAAATAGTCGTAAGTTATTATTGAAATATACTTTCATTTATACTAAAGTGTATTTGTTTTGTAGATGAGATATGCAAATAAATAGCGGACCAAAATTGGAGTACAAAAACAAGAAGTTCAAGACAAGATCAAGAGAAGCAATGAAAATAAATGAAGACTTGTTTGAGTCATATTTATATTGTGATCTTGATCCTACTCTAAATTTAAGTCTTGGCTTCTCTCAAAATTATTTTCATAAACATATGCATATCATAAATGATTTTTGATACACTTAGAATAAAATTGATTTTAATGTTTTAAAATTGAACCAAAAAGGTTTTTAAAAGTGTCTTTAATATTTAAGACATATATTATATTTTTGGTATTCAAATAAATAATGAAAAACGTCTTGCAAGTGATTTTTTACTAAGTTAATCGATTATCTTAGGGAGATAATAGATTATCTAATATTTCCATTAAACTGGACGTTTTACGCAGATTATCTTACCTACGATAATCGATTATCGTATATCCGTTATTTCTCAACGACTAGAATTTCAAATGAGATAATCGATTATCTGAATCCGATAATTGATTATCGCTAAAATAATCGATTATCCAACATGCGTTAATCGATTATCTTAGTATCCGTTGCCTTTCCAACGACTATATTTTTGAAAGGTTAATCGATTATCGGTTGAGATAATCGATTATCGTGTGCAGATTTTTGACAAATTGTTCAATCATTTAGCAACAGATACAAGGGATTTTGGGGCTATAAATACACCCCAAAACCTCTCATTTGATACACAACATCTGAGCAAAACATTCATAAGCTTCCAAATACTTATTACATTCATTTCATTATTTTTAATTGCTTTGAGAAGCCAAATTCTTGAAATTATTGTTGTGTTCTTGAGCGTATTTTGTTACTCATATCTACTCTTTAAAGAGAGCTTTGTATAAGTGAGTGTTAAGTGTTTATACACTTGAAGGGAAGTCTAAAATCCCTTGTTGTAAGAAGGAACGTTTTATTCCTTCGTTTGAAGTCTTGAAGTGCGGTATCTTCGAGCAAGGTTGTTGAGGCTTGTGCGATTCAAGTTCTCAAGTTGTAATGGTTTGTTGAGCACCCGGAAGCTTAACAAGTTTTAGTAGAACCTCGAGAGAGTCTCTCGGGAGACTGGACGTAACCACATTTGTGGCCAACCAGTATAAAGTCGGTGCACTCCTTCTATACTCTTTTAATTCCGCATTTGAGTTAATTTTTATTTCCTGCAATTTTTATAAAACGCTATTCACCCCCCCCCCCCTCTAGCGTTAAGCACTTATTCTAACAATTGGTATCAGAGCTTAACTCTCAGTAAGACTTAACCGTTTGAGAGAATCTTTCCATGGCTTCTACTCGTAGTACTTATGCAGGTTTAGGTGAAGGACAATGCACAACAAGGCCACCTCTTTTTTGATGGCACCAATTATACATTTTGGAAGGAGAGGACGAGAATATTCATCCAGTCAAATAATTTTCTACATTGGAAAATTATTAAAAATGGAGAACAAATGCCAACCAAAAAGGAAGGTGATAAACTCGTTCCAAAATTAGAAGAGGAATATGATGCTGACGATATAAGGAAAGTAGAGAACAACGCAAAAGCGATAAACTTGATGTACTGTGCCGTAAACCCTGATGACTATCGAAAAATATCTTGTTGCACAATAGCAAAACAAATGTGGGATAAACTTGAAATCACATACGAAGGCACAGACCAGGTACGTGAAGCAAAAATTGATTATTTAACTCATGAATATGAACTTTTTCATATGAAGGAAGGGGAGAAAATAGACGACATGTTCGAACGATTTTCAAAAATCGTTAATGATCTTCACGCCCTCAAGAAAACATTTATGTATAGGGAGCTAGTCCGTAAAATTCTCCGAAGCCTTAATCCGGAATGGCGTTCAAAGGCCGATGCTATCCAAGAATCAATCGGCGTAACAAATGTCACAATCGACGGGCTAAGAGGTAACCTTAAAACATATGAGTCTACTATTCTTAACCCTCATATAGATGATCAAAGGCAAAGGAAAATTGCCTTAAAAGCAAGCACAGCTCAACCTCAAAACAATGAGGACTCAAGTGACGATGATAACGAATTCGGACTCGTCATCAAGAAATTTCACAAGTTCATGCGGAAAGAGTATGAACGAAAAGGTAAGAAACAGGGAAGTCAACTAAAATGCTATGGATGCGGAGAACTCGGGCATATTAAACCAAAATGCCCAAACGCCAAAACGGAGAAGAAGGCCGTTAAAAAGAAAAGAGCATACATCTCTTGGGGAGGCGACTCTGGCGACGAATCTAGCGACGGAGAAGAAGAGGAGACTGCAAACTTGTGTCTCATGGCAAATGAAGAAACTCAAAATGAGGTATGTATCACTTCCAAAAATAATTTTACTTTTGAAGAATTGCAAGATGCCTTTGATGAGCTTTATGATGAGTTTATTAGTGTTTCAAAAACAATAAATGATTTAAGAAAACAAATTTCTTTAAAAGAAAAGGAAGTTGAAAAATTAAATTTTGATAATGAAAAATTGAAAGAGGAAAATCGATTTTATGGCAAAAGAAGCGCGGATAAACCCGAAGGCTCAAACAAAGGTTGTTCTTCTTGCAAATCTTTGAAAGAAGAAGTAGATAGTCTTAAAAGCACGTTGCACAAATTCAATTCCTCACACAAAAATCTCAATGATGTGCTTGTTAATTTAAAATCCACTAAGCACGGTATAGGATTTAAAAATGAGCCTAAAGAAAAAGTTGAGTCCATTCCTAAACCGCCTAAGACTCAACCTAGGGAAATTAAAATAAATCCACCTAGAAATATTAATCCTAGAATTAATCATCCTAGAACTAATATTAGAAGAAATGTTGGCATATATAGACCACCTAGACAAGACTCTCGGAAATTGCATCAAAACAATTTTCCTAAAAATAGGGTGAAAGAGTTTAGACCCCCGAATTATTACCATCCTAGACGAATGCATAATCCGAATGTTATATGTCATTATTGCAATAAAATAGGACATATAGCTCCTGTTTGTTTTACTCGACATAGGCACTTCAACAATAGCCAATCACACCACTATGTCGCACCTAACTTACAAGGACCCAAAATGGCTTGGGTACCAAAGTCTCATTAATTTATTTTGTAGGTATGTTTGAAGGGATCAAGTGTACTTTGGTAACTTGATAGTGGATGCTCCAAACACATGACCGGGGATCCATCAAAATTCCTTCAACTAAAACCCACGAAAGGAGGAAGTGTTATTTTTGGAGACAATAACAAAGGAAAATTTATCGGCATTGGCTCTGTCGGTAAGGACGAATCCTCCTCTATTAAGAATATCTTACTTGTTAAAGGTCTTAAGCATAATCTCTTGAGCATAAGTCAATTATGTGACAAGGGAAATCTTGTGTTATTTGATTCCGAAGAATGCCTAGTTTTTCGTCGTAGTGATTTTAAAATTATTCTTCGTGGAATTAGAGTTGATAATATCTACATGGTTGATCTAGAAAATTCTTCATCAAATTATGTAAATTGCCTTATGAGTAAAGAAGACGACATGTGGCTATGGCATCGTAGAGTAGCTCATGCAAATATGAATCTTTTAAACAAACTAGTTTCACAAGACTTAGTAATTGGTCTTCCAAAAAAAATTTGAAAAAGATTCTATTTGTGATTCATGCCAAAAAGGAAAACAAACAAAAGCATCTTTTAAATCTAAAAACATTGTTTCAACCACTAAACCTTTACAACTTCTTCACATGGATCTTTTTGGACCATCTCGAATTAAAAGTTTTGGTGGAAATCTATATGCTTTTGTTATTGTTGATGACTACTCTCGATTCACATGGACATTATTTCTTGCTCATAAAAGTGATGCTTTTCAAGCTTTTAAAATTTTTCTTAAACGTGTTCAAAACTAAAAGAACACAACCGTCACTTCCATAAGAAGTGATCATGGGGGAGAGTTCGATCATAATCTCTTCGCGGATTTTTGTGACGAACTCGGTATTGAACATACCTTTTCGGCTCCACGTACACCACAACAAAATGGAGTGGTGGAACGGAAAAATTGTTGTCTGGAAGAGATGGCTAGAACCATGCTCGATGAGTCAAAGATTTCCAAGAAATTTTGGGCGGATGCCGTTAGTACCGCTTGCTATGTTTTAAACAGAGCAGTCATTCGACCGATACTCATGAAAACTCCATATGAACTCTATAAGGGAAGAAAGCCTAATATCTCCCATCTTAGAGTTTTCGGTTGTAAATGTTTTATCCATAATAATGGAAAAGATAACTTGGGAAAGTTTGATGCAAAATCTGATGAAGGTATTATTCTTGGTTACTCATCACGTAGCAAAGCATATAGGGTATTCAATAATCGTACTGAAACTGTCGAGGAGTCCCCTCATATTGTATTTTGTGAAAGTGATGCTCGCTTGGCGAGAAAGGATTTTTGTGATCATCTTGCAGAATCTTTAAACAAGATGAATATTCAAGACAAGGAGCAAACGGAGAATTAAAAGGAAATTCAAGATGAAGGCGTGGAACAACCGCAAGAGGAAGCACCATCACAAGAGGAAGAATCGGTGATGCCCAAGGCTTGGAGGACATCTAAAGACCATCCTCTCGACAAGGTAATTGGCAACATCGAGAAAGGGGTAAGTACACGAAATCTTCTCAAAGACACCGTAGGTCAAATGGCTTTTGTTTCACAAATTGAACCTACTACCATTTCCTAAGCAATTGGGGATGAGCATTGGACCTTGGCAATGCAAGAGGAGCTTAACCAATTCAAACGAAATGACGTTTGGGAATTGGTGCCAAGACCCGATAATCATACCATAATTGGTACGAAATGGGTTTTTCGTAATAAATTAGATGAAAATGGAATTATCACTAGAAACAAAGCTAGGTTAGTTGCTAAGGGTTATAATCAAGAAGAAGGCATTGATTATAAAGAAACATATGCACCCGTAGCACGCTTAGAAGCTATTCGTTTATTACTTGCATTTTCATCATCTATGAATTTTAAACTATATCAAATGGATGTCAAGAGTGCCTTCCTCAACGGATTTATTCAAGAGGAAGTGTATGTTGAACAACCCCCGGGTTTCGAAGACTTTATATCTCCGGATCATGTCTTCAAGCTTAAGAAAGCTCTTTATGGTCTTAAACAAGCTCCGCGAGCTTGGTACAAACGCTTAAGCAAATTCCTTTTGGAAAATGAATTCAATAGGGGGAAAGTCGATACAACACTTTTTATTAAGAATAAAGACAATGACATTCTATTAGTACAAATCTATGTTGATGATATTATTTTTGGTTCTACTAACGAATCTTTATGCGAGGAATTCTCAAATTAAATGACTAGCGAATTTGAGATGTCAATGATGGGTGAGCTTAATTTCTTTTTGGGGTTGCAAGTGAAACAAATGAAAGAAGGAAATTTCATTTGTCAATCTAAATATTGCAAGGAATTGCTTAATCGGTTTGAAATGAGCAATGCCAAAGCAATGGCCACTCCAATGAGCACATCGGACCATCTTGACAAAGATGAAAAAGGTAAGGAGGTCGACACTAAGAAGTACCGAGGTATGATCGGATCCCTTCTTTATTTAACTGCAAGTAGACCGAACATCATGTTTAGCGTTTGTTTATGCGCTCGATATCAATCATGTCCGAAGGAGTCTCACCTAACTGCGGTAAAACGGATAATGAAGTACCTTGTTGGAACTATGAATGTGGGACTTTGGTACCCCAAAGGTTCTTCATGCCAATTAATTGGCTATTCCGATTCCGATTTTGCAGGTTGCAGATTGGACCGCAAGAGCGCTAGTGGCACTTACCATTTGCTCGGTAGCTCATTAGTTTCTTGGTTTAGTAAGAAACAAGTAAGTGTTGCGTTATCCACAACCGAGGCTGAATATATAGCCGCGGGGAGTTGTTGTAAACAAATCCTTTGGATGAAGCAACAACTCTCGGATTATGGTCTCAGTGTTGATCACGTCCCTCTTCGATGTGACAATACTAGTGCCATAAGCTTGACGAAGAATCCTATTCTTCATTCAAGAACGAAACACATTGAAATTAGGCACCATTTTATAAGAGATCACGTTCTTAAAGGTGATGTCGAAATTGAGTTCGTTGAAACTAAACATCAATTAGCCGACATCTTCACCAAGCCGTTAGATAAAGAGTCGTTCTTCCGTATTCATAGTGAACTCGGAATTCTTGACTCTACGTTGATCTAATGCATACACTTAGCTTGCATTTATTTTTTGAATAATTACTGACTTGAGCGTCGGAGACGTTTATTTTCTTTTGCAGGTATCACCCTAAAGGCAGGGGGAACTTAGTTAATATTTCCTTAAGCTTTGTTAAAATTATTTTTGGGGTTTGATATCAAATAATCGATTGTCACATAGAATAATCGATTATCGTTTAAACTATGTTGAACTTATTTTTCGAGATAATCGATTAACTTGGGAAGATAATCGATTATCGTATCATTCTATTTTCCGACCCTTTCTGGAATTTTTAAAATAATCAATTAACTTAACCGATAATCGATTATCATATTTTCGCAGCTCAAGATAATCGATTATCGTTCAAGATAATCGATTAACAAACGGTCAGTTTTTCAAAATTTTTACCGTTTTATAGCCGTTTGTACTCTTCCAAAATCAGATTTTTTTCACTTTGATTACCCTCATTTTTCACCTCTATAAATAGGGATGTCTTCCACTCAATACATACACTCAAAAAGCAACTCTCTTCATAAAACTCTCTTCAAGAAGCATCAAAAGGTCTTCAAAAAATTCTCTTAATTTCTCATTTCAAATGGCAAATAGAAGTTCCAAAATATCTCGTGCCGGAAAGAATGTTGCTTCTTCTTCTAATATTCCTCCATCTATGCATTGTTATGACGATGGCTCTTTTCTAAAGTTCGAACAAGAAAGCGAACTTCTTCGATTTATCCAAAAATTTGAAAATCGGGAAATCCTTCCACCTCGTTTCACAACCGGTAGATATCTTGCCGATTCCGCTCATTCTTCCATACTTCTTCAAAGCCCAATTATCAATTTTGTTTATCTTTCATATTCCTACATTCATCCTCATTTGATTCGGGCATTTTATTCAAATTTGAAAAAGGATGAAAATGGTGAAATCTCTACCAAAGTCAATGGTGTTTCTATTCTCTTAAGCGAAGAAAATATTCAAACCCTCACGAATCTTCCTCGAGAGGGCCAAGACATCGTCCAATACACCGAGGACGAAGGTTTCTTCTTTGATGAACAAGTCCTTTTTCAGCAAATTGGAATTGGACATTTTGAATGGACTCCGGAACTCCGTCGACCCTCTATTGCAAATATGCATCCGGAATTTCGCTTAATTTTCTATATCATCACTAGAATTCTCAAGCCTAGAAAATACAATCATACTACAATTGGGCGCGAGGACGCCAAAATTATGCATGCAATTATTACCGGGGCGCGCATCAATTGGTGCAAGCTTATTCTTACTCACATGCATGATTCAATAGGTGATGACAAACCTCTTCCATATGCTCTTCTTATTATGATCATCTTTGAAGCATTGGAAATCAACACCAATATTGGTCCGAAGAAAAATCGTACCAAACTTTGGGAAATTCAAGAAACATCCTTCCATAGCGGAGATCATCCCGCTCCTCCTCCTCCTCCGCCTACTCAACCAACTCCTCAACCTAGTCGTCGCTCGGATGCTACTCTCCAAACCATTTCGGAGCAACTAGCATCACAATCAACCTCAATGAATCGGATTGATAGGAATGTATCCCGCACGGAAAGGAACGTGCGAAGATTGAGCAATGAACTCCACGGGTACTTTGACCACCTCAATTACCCTTATACTCAAGTTTATTCTTCCAATGACTCAAGCGACGAATCCGACGATGATTTTTAGTTTTTAGTTTTTTTAATGTATTTTCTATCTTATTTTATGTACTCTTTCCTTTCATTAATAAAATTGTCTTTTTGTTAATGTCAAAAGGGGGAAGAAAAGGGTATATGCATTATTTTAGGCATTATTTTTCATTATATGCATTATTTTAAAAATATTTGTTTTTAATATCTTTGGCATAAATTGAGGGGGAACTCATTATAACTTATCTAATATTTGGCATAATAAATTTGTATTAATTTTTAATGCATATCCCCATATAGGTTTGCCATTATCAAAAAGGGGGAAATTGTTGGAACACATTTATTATATTGTTAAAACTAATATGTGTTCATCTTTGTAGGTTTTGATAAATGACAAACCGACGTAGATGGAAAATTCCATATATGCCAAATAGTCGTAAGTTATTATTGAAATATACTTTCATTTATACTAAAGTTATTTGTTTTGTAGATGAGATATGCAAATAAATAGCGGAACAAAATTGGAGTACAAAAAAAAGAAGTTCAAGACAAGATCAAGAGAAGCAATGAAGCAATGAAAATAAATGAAGACTTGTTTGAGTCATATTCATATTGTGATCTTGATCCTACTCTAAATTTAAGTCTTGGCTTCTCTCAAAAATTATTTTCATAAACATATGCATATCATAAATAATTTTTGATACACTTAGAATAAAATTGATTTTAATGTTTTAAAATTGAACCAAAAAGGTTCTTAAAAGTGTCTTTAATATTTAAGACATATATTATATTTTTGGTATTCAAATAAATAATGAAAAACGTCTTGCAAGTGATTTTTTACTAAGTTAATCGATTATCTTACCTACGATAATCGATTATCGTATATCCGTTATTTCTCAACGACTAGAATTTCAAATGAGATAATCGATTATCTGAATCCGTTAATCGATTATCGCTAAAATAATCGATTATCCAACATGCGTTAATCGATTATCTTAGTATCCGTTGCCTTTCCAACGACTATATTTTTGAAAGGTTAATCGATTATCGGTTGAGATAATCGATTATCGTGTGCAGATTTTTGACAAATTGTTCAATCATTTAGCAACGGATACAAGGGATTTTGGGGCTATAAATACACCCCAAAACCTCTCATTTGATACACAACATTTGAGCAAAACATTCATAAGCTTCCAAATACTTATTACATTCATTCATTATTTTTAATTGCTTTGAGAAGCCAAATTCTTGAAATTATTGTTGTGTTCTTGAGCGTATTTTGTTACTCATATCTACTCTTTAAAGAGAGCTTTGTATATGTGAGTGTTAAGTGTTTATACACTTGAAGGGAAGTCTAAAATCCCTTGTTGTAAGAAGGAACATTTTATTCCTTCGTTTGAAGTCTTGAAGTGCGGTATCTTCGAGCAAGGTTGTTGAGGCTTGTGCGATTCAAGTTCTCAAGTTGTAATGATTTGTTGAGCACCCGGAAGCTTAACAAGTTTTAGTAGAACCTCGAGAGAGTCTCTCGGGAGACTGGACGTAACCACATTTGTGGCCAACTAGTATAAAATCGGTGCACTCCTTCTATACTCTTTTAATTCCGCATTTGAGTTAATTTTTATTTCCTGCAATTTTTATAAAATGCTATTCACCCCCCTCTAGCGTTAAGCACTTATTCTAACACCATTTGGATCATATATGCATGCTTTGTAAACCGTATTAATAAAAGGAGTAGGTTGTTTAAACTAGTTCAGAACAGTACGAGTCAAGTTGATTTTAACCTAGACTGGTTTCAGATCCTATAGGCATGATCTCAATTATTGCTTATTTTTAATTCCTATATACATGATATCTAGTTAAATGTGAAATGAAGCATGCAGGATTTACTTCAAATTCCTATGGGCATGATTTCTATGAAAAATATTGATTTTAACCTTATGAACATGATGTCTTATAGCCGTCTAGATCCTATAGGCATAGTGTATAAGTGTGGAAATAAAACATGCAGAATTTAAAATAGGTCCTATAGGCATGCTATCTAAATGTAGAGTTAAAACATGCAGAGTTTAAAGAAACAGATTTTATGGGCATGTTCTCTACCCTTATAATAGCTAAACATGCATAATTACCCATCCTTTTTTTACTAACCAACCCCAATATTTGTTAAAAATTATTACATACCAAATACTGAATTACACTAGAAATGTGCAAAAATGGAAGATACAACCATAGGAAGCCTGATTCTGACTTCTTCCCTGAGTTATGGAGTAAACCACATCAAGTACGTATTGATGTTGCAAAGCCTTTCTCATACCTGGGCATGTAAAAGTTCTCTAAGAGTCTCAAAAGCCCCAGGCAGTGCTTACAACTAGGTTTACATAACCAGACAGAAATGAGTGCAGTGTGGAAGGGCCAGCCCTTATGTGTCCAAGTTCAGAGGGAGATCGGGGGTCCCAAGGCAAGGCTGTGGTGACCCGGCCGGTTGTCCTTGGAATTTATGCCCCATTTCCCCCATTAACTGCTTCCCCCAAGTTCTTTTCTGCTATTTTGGTTTTTCGGGATGTTCGGTAATGGAACTCGGAGTGTTTTGGGACACTTAGTCCATAAATGAGAGCTTAAGTGTTGAAAAAGGGTCAGTAATTAGAACAGTGTGAAGACGGCCTCAGAATGTAAATCTAATGGCTCCGTTAGATCCGTTAGGTAATTTCGGGGTTGGGAGCGTGTTCGGAATGTATTTTGGATGTCCGTAGCTCATTTAGGCTAGAAATGCCGAAAGTTAGAATTTTGAAGTTTCCGGTCCGATAGTTACTTTTTGATCCGAGGATCGGAATGGATATTTGGAAGTTTATGTAGCACCGTCATATCATTTGGGATGTGCGTGCAAAATTTTGGGTTAATCGGACGTGTTTTGGTTGGATTTGAGTCGAATGAGAATTTGGTTAAGTTTTGAAAATTTTAGGTTCAAATCTTTGATTAAATGGTGTTTCCGGCGTTGCTTTAGGTGAATTAAGAATTGGTGCAAGTTTGAATGATGTTGAGGGATAGCCATTTAGGTTTGGTTGAGGTCCCGGGGCCTCAGGTTTGTTTAAGAAGCTCGACGGGTTGATTTTGGGATTTTTGGATGAAGTTTTGTTGCTGCTTCTATTGTTTCCACGTATGCGGAAGGGGAGTCGGGTAAGCGGTTACCGCAGATGCGGCTTTGGAATCACGGACGCGTTCTGAGGGGAGGCCTGGGACCGCAGAATCTGAAAAGGAACCGCATATGCGGCGACCGCAGACGCGGCCATTTGTCCGCAGAAGCAGAAATTGGGATTTGTAGTGAAACCGCTGAAGTGGCTATTTTGACCGTGAAAGCGGAAATCGCTATGTGTTAAGAGATTTATCCAAGGGATTAATTTCGCAAGATGAAAAATCAATTGAGGGCTCGGACCAAGGTGATTTCGAGTGAGTTTTGAAGAAGAGATTATTGGGTAACGTTTCTATGATCCTTTCTAGCTTTAATCCATCATTTAGTTGCTAAATTCATCTTTTAAATTCAAATTGGGATCCAAAAATGGAGGAATTTGAGTAGAAGTTCTTTGACTATACAATTGGGATTTGAGAGTGCATATGACCTCCGATTTGGGAGATTTTTATAAGGTTACAACTCCAGAGAGTACGAGGTTTCTGAAAATGTGAAAATTATTCGATTCCGAGACATTGGTCTGAGGGGCATTTTGGTCGTTTTACCTATTTTTGCACCTTAGCTTCAATTTTAGTAGTGTAATCATTTGCTTGCGATGTTATTTACAATATGTAATTGATATGAATAGATTTGGGCCACTCGAAGTCCGATACTCGTGAAAAGGGCGTTGTTTCTTAGCGGTTTTGTACCAATTCGAGGTAAGTGACTTGCCTAACTTTGTGTGGGGGACCTTTCCCCTTAGGATATCCTTGTCATTATTGAAATGCCTTGTGCGCGAGGATACAGGTGTGTACTTGTGCTAGTTGTTGAAAGTTCACCTTACTTGGCTTATTTAGACTGTGTTTCTTCACATATTTAATTGTTAAAAAATGAAACTTCACTTGTTTTGACTTAGGAAAAGCATGTCAGTAACTTATTTGATCTATTTGACTAAATTGCAATATCTGTCTTCTCTTGGAAAGCATGTTAGCAACTTATTTGCCTTATATGATTAAATTGCAATAATTGTCCTTCTTGTGGAGCATGTTAGATTCTCGATTTTATTTGTTGTTCGCATTTCGCTTCATTGCCGTTAAATATTGGTTTGTTGTGGTGTATTTACTATTGGGACTACGGGGCATCCCGGGAGCTCCCCTTGTTCGTATTTTTTTTGAGGTTTGGAAGTGCGGGATACCAAGACATCCCCGGCACTGGATTATATGACTGGCGGATACTAAGAGATCCCTAGTGCAAAATTGATTTTCTGGCGGATACTAAGAGATCCCCATAATAGGACTGATTAACTGGAGGATAATGGGAGATCCTCGGAATACTTGGAGATCCCTTGATTATGTGATGAGGATACTGGGAGATCCTTGGGATACTTGGAGATTCCCGATGGTAAATAGCCTGTAATGGTTGTTCTTGCTTGTAGAATTGTAATATAGTATATTCCGTTCTTCATATTGTTGTTAGATATTCGATATTTACGTATTTCCTACTGTTATTTCATTTCTTATTTATTCTTATGTTTATCTCAGTAGGGTCCTCGACCTTCCTCGTCACTACTCCATCGAGGTTAGGCTTGGCACTTACTGAGTACCATCGTGGTGTACTCATGCTACTCTTCTGCACACTTTTGTTGTGCAGATCCAGGTACTTCTGGTCCGGCGCGCTATTAGAGATTTCGGAGCTGCTTTGGAGGCTTGAGGTATGCATCTGCCGCGTTCACAGAGCCGAAGAGCCTTCTTCTAGTCTACCTTTAGCTAATAGTTTCATTCATGTACTCAGTTGTTTTAGAAACTTCGGGATGTTAGAGCAATATATTATGTTTACCCTTAGCCTGTGTTGCCCGTGGGTTTTCGGGACTTGTAGGTTTTCTTACATTAATTTGAGTCGACATGTATGTGTCAGGCGGAATTTGATACATTTTCTTATGCAATTCAATATTCTTTATCATATTCGTAAAGGTTGTTGGATTTCCGCAATGTATGAGGCTTACCTAATCACGAAGACTGGGTGCCGTCATGACAGGTTCACGATTGGTGAACTAGGGTCGTGACAAGTTGGTATCAGAGCTCTAGGTTCATAGGAGTCATGTGACACATGCCGGTTATTTATAGCCTCGCTGATCGGTATGGAGACGTCTGTACTTATCTACGGGGGCTATGTAACTGTTTAGGAAAAATCTTCACCTCATTTAAATTCTTGTCGTGCTATGTTTTTACCTCGATTCTAAACTACTGTCTTCTACTCTCTCAAAGATGGTGAGCACATGCACGACCCGGAACGATCAGGCACCCGCACACCCTCCTGTAGCCCCTAGAGGCACGAGTCGGGATAGGGGTTGTGGACGTGCGCGGGCTGCAGTCAAGGCACCTGTGCGAGCAGCCGTTGAGGTGCCACCGGCAGACCCAGTCAGGACTCAGGCACCAGAGACGCCCACAACCACTACTACTCCAGCTGTTCAGGAGGCATTGGCGCAGTTTATGAGTATGTATACAACTCTGTTGTAGGCAGGATTACTTCCACTTCCTGCAGCTATGTCCCAGGCCGGGGGAGGATCCCAGACTCCCGCATCCCGAACCCCAGAGTAGAGGGTGCATATGGGACCGATTCCAGAAGTTATTCATGCCCACCCTGTAGCACCAGTTTAGCCCCAGGATGGGGCACCTGCTTCGGAGGATGAGTAGCGTAGATTGGAGCGGTTCAAGAAGTATGGCCCTCTTATTTTCAGCGGGCTGGCTACAGATGATGCCTTGGGGTTTTTGGAGGACTTTCATCGCATCTTTCACACCATGGGTATCACTGCTTCGAGTGGGGTTTCTTTTGCAGCTTTCCAGCTTCGGGGAGCCGCCTATGACTGGTGGTGCACCTTTGAGCTAGACAGTCCGGATGAGGCTGCCTCCCTGACTTGGACTCAATTTTTAGATATGTTTCAGAGGGATTTTGTTCCCCACAACCTCTGAGATACATGGCACGTGGAGTTTGAGCACTTGCGCCAGGGCCCTATGACTGTCTCTGAGTATGCCATCCATTATACTAGGTTGGCCAGACATGTGCCTGCTTTGGTGGCTAGTGTTCGTGAGAGGGTTCGCAGGTTTATTGAGGGTCTCATTCCTTCCATCAAGTCTGGCATGGCACGAGATTTGGAGATGGATATACCCTATCAGCAGGTGGTGAGTATCGCCAGGAGGATAGAGGGTATGCATGCGAGGGAGCAAGAGGAGAGAGAGGCCAAGAGGTTTCGAGAGTCTGGTCATTTTTCTGGTACCCGTATTTCAGGAGCAAGACGTCATGGTAGGGGCTATACGGGTCGCCCAGTTCACTCAGCTCTTCCTTCACCCAGCAGTACTCCAGCTCCTCCTAGATCTCAGGAGCCTTATTATGCACCCCCAGTTTCTAGTGCACCTCCTGCGCAGGGTACTTCCAGAGGACAGTCTAGCATGGGTGGGTCCAGTCATTCACATCCACCGCGCCCTCCCAGAGCTTGTTATGAGTGCAGGGATACTCGCCATGTCGTGAGGGATTGCCCTAGGCTCGGGAGGAGTTCACCTCTACAGCTGCCTCAGAAGCAGCGCACCCAGCGGGATTCATAGGCCATTGTTCCAGCTCGAGTTGCCACCCCACATGCCCATCCAGCCAGGGGCGGGGATCAGAGAGATGGAGATCGCCCTCGAGGTAGGGGTCGGGCCATATCTTATGCTATTCCTGATTGTGCCGAGACTGTCGCTTCCAATCTGTTATCACATGTATTATTCTGGTTTGTCACAGAGAGGCATCGGTTCTATTAGATCTAGGTTCTACTTATTCTTATGTGTCATCTTATTTTGCTCCACATTTGGGTATAGCCCGAGAGACCTTGAGCTCTCTTGTCTATGTTTCTACCCCCGTGGGAGATTCTCTTATTGTGGACCGTGTGTATCGGTCATGTTTGGTTACTATTCGTGGTCTTGAGACCAGAGCAGATCTTTACTAACTTGATATGGTGGATTTCGATGTTATATTGGGCATGGACTGGTTGTCTCCCCAGTATGCTATTCTTGATTGTCACGCTAAGACCATGACGCTGGCTATGCCAGGTATTCCGCGTATTGATTGGAGTGGTACTTTTGTCCACACTCCTAGCAGAGTTATATATTTTCTTGAAGCTCAAATTACGGTTGAGAAGAGGTGTGCCGTGTATTTAGCCTCTGTGAGAGATGTCAGCACAGATACCCCTTCTGTTGACTCGGTCCCGGTAGTATGGGAGTTCCCCGATGTGTTTCCAGCTGATCTTACAGGCATGCCACCCTATTGGGACATTGATTTTGGTATTGATTTGTTGTCGGGCACTCAGCCCATATCTATTCCTCCTTACCGTATGGCTCCTCCTGAGTTGAAGGGGTTGAAGGATCAGTTACAGGAATTGCTTGATAAGGGTTTTATTCGACCCAATGTTTCACCATGGGGTGCTCCTATCTTGTTTGTGAAGAAAAAGGATGGTTTTATGCGCATCTGTATCGATTATCATCAGTTGAACAAGGTTACAGTGAAGAACCGATATATGTTGCGTTGTATTGATGATCTACTTGACCAGATTCAGGGCGCACATGTGTTCTCTAAGATTGATTTGCGCTCAGGTTATCACCAGCTAAAGATTCGGGAGCCGGATATCCTGAAGACTGCTTTCAGGACTCGGTATGGTCATTACGAGTTCCTTGTCATGTCATTTGGGCTGACCAACACTCCCGCAGCTTTTATGCATTTGATGCACAGTGAATTCAGGCCCTATCTCGACTCATTTGTCATTGTTTTCATAGATGCTATTCTTGTATACTCCCGGAGCCGGGAAGATCATGAGCAGCACCTGAGGATAGTGCTTCAGACTCTGAGGGAAAAGAAATTATATGCAAAGTTTTCAAAATGTGAGTCCTGGTTGAGTTCTATGGCATTCCTACGCCACATGGTATCGAGTGAGGGCATTCGGGTGGATCCGAAGAAGGTGGAGGCCATGCAGAGCTTGCCCAGGCCCTCCTCAGCTACAGAGATGCACAGTTTCCTTGGCCTCGCGGGGTATTACCATGGTTTTGTGGAGGGGTTCTTGTTGATTGCATCCCCTATGACTAGATTGACCTAGAAGGGTGTTCCTTTTCAGTGGTCAAACGAGTGTGAGGCAAGCTTCCAAAAGCTCAAGACGGCCTTGACTTCAGCCCCTATTCTGACTTTCCTACCGGTTGGGGGTCCTATACGGTTTATTGTGATGCCTCACGTGTTGGACTTGGAGCGGTGTTGATGTAGGACGATGGGGTGATTACCTACGCGTCCAGACTGCTGAAGGTGCATGAAAAGAACTATCATGTCCATGACCTTGAGTTAGGTGCTATTGTTCACGCCTTGAAGATCTAGCGTTATTATTTGTATGGTGTTCCTTGTGAGATTTATACGGATCATCAGATTTTGCAACACTTGTTCAAGTAGAAGGATTTGAACCTGCGCCAGAGGAGATAGTTGGAGCTACTGAAGGACTATGATATCACTATTCTTTATCACCTGGGCAAGGCTAATGTGGTAGCTGATGCCTCGAGTCGCCGGGCGGAGAGTTTGGGGAGTTTGGCATATTTACTAGCTTCAGAGAGACCTATGACGATGGATGTCCAGGCTTTAGCTAGTCAGTTTGTGACATTGGACCTTTTGGAGCCCAGTCGGGTTCTAGCTTGTGTGGTTTTGTTGGTCCTCATTGTTTGATCGTATCAGGGAGCGACAGTATGATGACCCTAATTTGCTTGTCCTCGGGGACACAGTTCATCATTTCGATGCTAAGGATGTGACTATTGGAGATGACGGGGTTTTGAGGATGCAGGAACGGATTTGTGTGCCCGATGTTGATGATATTCCGGAGTTGATATTGACTGGGGCCTATAGCTCGCGGTACTCCATCCATCTGGGTGCCGTGAAGATGTATCAGGATCTGAGGCAGCATAACTGGTGGAGGCGGATGAAGAAGGACATAGTAGAGTTTGTGGCTATATGCCTCAACTGTCAGCAGGTAAAGGCTGAGCATTAGAGACCAGGAGGGTTACTCCAGCAGATGGAGATTCCGGAGTGGAAATGGGAGAATATCAGCATGGATTTTGTGACTGGTTTATCTCTGACGGCGAGGAAGTTGGGTTGTTGTGGACCGGCTGACCAAGTCAGCTCATTTCATTCCAGTGTGCACTTCTTACTCCGCGGAACGGTTAGCACGGATTTATATCAGGGATATTGTCCGTCTGCATGGCATTCCAGTTTCTATCATCTCAGAGAGGGGTTCAGTGTTTACATCACGATTTTGGAGAGCCGTCCAGCATGACTTGGGTACCCAGGGGACCATGAGTACAATTTTTCACCTTCAGACAGACGGATAGTCCGTTGAGGATATGCTCCGTGCATGCGCGATTGAGTTTAGAGTGTCTTGGGATCAGTTCTTACCATTGGCTGAGTTTGCATACAACAACAATTATCAGTCCAGCATTCAGATGGCACCTTATGATGCCTTATATGGTAGGAGATGCAAATCCCCGATGGGTTGGTTCGAGCCGGGTGAGGCCAGGCTATTGGGCACTGATTTGGTGCAGGATGCGGTTGAGAAAGTTAAGGTGATTCAGGATAGACTCTATGCGGCCCAGTCCAGACAAAAGCATTATGCAGACCGGAAGGTTCGTGATGTTTCCTTTATGGTTGGTGAGCGGGTTTTGCTTCAGGTCTCGACTATGAAAGGCGTCACGAGGTTTGAAAAGAGAGGGAAGTTGAGCCCGAGGTTCATTGGCCCATTTGAGATTTTGAGGCAGATTGGGAAAGTTGCTTATGAGCTTGCTTTGCCCCCCAGTTTGGCCGGGGTTCATCCAGTATTTCATGTTTCGATGCTTTGGAGGTATCATGGTGACCCATCTCATGTGTTGGAGTTCACTTCAGTCCAGTTGGACAATGACTTGTCCTATGTTGAGGAGCCAGTGGCAATATTAGACAGGCAGGTCTGAAGGCTTAGGTCAAAGGATATAGCTTCACAAAAGGTTTAGTGGCGGGGTCAGCCAGCCAAGGAGGCAACTTGGGAGACCGAGCTGGATATGCACACCCTATACCCTCATCTTTTTGCTACTTCAGGTATGTTCTTTATGCTCGTTTGAGGACCAACGAATGTTTAAGTGTTGGAGGATGTGACGACCCGACCGGTCGTCCTTGAAATTTATGCCCAGTTTCCCCCATTAACTGCTTCCCCCAAGTTCTTTTCTGCTAATTTGGTTTGACGGGATGTTCCGTAATAAAACTCGAAGTGTTTTGGGACACTTAGTCCCTAAATGAGAGCTTAAGCGTTGAAAAAGGGTCCGTAAGCAGAATAGTGTGAAGACGACCTCGGAATGTAAATCTGATGGCTCTGTTAGCTCCGTTAGGTGATTTCGGGGTTGGGAGCATGTTCGGAATGTATTTTGGATGTCCGTGGCCAAATTACGCTAGAAATGCCGAAAGTTAGAATTTTGAAGTTTCTGGTCCGATAGTGAATTTTTTATCCGAGGGTCGGAACGGATTTCCGGAAGTTGCTGTAACACCGTCATGTCATTTGGGATGTGCATGCAAAATTTTAGGTTAATCAGACGTGTTTTGGTTGGGTTTTGAGTCGAATGAGAGTTTGGTTAAGTTTTGGAAGTTTTAGGTTCAAATCTTTGATTAAATGGTGTTTCCGGCGTTGCTTTAGAAGATTAAGGATTGGTATAAGTCTGAATGATGCTGAGGGATAGGTTTGTAGGTTTGGTTGAGGTCCCAGGGGCCTCGGGTTTGCTTCGGATGCTCGACGTGCTGATTTTGGGATTTGTGGAAGAAGTTTTGCTGCTGCTTCTGTTGCTTCCGCGTATGCGGAAGGGGAGCCACGTACGCAGTTACCACAGACACGGCTTTGGAATCGCAGACACGGTCTAAGGGGAGGTGAGGGACCGCATAAGCAGCGACCGCGGACGAGGCCATTTGTCCGCAGAAGCGGAAATTTGGATTATTAGTGAGACCGCTAAAGCGGCTATTTTTACCACGAAAGCGGGGCCGTAGGGGCGGTCCCTGGTCCGCGAAATTGGAAACCGCTGTATGTTAAGAGATTTTTCCGAGGGTTTAATTTCATAAGTTAAAAATCAATTGAGGGCTCGGGCCAAGGCGATTTCGAGTGAGTTTTGAAGAAGAGATTATTGGGTAACGTTTCTATGGTCCTTTCTAGCTTTAATACATCATTTAGTTGCTAAATTCATATTTTAAATTCAAATTGGGGTCCAAAAATGGAGGAATTTGAGTAGAAGTTCTTTGATTAAACAATTTGGATTTGAGGGAGCATTTGACCTCCGATTTGGGAGATTTTTATAAGGTTAGACTCCAGAAAGTACGAGGTTTTTGAAAATGTGAAAATTATTCGATTCCGAGACATTGGCCTAAGGGGCATTTTGGTCATTTTACCTATTTTCGCGCCTTAGCTTCATTTTTAATAGTGTAATCAGTTTCTTGTGATGTTATTTACAATATGTAATTGGTTTGAATAGATTTGGGCCACTCGGAGTCGGATACTTGGAGCAAGGGCGTTGTTTCTTAGCGGTTTTGTACCAATTCGAGGTCAGTGGCTTGCATAACTTTGTGGGGGGGGCCTTTCCCCTTAGGATATCCTTGTCATTGTTTAAATGCCTTGTGCGCGAGGTGAGGGGCATGTACTTGTGCTAGTTATTGAAAATTGACCTTGCCCAGCTTATTTAGACTGTGTTTCTTCACATATTTAATTGTTAAAAAAATGAAACGTCACTTGTTTTGACTTAGGAAAAGCATGTTAGTAACTTATTTGATCTATTTGACTAAATTGTAATATGTGTCTTCTCTTGGAAAACATGTTAGCAACTTATTTGACTTATTTGATTAAATTGCAATAATTGTCCTTCTTATGGAGCATGTTAGATTCTCGATTTTATTTGTTGTTCGCATTCGCTTTATTGCCATTAAATATTGGTTTGTTGTGGTGTATTTACTATTGGGACTACGGGATGGAATCCCGAGATCTCCACCTGTTCGTATTTTATTTCGAGGTTTGGAAGTGCGGGATACCAAGAGATCCCCAACACTGGATTATATGACTGGCGGATACTAAGAGATCCCCAGTGCAGGACTGATTGACTGGAGGATATTGGCAGATCCTCGGGATACTTGGAGATCCTTTTGCTTATGTGATGAGGATACTGGGAGATCCTCGGGATACTTGGAGATCCCTTGCTTATATGATGAGGATACTGGGAGATCCTTGGGATACTTGGAGATCCCCGATGGTAAATAGCATGTAATGGTTGTTCTTGCTTGTAGAATTGTAACATAGTCTACTTTGTTCTTCTTATTGTTGTTAGATATTCGAGATTACGTATTTCCTACTGTTATTTCATTTCTTATTTATTCTTATGTTTATCTCAGTAGGGGCCTCGACCTTCCTCGTCACTACTCCATCGAGGTTAGGCTTGACACTTACTGAGTACCGCCGTGGTGTACTCATGCTACTCTTCTACACACTTTTATTGTGAAAATCCAGGTAATTCTGGTCCGGAGCGCTATTAGGGATTTCGGAGCTTCTTTGGAGGCTTGAGGTATGCATCTGCCGTGTCCGCAGAGCCGAAGAGCCTTCTTCTATTCTACCTTTAGCTAATAGTTTCATTCATGTACTCAGTTGTTTTAGACACTTCGGGATGTTAGAGCAATATATTATGTTTATTCTTAGCCTATGTTCCCCGTAGTTTTCTGGGTCTTGGAGGTTTTCTTATATTAATTTGAGTCGACATGTATGTGCCAGGCGGCATTTTATACATTTCTTATGTTATTCAGTATTATTTATCGTATCCGTAAAGGTTGCGGATATGTATCATGCTTACCTGGTCGTGAAGACTCGGTGCCGTCATAACAGGTTCACGATTGGTGAATTAGGGTCGTGAAAACGGCTCACACAAGAGGGAGAGAACCTAAGTTCTAAGAGTATGGTGGAAGCGCATAAAAAGATTTATTTAAGAAACTGCGTTGAAAATAGTATGTGATAAGGGTGTTTTGAAAATAGTAGCCAGAAACCTGAACTACACAGAATCAGTAGTTGCACGAGGGGTCAGGGGTGTTGGGAACACACTGTATGAAGCATAAAATCCCACGAGGGGTTAGGTTTGGTCATGCATAGCAATAGGTGATACTGGCATGCCCACAAACCAACGCGAGAACACAAACAAAAATAAGGGATGTGGGGTTTGGGAATCATACATAAGAGAGCATTAATTTAAAAGGGGAAGGGAAAACATTTCAACATATTAGTAATGTAACTTGATTGCAGAAACATAAGCAGAAGTAGACAAGTGTGAGAGAGGTTGGAACAATTAAGAAAACATGTTGTTGTTAATGCTTGAAAATCAACTAGGACGCACCAGTAGAGAAACAAAGTGCAAAAAAGGAAAAGTAGGCAAAAATTCACAGCCTACCCTTGGCTTTCAACTGGCTAGACAAAGCAGTATCACAGGTAGTAATAGAAACAATAGAGAGTTTTGAGTGAAGTGTGTGTGTTTTAAACTCAGATGGTTTGTTTGTGTTTGAAAGAAAAGAGGATGCAGGGTATTTATAGTTTTAAAAACAGGTGAAGAAAAAGGTAATAAATAAAGTCTTCATACAGACATGGAAACAATCACAAGTCAAAATCAACTAACCCAAGTGATTCCCTTTAATTACGTGATCACTGTTTAATGGGTAGTAGCAGGTTCAAATCAGGAAAGAAATCAATTTGGGGACAGAAAGATTATTGCCATATAAGGGGTAGTAAAAACATCCAGTAAACATTCGAGTCTAAGTACAAAATATGCTTATTTTGGGAAGGATTCGGCAAGGTAAACATCATAGTAAAGGGAAAAGAATCAATTAATTTTAAACATCGAGTGAAATCAAGGCTCACAAAAAACAAGCTCTTGAAATCAGTCACAAGATCAAGATCAATCAAGGAAGAAATATGATTTTGTACTTCAGTATATAAATAGAGTGAACAAAAGCATCAAACATGCTAGGCCAAGCATATGGCCGAAGAAACAACATACAAATGTAGCAGCAATAAGCATAGAATTCAGTAGTAAGGAAAATATTTGAGGTACAGTAGTCAAGTATGTCAGGTAGTCACATAGAATCAACAGTGAAGAAATGATAGCAATAGGTAAAGAGAATCAGAAATAAGTAAAGGTCTCACAACATCAAGTGAGGAAAACCTTTTTAAGAAATTAGGGTTTCAACAATAGTCGAGTTAAAAGATAGTAAAACTCATAATAAGATGAGTAACATAAAGGAAAGAGGGTCTAAAATAAGGAACTTTAATCGAGTTAAGTATACTTTCAAACAAGTAGTTTCAGACCTAAAGATCTAGGGTTTTCCACAATAATCGAGTTTAAAATATGGTAAAAAAAATAAGTCAAACAACAGCGAGGAACTTAATCAGACAAGTATGCATCTAACAAACAATTTCAGAACTCGAACGAGACCAAAAAAGGAATTAGGGTTTTAACATGCTGAAACAGATAGAAGAACGACATGAGCATAGCAAAATTACAAACATATTAAAATCAGAGATCTTTTGAAAAACTTAAAGGAAAACCCTAATGAAACGTCTTTTTGAAAGAAAAGTCGAAGAACTTTCGAGAAAGCACTTCAAACATTCATGGCAAGTACAGATTTAGAGTAGATCTAAAAGAAAAATCAAAAGATCTTAAAGATTAGGGTTTCTAAAACCCAGAAAAGGTGAGAAAGGCCTTGAAAGTTACCGATCTAACCAGGAGAGTCAAGGATCTCACTCGAACGGACATGGCTGGCCGGAGAAAGGCTTTGAAGAACAGTCGAGCAAGGACTGTACCAGATTCCTTCGAGGATTGTCCATGAAACCACAGAAACAAATACCCCAAAGTCATGGGCGGTTGATATATGTCTCAAATGACCACGAGGGGCCATGGATTAGGAAGGTATTATGGTTGATTAGGGTGTAGTTTGATGGAGACGGCTAGGTTTCGTATTAGGTTTTAGAGAGAATTAAGAAAAAAGGGGATTCAAAGGCGGCAGGTGTATAGAAATGATTCAGGTTTAGGGGTCGTTTAGGGTTAAAAAAGGAAAGGGCATATAGTGATCGTCGATCTAAATGATCAACGACTAGGATTAAAGGGATTAGGTGGGGATCCGAGTTGGGTTGGTATAGATGGGTTAAGGGTCAGGTTTAAATGAAATTGGGTCGGGGAAATTGGGTCTGATTTGGGGTTCAAATTAGGCTAAAATTGAAATGTAATTGGGCAATCATTTAAATAGCCAATTTTCCCCTTTTAAAAATTATAAAAAAAATAGTAAATTAATTTTTTGAAATAAATTGAAAGTAATAAAATGATTTATGATATATAATTATCAATTTTAAAATATTGGACTTAATTTTTATAAAACTAAATGCAATTAAATCCTAAAAGAGGCTAATATTGCAATTATATGCAATTTAGTTTTAAAAGTACAAAATAAATTTTTAAAAAATATAAAAAATAATTTTAGCTATATTATAGCATAATTATAAGATTCCAATAAATGAATTACAAAAAATAATAATTTTGAAAATTATTATTGTGTTTTTTATTGATGAAATTGGGAAATAAATTGATTTTAAAACCATTAAAAATTAAGGAAAAATAATAAAACAATTTGACATACTTATATATGCCTACATATGTTATTTCGAAGGTATTTTTATTATTCGAAAATATATAGGAAAAATTGGGTATCAACACCCTTCATGTTGGGCCCTCTCGATAGAGTCGTGCTTGACTTCTGTCGAAGATATTGAGCTACCCTAGCAAAGGTTCACCCGTCATTTTGGAGGATAGTTCTGATGATGAGGTTCTTTGCGGAAGATGTCGGGATCGATTTCACCCTAGCCATCCCATCAGATTGTACCGACCCTTTCACTACCGAGGTCTGATAGCTTTGCGATGCCGTTCCTACAGGACATTTGTTGCCGATGATGAAGAAGATAGGGACTGAGGGTGGATGAATCGATTAATCTGAGTAAGGACTGTCGATGTTATCCCCGTGGAGTTCCTGCCATTTCCTGAGAAATGGAATGTCACACGTAAGTGGTACACTTATGTTTTTATCATTTTTGCTCATAGTGGAGATGTATTCTGTAAAGTTGCTTTCCTTTTGTTTTTTGCAGCAACCTAGTAGATGCCATACAAGGTCCCCGTCCTGACGGATTGGGTTGCAAGCTGGCAACCCGTTCGAACTATGATGATCATAAGTGGCGAGATCTATCCAAGGGTATATGGGAGGCAAAACACTACGGTACGTGCTGTGTCATTTGCTTTCTTTGGAGGGTAATTTCCTTTGTGTGTGGTAACTCTGTCATTGCAGGCATTGGAGAATTTCCTGAGGTGAGATCGTGCCCCCTCGGAGAGGAGGAGGGTTCGTCGGCTTCGAGACTGAGGAATAATAACAAACGGAAGGAACATTCGCAGGGCAAAGGTGCTCATAGTGAGACAAGTCCTGCTTGAAGGCCCAGACGAAATGTCTCGGCTGAGCCTGCCATATCCGAGGTTTCCGTCCTCAGAAAAATGGTTCCTTCTTTCCCGTCATATTCTTTTCCTATCGAAGGTACTTCGAGGGACAAGGGTTCTCTGTCTCTGTCTTCATTTCCCATCGAAGGCACTTTGAGGGGTGTTCGAGGCCAGGGGCCGCCTCACTCAAGTGAGGTATGATCTCGTTCATATTATGAGTAGTTCTGCTGGGATGATGACACAAGGACGACAGATGTGCGTTTGACTTTTGAGGAGGCTCAACGGCTTTATTCCGTGGTGAGTTTTGGATGATTATATCAGTATTTCGATTTTGCACTTCCACTTTCTTATTGAGCTCCTTTTTCATAGGCCTTTGATAAGCTCAAGTCCGACCTGCTCCACTATGAAGCCAGATTGAGAAAATCCTTATATGGGGAGAGATCCCCCAAGCTTCTTTGTGATAAAAGGGGAGATGAGTTGGTATACCTACAGTACAAGGCGAATCGGTGCCTGAACTACGAAATCCACCTTGATAAACATGTAACCTTTGCTCTGAGGGAATGTATTCTTCTTCTTCTATCTTTGGAGATTAATGTTTTGATATTTAGTTGCATAGCAAGACAGAGGATTTTGAACACCTTTGGGGCGATGTTGGCCAGGCCAAGTATAAGTGTAACGGGCTAAGGGCGCAGATATATGCCCATGTTGCAGCCAAGAAGAATGCTTTTGCAAGGGTTTCTGCCATCGAGGTGCAGCTCCAGAATGCCCAAGAGACCAACTCGGTTCAGATGAGCAGGAAAGGCTCGAGTCCGACCTTTTGGAGATGAATGTCGAAGTCGTGGACGCCCGGGATGAAGCTGAAGAGATTTGGGGCCGACAAGAAAGTGGCTGTCTATTTAAAAAACGCTCCCGAAGTTCGTCCTGAGTTGAAGGGTGCTTCCAATCAAGATAGCAGAAGTAATGAATATGCCCGATGCAACTCTCGGAGGGAAACCCTCGAAGAGATTCATGCTATGGGCTTCAATATCTCAGAAGAGATAGTTGTAAGACCCCGTGAAAATAAGTGCTCAAATCTTAGCAACTCTTAGAGTCAGGTCCACCTATGTGTTGGGACCCTTTACCTAAAACTCTAGAGTCAAAGTTTTCCGAAAATTTCATTTCAGAGGTTAAGAATGCGGTCGCAGATCAGGTAGAGGACCGCATCTCTTTCGCAGAGTTAATCAGAGAGTTAGCTAAATTTGGTGCTTAAAATGCGGTCCATTATGCAATCACAAAACCAATATGCGGACCGCATAGTCGTCGCATAAATTTCTCGAGGATTTGAGAAGGTCAGTTTTGCGGTGCAATATGCGACCACAGAACAGGAATGCGGACCGCATTCCTACCGCATACCAAAGAAGAGAGGCCAGCAATTTCGGACCCTTCTGCGGTCCAATCTGCGGTCCGCGTATCAACTCTGCGATCGTGACATACATAAACCTTCACGGGCTTCAATTTTCTAAAATTTTTAAACCCCACCCCTTTTCTAATAAAACACCCCAACCCCTCATTTTTGCATATTCTCTGAACAAAACAAGAGAGAGGGAAGAGAGAGTTCTTGAGGGAGAAAGGGTTTATCATCAAGTTGATTCTCCAAAACTATCTGGGCCGGGAAATTCTAATTTAGTATTTTCATCCCCACTCTTATAGGTAAAATCCTTAACCCCTTTTCCCCAATTTTCAGATATAAACTTAGGGAGGGAGTCTCATGCTTTAATTTTTGAATAATGGGTGGAAACTCATATGCATGTCTTTTGAAACCTAAAATCTATTAAGGGAAAATTGGGTAGAAGTAAAGAACTGTGCTTGATAACCTAAATAAGTCGGGTAATAATTGTGAACTTCAATTCTAAGGTACATGTGTTAATTTGTGAATTAATTTGACATGGATAGATTTCTTGGTGACTGGGAATATGAGTTTAAAAAGGGAATTCGACTCCAGGTATGCATGGCTAACCTTGATCCTTGTGAAATCGCCTTGGTCGGTGTGTGAATTGATTGGTAGTTGATATCTTTATGGATTATTTGTGAGCTTCTTGTGACTGGTATGATTGTGAATGCATCTTGTGGTAAAAGTCAAGGAATAAATGATTTAAGGAATTCATAAATGGAGAAATCAGAACAAATGTGGTAACGTACTTGAATTGTTGTGGGCATTTGTTGTGGTGACTTGAATTGCATATGAACTATTGAATATAACGGAATTGGTTCTGTAGGTTATGGAAACACTTCTAATTTTGTTGTGGTTATGTATTGAGAAGTATTGTTGTTAATCTTTTTGAATTGACTATTGTGGTTGTATTGTTTGTGAATTGAAGATGTACGGCGGGGTCGGGTTGCGCACCGCAACACGAAGTTATAAGGTGTGGGTTGTGGTGATAAGGGTGTCCTAGTTAAAAAGGGTGGTCGAGGTAATAAGGGTGGAAAGGTGATCGAAATCACAATTGAAATAAATACTTGAGTAAACTTGTGAAATCATTATTTTGGAATTGTGGAAAGGAGAAAACAGGAGAGTGTACAACCTTGTTTGGCTTGATTGTACTTTTTATGTGTGTTTGGATGTTGCTTCTATTGCTGTTTTCTACTTGTGTACGGCTTGAGTTTACTTGGGACAAGTTTTGTTCATACATACTAGTACAATTCAAATGTGCTATAGTCCCTTTTGTTGGGGGCGCTATATTCGTGTTATGATTGTAAGTGGATCTATAACAGGTACTCCAGTTCACCGCTCGTAGCTCTTCTTCATTCCTTGTCAGCTGTACTGGTGAGCCCCTTTCCTTCTGGGGCCCTGCGTGGCTCATGCCACCTCTGTTATTGTATTTTGAGATCTTATTTTGGTGTGTGTAAAAGGTACAGCCGGAGCCTTGTTACCGGCAAGTATTGTACTATCATCTTTCCTCCTTTGAGGCTCCGTAGACAAGAAATGTAAGTCATGAACTATGTAGTATGTACTTTATATTTTGGACATTGTAAATTGTAAACCACGTTAGTATCATTTATGTTATGTATACTTTGTAAAAGGTGTCTCAATTATAAATAATTGTTCTTTCGGTTAGTAAGAAATGAAAATGTGAGGTAACTCATGGTTAGGAAACGCACCCAGGTCAGCTCGACTAGGGATACACAGTCGAGTGCCGGTCATGTCCCTCGGGTTTGGGGCGTGAAAAACTTGGTATCAGAGCCTAAGGTTTTAAAAAGTCCTAGGATGTCTCGGAGTTGTTCCTTGTAGAGCCCTTCTTATCGGTGTGTTGTTGACCACATCAATAAGCAGGGGGCTACACGGGCATTTAGGAAACTACTCTCTTTTTTGTTAATCCATTTCGTGCGGTGAAGTCAAAAGTGGAAGTATTTGTGTTTAACTCATGCATTGTTCCAAAATTTCAGAAATGGCACCTAAGAAGAAAGCTCGACTCGGCCTTGAGGCCAACGCCACCCCAAGTGTGGTTGTGAATCATGTACCGGACGCTGTGAGTGAGAGTGACCCCCCGGATTTTAATCTACCTGGCCCGTCTCTTCCAAATCCAAGCATTCCTGTTCCAGCTGCGACAGAGGGTGTCATCGTCCCTCCTGCCGATATTCCTAATCATGATATTGCTCCAGCTTCCAGTCCTGAGGCTTCTGATGGGGACCTTAGGGGAGCCATTCATATGTTGACCCAGTTAGTGACCGCCCAGGCCCAGAGATCTCATGATGCCCCTATGTCCTCCAACGGACAGGGAGATTCTGCCAGCTCCAAAGTCCACCAGTTTCTGCGGTTGGCCCCTCCAAAGTTCTCAGGCACAGACCTAGAGGCCGATACAAAGGATTTTCTTGATGAGATGTACAAGACCCTTCGTGTGATGAAGGCCACAGAGTCAGAGGGGGTTGAGTTGGCTTCTTACAGGTTGAGGGAAGCAGCACGCTCGTGGTTAGAGGTGTGGGAGGATTCCCGCAAGGAGGGAAGACCTCCGGCTAGATGGGATGAGTTTGTGGATGGTTTTATGGACCATTTCTTGCCAGCCGAGACAATGGCAGCCCGTGACCCTTAGTTCGAGGTTCTCAAGAAGGGTAGTATGAGTGTCTGGGAGTACCATATGGAGTTCATGAGGTTGTCCAAGTATGCTCCTAACTTAGTGTTGACCACGGATGCTCGAGTTTGGATTTTTGTTCAGGGTCTTAGCCCGGTGGTGGTGAATGAGGCGGCTACAGCAGCCTTACACTCAGATATGAATTATGGGAAGGTTGTGGTTTTCGCTTAGGCCACATAGGCTAGAAAATTGAAAATACGGGCGGATAGGGAGAGTAGTAGCAGGGCCTAGTCAATGGGTCACTCAGGGAGGTCAGCTCCGGGGAGAGGTCCATCAGGGCCATCCCGGTCATATGCTCAGTCCTCAGTAAGTGCACCACCATCTGTGCACAGCTATTAGTAGGGTAGTTCCTTGAGGCCAGGTTGTGACAGCAGGAGGTTCCACCAGTTCGGTCATTCGGGGATGAGGCCCCGGCAGCAGGGGGAGCTACATGCACCAAGTGTTGGAGGTTCCATACAGAGACTTGCTATTTGGACATCTCGGTGTGTTATAATTGCGCGGTGAGAGGTCATATCCTAGGGGCTGTCGTGCGCCCAGACAAGGCATGGGTAGGGGATTTGCCCAGTCATCCGATTCTTCAGTTGCTACATCAACAGTGCGTCCTCCAGCTCTAGCAGGGCATGGTACAGTTAGGGGTGGGGCTCGTGGTAGAGGTGGACCGAGCCGGTTGCATGCTTTGAGTGGTCGCCAAAGTGTTAAGGCTTCTCCAGATGTTGCTACAGGTATCTTATATGTTCAGACTGTTGATTGTTATGCTCTTATCGATCCGGGGTCTTCTTTGTCCTATGTCACCCCATTCATTGCCTCTAGTTTTAGGGTAGAACCTGAACAGCTTCATGAGCCATTCTCTGTATCGACCCAGGTTGGTGATTTTGTTATAGCCACACGAGTTTATAGGAATTGTGTGGTCACGGTGTTTAGTCATGTTACTACGGCCGACCTTATTGGAATGGTAGATTTTGATGTGATTATGGAAATAGACTAGATTTATTCGTTCTTTGCTAAACTTGAGTGCTGGACGAGAGTCATGAGATTCGAGTTCCCTAACGAGCCGGTTGTTGAGTGGAAAGGGAATGATGTTGTTCCAAAAGGTAGGTTTATTTCTTACCTTAAGGCTTCGAAGATGACTAAGAAGGGGTGTGTCTATCATTTGGTCCGGGTGGCGGAAACCACTTCAGAAGTACCTGCCCCTGAATCCGTGCCAGTTGTAAATGAGTTTCTTGAGGTATTTCCAGATGAGCTTCCCGGGATTCCGCCAGACAGGGAGATTGATTTTGGGATTGATGTATTTCCAGATACCCAACCAATATCTATTCCACCATATAGAATGGCTCCAGCTGAATTACAAGAGTTGAAGGAGCAACTGAAGGATTTATTACAAAAGGGGTTCATTCGACCGAGTGTGTCGCCATGGGGTGCTCCGGTTCCTTTTGTCAGAAAGAAGGATGGGTCACTTCGAATATGCATCGATTATCTGCAGCTTAATAAAGTCACTATCAACAATAAATACCCTTTGCCCCTGATAAATTTTTAGTTCGACCAACTACAAGGTGCGAAGTTCTTCTAAAAAATTAATTTGGGGTCCGGGTATCACCAATTGAATATCAGAGAGCAGGATATTCCTAAGACCGCTTTCAGAACCCGCAATAGTCACATCAAATTTTTGGTCATGTCTTTTGGGATAACCACCGCCCTGTCATCTTTCATGGATCTTACGAATCGGGTCTTCAAGCCATTTCTAGACTTTTTTGTGGTTGTTTTCATTGAGGACATCCTCGTTTATTCGTGAAGCATGAAGGATCATGCCGATCACCTCAAGGAAATTTTGCAGACTCTTCATCAACACCAGTTGTATCCTAAATTATCAAAATGTTAATTTTGGTTGGAGTCCGACGCTTTTCTGGGTCATGTTGTTACCCATAAGGGAAGTCAGGTGGATCCCCAAAAGTTTGCAGCAGTGAAGGATTGGCCTAGACCCACAACCCTGACAGAGATCCGTACTTCTTGGGGTTAGCAGGGTATTATCGAAGGTTTGTAGAGGGGTTCTCCACCCTCGCCTCCACATTGACTAAATTGAAGCAGAAATCGGTCAAGTTCCAATGGTCCGATGTTTGTGAGAAAATTTTCTAGGAGTTGAAGTCAAGGTTAACCTCAGCATCGGTGTTGGCTCTGCCAGAAGCCACGAAAGGATTTGTGGTGTATTGTGATGCCTTCAGGATCGGTTTAGGGTATGTGCTCATGCATCATGGGAAGGTTATAGCGTATGCTTCAAGGCAACTTAAGAATTACTAGAAAAATTACCCAACGCATGATTTGGAGTTTGCAGCAGTTGTGTTTGCCTTAAAAATATGGCGGCGTTACCTTTATTGGGTCCATGTGGATGTGTTCTCGTACCACAAGAGTCTCCAATATTTGTTCAAGCATAATGAGTTAATCTTGAGGCAGTGGAGGTGGTTAGAATTGCTTAAAGATTATGATATGAACATTTTCTACCATCCAGGGAAGGCTAACGTGTTGGACGACGCCCTTAGTCGGAAATCCATGGGTAGTTTGGCTCACTTTGGAGTGGATCAGAGGCTCCTAGCTCGAGGGGTTTATCAATTGGCCAGTCTTGGGGTTTGTATCTCGATCCCAAAATGAGGAGGAAATTATGGTGCACAACATAGCAGAGTCGTCGCTTGTAGCGGAAGTCAAGGAAAAGCAGTTCATTGATCCAGCACAGGCACAAATGAAGGAGGCAGTTTGGAGTAACAAGACTTTGAAATTTTCACTCAGCAGCCATGATGGTGTGTTGCAATGTCAAGGTAGGCTATGCGTTCCAGAGGTATATAATCTTCTAGAGAGGGTAATGGCGAAGGCTCATCATTCCAGGTATTTGGTGCACCCAGGTTTTACGAAAATGTATCACGATCTCAAGGAAATTTATTGGTGGAGCGGTATGAAGAAGGGTGTGGTAGACATTGTATCTAAATATTCAAATTGTCGGCAAGTAAAGGCCGAGCATCAGCAGCCCGGTGGATTCACCCAGCTTATGGAAATACTAATGTGGAAATGGGATATAATCAATATGGATTTCGTGGAAGGAGTACCTCGCACTCAGCGCAAGTTCGACTCAATTTGGGTGATAGTGGATCGACTCACCAAATCAGCCCACTTCTTGCCATTCAAGTCCACTGATACTGCAAAATAATATGCTCAATTGTATATGAATGAAATATTGAGGCTTCATGGTACTCCAATTTCTATTATTTCGGATCGAGAGGCTCAGTTCACAGCTAACTTTTGGAAGAAATTTTAGCAAGGTTTGGGTACTCAGGTGAACCTTAGCACGACTTTTAATCCACAGACTGATGGTCAAGCGGAGCGGACTATTCAGACGCTTGAAGATATGTTGCGGGCTTGTTTCTTGGATTTCAAAGATAATTGGGATGATCACTTGTCCCTTATAGAATATTCTTACAATAACAGCTTCCATGCTAGCATCCAGGTGGCCCCGTTTGAGGCATTGTACGGGAGGAGATGTAGGTCCCCAATCGGATGGTTCAAAGTAGGTGAAGCAGAATTGATAGGGCCAAATCTCGTGCATCAGGCCGTGGAACAAGTTAAAAATATTCAGGAAAGGATGAAGACTGCACACAGTCGCCAGAAATCCTATGCGGACGTGCGTCGAAGAGAATTAAAGTTTCAAGAGTGTGATTGGGTATTCTTGCGGGTGTCTCCGATGAAGGGAGTCATGCTATTTGGGAAGAAAGGGAAGCTAAGTCCTAGATATGTTGGGCCTTATCAAATTATTCAAAGGATCAGACAAGTCACTTATAGGTTGGAATTGCCCCTTGAATTGTCCTTAGTGCACCCGGTGTTCCATGTCCATGTTAAAGAAAGTGGTTCGGGATCCGTCCACCATCGTGCCAGTTGAAGGCATCAAGGTTACTGAAGAATTATCATATGAAGAGAATTTGGTTGCTATTCTTGATAGAAGAGTCCTTAAATTGCAAATTAAAGAGACTGCTTCGGTTAAAGTATTGTGGCGAAATCAACAAGTCGAAGAGGCCACGTGCGAAGCAGAAGATGAGATGAAAGTAAAATACCCCCATTTGTTTGAAAAAGTCTAAGAGTGGTTGTGTAAGTTCTTGTCCCTAAGAGAACTAGCATTGTGTCCCATTTGGTGCAAACGTTCCCTAATGCTTTACTATTGTAATTCTCCAAGTTATGCCAAAACATATTGTGTGTCATGATGGTTTGGGCCCTATGCAACTCTTATCGGTAAATGAAGGTTTTGTGCTTTTGTGGTAGGTAATTGGCCCATGGTATAGTAAGTGTAAAATAGTAATGATTGATTTTGCATGGATAGAATGTATTGAAATGATTAACTATGTCGCACTCCTTAGGGTAATCAACTATGTGCAAAAGGATGTCAAGCAATTGAATGTGCGCAGGTGTAAAGGCAATGAATTGGACTATAGGCAACCCTTCTTGTTAAATAGGAGTATCGTACTCTTGTGATAAGCAAATAGCTTATAATAGTGCAGATGATTAATGCTTAATTCAATTTCATGTAATGTACCAAAATGGTTAAGAGTGTGTTGAACTACTTGAGGTAACCGGCAATATGAAACAAGTGTGTTGAGAAATTGAGTATGTACAAGTGTGAAGGTAATGAATTGTATACCAGTTATAGGGGTAGCAAGATTTGTGTAATGGTGCTTGAAAATGTGTTTTAGGGGCTCTCTGACAAGTAGATAATGTCCCTATTACAAAAGAAACTCTGGCAATTTTTTTCTAAAATATGAGAGTTAGTGAAAACATAGGAGCTTGCATATCATGTTTCCAAACCATTTGATTTTAAAAGTTCTCATTCTTGGAAGAATGATCTTAAGCGGGGGAGGATGTAAGACCCCGTGAAAATGAGTGCTAAAATCCCAGCAACTCATAGAGCCAGGTCCACCTATGTGTTGGGACCCTTTCTACTGATTTTATGTTAAAATCTAAAGTCACAGTTTTCCTGAAAATGTCATTTCTGCGGTCAAGAACGCGGTTGCAGATCAGGTATGCAGACCGCATCTTTGCCGCAGAGTTAATCAGAGAGTTAGCTAAACTTGATGCTTAAAGTGCGGTCCATTATGCGATCGCATAACCAATATGCGGGCCGCATAGTCATCGCATAAATTTCTCGAGGAATTGAGAAGGTCAGTTCTGCGGTGCAATATGCGACCGTAGAACAAGAATGCAGACCGCATACCCAAGCAGAGAGGCCAGAAATTTGGGACCCTTCAGCGGTCCAATCTGCGGACCGCATATCAACTCTGCGATCGCAAAATGCGACCGCAGATCCTGCACAGGCTTTAATTTTCTAAAAATTTTAAACCCAACCCCTTTTCTAATAAAACACCCAATCCCTCATTTTTGCATATTCTCTTAACAAAACAAAAGAGAGTTCTTGAGGGAGAAAGGGTTCATCATCAAATTGATTCTCCAAAACTATCCGGGCCGGGAAATTTTAATTTACTATCTTCATCCCCACTCTTATAGGTAAAATCCCTAACCCTTTTCCCCAATTTTTAGATTTAAGGGAGTCTCATACTTTGATTTTTGAAATAATGGGTGGAAACTCACATGTATGTCTTTCAAAACCTAAAATCTAGTAAATGGAAATTGGGTAGAAGTAAAGAACTGTGCTTGATAACCTAAATAAGCCGGGTAGTAATTGTGAACGTTCATTCTAAGGTAAATGTGTTATTTTGTGAATTAGATTGACATGGCTAGATTGCTTGGTGACTGAGAATATGAGTGTAAAAAGGGAATTCGACTCGAGGTATGTATGGCTAACCTTGATCCTTGTGAAATTGCCTTGTTTGATGTGTGAATTGATTGGTAGTTGATATCTTTGTGGGTTATTTATGAGCTTCTTGTGACTGGTATGATTGTGAATGCATCTTGTGATAAAAGTCGATGATATAAGGAATTCATAAATGGAGAAATCAGAACAATTGTGGTAACAATGTACTTGAATTGTTGTGGACATTTGTTGTGGTGACTTGAATTGTATATGAAGTGTTGAATATGATGGAATTGGTATTGTTGGTTATGGAAACACTTGTAACATTGTTGTGGTTATGTATTGAGAAGTATTTTTGTTAATCTTCGTGAATTGATTGTTGTGGTTGTCTTATTTGTGAATTGAAACCGTACGGCAGGGTCGGGTTGCGTGCCGCAACACAAAGTTATAAGGTGTGGGTTGTGGTGATAAGGATGGTCAAGGTAATAAGGGTGATCGAGGTAATAAGGGTGGAAAAGTCATCGAAATCACTGTTGAAATAAATACTTGAGTAAACTTGTGAAATCATTGTTGTGGAATTGTGGAAAGGGGAAAACATGAGAGTGTGCAACCTTGTTTGGATTGATTGTACTTTTTATATGTGTTTGGTTGTTGCTTCTATTGCTATTTTCTACTTGCGTACGGTTTGATTTTACTTGGGACAAGTTTTGTTCATACATACCAGTACAATTTAAATATGTTGACATCCCTTTTGCCGGGGGTGCTACATTCGTGTTATGATTGTAAGTGGATCTATAGCAGGTACTCCAGTCCACCGCCCGTAGCTCTTCCTCATTCCCTGTCTGTTGTACTGGTGAGCCCCTTTCCTTCTGGGGCCCTGCATGGCTCATGCCTCCTCTGTTCTTGCATTTTAAGATCTTATTTTGGTGTGTGTAAAAGGTATAGCTAGAGCCTAGTTACTGGCAAGTATTGTACTATCATCTTTCATCCTTAAGAGCTCCGTAGACAGGAAATGTGGGTCATGAACTATGTAGTATGTACTTTGTATTTTGGGCATTGTAAATTGTAAACCACGCTAATATCATCTATGTTATGCATGCTTTGTAAAAGGTGTTTCAATTATAAATAAATGTTCCACTCGGTTAGTAAGAAATGAAAATATGGGGTAACTCGTGGCTTAGGAAAGGCACCCAGCTCCGCTCGACTAGGGATACCCGATAGAGTGCCAGTCATGTCCCTCGGGTTTGGGGCGTGAGAATAGCGCAAGCCAAGGCGGATGAATATAACACCAAATTCCTCGTATTTGATGTTGAAGATAATAAAGAAGAGGCCGATGGGGCTGCAGTCCCCGAGGGGAAAATAGACTAGGCTTTTTCTGTTTGATTCTATGTACAGTATTCTTAGAGAACTTTGTAAATGTAGCCTTTTATTGTTTTCATACATGCGTATGTGTAAAGAAACTTTTTTCTCCTTCCATGAATTTTTATTTCCTTGTATATGACTTTATTTATCTTGATTTTTGACGTTTTGTCAATGATTAGCCAGACGAATTGTCCTTTGAGTAAAAACCCTTAGGTTTATAATTTGTCCTTGGGGCTTGTTAGGTTGGCTCGTAGGTTCCTACGCTTTTGTCCTTAGGCATTTTTAGTTAACTATTGCGAGTTCAGTCTCCGCGTCAGATTTCAATTCGAGCTCATTGAACCTTAAGATTTTAAATCTTAAGCTGGCTCTTAGGCTGTTATGCATAGGGTCGGTACGACCTGTTAATATAATCTGGCGACAGTGGATCTTACGCGTGGGGTCGGTACGACCTCTTAATATAGGCTGGCGACAGTGGCTATTACATATTGGGTCGGTACAACCTCTAATATAGGCTTTAGTTTTCCCTTGCTAAAGACATTTGAATTTTTTGTGTTCGCCTGAATCTTCGACGTCTTGATAAGAGCCTCGATTGTGAGTCGTTATGTAGCAAAAAATGAGCACCTCGGGAGGTTTCGCTCGATGGCTGAATTGTTTCGAAGCCTATTGTTTGGCGCTGATATGATCGAAGCTCTTTTGCTTAAGCCAAGGGCAGCCTAATTAACCAATTCTTTTTGAAGTTTTTTTGAATTAATTGAAGGCATGTGATTTTATAGCGATGGTCGGGCGTCCTCAAGCCGCATAAGTTTGGCCGGAGCCTTGTGACCAAAGTCGTGGGACTTCGGGGCTCTCCGGTTCAGCTAGGTCCATAGTTCCGGAATTTATACGCGAATCAAGATCGATAAAAGGAAGTTTTACAATCACCGACTCAAACCCATTGTCGAATTCTACTCAGCGGAATATGGAGGTACTTATGGCAGAACGGGCCAATCTGGTCTTTCACAATAAAGCGATAGACGGAACTGCCATGAAACGACTTATTAGTAGATTAATAGATCACTTCGGAATGGCATATACATCACATATCCTGGATCAAGTAAAAACTCTGGGGTTCCAACAAGCTACTGCTACATCCATTTCATTAGGAATTGATGATCTTTTAACAATACCTTCTAAGGGATGGCTAGTTCAAGATGCTGAACAACAAAGTTTGATTTTGGAAAAACACCATCATTATGGGAATGTACACGCGGTAGAAAAATTACGTCAATCCATTGAAATATGGTATGCTACAAGTGAATATTTGCGACAAGAAATGAATCCTAATTTTAGGATGACTGACCCTTTTAATCCAGTTCATATAATGTCTTTCTCGGGAGCTAGAGGAAATGCATCTCAGGTACATCAATTAGTAGGTATGAGAGGATTAATGTCAGATCCTCAAGGACAAATGATTGATTTACCTATTCAAAGCAATTTACGCGAAGGACTCTCTTTAACAGAATACATCATTTCTTGCTACGGAGCCCGTAAAGGAGTTGTGGATACTGCTGTACGAACATCAGACGCTGGATATCTCACTCGCAGACTTGTTTGCCTTTGGTCGTAGTCTTTCAATCCCCGAGTAAAGTAGTTTCGGCATTTATATCGAGGGTATGCCTTTTTAGGGGTCTTACAAGTTCTAATATATAGCCTTAATTTTAAGATCAGGATGACGCCTTTTTTGCAAGGTCTTATAAATTTCATCATACCTTACTTGAGGTCTTACAGATTTGGTTACTTGGTACAAGTATAATTCATGCCTTGCTTGAGATCTTACATATTTGGTTACTTGGTACAAGTATAATTCATGCCTTTCTTGAGGTCTTAAAGGTTTGGTGTTGCCATATGAAGGTCTTATGAGCTTCGAGGTTGCCCACATGGGGTCTTATAACATCGGGTTTTCGACAAATAGATGGGGGTGACAATCCTCGAGTCATTGAAAGTTTCTTGGCTCTGGAGACGTTCCTTTTAAACTTGGTATTGCCTTATTAAAGGCTTATGAGTTTGAAGTTTTCGACTCGGAGGTTATGTGGCCTCGACGTTTTAGCGTTAGTCCCCGAGTGTTCAGGAAATTTCTGGCTCTGGAGCCGTTTATTGTAAAAGTAGCATGCTTCTTTGAAGCGGAAAGCATTTTGATGTAGGGGAAATATTCTTATATTACTTGTTGAAACACGTTCTCAAGGCACTAAACTAAATGTGTGTTCATATTTGTAGGTTTTGATAAATGACAAACGACGCGCAATTGACATATGACGAGGTCCAAGCACAAGCGCGCAATTGACACATAACGAAGTTCAAGCACAAGACGAACAAAGATCATGATCAAGCAAAGAAATAAAGTTATACATGAGTCGTTCTTTAATTGTGATCTTGATCCGACAATTGACTCAAGACTTGGCTTCTCTCGTAAAATCATTTTTATCAAATCATGCATATTTAATTTAAAGCAAAATGATTTTCAAACATTTTATTTTAGCCAAAATGATTTTTAAACATGCCTCTCAAATCTGGACAAAGATAATCGATTATGTACTTTATGATAATCGATTATGTTAAGACAATGTACACTAGATTTACAAAGCTGAACAATAATCGATTATGTACCTTATGATAATCGATTATGTTAAGGCAGTGTACATTAGATTTTTCAAAGCTACAAGATAATCGATTATGTACCTTATGATAATTGATTATATTGAGGCAGTGTCCATCAGATTTTTCAAAGCTATAAAATAATCGATTATACACATTGTGATAATCGATTATGTTGAGGCAGTGTCTATCAAATTTTACAAGACTGTAAAATAATCGATTATGTACTTTATGATAATCGATTATGTTAAGACAGTGTAGTCCGAAGTTTTCAAAATATAAAAGATAATCGATTATCCTTATAGCATAATCGATTATGCAAATGACCGTTGCCAAAGTATTTTTAAACTCTGAAAGATAATCGAATATACACAATTTGATAATCGATTATGCTAAGTAAAATCTGCATATGATTTTTTGAACGTTGTCAGGTAATCGGTTATACACAATCGATAATCGATTATGCTAAGTAAAATCTGAATATGATTTTTTGAACGTTGTCAGGAAATCGATTATACGATTTGGATAATCGATTATTCTGCTTAAAATCTGGGAATGATTTTTGAACGATTGGAAAATAATCGATTATGCAAATCAGATAATCGATTATCTTAGCACAAAATCAGCAATTCTTGATTGGCAATTAGGCAACGGTTGTGGGGGTTTTGAACACTATAAATACAACTCAAAATCAGTCTTCTAAGTACAACAACTGATCATATTCTTGCTAAAGCTTCCATACTCTCATATACATGATTTTATATTCATTTCATAAGTTTTTGAGAGCCAAACTCTTGAGGAAAGTTGTTGTTTTCTTGAGCGTATTTATTTTACTCATATCTACTCTTAAAGAGAGTCTTGTCTTGAGTACTAAGTGTTTGTATACACTTGAAGGGAAGTGTTAATCCCTTGTGGTTGTAAGAAGGAACGTTTTCATTCCTTCGGTTGAAGTCTTGAAGTGTGGTATCTTCGAGCAAAGGTTGTTGAGGCTTGTGTGACTCAAGTTCTCAGTTTGTAACGGTTTGTTAAGCACCCGTAAGCTTAACGAAGTTAGTGGAATCTCGAGAGAGTCTCTCGGGGACTGGACTAGCCACAGGTTGTGGTGAACCAGGATAATTTCGGTGCGTTCATTCCTTATTATTTACTTACCGCACTTATTTCAATCCTGCAATTTTTAATTCCGCAAGTTTATATTGTTTTTTATTATAACGCTATTCACCCCTCCCCCCTCTAGCGTTAAGCGTATATTCTAACAATTGGTATCAGAGCCCAACTCTCTGAAAGACTTAACCGTTTGAGAGAAACAATCCATGGCTTCTACTCGTGACTTTAATGCAGGAATAGGTGAAGGACAATGCTCCACCAGACCACCACTGCTCGACGGCACAAACTATACGTACTGGAAGGAAAGGATGAGAATAATCATCCAATCGAATAATTTTCATCTATGGAAGGTTATAACAAAGGGAGAACAAATTCCAACCAAAAAGGTTGAAAATGAATGGGTTCCAAAATCCGAAGATGAATACGATGCGGATGATATCCGAAAAGTGCAGAACAACGCTAGAGCCATCAACTTATTATATTGTGCTGTAAATGATGATGATAACAGAAAAATATCATGTTGCACAACGGCTAAGCAAATGTGGGATAAGCTGGAAATCACGTACGAAGGTACGGACCAGGTAAGAGAAGCTAAAATTGATTTTCTAACCCATGCATATGAACTGTTTCACATGACGGAAAGCGAGAGGATCGATGACATGTTCGAACAATTTTCAAAAATCATCAATGACCTACATGCTCTTAGGAAGACCTTCACGGATAAGGAACTTGTCCGAAAAATTCTCCGAAGTCTCACTCCGGAATGGCGCTCCAAGGCCGACGCGATTCAAGAGTCTATCGGCGTTTCAAATGTCACCATCGACGGACTAAGAGGTAATCTTATAACCTATGAATCTACTATACTTAACCCTCTATTTAATGATCAAAGGGAACAAAGAATCGCCCTCAAGGCAAGCACGGCTCAACCTCAAAATGATGAGGACTCAAACAACGGAGATAACGAGTTCGGACTCGTTATTAAGAGGTTTCAAAAGTTCATGCGAAGAGAGTATGAACGAAAAGGCTAAAAACAAGGAGATCAAGTAAAGTGCTATGGATGCGGAGAAATCGGGCACATTAAATCAAATTGCCCAAATGTCAATAAGGAGAAGAAACCCTTCAAGAAACAACGAGCATACATATCTTGGGGAGGTGACTCCGGAGATGAGTCAAGTGAGGAAGAAGAAGACAAAACCACAAATCTTTGTCTCATGGCGCACGAAGACAATCAAGAAGAGGTACGTCAAATTTCTTCTAAAAATTTCTTTTCTCTTGAGGAAATGCAAAATGCTTTTGATGAATTGTATAGTGAATTCATTAGAGCTTCCGAAACTGTTAGAGACGTAAAGAAAAATTCTTCTTTGAAAGAAAAAGATTTTGAAAAACAACTCTCTTTGAAAGAAAAAGATTTGGAAAAATTGATTTTGGAAAATGAGAAGTTGAAAGAAGAAAACAAATTTTTCGGCAAGAGAAGCGACGACAAACCCGAGAGTTCTAGTAAAAATTGTATTTCTTGCATGCATCTAAAAGATGCAGTAGGAAGACTTAAGGGCACCCTAGATAAGTTCAATTCTTCTCATAAAAATTTGAATGATGTTCTTGTCAATTTGAAATCGACCAAACATGGCATAGGTTTCAAAAACGAGCCTAAAGAAAAAGTTGAAGCCATCCCCCAACAACCCAGGGCTCAACCTAGGATAAATAAAATAAACATTCATCCTAGAAATAACCATCCTAGAATCAATATGAATCCTAGACCAAACACTAGAAGAAACTTTGAACATTTTAGAACGCCTAGAAATGGTCTTCAACAATCGCAACCTAGACATACTCGACCTAGAAACAATTATTCTAGAAACGCTGCATATCCTAGAACAAACAGTAGGAGAAATGATTTTCAAGGATTGCGCAATAGCCATATTGTCAAAAATAGAGCAAACGATTTTCGTACCTCCAACTACTACCAACCTAGAAGAGTGCATAATCCTAATGTCATTTGTCATTATTGTAGTCGAATAGGACATATTGCTCCTGCTTGTTTTACTAGACACAGACACTTAACTGCATGTCAAGCACAACAGCATTTTACACCTAACTCTCAAGGACCCAAAACAGCTTGGGTACCAAAAACTCATTAATTTGTCTTGTAGGTATGTTTGAAGGGATCAAGTGTACTTTGGTACCTTGATAGTGGATGCTCCAAACACATGACCGGAGACGCATCCAAGTTCCTTCAACTAGAACACAAGGAAGGAGGAAACGTTATTTTTGGAGATAACAACAAGGGAAAAATTATCGGCATTGGCTCGGAAGAATGAATCTTCTTCCATTAAGCATATATTGCTAGTTAAAGGTCTAAAACATAATCTCTTGAGCATAAGTCAATTATGTGACAAGGGAAATCTTGTTTTGTTTGATTCGGAAGAATGCTTAGTTTTTCGTCGTAGTGATTTTAAAATTATTCTTCGTGGTTTTAGAATTGATAACATCTATATGGTTGATCTTGAAAACTCTTCATCAGAGTATGTGAATTGTCTTATGAGTAAAGAAGATGATATGTGGTTATGGCATCGTAAAGTAGCTCATATCAACATGCATCTTTTCAACAAATTGGTTTCACAAAATTTAGTTATTGGTCTTCCAAATTTGAAATTTGAAAATGACACTATTTGTGATTCTTGTCAAAAAGGGAAGCAAACAAAAGCATCTTTTAAATCTAAGAATATTGTTTCAACTACAAGACCTTTGCAACTTCTTCACATGGATCTCTTTGGACCATCTCGCATTGAAAGTCTTGGTAGAAATCGTTATGCTTTTGTTATTATTGATGATTATTCTAGATTTACATGGACACTATTTCTTGCTCACAAAAGTGAGGCTTTTGAAAATTTTAAATGTTTTCTTAAACGTGTTCAAAATGAAAAGAACCCAACCGTCACTTCCATAAGAAGTGATCATGGGGGAGAGTTCGATCACAATCTCTTCGCGGACTTTTGTGACGAACTCGGTATTGACCACACCTTCTCTGCTCCACGTACACCACAAAAAAATGGAGTGGTGGAACGGAAAAATAGGTGTCTCGAAGAGATGGCTAGAACCATGCTCGATGAGGCTAAGATTCCCAAACAATTTTGGGCAGATGCCGTGATTACCGCATGCTACGTTTTAAATAGAGTAGTCATAAGGCCAATACTCATGAAAACTCCCTATGAACTCTATAAGGGAAGGAAACCTAATCTCTCCCATCTTAGAGTATTCGGTTGTAAATGATTTATTCATAACAACGGAAAAGATAATTTGGGAAAATTTGATGCCAAATCGGATGAAGGAATTTTTCTTGTTATTCATCACGTAGCAAAGCATATAGAGTATTCAATAATAGAACCGAAACTGTTGAGGAATCCCCTCATATTGTGTTTTCCAAAAATAATGCTCGCTTGGCGAGAAAGGATTCTGGTTTTGATCTTGCAGGTATTTTAAACACAATAAGTCCTCAAGACAAAGCACAACAGGAAAATCCAAAGGAAATTCAAGATGAAATCTTGGAACAATTATCGGAGGAAGCGCCATCACTGGAGAAAGAAACGAAACTACCCAACGCGTGGAGGACAATCAAAGACCATCCTCTCGACAAGGTAATTGGCGACATTGAACAAAAGGTAAGTACTCGAAACAATCATAAGAACACCTTAGGACATACTGCTTTCGTTTCTCAAATTGAACCCTCAACCATTTCCGAAGCAATTGGGGATGAGCATTTGACCTTGGCAATGCAAGAGGAGCTTAACCAATTCAAACGAAATGACGTTTGGGAATTGGTGCCAAGACCCGACAATCATACCATAATTGGTACGAAATGGGTTTTTCGAAATAAATTAGATGAAAATGGTGTAATCACTAGAAACAAAGCTAGGCTTGTAGCAAAAGGTTACAATCAAGAAGAAGGAATTGACTATGAAGAAACGTATGCACCCGTAGCAAGGTTAGAAGCTATTCGTTTATTACTTGCTTTTGCCTCTTCTATGAATTTCAATTTATATCAAATGGATGTAAAGAGTGCTTTTCTAAATGGTTTTATTCAAGAATAAGTTTATGTTGAACAACCCCCGGGCTTTGAAGATTTTAAATCTCCCGATCATGTTTTCAAACTTAAGAAAGCCCTTTATGGTCTTAATCAAGCTCCCCGAGCTTGGTATGAACGATTGAGCAAATTTCTTTTGGACAATGAGTTCATTAGGGGGAAAGTTGACACACACTATTTATTAAGCATAAAAACAATAATATTTTATTAGTTCAAATCTATGTGGATGATATTATTTTTGGTGCTATAACAATGCTTTGTGCAAGGAATTTTCTGATTTAATGGCAAGCGAATTTGAGATGTCTATGATGGGTGAGCTAACCTTCTTCTTGGGATTGCAAGTGAAACAAATGAAAGAAGGAACTTTCATTTGTCAATCTAAATATTGCAAAGAGTTGCTAAAACGATTTGAAATGAGCAACGCCAAAGCAATGGCCACTCCAATGAGCACATCCGATCATCTTGAAAAAGATGAGAAAGGTAAGGAAGTCGACACCAAGAAGTATCGAGGTATGATCGGATACCTTCTTTATCTTACTGCTAGTAGACCGGACATAATGTTTAGCGTATATTTATGCGCTCGATATCAATCATGTCCGAAGGAGTCGCACCTAACTGCGGATAAGCGGATGATGAAGTATCTTGTTGGTACTATAAATGGGGGACTATGGTATCCCAAAGGTTCTTCATGCCAACTTGTTGGCTATTCCGACTCCGATTTTGCGGGTTGCAAATTGGACCGCAAGAGCACTAGTGGCACTTGCCATTTGCTCGGTAGCTCTCTTGTTTAGTAAGAAACAGGTAAGTGTTGCGTTGTCCACAACCGAGGCTGAATATGTAGCCGCGGGGAGTTGTTGTGCTCAAATCCTTTGGATGAAACAACAACTCTCGGACTATGGACTACGTATCGATCATATCCCTCTTAGATGTGATAATACTAGCGCCATAAGCTTGACGAAGAACCTCGTTCTTCATTCAAGAACAAAACACATTGAAATTAGGCACCACTTTATAAGAGATCACGTTCTCAAAGGTGATGTCGAAATTGATTTTGTTGAAACCAAATCTCAATTGGCCGACATTTTCACAAAGCCGTTAGAGAAAGAGTCCTTTTTCCGAATTCATAGTGAACTCGGGATTCTTGACTCCACGTTGATCTAAGTCATGCATTGCATCTTTTTCTTTTCATTACTAACTTGAGTGTCGGAGGCGCCTAATTCTGTTTTGCAGGTATCGCCCCAAAGACAGGGGGAATTATAAAGCACTGGTGCAGAATAATCGATCTCTTTTAAGAATAATCGATTTCTCTTAAGTACATAATCGATTATCAAGTATCAATAATCGATTATGTTGACATTATATTGTCCCTTTTATAATTGCAATATTGGTTAATCATTAAACTAGTTATTTACTTATTTTTTTGCTAATGTCAAAAGGGGGAAGAATAAGGGCTATGCACTTAATATTTATTGGCATAAATTGAGGGGGAATTCATATGTTGAGGGGGAACTAATTGCATATCTATATACTTGTCTTGGATCGTCATTATGAATTCTCTAATATGCATATCCCGATATTGGTTTGCCATTATCAAAAAGGGGGAAATTGTTGAAACACGTTCTCAAGGCACTAAACTAAACGTGTGTTCATATTTGTAGGTTTTGATAAATGACAAACGACGCGCAATTGACATATGACGAGGTCCAAGAACAAGCGCGCAATTGACACATAACGAGGTTCAAGCACAAGACGAACAAAGATCATGATCATGCAAAGAAATAAAGTTATACATGAGTCGTTCTTTAATTGTGATCTTGATCTGACAATTGACTCAAGACTTGGCTTCTCTCGTAAAATCATTTTTATCAAATCATGCATATTTAATTTAAAGCAAAATGATTTTCAAACATTTTATTTTAGCCAAAATGATTTTTAAACATGCCTCGCAAATCTGGACAAAGATAATCGATTATGTACTTTATGATAATCGATTATGTTAAGACAATGTACACCAGATTTACAAAACTGAACAATAATCGATTATGTACCTTATGATAATCGATTATGTTAAGGCAGTGTACATTAGATTTTTCAAAGCTACAAGATAATCGATTATGTACCTTATGATAATCGATTATGTTGAGGCAGTGTCCATCAGATTTTTCAAAGCTATAAAATAAAATTATGCACATTATGATAATCGATTATGTTGAGGCAGTGTCTATCAAATTTTACAAGACTGTAAAATAATCGATTATGTACTTTATGATAATCGATTATGTTAAGACAGTGTAGCCCGAAGTTTTCAAAATATAAAAGATAAACGATTATCCTTATAGCATAATCGATTATGCAAATGACCGTTGCCAAAGTATTTTTAAACTCTGAAAGATAATCAATTATACACAATCTGATAATCGATTATGCTAAGTAAAATCTGCATATGATTTTTTGAACGTTGTCAGGTAATCGATTATACACAATCTGATAATCGATTATGCTAAGTAAAATCTGAATATGATTTTTTGAACGTTGTCAGGTAATCGATTATATGATTTGGATAATCGATTATTCTGCTTAAAATCTGGGAATGATTTTTGAACGATTGGAAAATAATGATTATGCAAATCAGATAATCGATTATCTTAGCACAAAATCAGCAATTCTTGATTGGCAATTAGGCAACGGTTGTGGGGGTTTTGAACACTATAAATACAACTCAAAATCAGTCTTCTAAGTACAACAACTGATCATATTCTTGCTAAAGCATCCATACTCTCATATACATAATTTTATATTCATTTCATAAGTTTTTGAGAGCCAAACTCTTGAGGAAAGTTGTTGTTTTCTTGAGCGTATTTATTTTACTCATATCTACTCTTAAAGAGAGTCTTGTCTTGAGTGCTAAGTGTTTGTATACACTTGAAGGGAAGTGTTAATCCCTTGTGGTTGTAAGAAGGAACGTTTTCATTCCTTCTGTTGAAGTCTTGAAGTGTGGTATCTTCGAGCAAAGGTTGTTGAGGCTTGTGTGACTCAAGTTCTCAGTTTGTAACGGTTTGTTAAGCACCCGTAAGCTTAACGAAGTTAGTGGAATCTCGAGAGAGTCTCTCGGGGACTGGACTAGCCACAGGTTGTGGTGAACCAGGATAATTTTGGTGCGTTCGTTCCTTATTATTTACTTACCGCACTTATTTCGATCCTGCAATTTTTAATTCCGCAAGTTTATATTGTTTTTTATTATAACGCTATTCACCCCCCCCCCCCTCTAGCATTAAGCGTATATTCTAACATTACTTGGTACAAGTATACATGTTTTCATCGTCAAGGGCTCAATTATTCTATGTGGCAACGGTTCATTCGGCCATTTGGCCCGATACATCATTTTCCTATTGAGATCCTTTTTGGCTCATCTTAACTTCTTCGAGAAGGTGATCTTCCGGGGGATGCCCCTGAATGTTATAGGTTGATCGGAGAGAAGCCTTGAACACTTGTGAAGTTCTCCTTAGGTAGCATATAGATGGTCCCTCATTAAAAACCTTGTCGGTAAAACCCTTCTTGGGATAAAACCCGATCGAAGGAAAAAAGTGCAACATATGCTTTGAAACCTATGCTCTTCGAGATGGACAGCGCTTCGACCATTCTTATCGGACACCTAGACAAAGGTTATTGTAAGATGTAAATGAAAAGGGAGAAGGTTATTCCTTAACGGTGATGGCGCTTCGAGCCTCGATATGCTTCAAATGTTTGCTTTGGGGATGCAGCACGATCCCCTACTTGTTTTATTCAGGTGTAGCCGAGAATGTGTCTCGTGATTGCTACTTCACTGTTTTCTTATCCTTTGGCTTCTTCGATGTTAGAGGCATTGATGTTGGTGCAACATCATGCACCATGAACATTTCCCTCGCAGCATTTGTTACACGGTTTTTGTTCCTTCCTTCGTCAGAAACTTTATCATTTGATGAAGGTTTGATGGTATTGATCTCATGCAGTGCATCCATGGCCTTCCGAGCAACGTATTGTACCTCATGTCTGCTTCGATAATATGGAATTTGACATTTTGGGTCGTGCCAACCACGTTGACCGGGAGGGTGATTTCCCCTTTTGTTGTTTCACTCGCCATGTTGAATCTATTGAGGACTCGAGAGGCGGGCATGATCTGGTCAAGCAGTCCCAGCTGCTCCACTACCCTCGACCTGATAATTTTGGCCGAGCTACCTGGATCCACAAGCACACGCTTAATTTGAAATGTATTCACTAGAAAAGAAATTACCAAGGCATCGTTATGAGGTTGAGACATGGTCTCGATGTCCTTATCGCTGAATGTGAGAGCATCTTCGGGTACGTAACCCCGAGTTTTCTTCTCCCCAGTGATGGATATTTTTGTTCTTTTGATAACGGGTTTCTGCGGGATGTCGATTCCTCCAGCAATCATGTGCATGACATGTTGTGGCTCCTCTGTTTCATTCTACATGTTCTCCTCTCTTTCCCAGAACTGATTTTTGGCTCGGTCGCTAAGGAACTCTCAGAGGTGCCCTTTTATGAGTAGTCGGGCTACTTCTTCTCGGAGCTATCTGGAATATTCGGTCATATGACCGTGTGTGCCATGAAATTTTCACACTCTGTTGGGGTTCCTTTGCGACGGATCTGATAGTATAGGTCTTGGCCACTTGGTGTCTCTGATTTTTCCGATGGCAGATACAATGTCAGAAACGTCAACATTGAACTTGTATTCCTACAAGCTGAGGTGACTTTGTCGTTCCTGTGTGTCTGTCAAATTTGACCCCGATCATAAGTCCCCGATGATTCTGACCTCAATCACTCCTTCGATCATTTCGAGGTACCGATGATTCTGACCTCAATCAATCCTTCGATCATTTCGAGGTATGTCACGCCTTGGGGCGTTTCTCTTATCTTCGATGTATGGTTGGTACCTTTCTTTGTTTGGCTTTTGCTCCTTCACCAGGAGTCTACTTGGATATACCGAGCCCAAGGGGGCTCCCAGTTGGTCGTCCTCGACCCTGATCTTCGAGTGATATGGGTTGTGTACATCTGACCAAGTCACCGTGGGGTATTCAACTAAATTCTGCTTCAGCTGCTTCAAAGCCACCGAGCTTCGTTCGTTCAATCCTTGGATGAAGGCCTTTATTGCCCAGTCATTGGAGACTGGTGGTAATTCCATTCTCTCCATTTGAAAGCGAGATACGAACTCCCGCAGCATCTCATCTTCTCTTTGTTTGATTTTGAAGATGTCGGATTTCTTTGTAGCCACCTTGATGGCACCGGCATGTGCCTTTTTGAAAAAGTCTTCCCCCATGGAAAATGCGTCTATGGAATTCGGAGCTAGGTTGTGATACCACATCATGGCCCCATAGAAAGTGTTTCTTCGAAATTTTTTAGCAGGACGGATTTGATCTCGTCATCCTTCAGGTCATTTCCCTTTAGAGCACAAGTGTAAGTTGTGACGTGCTCGTTGGGGTCCGAGGTCCCATTGTACTTCAGGAGATCATGCATTCTGAATTTCTTCGGGATGGGCTTCGGACCCACACTTGACGGGAACGACTTTTGTATAAATTTCTTTGAATCAACACCTTTCAGGATCGGGGGTGCTCCCGGGATCTGATCGACCCTTGAATTGTAGGTATCCACCTTTTTGTCGTTAGCTTCTATCATTTTTTTGCCCGATTCAATCGTCTTTGTGAGGTCCTTAAGTATATTCATAATAGCGGGGTCGGCTGCTGACCCGTTGTTACTCGATCTTTCTGGTACCTGTTCGGCTCGGGGAGTCATTTTCGACGCTGTTGTGCTTGGAGTTTTTTGGTGGCTTTGCAGTGGGGAAATCGCCAACTGTTATGCCTGTAACATCTCAAAAATAACGTGAAGGCTAACCTCTTGTTCGCCTCGCGCTGGGATTTCCTGAGCTTCATGTTGGTTTTCTTGGCGTATAATCCTGTCGGTGTGGGAGATAATGTTGACGTATTGAGCGTTGCGCGAGACCACGTCTACGTGAATTAGATCTGGTGCATCTTGAGGGTTTCGTGGTGGTACACCAACACATGGAACAGCTACACCATTCTCTCCATGTTCCTCCAACCCGTTGTTTTCATGTGCGTTTACTCAGCTAGATATTTCGACCGAAATCAAAGATTTTTGGATAAGAAAAAGTGTGAATGATAACTTGCATTATGTAGCAAACCAGCAAGAAAATAATCACTACTATTTTTAGCCCCACGGTGGGCGCCAAACTGTTTACCTTGAAGATGGTAATAACAATTAAATCTGATTTTGTAGTTCTAAAAATATGTGATTTATGTTTATGCTAGTTATTAGGCAGCAGATGCTATGTGTGAGATTAGAAAACAAGATAAGAGCCCTGAGGCAGTACGACACCCAAACTGAGTGACTTAGAATCGGGGCCTCGAGCTGGCCTATACGGGACCTCGAGGTTGAGCTAAGCGTTAGGCTGCGAACGATTGATGGAAGACTAATAATTCTAAGAGCTTTGATCTGAGCTCCTTATGATAAATAATGGGCAATAGATTAAGAACACTTAATGAAACACAATAAATGTAAATGATAGGAACAAAGGAGAATATGTTTAAGTTAGCTAGCAAAGAATGTTCTTGTCTTGAATATTGTATATATTGTGTGTAACATCACTTGTGCAAAAAATAACAAGGGTCCCGTTTATATAGGAGAGAGAATCCCAACATAGTACAAATACATTTATTACAAAGAGATATGGCTGGTACATCCATTTAATGCCACGATACGGGCTTAAAATAACCTAATAGACTTATCAGCTTTAATCACGTGCTTTGGGAACTTCCCATTTGTCCATCATAACATTTGATTTGCACTGCCTCGAGGTCGATCATTAAGAACCCTCGGGGTCGAACCCCGAGCCGAGCCTCGAGCCTTATGGGGCGGTCTTACGAAGTGCCACAACGATCATAAAATCAGACTCTCCGGTTTTTACTTTACACAGAGAGTTAATATAATTTTTTAAGAGTTTAATCACCGTCAAAATTTTGAAGAAATTACACTCTATGTCACTTGGCCCACTATCCTAATACGACCCATATTTTCCCTTCTTACCTGGTATGGCCCAGTTCTATATTGTTGAAATTTTTTTTCATTGATTAGCCCTCGCCGACTTTCTCCCCACCCCACTTTCTCTTTCATTTTTATCTCTTGCTCTTTCTCTCTCTCTGACAAAATAATCAGAATTCTTCTTCAGATTTTCTTGCTTCGTTCATTATCGTCCTCTTCCACAAAAAAAAAATTGTTGAACAATCCACACCGGATCTATCTTTTGTAGTCTTTTTTGGAATATTTCATTGAGGACAATTGGAAGAGGATTTGGGTGATGGTTTTGTGGTTATCAATTTGTGCAGGACTCTTTACGTGGAAATTTATTCAATATAAATGTCGGGTTATCTTTGATGTCATGGGCTACTGTGTCTCTGTAGCAAAAGGAGGATCTGTTATGAAATCTCCTTTCTTCTTCTCACGTTAAATAACTTTTGAAGAGAGGAAGAATGATGTATATGTTATATGTACATATATATACTTTGTATAATTATGTATAACCATGTATTATTTGTGGTTATTCTCATAGTTATACAGAATTATACATGATTATACACAAGTATACATGATTATACATAATTATAACCATGTATATTTATGTGTATAACAATGTATATAATGTGTTTAATAATGTAAAAATGGGTTCATCTTATATCAATCAAAGAGATTTTTTTTTCTACAGAAAAAAAAAGAAACTTCATAAATAATTCACCATTAAAGATACAAAGACAGATCATTTTGTGCTTTTTTAAAAAAAAAATTATTTAATTCAGATGTTATAGCAAAAAGGGTTCATCTAAACGATAAAGAAATGAGTTATGAATGTGAAATCAGAAGTAAAGTACAGGGCTAATAAGGATACAGTTTTGTTGTTACTACATCAATGGTAGTTCAGTACGAGAGTGTAAAATATACATGTTGTTCTAACAGAGGTAGAGGGAGATGAAATTGGGGTTGAGAGATGATGAAATTGGGGTGTAGTTTATGAAGTTGTGAGTTAGGTGGCTGAAAATTATTTGTGGGCTATCGCATGAAAACTGTATTTGTGGGTTAGGCGGCTGAAAAGTGTTTTCCCCGAGTGTACTTATGTGAAATTATCCCCAAAATTTTTACATCATCAGGTAGAAAACTCGTAACATTCAAACTTCTGGTTTAAAATGTAAGTCAGAACAGGATCCTTCAACGCGTCTATACTGGATTATTATCATACAACAGAATGGACTTGACAATTGAGGCCGACTAGAATGTCAAGAAAAATCTCGGTATACACCAAATTTTACAATAGCATTACTTAGGTAACTAACGTCAGTAATCCACTAACATAATCCAGGCATGTTTCAACAAATAGTTTCTTAAACCAAAAAAAAAAAAGAAAAAAAGTACCATGCACTTGAAGATCTAATAGTCAGTCTCCCAGAAAATTTACATGGAAAGACTCATAATAGTACAGGTGTACAACAGCAAGATCCATGAAACTCTAACAACCAAACGATGCAACAGCACATCAGATGAGGCAAATACTGAAATTTATCAAGAATCAAGTGCCAGCACCAACAGCAATTATGGCCATAGAAGATTTCCAACTGTTCCCGGCTACAATTTTAAATTTTCTTTTGCATGGAACCATCATCGAGTAGAAGTATTAAATCTATGGATTGAGCCATCAACATATTTATTTAGTATTCCTTTTCAGAATCCAAACAAAGGCAGTAAGCAATTAAGCCAACAACTGGAACATAACTGAGATATCTCACTAAGCCAACTTTATCTTCCTGTATATTTTGCAAGTTGCCCCCTACCAACCAAGGTTGGAATATACTGTAGAGACAAATATCCCAGATGAAGGCATAAGCAAGTCTTTCTGAGGATAGATAGCTGAGCAAGAACTCCCATCTATCAGATATACTCCCAAAATCACCATCTCCTCTCCCGAAAATGGCCCAATATGTCGATAGCAGGCAGGCGGCTCCACCAATCAGTCCAACAATAGATGCACCACGAGTCATGATCGAACCCAGTTGAGAGGTTCCTCTTGGAGGGTACTCTCGATCGATCTTATTTAGCCGAATAGCCATGTACGGAATTAAAAATGCTGCATCGACAAGAAAATCTGTGTCAGAATATCTAGCTCTTGAATTAGCAAGAGAAATTTTAGAAAAGCAAATGCAAATAGTTCCTCCCTCTATCCCATTTTATGTGAACACTTTCCTTTTTCAATGTCACCTTTTTATATCCAAAAACAATTTAACTTACAAACTTCTGATTTTACCCTTATTGAGACGATTTTAGATTACAAGTTTCAAAAGTCGTTATTACTTAAACTCCATGCTTATACAATCACATAAATGGTCAGAAGGAGTGATAGCCATGCCATCTTAATAGCCTAAACTCCTAGTCAATGATAGAGTTTTCAATTTAGTTCCTGAACAATTATGGTCGAAGCAATTCCAGCATATTCAGGAAATCATATTATACAGATACCATTTATCATCCTAATTTCGTCAGATAGACAATTCCATGGGGATGGAGGACCTTATTTTTAGCCACAATCAAAAGTAAGTGTTTAAAAAGTGCATTACTGTTTGTGAGGAACATTTGGAGGCCCCATAAAATATCAAGCGATCCCTTGAATCTGTCTCTCTTGCGATCACTGAATAGTAAAGGAGCGAACATGAAAGTCCATCCAATTACAAAATTAAACAGTCCTTCAGACATCTGGAATAAAAATCAGCGAAGAATGTTAAAAACGAGATCCATGCCATTTAATAAATTTGTAATTTACAAAGTAGTTACCGGATGAAGCACTGGTGCCTCCAGTAAGTGGACACCCCCTACTCTGCCAAAGAGTTCATTGTGTAAAGTTCAATGTCAAATTTATGGTAAATGACAGTGAAAACCGTCATGGAAAGTCATACAAGTACAATATTCATATCAGTAACTGTTTAATTTGTAAATTTACATGCATCCAAAAGAAGCCGGACTGAGTTGAGACACAGTGGTATAAAACGAAAATTCAACACATGAAGTGCAAGGAAAGGCTTCTTCTTAAGTGCTATAACAGCAGAATATATTCTTAAAAGTCATACATAAAAGTGCTTCGTACGTATACATTTTGAACAACACAAGCAAAGATATCATGAGGATGTCAAAGTCGAAATAGAATACCCAATTAAGCCAACCTTTAAATAATTAGTAGTAATAACTATGGTAAAGGCCACGACACGATGATTAGTCAACAATCAATGTTTTTAGTTACGGCATGCTTCAACATTGAGAAATATAGGTGATAAAGCAGGTTTATCAATGAATAACCAAGGGAAAGTGAACCATATTAAAAAAAACGATAGATTATGTTTTTGTTTGTGATGAGTGTCAATTATTGCATCTATTGTCAGCTAAAAAAAAGTGACGAAAATAGCATCTCTTGACAAGAAAAGGAATGCAGGTTTACTACTGAAATCTTTGCATTAAACTAATTCGGTATAGTTAATAAGACTTCAACATACCAGCATTCAGAAGAGGCAGAATGAAGAAGAAATTGAGGGAGAGACCAATCAGATCATTGACTGTTTCTGAACTGATTGCCCACACTGGATCTCCCTGCATTACATATCAACATATTTTCAAGTAATATGGAAGTAGAAAATTCAGAATTGTTTGTTATGTAGGTATATCACCAAAGAGAAGCCCATGCCGTTGGGCAAAAAAGGAATGTTAAGCCATATACTATTGTTCCAATCATGTGTAAAAGGTGAGGAATTAAATTCAGAAGTCTAACGTGCATCTCATCATCATTTATAAAGGTGATACACAACCATGTACAGGTAAATGCTACTTCTGTAGGGAGCTATCAAAACTATCAGAATGAGCTACAACAAAATCTTAATGTTTTGAGGCAATATTCAAACTTCTAAACGTATTGTTCATTTACTTGTTTACCCTTCTGTAGGGAGCTATCGAAACTATCAGAATGGGCTACAACAAAATCTTAATGTTTTGAGGCAATATTCAAACTTCTAAACGTATTGTTCATTTACTCGTTTAGTAACCCCCCCCCCCCCCCCAAACAAAGAAATCCGGATCTAGATACAGTTCTGAAGTTCGATTATTAACAGAAAAGGAAATTGATTCAAATAGCATGAAATGCAGTCACAATATACAAATGACTGTCTCCAGGCTATGGTGTGAAATATTTTTAGAATATGCAAGAATTTGCTTGTAAGTGAAATGTATCTCTAGTTTCCTTTTCAGTACTTTCTGGCAAATGGTAAAGTTAACTTCCGAGTATCCAATAGATATAAGTTGTGGGAGACACAAACCTAAAAACTAGAGAACAGTAGCCTTGCACTCCAATATTCAGATATATCACTTAGTGAAACTATATTTTCAAGTCCTTAAAAGACAAAGTAATTAGCATTGGAATGAAATAAGCCCGAAAAGAGTGGAATGGATATAAAGGATTGATATAGCTGACCCAACTAGTTTGGGGTTGAGGCTTAGTTGATTGATTTGTTCAAACTCGAGATTTGAGTTGTCCACGCCATTTAGAAGTTAGGTTCCAATCCCGACAAAAGCCCTTTGCTCTCTGACCTTCACTATGCCCAAAGGAAATATTACAAAGGAAGAAAGAAATTTATTCAAGTATTCAAACGTGTGACCTAGCAGTTGATTTAGGAACAAGAACCATGCTATACCATGGTACAAATCCCATTAGAGTTAACAAAAGGCTAAGTGATTTCTTCCTTAGACAGAGCCTAGCAAAATACAAGAGACATGGAAGGTGGCACGAACACCTGTTATCTTAGATAAAAATTACGTTCAAAACCATAAAGTGCCAGCTCGTTGAGATAACAACGGAACCAACACAAGATAATGTATGGTAATGAGCAACTAAGACACAAAAAGATGCTGGCTTTATATACTCATATGCAAGAAAATCACCATAGCATTGACCATATTAGCGTCGGAGTGGTTAAAATTCCATAATAGAATGATCATTAGTACATAAGGGCGGACCCAAGTGGTGAGAAGTGGGTTCAGCTGAACCAGCTTCGTCAAAAAATAATATTGTGTATATGTATAAATTACGGCTAAAGCAAGGTAAATTTCGTATAAAAATTATTTTTGAACCCTCTTATACGGCTTATACCGCTTATGTTAGTTATGGACTTCTCCGACTAAACGCGCTTGCACAAAATCCTGGGTCCGCCACTGTTAGTACACAAACAGATGCTAAAAAAACAGCTAACGGAAGGTGCAAATTTGAGTGCTCATATGAAGAATCCAGTATTACTACTAGGCTATTAGTCAAACTATTCCAGATTTCAATGTTTGATTTCTCATTTTTCAAATACTTACAATCTTATTACTAAAAATACAATAAAATTATGTAAAACTCTGATTCAAGAAGAAAGAAAAGGATTTAACTGTGCGTAATAGGTGAAACGAAATAAGACAGAGGAAGTAGTACATTACAGGTGCATAGGGAAGTAAGAAGAGCCACAACACGTACACGCCTTCCGCAGTCCACAATAAACCCTGAGTTAATTTCCTTATTTTCTCATCCCTTTCTAAAATTGAATCCATTCCTCCACCGCCACCGCCACCAGCTCCGGTGGTCAAAAGAGTTTTCCGGCGAGCTCTATTGCAAAGACAAAGCCTTCCGAGTTGAAGCCTTTTCACTTTGGGCTTCAGCCCGAAGTGTGCACTAGTCTTGCACATTTTCGTATTGTGGCCAAATGCCAAGGCAGTTCGTCTTCCATGGCTGAATAATTGATGGCCAAATGCCAAGTTAGCTTTGGTGCATAACACAGTTGCCGGCAACATTGCCGGGGAATGGCTTAGTTGAAACTTGAAAGTTCTCTCCTTATCCAATCAGCCAAACGGACCCTTAAAAAGGACGTGGTCTTTATCACCCAACGTCGTTTTTTCTAATTAAATTTTCCTTTTTTTCTTTTTGTAAAAGAATATGACGCTTTTGTTATAAACTAAAGCAAAATAGAAGAACAATAGAACAAGAACAATAGCAATAGAGAGAAGAGTAGAGAGACTTCTACTTATTGAGTTGAGAGCAGGGTAGAGAGCACCTCTATTTATAGGGAGGAGTAAGATCTTGCTACCAATAATAGGACTCTAAAATCTCTCTAATTAAGTACATTAAAGACATTCACCTTAAATAGAAACAGCTTTTTTATTTTAATGAATTTTTGCTCTGTTTTAAGAATTTTCTTGGAAGTAATTTCGGGAAAATTAAATTTTAATTCCAGCGACCTGCTATAGTTTGAAAGAAAAATAGTGTTTCCCTGCCCCTTCATGGACAAGTCATTTTAAGTAATGTTTTATTCGTTGGAGTAACTATGAGTTGTACGGTATATAATATAAAAGTTTATAATTTTATCCTTATTTTTATGTAAATATTAGATTGTACCGAAAATGTTCTAGTATAAAATATACTGCTATTACTGATAACATAAAAAATATTAACCAAACACAATATAAATTCTATCAAAATTTATACTACAAATTATCTTCTACTAAATCATGTAACCACAACTTTTGAATGTGTACAAAAAATCTACACGAAAATCATTAAATATTGAATCGATGAAATTTAAATTTTGAATATGTTATTGAATTGTAGGAAACTGATATTCAGATTTAAACAAATCAATAAACTGAATGTAGATTAGTGCAATCACCCTATCAAAGATCCACATGCTAAATAAGATTCGTAGCAGCTTGTCAGCATAATAATGGTACTTTTTTTTTAAAAAAAAAGTATATTTCATTCCAATCCTCGCAAATGTAGTACATAATAGATGTTGACCATCTATTCCAACTATTCTATATTACTACGGTACATAGCCATTCAAGATAAAAACTACGGGTAATGGTTTAGTGTTCGTAGTACATTCCTTCACTTGTGAATTGAATCGCCTCTTGCATGGATATGTATGACCAACTCCTTGCACACATTATTCGCCCGCCAGTGTCCGCCCTGGAATCTCATTCTGTTTCGCTCGCGCCAAATAAGTGTAACCATGGTTCCAAACAGACAGGCAGTAATCCCCGCTATACCATTTTTCCGTGTTGCTTGCTTGTTAATCCATTCACATTCCGAGTTCCAATTGGATATTGGTCTCTTGTGACCCAACCAGATTAGTAACTGATTCCACAGTTCATTTGTCTTACAACATTCAAAGTATAAATGATCGAAAGTTTCACAGCACATTCCGCAGAATACACATTCTTGCGGAACCAGATTGTTATAGTCATGTATTCTGTCCACAGTAGATAGTCTCCTGTGCAGCGCCAACCATAAAGTAAATTTATACCTGTGGTGGAGTTGCTTCTGCAGTATGATGGCTCTACCACTGGACCTTGTGATATTGAGGGATTTGATGAGTATATAACTTCTTAATACTAAAATCATTCCCATTTTGAAGTTGCCTAAGTCGACTGTCCAAGTCCCCCTAAAGGTTTGTGACGCCAAGTACTAGCTCTCTTGATTCAAAGATTTTCCGGATTGCCCAGGCCGCGGCTTTGGGCATAGGGACGTCCACAATGCTTTGGTTTTTGACGTAATAACCCATTTTATCCACAGTCGGCCCTTTTTATTTGTCAATGCCCAGAGATGTTTAACGATCGCAGCCTTGTTCCAGTAGCTTAATTTTATTATATTCAGTCCCCCCGCAGTGTAAGGCATACATAGTGTTTCCCATGCCACCAGCGCGTTCCTGGATGAGGTTGTGCCTGTCCAGAGGTAAGATCGACATATCGCTTCAGTCATTTTGAGTATCTTCTTTGGAACCAGAAAGATTTGGGACCAGTAAGCTTGAATTCCAAACAAAACTAATTTTATCAGTTGCAGTCGGCCAGCATAAGATAGGAGTCTCGACGACCAGCATGTTATTTTTGCTGTGATTTTTTCCACCAGCGGCCAACAGTTCGCTACGCTTAGTTTCTTCGAGTCGAGGGGTACTCCTAAATATTTGAAGGGGAGGTGACCAACTGAGAAGCCTAATAACTGGAGAATGGCCTCTCTTTGCCCATGCGAAGTACCTGCTATGTAGATAGCACTCTTGTTCGCGTTTGCTTGAAGCCCGGAGACCCTTGTGAATTGTTGTAAAGTCTGTTGGAGCAGCTTCACTGACAGTAGGTCAGCTTTGCAGAATAGGAGAAGGTCGTCCACGAAACATACATGTGCAATGTTCAGTTTCTTGCATCGCGGATGAAACTTGAATTCTTTTTTCTGCACCAATTGCATCATCTCTCTGGTTAGGTACTCCATTGCTATGACAAATAGGTACGGGGACATCGGGTCACCTTGTCTCAAGCCCCTTTTTCCTTCGAAAGGTGCTGTAAGTCCCCCATTTATGTTAAGTGAGTATCCTACAGATGTTACACATGCCATGATCCATGTGATGAACTTGTTAGGAAATCCCAGGGCTTGTAGTAATCTGTTCAGAAATGGCCATTCCACTGAGTCGTAGGCTTTCTTCAAATCAACCTTCAGCACACATCTAGGGGAAATGCCCTTCCTAGAGTATCCTTTGAGTAGCTCCTGTGTGAATAATATATTGTCAACAATGTTGCGATCCTCAATGAAGGCTGACTGTGATGTTCCAACTAGATAGTCTGTTACTGCTTTCAGTCTTGCTGTAATGATTTTGGTAATTATTTTGTAAAGTGTTGTACAACAGGCTATTGGTCTGTAATCATTTACAGTGGTTGGATTCTGCACCTTGGGAATTAGTGTGAGTGCAGTACTACTCACTCCTTTATGCATATGCCCTGTGATGAAGAATTCTTCTACTGCTTCATATATGTCTTCCCCGACCACCTGCCAGTGCCTTTGAAAGAATTCAATCGGGAAACCATCCACCCCGGGAGCTTTGTCAAGAGGCATAGTCCTAACTGCCTGTAGGACCTCCTCTCTGGTTACTGGTTGTATCAAGTCTTCTTTTTGTTGCAGAGTTAGGCATTGTCCTTTGTGAATTACTGCAATGTTTGGACACTGGAGCAGGGTGTTGTTTTCTCCCAGTATCCTTTTGAATTCAGTAACAAATTCTGTTTCCACTGCCCAGGGATCAGTCAGTTTCATCCCTTCTTTCGTGCATATAGAGCTGATAGTGTTCCTTGCTGTTCTCATCTTCATCTAAGCATGGAAGTACTTTGTGTTTGAGTCACCACATGCAATCCACCTAGCTCTAGATTTCTGTTGAAGTATTCTCTCCTCTATCAGATTCCATTTTTCCACATCCTCCAGTAGTTGTTTCTCCTGGGTAATCAGGCCTTGGTCCATACAATGAAGTTGCAGTTGAGATTGTATGGTTTCCAGTCTCTGTCTCGCTTCAGTGAGATGCAGTCTATATTTTGACATATAAGTATTCAGGCTCTTCAACCCCTGTCGAAGGGCCTTCAGTTTTCTCCAGACTCTATGCGTTTTTCCTCCTGTCTGATTCTGTTCCCAGACTCTTTCCATGATGGAGGGGAATTTTGTATGGTCCATTACTGATACATACAGTTTGAAAGGCTTTGGGTGGAGTGTTCTGTTGTATTGCTCTGGGTTGCATACTAGTAGGATGGGAGAATGATCAGACACTCCAGGATTTAGAACCTCAGCTACTATGTGCCCAAACGTATGCATCCATTCTATGTTGCCCAGTGCCCAGTCTATCCTGCTGTATACTCTAGTTTCTGATTTTTGCTTATTTGACCATGTGTAGAAGCTGCCCATGCTCTTCACCTGTTTCAGCTGAAGAGTACAGATTGTGTGTTGGAATCCTTGTATCTCTTGTTGTACCACTGGGGCCCCTATTCTATCCTCTGTGTGCAGTACATTATTGAAATCACCACACAACAGCCATGGTTGTTGAATAGATGCTCCAAGGCTGATCAGTTTTGCCCATAATTGATTCCTCCTGTTCAATTCATTTCTGGCATACACAACAGTTAGAAGTATTCTGTAATTTGAGCTTTTACCCTTGACTTCGCAGTGTATGAATTGTTCATCTGCCATCAGTATCTGAATCTCCACATTTGAGTTCCAAAGTAGCCAAATTCTTCCATTTGGGTGTTCTTCATAGTTTGCATGATGGTTCCAATAATAATGGTACATTCTTAATCAAAGAAACAACAATAAAGTAAGTAATACAGCAACAACAAATTGGAAAAAAATAGTACTAACAGCTTCACCAGCGGCAGAGCTAGAGGTTCTCAGCAGGTTCGGCCGAATCCATTAATTTTGATTCGAACCTTATATTTATCTTAAAAATTTTATTAATGTATAAATTTGTAAATTATAATTTAATAACTTAAAACAATTAGAATTTCAAACTTATAAACTTGAAATCTTGGCGCCGCCTATGAGCTTCACAACTTAGAAAGAAAGTCCATTAATCAAATGGTCACTAAACTATCCCAAATCATCTCCTAAAATCATTTTTCTTTCATTTATAGCAAAAAAGTTATTGAACTATGCTTGTTGCACCCAGAAGGTCATTCAACTGGATTTTTCAAATTTTAAATTGTCAAATACCTATTTTACCCTCTAAATTATAAACATTTATCTTCTTTTTATTTTTATTTTTTAAACTTTTTAGTATTATAACTTATTTTTTCTTTTTAATTTACATTATGGACATACCTATAGAATAAATAAATATTATTTACAAATTAAAAAAATAAAAAGTATTTAAGAATATATAATACTGGAATACAAAATAATGAGCATAGAAAAAAAATTAGTTAGAATAATTTGTTAGTAATAATAATTTTAGTATTAACAACAAACATTCAAAAAATTATTTACACAATTCAAAATGAAAGAAAATAAATGTTGTAAAATATATATATTCCATGCACGTAATATAAATAATAATTTAAATAAAAATATTTTTATAATATACATTATATATTCTTGAAAATTATGCTCAATTATATTATATATATTCCATGCACGATTTAACATAACATATTTTACCCTATACAGATAGTCCCCAACTTTCCGTTGACATAACTTTGTGTCTTTGGAAAGTTAATAGAAACATAATAATATAATTGAGCATAATTTCAAGAATATAAAATGTATATTATAAAAATATTTTTATTTAAATAATTATTTTTATATTACGTGCATGGAATGTATATTTTACAATCTTAATTTTCTTTCGTTCTGAATTATGTAAATAAATTTTTAAAATTATTTTGTTAATATTAAAAAGTTAATAATAATAATAATAATAATAATAACAATAATAATAATAAGATAAATGTTTATAATTTAGAGGGTAAAATAGGTATTTGGCAATCCAAAATTTAGAAAATCTAGTTGAGTGACCTTCTGAGTGCAATATGCATAATTGATTGACTTTGTTGTTACAAACGAAAGAAACTGACTTTAAAAGATAATTTGGGATAGTTAGTGACCATTTAAGTAATGGACTCTAGAAAGAAAGCACTCTATGTGATGGGAACTCAAAATGCAACAGATCCAGGAGCATCTGCAAAACCATGCGGACAAAGACGAACCCAGGAGTTGAAGGCACCAGGGCATGCATTACTCTCTTGATCCGGGGCATGCGGACGAGGGGTGGAAACTATAAAAAGAAGGAAATCTAGTCTAACGACTTTTTGAGGGGTTTAATCAAAAGAGAGAAGATGATTGGGGCGGAAACTATAACAATTACAATCTAGTGGAATCGCACAAGTGAGATCTATGGATGGTAGTGTGTACGCAGACCTTACCCCTACTCGCTGTTTCTAATAGGCCCTCGGCTAGATGAAAAGAGACAGTGATACAATAATATCAGAGTAAGCAAGAAAGAAAGAGAGATAATATCAGCAACGTAGTAACCAAAAAGTAGAGTGAAAGCAATAACAATAACCAGTAACAATGGTACAGTACTACAGACACAATACAAGTAATATGGATACAACAAGAGCCACTAGCACCCTAAGACAATACACTATCGGACTAGTCTCCAACGACCTAACCTGTATTCCTAAAGAAGATATAAGGACACAATCGAAGTCACTAGCAGCCTAAGACAAACACATGCTAGCATCCTACTTCCTAACCTACAACCTAAATACTCGCCCTCCATAAAGGGTCATGTCTTCGAAAATCTGAAGTCGCACCAGGCCTTACCTGATCACCTCTCCCCAATATTTCTTTGGCTGCCCTCTACCTTTTCTCACATCTCCTAACTGGAGCATCTATGTTTCTCCTCCGCACATGCCCGAACCATCTAAACCTAGCTTCTCGCATCTTATCTTCTATGGGAGTCACGTCCACCTTCCCCGAATATCTTTTCATTCCTAATCTTATCCAGCCTAGTGTGTCTATCTCAACATCCTCATTCCTGCAACTTTCATCTTCTAGATATGAGAATTTTTGACTGGCCAACACTCTGCCTCATACATTATGGTCGGTCTAATCACCGCTCTATAGAACTTACCATTAAGGTGCCCTATCAAGTATATATCCCTTTCTCAAGGTATATAGCCTATATATACATACAAATACAGAATTTTTTCCGGTGACCCCCCCCCCCCCCCCCCCTAAACTAACAACAGGCGGAGACTTATTTTCAACTTCACAATGCTGGAACAAACAAAAAGAGAAAAAAGTTTTATTATCAGAAGACTAGACTGCAAAAAAACATGAAATGCAGTGAAGCAATATCAAAGAGCAATATTCAATTTCTCCTTGTATCCTAGGCTTCCGGCAATGTCAATGTCCTGATTCTTTCCTGCAGAAAAGAGGAAAATCAGTTTTTTTTCAAAAGAAAAAAAGGATCAGAAGTATAATTAAGTTTCTTTGCCTATAAGGGAATCTCTTCAAGTCCTTCTTTACCAATTGCATTTTATTGGAATTGAGACTATACCCTTGAGAAATTTGACTTTATTTTCTTGTTTCAAGTTAATACTCATCAACTAGCACTAGTTTGAGGTGGTTTAGAAGAAATTCATTCACAATATTCAATCTAGTCCAGTACCATGTCCATAGAAGTTAATATAAGTTAGAATAAAAAAAACATGCTATTCATATTCTTAATCATGGTCCAACCATATGTTTTTTAAGTAAAGAAACGCAAGAAGAATAGTGAATGATCACCAGGACCATGCTCCTGTCAACATGGGCTAAAATTTATATTAATGGGCAATAAAATATAAATACTGCTCAAATCAATGTTTGAGAAAAAAATGCAATGCAGAGTAAAGAAGATTTTCTCAACTGACCTTTTAAATCAGTTTCAGGAGGGAATACAATGAGTTGGAGTTTGATGCTTTCAGGAGAGCGACCGGAGAAGATGAGATAACTCAACTGGCACATTCTCAAGCTTAGCACAGTTAAGAACAAGTTTCTTAAGTCTTGGGAAGTGATCTCTTGAAACCTCCCAACTTTCGAGGTCAGCCTTTTGAATCCACAAGATCTGGAGTTGTTTAAAACCTCCTTTCTCTGGCTTCCAGGACTTCCCCGTGAATGCATCTTCTTTCAACCTCAAGACCTCAAGGCATTCCATTTGGCCCAGTCTATCCGCCTCGTTCCATTTAAACCTTGTATTTGACAAAGTTAACTTCTTCAGTTTGCGCAAAAATCTGAATAATTCTGGAGGAAGGTGAAGAGCTTCACTCCTGTAAGGAACAGCATTCATCAGTTTCAATTTTTCTAGGCGCCCTAACCCTAGAAAAGTGCTGAATCCGTCCTTGTTAGTCTCAAGAAAAGCTCCCAGTCGCCCTTGAATACTCAACTTTTTGAGATTTCCGGCCTTTGCAAGCACAACTTTATTGCAACTTTCTGGTGCAACTTTAGACAGAATTTGTAGGCAAGAGCCTTCAACCGTTGGGTTAGGAGGGGGCAGCAATTCTGCGGGGATGTTGGTCTTTAGGTGCCTCAAACGTGACAAGTTCCATATATTTGCTTTTATTTTTAAAGTGGGCTCTGGTGTACTAGTATTAACTATGAGAAATTGTAAATTCCAGAACATACCAAAGGATGCAGGAAGTTCCGCGAAATCACCTGAGATAGCAATATACCTCAAATGAAATAGTTGGTTAAGATACATGGGGAGGAAAATTTTAACAGATTGGATTTCCAAGACCCTGATCAGTGGAAATGCTTGGGAGATGATTTTAACATCATGAAGAGACAACTCGATTTGTCTTTCTGTTGTCGAAAAGCATAAGAAAGATCTAACATGTTGTGCATTTAATTGTTTTCTGGAGAGAAAATCACGCAGAACAGATGATTCAATACAGCGACGAGAAGTATCTGGATCTTGTATGGAGGGAAGATTCTAAATCGGGTGTTAGACGTAGTTCTTGGAAAACACTCTCCATTATCGCCTCCGTCTTGTAGAACTCATACAACACGTCGTGAAATCCAATTTCTTTTATTGAATCGTCATCCCTCGACATAGTGACTAGACCCCTAAGAGCAAACTCCTCCAAGTAATTTTCTGCTAGCTCCTCAAAGGTACACGTCGGACTGGACTTTATTAGTCCCTCCGCGATCCACAAGCGAATCAATTTCTGCGCAGGAATGGAATAACCTTGAAGAAAGGCGAAGCAATACAAGAAGCACGCCTTCATTTCTTGGGGCAAAATGTTGTAACTGGTTTCCACAATTTCCCTGCAACTTGAAGGGTCATTCTCTATGACAAGGTACAGCCCCACATTTTTCTCGATTCTTTCCCAATAATTTTTGTTCAGACGAGATCTTAAGGCTCCGGCACTTAACTCTACTGCAAGTGGTAATCCGCTGCATTTTGTTGCAATACTTTTTCCAAGTTCTACTAGCTCGTCAGGACATCTTTCATTACCAAAAGCTCTCTTTTCCAGTAATTGAAAACTTTCTTCGTCAGATAGATATTTCAGACGATGAGGATGCTCACTGGCATAGCTGGCCACATACTCGTCGCGAGTGGTCATCATGATCCGATGACTTTTGTTGTTTTCTTGGAGAATTGTTTTGACCAAATCCACAACCACAAGTTCTTTAGCCCACACATCGTCCAGGATAATGAGACATCTACCACCTTCTTTAGCCATAAAATCACATATTACTTCAGCTAATCCGTTCACATCTTTATAGCGAAATTCTTCAATGCGTTCCATGAACGATATGAGAATCTTAGAAAGGATACCTCTTAGTTCGTATGATCTGCCGACATAAACCCAAATTTTCTTGGAAAAATTGTTTGAAATCTGAGAATGACTCCAAAATTTCCTTGCCAATGTGGTTTTGCCAATTCCAGGCATACCCACAATAGGGACAAATTCCAGATCCTTTGATCCTTCAACAAGTCGTTTGATCACACATTCCGCTTCGTAAGCAAAGCCAACCACTTCTTTATACTCCAACAGAGTATCCTATTAAGATGAAAAAAATAGAGTGGATATCAAAAATCAGAGTTGAGAATATTTGATCTTTTCCACTTAGAACTTGAGCGCCCATTTCAAGCTATTAATAGCAATGGAACAACAACAACAACAATAACACTTACGCCTCAGACCAAAACAAGTTGAGGTCGGCATATGATCCTTAGTGACCTTGTTTCTCCATTTAAACTCATATCAAACCAACATAATATCAAATCAAGAAAAGTAAAAGCACAAGAAGTTCTCTATTTATTTTTAAAAAAAGTACAACCCAGTATAATCCCACTTAGTGGGGTCTGGGGAGGGTAGTATGTACGCAAACCTTACCCCTACCCTGGGGTAGAGAGGCTGTTTCCAAAATAGACCCCCGGCATCCTTCCCTCCAAGAACTACCCACCTTTGCTCTTGGGGAGACTCGAACTCACAACCTCTCGGTTGGAAGTGGGGGTTGCTTACCATCAGAGCAAGCCCCTCTCTATTTCTTTTACTGGCATATAAAAATCTAGAAGGGCAAAAGACTCATAGAAAGCATAAGAACATACACCTACTCACACGACTAAAGCGTATTCCTAACTAATTGTTATTGCCTATATATATATATAGATACTTTTGCTCCATTATGCTTTATTTTTTACTATAAGTCTGCATGAATTCTAAGAGATGCTTCCTTCCACTGCAGCATAATTATATTTGTGGTATTTCTCCACTGTCTTGGACATACTAGAAAGGCAAGTTACAGAACAATAAGACATTGAATCAGATGTATATTATAACAACAGTCACAACTATAAATAGACTAAAAAATAATTATGGTATCTCGGGATATGCACTATGCTCTCTCACTATTCCTGCTATAATCAAAAGACTACAAAAGGCTAAAAGTTCCTACTAAAATAGGTCGTTGCCAAATTACTACGGAAAGTTTCGCCTTTTAGAGCGCTAGTCCTGTAGGGTGATTGTGCGTATTAGATAATACGAAATGCTACTTCCCCTGTCACAATTTATGTGTCATGCTTTCCTTTTTAGTCTGTCTCAAAAAGAATATCATATACTTATTTAGAAATATTTTAACTTTAAATTTCTCATTTTGTGATTTATAGCCACAAGTCCTTTTCCCTGCAATTGTTTCTTCAATATTCACGTTCTTTTCAGTGCCAAACGCAGTTATAATTCTCTCTTCCAGTTACCACTCTCCTCACAATCCCCAGCTTATCGGTATTTTTAAGCTTTTTCCATCTTTTTTTACTGATCTCACTTTAATTACCTAAACTGTAATTAGATATTACTTGCCACAAAGTGGACATATGAACAGGCAAATATTCAATGGTTGATAGATAGATACCCTATGTACAGGGTTTATACTCTACCATGGTAAAACTTTACATACATCTCAACACTCTTATTTCTTTCTACTACGTTTATCTCAACTCCTAAGAACAAAGCTCAAGAGTTGGGTAAGAAATTGCTGGCTATGGGGGCCTGAAGGAGTAGTGAAGACGCGAGTAGTATGTGGACAATGACGGAGAACTGTATTAAGAAGGCTGCGGGTGAGGTGTTAGAGATCTCGAAGAGTTACTCTAGTGGTAAAAAAGGGATTTGTAGTGGAATGAAGAGGTCCAAGAAAAAGTAGAAGCAAAGAAAGGGGGATATTTGAAGTTAGTGGAGAACATAGACGAGGAGTAGAAGAGGACGAACAAAAAAGGGTATAATAAGACTAAGACGGAGGCAAAGTTAGCAGTTACGGAGGCTAAGACGGTATTGTTTTGGTCATCTGTATGAAGAAATAGGGACATAGGCGGGGGCAAGAAGCTACTTAGACTAGCCAAGTTAAGAGAAAGGAAAGTTCGTGATCTAGAGTAGGTAAGGTGCATCAAAGATGAGGACAAAATTAAGCAAAGATGGCAAACTTATTTCTATAAACTCCTAAAATGTAAATGGGACACAGACATTACGTTGTGTCCTTTGGAGCACTCCAAGGGTCGTCGAGATTTTAGGCTTTGTGGGTACATAAATATTGAGGAAGTCCTGGGTCTATGCGTAAGACTGGAATTTTGGAGGCACATGGGTAGGGCAATCTTGGACTGACAAACTAAGTTGTTTAACACCATTTTAGGACGAAGAAGGTTACCGAAGAATGAATGTAGTGTATGATGATATGTTGTACAAAAACAAAGGTAATATCCAAAATTGTAACAACCATCCGGATATCAAGTTGCTTAGTCATACTATAAAAGTATGGGGGGAGGAGGGGTGGAAGTGACGGTAAGGAGGACTATATCCATAAACGATTGTCAAGAGGTTAGTAGAACAATACAGGAGAAAATATACGACAAGATCCCAAGAGAGTTTCTTTGGATATGTTTGGAGGCTAAATGTTTTCTTATAGCATACACTAGGTTGATCAAAGATATGTACGATGGAGCTAAGACTCAGATTAAGATAATAGGAGGAGACTCAGATCATTTTTTGCTTGTGATGGGGTTACACCAAGGATCTGCCCTCAACCTATTTTTATTTTCCTTGGCGATGGACACACCATAATCTAGGTAAAGTACCATGGTTTGTGTTATTTGGAGATAATATATTACTTATTGATAAGACACGAGTCGTTAGTAACGACAAGCTGGATGTTTGGTGACAAACCCTAGAGTTTAAAATTTTCAAATTGAGAAAGACCAAAATAGAACTTGGAGTGCAAATTTAGCGACGTGATGGGTGGGGGGGGGGGGTAAAAATATAGATGTGAAGCTTGATTCGCAAGTCATTCTTAAGAGACAAAGTTACATGTATCTTGGGTTTATTATCCAAGAAAGTTACAAGTCATTCAACGTCTTGTGTGACAAGAATGTGTCACCAGAACTTAAAGATAAGTTTTACAGAGTGGTGATGATTAAATCGACTATGTCGTATGTGATAGCGTGTTGGTCGGTCAGGATACCCATATCCAGAAGATAAAAGTAGCAGAAATAAGGATGTTGCGATGGCTGTGCGAGCATACTTGATTGGATAAAGTTAGAAATGAAGATATACGAATAAAGGTAGGTGTGGCCCCCATAGAGAATAAAATATAGGAATTGAGACTTAAATTTCATGCATGTGAACAAGAGAAGCTTAGATTCCTAAGTAAGGTGATGTAAGGAGTTGGTTTTGGTGGATGTGAGAAGAGGTAGTCAGAGGCAGATCTAGGATTTAAAGATGGCCAGTGCCAATTTTTTTTTAATGTACACCTTATAATAACTACTGATATATAATTTGTTCGATACATTTGGACGGCTCATTTTTTTAGTTTATTTGGGCAATTTAATAAGTACTTTATTTACAAATATAAAAATTACATCAATTTTCCGGGCCCTATTTATAGAATTTCATAAGGTATATATGTCATTATTATCATATGAAAATTACATAAGCAAATATAATTAACATCTTAAGAAGGAATCGCACTTTTATTATTAATAATACAAGTAATCAATATTTTCACTAGGAACTACATTTTTTTGTATGCTAAAAATAAATTTGCACAAGTAAAATAAAATCTTTAATAAGGGAACTCCACCGATCATAATAAAAAAATAAAAAAATATCTTCAATAAATAAACTATAATACTCAATAAGTAAATGCAGAATTAGATAAACTACAAGATCTAAAAAAATCATAAATCTAATGCTTGTGAAATATTCATCATAATTTATTACTAAAGAGATTTAAATTGTATTTAACAATCATAAAATAACACAAATTTTTATGTTATAATTAAAAAAATTATAAATTAATTTTGATATCAATCTAAATATCAAGACCCAAGTTTTTTTATTTTGAAAGAAGAAAACTAAAAGATTTGAGATTAAGAGAAATGCTTATATTATGAAAATTTTAAATTTTGGAGGCTTTTTTTTGTTTTCGCTAAATATCACAAATTACGTAGTAGAATAGAGGAAAAAAATAAAAATAATAAACGACAAATAGGAAATTGGGGGTAGCCAAAAAGGGAAATGACTAGGAGAAAAGAAATAAAAGCACAACGAAATGGAAAAGTCAGACGAGGTTCAAGATAAATTCGAACTTGAATTTTACACACGAGAAAAACTTTCAAAAAGATCTACCAATTATGGTACCTTTGTCTGGTTTGCGGATGGGGATGGACGGATCATATCTTTAACCTAGTTTAAATTTTTTATACATAAATATATAAAAATTTTACCAACCGAGCGGGTGCCATACCACCCCTGCCCACAAGGGTGGATCCGCCCCTGGAGGTAGTGGGCGGCGAAAGAAGCTTGAGAGAGATGATCAGACAGGACATGATGCGGCTTCAGCTTATCAAGGACAAGACCCTTGATAGGAGGGTGTGAAGGTCGAGAATTAGGGTAGAAAATTATTAGGTAGTTGAACATTTTTTTTCTGTACCAGGATTTTTAGGATTAATCTGATAGTGTCTTGTTGTTACACTACTAGTATTACATGATATCTCCTACTATCTTCCGTTTCGGTTTACTTGTATATATCTTACCATTATTAGTGCTTGTTGCTATTGCTTCTACGCGTTTATTTTATTTCTTCTTAGATTGTTGTTATTACCCTTCTGGCCTTTATGGTTGATATTGCTTGTTTCTAGTATTGATGTTCAACCTCTTGAGCTGAGGGTCTATCGAGAACAGTCTTTCTACCTCCCAAAGGTAGGGGTAAAACATGCATACACGTTACCTTTTCAAGACTCGATCCACCTGTGAGACTCCATTTATAATGTTGTGTAAAATAATCACCAATGTTGATAATGTTAGGATTATGATTCCTACTAAAGACAACAACCTTCATTTGAATAATCGGATTTATAACTACATGAGCGGAAGCTAACCTGAATCCATATGTGGAAAAGTTGAGCCTCCTTCTTGATGATTGTCCTTGAGCTTTTGAACCTCTTGATTTCTTCAAGAATGACTTGTGGTTTGTATGTTACCACAAGAATGAATCCTCAACAATAACAATATATGAAAGGTTTACAAAATAGTATTATGACAATGATCAAGGTTTTGGCTTATGGTTTTCCACTCTATTTGCAAGACAATGGACAAATGGTTCTTACTTCAATGGGTAGAGAAAGAACTTGTCTTGTTAAAGAATGGGAACCATAACCCCACTTTATAACTCTAGGAGTTACATAACCCAAGAGACAAGAGTTACAAGACAAAAGTTATGTCTTGAGTTATGTCTTGCAAGAGTTACAAACCCAAGAGTCACAAGCATTCATGTAACCATAGTTACATATGTAACCTTAGTTAGCCCATCATAAACTAAGGTTACACTTTTGGGTATCTACACATTAGTCCTACACTTTAGTATGACAATACATTGGCCCCCTTAACATAATGTCCATAAGACCACATAATTAGGCCAAACCTTAAGATAGCACATAACATATAATTATTCATGTATTGTTCATATGTGTATAGATATAAGTCCATATATCTAGATATAAATCCATATATCTTACAATCTCCCACTTGGACGAGATATACAAACATATGTACAATCCTTGATATTATAAGTTACAAACCTTAGTTGCGCAAAATTGCTATCACAATAAAATTGTCATGAACAATCCGGTCCATCAATCATACCAACATAGGACCTAAGGGCTCGTCGTTACTCATTTGTAACTAGAACCAATCATAGATCACGTATATCAATATAACCAACGACATGGATCAAGTGTGGGTATGTAGCATGGAAATAACATAAAGTGTGGTCAATAGTATGTCTATTTACCAACTGGTTCACTTAATTGAGATCAAACAGAAACTGTAAGAGTACAATAAACTTTAAAACTGAATATCTGCAGATATAACTGAATTACTGAATTTCTGAATATAATGAACAATTACAAAAATGTGCAATACAAAACTCCCACTAAAATACATAATCCTTATCTGATTTGACACCCATACAAGCAACATGCTCATGAAAAACTTTTGGTGTCAATCCCTAAGTTAGCGGATCCGCAAGCATGGAGTTTGTACTAATGTACTCAATGCACAATTGTCCATTTTGTACTCTTTCTTTTACAACCCGAAATTTGACGTCCATATGTTTTGCTTTCGTCAAACTACTGTTGTTATTAGCATAAAGGACTGCTGATCTATTATCACATAATAGCCTAAGTGGCTTCTGAATAGAATCAACAATACGCAGTCCACCAACAAAATTCCGCAGCCATAATGCCTCATTGGATGCTTCAAAACATGCCATAAACTCTGCTTCCATTGTGGAAGTAGCTGTAAGAGTTTGCTTAATGCTTCTCCAAGAGATAGCACCACCCGCAAGCATGAAAATATAGCCTGAAGTAGACTTCAAACTATCCTGACATCCAGCAAAATCGGAATCGGTATACCCAATGATCTCAAGCTGGTCCGATTTCCGGTATGTAAGCATGTAATCCTTTGTTCTCTGTAAGTATCTCATGACCCGTTTGGCTGCCATCCAATGGTCCATTCCTGGATTACTAAGATATCTGCCTAACATCCCAACAATGTATGCTATATCAGGTCTTGTACACACCTGAGCATACATCAGACTACCTACCGCCGAAGCATAAGGTGTCTTCTCCATTTCCGAAATTTCATAAGTACTGTCTGGGCACTGTTTGAGACTAAATTTGTCTCCCTTAGCAACAGGGGTGTTGAATGGTTTACAATCCTGCATGCCAAATCTTTTAAGAACTTTATCGATATAGCCCTTTTGTGACAGACCGAGAACGCCTTTTGAGCGATCTCTCAGAATCTGAATTCCTAATACAAAAGAAGCTTCACCAAGATCTTTCATTTCAAATTTCTTTGAAAGAAATTTCTTAGTTTCAAGCAATAATGCTATATCGTTACAGGCAAGCAGTATGTCATCGACATATAAAACCAGAAAAATATACTTCCTCCCACTGAACTTATGGTATATACAGTCATCAGCAATATTCGGTTCAAAACCAAAAGATGTAACGACTGCATGAAACTTAAAATACCATTGACGAGAAGCTTGCTTGAGCCCATAGATGGATTTCTTTAATTTGCAAACCTTTTTCTTTGATTCATCCGAAACAAAGTTTTCAGGTTGCACCATATAAATTGTTTCCTCAATGTCACCATTGAGAAAAGCAGTCTTAACATCCATTTGATGAAGCTCAAGATCAAAAAGTGCTACTAATGCCATTATAGTCCGGAAAGAGTCTTTCGATGAAACTGGAGAGAAAGTCTCTTTATAATCAATGCCTTCTTTCTGAGTGTAGCCTTTTGCGACAAGACGAGCTTTGTACTTAATAACATTGCCCCCTGAATCCCTTTTGGTTTTAAAAATCCATTTACAACCAATAGGTTTCGTACCTTCGGGCAATGTAACAAGCTCCCAAACGTCATTATCGCTCATAGACTTCATCTCATCATTCATGGCATCAATCCACTTTTGAGAGTTAGAACACTTAATGACTTGACTGAAGTTGATTGGATCATCTTCCTCAAGTCCAACATCATTTTCTTGTTCTTGGAGAAATACATAATAGTTATTCGAAATTGCATTTCTCCTCTCTCTAGTAGATCTCCTTAATGGCATTTCAGTTTCTTGAGGTTGTTGAGTTTGATTTACATTAGTTATATCAGGTTCCTGATGAGGGAGATTTTCGAGATTGTCTTGAACCGGAGTTGTATGATCCGAGTCAGTAAGACCAAGATCAACAATTTGAGGTAAAGACACATGTTCTTCCTCAAAGACAAAATCTTTAACAACTTTATCTCCCCACCCCCCAAACTCAATATCCTCAAAGAACCTAGCATTTCCCGTTTCAAAAATAGTTCGTGATGTGGGATCATAAAACTTAAAACCCCTGGATTTTTCAGAATATCCAACAAAATAGCTACTAACTGTCTTAGCGTCCAGTTTCTTTTCAGTTGGCCTATAAGGCCTTGCCTCAGCTGGAATACTGGGTTTATGCCCAGTCCAAAGTTCATAAGGGGTTTTGATTGTAGCTTTAGTTGGAACTCTATTAAGAATATAAGTTGCAGTTTTTAATGCTTCACCCCAGAGTGAGTCTGGCAAAGAAGTACGAGAAATCATACTTCTTACCATATCCTTAAGGGTCCTATTTCGTCTCTCAGCTACACCATTCATCGTAGGACTTCCTGGCATAGTATATTGAGGGACGATCCCACACTCATCTAGGAATTTAGCAAAAGGCCCTGGACGTTGTTCACCGGAACCATCATATCGACCATAGTATTCACCTCCACGGTCAGATCTAACGGATTTAATTCTTTTGCTTAGTTGATTTTCAACTTCAGCCTTAAATGATTTGAACACGTCTATGGATTGGGACTTTTCGTGAATAAGATATAGGTACCCATAACGAGAGTAATCGTCTATGAATGTGATAAAGTATTGTTGACCATTCCGACAAGGAGTAGGAAATGGCCCGCAAATATCCGTATGTATCAATTCTAAGACGTCCGAAGCTCTCGTAGCACCTAATCTAGTCTTGTTTGTTTGTTTCCCTTTGATACACTCAATACATATATCCGAATTTGAGGCATCAAGAGGATCAAGAATTCCATTTGACACGAGTTTCTGAATTCTTTGAATGGATATGTGACCCAAACGTTTATGCCAGAGTGAAATGGAATTCTCATTAGTTAATTTCCTTTTAGTACCACTTGTATGCAAAGTTTCTTTATTTGAAGTTATTGTGTCAACCAAATATAAGCTATCAAACGTTGATAAAACACCAGTACCAATAAGATTTGAACACTGAAAGAGACAAACTTTATTATCCCCAAATGTACATTTATAACCAGACATGTCCAATTGGGGAACTGAAATTAAGTTCCGTCTAAAAGACGGTACAATGAAAGTCTCATTCAAATCTACATGAAAACCAGTATTAAATAACAGCCTAAATTTGCCAATAGCTTCAACTGGCACCTTCTTGCCGTCACCCACATAGATGTATCTTTCACCATCATTTGGTTTTCGGCAGTTCAGGCAACCCTGCATTGATATACTTATATGAGTAGTAGCAGCAGAATCTACCCACCAAGTATTCTTAGGTACTGAAATTAAATTAACTTCAGAACAAACAAGAGAAAGAAATGTACCTTTTTTCGCACGCCAGGCATGGTACTTAGTACAGTCCTTCTTCACATGGTTAGTCCCCTTACAGAAGAAGCAACCTAATGCAGTGATTTCAACCTTAGGTTCCTTATGTTGCTTATTCTTGGGCTTTGCAACTGCAACTTCCTTACCCTTCCTCTTCTTAGTTTCCTTAGAAGAGGATGCCAAATGAGCACTTTTTGTCTTATCTAGCTTTATCCTTTCCTCTTCTTGCACACAATGTGAAATGAGCTCGTTAAGAGACCATTTCTCCTTCAGGCAGTTATAACTGACCTTAAACTGATTAAAGTGTGCAGGAAGAGATATCAAAACAAAGTACACAAGCAGTTCCTCAGGTAAATCCAGCTTGAGTGACTTTAGTTTCGAAGCAAGATGAGACATTTCCATAATGTACTCCCTAATGTTTCCCTTGCCCTTATACCTCATGGAAACAAGTTTACTCAATAGTGTACTTGTTTCCGCCTTTTCGTTTTGAATAAAACGCTGTTCGAGGTTTTCAAGGAAAACTTTGGCATTGGGTTCATCATTCATAGTGCCCCTGAATGATTCTGGGATTGCACGCTTCATGATCATGAGACTCATGCGATTCGAGCGTTCCCACTTCTCCATCACCCTCCTGTCATCAGGAGAGGATGTATCCTCAAGAGGAGTAGGTTGCTCGGTCCGAAGTGCTAAGTCAAGATCCATGCAACCGAGAACGATCATGACGTTCTCTTTCCATTCCTTAAAATTAGTGCCGTTAAGCACAGGGATGCTATTGATGTTGGCAGAGATCGTAGAAGCAGAAGAGTTTACTGAAAATAGAACAAAAGGATTACTAAATACATGCTTACATAAACTTGAACTTTAACTTTATAGATTCAATATTAGGCAATTCCCATTACAAGATACCTAGCACAACATTGCTTTTAGTCTTTGGACAGAAAAACAACTTGCAAGTGGTACTCTTGGTGTAGTGATCAAACATAGACAATAAACTCCTGTCAAACATTAAACCTTCCTTTGGGCCGATTTAATATTCACATGGAAAACCAAATAATCGTCTCATATTTACCACCACAAGAATGTTCGAATTCCTGCCAAATAACACCTTCCTTTGGGCCGATGTTAAACGCATGGAAGACTAACATCCACAGTCATCTCATATTTTAAAATTAATCAATCTACACAATAGAGGTTACTTTGGCAACTTAATGCTTCAATTGAAAAACTAAAATATAAGATGCTATAAATTTTAGTTCCTTAAGCCATTTTATGAATCTCAACTTAATGTGTTACAAGATTAGATGTGTAACACTTGAATATTAATTGTTGATTGCTTGATAGGACAATTCTAGATATATAAGAATTGATGGACTATTAAACAATTAACATTCACTGAAACTTAAGAGAGTTGAAACATTTTTCTTAAACATTACTGGACCAGACAATCGATTGTCAAAACAGACAATCGATTGTCTGACATTTTCTGAAAAATTTTTAAGTCACTGGAAGTCACGAGGAAAAATTTTTCTAAGTCATTTGGGCCAGACAATCGATTGTCAAAACAGACAATCGATTGTTTGACGTTTTCTGAAAAAAAAAAAAAAAATGTCTTTAGACCAGACAATCGATTGTCAAACCAGACAATCGATTGTTTGGTTTTTTCTGAAAAACTTTTAAGTCTCTGTAATTGACAAGGAAAAATTTTTCTAAGTGTGGATCATCCAACAATCGATTGTCAGGCTAGACAATCGATTGTTTGAATTTTTTCTGGAAAAATTTCAGTCTGGAAACGTTTCAACTCACAAAAGTTAACTGCCAGAATTTTAAACGATTCAGACAATCGATTGTCTAGCCTGACAATCGATTGTCTGACTAGTTGTGACAAAAAAGTTTTCTGAATAACACATGATTTTCAACATGGATCTTAAAAATAATAAACATGTTGTCAACCTACTAAAATCATGCTGAATCAATGATATAATAAACAAATACATCATCATCATAACAATCATAAGATCATGCTATTTCATGGTAGAATTTCTTGAACAAAGTTCTAAGTAAACTTAAACATGATTTCTTAAATAACATAAACCTTATGATCATCCAAATTATCCATAATGAAGGGCGGCTCTGATACCAATTGTTAGGATTATGATTCCTACTAAAGACAACAACCTTCATTTGAATAATCGGATTTATAACTACATGAGCGGAAGCTAACCTGAATCCATATGTGGAAAAGTTGAGCCTCCTTCTTGATGATTGTCCTTGAGCTTTTGAACCTCTTGATTATTTCTTCAAGAATGACTTGTGGTTTGTATGTTACCACAAGAATGAATCCTCAACAATAACAATATATGAAAGGTTTACAAAATAGTATTATGACAATGATCAAGGTTTTGGCTTATGGTTTTCCACTCTATTTGCAAGACAATGGACAAATGGTTCTTACTTCAATGGGTAGAGAAAGAACTTGTCTTGTTAAAGAATGGGAACCATAACCCCACTTTATAACTCTAGGAGTTACATAACCCAAGAGACAAGAGTTACAAGACAAAAGTTATGTCTTGAGTTATGTCTTGCAAGAGTTACAAACCCAAGAGTCACAAGCATTCATGTAACCATAGTTACATATGTAACCTTAGTTAGCCCATCATAAACTAAGGTTACACTTTTGGGTATCTACACATTAGTCCTACACTTTAGTATGACAATACATTGGCCCCCTTAACATAATGTCCATAAGACCACATAATTAGGCCAAACCTTAAGATAGCACATAACATATAATTATTCATGTATTGTTCATATGTGTATAGATATAAGTCCATATATCTAGATATAAATCCATATATCTTACAGATAAATGTTCATGTTTCCTTTTATTTGATTACTATTTCAGTCAATTATCTATTTCACCAACCATGACTCTAAACAGACCAGTGATCATTGACTTTACTTTAACATATTCTCAATGATTTTTTTTATTTTTTATTTTTGTAAATAGAAAGATAAACGAAGGCATATATAATCTTTTTGATAGTCTATCAACTATATATAGATCCAAAACTAGAAAATATTAGTCCTTCATTTTACAATGAAGATATAGTTTCTAGTAGATAGAGCTTATAAATTAACACCTAAGAAATAATGATAAATACAAGCACATATGGTTTTATAGCGAATGGTTGTTATATAGAGATGTTTGACTATAACACTGAGGATGCTACAAGATACCATGATAAATGTCTAAAATCTAACCTTATTAATCAACAAGCTATGTCAAATAATGCAGTATTTTATTGACGAGAACTGTTTCACTACTGTAAAAAAGAATTAGACAACTAATGAATAGATAAAGCTTCTGAAAGAATTAAAAGAAAATAATGAAGACACAGAGAATTTGAAGACTAATTATATTAACCATAGCTATGAGTCTATAACTTTGACACAAGGAAAAGATGCCTTGCATTGATATCAATTAATGGTTATCTATTTATTTACCCAAAAGACCTAATAAAAAATCTGATTGCGTAAATATTTTTTACACCGTTAATGTATAGAACTTACACTCCATCCGTAATATCGTCTTTGCTAATCTTCTTAGGTTTGACAAGAGGGGTTATTCTGATGGTAAGCAATCTTCATTTCCTGTTAGAATTTTTCAAACTCTCCTCACACTCCCACCGTCCATCTAGAAGGAGCATGTATTGAAAATGTGGGAATTTTACCATTCAAAGGTTGGTGGCATACCATGGTTGGTGGCACCTACCTAGCCATATTTCTTGGACCCAAATTTGCATATTTTCACACTTCTTTTTATTACTATATATAGAAGTGGTGTTGTTTGAAATTGTATGAGATATAAGGAGAAGAAAAACAAAGAGAAAACAAGAGAGAAGTCAGCTTGTAAAAAGAGAGAATAGAGTGCCGAAGCACTTAGAGTGGAAGAAAAAATTAGTGTTTGTGTGTGTTTTTAGTTGTATTACAAAATAATTTGAGAGAGTGATTGTGAGATTAAAAAATACTATATTGTGTGGTGTGTTGTTTGTCTTCTAGTCAATTTAATACAAAAGTTTCTTTTCAATTACCCATCATTTCTTTTTATATTTCCAACAAGTGGTATCAGAGCCACGTTCGATCAAAAATGGCAGATATGATGCAGCCACAAATTCCAAAGTTGTCAAAGACAAACTATGGAAATTGGAGTATTCAGATGAAGACTCTACTAGGTTCCCAAGATATATTGGATCTTGTAGAAGATGGATACACGGAACCCGCTAATGCTGCAGCCGATGTAGCCTTATCAGAAGCACAACGAAAGACGCTTAAAGATTTACGAAAAAAGGACAAGAAGGCTCTTTTCTTAATTTTTCCAGGTGTTGATGAATCAACCTTTGAAAAAATCTCAGATGCAAAATCATCAAAGGAGGCATGGGAGACATTACAGAAGTCTTGCCAAGGAGTAGACAAAGCCAAAAAGGTGCGGCTCCAATCACTTAGAGCCGAGTTTGAGAACCTGAAAATGCAAAGTGGAGAGCCTGTTTCAGAATATTTCTCAAGAGTGCAAAAGGTGGCCAAAGAGATGAAAAGACATGGAGAGACTCTAGATGATGTTAGAGTCATGGAGAAAATTCTACGCTCACTAACAAGAAAGTTCGATTATGTTGTCACTGCCATTGAAGAAGCCAAAGACTTGTCAGTTATATCAATTGACGAGCTTGTGGGTTCTCTTCAAGCTCACGAGCAAAGAATGAATCTAAATGAAGGCTCTAACAATTTAGAGCAAGCTTTTCAAAGCAAGTTGTCTCTTGATGGAAACCAAGCAAGGAGCAATTGTGCACATGGCAGAGGAAATCGTGGTGGATACAGAGGAGGTTTCAATACCCGCGGAGGATTCAACACTCGAGGTGGACGTGGCGGACGAGGTGGTTATGACCAAACAAATAGAAAATTTCACACAGATGCAGCAACATATGGACATGGTCGAGGAACATATAATCGTGGCCAAGGTCGCGGTTTCATAACCCGAGGAGGAGGAAGATTTCAACAAAGAAGTGATAAATCCCAGTTGCAGTGTTATAATTGCAACAAATTTGGCCATCTCAGCTATGAGTGTAGAGATGCAGCTAACATTGAGGAAAGGAGTAATTATACAGCAAATGAAGAAAAAACTGATGAATCCGCCGTGTTGTTCACTTACAAAGGTGAAGAAGATAGCAGAAAGAATTTCTGGTATCTTGATACCAGAGCCAGTAATCATATGTGTGGAAGAAGGGAGCTATTCACAGAATTAAATGAAGAAGTTCAAGGAGAGGTGACTTTTGGAGACTCATCAAAAGTTCCAGTCAAAGGCAAAGGGGAGATTATGATTTTCACAAAGAATGGAGGCAAGTCGTATATCTCGGAGGTCTAGTATATTCCATCCTTGAAAAGTAACCTTCTCAGTATTGGTCAGCTTTTGGAGAAAGGATATGATATACACATGAAGAATAATTCTCTTGTCATAAGAAATCAAAAGGGAGAGTTGATTGCAAAAGTTGATATGACAAGAAATCGTCTATTCAAGTTAAATATCCAGACGGAAGCCATAAGATGTATGAAGGCCATCACAAAAGACAGTTCGTGGTTGTGGCATCTCAGATTTGGGCATCTTGGATTCACTGGATTAAAGTTGTTGTCAAAGGCAAATATGGTGAGTGGATTGCCACAAATAAATCAACCAGATCAGTTGTGCGAAAGTTGCATGAAAGGAAAGCAACACAGACAAAGTTTTGAAGTTGGAAAGTCATGGAGAGCCAGGAGACCATTGCAGTTGGTTCATTCGGATATTGCTGGTCCATTTGACATTCTATCACTTGGAGGAAATAGGTATTATATCACCTTTATTGATGATTTCAGTAGAAAAGCCTGGGTGTATATAATCAAAGAAAAATCAGAAGCCTTTGATAAATTCAAGGAATTCAAAGCAATGGCAGAAAAGCAAAGCGGTCAGTATCTCAAGATACTCAGAACAGATAGAGGAGGAGAATATACTTCCAAATTATTTGATGAGTTTTGCAAGCAGCATGGAATAGTTCATCAATTGACAGCTGCCTACTCTCCACAACAAAATGGGATTGCAAAAAGAAAGAATCGTACAATTCTTGATATGGCAAGGAGCATGCTGAAAGAAAAGCACCTGCCAAGAACATTCTGGGCTGAAGCAGTTCAATGTGCTGCCTATCTCCTAAATCGATGTCCAACAAAAAGCGTGCAGTCCAAGACGCCAAATGAAGCATGGAGTGGCAAGAAACCAGAAATAAGTCATCTAAGAATATTTGGTTGTATAGCATATGCCCACATTCCAGATCAAAGGAGAAAGAAGCTGGATGATAAAGGAGAGAAATGCATTTTTATTGGCTATGATCTCAGGAGTAAAGCTTACAGACTGTACAATCCTCTAACGAAAAAGGTGATCATCTCAAGAGATGTAGAGTTCGATGAAGCAAATTACTGGAGATGGAGCGAAGAAGAAAAGAAAGTGGAAGGCTTATTCTTTAAAGATGATGATGACTCAGAAGAGAAGACACTTCAAGAAGGAAATAACCAAAGTCCTCCACCAAGTCCTATGCCAACAACACCTGCAGCTACACCATCATCTTCAGGAAGCAGTACCAGCAACAACAGTTCAAGGGGAGCACCAGCAAAAATGAGAAACCTGAGTGATATCTATGATGCTACAGATTCAGTACAAACTACACTTGACTATTCATTATTTGTTTGGCTATTTTTCAAAATATTAACTTCACACCACTCATAAAAATGGCGTCTTTTTTTTAAGTTATACTCATATTTATTTTTAGTTATACTCATATTTATTTTTGGCCCAGTAAAAAGACGTGAACACATTAATTTGAAAGTTCAGCTGGCCTGGTGTTAAACGTATGGGTATTTTAATTAATAAAATTAACGCAGTATATATTTTTGGACTAATAGATGGACGGAATGTATATTTTTGGGCTGATAGAACAATGAGGGTAGTTTATGCCCTTTCCCCAAGATTTTATTAAATAATTTCATATATTAAATTTAGTACCCATTTATAAGTATTTGAAGTCGATAGTTTAAAAATCAAAACTTATAAAGTTGAAATTTTGACTCTTCTATTTTCAAGTAACTATTTTAATCTAACGAGGATAACCAGGCCAAGTTTAAGGGCCCGTTGGTCCATAATTGTTTATTCACTTTTTTTCTCGAAATTAGTGTTTGGTCATAAAATTTTAATTTTCACTTGAAAATGAATTTCAATATTTTTCAAAAAATTTAAAAATTTCAAAAAGCTATTTTTCAAAATATTAACTGCACATCACTCACAAAAGTTCAAAAACAACCTAAAATTTATTCATGTCCAAACATATCTCTAATTTTCAAACACTATTTTTAGTTAAACAAATTTATTTTTTTCGAAATTTTATAATTCTTACGTCCAAACGCCACTAAATCATCAAATTGTCAAAAAGAAAAAGCAATATTTTCAAAATTTAGCAGCAAAGCCTAAAAAAGAATGTACTCCAAATAAAAAGCGTTCAATCCACCGCGCATCTTAGCACCTATACTCTGTACCCCGAACGTTAGAACGGCCCCTTCTCTCTCTCTCTCTCTCAATTTCTCTCATTGGCTGCCTTATATATATAACACTTCTTTCCCTACAATTTCACATAAACTAAAGCCAAAACAAAAGCTTGAAAGATTAACCAAGTATTTGAAACCCTGTTCATTTGTTCTTCTCTGATGTTTTTCTGAAAGAGTTTTTCCAGGAAGTCCAAGTGAAAGAAATAGGAAAAAGAAGGAACTTTTGTGTTTTGGTTTGAGAAATTTTTGTGTCTGTAATGCTAGAGGGAGCAATTTGGGGTTGTGGGTTTGTGGGTTTGTATGCAATTTAAATAGTTTTAGAGACTTCTATTCATGGCGATGGGACCAGAAAGATCGAAGCCGCCTCTACACAATTTCACCTTACCGTGTGGGCTCAGGGGGAACCAGAAGTTCTTAAGGTGCGCGAAGGTTGAATCCGACGGAAAAATCTCCGCCATTCATCGCAGGTCATTTGGGTCTGAGTTGATTGGACGGCGCCGATCAAATGATCGGAAAGCCTGGTCACCGGAAAAGAGGTGGTGGATCGAAAGGAGGGTTGAAGAATGATGCTTATAGAACTAATGCTCCGTCGCCGTTAAGGACGGAAAATAAATCTCCGACACTTCGAAGTGATTTTGCCGGTGGAGCGGCCGCCGGAGCTTCTACCAGCGGCGAGAAGAGACAGAGAGTGAAGTTTTCGGTTCCCCTTTCGCGAGGAGAGATCGAGGAGGATTTCATGGCGATGGTTGGACATAGACCACCGCGTAGACCCAAGAAACGAGCTAAATTTGTTCAAAAGAATTTGGATGCAAGTCAAAATTTTCCCTCTATAAATAAAGCTTTTGATTTAAGATAATCGGACTAAATAGATGGAATATATATCTTTGTAATTTGCACATAGCAGTAGATGTAATTGATGATCATTTTGATAGTGTAATGTGAAATTGATGTTCAGTTTATCTATTTTGCAGACGTTATTTCCGGGGTTGTGGTTGACGGAAATTACACCTGACTTATACAAAGTGCCTGAAGATCAGTAGATTGAAAAGGTAAACATTCGTCGTAATTCGATAGCTAGTTCCAGGTTTCAGTTTTTGAATGTAATGAATGATTTCAATGCAAGTTTAGGAGCTAATTTTGATTTTGATGTCTGTTTCTGCAGATCAAGGGAAGTTGGATGCTTTTTTTTTCTCTGACTAAAGATGATACATTTGTGACTGATTGACCAGTGTAATGGTTCACCTGAATTTGGAAATTTTGATGAAATCGTTGAATTTCCTCAGGTTATAGAAGGAGTATAGAAAGGAGAAAGTTTTGTTGCTCTGGTGATGCTAATTCTGTTAAAATGATTCGATTTGTTCATAATTTTCTTTATTTATGTTCATCAGAATAAGTTTAACATAGTAGGTATGTTCTCAGATGAAAGACAATTGTTCACAATGTGAGCTGAATTTTTAATGGTTCAAGTGCAGTTACTTACTACCTTGTTCATGTTCTTCTGTTAATTCAATTGTTTGTATTCATATAGCAGTAGTTCTTCTTTCTTCTGTGTGATCATCCTGAGTCAAAATATTTCCTATCCGTGCACGGTCTTCCTCTTCAATCTTAAGGAATTTTAGTAAAGTTCTATGAGAGATTTCAACCTTATCCTGATGTTTACTCTGTTTTTATGCTAGTTGATCCTGACTTGTTAAAGGACAAGTAAATGTTGCTACCATTGTTTGCCTTAATTGGCTGCATTGTCATCAGAAATGCAACTGAAATCTGCACTTTTTAGCTGAGTAGTTATTGTAACTAATGATGTATGTCCAGTTTGATCTGTCATTTCTTGCATTTGAGTTGATATCTCTCGAGTCACATGTTGTAAAATTGAATCCCTTGACGCTTTACTAAGGCTGGAAACGGGCCGGTTCTGAACCGGAACCGGACCGGAACCGCGGCCCTGGCGGTTCTGCCGGTTCCGGCGGTTCCGGTTCCAGTCCGGTTCTACCCGTCGGAACCGCTAGAACCGGAACCGCCAGAACCGGAACTGGCTGGCGGTTCTGGACCGGTTCCGGTTCCAAACGGTTCCAACGGCCATTTTTCAAACGGTTCCAAATGGTTCCAAACGGTTCCAAACGGTTCTGGCGGTTCCAAATGGTTCTTAACTGTTCCATGAATATACCATGATATACCATAATATACCATTAATATACCATAATATACCATGACTATATCATAAATATACCTTCAATATATCAATTAATTTAACACCGGATTGCGTAATCAAGTGCTCATATTTTCCATATTACTTGTATTCATTTAATTATTACAAAGTATTAATATAACTTAATAGTTATACATAATTCCAAAAAAAAGTGAAAATACATAACCTCAAACTTTATATAATTACACTTTTTCCCATTTCTCAACTATAACTACCCCCTCATTCTTTCAATTTTATTCACCAATTCATCAATATCTCTCAATTCACCAATATCCCTCTTCTAGTACAAGTGCTTAATTTATTGTTGAAAATTCGTGGAAAATTGTGAAGTTGTTGAATTGAAGTTTTCAAGTGTTCAAGTTCAACTCTTTTCAATTTTTGTGTTTTTGTTTGCATAATTCTAATTAGTATGATAATTTCTTTGAAAAAAATGTTCTGTAAAGAAAAAGGTAAAATCGGTGAAAGTAGTGGCCATAATAATACTACCTTCACACGGCTCCCGGACCCCGACCTACAAAAGATATGCAAGTTGAAAGTAGTCGCCAACCTATATGTCCTCCTCCACCTCCCGTAATTCTTGATAGTGATCACCCTTGTTTTCAATTTACCGATAGTGAATTTCTACATGATGTTGCAGTAGTGGCCAAAATACTACCCCTCCCCCGGTTGATGACAATCTCAACATAAAACCGAAAGTTGAATTCTTGCCTGGTAATAAATTGGTGGAGGGAACATCTCTAGAGATTTTGGAGAAAGAAGGTACAAAGGACAACGTCACACCATCTTTGCAACACCATGCTGATGGCTTGGAAAAAGGTGCAAATAAGTAGTGCCTTCAAACACTAAGAAGTCCGTTCACCTTGATGGTGTGTTCAACATTGTATCGTACGACATTGTGTTCAATAGAATTAACCCCAAGGAACTGAAGTGGCCGATGATGTGGGTGCAATTGTCAATAGAATTAACCCCAAGGAACAAGAAGAAGCGTTCACCACAGGGGATAACTGAGTTAAGTCATGTTCAGGGAATAATGCATAAATTATGATGTAACTTGTACATTGGCATGTCTTCTTTTAGTTTTTTTTTCCATTGGGGGAAGGAAGACTAAGAAAGATATGCCATTTTGGTCAATAAATATGCTCTTTATCATATCCTTGAATATCTTTTGTCTTTGTCTTTACTTCTATGTCAATCCTTGAATATTTATATAACATACAATATTTAACATACAACACAATATTATACATAACATACAATATATACTAATTACTAATTTACTACAACACATTATATACATAACATATATACATATATACATAACATACAATATATACTAATTACTAATTTACTACAACACCTTATATACATAACATATATCCATATATACATAACATACAACAACAACAACAACTACCCAGTATAGTCTCACAAAGTGGGGTCTGGGGATACATAACATACAATATATACTAATTACAACATTCTTTTATATACATTATATACAATGCATACTACTTACTACAACACACTATATACATGAATATACCATGATATACATGAATATACCATAATATACCATGAATATACCATAAATATACACCGGAACCGCCAGAACCGCCGGAACCGCCAGAATCGCCAGAACCGCCGGAACTGGAACCGCCAGAACCGGAACCGGACGGTTCCAGAACCGTATGGTAGCGGTTCCGGCTCCGGAACCGCCAGAACCGCAGAACCGGAACTGCCAGACCCAAATAGACCCAGAACCGGAACCGGATACAGCCTTACGCTTTACAGAGTAATGTACTGTTTGCTAGTATAAGAGTATACAACAACAACAACAACCCAGTATAATCCCATTTAGTGGGGTCTGGGAAGGGTAATGTGTACGCAGACCTTACCCCTACCCTAGTGTTACGGACTGCACTATTTTCGCCCCAAAACAGGCTCAAAACAGCTCCAAAATGCTTCCGGAACAGTCCAGCGTGCCCCGGAAGGCCCTGGAAGACTCTAGACCCCTCTAGAGTTATCTTGTATATTCTACTAGGTGTAGAGATTTATAGAGATCTCTAGAACTCTCTAGAGCTCTCTAGAACTCTCTAGAACTCTCTAGAACTCTCTAGAGCTCTCTAGATCTCTCTAGATCTCTCTAGAACTCTCTAGAACACTCTAGAACTCTCTAGAACACTCTTGTATCTACCTAGAATGTAGTAGAACTCTCTAGAACTCTCCATAGAATTCTAGGACATGTACATAGCTAGAAGGCTATAGAACTCTCTAGAACCTCTAGAGCTTGTAAGTCTCCCCTATAAATATGGGATGGCATTTGGAATCCAAGAAGCAATCAAGCAATCAAGCAAAGTTGTAAGCATTCAAAGTATTGTAAAGTTCTCGAAGTTCTCTTATTAAAAGAGTTCGTTCTTCCAACTACTAGTTTCCTTCGCCAAGTTTCTACAAGCTTAGTCTTTCTTAAGTTCTACTAAGCTTCCGGGTAGGCTGACTAGCTAACTTTGGCATTGAAAGTTCGCTAGGCCGGACAGATCGTCGTGTTTGAGTTACGGTCTCGTCACAATTGGTATCAGAGCATCAGGTTCGTTGGAACATCTAAGGGAGTATGGAAGGCGGCAGGGGAATCACCCAAACCGAAAAGGACAAATCTAAGGGCCAAAGGTCTCGCTCCAGGGACGCCATGGGGGAGTTGGAGACAAGGCTGGCCAAGGTGGAGTTGGCCATTGCCGATGGGCAGGACAAGTTCATGGAGGCCGACCAAAGGTTCGAGGGGGTCGAACAAAGGGTCGAGGAGGGCCTAGACGGATTGCGGGAGGAGATGCAGTCCGCCGTGAATCAAGTCCTGGCACAATGTCTTTAGGCGGTGGAGGAGAAACACCAGGCAGAGATTTCGTTCATGCGGGAAGAGCTAGGGAGGCTTTCACATGAGTTGGAGAGCACCAAGGAGGAGCTCAGCTTGTGCAAAAGGGCTCTTGCACAAGGCACTGCCACTACGTCCGAGGTAAGGACTACCCCTTCCAAAATAGATGTTCCCCGACCCAAATACTTCAAAGGGTCTAGAAATGCGAGGGAACTAGACAACTTTGTTTGGAGCATGGAGCAATACTTTAGGGCTCTCAACATGCAAGATGAGGCTCTAAAGGTAAGCATGGGTAGTCTTTTCCTCGAGGACACCGCAATGGTTTGGTGGAGGAGAAGACAAAGCGACATAGAGAAAGGCACTTGCTCTATCAAGACTTGGGCAGATTTCAAGGCAGAACTCAAGAAGCAGTTCTACCCAAGCAACGTCGAGGAGGAAGCTTGTGGCAAGCTAAGGCGTTTGCAGCACAAAGGAACCATCCGGGAGTACGTCAAAGAGTTCACAGAGGTACTTCTCGAAATCCCTGACTACCCTGATAAAGAAGCTTTCTTTGCCTTCATGGACGGGTTGCAGCAGTGGGCAAGGCTTGAAATCCAATGCCGTGGTGCACAAGACCTGACCACTGCCATATCCATTGCCGAGTCCCTTATTGAGTTTAGGAAAGTAGAGAAACCTAAACCCAAGGACAAGGGCGGCAAGGGAAAGAGCGGGGGAGACCCGCCTAAGGGCAAGGAGGCATCAGAAAGGGCCAAGGGACGTAGAGATTTCCCTCCCAAACCGAAGACCCCGGTCCAATGCTTCTTTTGTGATGGACCGCACTATGCAAGGGAGTGCCCCAAAAAGAGTAAGCTTTCGGCCTTAATCGAGGATCACGAGAATGAGGAGGCAAAGATTGGGGCCATGCGGCTTCTAAGCTCAATTCAGGCAAAAGTTGAGGTGCCCAAGAACGAGAAGAAAGGGAGGTTGTTTGCCGAGGCCAAGATTGGGGAGCATACTGTGAAGGCATTAGTTGACACAGGAGCCGACAACAACTTCCTCACTTTCCAGCAGGCTAAGGAAATGGGCATCCAGTACGAGACAAGCCGAGGTTGGCTCAAGGGCGTCAATGCTGCACCAACAGAAACCTTTGGAGTTGCCCGCAATGTGCCGGTTCGCTTAGGCAATTGGCACGGCCACATAAACTTCTCGATCGTGACCATGGACGATTATCCACTCGTCTTGGGTATTGAGTTCATGGACAGGGTCAAGGCCGTCCCAATTCCCGTTGCGAACTCCTTATGTATCTTGGAGGAAGGCAACACCCATCTAGTTCCACTAGAGCGGGAAACCCGACTCCAAGAAAAACAAATTTCGGCCATGCAACTCTCAAAGGGCATCAAGAAGGAAGAGCCGACCTACCTTGTTGCCTTAAAGGAAGAAGATGCCATTCCTACAACCGAGTCCATGCCACCCGAGGTCCAGCATGTTTTGGAGCAGTTCCAAGACGTCATGCCACCGGAGCTACCAAAGAGGTTACCACCTAAAAGGGAGGTGGATCATAAGATAGAGCTGGAACCAGGTGCCACCCCGCCAGCTGCCGTGCCTTATCGGATGGCGCCTCCGGAGCTTGAGGAATTACGGAGGCAATTGAAGGAGTTGATGGACATGGGCTATATTCGTCCATCAAAAGCACCTTATGGAGCGCCGGTGTTGTTCCAGAAGAAGCACGACGGGTCACTTCGACTTTGCATTGACTACCGGGCGCTTAACAAGATCACGGTCAAGAATAAGTACCCGATACCACTCATTGCCGACTTGTTCGACCAGCTTGGGCAAGCTCGTTGGTTCACCAAGCTGGATTTGCGATCGGGGTACTACCAGGTCCGCATTGCGGAGGGAGACGAGCCTAAGACAGCATGCGTCACAAGGTACGGCTCATATGAGTTCCTTGTGATGCCTTTCGGACTCACCAATGTGCCTGCAACATTTTGCACCCTCATGAACCGTGTCCTACAGCCTTTCTTAGACAAGTTCGTAGTGGTGTACTTGGACGACATTGTCATCTATAGCAACACACTGGAGGATCATGTAAATCATCTAAGACAAGTCTTCCAAGTACTCCGCACGAACGAGCTTTATGTCAAGAAGGAGAAATGTGCATTTGCTCGACGAGAAGTCTCCTTCTTAGGACACATTGTTGGTGAGGGAAAGCTACGGATGGATGAGTCCAAAATTCGGGCGATACAGGATTGCGAGCCGCCGAAGAAAGTTCCAGAACTTCGGTCTTTCCTTGGCTTGGCTAACTACTATCGGAAGTTCATCAAAGGCTACTCTTCCATCGCCGCGCCACTCACAAATCTACTGAAGAAGAACCGGACCTGGGAGTGGACTGATAAGGCCCAAACAGCATTTGAGGAGTTAAAGGCCGCCGTGATCAAGGAGCCGGTATTGGTTTTGCCCGACCATACCAAGTCTTTCGAGGTGCAGACCGACGCCTCTGACTTTGCCCTGGGAGGCGTCCTAGTGCAAGAAGGGCACCCTGTGGCTTACGAAAGTCGTAAGCTAAATGATACAGAAAAGCGCTACACTGTCCAAGAAAAAGAGATGACCGCCGTAATGCACTGTTTACGGACGTGGAGACATTATCTCCTGGGCAGCAAGTTCATCGTGAGGACGGATAATGTTGCCACCAGTTACTTCCTTAAGCAGAAGAAGCTTACACCAAAACAAATTCGGTGGCAAGATTTCTTAGCAGAGTTTGATTTCGTGATGGAGTACAAGCCGGGCAAGGGAAATGTTGTGGCCGACGCACTGAGCAGAAAGGCCGAACTTGCCTCCATCACAAGCCCAAATTTCCCTATAGTAGATCGCATCAAGGAGGGGCTGGAACATGACCCGCAAGCCAAAAATTTGTTGGAATTGGCACGTCAAGGGAAGACACGCCAGTTTTGGCTAGAGGACGGGCTACTCCTCACCAAGGGAAATAGGGTTTATGTGCCAAAATGGGGAGGCTTAAGAAAGGAGATCATCCGGGAAAGTCATGACTCCAGATGGGCAGGCCATCCTGGAGTCCAAAGGACGATGGCGCTGACTGAACAAGCATACTTTTGGCCCCACATGCGGGACGACGTGGAGCTATACGTAAAAACTTGTCTTGTGTGCCAGCAAGACAAGGTTGAACAACGCCCATCAGCGGGTCTTTTGGAGCCATTGTCTATTGCAGAGAGACCATGGGAAAGCATTTCCATGGACTTCATCACATCACTACCCAAGTCCGAAGGCTGCAGCAACATAATGGTTGTAGTGGACCGCTTCAGCAAATATGGCGTATTCATTCCTGGTCCAACAAAGCTTACTGCCGAGGACGCTGCTCGACTATTTTTCAAAAATATGGTGAAGTATTGGGGCATTCCGAAGACCATTATCAGCGACCGGGACCCCCGCTTCATGGGAAGGTTCTGGATGGAGCTTTTTAAAATCATGGGGTCCGAACTCAACTTCTCTACAGCCTTTCACCCTCAAACTGATGGGCAAACGGAACGGGTGAATGCTTTGCTGGAGTTATATCTTCGCCACTTTGTCAGCGCAAACCAAAAAGATTGGGCCAAGTTATTGGACATTGCCCAATTTTCTTATAATCTGCAAAAGATCGAGTCAACAGGGGCAAGTCCATTCGAGTTAGCAATGGGACAACAACCGATGACGCCACAAACTTTGGCCATTGGATACAAAGGGCCCAATCCGTCAGCATACAAGTTTGCCAAAGGCTGGCACGAAAAGGCAGACTTGGCAAAAGCCTACTTAGCAAAGGCAGCGCAGAAAATGAAGAAATGGGCCGATGTTAAGAGGCGTCACTTGGAGTTCGAGGAAGGAGACTTGGTCATGGTAAAACTCCTTCCTCACCAGCGTCGAAGATCCTGCCAGGTGCATAAAGGGCTAGTAAGGCGCTACGAGGGACCGTTTCCAGTAGAGAAACGCATTGGCAAACTGGCCTACCGCTTGACTCTTCCATCATATTTAGAAATGCATCCGGTCTTCCATGTGAGTCTTTTGAAGCCATATCATCAAGACAAGGAAGATCCAAGCCGAGGAGAGTCTAAGCGAGCACTAACGGCCATCACAACGGTGCTAGAGAAAGAAGCAGAAGAGATCCTTGCGCACCGCATAATTCCAAGACGGGGGACTCACCGAAGCTACACTGAATACTTTGTCAAGTGGAAAGGGTCTCCCGACAGCGAGGCGAGCTGGGAGCATGAACTAACTTTGTGGAATCACCAAGACCTCATCCAGGCTTACAAGGAGCACGCGCCGAGGTCGTCGCGAGATTGAGCGGGGGAGAATGTTACGGACGGCACTATTTTCGCCCCAAAACAGGCTCAAAACAGCTCCAAAATGCTTCCGGAACAGTCCAGCGTGCCCCGGAAGGCCCTGGAAGACTCTAGACCCCTCTAGAGTTATCTTGTATATTCTACTAGGTGTAGAGATTTATAGAGATCTCTAGAACTCTCTAGAGCTCTCTAGAACTCTCTAGAACTCTCTAGAGCTCTCTAGAACTCTCTAGATATCTCTAGAACTCTCTAGAACTCTCTAGAACACTCTTGTATCTACCTAGAATGTAGTAGAACTCTCTAGAACTCTCCATAGAATTCTAGGACATGTACATAGCTAGAAGGCTATAGAACTCTCTAGAACCTCTAGAGCTTGTAAGCCTCCCCTATAAATATGGGATGGCATTTGGAATCCAAGAAGCAATCAAGCAAAGTTGTAAGCATTCAAAGTATTGTAAAGTTCTCGAAGTTCTCTTATTAAAAGAGTTCGTTCTTCCAACTACTAGTTTCCTTCGCCAAGTTTCTACAAGCTTAGTCTTTCTTAAGTTCTACTAAGCTTCCGGGTAGGCTAACTAGCTAACTTTGGCATTGAAAGTTCGCTAGGCCGGACAGATCGTCGTGTTTGAGTTACGGTCTCGTCACACTAGGGTAGAGAGGCTGTTTCCAAATAGACTCCGGCATAAGAGTATCTTACTCAAAATCTTTGCTGGTAAGAGTATCTTACTCAAAATATGTGCAAAAGTTTGGGAGCTGTGATTCTCTGTCCAGCTGTTTTGAGTTAGTTTCAAATTGTCATCAACCTTGGGAGTAAGGAAATGCTTAACAGGAATGCTGAAAAAATTGAGAATATATGTTTTTCCATGATAGAACCAATGCAGTTTTTTAAGGATTGTCATGTATGTTATGAAAAAAGTGTTGAAAAGGAAAGAATTCTACTTCAGATTTGAATGCATGATTTTTGTAAAGCCAATCAACTTGAAACGGGGAGGGGAGCTTTGGTGTAGCTGGTAAAGTTACTGTCATGCGACCATGAAGTCTAGGGTTCAAACTGTGGAAATACCCTCTTGCAAAATACATGGTAAAGCTGCGTACAATACACCCTTGTGGTCTGACACTTCCCCGGATCCCGTGCATAGTAGGAGTTTAGTGCACTGGGGTGACCTGCCCTTTTAATGAACTTGAAACTGGAAGCATCATTTCTTTAAAATGATTAATATATTTGCTGGTTAAAAGGTATCTCTGTAAAGTGTATGATTAGTAACAACAACAACAACCCAGTATAATCCCACTTAGTGGGGTCTGGGGAGGTAGTATGTACGCAGACCTTACCTCTGCCCTAAGATAGAGAGGTTGTTTCCAAATAGACCCCCGACAGTCTTCCCTCCAAGAACTTCCCACCTTGCTCTTGGGGAGACTCGAACTCACAACCTAAATTTAATTTATATATATTGGTAGTGTACAGCTTTTTTAACACTATAAGAATATTTATTTTACCTATTATAGGGAATTATTTCCTTTTTTCCATATGTTTAAGTTTATAATTATCTGTTATTGTAGGTCATTTCTAACCTGCTAGTGCACAAATTCTGGCTCCACTTTGAAAGCATTAGCGGATTTGGTTATTTGGCTTGGTATGGGTATGGGTGGCTAATTGAATCATTTACGTAGACCATTCATTATTGACAACATTATCCTACTTTCTTGTTTATGCAGTGGAAGCTGGATAATATATTGCAAGCACTTTACAATTAAATTGGTAAAGTGAAATAAATCGTTATACGCATTGTCTTTTATACGATAAAGAAACTTACTAAATTAAATAAAACAAAACAGCAATAATGAAGTGCTGATTGAGTACAAGCAAGAATAGTTGTTGAACTATCTCAGAATTTAAAGAAAAATGATTTTCAGAATTTTTTTTCCTACTAAGCACCAATATGGAAAAGTTTTTTTTGTACCTTAAATAGTTTTTCAATTTTCTGAAAAATTTGAACAAAATAAATTTTCTGATGGCGTTTGATTACAACAATATACTCAGTCTTATTTCACATAGTAGGGTCTGAGAACGGTAGTGTGTACGCAGATCTTACCCCTATCTTGTAAGGACAGAGAGGTTGTTTCCAATAGATCCTCGACTCAGGAAAGCATAAGCACCACATTGATGAAAATATACACAAGAAGGGATAGTACCAAAAAGACGTATAAAAAAAATAAAAACAATAAGATAATAAGGTAATCAGCAATGAAAGAAAATAACGGTTAGTCAAAAGAATCTACTACCTACAGAAAGCGAGACTGTGTGCCAATACTACTGTTATGAACACTTTAGACTACCTACTCTACTATCCTAATCGTCGATCTCCATATCTTCCTATCAAGGGTTATGTCCTCGATCAGCTGAAGTTGTGCCATGTCTTGTCGAATCACCTCTCCCCGCCTCTTCTTTGGCCTACATCTATCTCTCCTTAAGCCCTCCAATGGCAACCTCTCACACCTCCTCAGCGGGACGTCTATGTTCCTCCTCCTCATATAACCAAACCACTTAAGTTGCGCTTTTCGTATCTTGTCCTTAATAGGGATCATATCCATCTTGTCACGAATAACCTTATTTCTGATCTTATTTAATTTGGTGTGCCCTGATGGCGTTTGATTGAAAGCAGATAGAGCTAACAATCATGTAACCATTTGGTGGGGAGATGAGCATTCATATAACGGAAATAACTTTGTACTTAGATACGAGTGTTCACTTTTTCATGGAATTATAGATTTTATAAATAAAAAATTGTCCTTTTCTAAGACCCTTTAAAAAAATAAATATTAAGTGCATTGGTTCCTTCTTGTAATTCCCTTTTGTTCATTCGCTATTCAATTTAGTATTTTCATATTCCTTGTTTGGTTACTAATTTTAGAATAAAATATTTTAGGATTGAAATAATACCGAGATAACTTATACTTTTCAAAGGGTAGAATAGTAATTTCAGGATAAGTTATCATAAGATAAAATCATAAATTGACAATCCCAAGATTAATACAACATATCAAACAATCAATAAAAAATAATACAACTATAAGTAATTCCAGTAAAACTAATCACAACATAACTAATCCCAGTATATATAACTAATCTTCAAACCGAACGACCCCTTAATTTACTACATTTACTATATAGCCAAGTGATAAATTAAAAATGAGACTACATAATAATGAATCATAATTAAGTAAAAATTAATATAAATATTTACACATATCGCGTGATTATTGGTTTGATGTAACTACCTAAAAGTTCTTTGACATGAATTTCCATTGAACATATGTGACAAATAACTCATTGAACATGAAATTGGTGAGCTTTTATCAGGTTTGAAATCATCATCAACAGCAATAACTACCCAGTATAGTCCCACACAATGGGGTCTGGGGAGGATAATATGTAGACGGGCCTTACCCCAACCCGAAATGGCAGAGAGACTGTTTCCAATCGACCCTCGGCTCAGTGCAGGAAAGGAAAAATAAAAACAAAAACAAAAACAAAAACAAAAGAGCATTAGTAACTCCAGCAGAAATAACATAAATAATTATCTAAACATAAGAACCATAAAATTGACTTATGTAGACTAAAAACAAATAAATATGTCCATCCAAATATGAGTGATCCTAACTTTTATTTTTCTTAGTTTTTTGTTTTATTTTAATAATAAGCAGCATTCTTGCATACGACATTCTGAATGCATGGACTATTTCTTTTAAGCTTTTATTTTTTTATTTTTTATTTTTAAATCTTCGAGAGATTTCCTTCTACACACTTGAGGCGTTCCAAAGGAAAAAAAAAATATTGAAAGAAAATCGAATAAGGTCCATGAAATAAGGGAGTTATTTGAAAGCTTCATAATTTTGCTTTATTAAACCATGACCGTTTAACAGGATTCTTGCATTGATAAACTATGGTCTATGTTCTTGAAAAGAGACAACTCTGTTACAAAATTTTAAAATAGAAAGAAAAAAAAAGGGCACAATGGTGCTTGAAAATTGGAAGCAAATTGGAATTAGATGAATTGGTTTGGTGAAGTTACAACTACAAGTGTGGTTTCGGAGAAAAAAAAATTAACCTAAATAGTAATCACTAATTTTTTATGGTAATCACTAATTGTATTATGTCTCCCTTATGGTAGTTATTTATGGTAGTTACTGTTTGATATAATTGCATACTATTTTATTTATGGTTCTTATGTTTAGATAATTATTTACGCTATTTCTGCTGGAGTTACTAATGCTCTTTTGTTTTTGTTTTTGTTTTTGTTTTCCTTCACTGAGCCGAGGGTCGATTGGAAACAACCTCTATGCCCTTTCGGGTAGGGGTAAGGCCTGTCTACATATTACCCTCCCCAGACCCCACTTTGTGGGATTATACTGGGTAGTTGTTGTTGTTGTTGTATCTACAAAAAGTAAAAAGTAAATTTAACTAGCTATTTGTGTAAATATACCCTAAAAAGGGATTTTTACCTATACATCCCATATAGCAAACCTTATTACCATTATTGTGCCTTGTTTGGTTATTACCCTCATATTCCATGTTTTTGTTACAAAAAATATACCAAACGAAATCAATCTGATTTTTTTGTAGCCTACAATAGCGCCTGTTATTAAGGCTCCCAACAATATTAACTATTTTGTAGCCTAAAATAACGCATGTTTTTAAGGCTCCCAATTAATCTTTGATTCTGTACCAATTAAATGGTCAATCAAAAACGGTAAAATCTCTTAACCAGCGTGAATCTCTCCAGTTTTCTGTTTCGAAAATCAGTCATTCTTCCGCATCTAACACCGAAAATCTGTTTTTCCAGATTTCAGTTTCGAAAATCTTTCATTTTTCTACATCAAATACTGAAAATCTTCCAGATTTTGTAGTTCTTCCAGATTTCTGTTTCGAAAATTTTTTATTTTTCTACATCAAATACTGAAAATCAGAATTTACAGCGTGATAGTCAATAAAATTGTAGTTCTTCCAGATTTCAATTTCGGAAATCACTCATTCTTCTACAATGTCAAAAATTCCGATAATGCTGAAACGTAATGGTTACTGGGATAACTATGGCAGATTCCGAGATTTTGAAGTTGACGCCATTTTGGTTTATGATAATGCAAGCTACGGAATTCTCCAATCTACAATTGCAGAACAATTATCGATTGATACATCGGATAAAATTGTAGAAATAAAATACATTGTGAATGATAATTGTCCTCCGTTGCAGATAATTGTCCTCCTTGCACATCGGATATATTCTTGTTTGGTAAATGTAGTTAACGTTTATATGCAGTGTTTCCAGTGTGTTTTTATAATGTAGTCAAATGTGGGTAAATGTAGTTAACGTGTATATACAGTGTTTCCAGTGTGTTTTTAAAATGTAGTCAAATGTGGGTAAATGTAGTTAACTGTTATGAAATAATATAAGAACAAGTAAAATAATGTAAGAACAAGAACAATATAGAGAGAATAGAGAGAGGAGTATTCTTATTGATACTTTGGGATTGTTAGGGATTAATTACAATGGTAGAAGACCCCTTTATTTATAGGGAGGAGTAAACCCTTAGTATCTTTCTAATTATGGACATTCACCTAAAATAGGAGATTTTATAACACTCCCCCTTGAATGTCTATTCAATGATGTGCCTCGTTAAAACCTTAACTAAAACAAAAACCCAATGGGAAAAAATTAAAGAAAGGAAAAAGAGTACACATGTTTGAATATGCACCTAATGGTTGCCTGAAAACCTTGCAAGGAAAACCCAGTGAGACAAAACCTTGTAAGGGAAAAAGAGTGCAACGCGCATTAACTCCCCCTGATAAGAACATCAATTCATATCCTTAAGTCTTCGCATTCCGATCTTGTGAACTAGCTTCTTGAAGGTTGACGTTGGTAGAGATTTTGTGAACAAATCAGCCATATTATCGCTTGAACGAATCTGTTGCACATTGATATCACCATTCTTTTGAAGATCATGTGTGAAGAATAACTTTGGTGAAATATGCTTTATCCTATCTCCTTTTATGAATCCTCCCTTCAATTGAGCTATACATGCTGCATTGTCTTCATACAAAGTCGTGGGTAGTTTATTACACTTCAAACCACATTTTTCTTGTATATGATGTATGATAGACCTCAACCACACACACTCCCGACTTGCTTCATGAATAGCAATTATCTCGGCATGATTAGATGAAGTAGCCACAATTAATTGCTTAGTCGATCGCCAAGATATGACGGTGCCTCCACAGGTAAACACATAACCCGTTTGAGATCGAGCCTTGTGTGGGTCGGATAAATATCCAGCATCAGCATAACCAACAAGATCGGGACTGCAGTTATTGCCATAAAATAAGCCCATATCAGTGGTCCCTTTTAGGTACCGCAATATATGTTTGATCCCATTCCAATGTCTCCTTGTAGGAGCCGAGCTAAATCTTGCTAAGACATTAACTGAAAAGGATATGTCAGGCCTTGTAGTATTTGCAAGATACATTAGTGCGCCAATTGCACTAAGATATGGTACTTCAGGACCAAGTAGCTCTTCATTCCTTTCTTGCGGTCGGAATGGATCTTTATTCACATCAAGTGATCGAACAACCATCGGTGTACTTAAAGGATGTGCTCCATCCATGTAAAACCGTTTCAGTACCTTTTCTATATAGGTAGATTGATGGATAAAAATTCCGTTTGCCAAATATTCAATTTGCAAACCAAGACATAATTTTGTCTTTCCGAGATCTTTCATCTCGAATTCATCCTTTAGATAATCAATTGCCTTTTGGAGTTCTATGGGGGTTCCAATAAGGTTTATGTCATCGACATATATGACAAGTACAACAAATTTCGATGTTGTTTTCTTTATAAAAACACACGGGCAAATGGCGTCATTTATATAGCCTTCTTTTAACAAATACTCACTAAGACGATTATACCACATTCGTCCTGATTGCTTTAGACCATACAAAGATCTTTGCAATTTAATTGAAAATATTTCCCGAGACTTTGAATTATGAGCGTTTGGAACTTTGAGTCCATCGGGAATTTTCATGTATATCTCATTATCAAGTGAGCCATAAAGATAGGCAGTAACCACATCCATTAAATGCATGTCAAGCTTTTCAAGGACAGCAAAACTGATGAGATAACGAAAGGTTATAGCATCCATTACAGGCGAATATGTCTCTTCATAATCGACACCAGGCCTTTGAGAAAAACCTTGTGCAACAAGGCGTGCCTTATATCTTTGTACCTCGTTTTTCTCATTTCTCTTGCGTACAAAGACCCATTTATGGCCAACGGGCTTAACACCATTAGGTGTTTCAACTATAGGGCCAAAAACTTCACGTTTTGCTAGCGAATTCAGTTCTGATTGAATTGCTTCCTGCCATTTTGGCCAATCATGTCTTTTTCGACATTCTTCAACAGATTGAGGTTCGAGATCCTCACATTCTTGCATAATGCTAGATGCGACATTATAAGCAAAGACATTATCCACCACTACATCCACTCGATTAATATTTGCCTCAATATCAGTTGGATTTATGGATAGTTCCGTATTTTCCAGAGTCTCGGGCTCAATGGATTCTTCATGAATTTCAGAATTCGTTAAATCATGAATTTCTTCATGAGATTCTTTCGTAGTGTCATTTTTATCATTTGCTTTCCTCTTTCTAGGATTTCGATCTTTAGAACCTAATGGCCTGCCACGCTTCAGGCGTGCATTCGACTCATTGGTTATGACACTAGACGATTGTCCAACATGGACATCAATACGGATTGGAACATTTTCCGCGGGGATGTGTGATTTCGTTATCCTTTTCAAGTCCGTAAATGCGTCAGGCATTTGATTTGCTATTCTTTGCAAATGGGTAATCTTTTGTACCTCTCTTTCACAAACAGAGGTATGTGGATCAAGATGAGATAATGATGCATTTTTCCACAAAATTTCCCGTTTGGTTTCAGCAACTTCTCCCCCTAATTTTGGGAAAAGTGTCTCATCAAATCGACAGTCTGCAAATCGTGCAGTAAACAAGTCCCCTGTCAATGTTTCGAGGTAGCGAATGATGGAGGGCGATTCAAACCCAACATATATTCCTAACCTTCTTTGCGGACCCATTTTGGTGCGGGATGGCGGTGCTATAGGAACATATACTGCGCATCCAAAGATTCTTAAATGGGATATATTGGGTTCATGACCCAAAACCAATTGCAACGGGGAATACTTGTGATACTTCGTCGGTCTGAGACGAATTAGCATTGCTGCATGCAAGATGGCGTGACCCCATACCGAAGTGGGCAGCCTCGTTTCATGAGTAATGGCCTTGCAATCAACTGCAGGCGTTTAATTAACGATTCTGCAAGGCCGTTTTGAGTGTGAACATGAGCTACAGAATGTTCCACTTTTATCCCAATTGATAAGCAATAATCATTAAATGCTTGGGATGAAAACTCAGCAGCGTTATCCAGTCTAATAGACTTGATTGGATTATCAGGAAATTGTGCTCGTAGTCGAATTATTTGTGCCATTAATTTCGCAAAAGCAAGGTTGCGTGATGACAACAGGCACACATGAGACCATCTACAGGATGCGTCTATCAAGACCATAAAATACCTAAAGGACCCACTGGGTGGGTGAATAGGTCCACAAATGTCCCCTTGTATACGTTCCAAAAACGTGGGTGACTCAGTCCCAACTTTTGTTGGTGATGGTCTGATAATCAACTTGCCTTGATAACAAGAAGTGCAAGGATATTCATTATTTGAAAGAATTTTGAAATTCTTTAACGGATGCCCATATGAGCTTTCTATAATCCGTCTCATCATGATCGATCCCGGGTGTCCCAATCGATCATGCCAAAGTACGAAAGTATTGGAATCAGTAACCTTTTGGTTTACTGTTGAATGTGCCTCAATTGCACTAATTCTTGTCCAATACAGGCCACAAGATAAAGATGGGAATTTCTCAATAACCCTCTTTTGGCCGGAGACATTCTTTGTAGTGATGAGATATTCTAGATTATCTTCATCTATTGTCTCAATGTGATAGCCATTCCGGCGTATATCTTTAAAACTCAACAAGTTTCTCTTAGACTTGGAGGAGAACATTGCATTCTCTATGATAAACATCGTGCCTTTGGGCAGAGTTACAGTTGCTCTTCCGGAGCCTTCAATCAATTTACTACTACCAGAGATTGTAGTAACATTTGCCTTACACATATTTAGTTGAGAGAAATATTCCTTTTCTTTGAGTATCGTATGTGTAGTACATGAATCAACTAGGCAAATATTTTTACAGCTGGACGTTGATCCAAGCTTGCTTTGTGAGATTTCCATATTCGCTTTCCCATAGTTTGACATACAAAAGAAATACACGAACATAAGAATAAACAAGTTCAATTCGTTTGTGTCACATTTAAACAATATTTTCAAAATCTGCTGAGGTCAGTTGACTAACTAAATCAGATAGTCGATTATATGATTTCCATAATCGATTACTATGCAGTTTGAAAATTTAAGTTTAAGCATTTTCTTAAGACAATCAATTGTTAAACACACACAATCGATTGTTGAACATTGACAATCGATTGTTAAACACACACAATCGATTATTTGCTATTTTGAAAAACTTCAGATCACACTGTCTTAAGACAATCGATTGTTAAATATAGACAATCGATTGTTGGCTATTTTGAAAAATTCCAGAGCACATTGTCTTAAGACAATCGATTGTTAAATATAGACAATCGATTGTTGGCTATTTTGAAAAATTCCAGAGCACACTGTCTTAAGACAATCGATTGTTAAGCATAGACAATCGATTGTTGACTATTTTGAAAAATTCCAGATCACACTGTTTTAAGACAATCGTTAAACATAGACAATCGATTATTTGACTATTTTGAAAAATTCCAGATCACACTGTTTTAAGACAATCGATTGTTAAACATAGACAATCGATTGTTGAACGTTGACAATCGATTGTTGAACATTGACAATCGATTGTTTTGCAGTTTTAATGCGAAATATTAGATAATCGACTAACTGTTAGGTTAGTCGATTACCTCTACTGGAAAATAAAAATATTATTGAAATTCTGAGTATGTAGAAACATTCTAACAAACTAATACTAACATTATATCATGAACTAACTAATACGAGCTGATACTAATGACTATTAGTCTATTCACTAACTATTACAAATAAGTGAAATAAAATCAAACAACTCCATCTTCTTTCATCACAGATCCATCACCGATTAGGTGGTCTATTTTCCCATCGGGTTGCTCAAAGAAGTCTGTCACATCCAGGTGGGTGATGTCGAAATTGTCGTCAGAGACAAAATTTGTTTCAGGGCCTTTATTCTTTAGAGAAGCTTGATAAAGATCAACCAAATGTCTTGGTACACGGCAAGCTTTTGACCAGTGCACTTTTCCACCGCAACGATAACATATAGTTTCTGAACTTTTTGCCTTAGGATCCTCATAATCCCGTTTCTGCTTTCGGCGGTTATCTCTCCTCGGGGGTTGACGGATATCATGGATATTTCTTCTTTGTCTACGTCCACGGTTATGACCCCGATTACGACCACAACCATGTTTAGATCCATGGCCTTTTTCATGATTGGCATAATGAGAATACACCTTGTCTGCTACAGGCAGTGGTGTAGACCCAGTGGGTCGATTTTCGTGATTTCTCATGAGCAGGTCATTATTTCGCTCAGCCACAAGTAGGAGAGAAATCAGTTCAGAGTACTTTGTGAAGCCTTTCTCTCTGTACTGTTGTTGTAGTACCATATTGGAGGCATGAAATGTTGTAAACGTTTTCTCAAGCATATCATAATCGGAGATTTTATCTCCACATAGCTTCAATTTAGAAGTAATTCTGAACATTGCAGAATTATATTCAGAAACAGACTTAAAGTCTTGGAGCCTCAGATGAGCCCAATCATATCGTGCTTGTGGCAGAGTGACCAACTTCAGGTTGTCATATCTCTCCTTTAAGCCTTTCCACAAGATGAGTGGATCCTTGACGGTGAGATATTCAATCTTCAAACCTTCATCAAGGTGATGGCGCAAGAAAATCAAGGCCTTAGCACAATCTTGGGTGGATGCTTTATCTCTATCTTTAATGGTGTCTCCAAGACCCATAGCATCTAAGTGGATTTCAGCATCCAACACCCATGTCATATAGTTCTTGCCCGAAATTTCAAGGGCAACGAACTGTCTTTTCATAATGTCAGACATAATCGAGAATCAAATTAGGAAGAGAGAAATACCTTAGTTTTTCTTGAGAACGATTCTTGAGACGGTAGAGTCTCGTGCTGATAACGTGTTATGAAATAATATAAGAACAAGTAAAATAATGTAAGAACAAGAACAATATAGAGAGAATAGGGATAGGAGTATTCTTATTGATACTTTGGGATTGTTAGGGATTAATTACAATGGTAGAAGACCCCTTTATTTATAGGGAGGAGTAAACCCTAGTATCTTTCTAATTATGGACATTCACCTAAAATAGGAGATTTTATAACATTAACGTTTATATGCAGTTTGTTTGTAGCTGATTTGTAGTTAACTGATTGTTGCTAACATAGTTAACTTATTGAAACCTTATTATTTTCTTTTTGGTCTTGAATTGTAGGTGAGGGCTACAACAGATCATATATATACTGTGTTAGATGGTGTGAAGCGGTACATTGTATGTTTAGAAAACAAGAAATGTAGCTGTGGACAATTCCAATTTGATGAACTTCCATGTGCACATGCTTTGGCAGCATTAAGGCATAGGAATGAAAGGCCGGACAACTATTGCTCACCATATTAAACAGCGAAGAGCCTTCTTCTTACATATGAATTACCAGTTAATCCTCTTCCTGATGAAGCCAAATGGGATGTTCCACAACATATTTTGGATGATGTAGTAAAGCCACCGGCTGGAGATAAAAGGCAGCCAGGTAGACCTCACAAGGAAAGATATAAAAAATTTGATGAAATAAACTCAAAGAAGTACAAGGTGTCATGTGGAAATTGTGGAGGTGAAGGGCATAACAAAAGAAGTTGCAAGAATGCGCCGAAAAAGAAATCTATATAATGTAGCTACAATAGTTATTCAAAATAAATGTTAGTGATCCCAAATTATCGGAATTTATTGTGTAACTATTCTACGTTTTGACGATAATAAAGAAGTTTACTCATATATTTGAGTAATATAAACTGTTGGCAGATTGTAGTTATAATGTACTGTAAGTGATTTCTAAATGTGTTCTAAACATAATAGATAAAGACAAAACTTTGTAGTTCCTATTCATGAAGCCTAAGCAATTAATTACAAATTTTGCAGTTATATGAACTTTGTAGTTAATTGTAGTCAGTTGTAGTTAATTGTAGTATTTAATAAATATGTCAGAATAATATATTTTTTTGTATCTACTGGATGGTATGAGTAGCTGAAAACTGCAAATGGCATTTCTATGCAACGTCAATTCATGATTCTTCATTGTTCAAGGTAAGAAGTTTTATCCGAAAACGCGACAGCGCAAATGTACTGCAACAATAGTTTGTAGCATTGGACTTCCAACAATTTGTAGTTATGCAGTTGTAGTTATATGTAGTGCAGTTTGTGTAGTTATATGCAAATGTAGGTAATTGTAGTCATTGTACACAAATAATTTATTCCCACACTTATATAAGAACTGACAGTTATATAAAATGGCAACTGAAGGTATTATATATGCTATTAGATAGCTGTTACGGCAAATATGCTATTAGATAGCTCGAATACTCGTGTATAATGTATTCATGACAAATGGTTCATTACAACCAAAATGACCTAATGATTAAATTGTTTTCAAATCCAACTACCAAATATGAACAGTATACTCTACTTCTTCTTTCGTTCAACTTTAGTTCTCTCATTCTTTGGCGGTGGACCCTTCCTCCTTGCAAGCCTGCCGGTAACCTCACTCTCACTGATTGAACCATCATTTAGCTTCTTTGTGGCGTAGTCCTACAACAGAGCTCCATAGCGTCTACGGTATTTGTCAATATCAGTAAGATCTTCCTTTGGTATAGACAAATCACCATTGCTAATATACTCCGCAAAGGCAGCCACAAATACACCACAATCTCTGCAGAATATGAGAATTTTTCATTAAATACCAAACCATAAAAAATATTTAATTAAACATATAGAAAGGGAGATTAGTTATTTATAGTGAGCCTTCCTTTTGTTGTGGAATCTCAGCAACCATCTATTGTATGTCAAGAGGGTCCGTAACTGGCTTCTCTATGTATGACTTTGTAGTCTTGAAGTCAATGTCTTTGCGTTTACCGTAGAAACCAGTGCATGACAAATAAAGAGGAATAATGACTGAAAATTATTGTGACAGACTATATGAAACTACATTTTAACTACAAATTATAGTTTTAAAAGCATAACTAGAATTTACTTTACAAATTACAAATCAACTACACTGTAACTACATATATACCCAGACTTATAATCAAAGATCCAAATAACACCTTAAAATTGCAGACCACAGATAAACTACATTGTGACAGAATACATGAAACTACATTCTAACGACAAGTTATTTTACTAAAAGCATAACTAAAAATTACTTTACAAATTACAAATCAACTAGACTGTAACTACATATATATCATGTCTTCTAATCACAATTTCAAACAACACTATAAAATTGCAGACCATATATCAACTACATCGTGACAGACAACATATGCTACATTATAACTACAAGCAACTATACTGTAACTAGAGAATTATTGAGCATGTACAATGTAACTACTTTTATACATTGTATTTTTTATCACAGTTCCAAATAAAAAGTACAGTAAACTACATTAAACTACAAAAACTATAATTAACTACAAATTTGAGTCAACAGTCACAGTTCCAAATAAAAAGTACATTAAACTACATTAAACTACAAACACTACAATTAACTACAAATTTGATTCAACAGTACATTTTGCCAATTAACTACAAATTAACTCCAAAAAACTACAATTTGTATAAACAACCCTAGTATGCAATAATACAGTACATTTAGACAAAAAACACTTAAACACCAAACAAACACTTGCATTCTATTTTTGGCAAAAAATATTAAACTACAACACATTGAGGAGAAAAAAAAGGGGGAGAAATATGGCGGATGAAATTGAGAAAACTACAACACAGTGACTGAATATGTGTTTTCTTGAGAAAACTTTGAAGAGGGTTCGGAAATGGCGGATGAAATTGAAGCACTGAGAGAGAGAAAATTGTTTTGTAGAGGGTTTGAGACTTTGATGCAACCGTAGGACTGAAAATATGGCGGATGAAACTCTCGATCTGAAACAATGGCAACCTTCGACAATGGAGGATGACAATGGAGGATGAAATTAAACCAGAGAAATCAGAGAATACTGTCTTGGTAAATAAACGTGGGTGGGTGGGGGTGTAATTAAAAAAGGGGAGAAATGCATCGATTTTGGTTGGAAGAAAGAGAAAAACGTGTAAAAAAAATATGAAAAGATTTTGTTCCACAAATCAAGCCTGTAATTAATAGTTGATCCTTAAACCTTAAAGATAAATTTTGGTACATAAATTGAAAGATGATATACTTAAATGTAATAAACACTAACCTTAAACATGAGTAGTTATAAGGTTTGCTATATGAGATTTATATGTAAAAATCCCAAAAAAAATATGCAGTTCTCACCGGCCCATCTTGTAATGGGCTTTAAGAAAACACTCAACTAAAGGAGAAAAGGAGAAAACTCTCTCTATCCGGTTCTATTTCAACGAAAGACCCTAACCAGCTCGTCCCACACCGACCAGAATATGAAACTCCTTACCATTTATATTGCGAAAGCTCACCAATGGATTTCGTCCCTTCGGGGACATCTGCGCAAGGATGACACGCACAAATCGAGAGATGGTCCAAATATTTTTCTCCTTCTACCCCCAATTTTGTTAGGGTTTTGTTCGCACCTTCAATCTCAGGTCTGTTTCCTTCTTCTTTTTTCTTTTTTCTTTTTTCTTTTGGTTTGATTGTCCATCTTTGTTTCTGTAAACTGTTGAAAAGTTTCTTAATTTTGATTGTCCATCTTTGTTTATGTAAACTGTTAAAAAGTTTCTTGCTTTATCAAATATCGACTAACAGTTCCTTTGGGTGGTTGTTACCCGTTGCATTGATTAGTTGTTGAAGTAATCATCTTAAATATTGGTCCGTCTAGAGAATTATAACCTGAGGTATCCTTGCTATTGATCATTGAATGTTTTCTATGTCAGTAAAGCAGCTATTTCCTGTTTTCCTTCTACAATTAGCTGCAACTGATGTACATTAGATATGATTTTGGGTGAGATGATAGTGAGGGTGAAAAATAGTGGATGACTGTATACAAAAATAGTTACTATGTCTGTGGATTTATGGAAGAACATATTTTGATACATTTATTGGACACATTTAGACAAGAGGGGTTGCTCCACTTCCAACCGAGAGGTTGTGAGTTCGCCAAGAACAAGGTGGGAAGTTCTTGGAGGGAAGGATGCCGGAGGTCTATTTGGAAACAGCCTCTCTACCCTAGGGTAGGGGAAAGGTCTGCGTACATACTACCCTCCCCAGACCCCATCAAGTGGGATTATACTGGGTTGTTGTTGTATTAGACACATTTGTTGGATGAATACAATAATTAGTTTAGTGTGTATCAATTTTTACTCTTTTATTCTCTAACTCAACTACATTTCACCTTCCTTCTGTTCTTAGCTCAAGCTCATTTTAATCCCTCCAAATTTAGAATTTTGACAACAACTTCAAGACATTTCAAGCAAATAAAACAAGAAAAGGAAATCCTAGGCAATAAGATTTACAGAGATCTAACAAAAGCAAAGAGAGAATATCGTTTCTTTTAGTACTAGTCAAAAAGACACGTAATCATGCTCTTTATTTTATTCTTGGTTGAGTGATAATTGTTCTTGATACGTTAGAGGCGATTGTACAAATATAGACGAGGAGCAAAATCAAAGTTACACCTCTAAGATGAAGTAACTATCTATATTTGGAAGGGACTATCAAAGAGTATGCTATATAACTGAAAAAGGAAAAAAAAGTACATTGCCTGAAAATGATTGCAAAACTGGAACTTAACATGGCCCCTGCTGCGCAAGGATGAAACGCACAAATTGAGAAATTGTCCATTTCTTTAATCTGGCTTTAAACAACGTATGGTCTTCTTTCTGCAACTTGGGGTTTCCTTGGAACCTTCAATCTGAGGTCAGTTTTTTTTTTCCATTTTTGTTTATGTAAATTTTGGAAAGTTTCTTGCTTTATCAAATAAGAATCGATTAAACCTCAGTGTGCAATTTTGGACTTAGATGGTTAGGTCAAATGACAGTTTTTTTATCCTTTTTTTTAAAGATTATTTGTCAAATTAGATGTCAAAGGAATTTGGTGGAAATGGGACTGTTAAAAAAAAAAAAGTACGACCCAGTACAATACCACTCAGTGGTGTCTGGGGAGGGTAGTGTGTACGCAGCCTTACCCCTACCCTGGGGTAGAGAGGCTGTTTCCAAATAGACCCCCGGCATAAATCCCCAGAATTTGCTCCTGGGGAGACTCGAACTCACAACCTCTCGGTTGTAAGTGAGGGTTGGTTACCATCAGACCAAGCCCCTCTTGACTGTTGTGAGTATATTATTTACTCCCTATTTAAACAGAACAAATGTTTTATGGTGTTGGTGGAATTTAAGTAGAGAAGGATAACTTCTGTGTAAAATTGCATAAATTTTGGCTATCTGCGTAGAAATGGCAAGAGGAAGTGGATATATACGGTGCACTTTAGTATCTGCCCATGTCAAATGGGTATGACAGTGGTGGAGCTAGTAAGATGGAAGGGGTTCAATTGATTTCCCTTCGGCGAAAAATTATACTCTTACAAATAAGGTTAGTTATATATAAAATGTTGAATCCCCTTGGCACAAGGAAAATTCATACTGTAGTGGTAAAGGGGGTTCAAAAATTGTTTTAGGTCACAAGTTCTTGTCCCAACTATGACACTCTAGTATCTTTTTTGAATCCACTAGTATAAAATTCCTAGTTACGCCACTGGGTATGGCGTGATTGTGAGTATGTGGTGTGGATCCTAAGTCTGCTGCAACATGCCCCTTCCAATCCCATACTCGGTATCAAAGATACTTGTACCCGGTTTAGTGAAACTCAAGGCTCAGTTACAAATGTGGAAGGAAAAAGGCTCACTCAGCTCATGGGATACCTGGCAAAAGCTCTACCAGACAATGTTGGGAGAATACGTGAGCTTCTTTGCCAAAGCAACAATACTAGTAGCCGTTACACATCAATTTTCATAGTCTTTTTTGGTATGACCACGCCACAAGGACATCATTAATGTATGTAGTACAACCATACAAGAACAGCCACAATTTATGACTAAGAACCCTGTAAACTTCCATTTGGTCGGGGCAGGAGGGGTTATTTTACTAGCTTGGACATTTAAGCCTCACTCTTCTTTCGACCCTTCTATTATCTAACAAGGGCACGATGTACTCTTATACTAGCCGTCAGTAAACCAGTTTTGCTTGTCCAAGCAAGCGTAAATCCTTGAGCTTGTGTTCTGTAAACTATGTGAACGTGAAGCAGAGATGCTGTCTAGTCAACAATGCCAGTACTAGCTTAGATCTTGGAGACATTCAGCAGACAGAATTAATTTTTTGCTCGCACGTTGGTCTTTGTTATCTGGATGGTGGCCTTTTCATCTTCTCAATCATTAGCATAAGCTGTCTCATTTTGCCACATAGTTATCTCATGAACTAGTTAAGCCAATGCAATTTTTGGCCCCACATCCAACTCCCAAGTATTATTTTTGGATTACTGGTCATACTTATTCAATAGAATGGAAACTTAATTTTTTTCTATTCTATAATACTGCTAAACAAGCCCGTAAGTTCCAATGCGTCACCCCAAGCATTTACAATTGAGCTAGTTGAATATATTGAGAACTTTACTGCAGATTGTTGCTGTAGTTACTCTCAAGAATCGGAACAGTGATGAGGATGGGGATATTTAGGTATACCATGTTAATTATTGACTGAAGTGTGCAGTGTTTATTTGACCAAAGATCATCTGTACAAACTCTCAGAATATTTTATCAAAAATGAAATGAAGTCTTCATTGCAGATGCTAGTCCCAGTTGAACTACTTATGATGTACCATTTCGTTTGCTGGAATTTGTTTTCATATAATTTGGCTGATTCTGCTCAAGTTTACTATTATCCGTTGCTCTAGAGATATAGCTTTCTTATATGAGTTAATTAGTTTTACAGCTTTTAATCACAATAAATATTACTTTACTTATTTCTATAATCACAAAGCTTACCAAATTTATGAAAAATGTGGACACTCGCTGTAGGGCTCTAAATACCAAAATAGTCACATTAAGCGACATGGATAGTTTCCTGGATAAATATAATTTGAATTCCAGGGATCTGAATTCACAACTCTAGGAACTCAGTTATTCTTAAAATTCATTGTAGGAGAGTGTCTAGATTAGCTTAGATTTTCTGTTGTCATAAGAGTTTCTTTTATTTCATGGCTTCTACTTATCGAATAATATATCAACAGGAGACAGTGGGTTAGTGTTTCATGCTCTGTTATTTATTAGCTTATTGCCTAGCTTAGCAACTTGCTGCTTCTTTGAGAAGAATTTCTTCCTTGAGGCACCCTTTCTCTAGCAGCCTCTTGGCTTCATTCTTTACAATCGAACCAGGCCAGTAGCTGCTCCTGGTGAACAGCTGTAGCATCGACAGATTAGAGCGAAAACTCCTCAAACTTCAATCATTTCTTTATTCTTTATTGTTTTATTTTTTTTTCAATCATTTCTTTATTTCTTTATTGTTTTTTCTAGGAGGACAGTAAAAGTTGTAACCATGTTTTAACCTTCTGGATGGTATGTTGTAAGGAATTACCTGCAAATGCGCTATTCCGCTAACACAGGAACATGTAATTACATTGTCTCCGTCTTTGCTTCTAGGACACACCAAGATGCAAATTCACTACAAGTCTGATATTCATTTCATGTATATCTTCTCCTTATCGTTCTAATTGTATCTGAGGTACCCTGTGGGACTATTTGTTTTTCTATGTGCATGCATATTTCTAGCGATGCCTCTGGTCAAAGATCACCAGTGAATGAATAATCTGTTATGGCAGAACGGTTATCTGCAGAATATAATCTTACTGTTGCTTGAAGAGTGTTGCGACATCCGTCAAGTTCTGAGAGACTAGTTGCTAATGTGTTGAATATCTTGATTGATTCTTTGGACATAGTTTGAAGTATTATAGTCAAAGTTGAACACTAAAAACTCCCATCAATTTGCAAGAAAGGGACCTTTTGACAAGAAGGAGTCATATTTCGTCCTCCATTCAGTCATTGAGGTGACAAGACCGCTTTCATTTCAAGGGACCGACCATCATCAAACAAAAGTGCAGTTCAACGAGCATCCAAACTTTCCTCAATTTTCTTGTAACTCACAACTAACTCTTATTAAAGCAAGATGATTGCTCTTATTTTATGTGACAAAAGGGGCACAAAGCATCTGGCGTTCACGTAAGGTTCGGGAAAGGGTCACACCCAAAGGATGTGATGTAGATAATCTACCATAATGCAAGTATTAGTGGTTGCTTCCACAGTTTGAACGCGTGACCAATTGCTTTTATTTTATGTGACAATGAAAAAGAAAATCATATTTTGATAGTGAGACATAATTTGAAAGCTTCGACTCTAAAGATTGATTGAAGTTTGAAAGGGGTGTTGGGAAGCGTGTCAAGAATATTTAGAAAGAAGAGCAATACATTGCACAAGACAAGATTTACGTGGTTTGGCAATTTTTGCCTACTCCACCGCCACACAAATATTAGCTCTTTATTATCTAAAGAGAGATAGAAGAAGTTTTGGGATGATCTACAAATGAAAATGTAGACCCCTATTTATAGGCATTTGGAATGTCTTGCCAAAGTAAGCGCTTACACCATAAGAATGCTGATGTAAGCGCTTACATCACAAGAATGCTGAGGTAAGCGCTTACATCACAAGGATATCGATGTAAGCGTTTACATCATATTTCATCTCTTTTTTATTTTTCTTTCTTTTGTCTACTTTCACATATAACAATAGGTTTGCCTATCAATCTCCCCCTCAAACATATGTTACATCAAGAAAGACAAAAAAGATTTGCTATTCTCTGGTGGCGCCTTCACGCTATCAGTCTTGAAGGCTAACTGAGGCAGTGCACAACCTCACTTTGTCAATACCGACAACTTTGGTCAACATGTCTGACGGGTTCTTTGATCCTGGTATCTTCTGCAGGGAAAGGTTCCTTCGTTTATCAACTATCGGATATGATGATACCTGAACTAGATATGCTTCGATCTTGCATAAAACATTGGATTCTTGGCAAGATGAATTGCAATCTGGCTATCGTTGAAAAGCTCACAATTGTCCTGCTCTTTACCTAGCTCTTTAAGAAAATTCTTGAGCCAAATCATCTCTTTTCCAGCTTCTGAGATAGCCATGTACTCTTCTTGAGTGGTAGATAAAGCAACACTTTTCTGAAGTCTGGACATCCAACTAATAGCAGTGCCACCCAAGGTGAACACGTATCCCGTGGTACTTTTTCGACTATCCAGATCACCGCCTAAATTTGCATCAGCAAAACCTTGTAAGATAATATTTCTCTTTTTAAAACAAAGTGCCATACTTGAGGTGCCTTTGAGATATCGCAATATCCATTTTACACCTTCCCAATGCTCCTTTCCTGGATATGACATGTATCTGCTGACAACTCCAACAACATGAGCAATGTAAGGTCTAATGCAAATTAAGGGTGTATAACGGGCCGGGTAGGATCGGAACCGGCCCGGCCCAAACCGGTTTAAACCGGAATCGGACCGGCCTGGTTCATAGGGGGCGGGTGGGCTGGGTTCGTTGGGGGAAGGGGTTTGGTCCGTTCATTTCAAATTAGCGGTTAACCAGACTGGTTAAGCCCGATCCGGATGAACAGTGTCAATACCGGTTTAACCGGCCCGGTATATTGGCTAATTTTTTTTAAAAAATCTGGCACGTGTGGGGCCCACTGACCAAAGGCAACGGTCATAAATTTGACTGTTCCATTAGCCAACAGATTTATTGCAAAAATAGCCCTTTTAAAAAATATTTTTGACCATTTTTGATTTTACAAAAATAACCTTTTCTAAAACTATAAATACCCCCTTCTCTTCTTCATTTCTCACTCAAATCTCATTTCTCTATCTCAATTTCTCTTATTCTCCAATATCCAATACTTGAAGTCTTCAATTCATCCTTTCATCTTCTAATTTTATTTGGCTCTCTTTTCTTGAATCTAATTTATCGAAATTTGTCATTCGGAATTTGAAGTTTGAAGTTTAAAATTGAAATACTTGCTTGATGTTTGTTCGTGGTGACACCGAGTTGCGTAATCAAGTGCTCAATTTATTGTCGAATTCGGTGCACTCCCTCAAACTCTTTCTCTTATTTAATATTTTAATTGCATATTTAATTTTAGCTTATACTTTAACTTTTACAATATGTTTAGTGTTGTTAAAAGAGCGTGTAGAAAAGTTATTGGTAGGGGTGGAAATAAAAAGAAAGGTAGTCCTGGAGCTTCTGGTAGTAATAGTAATGACCCATTAACACATGTTTCTGAATCATCGCCTAATGATAATGTAGATATAGATTATGAAAAATTGCAAAAAGATTTTGGAATAGAAGATAATGAAATAGGAATAGATGATGAGATACCACCTACACCTACTAGTGGTGGAGTTGGTAGTATTGGAGTTGGAGTTGCTAGTGCTACAAGGGGTGGTGGTCGTGGCACCACTCCTGGTAGACCACATGTGGCTCCGACTTCTACTCGTAGAAAAAAAAGTAAGATTTGGAATTTTATTGAAATAATAGAAGGTACTGATAGAGTTAGATCAAAATTTGTAACGATACTTTTAAACATTTGACTGGAGGAAATTTAAGTGGGACTGAGACGCTTAGTAGACATATAAGAATTGACCATCCCATAGAATTGGACACTGATGGAGATGCAAATCAAACAACTATTAACCCTATTACTGGAGATCTAGTAAAATATGATAAAATGAGAAATCGTGAGGAATTGGCAAAAATGATTTCTTTGGGTTGTCTACCTTTTTCTTTTGCTTCATGTAAACGTCTTCTTCAAGGTCACCATGCAAGAAAGCAGTTTTAACATCTAGCTGCTCCAAACGCAAATTTTCTGCAGGTACGATACTTAGCACCAACCTGATAGTAGTTAATTTGACTACATGAGAGAAGATCTCGGTGTAGTCAATTCCTTCCTTCTGCTGAAAGCCTTTTACTATTAATCATGCTTTGTATCTCTTTTTACCATCATGCTCTTCCTTGACTCTGTACACCCACTTGTTTTGCAATGCCTTCTTTTTTTTGCAACTCCGTAAGTATCCATGTTTTATTCTTTTGAAGAGAATTCATCGCTTCTTTCATGGCTAGCTTCCACTTATCAAAGTCTACCACCTGCATTGCTTCAACAAAATGCTCTGGTTCTCCAACATCAGTTAGAAGTAAATAGTGAAGAGAGAGATTTAACCTATATGGAGGATTCGTGACTCTTTTAGATCTCCTCAATATAGGTTCATGAGTAACAGAATCCGAATTTGATTCAGGTCCTGATTCCAGATTTGGTTATGCATTTTATTCTATCTCTAGTTCTGGTTCTGGTTCTGATCCAAGTTCAGCTTCTAGTTCTTCTTCAGATTCGGCTTCTGGTTCTTCATCTTCAATTTCAGAATCAGTTGTAATCCCTCTAGCCACTTCATTTTCTGAGGTTTCTTCTAACTCAACTGTTTCAGACATTGTCTGTTTGCTGGTGTTGGTTGGTTCTACTTCAAGCTTGTCCTTGTACATCACATTTTCATTAAATATGACATTCCCGTGTCTTAGGATCTTTCTATTCTGATCATCCCAAAACCAATAACCAAAATTATCATCACCATAACCAATAAAAAAACATTTTTTTTGCTTTAGGATCAGCTTATTTCTATCATTAGAGTTTACATACACATAAGTAACAAAACCAAAAATTTTCAAATGTGAGAGAGTTACCTCATTTCCTGTCCATACCTCCTCAGAAATTTTAAAATTCAGCGGTACAGAGGGTCCTCTATTTATGAGGTAAGCTGTCGTGTTAATAGCCTCAGCCCAAAAATACTTCGGCAATCCAGAATGCATTCTCATACTTCTGGCTCATTCATTCTGGGTTCTGTTCATCCTTTCAGCAACGCCATTTTGTTCCGGTGTTCCAGGAACTGTCTTGATCATTCTGATCCCATTCTCCGAGCAAAATGCTTTGAACTCTCGGCTATCATATTCTCCTCCATTGTCAGACTTCAGACATTTTAACTTTAGGCTTGTCTGATTTTCAACTTCAGCTTTCCATCTTTTAAAGGTAACAAATACATCAGATTTATTTTTCAGAAAATAAACCCATACCTTTCTTGTGGAGTCATCAATGAAGGTGACATAGTAGCATAAGCCTCCTAGAGAAGTTACAGGAGCTGGTCCCCACACATCTGTATGCACTAGTTCCAGATTCTCTTTCTTTGGCGTCTTTCCCACCTTTGAGAAACTAACTCTCTTTTGTTTACCGTAAATGCAATCTTCGCACAAACCTAATTCAACATGTTTTAGGTTTGGCAACTTTTCTTTGGATGCCAACAACTTCATTCCCTTCTCACTCATATGCCCGAGCCTCCGGTGCCACAATGTTGTATCACGACCATGATCAACCGTTGCTATAGTATCACTTTCTATTGCATTTGCATACAGTGTTTCCCTTTTGAAGCCTCGTTCCACAACCAAATTTCTTTTGGTTTCCACGATCCGTTGCCGAATGTTGTTGTATATCCTTCATCGTCAATCTGACCCATAGATATCAAATTTTTCTTGAGGCCAGGAACATGTCGTACATTTTGTAATTTCCATAGCGCGCCTTGTGAAGTCTTTATATGAACTTTACCTTTTTCGGCAATGTCGAGAGATTCGCCGTCTGCTAGATAAACTTTCTCAAATTTTCCAGCAATATAATTATGCAATAATTTTTTGCATGATGTAGAGTGAAAGGATGCACCTGAATCCAGAATCCAAGATTCGACTGGACTGTCTGCACAATAAATTAGTGCATCACCGACTTGTTCAGCAATTATATTTGCTGAATTTTCTTCCTTCTTCTTCTTTGGTTCTCTACACTAGCTACTGTAGTGACCCCTTTTATCGCAATTCTAACAAGTAATGTCCTTGCGATTTTTGGATTGTCCTCTTCTCCTTGACTTTGATCTGCCACGACCATGACCCTGTCCTCTTTGGTTGATTCTCCCCCTGCTTTCAGTACTTAAATCAGATCGTTCAGAATCACTTGATTCTCTTCGGCGAATATCTTCGCTTAGAACCAAGTCTCTAATATAACTCAATTTAAGTCTGGTACTTCCTGATGAACTGCTATCTGCAGTTACTGTTGCAGACCAATTCTCCGGTAGAGATGATATTAGAATCAACACTCTGATCTCGTCATCAATTGTTATATTAATAGAACTCAACTGAGTTAATATTGTATTAAACTCATTGATATATTCCGTGACTGATCCACCTTCTGTCATCTTTAAGTTGAACAATCGACGCATCAAATAGACTTTATTTGAAGCAGATGGTTTCTCGTACATATTTGATAACGCCTTCATCAGGCCTGCAATGGTCTTCTCGTTAATGATGTTAAAGGCCACATTTCGTGTTAGCATCAAACGAATCACACCAAGAGCTTTATGATCTAATAGATCCCAATCTGCTTTGGCCATAGTCTCAGGTTTCACCTCGCTCAAAGGTAACTGCAAATTTTTCTGGTACAAATAATCCTCTATTTGCAATTTCAGAATCCAAAATCTTTGTCATTGAACTTGTCAACCTTAACCTTCCCTTCTTCCGATGCCATGGTTCACAAAACTTTTATGTGAATAATGCCCGTGAATAGTACGATGATCAATAGTATTGTTCTTGTCTACCAGAAATACACTGTCGGTGCTCTGATACCAGTTGTTGGAAGCGTGTCAAGGCTAATAGAAAGGAAAGAATATTTAGAGAGAAGCAATAAATTGCACAAGACAAGACAACACAAGATTTACGTTGTTCGGCAATTTTTGCCTACTCCACGGTCACACAAAGAATAACTCTTTATTAACTAAAGAGAGAAAGAAGAAGTTTTGGGATGTTCTACAAATAAAAATGTAGAACCCTATTTATAGGCATTTGGAATGACCTGCCAAGGTAAGCGCTTACATCACAAGAATAATGAGGTAAGCGCTTACATCACAAGAATGTCGATGTAAGCGCTTACATCATGATGTAAGCGCTTACATCATATTTTATCTCTTTTTGATTTTTCTTTCTTTTATCTACTTTCACATACAACAATAGGTTTGCTCCTATCAAGGGGTACATTATGATACTCTAAAATTTTCATGCCAAGGTTCACATGATGTGACTATTATAGGGGATTCCGCGGGAGCATTTTACATACAACTAATAGCTTTGTATATGATGCCGCCTGAACGGAGAGAGGATTTTCCTAAAACAAAGATACAGGAATGTGAGGAAACAAGATGAAGCTTATTTTGCTGTCCAGGGAGTTGTTGACTAATGAGCTAAAAATGTGTGACGTTTGGGAAGCATGAGCAACTCTTCGCACACGAGAGAGAAATGAAAAGAGATTGACTGGTCAAGGTTGATTGATCTGGGTGCTTTTCTTGCTGCGACTACCTTTCTATTTTCAAAAGTTTATATAGAAATGGTAGGCACTAGAAGTGAGTGAACTACTGGGGGAAAAGGGGGCAACCTCTCTATAGAAGGGAAGGGCCTCTCCTTTGAATTAAATGATGTCTTCTATAATGAATTTTTTGCTAGATTATAGTTATTAGATTGGAAGAAACTATAGTTTTATGTTCCCAACAAGGATTAGCAAGAAAAAGGAGAACCTTTATGGGAGTTTTCATCCCTCAGAGGTACAATTTACTTCCTTAAATGTGTTCACTTTCTCTAAAGTCAAGAAATCCCCGAGAGCTACTAGCGCACGCCGCACAGTTCAAAATTCCGTGAACAATGTGTCCGCCCTTAAGTCATCGCTATTGAAATATCATACTTTTATCTATCAGAAGATCTAAAGTCGTGATTTGCTTAACTCATACATCACACGCTACACTCTTAACACTAGACCAACGTCCTACAGCAAATGCGTTATCTTTCACTTAATCATTGTCATCTCAACATTATTTGATTGAGAGTATGATTTTGACGATAATTTTTACATGACTTTTCATATTAATATCGGGCAAAAGTTTAATGTATCCTTTGAAGTTTGAACTGTGATTTCTGGCTATAGTGGGGTTGGAATTCCACACCTAAGTGATGTAAGGTAAAGTTGCAACTGTTAGGCTGCAAGTGCAATCCTAGTTATCAAAGGACTAGATCTTTGGTTATGATTATCCATCAGTTAGTTTTCCGAATGGTGACCTAGATAAAAGTTGCAGAGATCGCAGGTACGAACTTTAAAGTCACTTAAAATATGGATAATGGATTTAGTTACGAATATCGTAGAATGTACTTTGAGGTAAAATAGACTCAATTCTGATATGTTTGACATTGGGGGGTTTATTGGGGGGAGAGGGGGAGGTCATCCTTATCTATGAATGGTCAGGTCATCCTTGTTTATGAATGGTCAGGTCCTTTTCCTAGGCATATTGATCCTTTAAGCAAGTCACTTCCAAAATTCCTTAAATTGACCTAACCCTTATGTTGAGTCTGGAACCTAAATATTGGTTTTTTTAACTCAAAACACACAAACAGGTCTTTTAAAAAAAATACTATTCTATATATAACGTATAAATTGAATATGCTATACATTCACGGTGACGGTTGTCGTTAAATATAGCGTGTTCCATTTATATGCTATACATATAACGTACTACATGAAAATATTATCCTATGACTTAGACCCCATCAATAAGTGAACTGAAAAGTTCAATTATTTAACTGTATAGCTTATTGTTATAAGACGCTCTATGTAGAAAAAATTTAATATTCCGAACTAATCATTTCCTATATAAAGTGGTTAAAACTTTAGGAAAGTTCGTACACATACAATTCTTACTCCCTTCAATATTTTCTTCTCCTTAATTTTTGAAGTATTTTTTTGTATGTCCGAAGAGCGTAGAATAAGAGTTTCATTATATTGGGAGGGGGGGGGGGGTGAGGTTGTGACGAAGAATAACTCTGTGAGGTATAGTTTATCTCCACAGAGTCCTCTTAGTATGGACTATAATAAATCAATATCGTTATTACGGAAAAAAATGAGTGAGATGAGGCGTTTAGTGACACTTAAAGTAACCAGAAGATATTCGTATTCCGTCGCTCCGCAAGGGGTTGCTTTTTACTCGGAGTTAAACATCTACGATGATGAAACTTTGAGGGATTTTTTGAGGACTCCGGATGAATACAGGGAATATCTTGTGATAAATGTGTTGGATATGTACGTCAAGGTTGAAGACATTATAATCAATGAGGTGGCCGTATTGGTTGCGGATAACCTCCAGTCATCGGCTGGCTATTCTGGAAGAGTTTTTGCCAGACAGGTTCCGGATGAAAGAGTTTTCCTTGATTTAAACTTATCCCCGCCTGCTGTACATAATTCACAAAAGGAGTGGTAAGCTTCAATTTTTCTTATTGTTACGATATACATTTTTGTTATAGAGAGTTTCTATTAACGCTTATATATTTAAAAGGAGGTACATGCCGGATTTGAATTTTACAAGTTATGAACCCTAGCATAGTTTTGGTGGTCCATCCGGGAGCCATAACCTACATGAAAATGTCCATCATAGAATTTCATCACATTACAACTTGTAAGTAAAGTGATACGACTATATGAAAAGTATTTTTTAAATTCAGCATCTTATTAATTTGTTGATTGTGCAGTGAAAACGAGGATGTTGAAGCAAATATACTCACTCAATTGCCCGAAGACAAAGTACTGAATCGGGATATGGCAGATGCACAGAGTGAGGAAGAGAACAGTGATTACGACAACAATGCTGATGAATCTGGAGAGGAGACACCCTTTGCTCGTGAGGATGGTTATGAAGAGGATGAGGAGGAAGGACTTGATTTGAAGAAAGAGTATGCTCCACCCCCTCCCCTCCTAGAAGAAGGGTGTATGAGTCCCAAGTGTCGTTTCATCCAAGGGAGGTTCCTTTCCTTGATAACTTGCCAAACATGCCGGATGTGGAAGCTCTCACAAGGGATTTTGATGAAATTCGGACAGCAATATGGGATGAATCTAGACCAAAGGTGTTGGAAAAGGGCATGCTTTTTCTGATAAAGAGCGCCTAAGCATGGCTTGTATAATGAAGAATGTAAAAAAGTGTCGTGAGATGACGGTATGGGATTCAAGTCATGTTGTATACAAGGTTGTTTGTTATAGGTGGTTTTGGCCGTGTCAATGGATGTTGCATGCGATGAAGAAGAAGACAAGTTTGTGAAAAGTGGGTAAAAATACATTCCTACCCACACATGCGAAATGGACACATTCAACGGGAATCATTTCAACTTGGATATTGACTTGATTCTCTTGTTCTCATTCCACACATCGAAGCATCCATAACATATAAAATCAAAGAGTGCATTACAGTAGTCCACCAGGAACATGGCCATACAATTACTAAAAGAAAGGCATATCTCGGGTGCAAAAAAGTGTTTGAAATAGTTTATGGTAACCGTGATAAGTCATTTGCAGATCTCCCTAGGTACATGGCTGCACGACAGCACTTTAACCCCGGGACGGTTGTTGAATGGAAGCTTGAGCGTAGTCCAGGTAAACCAGAATATATATTCAATTACGTGTTTTGGGCGTTTAAACCAGCAATTGATGGATTTTTGCATTGTCGGCCGGTAATATCCATAGACGACACTCATGTCTATGGAAAGTACGATATCAAGCTGTTGATAGTCATGGCAGTAGATGCTAATGGACATATATTTTCTCTAGCTTTTTCTATTTGCGCCAATGAAAGCCAAGAGACGTGGACGCTGTTTTTGAACCACTTGAAAGAGCACGTTGTCAAACAGCGTTTTGGTATTTGTCTAATATCCGATCGGTACGGTGGTATCTTAAGTTCTATGAAGCTACCATCGTTACTGCGTTAGGCACCTTAATGCCAATTTCTTCTTCGTTATGGTGGCAAAATGGATAAAAAATAGTTATCCATCTATATTATCTACTAAACAATAGGTTGAATAATGAACTTTTTAAAAAAGAGATCAAATATGTATAATAACCATATTACTAATGCATTTAACTTTTACAGTTGGTAAAGACTCAAATTGGGGGTTTTTCACGTTTGGGAAACTAGGAATTCTCCCAAAGTGATCATGTTAAAAAATTATGGATAATATGGGTAAATGGTTACCTATATTATCCGTCGATTAATTTATTTTCTATCTTTATTAAATATGGACTGAGTCGAATAATTTATCTGTTTTTTATATTATTCATTTTTTAACCCGTCCGCGTTCAATCCGCCCACGGGTTTGTGACCCCTACTTCTCCGTATTTCAGTATATCAAATTTTAATGTTAAAAGATACAAAAGGCTAACAAAACCAAAACGTTTGCTTTTTCAAGATTTATCATCTAAGTGCCAAGTATTAGAATAACGCTTTCTGGAGGAACATACAACATACATGATACATGTATCCGTAATAGAAGTTTCCAATGGGTATCAAATATACGGAATATCCAATTAGGCAAAAGTGTAGTGGAAATTCGTTAGAAATTACTAAGAAGCTATAGGAAACATTGGAGTGTTAGGATCGAAAAAATTAGGTGTCATACGAAACCTAGCAAAATAAACCTTGAACGACGATAAATTATACAACAAAGGAGAAATCTACCAAAAGAGATACAAACATTTAACGTGGTTCGATCAACTGACTTACGTCCACGACGGAAAAGAGCAATCCACTATATAAAAGAGTGTACAAAATATCGAGAGAACAACCTCACGAAGAGGCAAATACAAGTGACATACACTAATACTTATCCTATAAAGTTCTCCCCCTAAACACGACTCTCAAGCCCCATATGGCTACATTGTGGATATTACTGAATGAGAAGGACGGATCTTCAATTCATAGAACTCCAAACATTTTCCCCATGAAAGGGAATTAGCCAAATATGAGAGATTTATGTTTCTTTCTAAGAATAGGAAAACTCAATTATGGTAAACATGTTGTCCCTTTTTTCATGAGATAGGAAAACCAATTACGGTAAGAAAATCTTGACAAGCACCTAACAATTTTCCCCCTTGGCCTAAATTTTCTGACAAAATAAACTTGGTCCACCTTCTTCATATAGCCTTCAACAGGTCGTATCTCCAAATCTCCATTGCAAAGGTTGTCTCAACGTGTATAGCACACCGATCAAATTTCTAACACGAAAAATATGATTACAGTCAAATAGGTTATGGCTAGAACTGAACCCACCAAGATGAACCTGTCTTGAACCTCGCTCTGATACCACTTGTTAGGACCGGAAAAATCAGGTGTCATGCGAAATCTAGCAAAGCAAACCTTGAACGACGATAAATCATACAACAAAGGAGAAATCTACAAAAAGAGATATATATATATATATATTTAATGTGGTTCAGTCAACTGAACTATGTCCACGGCGAAGATGAGCAATCCACTATATAAAAGATAGTACAAAATATCGAGAGAACAACCTCACGAAGAGGCAAACACAAGTGAGACACTAACACTTTTTCCGTAAAGTTCTCCCTCTAAATACGACTCTCAAGCCCCATATAGCTACAATGTGGATGTTGTTGAATGATAAGGAAGGATCCTTAATTTATAGAAGTCCAAACTTTTTCCTACAAGAAAAAAGACTAGCCAAATATGGAAGATTTGAAATTTCCTTCTACAAGAAGGAAAAACCCAATTAAGGTAAACATGTTGCCCTTTCCTTCAGCAAATAGAAAAACCAAATATGGTAAGAAAATTATGGGAAACACCTAAGAATTCTCCTCATTGTCCTGAATTTTCTGACAAAATAAATTTGATCTACCTTTTTCACATAGCCTTCAACAGGTCGTATCTCCAAATCTCCATCACAAAGTTTGTCTCAACGTGCGTAGCACACCGATCAAACTTCTCAGAGAAAATCACGATTATCGTCAAATGTGTTGCGACTAGAACTAATCCCGCCAATATGAACCTGTCTTGAACCTTGCTCTTATACCACTGTTATGTCCAGGAAAAGGCAAACGCAAAAAATAAAGAAGATAAAGAATACCCAATTTTAATTTGAAAAACCCTTAAAATCTAAGGTAAAAATTACGGGATCATACAGATCCAAAAAGATCTACTATAACAATAAGAGGGTTACAAAAGTTCTGTAAATTGGCTACACAACAAGTGTCAAACATGGAGCAACAACAGCAACAAAAGCAATAACTAATTAATTGAAAAAAGAGGAGAATCCACAAAAATAAAGTTGTTGTTCAAGGCTCAAAGTTAGATGCTACGAGAAGGTTGCTTACCATCAGAGCAACCAAACAAAAAAAAAAGATGCTACGAGCCTCCAAATCGGATCTCCACCGTTCAAATCAAAGATAAAAATGTTACGAACACGTAACTAAAATTTAGTTCGATCCAACGGTTAACGAATCGTAAACGCAATTTCAAGTTGGGTGGTCAGAATAAAAATCTGCAACAATACAAGTTCTTTTCTTCTCTCTTCTCTCTTAATGAAAGCTATCTCAAAAACTACTCTTATGTGCTTAAGTTTTTCAAAGACTTCTACCAATGAACATATAATAATTCATCAAGGTTATCCTTATTATAGATCATGAGTGGTGCTTTCTCTTAAAGCCAAAACCTACTCAAAATAGGAATAAACACCGAATTCAATTCTGAATAGGAATGGAAACCAAAAGAGAATAGGATTAGGCCATTGGGCGTTTGGCTGGACAACATAGGCATGAGCCCAATAAACTCCCCCTCCAGCCAAGGGGACAAATGTGTATTCAAGTAGAGGAACTATTGACAGACTTTATGCCTGCCAATTTTTTGCAAAACGTATGCTTATCTACAAGCTTAACTACGAAGTCCTCAGATTGCTCCATATAAATCTACTTATCTAAATCACCATGAAGAAAAGCAGTCTTGACATCCCTCTGCTCAACCTATAAATCTAGACTTACGCTAAGCCTAAAACCACACGAATAGAAGACATCTTCACAATAGGAAAGAAATTTTTATCAAAGTCAACTCCCTTCTTCTGGCCAAAACCTTTAACAACTAACCTCACCGTGTATCTACGCGCAGAGGTATGGTTATCGTGCTTTATTCTGAATATCCATTTGTTAGATAAAGCTCTCTTACCTTTCGGCTATTTCACTAACTCATATGTGTCATTTCCATGGAGTGACTTCATCTCATCTTCCATGGATTCGATCCACTGATCTTTGTGAGTATCTTACATGGCTTGATAATAATTCTCAGGTTACATACTCATCAGGAAGATAGCACATGGATTTTTGCTTCTTCCTTATAGATCTTCTAAGAGATATTTTAGGAGCATTCGAAGTAGTTACCTGTGTAGGAATTGGTTGTTGAGAAACCACAACTTCATCAACTGAAGCATCCATAAAATCTATACCACGATGATCATTTTGATCTTGATCACTATTTTCATCATTGTCTTAGGTTCCTTCATATGCAATAGGTGCCTTTGAAATTAAAACTGGATCAATATCAACTAAGCTCTCATTACTATGAGAATCTATCTTCTCAGCTTTGCTAATATCTTTAATAGTTTGGTCTTCAAAGAATATTGCATCACGACTTCTAATAAGTTTATTATCAACTGGATCATAAAAAGGATACCCAAACTCATCATAACCGATAAAGATGCACTACTTAGTTTTGACATGCAGTTTCGATCTCTCATATTTAGGAACATGCACACAAGCTTTTACACCCAAAAACTCTCAGGTGATCATAAGAAACATCTTTGGCAAATCAAACTCTGTCCAAGACATCACCATCCAAAGCAACAGTAGGACACAAATTTATAACATAGGCAACAATGTTAAGTGCTTCTGCCCGAAATGTATTTGGAAGTTTAGCCTATATAAGTAAGAATCTAACATTCTCAACTAGAGTTCTATTCATCCTCTATGCCAAACCATTCAATTGAGGCATCTTGGGTGGAGTTTTCTGATGATGAATTCCTTGTTACATGAAATAGTTATCAAAGGGGCCACAATATTCACCACCATTGTCAGCGCGAGTACATTTTAATTTCTTCCCCGTCTGTCTCTCAGCTAAGGCCTGAAATTCCTTAAACACGCCAAGCGCTTGATCTTTAGATTTTAAAGGATATACCCAGAGCTTACAAGAATGATCATCAATAAAGGTCACAAAGTAAACTGCACCACCTTTTGACTTTACTTTAAAAGGACCACAAATATCATAGTGTACTAGCTCCAATAATTCGGGATTTCTAGAAGGAGGATGGCCATGAAAGGAAACCCTTTTCCGTTTTCCAGCTAAACAATGGATACACTTTTTCAGCTTTGCTTTTTCAATCCTGAAAGCAAACTTTTCTTAGCCAAACACGTAATCCCCTTATCGCTCATACGACTCAATCTTCTGTGCCACAATTCTGATAAAGTGTCACGTTCTACCAGATTTATTGAGTCATTAAGAATAGAGCCCCGTGTCACATATAAATATCCATACTTGACTCCGTGAGCCACTACTAACGAGCCCTTAGTGAGTTTCCATTGGCCATTAAAGAGGGCATTATAGTAACCTTCATCTTCTAATATTCATGCGGAGATCAAATTGAAAGGAAAATCTAGAGCATGCTTGACATCTTGAAGAACTAGCGTTGAACCATTATTAGTTTTCAAACAAACTGTGACAACACCAAACACCTTAACTTCACTGGCATTGTTCATTTTTAACACTCCAGAATCAACATGAGTATAAGATGAGAAAAAGTCTTTTCTTGGTGTGACATGAGAGGTAGCTCCAGAATCTACTATCCGGCTCGTCTCATGGGATATCAAATTGATGAAATTTTCATCATAAGCAAAAAGAAGGTCATCTCGAACAATAGCAGCAACATTATTGTCGTTATTTTCAACTTTCTTTCCTTCTCTAATGTCTTGATTCAACTTGCGGCAAAATCTTTTGATGTGTCCTTTCTTGCCACAGTGGTTGAATGTAATATTATAGTATTTTGACCTTGAATTACTTCTACTTTTACCACTATTCCTCGAGCCTCTTGTTCTATCTCTCCCCCGGTCTTCTGTAACCAGGATATCTTCTTGCGAGGACGAACCTTTGGATTTTCTCCTTACTTCCTCGTTCAATACACCACTCTTGGCATATTTCATGGTCACCTTACGTCCAGGAGCTGAATTGTCAAAGAAATACGAAGAGTTTCGGAAGAGTTTGGGAGAGTATTAAGAAGCCAAAGTATTTGTATTTCATCGTTAAAATTAACTCCCATTCCAGACAACTGATCAAGGACGCCCTAAAAATCATTAATGTGATCAAGGATAGGGTTGCCCTCCTTGTATTTAAAGGTCATCAATTTTTTTAGCAGGAACAACATGTTGTTCCCAGTTTTTGAATCATAAAGAGCCTCTAGATTTTCCCACAATGAACTCGCATGTGTCTCATTCACAATATGCTTGAGAACATTATCTTCAACCCATTGGAATACATATCCACATACTTGTTGGTGCTCAAAATCCCAATATTTATTAGATACACTCTCAGGTTTATGAGCTGCAAAAGCGGGTAGATACATCTTCTTCACAAATAATAAGTCTTGCATCTTACTTCTCCAAACATTATAATTTCTCCCATTTAAACATACCATCTTGCTCATATTTGCCTCAATTCCGTAACAACCCGGATAAATAACCAAGGCTTTGATACCACTTGTTAGGACAAAAAAAGTCAGGTGTCATGCGGAATCTAGCAAAGCAAACCTTTAACGACGATAAATCATACAACAAAGGAGAAATCTACCAAAAGAGTCACAAACATTAACATGGTTTGGTCAACTGACCTACGTCCATGGCAGAGATGAGCAAGCCACTATATAAAAGAGAGTACAAAATATCGAGAGAACAACCTCACGAAGAGGCAAACAAAAGTGACACACTAACACTTGTCACGTAAAGTTCTCCCCCTAAACACAACTCTCAAGCCCTATATGGCTACATTGTGGATGCTACTAAATGAGAAGGACGGATCTTCAATTTATAGAACTCTAAACCTTTTCCTCCATGAAAAGGGAGTAGCCAAATATAAGAGATTTGTGTTTCCTTCTAAGAATATGAAAACTCAATTATGGTAAACATGTTGTCCTTTCCTTCATGAGATAGGAAAGCCAATTTGTTTGACTCAACAAATATCAAAACATTTTTGAACAAATCAATCAAAGATATTAAAGGGATAAATCTTAGCTAGGTATAATATTCTCTAGAACGAAAGATGGGTAAGGAGAATACGGATAATAAGATTTCTTTATCTATATAGATCAACCAATAAATTTTCTCCCTTGTTTATGTAGGCAAGTTTACAGTATGTATTATGAATCAGTCAAGAAGTGCCCCTTACAAGATTGTCGTTTGCTATATATATATATATACACACACATATATATATGTACATATATATATATATATATATACATATATATATATGTACATATATATATGTGTGTGTGTGTATATATATATATATATATATATAAGAAATGAAACCCTTCTAACCTATAAAAGTCAAATTATAAGGAATATTCGAAGGAGTATTCCAAGTACCCCCTAATGTGGGCCCGTATTATTACAAGGGTTGTACAAACTCTTGTTTGTTTTAATGTCGTCCTCCGCAGGACGTCAGGTTACGAGGACCTCACCGTTCGTTGTACTCATCGACGATTGAGGTTATTCAAATTTGAACTCATACACAATTATGGTAAGAAAATCTCGACAAACACCTAAATATGGAGGAAGTAGCTAGGAGAGGTGTCTCTGAGAGGCCTCATTAATTTGTATCTGTATGGGACGAAATTAGGTTCGTGATAATTAACATGTCTAATTGACTCTCAAGCTCGTTCAGGCTAATAGCAAGCATAATCATTCGCTGATAAAGGTATTCCGAGGTTACTCGACCTAATTAACGAGACCACGGCCTACTCATTGTTCACGGACGTCCCTTCGATTCAAACACGGCCGCCATTGCCAGCTGGCAAGATTCACATCTATAAATATTAAGATAAAGAACCCTAAAAAAGGGGGTTGCTTCTTCTTCTTGACCCGTACTTCTAAAAAAGGGGAACAAATCATTGTAAGGTTCTGATTCCCCCTTAATCATGGAGAGGCAGACCATGCCGATCTTAATCAATAAAAGATCTCCTTCCCCCTCCTTAACTTATAACCTTTGTCTCATTTATTTTCCGTCTGGTTGTATGATTTATTACGATCTGCTATAATTGGCCCTCTCTTTATTTTAATTAATTTATGCTTATAAGTGGACGAGAACTTTGAGCTAAATAATTTGGCGACATCTGCGGGGATTTAAAAGCAGAATCGCGTAGTTTATCTTTGGACCAAAAAGGAAAGAAAATAACCCAACTTGGACAAGCCTGAACGGCATGGATGAAAGGGATTCAAAAGCCTCGACACGTGCTTGCTTCCACGTCCTGCGTCCCCGAGCAAGGGGAAGAAGAAGAAGTAGTAGATCCCCCATCCCTACAGAAAAATGTGCATAAGGTACCTCACCCCTCTTTTACACGGAGTCCTTCCAAAAAGGAAAAAAGTAAAAAAGCATCTCGAACCGGGATCTGTAACGGGGTAACCTATATGAACCAGTCAAGTAGACTACAAGCACGAGTCTCCCAAGATCCTAAACCAGAATCAAATCCCGACACCCAACACGAAGAGGGCTATGCGGGAGGACACGAAAGTTCAACTATGAGTCGAACTGGGACTCAGGCCAAGTGCCTTTGCTATTGAAAAATATAAAAGGTTCAACTATGGTTGAACGACAACTCAGGCTACATGCCTCCGCCCAAAAGATCAACTACGGTTGAGCATCAACTCAGGCTACGTGCCTTCGTCTAAAAGTTCAACTACAAGTCGAACTGGGACTCAGGCCAAGTGCCTCGCCATTGGAAAATATAAAAGGTTCAACTACGGTTGAACGACAACTCAGGCTACGTGCCCTGCCCAAAAGATCAACTACGATTGAGAAACAACTCAGGCTATGTGCCTTCGTTTAAAAGTTCAACTACGAGTTGAACTGGGACTCAGGCCAAGTGCCTTTGCCATTAAAAAATATAAAAGGCTCAACTACGGTTGAACGACAACTCAGGCTACGTGCCTCCACCCCAAAAGATCAACTACGGTTGAACAATAACTCAGGCTACGTACCCTCGCCCAAAAGTTCAACTACGAGTAGAATTGGGGCTCAAGCCACACGCCTCCATCGCAAGAGTCACAAACTCAACCGCGGTCGAATCAAAGCCAAGAGTATGCATCTCCGTAGCTACGAGGCGGGCCGCGATCAGACAGAGCCGAGCACCGCCAAATGTTCAACCACGGTCGAACACCAGCTCGGGCCAAACGCCCCCGACATTCAAGTAAGTACGACTAACTTAAAACTAAAGTTTTGGCCCACGCAAAGTTCGGCCCAAGTCGAACTACAAGGCCGTGCTTTTCATCACCAGGGCCAGTAGTCAACTAAGCCCGAACTAGGACTAAGGCTATATGCTGCCACCACCCAAACATGGCTACAACCCGCTCCCACCAAGTGGAAGGAAGCGATGACCCAAAGCATCTATCTATGGCCAAAGCCATCTACACCAATTCCATCTTAAGGCAAGGAACCAATTCGAGGCCTCCTCGAACGAGCGCAAAAAAGAAACGTACGAATCAATTAAAAAACAAACAGAAAGGAAGAAATTCGCATATATTTACAATATCTACAAAGGGTTACCCCCAGTTACATTAGCCCAGAGCCGGTAAAAAAAAAGATAGCCAAATGACAAAAAAAAAGAAAGAGAAAAAGGAGAACGAAAACTAAAAACATATTACAAACTTTTTCTTTTTTCACTCGGCGCCGCCAGCGCTACCTTCAATACTATCAGCTCCCTCAGAGCCGTCATCCACTCCGGGCGTAGACGGGTCAAAACCACAGTCGAGTCGATCATCGTGAGCCTTCTGGAGGGCCTCTTCATAGGTGGCCTCAGGCATAACACCAACTTCCCACAACCTCCTATGCACATCGAGCAGGGCGTCGGCGTACGCCCAAAGTTCGCGAGCATGACCGAAAGAAGCACCCTGGTCCCTTAGGCATTGGTTCTTGACCTCCAAAGCTGCAATACTGTCTGCCGCAGCACGGGCATCCTGCTCACAGGTAGCAATGCGCCCCTCCAACGCCCTCTCTCGGAGAGAAGCCGCAGCCCTCTCCAATTCGCCTTCTCTTTCCTGGGCGCGGCTGGTCGCCTGCAGCACTTCGACCCTCACCAGGGCGTCCTCTATCTGCTTCCTCAAGGCCGCAGTCTCCGCCTTCAAAGCAGCCACCTACCTAGTCAAAACCCCAGCGGCCTCTGCTGCCGTAGCCTGATTTTGGTGCTCCCTCTCAGTAGCCGCTCTCCTCTGAGCATCTATCTCCATATTTCTTTGACGGAGCTACCCCTCAAGAGCATTTACCCTGTTAAGGGTCTGCTGCATATGAAGTTCTCTCCTCGCCAGCTCTTCTACTAGCTCCCGGTTCCGCGGGTCATTCCTTAAGTGTTCACGCAAGTCACCACACCGGTCCCGGTACCAGCGGTACTTCTCCAACAACCGCACAAAGAGTGCCGAGCGGACGCTGGCCCAGCGCATGCTCTCCACCTCCAATAAAAATGACTACAGCAAACAGAACAATAGTTAATACGAGAAAGACAAACTAAGAAAAGAAAAAATAGTGGAAATCGAGGCCTCCACTACTCGGGAGGTTGAAGCACCCGTGCTCGCCAAAACATTGGTGCCCGTTTCTTCCACCAAAATAGTTACTGAGGAACTACCCTCCCTCACAGCAACAGGAGCTGAAATTTGAATCACCGAAATGACTGTGTCACCTTGGCCTAAGCCAACCGGGGCAACCCCCACTAAATGCTTGCCCTCTGGGGGAGGATCCGCTGCATTCCCCTCCGCGTCCGATGACGGAGAATCCAAACTAATTTCCACCGGAAGGACCGGGGTGAACGCCACCCTACGCCGAACCAGCGGCCTCTCTTCTTCTTCCTCATCTTTATTCGGTGGCAACTCCACCTTAGAACGCATGGCCCCTGAAAATTCTTCAACTCGGTGCACGGACCGTGCTGGAGAATGAGCCGCTGAGGATTCAATTGATGTCGCCCTCGGGACTGGGCGAGGCGTTGACATCACAATCAATCAGGCAGTTGCCTCCGACCTATGGAAAGCAAGCTGAGGAGCCCTCCCGGGATGTGGTCGTCCTAACCAGCAAAGGAAGAAGGGTCAAGGAAAAGAAACTAGGAACCATGAAAGTAGAATAACATAGCAAGTCAGGTTCTTACCAGCGGCCAGTCTATGGCCATGGAACTCCGATAAAGATGCCCACGTGCGAATTCACGCTGTAACAGGAAGCACGGCCTCGACCCACTCGCGGGTTCTAGAAAATGGCGTCGGCGGTGCACCTCCAGCTATGGCACAAGAGGAAGGTCAGTACGCACGAACACGAAATAGGACATATAACCAAAAGAAATTAAGACCAACGTAAAATCAACTTACGTGCATTATTCCATTCCTCCAGGAAGTCAGTAGCACAAGCCACCAGGTGCTAGGTCCTGATGTAGAAAAAGTGCTCGTAAGGACAGGTATCGACCTCGTCATCAAGTTCCGCAATTAAGCCGTCGGCCCCACGAGGAAAAAACGGAATCATTGTGCCTCGTACTCTCTGGGAGGGGGTAGAGAGTTAACACGTGCCCAAGGGTAATCTCCCTCCGTGCCAACTCCGCATATTTAATCAACATCGCCAACAGCTTGTAGCAGGGAGGGACGAGCTGGCCGGGGCATACCCTATAGTAGCGGCAGAAGTCCACCACTAGAATTGGAAGGGGGAGTTTAAATCCTAGCTTGAAAGGGTAAGCGTAGAAAATGCAATACCCTCGGTGGTCGACATGAACCCTCTTCCCGCTCCCAGCGAGGACGATGTCAGCAAAACTAGGAATGTCACATTGATCCCTCAGTTGGGCGATGCCTACCTCCCCCATCAATGGGGTCTCGTCCACTTAGTCCTCTCCTTCAGGGTTGGAGAAATCAGTTATCGGACGCGGGCAGAGAAAGAATGTCGGTCACAGACGAAGGCCTATAATTATTCATCGAATCGGTGGTTCTCACCACTGTGGATGGACCCTCAGCCGCCATAACTGCCACCGGAGAAATATCGGAATGAGAGTTGCTCGCCATTGTCAATATAGTAAAAGGAAGTGAGCAAAATTCACCGGAAAAGTAAAAGAAGATGAAGAACTGACGATAAACGACGAAGAATGAAGTAACAAGGAGCAAAATATGAATTAATCGGAGAACCAGAAGAGATGTCTCTCTCAGAACTTCACTTAAGCAAATATTGGAAAAGTAAGAATGAATGTTACAACCCCTTATTTTGAATGTTACAACCCCTTATTTTTAGACAAAAAACAAATGGCTTTCACAAATCCCTAAGGCCATCATTAATTGCCTGACCAACCGCAAAACGGTTCGAGTCTACAGTAATGGACATCATTATGACAGATACCATGGAACGGTCATTCAACCGTCAATCAGCACGTCACTCGTGAAGCGTTGTAACGGTCCCAAAATACTAAAAGCATGCCCCGTGCGTCACCAAGCATATGACGCCTTCCTTATATGAGGTAAGCATGATTGTATCCTCCCCAAGCATATGTAATTGGCTATGGCCATCTCTAAATCATTAGTGGATACGACCATCTTCAAAGTAATGCTGGCTATGGCCGCCTCCGAAAGTAATATTGATTGCATCCATCTCCGAAGTAACCACGGCCACGGCCACGACCACCTCTTGGATATAAAATGGCTACGGCCATTCCTGAAGTAAGGACGACTACAGCCCTCTCAAAGCAATGGCTATCGCCGTCCCTTAACAATAAATTGACTACGGTCTCCTGCCAAAAGAAGGATACATGCAAATAAAATGGCAATGACCATCTCAGATATATGAACGTCCATGGCCCATCGCTCGTATAAAAACCAACCAAAGGACTGCGACTACGGTCTTCGAATGTAAAGTCATCTAACGTCAGTTCCATACGGTCAAGGATTGTCCCTGCAAATTGGCTACGACCGTCGACTTCTACAATATGATGCCCGCGGCTTAAATAGCTCCGGTCGTCTTCAACCACTACCAAGGACAAGGCAATAGTCGGCCTTAACCCTCGAGTCTCTCAGTATACAGCCGCGTAGTCCGCTCACCGAGTTCGACCGAGGTACAACCTCGATAAGCGGAGTGACTATGTGTATGTGCCGAAATTAGGTTCGTGATAATTAGCATGTCTAATTAGCTCTCAAGCTCGTTCAGGCTAATAACAAGCATAATCATTCACTGACAAAGGTATTCCAAGGTTACTTGACCTAATTAACAAGACCACGACCTACTCATTATTCACGGGCGTCCCTTCGATTCAACCACGGCCGCCCATTGCCAGCTGGCAAGATTCACAGCTATAAATATTAAGAGAAAGAACCTTAAAAAGGGGGGCTGCTTCTTCTTCTTCACCCCTACTTCTAAAAAAGGGGAACAAATCATTGTAAGGTTCTGAACTTCTCCATGGAGAGGCAGGCCATGCCAATCTTAATCAATAAAGGATCTCTCCCCCCTAACTTATAACCTTTGTCTCATATATTTTCTGTCTGGATTTATGATTTATTACGATCTGCTATGATTGGACCTCTCTTTATTTTAATTGATTTATGCTTATAAGTGGATGAGAACTTTGAGGTAAACAGTATCCTTTCACTTCTGGATGATAATATCCTTTTTTTTAAAAAGAAAAAGATGTCTTATAAGTGGGATTATATTATATCTCCATAAACACGTGTGTGTACGTTTATTTCTACATTTTTTAGCGTATCTTATCCTTTTCATTTTATGCTGGCTAAAAACTCAATAACAACCTAATTCCTACATCTCAAACTTTTATTTCCTATGTCATCAAATTTAAACCCAAAAAAATTATATCTTAAAGGCTCATAAAAGGTTTTGACACTTAAGCACTCAATCTTTGTAAACAGATAGATGCTAGCAAAAAGGAGGGATGTGAAATGTAATGAATTAAAGTAGAAAGAATGACAATCAATTATAGGGCAGGGGAGGTATATTGAAATATAGAGAGTTTATTCTTAGTAATAAAAAGGGACATGATATCTAATTTGAGTAATAGGTGTTAGAGGGATGATTTATTTTATGTTCAATTTCAAAGTCTAAAGATTACTATGCATGTGAATGAGAGAATCATGCTTTGATCAATCTCAAAAATCCCGGCAAGGGAGTAAATCAACAACACCAATAAATTTTTTTGTCACTATTCAGTGAAGTGTATTTCCGTCACTATTCATCGGGTATATCGCCGGAATTCGGTGGCGGATTGTCACAATTTTGGTGGCAAGACATCCCCTTCTCTTTGCGAACAATCCCCAATAGATTTTTTCCTCAAATCTATAGCTAATCTCCCTACATCTTAAATCTTATTTTTCAATTTACTGTAGCACTCTCAAATTCAGAATTTTTCAGCGCTACTACTTTCCGACAGAGTGTTCGTGATGGATCCTGGTTGACGTTCGTCGCAACTATGGAAGCTTCACCCTCTCCCCGACTTTGTGTTGTGGGAGAGGATAATCAAAACCATACAGAAAATCAATCAGCTCAAGATACAAAATAAACTTATGCATCGCAACTTGTTCGACAATATTCTGTCGCAACAAACTCAAATTTTGAACTCTGTCCTGTTACATTTGAGAATGGAATACCTACTGTTGAATTCACAGTAGATGAAGTGAATACATTCACCAAGGAGGAAGGTCTTCAACAAGTAGTTGTGATTAAATTCTCGTATGGAAAACCCGAGCTTCAGGAGCTGAGACAGATTTTACCGAAGCAACTAGATGTCAAAGGTAATTGTAATATAGGACAGCTAGAATATTGACATATTCTGGTAAGATTTGATCTATTTGAAGATTTTGCTAATGTCGTTTCAAGAACAACTGGTTATGTTAAGGCAAAAGGAGACGAGTTCTTCTTTAGGACATTCCCATGGACAATGGGATTTAATCCACGTGAAGAAACGTCAAAAGCTGTCGTTTGGATCTCTTTTCCTGAACTGCCAGCAAATTTCTTCGTAAAAAATCCTTAATGTCAATCGCTGCTACAGTGGTAAAGCCTCTAGCAGTAGATAAGGCTACTAAAAATCGAACGAGACCTAGTACGGCACGAGTAAAAGTCTTGATTAATTTGCTAGACAAACATCCAAAGAAAGTAAAGATCAAGATAGTTGATATCAAATCTGGGAAAATAGTCCAATACGACGGATCGTCTTTGATAACCTTCCTAAATACTGCACGTATCGTAATTACCAAGGTCATGATGTAAAATCGTGTCGTTGGAGTACAGATGAATTGAATGAACAAGCATTTCATGATCGAGATTCTGAAGGCCGGAGCAGGTTGACAAAATTAAGAGGTGACGCCAGAGAGTACCTCAATGCTAATCTTGTAGTACGAAGCAGTGAAAGGATTCTGCCTACTCTGACTGCTGATGCAACACAAAATATTGTTCCAGTTCCAATTGTTCCAGCTGCAGAAGTTCATTCAATGCCAAATGCTGATATTGAACAGCTGTGTAAAAAACCATCTATTGTTTTGAATGTTCACAGTGAACAAGTGGTGTCAAATTTGGCTGGGGTTCTTCCTAATGTGACTACTGATGCATGACAAAATATGGATTATGTTCCAGCTATTCCAGCTACAGAAGCTCATTCAATGCTGAATGTTGATATATAGCACAGCTGTGTAAAAATCCATCAACTGTTCCATCCAATTTGAATGTTCCCAGTGAACAGGTGGTGTCAAAATTGACAGTTGCATCTGCTGAGGCTGCACATCATAATGCAAATAGAATTGAACAATTGTTGTGTGAGCAGCATCTGTTAGGATTTATGCCCGTCACTAGAGGGGGGGTGAATAGTGCGGCACGAGAATATTGATAAATATTGCGGAATTAAAAAATGCAGGAATAAAATAAATTCGATAATTAAAATAACAAGGAAAGAACGCACCGAATTTATCCTGGTTCACCACAACTTGTGGCTAGTCCAGTCCCCGAGAGACTCTCTCGAGATTCCACTAACTCCGTTAAGCTTACGGGTGCTTAACAAACCGTTACACTTGCTCGTAGATGTACACTCTACAAGACTTCAACTTGCTCGAGGATACCGCACCTCAAGACTTCAACCTTGCTCGTGGATACCGCACCACAAGACTTCACACACTAAGACTTAGGGTACTTAGCGAACCCGACAATCAATGAGAAGATATGTTCTTCTCAAACACCTTTCTCTTTTACAACAAGAACTCTCTCAAAAGAGTAGATAAAGAGATACAAATTTAGCTCTATGAACAACTCAAAGTTGTCTCTCAAATGGCTCAACAAAAGCTCTAAAATGATGCTCAAATAATGTCAATATGTCATCAATATTGGGAGGTGTTGTGTTTTTAAAATCAGCTCAAAAGACCTCTTTTTATAGGTAAAAAATGGTGTATGTCTGTTGCTTAATTGGAAATCAATTATGCTGATTTTGTGCCAAGATAATCGATTATTCAGTATCTGATAATCGATTATTCTCCAACGTTCAGAAAATCAGAAGCTGATTTTCTGCTAAATAATCGATTGTCTGATACTTCATAATCGATTATTCTGTGGCAGTGTTCAAACACTGGCAACGGTCTACAGCATAATCGATTATGCATATACTGATAATCGATTATTCTGAGGCAGAATTGAAAACTTACTTCAAAAACCATTTTGGTTAAGATGAAAACTTTGACATCATTTTGTTTGAAGTATTTAAAATATGTTTATGATAAATATGATTTAATAAAATGATTTTATGCATATTAATGATGACTTATGTAATATACCAGAATATACCAGAATTGAAAACTTACTTCAAAAACCATTTTGGTTAAAATGAAAACATTAAAATTATTTTGTTTGAAGTATTTAAAATATGTTTATGATAAATATGATTTGATAAGATGATTTCATGCATATTAATGATGACCTATGTTGAGCCAAAAGACGAGATAACTTTAAACGTTGCTCTTACATTTGTTCTACCTAACGACCTACGCCTTGGGTATTTGGTCTTGAACTTTTGAACTCGTCTTTGGCTTGTCTATGCAATTCCGTCATCAATATGCTTCTTGGCATTCAAGCTTGATTGTTTGTCATATAATATCGTTGTTTGACACTTGACTTCATTGTTTGTCATTCATCAAAACCTATACCTGAAAATCATGCTAATACAACCAAAGCGCACATATCATAGATAGAATGATTTTCTACAATTTCCCCCTTTTTGATAATGACAAACAATAGGAGATATGCATATTGGATTCCCCCTAGCTTCATGCTATATTTCAACATACAATTCAATATAATTCCCCCTTAATTGAATATTCTCCCTCAATTAAAGCATACTAGAATGTGAAGACATTCCCCCTTATTCGATGCATATCACCTAAATTCTTCCCCCTTTTGGCATTAGCAAATAGAGTATACCAATTGTTATTGAAACTCTTGACGATACCAATTGTTAAAAAAATCATATCAATATCAAATAATATCAAATGTTAGTGAAAACATTCCAATCATAATGACGGTCATTTTCGCAAATATACCAACTGTTATTTAAATTAAAAAAATTCATTAAAACATGAATCGATCATTTAACATAAAAATAATTGATACCAATTTGTTATTCAAAATAACACTTATCAAAACATGAATCAATAATTAATACCAATTGTTAGCACATATCAACTATTATGTTTTTATCAAAAATACGATAACTAACCGACGTTCCCCCTCGATGCATTAAGGTTTCGTGCTTGGTGCATCTACTACAATATTGTAGTCTTCAAGAACACCTGCAAAAGTACCTAAAAATAGGTTTTTGGTACCCAACTTCTTTTGGGTCCTTGGGGGTTAGGCAAATAATAATCAAAATATGAATCTCTATGTTTAGCAAAACATACGGGTGCAATGTGTCCTACCCAGTTACAATAATGACATATGACATTAGGATTGAGCCAAATGCGTTCTAGGTGATCTAAAGTTGTTATTCCTAGAAGCGTTGAAATTCCTAGAGTCATTTCTAGGTGGTCTAAAATTATTCATTCTAGACTCATTAATAAAATTCCTAGAATTGTGTCTAGGTGGTCTAAAATGATTAGTTTTAGACTTATTAATAAAATTTCTAGAGTCGTTTCTAGGCGGTTTAACCTTATTTCTATCGTCCTTTTTTATTACCTCACTTGTTCTAGAATCATTTACACTACATTTTTCTAGTGTATTTCTAAGTTCTACGTTCTCCATTTTTAAAGAACTACAAGAAGAACAATTTGAACTTTGAACAATTAAAGAGGCTTCATTCATCTCCTTGATTTTATTTTTGAGATCGACATTGTCATTTTCCAAAAATCTATTTTCTTCTTCTAAAACTTTGATTTTATTTTTAAGAAAAGTAATGTTATTTTCTAAAAGATCATTTTCTTCTATCAGTTTTCCATTATCACAAGTCAATTTTTCAAAATCTTTTTCTTTTGAAGAAGGTTGTTTTTCAAAATCTTTTTCTTGCAAAGAAAGTGTTTTCTCAAAATCTTTTTCTTGCAAAGAAAGTGTTTTCTCAAAATCTTTTTCTTGCAAAGAAAGTGTTTTCTTCAATTCTTTTATGGATTTTGAAGCTTTAACAAATTCACTATATAATTCATCATAAGCATTTTGCAATTCTTCTAACGAGTAAGAGTTAGAAATACTTACCTCTTCTTCTTCGTTGGCCATGAGGCATAATGCGGCAGTTTCATCGTCCGAGCTGTCCGAATCCCATGTTGCGTGCCTATGGTATTTCTTCTTTTTCTTGTCCTTTGATTTTGGACAATGTGATTTGGTGTGGCCAAGTTTTCCACAATTTTGGCATGAAGGACTTGGTTCTTCCTTCCTTGTTTCCTTCTTCATAAACTTACAAAACTTTTCAATTATATCATTGGAAATAATATCATTATCGCTTTCCGAATCACTTACCTCTACTCTTTTAGACGATGAGGCTTTGAAGGCAATATTCGAACCTTTACTTCTAAGATAAGGATTAAGAATTGTGCTTTCATAAGTTTCGAGGTTACCTCTTAGTCCATCGATTGTGATATCCGTGAATCCTATAGATTCTTGGATTGCATTGGCTTTGGAACGCCATTCGGGAGTGAGACTCCGTAGGACTTTTCGAACAAGATCTTTGTTCGTGTAGACTTCCTCGAGAGCATGAAGATCATTGACGATTCTTGAAAATCGTTCGAACATAATGCCAATGGGTTCATTCTCCCTCATTCTAAAAATTTCATATTCATGTGTTAGAAAATAAATTTTAGATTCTCGGACTTGAGACGTACCTTCGTAAGTGATCTCGAGTTTATCCCACATTTCCTTTGCGGTTGTGCAACAAGAGATTTTCCGATAGTCGTCTGGATTCACCGCACAAAATAGTAAGTTGACGGCCTTTGCATTTCTTTCAACCTTCTTGATGTCCTCGGCATCATATTCATCTTCTTCCTTTGGAACTATGATCTCCCCAACTTTCTTTGTTGGCATTTGTTCACCTTTCTTGATGATTTTCCATAATCGAAAGTTGTGTGATTGGATGAATATTCTCATCCGCTCTTTCCAGTATGTATAATTTCTTCCATCAAAAAATGGAGGCCTCTCGGTGGAGTGTCCTTCGCTCATTATTCCTGCATTCAATATTCTCAACAAAAAAATATATATCGCTCTCAACCGGTTAAGGCTTTCAGAGAGTTAGGCTCTGATACCAATTGTTAGGATTTATGCCCGTCACTAGAGGGGGGGTGAATAGTGCGGCACGAGAATATTGATAAATATTGCGGATTTAAAAAATGCAGGAATAAAATAAATTCGATAATCAAAATAACAAGGAAAGAACGCACCGAATTTATCCTGGTTCACCACAACTTGTGGCTAGTCCAGTCCCCGAGAGACTCTCTCGAGATTCCACTAACTCCGTTAAGCTTACGGGTGCTTAACAAACCGTTACACTTGCTCGTAGATGTACACTCTACAAGACTTCAACTTGCTCGAGGATACCGCACCTCAAGACTTCAACCTTGCTCGTGGATACCGCACCACAAGACTTCACACACTAAGACTTAGGGTACTTAGTGAACCCGACAATCAATGAGAAGATATGTTCTTCTCAAACACCTTTCTCTTTTACAGCAAGAACTCTCTCAAAAGAGTAGATAAAGAGATACAAATTTAGCTCTATGAACAACTCAAAGTTGTCTCTCAAATGGCTCAACAAAAGCTCTAAAATGATGCTCAAATAATGTCAATATGTCATCAATATTGGGAGGTGTTTTGTTTTTAAAATCAGCTCAAAAGACCTCTTTTTATAGGTGAAAAATGGTGTATGTCCGTTGCTTAATTGGAAATCAATTGTGCTGATTTTGTGCCAAGATAATCGATTATTCAGTATCTGATAATCGATTATTCTCCAACGTTCAGAAAATCAGAAGCTGATTTTCTGCTGAATAATCGATTGTCTGATACTTCATAATCGATTATTCTGTGGCAGTGTTCAAACACTGGCAACGGTCTACAACATAATCGATTATGCATATACTGATAATCGATTATTCTGAGGCAGAATTGAAAACTTACTTCAAAAACCATTTTGGTTAAGATGAAAACTTTAACATCATTTTGTTTGAAGTATTTAAAATATGTTTATGATAAATATGATTTAATAAAATGATTTTATGCATATTAATGATGACTTATGTAATATACCAGAATATACCAGAATTGAAAACTTACTTCAAAACCATTTTGGTTAAAATGAAAACGTTAAAATCATTTTGTTTGAAGTATTTAAAATATGTTTATGATAAATATGATTTGATAAGATGATTTCATGCATATTAATGATGACCTATGTTGAGCCAAAAGACGAGATAACTTTAAACGTTGCTCTTACATTTGTTCTACCTAACGACCTACGCCTTGGGTATTTGGTCTTGAACTTTTGAACTCGTCTTTGGCTTGTCTATGCAATTCCGTCATCAATATGCTTCTTGGCATTCAAGCTTGATTTTTTGTCATATAATATCGTTGTTTGACACTTGACTTCATTGTTTGTCATTCATCAAAACCTATACCTGAAAATCATGCTAATACAACCAAAGCGCACATATCATAGATAGAATAATTTTCTACAGCATCATGTGTTACACAATAGTAACAATATGAAACCTACACTATTTTGTCAAGGAAATGATACAAATTTGGAGGTTCTGGATCCTGCCAAAACTGTTACAAATCCTGCTGTTCCCCACGTTCAACTAGAGGAGAACTTGACAGTGCCAAAACTGCTTGATGCTTATATTGATTCTGTCCCAATTGTTCCAGTTGCAGAAGTTCATTCAATGTCGACTCCTGATACTAACAATCTACTCTTCCATCCAATATGAATGTTCACAGTGAACAGGTGGTGTCAAATTTGGCTGGGGTTCTTCCTAATGTGACTGCTGATGCAAGACAAAATATTGGTTCTATTCCAGTTATTCCAGCTGCAGAAGCTCATTCAATGCTGAATGTTGATATAGAACATCTGTGTCGAAATACTTATAATGTTCCATCCAATGTGAATGTTCCCAGTGAACAGGTGGTGTCAAAAGTGACTGTTGCATCAGATGAGGCTACAAATCATAATTCAAACAGGATTGAACAACTGTTGTGTGAGCAGCAACATTTGTTACACAATAGTAACAATAACAAACCTACACTGTTTTGTCAGGAAATGATACAAATTTGGAGGTTCTGCATCCTGCCAAAGCTGTTACAAATCCTGCTGTTTCCCATGTTCAACTAGGGGAGAACTCGACAGTGCCAAAAAATACTTGATGCTTCAAACATCACTGCAGGATGTAATGGGTTAAATAAAACCTCAGCCTTGAGTATATCTAAGCATTCCAATTCAAATGAATTATGCAAAGGGCAGCATCCCAATTCCACAGTCACAGATTCTGTACATCCAATTGTTAAGCCATATATAGCAAGGGATGGCAATATATGCACTGGGAAAAATGAAGAAATGTATATCCAATGTGATGTTATGGAATTGGAATTTGCAGCATCTGGTACAAAGGATACCAACACTGGCAACTGGACAGTACAAAATAAAGCATCCACACTTTCTTTGCAATGCTCTATTGATCGAGCTGCATCACAGTTTGGCAACCATGAAGCAGTGAATGAAAGTATTCACAGACCAACAACTCATACAGATAATGATATTGCACTAATTTCTTTCAGTCAACATACCTCTAACCAACATGGTAGGGTCCAACAAGGCTGTGCGATTATTTCTACAGTTGTTGATGATGTCTCTTATGCTGCCTTAGTTCAAGCAAATTCTGCTTTAGAGTCTACTGATAATCGTCAACACATAAGGGAAGAGGGACAATGGTCATTGATGGCCAACAATGCAGTAACTCCAAAAACCAAAAATAAAATTCAGATTGCAGGAAACAATCCAGCTTTACCTTCAATTTCAAACTCATTTGCTGTACTTTCCAATGTCAATGATGATGAAGGAAAATTCTTGGGAGAAAATTTGCAGTTTTGTGACAGTCAAAATAGATCACAGAATACAGAGGCAAAGAATATAGCTTATGTTACTGGTACAAATATGCAAATACAGTCCAAACTTCAAAGCTCTCCAACCATATCTACTCCTACTGTGCCAAAGAGGAGGGACTTGGTCAATAAATCGAAACTGTGGAAAGATCAACGAGATTATGATGATGAGGAGAGCTGGGGTGAAGGACTCGCTGGTTTTTCATGGGAAGAAGACGACCAAGAGTGTGATCAGGATAGTACTGAAGAGGACAGTGATGATCCAGTCGAGCAAAAATGTCAAAGGAAAACTGCAACTAAGAACTGTCGTGTAATTTTGAAACAAACAACAACTCCAAACAATAGCTTAAACCATAATGCTCCAGTTTTTGTTCCAAGAAATAATGCAAAAGCAGTTAGTTCAATTGTAGCGACATCAAAGTTCAACAACAATGAAACAACACATAATCGTCAACTACACTCAGTCGAAGCATCATTTGGTGATCGAATCACAACTGTGCTGCCATCAACTAGCCAGAATCAGGTTGCAACAACAGAACCATTCTTTAATTTAGAGGACAGAAAATTTTCGGATGCCATGACGCAAACTCTGGTCACAAATCAGAAGCAGTAAAGGAATGCAAATACTCCATGTAACTCTCCTTCTGCTGATAGCAATACAGTAGCATGGTCACAGGCGGGGCAGCTCATCACAACTGCTTCAGTAATCTCGTCCGAGGAAATACAACTCTTGGAAGCGATGGTAAATACAGATACTAACCTTATTACTAGTAGTTTTTTCATGAGCAGGAACAAATCGCAAAAACAACAAAAAACGCAGTTATGAACAATGCACAATTAACAACTCAAGGCGGTTTTCAAGAATTGCCAAATCCAATTTTGGCACGAAGACATATATATGAAGAAGGGGAAGAAGAGGATATCTTAAACCAATGCCGAGAAGACGCTTCAACAAAAGGAACCACTGCATAGTGCAAGAAATAAGAAGTCTCATCAAAGGGAAAGAAGTTGGAACGGCAGGGTGTTTGAAGACGTAAACATAAGGAGGCCCGCAATGAGAACTGCAAAACAAAATCAGGTCGCTCAAACAATACTTCCAAAATCCAATCGCCTGAAGAATAAAGCATGAATCTTGAAGACTTTTTAAAAAATTATGTGGAAGAAGACAACATTCTACAAATCGAAATTTTCTCAACAAAAGAGAAAAGGGGGCACCTTTATGGCTTCTTCATATATTTATTTTACCATCACATTAGTATTATTCTATGTAATATAATCACAGAGCATGTTATAAACTCTGTGATGATCATTCAATTCTTAGTTCTTGCGAGTTCTTTCTTTTTACATGCTTGCTAGTCCAGGAGGCTTTTATTTGCCTCAATAAGATAGCTAAGGTAAGGTCTATGCCGGCTGTGTTATATGGGTGACATTACCGGTGTAATCCGCCTTATTTTTTTCTCCTATTTGTTGTAATTTTCTTTTCCCATTATTTATGAAACCTAACCCTAGGCGATCGCCTAGTGGACCAAAAAAAATGCTTTGAGTAATTTATTTGTCTATGATAACGTTATCTCTATTTCCTAAATGTTATGTGAGATTGAGATTAGTGTGTGTTTAGCTTATATACCACTAGGCATTGTTTAGTGACTATTAATTTACTATAGCTATTATATATATATATATATATATATATATATATATATATATATATATATATATATATATATATATATATATATATATATATATATATATATATATATATATATATATATATATATATATATATATATATATATATTACTTCCTATAGCTACTATTTAATTAGTTGTTACGCAATTGTATTCCTTTATTCGCCACTACTATATTAATGAATACAATAGCAGAATTTGCCTAAAAAATAAGGGAGTCCGGCTGTGCTATTATATTTTCCGTATTCGTACTATTATATTCATGAATACAATAGCGAAATTCGCCGAAAAAATAGTGGAACCCAGGTTTTTAATAACGGAAAGTGGATTAATTAGTATGTATCACTCCTAATTAATTCTACATAAATTTCGCTACAATTGTGTTGTATTCTATATATTCATGTGACTGTATTTATAAATTTAATGAGGTAATCAAGAAATAGGGTGTATACTGTTCTATTTAATTCGACTGTATAAATTGTATTCAATCCACATATATTCATTATTCACTATTATATACTACATTTAATTTACTGTATTCAAACAACAAAAAATCACAAAATAAAGTATATTTGGCTGTATTTAAAATATGCAGACCTTCGAAATATATAAATACATGGGAAAAGAATATATATTTATACACAAATAAATTATATTTGAGTGTATTTGTACAGAATACAATGTATTTGTATCATTGTATGCAACTAAAATAACAAAGAAGAGAACAAAGTGTTTTCCACCGAAGCAAAATACTACATTGCACGAGAGAAGATGAGAAGGTAAAAAAAAGAAAAGGATGTAGTTGAATTCCTTAATTGAAGGCAATAATAATGAAATAAAATCTCTTTAAAAACAATGTATATAAGTTGTCAGAAAAATTTAAATAATTATTAAAAACTGTAAAATATAGAGAACATAGATAAATAAATTTCTAAGTGTAGCAATGTAAATATCACTCAAGTGAACGAGAAAAGGAATGGACTATCTCTATCCGGTTCTTTTCCAACGAAAGACCCTAACCAGCTCGTCCCACACCGACCAAAATGTGAAACTCCTTACTATTTATATCGCGAAAGCTCAGCAATGGAGTTCGTCCCTTTGGGGACATCCGATAAAATTGGAACGATACAGAGAAGATTAGCATGGCCCCTGCGCAAGGATGACACGCACAAATAAAAATGATAAGCTAACTATAAATTGAAGCTAATAATAGAAAATTGATTAAAATCGAAATACCCAATTCGTAAATTTAATAAATAAATAAAAATGACCTCCAATAATTAGGGAATGTGGTAGAGAAGGATACTGATTCATTAATGACGTTTATTGGATATTTTAATTTTTTCCAGTACTTACTTGGTAATAACCTTTCTTGTGCTAAACAAATTGTAGCACCTGTATCTACATAGGCTAAAATAGTTTTATCTAGGATTTTAATCTTGATAAATGTACTATTTTTACTCATTGTCACTTTCTGTTTCATTTTCTGAATAATCAGATTCAATACTATATGTATCAAAATCTATTTCCTTGTCTTCACTATATATTTCTTCGATGGGTTCGAAACCTAATGAATATATCATTTTCAGCTTTTTGTCCTTTTCTTTATCCAACAACGGACACTCATTTGCATAATGGCCTATTTCTTGACATTTCCAACATCTACATGTTTTCTTTCCTTTAGGACAAGCTTTTTGTTTTGGTACTTTTTTCTTATATCTATTTTACCATTTTTTCTTCCAAGGTTTTTTCTATTTTTTATATTTTCTGGGTCTACAATTTCTATAGAATTTCTTTTTATAATTTCTTCGTTTTGGATAAGTGCATCCAAACTGCTGTGGTGTAGTATCTAGTTGTTTACAACATCCTATGTTTACCTTTTGAATATGTCTTTGTTCTACTTTCTTAATACAAAGTTCTTCTCTGTATTCTCTAAACTTTTCTAGTAATCCCAATGTTTTTTCTTGACTTCCTATCTTTTCTTCAATGTATTTTGTTATTTCATAAGGTAATTTGCTTTCTACTATTTCTAACAATCCTTGACGATTCGCTGTTTTATAGAAGTTTTCTCTTACCTGACAGAAAAAGTTTTCTATATAACAGGGATCACATAATTTCATATTTGATAATATTCTAATTATTTGATCTCTTTTTTCTTTTATATTTTTTATATCAGTAATGCCTAAGAATTCTTTAAAGATTGCTTTAGCTGTTATATCTAAGGTAGCAGTTTTGATTCTGTTGATATTTCTGTTTTTGCATATGGTATTTCTATAGCAGTTGTTTCTAACCATTCGAAAATAATACCTGTAGTTTTATATTTGATATAATTAGAAAAATCTTCAATTGTTAAATTACTAATTGTTTCATCTTTAGTTTGTACTAGTAATTTTAACTGGTTAATCCATGCTAAAATTAGCTGTTCTATATTTGCTGTACAATTGATATTTAAAATACCATTTGTTATACTTCTTTCTTTTTCTATATATTTTGGTGGAATTCCTTTATGTAATTTTCCTTGATTAATAATGTAATCATTTCTATAAGAATAATCTCTAAAACTTCTTATAAAATTAGTTTCATTACTATTATTATTATTACTTGGTTCTCCTATGTGGATTGGCGATCGAGGCCTTTTTGGGCTATTTTGTGGTAGTTGTGGTAGTTTTGTATCTTCTTCCTCCCCCGCGTGATCGAAAGGCTCATCTTCATCACTATATATGCCATAAATAATTCCTTCTTTGTCTTCTTCATCTATTTTTGATATATAATTGTCATCTAAATTACATATGTCCAAGAGATCAGTTAATCTTTGAATTTCATCCATGATGTTTTCTCTCGGGATGGTAATCCTGTAGGTTCTACTATTGTTATCTTAGGTTTTGGTTCTTTTCTGAAATACCTTTTAAATTCTTTTTATGTTAAACACTTCTTTTTACTTTCAATTTTAACAACTTCTTGAAGCAAGTCTAAAAGTTGTTCTTTATCTATGCACACTTGTTGTGTATTACTAGATATTTCTTTTCTTTTACCCTTTCCTTTAAGGTAATCTATCAGTTCTTGATATTTATATTTATTTTCTTTAGATTTTTTAATTTCTTTTAGTCTGTTTATAACTTCGTTTTGCATTTCTATATGTTGTTTAACTAATTCTATTAGCGTATTTATTTGTTCTGAGACTCTTGGTGGATCATTCATTATATTTTTCCTAGTATTTGAACTATCTTGTTATTAATTTCAACTATTTGTTTTTCAAGTTTGGTAAATTCTTCTAATTGATTCTTAGTTGGTTCTATGATACCTTCAAATAATATTTTACAGATGTACACTAATATTTTTGTTTGATTATTTTGTATTCTAATAACTGTTTGTAAGTTTCTGCTTATATTTTGTTCAACTATTTCATTTCCTGCAGAGATACAAAATTCTGTTTCTTTTATGTTTTCATCTAACTGATAAAACTTCTGTTTTATTGGTAAAAAAGTCATATCATTGGGTCCTAACGTATATACTTGATTATACTGTATATCTTTTCTAAATGAATTTTCTAAATTATTATCCTTTGACATTTTTAATTATCTTCTTAGAATCTATTAGCTCTGATACCAACTTTTAAAAGGGCTAGATTTGAAGCTCTAGTTAGCTTATTATGGATTAATATAATACTGTACTTGGTGACTCATTTTCTAGATCTGCTTATCTGTTTAATTCTCTTTGTAATTGATCTATCCTTTTTAATAAATCAATTATAAATTCTTCTTGCTTTTTAATTACAGTATCTTTAGCTAAGCATATTTCATACTGCTCTTTTTTCTTTTTTTCTAATTCTCTATTTTCTTTTTCTAATTCTTTTACTTGCTGCTTTAAATCTATATTCTGTATTAATAATCTTTCCATCTTATATTTTTTTATTTAAACTTTCTACAATATTATTTAATTCTGTTATTTGCCTATTCATTTTTTCTATTTCATTATCTTCTTCAAATAAAGTCTTTTTACTTGTCGGTTGTTTTATATTATTTTTTTGACTAGAACATAGTAGTAAATTATTCTGTTCTATTCTAAATAGTAAATTTCTAGAACTATGAATTCTAAGAAACTCTCTAGATATTTTATCACTTTTTATTAGTGTACTTGTTTCACTAAATAATTTATCTGTGTATATTTGTTCTTGATTCTTGTAAGTTAAACTTAAACAAGAATTACTAAGTGCATATGCTATTCTGTAACAGATTACCAAAGGGATATCACCTTTTTCCATTAAACTTTTTTCCTTAAAATTACATATTATACCTAAACAATTATTTATTTTCCTTGTACTTAATGGTATAGGAAACTGTAATGTAGCACAAAATTTTATTGTTGTGTATCCTAAATCTCCTTCTATTTCTCCTAATTTTTTACACTGATTGTTCATAATCCTATTATCTTCAACTGTTAGTGTAACAGGTATTTTAATACCTTCTCTAAAAGTTGATCTGATTATTATCTGGATAGTGTTTATATGAATATATCCTATTTTTGATCGTTCTTCACTTTTTATAGCCATTAATCTTTTTCCTATTTGATTAATGTCTACTAATGGTGCTTGAAACTTGGTCGTAGCTTGTTCTATATTAACAGGCTGTTCTCCTTGCATTATTCCATAGTAAATTATGTTTTTTCTAGATAGTTTTTGTAATATTGAGCTTTTAGTTCCTTCTGTCTCGACTATATCTAAACTTCCTTTATTTTTAACTTGATTAACTATCTTTTTATCTAACAAGATATCTTGAATATACTTTCCTTTATTATCTTCTAACTGAATGATATTATTATCTAAATCCATTAGATTAGATTCTCTCTGATTTGATATGGATTTAGTCTTATTCGTGGAATTCTAAATTGCTTTCCTTTTATATTTAAAATTAATTCTTCATTTTTAATTGTATACTCAAAACGTTCTAAGAAGTTTATTCCTAGTAATACTTCTCTTGCTTTCTCTTGATAATCTACCAAAAGCTCTACTTTAAAATGTAGATCTTGACTAAGTATTATCTCTACTTCTGATACTTTATTCTGAACATGTTCTAGACCTAAAAAGTCTTTATATCTGAATTCCCTTTCTGCTTCATATACTTTACATACTAAATCTGAAGTGATATGACTCATACATGCTCCTGTATCTATAAGTATGATACATAACTTATTATTTACTATTCCAATTATGTGATACTGACTATCATTGTATATGTGTTTTAATTCTAACATTCTTATTTCAATTTTGGAAAAGATAGATTGAGTTAAAGAACATAATCAATACTGGTAACGAAACATACCTAAGTTTTATGATCTCAACTCAAGACAGGATAAAACGGGCTGCAAAACCTAGCTTCAATGCCCTTGATCAACCGTCCTTCAGAGCTCCAGAGATGCTTTTAATAAACTTATAGTACTCTCCTTACGTTCTTGCTTATCTTCTTTAATTCAACTAAAAGACTTAGTTGCTCCTTGTATCAAACATAATATTTTATTGATAGGAATATTTTACAAACACGCTTCTCATTTTTTCGCTCTTATTCTTCGGATGCCCCCTAAACACTGCATCCTCTCCTTTATATAGAAAGATAGAAAATACATAAGTGATTGTCTTTAGGCGACATATCACATCTATATTAAAGGGATAAGATTCCCTTTAATTATTTACATTAGTGGGTTTTAAAGGTTGCCCCACAACCTTATCTCATAATGTGTTTACATTTGTCGTGATGCGTCGGCTGAATGTGTCTCACTGCTATCAACAGTTTCTTCCTTTATACAAATTCCACATGTGTGGTCTTCTTTGAATTCCTTGGTTAATCTTTCGCAAATAGCTATCTTGATTTCTTCTTTGAATAAGAACTGATTTCTTACCAATCTTTCTAAAAATTGATTAACCATTTTTATATCTCCTTCAGTTGGTTCCTTTGCTTGCTGACTCCATATAATAATGGACTTTGCTGCATAGTTTATTCTACCCTTAATTTTAATTCCTTTATTAAGAATAAGAGTATAATTATTAAGGAATTGTTCCAGTAGGTCTTCATCTTTATAACTTCCTGTAAACATATCTGGGTAATTTTGGTTACTTGCTCCAAGCTGACATAGTTGGATTGAACTTTGTTCTTCTTCTTCCCCCCCCCCCCCCTTCAGAAAATGAAGGAATGACTGAATAACACCGTAAAAATCCTTCCTTATCATGAATAATCTTGCTAATATACTGCCGGACTGTCTGTTGTATTTTTATCGGGAAATATTGGAACACGCTATCTCCCTTAAAGTAAATTGTATGAATTAGTCCTGATTGAAATAACATGAATACTTGTAGTGAATCTGCTTCTGGTAAGCTTATTGCTTTAGGTCCAGTAAATCCTCCTGCATAGACTGGGTAAATGCTTGTCATTTTGTCCTCATCCTTATAGTTTAATAAAAATGCTAAATTTTTATCAAATCTCTCTTGGGTTAGTTTTGATGCTTCTTATTTTTCAACTCTTGTTTGAATTTTGTTTATTGTTAACGTTCTTTGTGGGATGTTTCCCAAACATACCATTTTTCCTTTGTTGCTTGCTGCTGAGGATGGTTTCCTGACCTGTTCTGCATAGCTCTTTTTGTATTCTTCAAACCTCTCCTTCGCTTCATGTAGGCTAAGAAAGCTCTGATGTATTACATTCTTACCTACAACAAAAGGTGCGGCTTTGCTCCAATGGTCATAGATTCCCTTGTTGTCACCTGTAAAAATTACATAATATTTTCTTGCTCTTTCTTCTTCGTCAAAATTTTTTCTCTGTGCCTATCATGTTGTTTCTTTTTGGCATCTTTCTCTGTTTTTTCTTTTTATTTTTCTTTTTCTTCTTTTTCTTTTTCTTTTTCTTTTTCTTCAATTCTTTCTTTTGAGATTTCACCAGACATGATAATTGATTCTAATGCATTAATTTCCTTTTTTTTTCCAATTATTCTTTGTAACTCTCTTATTTCTTTTTCTAGGGTTCTTTTTTGCTCCATTGCTAGCTTTCTAAGTGCTTCCATTCTCTTGTAAGTGTATCTGAAAGACTGTTTTCTTCTCCTTTGATATGTACTGCAACAAAATCAAACTCTTGTGCTTTAAGACTTCATCGTAATAGTCTTCCCTTATTATATCCTTCATTTAATCTATACTTAACAAAATCTCTAGTATAAGAAGAATCTGTTTTGTATAGGAATTTTACTGGTTGTAAATCAATCCTGAATTTCTCTAATGCCTTTATGAGGGCTAAAGTTTCTTTCTCATGAACTGTATAATTTATTTCAGCTGGCTTGAAGGTTCCTGAAGCCCATTTGGTCAACAAAATACCTTTGCTATCTGATAAATCAGATTCTAGATTGTATTGATGTTCCGAAGAATTATCACTATTTGCTTCCAAACCCCATTTCTCATAGTGCCTTAAAAAGGACTTAATCTGAAAGGGTATGTTTTGCGTGATAAATTGTTTGAATTCTTCATATGCATTTGGTATAGCTACTAGGACAGCGCCCCATGTATCTATACTAGCATCAGTATTCAAAACTAATAGATCACTAGGCTTCGCTAAATATAGCCTCGGTAACTTTTTGCATAAACCTTTTAAAAACTTTACTTCTTGGGTTGCCTTCTCGGCATGTCCATGCTACCTTTTCTGAAATCATTTTTTGTAAAAGACTTCTATGTTTTGAAAGATCTTTTATAAAACCTTTTTCTCCGATGTAATTTAAACATCCAAGAAACCTCTGTATTTGTTTTCTATTTTCTAATTGATCTGGAAATAAATCAATTTTTTCTAATAAATGCTTTTGTGTCTCGATGAAACCATTTTAAAGAATTTTCATTCCTAAAAACTCAACTTCTTGTTTACAAATCTTTCCCTTTTCTTTTGAAAGAATAACTCCTTTTTCTTTTAATCTATTTAAAACTTTATAAATATCTGCTAAATGTTTTTCTTTATTACCATTTGTAAAAATGATAATATCATCAATATATGCTAGACATATATATTCTAAACCTGCAAGGTTAGTATCCATAAATCTTTGATATATACTTGGCGCCTGTTTTAAACCAAAAGGTAAAACATTAAATTCGTACTGATTTTGTGGCGGACAACTAAATGCTGTTAGTGGCTTAGTGTCTTCATGTAATCTTAATTGATAATAACCAGATTTTGCATCCAAGGTTGAAAACTAATTATTCTTTTTGATTTTTGTAAATATATAATCTTGTCTTGGTAATTTGTATGCATCTCCTTTAGTTGCTTCATTTATTTTTTTGATAATTTATAACCATTCTTCTACGTCCTCTTTTAATCTCATTGTGATTCTCGACGTAAAAAGTTGGTGCACTATGTGGACTATGACTTGGTTTTATTATTCCTTTTTCTAGCATTTGTTTAGTTTCCTTAGAAAATTCTTCTACGTCTCTTTCTGTATATGGAATATTATTTGGTACATTGACCTCTTTATTAGGATCTATTAATGTAATCCTTACTTCCATATTGTTTGTATTCTTTTCAGGGTCGAGTGCATCTTGACTACAAACCTGATCTAATAAGTTAAAAACTTGGTGTTCTAATTTTTCTTCGAGAAGTGTACAAATCTTTTGTATAATCTCCCCCTTCACAAAAGATTGAGTATTATATATTTTTGTAGTAACTAAATGTGATTTTTGTTTTTGTAGATTTGGACACCGTAACGTTGACTGTATCCAGTTTCTGTATGAATGGACTGTGTAATTTAAGGAAATTGTTTCCTAAAATCATAGTGACTCCTGTATTTTGCTTATAAATACTGGGTAATAAGAATTTTCGTCCTTCTATTAGAATTATAAAATCTATTGCTTTGTATTCGATCTGTATTATCTTATTGTTTGCTATACGAACTGGTATTGGATATTTTAATTTTTTCCAGTACTTACTTGGTAATAACCTTTCTTGTGCTAAACAAATTGTAGCACCTGTATCTACATAGGCTAAAATAGTTTTACCTACGATTTTAATCTTGATAAATGTACTATTTTTACTCATTGTCACTTTCTGTTTCATTTTCTGAATAATCAGATTCAATACTATATGTATCAAAATCTATTTCCTTGTCTTCACTATATATTTCTTCGATGGGTTCGAAACCTAATGAATATATCATTTTCAGCTTTTTGTCCTTTTCTTTATCCAACAACGGACACTCATTTGCATAATGGCCTATTTCTTGACATTTCCAACATCTATATGTTTTCTTTCCTTTAGGACAAGCTTTTTGTTTTGGTACTTTTTTCTTATATCTATTTTGCCATTTTTTCTTCCAAGGTTTTTTATATTTTTTATATTTTCTGGGTCTACAATTTCTATAGAATTTCTTTTTATAATTTCTTCGTTTTGGATAAGTGCATCCAAACTGCTGTGGTGTAGTATCTAGTTGTTTACAACATCCTATGTTTACCTTTTGAATATGTCTTTGTTCTACTTTCTTAATACAAAGTTCTTCTCTGTATTCTCTAAACTTTTCTAGTAATCCCAATGTTTTTTCTTGACTTCCTATCTTTTCTTCAATGTATTTTGTTATTTCATAAGGTAATTTGCTTTCTACTATTTCTAACAATCCTTGACGATTCGCTGTTTTATAGAAGTTTTCTCTTACCTGACAGAAAAATTTTTCTATATAACAGGGATCACATAATTTCATATTTGATAATATTCTAATTATTTGATCTCTTTTTTCTTTTATATTTTTTATATCAGTAATGCCTAAGAATTCTTTAAAGATTGCTTTAGCTGTTATATCTAAGGTAAGCAGTTTTGATTCTGTTGATATTTCTGTTTTTGCATATGGTATTTCTATAGCAGTTGTTTCTAACCATTCGAAAATAATACCTGTAGTTTTATATTTGATATAATTAGAAAAATCTTCAATTGGTAAATTACTAATTGTTTCATCTTTAGTTTGTACTAGTAATTTTAACTGGTTAATCCATGCTAAAATTAGCTGTTCTATATTTGCTGTACAATTGATATTTAAAATACCATTTGTTATACTTCTTTCTTTTTCTATATATTTTGGTGGAATTCCTTTATGTAATTTTCCTTGATTAATAATGTAATCATTTCTATAAGAATAATCTCTAAAACTTCTTATAAAATTAGTTTCATTACTATTATTATTATTACTTGGTTCTCCTATGTGGATTGGCGATCGAGGCCTTTTTGGGCTATTTTGTGGTAGTTGTGGTAGTTTTGTATCTTCTTCCTCCCCCGCGTGATCGAAAGGCTCATCTTCATCACTATCTATGCCATAAATAATTCCTTCTTTGTCTTCTTCATCTATTTTTGACGTATAAATGTCATCTAAATTATATCTGTCCAAGAGATCAGTTAATTTTTGAATTTCATCCATGATGTTTTCTCTTGGGATAGTAATCCTGTAGGTTCTACTATTGTTATCTTAGGTTTTGGTTCTTTTCTAAAATACCTTTTAAATTCTTTTTCTGTTAAACACTTCTTTTTACTTTCAATTTTAACAACTTCTTGAAGCAAGTCTAAAAGTTGTTCTTTATCTATACACACTTGTTGTGTATTACTAGATATTTCTTTTCTTTCACCCTTTTCTTTAAGGTAATCTATCAGTTCTTGATATTTATATTTATTTTCTTTAGATTTTTTAATTTCTTTTAGTCTGTTTATAACTTCGTTTTGCATTTCTATATTTTGTTTAACTAATTCTATTAGCGTATTTATTTGTTGTTTCATCATATTTTTACTAGTGTTTGAACTATCTTATTATTAATTTCTAACTATTTGTTTTTCAAGTTTGTCCCTTTGGCACATACGATACACAGAACATTAGCATGGCCCCTGCGCAAGGATGACACGCACAAATCAAAAAATGGTCCAAATCTTTTTCTCCTTCTTGCCCCTTTTTCAGATTTGTTAAGGTTTGCGCCGGACCTGCAATCTGAGGTCTGTTTGTTTCTTCCTTCGGTTTTTCCTTTTTTTTTTTCCTCCCTCTTTGTTTCTGGAAATGTTCAGTTTTGCTAGGGTTTTGTTGGAACCTTCAATCTAAGGTCAGTTTCTTTCTTTCTTCGTTTTCTTTATTGTCTTGTTTGGGTTATAAGCTGAAGTGACCTTGATATTGATTATTGAATATTTTCTATGTTAGTAAAGCCGCTATTTCATGTTTTCCTGACAGTAAAACAACTATTCAGATAGCTACTACTCCTGGCTTCCATGAACGAATAAATCATATGGAAATTGATTGTCATTTTATTGTACGAAATGTGCGAGAAAATATCACTCAAATAGAGTATGTAAACAGCCATTTTTGTAAGTTTAAGGTAGTAGCTTGTACAATTAGCTGCAACTGATGTACACTAATAGTGATTTTAGGTGAGATGCTAGTTAGTGACTATATGTGTGCATACAAACATAGTTATGCCTGTGGAAATATGGGAATACATTATTTTGAACATATATATAGGACACATGCATTGGATGAATAAAATAGTTAGTTATTGTGTTTCAGGTTGTGCTCTGTTGTCCTCTAACTCAACTACATTCCACCTTCCTTCTGTTCTTAGCTTCTGTTCGGTTTAATCTGTCCGAATTTAGAATCTTGACATCAACTTCAAGGCATCTCGAGCTAATAAAACTAGAAAAGGAAATCCTAGGTGAAAAAAATTACAGAAATTTAAGGAAAGCAGAGAGAAAATATCGTTTCTTTTGGTAGTAGTCAGTAAGATTTGTAATCATGCTCTTTATAATATTCTTGGTTGAGTGATAATTGTTCTTGATACCTATATTACATTTATAGCCTGTTTGGCCAAGCTTATTTTTTGCCAAAAGTTGTTGGCCAAAAGCACTTTTGGTCGAAAATTGAGGTGTTTGGCTAAGCTTCTGGAATGAAAAAAAGTGCTTTTGAGGAGAAGCAGAAGCAGTTTTGGAGAAGCAGAAAAAAATAGCTTCTCTCTAAAAACACTTTTTTGAGAAGCACTTTTGAGAAAAATGCACTTAGAAGCAATTTTTAAAGCTTGGCCAAACACTAATTGCTACTCAAAAGTGCTTTTCAAACTAATTAGCCAAACACAAACTGCTTCTCACCAAAAGTACTTTTGAGAAATCGCTTTTGAAAAAAAACACTTCTCAAATTAAGCTGATTTTTGCAGCTTGGCCAAACGGGCTATAAAGGTGATTGTATTATATAGTCGAGGTACAAAATCTTATAAAAAGAAAAACATTAACGATTAAGTTACACCTCTAAGGTGAAGTAACTATCTATACCTGGAAGGGACTACGGAGGAGTATGCTGTATAATTGGAAAAAGGAAGGAAAAAAGGAAATATAGTGCTGGAAAATGAATGCAGAATTGGGAAAGAAGATTAACATGGCTCCTGCTGCGCAAGGATGAAACCCAAAAATCGGGATATGGACAGAATTCTTTTGACAATTTTTAATCTCGCTTTAAGCAAGTTATGGTTTTCTTTCTGCATCTTGGGGTTTCCTTGGAACTTTCAATCTGAGGTCAGTTCTTTTCTTCCTTTTTTTATTGCCCCTCTTTGTTTATGTAAATTCTGGAAAATATTCTTGCTTTATAAATAAGGATCAATTATGCTTCAGTGTGCAATTCTGGACTTAGATGATTAGGTAAAATGACAAAGGTTTTATCCTTCTTTTTTAAAGACTATTTGTCAAGTTAGATGTCCAAAGAAATTGGTGGTTATGGGACTGTTGTCAGCATATTATTTACTCCCTATTTAAACATAACAATTTTTTATGTGGTGTTGGTGAAATTTAAGTAAATATGGATAACTTCTGTGTCAAATTACATAAATTTAGACTTATCTGCATAGAAATGGCAAGAGGAAGTGGATATATACGGTGCAATTTAGTATCTGCCCATGTCAAATGGGTATGACCAGAGGCTGAGCTAGTAAGAGAGAAGGGTTCAATTGATTTCCCTTCGTCAAAAAATTATACACCTGCAAATAGGCTAAATATAGAATATTTTAGTTATATATAAACTGTTGAATCCCTTTGGCACAAGGCAAATTCATACTATAGTAGTCAAGGGGGTTAAAAAATTGTTTCAGATCACAAGTTCTTATCCCAACTATGACATTCTTGTGTTTTTTCAATCCACTGGCATAAAATTCCTGTTGCCACCAGAGTATAGCGCGCTATGAGTATGTGATGTGGATCCCAAATCTGCTGCAACATGCCCCTTCCAGTCCCATACTCGGTATCAGATATTTTTACCTGTTTTAGTGAAACTTAAGGCTCAGATACAGATGTGGAAGGAAAAAAGGCTCGCTCAGCTCATGGGCTGCTTGGCAAAGCTCTACCAGACGATGTTGGAGAATACGTGAGCTCCCTGCCAAAGCAACAATTGTATTAGTTGATACACATTAATTTTCATAGTTTTTTTATTGTATGACCAACGTCACAAGGACAATATTTATATATGTAGTACAACCATACAAGAAAAGCCACAATATACGACTAAGAACCCTGTAAACTTCTGTTTGGGTGGGGCAGGAGGGGTTGATTTTACTAGCTTGGACCTTTAATCCTCACTTTTCTTTCGATCCTTCTGTTAACAAGAAAATTATATTACTGATACACTAGCCGTAAGTAAACCAAGTTTTAGTTGTCCAAGCAAGCGTAAACCCTTGCGTTTGTCTTCTGTAAACTATGTGGATGTGAAGTAGAGATGCTGTCTAGTCAAAAATGCGAGTACTAGCTTGGATCTTGGGAGACATTCATCACACAGATCTATTTTTTTGCTCGCACGTCGGTCTTTGTTATCTGCATGGCCTTATCATCTCATTAGCATAAGCTGTCTCATTTTTGCCACATAGTTTATCCCATGAGCTAGTTAAGCCAATTCAGTTTTTGGCCCCACATCCAACTCCCGAGTTGTTTATTTTTGGATTACTGGTCATGTTTATTCAATAGGATGGGAAGTTCATTTTTTCTATCGTATAATACTGCTAATCAAGCCCTTAATTTACCAATGCGTCACCCCAAGCATTTACAATTGAGCTAGTTGAATATATTGAGAACTTTATGTTAGATATTTGGACGTATACTACATACATGTGGACAATATATGGATTAATTATATGTTATGTGCTATCTTTTGGTTTGGCCTAAATTAGTGGTCTTATGGACATTATTGTTAAGGGGGCCAATACATTGTCATATAAAGTGTAGGACTAATGTGTAGATACCCAAAAGAGTAACCTTAGTTAATGATGGGCTAACTAAGGTTACATACATGTAACCAAGGTTACATTCTTGTGACCTTTGAGTTTCTTAACTCACATGTTATAATAAGGGGGTTATGGTTCCCACAAGAATGCAAGACATTCTCTTCTTCTTCCTCCCATTGAGAGAGAGAGCATAAACTTGTTCTTGCATATCAAGTGGAAAGCCAATCCTCACATTTGTCTTGGTTATCAAGTGAAAGCCAAAACTTCAAGACAATCTTCAAGAAGGATCAAGGAGCTTCCAGAAGGCAAACCTTGGACAATCTTCAAGAAGGATTAAGGATCTTCCACTTATGGATTCAGCTACGCTTCTGCTTATGTTGTTATTCCAAATAATTCGATATGAAGGCTATAGTGTTGTAGTAGGATTTATAATCCAACAAATTGGTATCAGAGCCTCCTTCATATTGGATCATTTGGAAGTTCATGAAATCCATGTTATAAAGCTTCATGTTTAAATTAAGATAGAATTTTGATTATGAAATTCTAGTACCATGATATAGCATGCTTTCATGAATGATATGTTGTTGATAAACTTTAGTATATTGATACCTTGTTATCACTAGATGAATTGAAATATTGAAATTTGCATAATTTTGGTTGTTGAACTACATGATTCCTTGTTTAAGTTTCTTGTTGAAAGCCACATTAAGTTGTTGGACAGATTGGTAAGATAATCGATTATCTTGAAATATTCACCAAAATTTTGCAAAACAGAAGCTTCACATAATCGACTATTTTTTTAAAAATAATCGATTATTGCATATTTGTTCACAAAATTTTATGAAACAGAACTGCAGGATAATCGATTATTCAACCAGAATAATCGATTATCTGGAATTTCCAACAAAAATTAAAAATTCCAGAGAGCCAAGATAATCGATTATCCTAAGTTTTTCAGCAAAAAATTTGAGATACCAGAAGGCCCAGATAATCGATTATCAGGCTCAGATAATCGATTATCTGGCAATAAATTGCAGAAACGTTTTGTTTTTTGGCAGTTTAATGAGGACATAATGTACCATTAATTAAAGAAACGTTTTTTATCATTAATAGAAACGTTTTTAAAGTTTCCAGATTTTAATTGTACATTATAATATGTCAATTAATATTCAGTTTTTTAATTATTAATGTTATTGTACATTAATATTAAGTTTTAAGATTAATTGGTTTTTTGTCAATCATGCTTCAGATTTTGTTTTGTCCAATTAAGATTAAAACTTTTAATATTCAGATTTTACATGTCAAAACATGTAACTTTTCAGTTAAGACTCAATATATGGCTTAAAGAACTAATTAGTTTTGCATCTAATACTTTAAATTAGTCAATTGAAACATTATGTTACCAAAGTAATCTCTTTTGTGTAGATTGATTGATTTTGAAGTATAAGATGACTGTGTATGTTAGTCTTCCATGCGTTTAACACCGGCCCAAAGGAAGGTTGTTATTTGGCAGGAATTCGAACATGCTTGTGGTGATAAATATGTGACAATTATTAAGTTTTCCATGTGAATATTAAGTCGGCCCAAAGGAAGGCTTGATATTTGATAGGAGTTTATTGTCAATATCTGATTACTACACCAAGAGTACCACTTACAAGTTAATTTTCTGTCCAAAGACTAAAATCAATGTTGTGCTAGGTATCTTGTAATGGGATTTGCCTATTTTGAATCTGTAAACTACAGTTAAAATTCGAGTAATTGTAAGCATATATTAAATTATCCTTGTTCTATTTTCAGTGAATTCTTCAGCTGCAACAATATCTGCAAATATTAACAGCATCCCTGTGCTTAAAGGCACAAACTTTAAGGAATGGAAAGAGAACATTATGATAGTTCTCGGTTGCATGGATCTAGATCTTGCACTTCGGATTGAGAAACCTGCTCCTCTTGAGGATGCATCTTCTTCTGATGACAAGAAGGAGATGGAGAAGTGGGAACGCTCAAATCGCATGAGTCTAATGATCATGAAACGTGCAATTCCAGAATCTTTCAGGGGCACTATGAATGAAGAAAATAATACCAAAGTTTTCCTTGAAAACCTTGAAAAGCGTTTTGCACAAAACGAAAAGGCGGAAACAAGTACTCTTTTGAGTAAACTTGTTTCCGTGAGGTATAAAGGTAAGGGAAACATAAGGGAGTACATTTTAGAAATGTCTCATCTTGCTTCAAAACTTAAGTCACTCAAGTTGGAATTACCTGAGGAACTGCTTGTGTACTTAGTTTTGATCTCTCTTCCTGCACACTTTAATCAGTTTACGGTCAGTTACAACTGCCTGAAGGAGAAATGGACTCTTAATGAGCTCATTTCACATTGTGTGCAAGAGGAAGAGAGAATAAAGCAAGATAAGACAGAAAATGCTCATTTGGCATCCTCTTCTAAAGATAATAAGAAGAGGAAAAATAAGGAAGTTGCGGTTGCAAGGCCCCAGAAGAAGCAACATAAGGAACCTAAGGTTGAAACTACAGAATCAGGTTGCTTTTTCTGTAAGGGGACTAATCACATGAAGAAAGATTGTACCAAGTACCACGCTTGGCGTGCGAAAAAAGGTACATCTCTTTCTCTTGTTTGTTCTGAAGTTAATTTAATTTCGGTACCTAAGGATACTTGGTGGGTAGATTCTGCTGCTACTACTCACATAAGTATATCTATGCAGGGTTGCCTGAACTGCCGAAAACCAAATGATGGTGAAAGATACATCTATGTGGGTGACGGCAAGAAGGTTAAAGTTGAGGCTATTGGAAAATTTAGGCTGTTGTTTAAGACTGGTTTTTATTTAGATTTGAATGAGACTTTTGTTGTACCGTCTTTTAGACGGAATTTAATTTCTGTTCCCAAATTGGACATATCCGGTTATTCATGTTCATTTGGTGGCAAGTTAGTCTCTTTCAAGGTTCAAATCTTATCGGTACTGGTCTTTTATCAACATATGATAGCCTATATTTGGTTGACATAATAACCTCACATAATGAAACTTTGCATACAAGTTCAAGTGGTACCAAAAGAAAATTAACTAATGAGAATTCTTTATCACTCTGGCACAAACGTTTGGGTCACATATCCAAACAAAGAATTCAGAAACTAGTGTCAGATGGAATTCTTGATTCTCTTGACTCCTCAAATTCGGATATTTGCATTGAGTGTATCAAGGGTAAACAAACAAACAAGACGAGATTAGGTGCTAAGAGAGCTTCGGATGTCTTAGAATTGATACATACGGATATTTGTGGGCCATTCCCTACACCTTGTAGAAATGGTCAACAATACTTTATCACATTCATAGACGATTACTCTCGTTATGGGTACCTATATCTCATTCATGAGAAGTCCCAATCTATAGACGTGTTCAAATCATATAAGGCCGAAGTTGAAAATCAACTAAGCAAAAGGATTAAAACCGTTAGATCTGGCTGTGGTGGTGAATACTATGGTAGATATGATGGTTCAGGTGAACAACGTCCAGGGCCATTTGCTAAATTCCTAGATGAGTGTGGGATCCTCAGTATACTATGCCAGGCAGTCCTACTATGAATGGTGTAGCTGAGAGACGAAATCGGACCCTTAAGGACATGGTAAGAAGTATGATATGTCGTACTACTTTGCCAGACTCACTCTAGGGAGAAGCATTGAAAACCGCAACATATATTCTTAATAGAGTTCCAACTAAAGCTACAATCAAAACCCCATTATGAACTTTGGACTGGAAATAAACCCAGTATTAAGCACTTACACATTTGGGGTTGTCCAGCTGAGGCAAGGCCTTACAGGCCGAATGAAAAGAAACTGGATGCTAAAACGGTTAGTAGCTATTTTGTTGGATACTCTGAAAGATCCAATGGGGTATAAGTTTTATGATCCCACTTCTAGAACTATTTTTGAGACGGGTAATGCTCGGTTCTTTGAGGATATTGAGTTTGGGGGTGGGGAGATAAAGTTGTTAGAGATTTTGTCTTTGAGGAAGAACATGTGTCTTTCTCTCCAGTTGTTGATCTTGGTCCGGGTGTTCTCATTCCTGACACGGATCACACAACTCCAGTTCAAGACAATCTCGAAAATCTCCCCAATCAAGTTCCTGATATTACTAATGAAAATCAAACTCAACAACCTCAAGAAACTGAAGTGCCATTAAGGAGATCCACTAGAGAGAGGAGAAATGCAATTCCGGATGATTATGTTGTATTTCTCCAAGAACAATAAAGTGACATTGGACTTGAGGAAGGTGATCCAATCAACTTCCGTCAAGTCATTAAAGGTTCTAACTCTCAAAAGTGGCTTGATGCCATGAATGATGAGATGAAGTCTATAAGCGATAACGGCGTTTGGGAGCTTGTTACATTGCCCGAAGGTATTAAACCAATTGGTTGTAAATGGATATTTAAAACCAAGAGGATTCAGGGGGTAATGTCATTAAGTATAAAGCTCGCCTTGTCGCAAAAGGCTATACTCAAAAGGAAGGCATTGATTATAAAGAGACTTTCTCTCCAGTTTCATCGAAAGACTCATCAGGACAATAATGGCACTAGTAGCACATTTTGATCTTGAACTTCATCAGATGGATGTTAAGACAGCGTTTCTCAATGGAGACATTGAGGAAACAATTTATATGGTGCAACCTGAAAACTTTGTTTCGGGAGACTTAAAGAAAAGGGTTTGCAAATTAAAGAAATCCATCTATGGGCTCAAGCAAGCTTCCCGTCAATGGTATTATAAGTTTCATGAAGTCATTACATCTTTTGGTTTTGAACCGAATATTGCTGATGACTGTATATACCATAAGTTCAGTGAGAGTAAATATATTTTTCTGGTTTTATATGTCGATGACATACTGCTTGCCTGTAACGATATAGCATTATTGCACGAAACTAAGAAATTTCTTTCAAAGAAATTTGAAATGAAAGATCTTGGTGATGCCTCTTTTGTATTAGGAATTCAGGTACAACGAGATCGCTCCAAAGGTGTTCTCGGTCTGTCACAAAAGGGCTATATCGATAAGGATCTTAAAAGATTTGGCATGCAGGATTGTAAACCAGGCAACACCCCTGTTGCTAAGGGAGACAAGTTTAGTCTCAAACAGTGCCCAAATAATAATTTTGAAACTTCGGAAATGGAGAAGACACCTTATGCTTCGGCTGTAGGTAGTCTGATGTATGCTCAGGTATGTACACGACCTGATATAGCATACATTGTTTGGATGCTGGGCAGATATCTAAGCAATCCGGGAATGGACCATTGGAAGGCAGCCAAAAGGGTCATGCGGTACTTACAGAGAACTAAGGATTACATGCTTACATATCGGAGATCGGACCAGCTTGAGATCATCGGGTATACCGACTCCGATTTTGCTGGATGTCAGGATAGTCTGAAGTCTACATCAGGCTATATTTACATGCTTGCTGGTGGTGCTATCTCTTGGAGAAGCATTAAGCAAACTCTTACGGCCACTTCCACCATGGAAGCGGAATTCATGGCATGTTATGAAGCATCCAATGAGGCATTATGGCTGCAAATTTTGTTAGTGGACTGCGTATAGTAGACAACATTAAAAAGCCACTCAGGCTATTATGCGACAACAGATCAGCAGTCCTTTATGCTAACAATAACAGTAGTTTGACGAAAGCAAAGCATATGGACGTCAAATTTCGGTTGTTAAAGAAAGAGTACAGAATGGACAATTGTGCATAGAGCACATCAGTACAAACTCCATGATTGCGGATCCGCTTACTAAGGGATTGCCACCCAAAGTATTTCATGAGCATATTGCTTGCATGGGTGTTAAATCAGTTAAGGATTATGAATCTTAGTGGAAGTTTGTATTATACAATTATGTATTGTCCATTACATTCGGTAATTCAGTTTTAAAGATATATCTGCAGATATTAAGTTTAAAGTTTTTTTTTTGTACTCTTAAGGTTTATGATTGATCTCATTAAAGAGAACCAGTTGGAAATAGACATTCTATTTCAGACCACACTTTATGTTTTTTCCATGCTACACACTTACACTTGATCCATGTCGTTGGTTATATTGATATACGTGATCTATGTTGGTTCTAGTTACGCAAGAGTAACTAAGAACTCTTAGATCCTATGTTGGTATGATTGATGGACCGAATTGTTCATGACAATTTTATTATGATAGCAATTCTGAGCTCATAAAGTTATAATGTAACATATAATGCTAAGGTTTGTACATATGCATGAATGTATAATCCAAGTGGGAGATTGTTAGACATTTGGACTTATACTACATACATATGGACAATATATGGATTAATTATATGTTGTGTGCTATCTTTTGGTTTGGCCTAAATTAGTGGTCTTATGGACATTATTGTTAAGGGGGCCAATACATTGTCATATAAATTGTAGGACTAATGTGTAGATACCCAAAAGAGTAACCTTAGTTAATGATGGGCTAACTAAGGTTACATACATGTAACCAAGGTTACATTCTTTTGACCTTTGAGTTTCTTAACTCACATGTTGTAATAAGGGGGTTATGGTTCCCACAAGAATGCAAGACATTCTCTTCTTCTTCCTCCCATTGAGAGAGATGGCATAAACTTGTTCTTGCATATCAAGTGGAAAGCCAATCGTCACATTTGTCTTGGTTATCAAGTGAAAGCCTAAACTTCAAGACAATCTTCAAGAAGGATCAAGGAGCTTCCAGAAGGCAAACCTTGGACAATCTTCAAGAAGGATTAAGGATCTTCCACTTATGGATTCAGGTACACTTCCGCTTATGTTGTTATTTCAAATAATTCGATATGAAGGCTATAGTGTTATAGTAGGATTTATAATCCAACACTTTACTGCAGATTGTGGTCTAGTTACTCTCAAGAATCGGAACAATGATGAGAACAGGGATATTTACCTATACCATGTCAATAATCTGGCTGAAGTGAGTACTCTTTAGTTGATCAAAGATCATCTGTGCAAACCCTTTCTCAAATTGAAACGAAGTCTTAGTTGCAGATGCTAGCCCGAGCTGAACTACTTATGATGCACCATTTCGTTTGCTGGAATTTGTTTTCATTTTGGCTGATACTGCTCAAGTTTACTATTACTTGATGCTCTAGTGATATAACTTTCTCATGAGTTTATTTCGAGAAATTACTTTTATGGCTTTTAATCACAAGAGATTACTTTACTTATTTTTATTACCACAAAACTTGCCAACTGAAACAATTTAGGAAAAATGTGGACACTCGATATTGTGCTCTAAATACCAAAATAGTCACGTTAAGTGATATGGAAAGTTCCCTGAATAATATAATTTCGAATCTACAAATAATCTGAATTCATAACTCTTCCAGTTCAGCTCCACTTTTTCTGTTTTTTAGATTCTTATCAAGGTTGTACAAATCTGGTAACCAATTCCCTCGGAACTCAGTTATTCTTAAATGGGTTAATTTCATTGATGGCCACTCAACTATGTTTCAATTTCATTAAAGTGACTTAACTATTTTTTGTCACTTAAAAGTAATTTAACTTTCATATTGTAACTTAAAAGTCATTTTGGCTCAAACGACATGGCATAAAATTTAGTGAGAAAAATCCAAAAATAAATACCACATAAGCTCAAATGGACCATACCTACTTTAGCTCCATTTCTCCCTTATTGTGATTTGATCCATAACCCAATTGTGTTTCAATAGGGGGAAAAACACACTTCCCTAATAAAATTAGGTCTTGTGATTTTTTTTTGGGTTTTTTATCGTACAAATACAATATTATCTTTGTGTAAACAATTGCAAATAGGTTATATGTAATTGCATGTTCATTGTGAAAATAGACTCTTATTAGACTTATTATTATTATTATTATTATTATTATTATTATTATTATTATTATTATTATTCTTGTGCTTATGATACATTAATATGTTATGTAAGATGAATACAATACTATTTTAATTTCACTGAAAAATTATAAATATGTTATGTAAGTTGGATAGAGTAGTATTTAAACTTCAGTAGAGTTATAAAACGACTTGGATGGGGCATACAAAAAAGATAAGAATTTTTTAGTATAGAATAATTATAGAAAAGGCATTATGTAACAGAAAAGGCAAGAATTTTATAATCATTTTAAACTAATGTGATTTAATATTTTTTTATTGAAAACATTTGGGTTATGGGTCAAATCACATTAAAGAAGAAGTGGATCTAAAGCGAGTATGATCCATTTAAGCTTATGTGGAATTTATTTTTGGATTTTTCTCACTAAATTTTATGTCATGTCATATTTATGGTAAGGGTTTGAGCCAAAATGACTTTTAAGTGACAATATGAAAGTTTAGTTACTTTTAAGTGAAAAAAGAAATAGTTTAGTGACTTTAGTGAAATTGAAACATAGTTGAGTGATCATGAGTGAAATTAACCCTTCCTAAAATTCATTGTAGGAGAAAGTGTCTAGATTTTGATAAGAAGATCATCTTCTGTTTAGCTTAAATCTTTTATTAATTTTTTATATAAAGGCCTAAATCTTCTAATCTTTTCCCAATGTTTTGTCACATTCCAAGTGTGAATAGCTAATTAGTAAACTACACTTCTGAGGTATTAGGGAGGAGTATGTTTATACAATTAAAAAAGGAAAAAGTAATATAATGCTTGATAATGAACGCAAAAATGGAAGTAGATGAAATAGTTTATAAAGGAACAAGTGCAATATTTCATGTTTTCATCCTAGTATAGTCCACAAGCAACCCTTTTGGTAAAAGGCCTTTCAGAAAAGCTCAACTAAACGAGAAAAGGAAGGAAGATTCTTTTTCCGGTTTTATCCCAACGAGCCCCCAAACTATTGGAGCCGACAAGGCGACAAGCTGAGAAGTGGTTCTAATTCTTTACTCCAAATCCCCAAATTTTCAAGGTTTTGTGGAACCTTCAATCTGAGATATGTTTCTTTCTTTCTTTTTTTCTTCTTTTTTCATTGTCCCTCTTTTTTTAAAAAAAAGTAAATTGTTAAAAGCTTCTATTGATTGAAGTGTTGTGAACTTTTATGTTTCGTAGTAAATTGTGAATATTTATTGAGCTGGTTTTTTAATGTGCAATTTGTGTCAGCGGGTGAATGAGTCTTTTGAGCATATTATTTGATATTTAAATAGAAGATACGTGGGTTACTATGATGGTAAGCATCCTCCACTTCTAATCAAGAGATTGTGAGTTCGAGTCACTCCAAGAGCAAGGTGGGGAGTTTTGGAAGGATGCTGAGGGTTTATTGGAAACAACCTCTCTACGCTAGGGTAGGGGTAATGGCCGCGTACACACTATCCTTCCCAGAGGATAGTGTTAAAACGTTATACTGGGTTGTTGTTGTTGTAAACAGAGGATAGTGTTAAACCGTTGGAAGTAGATTTGTGCTATTGGTGCTGGAAATAGATCAATGAAGGGTTATAACTTCTGTTATGATTGTTGTTGGTTACTTAAATTATGGCAAACTATTTAGAAATGGGCAAGAAAATGTGATTGTAGCAATGCAAGTTAGCATGCTGGCTTGGACTCTTCATTTTGTTACGTGGATCTTTCAAAATTCACTAGAGCTATTCTAAAACTTAAACTCATGCGCTTCGATCCATATTAGGGCTCAGTTATAGATGTGGAGGGAAGGGGTGAGGGGTGGGGGACAACGATCAGTTTTGTACTTTGTCATGCCACTGACATTCAAGTGATTTGAAGCGTTGGGTCTGATCTGTTAACCATGTATGCTAAGTTGATGAAAAGGTGTTTGGAGTGAAAATCTGTACCCCGTGGCTTCTGCTTATCCAATAGTATATCAACTGGAGATGGTTGGTTAGTGTTTCCTTCTCTGTTTATGCATTATTGGCTTATTCCCTAGCTTAGCAACTTGCTGTGTCTTTAAGAAGAATTTGTTTCTTGAGGCACCCTATCTCTAGCAGCTTCTTGGCTTCATTCTTTACAATCGAACCAGGCCAGTAGCTGCCCCTGGCTTTCGAACACCTTAGCATCGACAGATTAAAGCGAAAACTCCTCAAACTTCAATCATTTCTTTATTTTTTTTCCTATTTTGAAAATCAAGCGCTAGGACAGTAAATGTTGTAACAATGTTTTAACCTTCTGGATAGGTTGTGACGGAATTACCTGCAAATGTGCTATTCCACTTACTCGGGAACTTGTTGATCAAGTACTGTATCTCCGTCTTGCTTCTAGAACCCACCAAGTTGGTCGTTCGCTGTAAGTGTGATATTCATTTCATGTATATCTTCTCCTTACCGTTCTAATTTTATCCAATGTACCCAAAGGGACTATTTGTTTCTCTATGTGCATGCATATGCCCAGAAGCCTATAATCTTACTGTTGCGACATCCATCAAGTTCTGAGAGACTAGCTGTTAATGTGTTGAATATCTTGATTGGTTCTTTGGACATATTTTGAAGTATAATAGTCAAAGTTGAAAGCTCCCATCAATTTGCAAGAAAGGGACCTTTTGACAAGAATGAGTCATATTTCGTCCTCCATTCAGTCATTGAGGTGATAAGACCCCTCTCATTCAAGGGACCGACCATCATCGAACAAAAGTGCAGTTTAACGGACATGCGTTTCCAAATAGACTCCCGGCATCCTTCCCTCCAAGAACTTCCTATCTTGTTCTTGGGGAGACTCGAACTCACAACCTCTCGGTTGGAAGTTGGGGTTGCTTACCATCAGAGCAACCCCTTTTGTCTAACGAACATGCATCCAAACTTTCCAAAATGTTCTTGTAACTCACCACAAACTCTTATTTAAGCAAGGTAATTGCTCTTATTTTATGTACAAATTACAAAAGGAATAGTTCGAGCAAACATTATTACATCAAAAGAAAATCATATTTTGACAGTGAAAGACATCAAAAGCCGTTAGCTTCAACTCTCAAGATGGATTGAAGTTCGAAAAGGGTACAATAAAGGTTCCCTAAAATTTCCATCTTACGTGGAAAAGTTAGCCAGATTGAAATCCGAAAAGGGTACAGTATAAATGAGCTGATGTGACAACAAAAAGACTTTTAGGATAATAAGATAATTTAGCTGATGTCACTATGATAAAAGATTCCACGAGAGCATTTTACATACAACAAATAGCTTGAATATTAGACCTCTCCTTAACCATTAGATTGGGAGGAAATATAGTTTTACGTTCCTAACAAGGATTAGCAAGAAAAAGGAGCTCCTTTATGGGAGTTTTCATCCCTCAAACATACGATTAGCTTCCTTAAACGTATTTGCTACCTCTAAAACCAAGAAATCTCAGAGAGTTATTAGCACACGTTTCCAAAGTCCGTGAACAACGTGTCCTCCCTCAATTCATCTCTACTGAAAATGTTAACTTTTATATACTGTAAGAGCTTAACTCACACATCATAAGCTACGCTCTTATCACTATACCAAAGTTTTACGACGAATGTTATTTTTTCTATTCCAGTTTATACGAACTTATTTTCTTTTTAATTTATTCCAAAAAGAATGATCACTTTCTAAATTTGAAAATAATTTAGTTTAAAATTATAATTTTACCCTTAATAAGAAGTTTTTATAACCACAAAAATATTTTGGGCCCCTTTTTAATTTGTTGAGGATCACAAATTTTAAAAGTTTTTAAACTTCGCATCCAGTCAAACAGGTTCATATATCTTTCACTTAATCATTGTCATCTCAGCATTATTCTACTGAGAGTCGTGATTTTGACAGAAAATTTCACATGACTTTTCATATTACTATCGGGCAAATTTCTTTTATTGATGGCAAGATTGGTTGCAAAGTAGTGTTTGTCCCATTGACGTAAGTCAACTCGCTGTTAGGTGGAGGTGAGAAAGAGAGAATGATAGTATCTTCAGATTTATAAGTAAGTGATGGATTGACTAGATATATTGAAGATGATGACGAGAAGAGCATAACTAGAGAGAATGACATTCAACTATGCACAAGTAAAATGCACAACTCTTGTTCTCATCCTATTCTTCCTTCTTCACCTTCTTTCTGAATTAAAAGGCCATCCATTTTCCCTTCGAGTATGAGATGAAGATCATTATAAAAACATTAGAAGCTAACTATACCATATGGATATCTACTCATCCTACAAGAAGGCTGTTTTTAAGGAGTCCTACTTCAGCAATAACTACATTACACCTACCTATACGCTAAAACTTCAAGAGTATGGACGACTTGCCTCTACTAGAAATTCGGTAAAAACCGACCAACTTTGGTCGGTAATTTTATTTTTTGATAAAACTGGCCAACTTTGCGTTATTTTCGTGTGAAAATACAATTAAAGAGTATAAATAAAAAATAAGACAATCTTAAAACAAAATGCACCAATGGTCTAGTGGTAGAATAGTATCTTGCCACAGGACACACCCCGGTTCGATTCCCAAATGGTGAATCTTTTGATTACATAATGAAAATACTGACCAACTTTAGTCGTTGGTCGGATAACTTCATTAAACTCCTCGATCAATATTAACTAAATATCAGTGACACAAATTCTGACTTTAAAAATGTTAAAGTCTAGATGCCAACATCTCCTATATTTCTGAATTGCCAGAACTCATCAATGTTCCACAATGAACCAGCCACTTGGTCCGTATACCAATTGGCTTCTGCTATCTCGAACTCACAACCTCTTGGTTGAAAGTGAGGTGTTCATCACTAGAGCAACCCACTCTTGTCTAAATTTGCAGAAGTCTCTGATATATACCTGTAGGTCATGTGATCGATGGGATCGAGCTGTGGAAGCATTGACTGTGTACATCTCAACACTTGGAGTGCAACCCTTCCCCGAACCCTGACGTAATGCTTTGTGCACCGGGCTACCCTTTCTGAACGATTTATTTTTATTTGGATACAAGAATTGTGTTAAGAAAATGATGTCTTACCAGAAGATTTGGCCAAGGCATTCCAACGACCTTCACCATAGCTAGTTACATGATGAATAAGAAGGTTGTCTTCCTCAATAGTCCATGGCCCTTTTCTTAACTCAAATGCATATTCACTTGATGAATTAGTACTTGTGCTATTGGCTAATCTGCCTGAAGAGTGACAAAGGAATTTATAGATGACGACAAGGATATATTTAGGTGTAAGTGTTAAAAGGAGAATATTAAAAGGGGTGCACCTCAGTAAGAAGTTCTTTCCACGTGATAGTAATCCTTTTTCGCTCCTATAGTAATAAACCGAAAAAAAAAAGCTCAACTATGGTTTAGTTTGATTTGGTTTGGTGTTGAAAAATAAAAAAACCGACCATAATTGGTTTGGTTTGGTTTTAATTAAAGAAAGTCAAACCGAAACCAAACCAACCCGACATTACATATATAATTCTTTTTGATATTTAATATGTAAATATACTTATTGGATGTAATTTATAAAAGATTTCATAATTTTATCTTTCGAGGTATTATTTCAATGTTGGACTTAGAATTTTTGAATGTTTCAATAAGTTTTATAGATATTAACATTAGTATATTAGTTAGTGCTAACAAAAGCCCAAACCAAAATCAAACCAATATTAATGCAAACTAAAGACATTCAACTCAATACAACGAACGGGAATGTATTGAATATCTATTTTTTATTTTACAATAATTTAGATAAAAATGCATAACATATTTTTATTTTTTCTTTAGCATTTAGTCATGTAACTAATATTCCCTTATTAGTGTACTTATTTTAGCATGACTTAGTACTTTTAGATTATGTTTATTTTTATCATGGCTTTTTAATTAGCGATATTTATATTACATAATTTTATTGTCTTTATTGTTGAATATTAAGCAGATCTAAGACAGAATACCTAGAGTGCAAGTTTGGCGACGAGCCGAGCGGGGTAGGCGGGGACGTGATTCTTGGTTCCCAGGCCATCGCCAAGAGGGACAACGTCCGATATCTTGGATCTGTGATTCAGGGGGACAGAGAGATTGACGGGGACGTCACTCATCGAATAGGAGCGGGGCGGTCAAAGTGGAGGCTTGCTTCAGGGATCCTATGTGACAAGAAAATCCCACACAAACTCAAGGGCAAATTCTATAGAGCCGTGGTTAGACCTGCGATGTTGTATGGGGCGGAGTGCTGGCCCGTGAAGTACTCCCATGTTCAGAGAATGAAGATTGCGGAGATGAGGATGCTTAGGTGGATGTGTGGGCACACCATGCTAGATAAGATTAGGAATGAAGTTATTCGACAGAAGGTAGAGGTGGCCCCGGTGGATGAGAAGATGCGGGAAGCGAGGCTGAGGTGGTTCGGACATGTTCGGAGGAGGGGTCCCGATGCCCCGGTGAGGAGCTGCGAGCGGCTGGTTATTGTTGGCGGTCGGCGAGGCAGAGGGAGGCCTAAGAAGCATTGGGGAGAGGTGATTAGGCAGGACATGACTAGGATGCAGGTTTCCGAGGACATGACCCTTGATAGGGGAGTCTGGAGGTATAGAATCAGGGTTGTAGGTCAGGGGCTCGTAGAGTTCTTCGTACGCCTCATCCGGGGTTGGTTGTGGGTCAGCAGGTCCTCTTGTGTTTTAGGTTATGTCTCCCTTATGGTTGTTGGTATGGTAGTTACTGTTTGTTATTATTGCTATTATTGCATGCGACTGTATTTCTGTTTCTTATATGTCTCTTATGTTTCTTATGTGTACATAATTATTTATGTTATTCCTGCGGGATATACTAATGCCTTATTGTTTTGTTTTTGTTTCTAATTTTGTCTTTGCTTTTGTTTTAATGCTGCTCTTCTGTTTATCCTATGCGCCGAGGGTCGATTGGAAACAGCCTCCCTGCCCTTTCGGATAGGGGTAAGGCTCGTCTACATATTACCCTCCCCAGACCCCACCTGGTGGGAATATACTGGGTAGTTGTTGTTGTTGTTGTTGCCATGACATATCTCATATTTTGTATTTTTTTAAAAAAATACTTTATATAGTTGTATCTTACTACGACTAAAGAAATACTTGAGCATAATTTATATATTTTGTTCTATGAAGATTTTACCGGAAGAAAAATCCGAAAAAACCCGAATAACCTGAAAATCCGAGAAAATTCGAGAAAATTCGAGAGTGAAAAATCCGAGTTTTATTGGTTTGGTTTGGTCTTTAGATTTAATAACCCGACACAATTGGTTTGGTTTGGTAATTGTAAAATCCGAACCAACTCGACCTATCTACACCCTTAGTTCAAGGTTTAACTTTCAGCATAAACAGAAAAAAAGAATTTATACTAGTGAACAGAGTTATTCGATATTTATTTTATTGATATAACCCTTTATCCCTACTTCTAAATACACAAAACGGACATTACCAAAGGATGTGGTGCAGTGGATGGAACTGCTCCTTCATTAACCAGAGGTCTCGGATTCAAGCCTTGGGTATAGAAAAATTCTTGGTAAGGAGCGCTTCCCTCCGAAAGCGGCCCTACACGACGCGAATCTGGATATAATCGGACTCCAATACGTATACTGAACATTGGATGGGAAACCAAAAAAATAATTCAATTTACTATGGTTTTGTAACGCCGGCCTCTTTACTTAAAAATTTTCCAGCTAATCACTTCAAGTTGATTAAAATGCATACTTAAACCTTAGCCTAAAATATGTCAAGGTGAAATTGTAGCCTAAAACATGCTTGAAATATTTGTTTTGTCTTGCATTTACCTTATGTTTATTTTATCCCACATTTGCTTTTCTCTCTAACAAATAAAATATTCAAAATTTTTCCTAAATTATCAAATCGATTTACATCGTTTAAAATGATTTGAAGCTTGCCCTTGAATATTGAAAAAATAAATAAAATTTGAAAAGATCCAAATATACTCTAATTATTTTCACTATATCGGACAAATCAGACCTTTTTTTAATGGAGGAAACTTTAAACTGGAGGGCCACATTTGAAACGAAAGAAAGTAAAAAGAATTGTTGGAAATTTTCCTTTTTGAGATAAACATTATAGATACAGTTACCAATTGATTCCTCCTCTTGCTCTCTTCGTTTTCATGCTTTATGCAAGAAACGTGCTTGACTATTAGGGTTCGGTTTGAATACGCTAATTATAATTGTATAATTTTTAAGTAGAAGGTATAAGTTATCCCGAAAATAATTACCCCACCTCTTATAATATATAAGTTATCTCGGTACTAATTTTAATTCGATGATAACTTATACCAGATTTACTAACCAAACAAATTATTAAGATGATATTAAATTTTTATACCAACAGTTTATCTAATATCTACTTATACCTCGTACCAAACGGCCCCTTAATATTAATTTATTATTAAAGTCCTAGTGAATTAAACGTGCACTATTGGATTTCATCAAATATCAATAGGTCGGCAATCATAATAGGGCTAAAGAGAATGTGTGGAATTTCTTGACATTTTGCTTTGTGTTTCGACTTTCGAGACAATGATGTTTCTCTCAAGCCATACCTTTGTTTTTTTTACTATTTATTAAATAGAAATTTTTAAAAAGCATTAGTAATTAGTCATTTATAAATATTATTTGCTATATTACGAATTATAAATACCTTTTCTGTAGTTATAAGATGTATTTGATGTATTTAAGCTATTGTATTTATAAATACAGTAGCAAAAATAGGCGTGAATTAGGAAAGTCCAGCTAATCAGTTGTTGTATTTGAGTGATCTACTGTATTCATAGAGTGAAATATTGGATTACAGTTGGACAGATTATTGTATACGACTGTATTCGACTGTACTCACGCAGTGAAATAGGGGTTTACACTGTACTGAAAGTGAATCAATTAACATAATAGACTCCTAATATAACTCAACAAAATCAATTATATTTAGTTATAAAAAAGATTCTCAACCGAAATATACACAAAAAATATAGCAATCTTCAGAGAAACTGTTATAAATAGAACTCTATTTAAGGTGAATGTCTATAATTAGAGAGATTCTAGGGTTTACTACTTGGTGGCTAAGTCACCACCTCCCTATAAATATAGGGGTTCTATTCTATTGTAAACCATCTCAAAGTATCAATAAGAATACTCCTATCCCTATTCTCTCTATATTGTTCTTATTCTTGTATTATTGTTCTTGTTCTTATATTATTTCATAACACGTTATCAGCACGAGACTCTACCGTGAAAAACCCTAGAAACTAAATAGAAGAGCAGCCGCAACAGTAGGTCACCCTCTTCACGGAAACAAGTACAAAACCCTAGGGAACAAACAGCCGCAACACTGCTGAAGAAGACACCCACCATCCATGTGTTGTCTTCTGCCAACGACCCCCCTCTCTCCCGTCGTCGCACCAGTCCTCATCGCTGCTCCAGTTTCATTGTCAACGGATTCTTCTTGCTTGGAGGTTTTTCGTGATTGCGGTTACGCTTCAAGAGATAAGTATCGACTTTATGTTCAATTAAAATCTATGATTATGTGTTGTCTATATTACATGCAAGTGATCCTGGCTATTTGCTTCCACTGTTCATATTCTTCTAAGAAGGAAGGGTTTCGATTTTGAATTGTCTGATCACGTAGGTTTTGCATTGAGGATTGCTATCCTAGTACTTGATTTGCTGTTTGCTTAGGTTTCCACTTTAATCTTCTAACTGAAATTTTATGCTGTTTGGTTTAGTGTTTGTAGATTTTTTGTTGTTAAGGTCGTGATATAAGGTCTGTACTCTATAGTGTTAGTGGCAAAATATTTAGCGAATGAGTTTCTGCTTTATGCAACATCACTGTAAAATTATTTACGCTATCAGGGCGTTAATCAGGTAATTGTAGGTAAATCTATTGATGTATGATTGTGGGCAAATAATTAAAAACCCGTCCAATTAAATTTACTCCATTCCCTTTAGAGAATGTGATAGCAGTATGTGATAAGTCTGAAGGAAGACAAAATTATTACCGTGAAGGTATCAATGGATGTGGACGTGGCAATAGACGAAATTATAATCGTCATTATTGTGGTGATGAGAACAATAAGGATTCTCAAAATAATCTTTCACTTTATGAAAGTAATATTTGACATGAGATTGTGTAAAGCACATGATTATGATCCATTCCCTGAAGTGAATGAGATAATTGTAATAGAGCCCGTAAGTATGAACACGCTCTTGATGTAATTTTGTTTCATGTCTGACATTATGAAAAGAAAGTTCGTTGCCCTTGAAATTTCGGGCAAGAACTATATGACATGGGTGTTGGATGCTGAAATCCTGGATGCAATGGGTCCTGGAGACGCCATTAAAGACAGAAATAATGCATCCACCCAAGACTATGCTAAGGCCTTGATTTTCTTGCGCCATCACCTTAATGAAGGTTTGAAACTGTGCCAATGGCCTTGATTCTCTTGCACCATCACCTTGATGAAAGAAGATGGAGTTGTTTGATTTTATTTCACTTATTTGTAATAGTTAGTGAATAAACTAATAGTCATTAGTATCAGCTCGTATTAGTTAGTTTATGATATAATGTTAGTATTAGTTCTTTAGAATGTTTCAATATGCTCAGATTTCAATAATATTTTTATTTTCCAGTAGAGGTAATCGACTAACCTAACAGTTAGTCGATTATCTAATATTTCGCATTAAAACTGCAAAACAATCGATTGTCAATGTTCAACAATCGATTGTCAATGCTCAACAATCGATTGTCTATGTTTAACAATCGATTGTCGTAAGACAGGAAGTTTTTCAAAATAGTCAACAATCGATTGTCTTAAGACAGTGATCTGAAGTTTTTCAAAATAGCAAATAATCGATTGTGTATGTTTAACAATCGATTTTCAATGTTCAACAATCGATTGTCCATGTTTAACAATCGATTGTTTTATGACAGTGGTCCCAAGTTTTTCAAAATAGCAAATAATCGATTGTGTATGTTTAACAATCGATTGTCAATGTTCAACAATCGATTGTCTATGTTTAACAATCGATTGTTTTAAGAAAATGCTTAAACTGAAATTTTCAAACTGCAAAGTAATCGATTATGGAAAACATATAATCGACTATCTGATTTAGTTAGTCGAATAACCTCAGCAGATTTCGAAAATATTGTTTAAGTATGAAACAAACGGATTGAATTTGTTTATTCTCATGTTCGTATATTTTCTTTTGTATGCAAACTATGGGAATTAAATTGATTGAAGGCTCCTGAAGAGCAACTATAACTCTGCCTAAAGGAACGATATTTTAGAGAATGCAATGTTCTCCTCCAAGTCTAAGAAGAACTTGTTGAGTTTTAATGATATCAGTCAAAATGTTCTCCTCCAAGTCTAAAAGGAACTTGTTGAGTTTTAAAGATATCATTCAAAGTGGATATCAGATTGAGACAATACATGAGTATAATCTTAAATACCTCATTTAAAAACAAGGCTGCCCACTTCGGCTTGGGTTCACGCCATTTTGCATGCAGCAATGCTAGTTTGTCGGCTGCCCACTTCGGCTTGGGGTCACGCCATTTTGCATGCAGCAATACTAGTTCGTCTCTGACTGACGAATTGACACAAATATTCCCCGTTGCAATTGGTTTTGGGTCATGAACCTAATATATCCCATTTAAGAATCTTTGGATGCGCAGTATATGTGCCTATAGCACCGCCATCCCGCACCAAAATGGGTCCGCAAAGAAGGTTAGGAATATATGTTGAGTCTGAATCGTCCTCCATTATTCGCTACCTCGAAACATTGACAGGGGATTTGTACACTGCACGATTTGCAGACTGTCAATTTGATGAGACACTTTTCCCAAAATTAGGGGGAGAAGTTGGTGAAACCAAACGGGAAATTTTGTGGAAAAATGCATCATTATCTCATCTTGATCCACATACCTCTATTTGTGAAAAAGAAGCGCAAAATATTATCCATTTGCAAAGAATAGTAAATCGAATGCCAGACGCATTTACAGATTTGAAAAGGATAACAAAATCACATATCCCCGCAGTGAATGTGACCACATCTGATTCACGAACACATATTCATTATTGGAAAAATATGAACATGAAATTGGTATTGAATATACCACACTCACCCCTAGAAGGAGGTTTGAGATGATACCACACTCACCCCTAGAAGGAGGTTTGAGATAATACCACACTCACCCCTAGAAGGAGGTTTGAGATGATATATGGCATGAATGATCGTTGGTCACGTACCTATTGTACGCCAAAGTATTTTGGAAATATGACTATTAAAGGACAACAATAATGCAAGAAACATATCTTGCATATAAGTTTGACATGACTATAATGGTATAACTTTCTCTTTAAGAAAGATATTTACCACATGGATGTTGATGAATTTGTGGTAGTACAAAATAAATTGAGAGCTCTAGAAGAGCCAATTATTACTATGTTGGAGAAACACAATTGAGTATTGTGCTGTAGTAAGTCTCAAAGAAACTTATTCAGTTTCCAAAGTACACGCGAAAGCGCTGATTATATTAAGACTATAAATAAAGGAAAGATTTGATATCTTCTATTACTACAACTTGTAGCGGGATAATTTGTATATGAAAAGCTACCCGCTTTATTCTCCAGTTTGTACTACACAAACAAAAGAATGCCACAATAAAGTGGATATCTATTGGTATAAAAACCCATGTCATAATAAACCTGAAGTTTATTGATAAGTGCACATGTCATGGTATAAATTTGAAGTTTACCAATATTGATAATTTATTCAGTTGGCATTCGGGTTAGCCATCTCATTTTAAGTATGATGTGCAGTAATAGAGAATTCATATGGGTGAATATTAAAGAACTAGAAAGTTCTTTACGAATTCTCTTGTATCACTTGTTCTCATTAATGAATTGACCAACTAAAGAGTTCGGGTTGAAGCCCATAAATTCTGGAAATATAAAAGGTGAATATGGGCCCATTCACCTGCCATGTATACCACATATGATGCATCTATGATATGGTTACATGCGCAATTGTTATTAACCCGCAGCCTGGCCGGTGCTTGCGAGGTAAATTGCTCTGTAATCTAACTTCGAGCATAATTTCCAGATTTTCTATTCAAGATAGTTCATCTTGATAGTTGGTTTATATCATAGTTGGTTTAGCAAGATAATTATTGAGTGCCTCCACTTAATAGCTAAACTGTTTCTTATGAGAACAAAGTTATATATATCAGTTTGATATACGTTGTATACGAGAGTATATTATATTCTCCCTCACAAGTGGTTCAGGGTCAGGAACCAAATAATTTCATCTTATTATTAATGTGCTGTGTATATTGACATGATAATGCACAAAGATGATTTCTCAAAGTTGAGGAAACAAGTTAGCTTTTCTAACATGAGGGGGAGACATGATAAACAATTGAGAAAAGGTTATATGGGATGAATTATCATTTGTATATGTAGATCCTCGAATATCATGATATGAACCTGAAGTTCATAAAAGGGATAATTCAATTGCAACATATTGCAAAGCATGCTATACGCATTTTCTGACCCAAAGAATGTAACTATATTCTCACTGCAAATGCTCATATTAAGTCCTAGAAGGACAAAGTCTTTGATATGCTTGAAGCGTATAGACAAATCGGTTTCAAATAACTTCTTAATAAAGAAGATGAGCAAATGATCGAAGTGATCATAATGAGGAGGCAAGTGATCCAGAAGATCACATGACATAACACTTCATAAAATCTCATGAGAGATTCAGGTACCTGAATGTATGAATGAAGAGATCTCCATGTTATGTCCTTATGAAAATTTTATTGGAACCGATATAAAATGTTCGTCGACAACATCTATGATAGCGCTAAATGTCGATGAGGATCTTATGTTTGTCGAATACAAAAAAAAATATTGGCCAAATGGAAGAGATACAATTCAAGTAGAATTGATTCCATATGAAAGACATGTAGATTTGGACATGTAGTTCAAATACTTGAAAGTATAAAGTCAAAGCATGATGGCATCGAGAATACATCTATGAAGATATTGAAGAGTTATTCCACGACATTATATGAAGATGTTCATATCTATCAAGGATGAGAATTTCAAGGTGCGGTTTTATTCAAATCAATATGGCTGACTTATTTATCAAATCTCTATCAAAGATCGTTTTGAAGATGATGCACAAGATTGGAATGCAAATGCTAAAGGATGTGAGTTGATGCACTATTCAGGGGGAGTTAATGCGCGTTGCACTCTTTTTCCCTTACAAGGTTTTGTCCCAACTGGGTTTTCCTTGCAAGGTTTTTAACGAGGCAACCAATAGGCGCATATTCAAACATGTGTACTCTTTTTCCTTTTCTTTAATTTTTTCCCATTGGGTTTTGTTTTAGTTAAGGTTTTAACGAGGCACATTATTGAATAGACATTCAAGGGGGAGTGTTATAAATAGAACTCTATTTAAGGTGAATGTCTATAATTAGAGAGATTCTAGGGTTTACTACTTGGTGGCTAAGTCACCACCTCCCTATAAATATAGGGGTTCTATTCTATTGTAAACCATCTCAAAGTATCAATAAGAATACTCCTCTCCCTATTCTCTCTATATTGTTCTTATTCTTGTATTATTGTTCTTGTTCTTATATTATTTCATAACAGAAACTATATAATACATCTGAACACATAAATTATATAAATAAAAAAACATATGAATATATTCTTAGCATATAGCGAGACAGTGAATACAATGAAATACAAATAATACAACGGGATACATTAAAATACAATTAAAAAATAGTAAATTCAATAAAATACATGGAATAGAACGAAATACATTGAATTACAATGGAAAAAAGACAATGAATATAATAAAATACATGAAAATACAGCATGATACGTTGAAAATACATTGAAATATATTAACAGAAAAACAAACTGCTCATCCCCAAAATCCGTTGATTTTGTTCAAGAACAAACCCTAATTTCCGACAAATCCATCGTTGAGCAAAAATATGTGTACAAAGCCATGATCAAATTCACCAATCCATGTTCATATTTTCATCTGTATTTATCCAAGAATACACAGGTACGAAGTCATGATAAAAATTATGAATCTAACTCTCTTTATTAGTATTTATCCAAGAATAACCAACCCAAGTTCAAATTTTCTCACTTTGCAATAGCTAATTTCCTTTTCGCTTGAGCCAGGCTTTTTCTCGAAGCATATAAGGAGACCGTGATTTCTGCTTGAATAGCGACGGTAGAGCTTTCTGTTTCGAGACGATGTTTGCAGAAAATTACACGCGTCGCCACGTTAGAATGAAAAGCTTGATTAAGATTTTATGTAGATCAGAATGAAAAGAAAATAGTGTGGGTGAGTGAAATTGGGAGAAGAGAATGAGATGTATCAAAGTAGAGAGAGAAAGAAAATAGTGTAACCGAATAGCGTATTTAGTGGCTTAGGTCTACAAGGTAACCGAAATTAAATATTTTGCTATAAATATTAAAAGGTATCTATATAATATATTTTTTTAGTGTTATTTATTTAAAATAAATAAGGTGTTAACCTTTGCTATATGACGTAAAAATTCATTTATGATTAAATTCCCTTTGGATATTTGGTATTCAATTTGGGCCTCATTAGTTCAGGATTTATGTCATTTGAAATCGTAAAAACGCTTCCTACCAAAAATGATTTTATACCCAAATATTAAATTTAAAATTTCTGATTAAGCATAGAAAAGTACTTACTATTACATCACGACCTTTAGTGGTATCTTTGTTTTAAATTATGCTACCCGTTTATCTCCGCCATATTCAATATCAATTGTTAACGTTAAAGATTCAAAAGGCTATCAAATCCAAAAAGTTTGCTTCTTCAAGATTTATCCGTAATAGAATAATACTTTCTGAAGGAACATATAACATAAATGTATCCATAATAGAAGTTTCTAATGGGTATCATATAAATGGAATATCCAATTAGGCTAAAGTGTATTGGAAATTCCTTAGAAATTACTAGAAGCTATATGAAACATTGGAGGAAGTAGCTAGCTAGGAGAAGAATCTACGAGAGTCCTCATGATTTGTATCCTTTCACTTTTGGATGATAATATTCTTTTTAGGCTATATATTTTTTTTATATATGTATATTCTGTATATTATATACAAAAATTATATTTAATTATTAAATAAAAATAGTTTCTAACACGATTAAAAGTGATAATACCCCTATATTATTTTTACCGAAAAGATGTCATCAATGGATGATACATATAGTTGGGATTCAGATGACTAAGAACCAGAAAAAAAAGAAAAGAAAAAGAGCATTCCAAAGTAAGATGACTATGAAGAAGCTTTCAATTCATGATTGAACTAAAGGCCCAAAGCCCACAGACTTATGAGGATGAGAAAGAAAAGCCCATCAAAAGAATATAGTATGTCTTGAAGCCCAAAAGAAGAATAACCCAGAGATTAACTTTTAAAGTCCAAGTGCAGGAAAGCCTAGAAAATCAACCGGACATTTGCATCTATACCCGTTTTTTGTATCTCATTTTAATTTATATCCGTTGCAAAATAATTATAAGCGTACCTACGTTTTCGCATAATTTCAGGATACGGGGCTGAAGTAGCAAAGACAATCACGCAAAACTTCAGCATTCTAGTAACCAGACCTGAAGTTCAGCTCTAGAGCTAAAGTCTTTGTGTTGTAACTTTTTTACCAGCTATTAATATTACATACTAGAGCTGAAATTTTTTAACCACCTGTTAATATTACATACTAGAGCTGAAGTATTTTAACCACCTGTTAGTATTACATACTAGAGTTGTTTGTGTTGTAACTGGGAAACTTCAGCTTTAGAGCTGAAGTTTTTTATCACCAATTAAATATTACATACTAGAGCTGATGTTTTTTCACCATCTATTAATATTACATAATAGAGCCGAAGTTTCACATTAGTTCAAAATACAGGACAATATAAGTTTGTTCGCCTTGTTGCAGAACCAGGGTTGATCGTAGCATCGGCTTCCCTCACCAGGCTATAAGGTGTGCTTTCTCTAGTGCCTCTTTTAAAGGAAGAAAAAAGAACAAACACACAACTATCATCTACAAAAACCACTATAATCAGTGAGATACAACATCATATTTTGCTGGAACTATTAATGTTACATACAATTGGAAAAAAGAAAAACTAAAAAATAAAGTAAGAACGTGAAAGGGTAGCTTTTGGCTTTTGTGACATTGTTTTTATGCATATTGAGCTCAATTAAGATCCTTCCTTTCTTCTGGACTGAAGTGGAGAAGAAAGGGAGCTGAAATTATTTAAAAAATGCCTACACGTTAAAAAAAATTTAAAATGGGTATAGATTATTTGGTCGCCTTATGCAATTTTTACAAAATCAACAAACAATTAAAAGAAGTCTTCTTTACTAAAAATGACCACATTCTTTTAAACTTCCTTTGGGTTACAAAAAAGAAGCGAGAGTTTTTCACGGATATCCACACTACAACATAATACATGTACATCTACGAATTCTTAGCTGCGAATATAAATTTTCTAGCCATTACGTAATAATAGCCATAAAAATTAGAATTTCGTAGCTATTCACAAATTGCTGAAATTTTTTAGCTACAAAAATTAAATTGGCAAAGCTAATACCTCATTTTTGCTATAATTAATTTATGTCATGGCAATAACTGCCTAAATAGCTACATTTTATTGCTACACTAAAATTTAGTTGCTAATTATTAGTTTTTGCCACATGATTGAACTATTGTAGCAATAATACCCTTTTAGCCACGAAAAATTATGTTAAATAAAATATTGAACATCTTTGCTTCAAGTTATAAAAAATATGCAATAGTGGGGCCAATAGCTACGATGGAATATCATGACAAAATAATATAGCCACGAATTTATATAGCTACAATAAGTATGGTAGCTAATTCTAATTTTTTGCTACGCTGTTGACATCACTGTAGCTATTGTAATATTCTAGCCACAATATATTTATTTGCACATATTTTATAGCTAAAAGAATAGTCTTGCTTCAATTTTAAAAACTCGTAGCAATTGTTGGGACGTTATAGCTACATTTATTTGTCATAGTAGCTACATGTATTACAAATTGCATTGTTAGTCCCTTTATAAGGCAGAACATGAATTGAAATTCATACTAAATTTCAGTTGTCCATGCCTGAATTTTCATTAAACAAAGAAGCATAAAATTTAACATACTATAATTAGGACAATAAGCAACCAAGCTTGGGCGATTAACGACATTGCCATGAGCACGTCTAAATGCTCAACTATTGAAATACTTAGCTGATCAAATAAGAACAATTATCAACATTAATTGAGTGTAACCAAATATACATCTTAAACTTTTAAATATTTATAGTAACAAATCTTCATCATCCGTTTTAGGGTCTGATTCGATGTCTTCAATAATATCATCAGCTAAGGTAATATGAGTACTGATAACATCAATATTATTTCTTCTCCAATTTATAGTCTTCAATTTCCTCAAATGTACATGGAAAATCTTGAGCATCTTGTTGAAAAGTTTCTTCACTGACAGCACCACCTGTAAAATAAGTAGAATGACCATTCAAGACAATGGACCAAATCGGATGAAGATTATCCTTGACATAAAAAACTTGTTCTACTTGAAATGCAAGTACAAATGGTTCATTTGTTGCTAGCTTTCGGTTAGTATTAACACTAACAACACCATGTTTATCTATCTTCACTTCTTTCCCAATGTGATTAACATCTATTCAATCACATTTAAATAAAACAATTCGTTTGCCTTTGAGGTATTGAAGTTCTACTATTTCAGTCAGAACACCATAATAATCTATATTTTAACAATTCATTATTCATCGTACTAAAACACCACTATTTTAATATGAGAAGAAAAGTATTGTAGAGAAAAGTAAGGAGAAAGAATTCTTATTGATTTTGGGATGAATTACAATGAAATAGAACCCTCTATTTATAGGGAGAGAGTGACTTAGCCACCAAGTAATAAACTCTAGAATCTCTATAAATATAGACATTCACCATAAATAGAATTCTATTTATAACACTCCCCCTGAATGCCTATTCAACAAATAATATACTTCGTTAAAACCTTAATTAAAAGAAAACCCAATGGGAAAAAAATTTTAGAAAAGGAAAAAGAGTACACATATCTAACAATACGCCTTTTGGTTGCCTCGTTAAAAACCTTGAAAAGAAAATCCAGTGGGACAAAATCTTGTAAGGGAAAAAGAGTACAATGCATATTAACTCCCCCTGATGAGATCATCAATTCACATCCATGAGCCTTCACATTCCAATCTTATGCACCATCTTCAAGAGATCGTTGGTAGAGATTTGATAAATAAATCACTCATATTAACTTGAATGAATATGTTGCACCTTGAAATCTTCATAAAATGATGTTGAATGGTCTTTTCAATATTTCCATAGAGATTCTCGCATATTATCATGCTTATAGTCATAGTAAGATACACTTGTGCATAAATTACATTTATCATATGGTACTTCAGGACCAATAATTGTATATGCTTCAAGCAACTTAAATCCTTCATGGATTAACATATAAGTTAAGTCATATAAGCCATATAATAGATTTTAGATGCATATCAGGTTTTCATGTCATGAGAAGAGTATCGCAGAGAAAAGCAGGGAGAAAGAATTCTTATTGATTTTGGGATGAATTATAATGGAATAGAACCCTCTATTTATAGGAAGAGAGTGACTTAGCCACCAGGTAATAAACTCTAGAATCTCTCTAAATATAGACATTCACCATAAATAGAACTCTATTTATAACACTCCACCTGAATGCCTATTCAACAAATAATGTGCCTCGTTAAAATCTTAATTAAAAGAGAACCCAATGGGAAACAAATTATAGAAAAGGAAAAAGAGTACACATATCTAACAATACGCCATTTGGTTAAATCGTTAAAAACCTTGCAAGTAAAACCAGTGGGACAAAATCTTATGAGGGAAAAATAGTACAACGCGTATTAACTCCCCCTGATGAGAGAATCTGTTCACTTCCATGAGCCTTCACATTCCAATCTTATGCACCATCTTCAAGAGATCGTTGGTAGAGATTTGATAAACAAATCAGTCATATTAACTTGAATAAATATGTTGCAGCTTGACATTTTCATAAAATGCCGTTGAATGGCCTTTTCAATATTTCCATAGAAAATCTCGCTATCATATTATCATGCTTATAGTTATAGCAAGATACATTTGTGCATAAATTACATTTATCATATGGTACTTCAGGACCAATAATTGTATATGCTTCAAGCAACTTAAATCGTTCATGGATTATCTTATAAGTTAAGTCATATAAGCCATATAATAGACTTTAGATGCATATCAAATTTTCACGTCATGCTAGACATATAAGATATCGAAAACTGATTGCACATATCATTGACTTTATACTTTCAAGTGTTTGAACTACATGTCCAAAACTACATGTTTTTCAAATCAAACCAAATCTATTTGAATTGTGTAGCGTTTATTTGGCCAATATTTTTTGTCTGTCTCGACAGCCTTAAGATCCTCATCTATACTTAGCGCTATGATAGATGTCGTCGACAAACATTTTATATCGATTTCAATTTTTTTTCATAAAGACATAACATAGAGATCTCTCCATTAATATATTCAGGTACCTGAATGTTACGACCCTAGTTCACTAATTGTGAACATGTCATGACGCCACCTAGTCTTCACGACTAGGTAAGCCTAACACATTGCAGAAGTAACAATATTTACGAAATTTATAATCAAAAGCTAAATAACATGAGTAATGTATACAGTTGCCGCCTGGCACATGCACTTTAACACTTAGAATTTCTGAAACCATCCCAAAGACCCGGAATCCCACGAGCAACACAAGCTAAAAGTGTAGTATAATATGCTCTACACCAGAGAATCTAAAGAAACATAATTGAAGGAAAAAGGGACTATCTGCTACAGCTGGAATGAAATAGAGACTTCAAGTCTGCAGACGTAGCAAGTATACCTCGAGTCTCCACTAGTGCTCTCCGCTGCGAGGGTGATACGCCTGAGAAGAAGTACCTGGGTCTGCACATGAAAAATATGCACAGAAGAGGCGTGAGTACACCACAACAGTACTCAGTAAGTACCAAGCCTAACCTCGGTTGGGTAGTGACGATGAAGGTCGAGGCCCTACGGAGGTAACAACATAATAACAATATGTTAAGGAAAAAATAATATGGATATAATCTACTGTGAGAATCTAGCAAAATAATAACTAAACAGTAACCGAGAACTAACACAGTAAATAAATAGAAGTGCAAATCACCATCGGATATATATCATCGGGGATCTCCTAGTATCCCGAGGATCTCCTGGTATCCTCACCATATACTCGAGGGATCTCCTAGTATCCCGATGATCTCCTGTTATCCTCCATTATACACAATGGATCTCTTAGTATCACGAGGATCTCATGTCATCCTCCCTTTTTATAATCATATCTATGACAGGGATCTCTTGGTATCCCACACTCTCAGTTATAGAACGAAACACATACAAAGGGAGTTATTGGGATGTCGTCCCGTAGTCCCAAATCGTAACACCACACAATTCAAATAAGGTAAAATGCTAAGTAAGAACAATTAATAGAATTTATAGTCTAGCATGCTTCACGGAGGACAGATAATACCATTTAAGCAATTAAGCAAGTAAGTCAGCTAAACATGCTTATCCTAATCTAACACAGGTTAAATTGCATTTAGAATAGGCAAATTCGCATGAAAACACAGTTAAATATTCCAAGTAAAATGGATTTTCAACAACTAGCACAAGTACACGCTTGTCACCTGCGTACTGGGCATTTAAAATAACAAGTAATATATCCTGAGGGGAGATGTCCCCCACACAAAGTTAGACAAGCCACTTACCTCGAACCGATGCAAAATCAACTAAGGAATGATGCCTTTGCCATGAGTATTCGACTCCGAATGGCCCAAATATATTCAATCCAATTACATAACGTAAATAACATCGCAAGTTATTTAAGCTAAAATATTAGCGGCTAATGACCATTAGCAAGTAAAAGATATATTTTTAGCGACAATAAAAAATAATTGCCACTAAAAATCTCTAACTCAAATAGATGTTTTTATTATTTTAACTTTCTCTCCCTATAATCTTTTCCTTTAATTTTTTGGGATAATAAATTACATTCCCTCAGATTAGAAAACCCTACTGTTAAAAAAAAAAAAAGGAAAAATCAAACATGCGCGTAATTAGGACGATACAGAATGACACAGGTCGCCTGTAATTAGAACGACACAGAACGACTTGCGTTAATAGCATCGCTGCAAAAGCCTCCGCCCTGCCACGGTCTCCGGCCAACTCAGTCGTTCTCGATCGAGTTATATATAATTTTGGATTTATGCTGCTCGATTATTATTAGTCTCCTCTGTCAATCTTCTCCTTCTCATTCATCTTCAACTTCTGTTTCATGTAGGTTTCAAGAATTATTGCAGAAAGCTTTGGTCTCCTTCAATTTCTGCTCTCAATCGGCAAAAGTTTTTGCTTACCAGGTTCCAATTTTAATTTTTTGATTTTTGATATACAACTACGGCCTTTTGGGATTTGTGAAAGTATAGTTTTTTAATGTGTTTACTAAGTCGTTTGTGATACTTGGTTGTTGTTAGATTCATAGTCGATTGATTGAATTGATTCCTCCTCTTTTACTCTCTTGTTTTTTAATTGGTTCCTCTGTTTTCAAGGCGCTGTTATTTTTGTGATATTTTAGAAATTTTAAGTGTCAGTTGATGCATATTGATGTTTTAGTTGAATGCCGGTAGTCGAGATATGAATTCAAACATGTTCAAACTTTTTGCCTGAGTATGATATATATATATATATGTATATATATATATATATATGTATATATATTGTTTTTACTCTGTTGTTAGTTGGTGATTTAGTGCATTATTAGGCTTATTACTGATTTTTACCTCATTACAAAGAAGAGTTTTAGCGGCTAACAACAACAACAACAACCCAGTATAATCCCACTTAGTGGGGTCTGGGGAGGTTAGTGTGTACGCAGACCTTACCCCTATCCTTGGTTAGAGAGGCTGTTTCCAAATAGGCCCCCGACATCCTTCCCTTCAAGAACTTCCCACCTTGCTCTTCGGGAGACTCGAACTCACAACCTCTCGGTTGGAAGTGGAGGTTGCTTACCATCAGAGCAACCGCTCTTGTCGACGGTTACCTTTTAGCGGCTAAATGGTTCGCAAAATATTTTGCAACTGGTTAGTTTGTCCGCGTGAAGGTCTGAAAGGATCAGAATAATCTTTTACTTATATTTGAACACTAAAAGTATCTATTCGAAGTGAAATCTGAAAAAATATAATAGTATTGAATAACTTAGAATAGATAGAATAGAAGAATGAGATCAACGAGTATATACAGAACTAATGTGCCTAATAACTAATGGATCATATAGTTAAACTTTCAAGTGGTAATGCTCTACCTGTTCTGAGGTCCGACACTTTAAATACAGAAGAAGTTCTAGAATATGCTTAAAACAGAAATCACCTGTGAAAAAGTTCATTAAGCATGCAAGCAATTACTAGAATTTATATTTGGAAATATCACCTGAACGTGTAACACTGTCCAATTCTACTGCTGCATCACCTGAAGTGTGATGTTGTTGTTGTAGTGGAATGCCTGTAGTATGCTTCGCTGTCCAGCCATAAAACTTATAGGAAAATGTTGTTGTTGTCCTGTATTTGGAATAGCATCTCCTTGAGTGCCTACACGTTTGTGTTGCTGTGCAGGATATTTACCAGCTTTAGAAATAGCTTCTAGACTGTTTAGATGACACTGCTGCTGCCCAAATTTTAGTGTTAATGCATTTTGCATCATAGTACCACATAAAATCGAGGGGCTGCAATTATTTGGGACTGGTTGTGAGCTGCAATGTTTTGGTATTGGTGATGAGCCTACTGAATGTAATTCATCATCTTGACTATCTTGAATTGATAACAAGAGATTCCCAGGTTCACCTTCATCTTCACCACACGACTCCTTGATTGTGATGGAATTTCAAACACAAAGGTGTTTAGAGTAACCAAAGGTTGCTTGACCAGCGTTGGATTCAACATCATTGCTTTTGTGCTTCCTTGATAATTTCTTCTATGTGTGGACTTGAAAATTGAAGAGTAGGTGCATTTGAACTATGTGCTTGTGCATCATGTTGTGTACCTACCATTGCCTAGTCATCTCGTGTTGCTGGTGTTGTATCTGAATCTAGAACTGTCGCAGCATTGCCCATCAAGGATTGATGCAGCTGGAAATGTATCTGCTGCCCCTCAAGTTGTTCAACTGTAGTAGTATTTGTTGCAGATCTTTCCACTGATTTAACAGGTGAAATGATACCTATATTACCAAAGGTAGGTGCAGGTCGAGGATTACTATTTTCAAGATTTGCAAATGTTTGCAATGGAATAGTTGCTTTCCCGGTATTTCCTGTAGCAGTTAATGTGTTCAAAGCATCAGTTCCATCCATTTGTTGCTCCTCATCATGCTTAATAGCAGTCATATTGTTCCCAGGTAATGCAACAGCTGCTACTTTACTCACTGCCGATTTGCTGGACAAGTTTGTCAGATGTATAGCTCGACCCCCAGTTGCATTCTGTGCAAAATTAGTCTCCAGCCCTGAAACAGTAGTAGCTCGATCTGTTCCAGCTATTCCACTATCTTCCACCCTATGTTGAAGGTTGCTAGCTTAATTAGTTTGCCTAGTTTATGAAAATGTAGGACCTCCAGTAGGTGTTTGATGTCCAGCTTTATTAATTTTTTGTCCAGCACCTAGACCCTTGATAACTCCAGCTGAATCTCGATGACACACCGGAATATCCATCAATCTCCTATCCTCTACAGACTGTTTTTTCTTTACCTGTTCCAGGACTACACCCTCAACATTTTGCCCAGCTCGATCTTGTAATTGTTGGACCTGTCTATCATTAGTCTTGTTGTTCACAACCACTCCTTTACTACCACCATTCACAGTGGCCTTCAAAGTATTTTGCTGCCCAGAAATTGTATTTCTTTCCAGGTCCTTCAATCAACTGTTGGCTAGCTCTTTTAGAATTCAAATAATCCCTTGCATCACCCTGTAATTTCTCCATCACACCTGTGCATTAGATTCCTTCTCCACCTGTTCATCATGGACTGCTTGTTTTCTTCCTATAAGGATGCGACATGTAGATTCGTCATGTCCTTGATGCTTGTAGCGATTACAATACAAATGTAAATTATCAGAAATAACTTGTTGAAACTGCTCAACTGTCTTTCCAGTTCCTCCATCAACATATTTGAGCCTTATTTGTTCTGGGTGTTTGTTCAAAATATTATCCAAGATCACCTTGACCCTAGATGTACTCGGCATAGACCTAAGTTGAGTAGCCTTATCAATAGCAATAGGCTTTCCAACAGCTGCTGCAATGGACATTAAGGAACGCCTAGCAAACAATTCAGGGGGTAAACTTGGAAACGAAATCCATACCGCTGCCATAGATGTTTCTTCTTTTGGATTGTATCCAATTGTCCATGGGAATACGCTAACCTGATGTTCTTTTCCTTTGCTCGTAAAATACGTAACTGACTGGCGAGACACATTACGAAGTCGTCGTATTGATCCAGTGGTATGAGAATCTGTCTTTGTGCAAGAAGACCAATCAAACAGTGGCCTTTGACGCCAAACTGCTTTGGAAGAATTGTGCGCAAGTCTTGCAAATCTGGAGCATTAGGAGCAAGAACTGTGGTACATACCATCACAATTTCCGATCATTATGATTCGAGGCTTTGTAGAAAATTCTGTTTTCTGTTTCTTATATGTTTCTTGATTTACCTTGGAAGTATACATGCTAAGATGTACCATGGTTAATTTTAAGATTTGGTTTACACCTTGGGCATAAATATCATTTAGTAAGTGATTATACCTGCATATTACGTGTAAAAAATTGCATTTACATATTTCTTCAATTTTACAGATCTCTCTGTTGTTTTTCTCCCTTCAAATAGTGGAATGTAGGAGTGTCCTCAATATTTCCAAAGTTCTGATTTTGCAACTGTGTTTTGATGCTTTATTTAGTTGCGCTTATTAAAAAAAAACCAGTTATGACCAAGCTTTTGCTTTCTTATATCTACTGGCTAATTAGTTGGTTGGAGAATGCAAATAGAGAATGTACAGTAAGATAACTGTGTAAAGCTTTTCAATTTCACCTCTATTGCTCATTTAGGGAAGTTGCCAATTGTATGGTGAAAATATCGCTTTCTTCTTTGTGATTTCGTGTTTCAGACAATGGGCACTCACATAATGTTGTAGCTTTTTCATTCTTGTTGTTTGGTACATTTGCTTCTTCACCTACTTATCACTTTCATTCTGCAGGCTCTTGTTATTCAGTTAGTCTGCGTAATAACCAATCGTGAGTGGAGAACTCCATGTGGCATCATTGACCAATTTGTTATGAGGTATGTTACATAATTGCTGTGGATCCTGCCTTTAAGTGTTCTTGTCATTCATAATGCAGTAATTCTTTCGTAATTTCTTTATCCTACTTGCTATTATAGCCTGTACTAGTATAGAAAAGCATGTTAAATTGATCCAAATTTCCTATTTGATTGATTTTCCTTGATTATAATTATGTGAAGCAGGTTAGGCCTGAATTTAATTGTTGCCATGTATTGTTGTGCTTCAATTTCTTAATATTTCTTTTATTTTGGTTGCGCATTTACATTGGGACAATGGATGTGGGATTCTGGTATCTCCTCGCCTTGTTTGTTTACTTTGGGACTACGGGTTAGATTCCCGGTAGAACCCCCTGCACATTGATGATTGGACTACACGACAATATCCTGGGAGATCCTTCAGATCTATTCATATGGTGGACTACGGAACGGTATCCCGAGAGCTCCTCGTACATATTGATAAAATAGACTACAGGACGGTATCAATCCTTCAGATATATTTATACGGTGGACTACGGGACGGTATCCCGGGAGATCCTCGTACAGATTGATAAAATGGACTACACGACAATATCCTGGGAGATCCTTTAGATATATTCATACGGTGGACTACGGGACGGTATCCCGGGAGCTCCTCGTACAGATTAATAAAATGGACTACAGGACGGTATCATGGAAAATCTTCATTATTGATACTGGTATTGAGCTATTTACTATGTGTTATCTTATTTTCTGTGTATTAATTGTTGTTTGTGCAATCCGATTTAATTTATAATTATATATTATTATTTCTGCTTATTTCATACGGTTGTCAGCCTTATTATTATATTTGTCTCAGTAGGGCCTTGACCTTTCTCGTCACTACCCAACCGAGGTTAGGCTTGACACTTACTGAGTACCACTATGGTGTACTTATGCTTCTTCTACTCATTTTTTTTCATGAGCAGACCCAGGTACTTCCGGTCAGGAGCATCATCAGTGATCCAGGGGCGATATTCAGAGACTTTGAGGTATATCTGCCACGTTCGCATACTAGGAGTCTCTATCTTATTCCAGCTGTAGTATTTGACTTTCCTTCTTTCGGTTGTGTAGACATTCCAGAGTTAGAGCCGTATCCTATATTTTTCTGTAGCCTGTGTTGCCCATGAGATTCCGGGTTTTGGGATTTCTATTGCAGAATTTGTAGAGTCAAACTGTATGTACCAAGTGGCAAGTTTATACTTCCTGAAGTTATTTAACTTTTGACTTAATATTTCCGTATTGGTTGTTACTTGCGCACTGCTAGGCTTACCTAGTCGTTGTGACTAGGTGCCGTCATAATGTGTTCACGATTGGTGAATTAGGGTCGTGACACATGATCTGAAGTTCTTCTTCTCTTCAATGCAACTTAAGAATTGGATCTAAGGTTTTTCTATCTCTTCAATGCAACTTTAGAAGCTTTGATCTTAAGTAGTTCTATCTCTTCGATGCAATTTCAGAAATCAGATTTTAAGTTCTACTATCTTTTCAACGCAACTTCAGAAAAGTTGGATATTAAGTAGTTCTATCTCTTCAATGCAACCTTAGAAATTAAATGTTAAGTTCTGAAACATAAACTTATTTTTCGAATTTCAACAATCCAACACATGATTTAACGCTAAATCTACTCCACATGAGCTAAATTTTGACACATAGTTTTCAAATATCATAATTAAGAACAAATCTGAATCATGAAATTATCAAAACAACAACATATTTAACAAAATTTATTTTGCAACTAACAAAAAAAAGAAGAAGAAAAAATCTTAAGCACAACCCATAATGGTGTTTTGCAACTAAGAAAAAAAAAATCAAACGGCTCCTGGATACACGAGTCATATATATATATATATATATATATATATATATATATATATAGAAGAAAAAACAGCAGCGAAGCTCCTGAATATACGGGACATGAATGCAAAGAAGAAGAAATCAACAACGAAGAGGAGAAAAACATATATGAAGTTCCATAAAAATTGATTATTAGTAATTTAAAAAAAATTAAATAAGAATGACCAAATAAGGCGACCCGTGAAATTTTTACAAGAGAAGCTCCTGCTCAAATTCCATATAAATTCTGAGCAAAATTTGAAGACAAATAACTTTTTGATTCAAATGTACTCACATAAAAACAGAGAGAAAAAAAGAAAAAAGAGTTGTGAGAGATTTTAAGAAATCTGTAGAAGAGTTATCGATCACTTTATTTTCTGTAGTTATGTTACCTTCATTTTTCTTTCTATTTGATTAGTTGTTACATTACTTCCTCTTCGCTATTTAAATAATTACTTTGTAAAACTACACTTAGATTAAGCTGATTGTTATCGTGATAAGTCAATGAAGTTCACTTGTCCACAATTCGCCCTCTTTTGTGCTTTCAAGAAGGCCCCGAATTTTTTTTTCAGATGTAGAATTATTTAGTACTTTTGCCTTTGGAAAATTTATTTTCCTCCCATATATGTGATAAGAGAGTGCCATTGATACTCAAAGGTAAATTTTACAAAGTTGTGGTTAGACCGGCCATGATGTATGGAACTGAGTATTGGCCGGTTAAAAAATCACATATCCAGAAGATGAAGGTAGCATAAATGAAGATGCTAAGGTGGATGTGCGGACATACTATGATAGATAAGATTAGGAATGATGATATTCAGGAAAAGGTGTGCATGGCTCCCATTGATGGCAAGATACGGGACGCGAGGCTCAGATGGTTCAGGTATGTTAAGAGGAGAAGCCTAGATGCTTCGGTAAGGAGGTGCGAACGAGTGTATGTGGAGGGCACGAGAAGAGGTAGAGGGCGGCCTAAGAAGTATTGGGGGGAGGTGATTAGAAAGGATATGGCGAGGCTTCAGATTTCCGAGGCAATAGCACTTGATATGAACACGTGGAGGTCGAGTATTAGGGTTGTAGGGTAGGAGGTAGTTGAGTCTTGCCTTATGTTATGACTTAGAGAGACTACTCCGGTAGGTATACTATTTCGCTTTTGCTTTGTATCTTCTTCTTAATTGTATGTTGTTCCTATTTTTCATATTATTTATGTATTGTTACTGATAGTTTCCCCTTTTGTCTTTTTTTCTTCTTGAGTCGAGGGTCATTTAGAAACAGTCTCTCTACTCCTTCCGAGTAGGGGTAAGGTCTGCGTACACACTACTCTTTTCAGATTCCACAAGTAAAATTTTACTGAGTTATTATTATTGTATTATCTCCAAGAAATTCATGTATTTCCTCCCAAGTTAACAAACTCTTGGCTTCCTTTTAATCCGAAGTTTAATACTAGTATACTACCTTCTTCGGAAAGCTTTTGGGGAAGTCTTGAAGTCTCTTGCTATCTAAATTCTCAGAAGGGGTAAAATTTAAAAATAGCCATATGTACAAGTGGTATTTGAAAAATAATCACGATTTTAAATGTAATCGAAATTTATCCATTTTTTATGTAAAGATAAATTTGAATGAAAATACTGTTCAAAATCTGAAAAGTATTCCAACTGTTATAAATAGAACTCTAATTAGAGTGAATGTCTATCTTATAGAAGAGTTCTACTTTGAGGTTAAGTCTTTTCTCTTCCTATAAATAGAGGGGTCTTACCCCATTGTAAATTATCCCAAAAGTATCAATAAGAATACTCCTCTCTCTACTTTTCTCTCTATTGTTCTTGTTCTTATATTATTTCATAACACGTTATCAGCACGAGTCTCTAACCAATTGAATTTAATATTCAGCAATTATCACTCTCAGAATCTCGAGTTGCAATCAGATTCATCCACTCTAATTCGTGTTCTGTCGTTTGGATTTTTCTATTTGAGTGAAACGAGATTTGTGATATTTTGGTTTCTGAACTTCTTCAATTCTTTTTCTTTCTCGTTGTTTACTTTTGTTTTCTTTTTGAAGGTGAATTTCCAAGCAAAAGAGTGTAATAACGATTGCTACTGCTCCATATGAGAATTTCTATACGGAAAAATAGAAGAGATGGTATCATCATAAAGTAATGCAACGGGATGGAAACTCAAGAGGTATATTTGGTATCACAACATTTATTGGTATACCTTAAAGGTAAGTAATTTACTTCTCCCTTTCAAATTCTTAAAATTCTACGATTTGATTTCATATACAAACATAGACAACAAAGTTTGATATAACTCTAATGGAGTTTGTATGAAAATATAAACACGTGAAGTGGTAAAAGTTCTATGTCTTGCCATGATTAAATTCATGTATGATTGTGGGCAAAGAATTGAAAATCCGTCCCATTGAATTTGCTTCATTCTCATTCTTTAGAGAATGTGAAGCAGTATGTGATAAGTCTGAAAGAAGACAAAATTATTACCGTGAAGGTATCAATGGATGTGGACGTGGCAATAGACGGAATTATAATCGTCATCATTGTGATAATGAGAATAATAAAGATTCTCAAAATAATCTCACTTTATGAAAGTAATATTTGACATGAGATTGTATATAGCACATACAGATGATTATGATCCATTCCCTGAAGTGAATGTGATAATTGTAATAAAGCCCGTAAGTATGGACACGCTCTTGATGTAATTTTGTTTTATGTCTGACATTATAAAAAGAAAGTTCGTTGCCCTTGAAATTTCGGGCAAGAACTATATGACATGGGTATTGGATGCTGAAATCCATTTGGATGCAATGGGTCTTGGAGACGCCATTAAAGACAGAAATAATGCATCCACCCAAGACTATGCTAAGGCCTTGATTTTCTTGCGCCATCACCTTAATGAAGGTTTGAAAATTGAATATCTCATAGTCAAAGATCCACTTATCTTGTGGAATGGCTTAAAGGAGAGATATGACAATTTAAAGTTGGTCACTCTGCCACAAGCACTATGATTGAGCTCATCTGAGGCTCCAAGATTTTGGTTAGAATACATGTGACACTATATAAAGTTGTGTTTTATAAATATCATTGTAGACTCTGGTTGTCAAACACTATATAGTTTTTAAATATTCTACTATCGTATTTGATTATGTCGTTCATTTCTGTTGTGTGTCTGAACATACAAACTACAATTTGTAAGTTAATTAACGGTGCAAACATCGTTAACAGGTTGATATTTTCACATAAATGACACTATATAATTATGTATTAAAGCAGTTATAAAACTTTAGCTATTATCACTATGTACCAAACAGAAGTATGTTTTGGTGTAAAGTACTAAGTTTCTATTAATCTGTGATGAAGGAAGATGGAATTGTTTGATTTTATTTTACTTATTTGTATTAGTTAGTGAATAAATTAATAGTCATTAGTATCAGCTCGTATTAGTTAGCTTATGATATAATGTTAGTATTAGTTCTTTAGAATGTTTCAATATGCTTAAATTTCAAAGATATTTATATTTTTCAGTAGAGTTAATCGACTAACCTAACAGTTAGTCGATTATCTAATATTTCGCATTAAAATTGGATTTTTCCGCAAGCTAAGTTAGTCGACTATCTGATTTAGATAGTCGACTAACCTGATGACTGTTTACTAAGATAGTCGACTATCAACCTAGTTAGTCGACTAACCAATATTTCACATTAAAACTGGACTTTTCCGCAAGGCAAGATAGTCGACTATCTGATTTAGATAGTCGACTAACCTAATGACTGCTTCCCAAGATAGTCGACTATCAACTAAGTTAGTCGAATAACCTCAGCAGATTTTGAAAATATTATTTTAAATATGAAGCAAACGGATTGAATTTGTTTATTCTCATGTTCGTATATTTTCTTTTGTATGTCAAACCATGGGAATTAAATTGATTGAAGGCTCCGGAAGAGCAACTATAACTCTGCCTAAAGGAACAATATTTATCATAGAGAATGCAATGTTCTCCTCCAAGTCTAAGAGGAACTTGTTGAGTTTTTAAGATATCATTCAAAATGGATATCATGTTGAGACAATAGATGAGAATAATCTTGAATACCTCATTTACTCATGAAAACGAGGCTTCCCACTTCGGTTTGGGGTCACGCCATTTTGCATGCAGCAATGCTAGTTCGTCGGCTGCCCACTTCGGTTTGGGGTCACGCCATTTTGCATGCAGCAATGCTAGTTCGTCTCTGACTGACGAATTATCACAAATATTCCCCGTTGCAATGAGTTTTGGGTCATGAACCTAATATATCCCACTTAAGAATTTTTGGATGTGCAGTATATGTGCCTGTAGCACCGCCATATTGCACCAAAATGGGTCTGCAAAGAAGGTTAGGAATATATGTTGAGTTTGAATCGCCTTCCATTATTCGCTACCTCGAAACATTGACAGGGGATTTGTTCACTGCACGATTTGCAGACTGTCAATTTGATGAGACACTTTTCCCAAAATTAGGGGGAGAAGTTGGTGAAACCAAACGGGAAATTTTGTGAAAAAATGCATCATTATCTCATCTTGATCCACATACCTCTATTTGTGAAAAAGAGGTGCAAAATATTATCCATTTGCAAAGAATAGCAAATCGAATGCCAGACGCATTTACAGATTTGAAAAGAATAACAAAATCACATATCCCCGCAGTAAATGTGACAACATCTGATTCACGAATACATATTCATTATTGGAAGAATATGAACATGAAATTGGTATTGAATATACCACACTCACCCCTAGAAGGAGGTTTAAGATGATATATGAAAATAATGTCATTGTTATGGCATGAATAGTCATTGGTCACGTACCTATTGTACGCCAAAATAATTTGTCAATGTGATTATCAAAGGACAATAATAATGCAAGAAACATATCTTGCATATAATTTTGACATGACCATAATGGTATAACTTTCTCTTTAAAAGAGATATTCACCACATGGATGCTGATGAATTTGTGGTAGTACAAAATTAATTGAGAGCTCTAGAAGAGCCAATTATTACTATGTTGGAGAAACACAATTGATTACCAATAAGGTATTGTGTTGTAGTAAGTCTCAAAGAAACTTATTCAGTTTCCAAAGTATATGCGAAAGCGATTGATTATATTGAGACTATAAATAAAGGAAAGATTTGATATCTTCTATTACTACAACTTGTAGCGGGATAATCTGTATGTGAATACCCGCTTTATTCTCCAGTTTGTACTACACAAGAAAACCATAATAAAGTGGACGTTTATTGATATAAAAACCCATATCATAATAAACTTGAAGTTTATTGATAATTGCACATGTCATGGTGTAAATTTGAAGTTTATCAATATTGATAATTTATTCAGTTGGCATTCGGGTTAGCCATATCATTTTAAGTATGATGTGCAGTAATAGAGAATTCCCATGGCTAAATATTAAAGAACTAGAAAGTTCTTTACGAATTCTCTTGTATTACTTGTTCTCATTAATTTATTGACCAACTAAAGAGTTCGGGTTGAATCCCATAAATTCTGGAAATATCAAAGGTGAATATGGGCCCATTCACCTGCCATGTATACCACATGTGATGCATCTATGATATGGTTACATGTGCGATTGTTATTAACCCGCAGCCTGGCCGGTGCTTGCGAGGTAAATTGCTCAGTAATATAACTTCGAGCATAATTTCCAGATTTTCTATTCAAGATAGTTCATCTTGATAAGTTGGTTTATATCATAGTTGGTTTTGCAAGATAATTATTGAGTGTCTCCACTTAATAGCTAAACTGTTTCTTACGAGAACAAAGTTATATATATATCAGTTTGATATACGTTGTATACGAGAGTATATTATATTCTCCCCTCACAAGTGGTTCAGGGTCAGGAACCAAATAATTTCATCTTATTATTATTGATGTGCGGTGTATATTTTCATTAACACCATAATGCACAAAGATGGACTCTCAAAGCTGAGGAAACAAGTTAGCTTTTCTAACATGAGGGGGAGACATGATAAACACTTGAGAAAAGGTTACATGGGATGAATTATCATTTGTATATATAGATCCTCGAATATCATAATATGAACCTGAAGTTCATAAAAGGATAAATCAATTGCAACATATTGCAAAGCATACTATACGCATTTGCTAACCCAAAGAAAGTAACTATATTCTCACTGCAAATGCTCATATTAAGTCCCAGAAGGACAAAGTCTTTGATACGCTTAAAGCGTATAGACAAATCGGTTTTAAAATAACTTCTTAATAAAGAAGATGAGCAAATGATCAAAGTGATCATAATAAGGAGGCAAGTGATCCAGAAGATCACATGACATAACACTTCATAAAATCTCATGAGAGATTCAGGTACCTGAATGTATGAATGAAGAGATCTCCATGTTATGTCTTTATGAAAATTTATTGGAACCGATATATAATGTTCGTCGACGACATCTATGTATCGCTAAATATCGATGAGGATCTTATGTTTGTCGAATACAAACAAAAATATTGGCTAAATGGAAGAGATACAATTCAAGCAGAATTGATTCCATATGAAAGACATGTAGTTTTGGACATGTAGTTCAAATACTTAAAAGTATAAAGTCAATGATTGAAGTTGCTTGAAGCATATACAATTCTTGGTCCTGAAGTACCACATCCTAAGTGCAACTTGTGTACATATGTATCTTGCTATAACTATAAGCATGATGGCATCGAGAATACCTCTATTGAGATATTGAAGAGTCATTCCACGACATTATATGAAGATGTACATATCTATCAAGAATGATAATTTCAAGGTGCGGAATATTTATTCAAATCAATATGGCTGATTTATTTATCAAATCTCTACAAAAGATCGTTTTGAAGATGGTGCACAAGATTGGAATGCAAATGCTCAAGGATGTGAATTGATGCTCTTTTCAGGGGGAGTTAATGCGCGTTGCACTCTTTTTCCCTTACAAGGTTTTGTCCCACTGGGTTTTCCTTGCAAGGTTTTTAACGAGGCAACCAATAGGCGCATATTCAAACATGTGTACTCTTTTTCCTTTTCTATTATTTTTTCCCATTGGGTTTTGTTTTAGTTAAGGTTTTAACGAGGCACATTATTGAATAGACATTCAAGGGGGAGTGTTATAAATAGAACTCTAATTAGAGTGAATGTCTATCTTATAGAAGAGTTCTACTTTGAGGCTAAGTCTTTTCTCTTCCTATAAATAGAGGGGTCTTACCCCATTGTAAATTATCCCAAATGTATCAATAAGAATACTCCTCTCTCTACTTTTCTCTCTATTGTTCTTGTTCTTATATTAATTCATAACACCAACATAATATACTGGAGTTCCAGCATAATATACTGGTACAACATAATATGCTGTAAGTTCATACACGTGCTCCAATTTCTTGTATATTATACTGGAACTCTCCGTATGGTGGAGTTCCAACATAATATGCTGGAAGTTCATACACAAATGTACCAATCTCCAGTATATTATACTGGAACTTTTCGTATTGCAGCAAAATAATAAATATTTTTTAATTACTTTGCAAACGACATCTAATTTTTAATTACCAATCCCAAAACTAATTAGTTCATGCTATTTTCATCCGAATTTCGTAGGTGAAGAATGTTGGGTCGCCATGCATTTTGCCACCTAAGTTCCTAATCCCACAAGTGTACAAGCCCATTAGCATAAAGTCCTAGAAAGTAGCTGTAATCAGCTTTTAATCTTGGGGCAAGCTTAACGCTGTATGGTGTCCCGGTTCTGGGCCTATTTGTGCCTGACGGGCCGGGTCTCACGGTCCTGGGACTGGCGGTCCTCCAGGTTGGGACCGGCCCGTGACGGGCCTAAGCACACTGCGATCCCGGGCCTGGCGGGCCGGGTCTAGCGGGCCTAATGGGCCTGATGGTTTTTTTATTAAAGTCAATATCTTGTATAGTAGTCATTAGTATAGTGTAGAATATATTTTATATGGTGTACTAAGTTATTAGTATACTATATATGGTGTTGTAGTAATTAGTATATATTATGTATATATTGTATTGTAGTAATTAGTACAAAATGTATGTTATGTATATATGGATATATGTTATGTATATAATGTGTTGTAGTAAATTAGTAATTAGTATATATTGTGTTGTTGTAATTAGTATATATTGTATATTATGTATATAGTGTGTTGTAGTAAGTAGTATATATTGTATATAATGTATATAAAAGAATATTGTAATTAGTATATTGTGTTGTATGTTATATATTGTATGTTATATAAATATTCAAGGATTGATATCGAAGTAAAGACAAAAGCATATTGAGAAAAAAGATATTCAAGGATATGATAAAGAGCATATTTATTGACCAAAATGGCATATCTTTCTTAGTCTTCCTTCCCCCAATGGAATGAGCACAACAAGGTACTAATACCACCATTAAAAGGAAAAAAAATTAAAAGAAGACGTGCCAATGTACAAGTTACATCATAATTTTTGTTGTATTTCTAACAAATCTCATAAATCCGTCAAGGTTGGGAGGAGGTTCTGTTGGCGGTGGTGGAAATGAAGCTTGTTCATAACCACTTCCTGGTGAAGTCGCTTCCTCAGCAAGTTCTGCTATCATTTCTTCACATGCCTCATCTATTGCCGATTGTGATTCTGCTATGCCAAAGTTCCTTCTTTCTGTGCCGATCCAATCTCTAAAAAGCACGGATTTTTCCAAGCTCTCCCGCATCGACGCTCTGTGATCACCGATTTGTAGTCTTGCTTGACTGAAAGCGCTCTCCGATGCAACAATTGACGCTTGAATTGAAAGAACATCCTGAGCCATCCTTGCAAGAACGGGAAAATGCTTTTCCCTTGACTTCCACCATTCCAAAAGGTCGAAAGAGCCGTCTGGATTCTCCTTTTCTAGTCCCCTGACAAGTAAACTTGAAGCTCATTTAGATGGGAAATTTCATCAAAATTATCACCTTGAAAACCCTTGAACTCCGTCCACGATTTAAGAGCTGTTAAGCCAGCAGCTCTTTTAGACGATTGTGATGTAGACAACGTAGGGGTTGGAATATTTGGCCTAGCATGCTCTAACGCCTGTTTATAAGCATTATAAACAGTTTGAGCATTAATTTTAATTGATGCTTTCGCATCTATCCAATGACTTGTTACAGTTAGATAATCACAGTCATTATTACTTCTACCAATATCAGTTGTAATATAAATACGAATAGGTATATGAGTAAATAAATAGCGCAAATATTGTTCATATTCATGCTTGAATTTATAAATATCGGCCTTAACTGTTGCGCGAGGCCAACCTTTATAAGTAGGATTAAAGACTCTTCTAATATAATGAATCCAATTAGGATTAGAAGCAAAAGTATAAGGCAAACACATAACACTAATCATTTTCGCTAATTCTTCACGATCCTTATTTGGATCGTAATATAAAATACCTCCGGTGACAGTGTTTATTCCTGGTTGAACTAGATTTGAACCAGTACTTGGGTTAACTTGAGAATCTACACTTGTCCCCCCCTCTTGTTGCGCTTTCATTTGCAAAAATCTAGCCTTATCTCTAGGGTGTAATTTTATATGCTTAGTCAAACTACCCGTGCCGCTACGGTCTCCAGTATACCTATGAACAAGTAACATCCCACAAGTTTTACACTTAGCCTTATTTTGTTCTCTTACTTGAGTAAAAAAATGCCAAACTAATGTTGTTTCTTGACGTTTAGCAGGTTGTCTACTAAAAGTGGGAGTTTGTACAGGTGGGTGTGCCGGTTCATTACCTAAGTTATGAGCAGGACTAGTAGGTGTATCATCTAAATCTGGTGCTTGGGTTTCATCATCATCATCCTCATTTTCCTCTAAGATAGGTTCATTAGGATAAAGAGCATTTATAATATCATCATCTAATCTATCACCTACTGCAACATCATGTAGAAATTCACTATCGGTAAATTGAAAACAAGGGTGATCACTATCAAGCATTACGGGAGGCGGATTAGGACGTCTAGGTTGGCTACTACTTTCAACTTGCTTATCTTTTTTAGGTCAGGGAGCCGGGGGAAGGGTAGTATTATGGCCACTGCTTTCACCGGTTTTACCTTTTCCTTTACCGAATATTTTTTTCAAAGAAAATGCCATACTAATCAGAATTATGCAAACTAAAAACACAAAAATATACTATTAGCACGTAAGAGTTGAAACGAGTTTACCGGATTGCCGAACAACTTCTTGAAAATTGAAAATCGTTGAACTTGAACACTTGAAAACTTCAATTCAACTTCAGGATTTTTCAACAATAAATTAAGCACTTGTACTAGAAAGATTGAAAGAGCGCTTGAGAGAGATTGAGAGATATTTATGAATTGGTGAATAAAAATGAAAGAATGATGGGGTATTTATAGTTGAGAAATGGGAAAAAGTGTAATTATATAAAGTTTGGGGTTAAATTAAAGTTTGAGGGCCAAATGACTATTTTTCAAACTTCCAAACGGCTACTTTTTGCAAAGAGCCGTTACTGAAAAACTTTTTTTTTAAAAAAAAAGCAGTTGGACCCCCATGACGGCTCAGGCCCGCCAGGACCGGTCCAGGCCCGCCAGCCGGTCTCGGGTCTGGCGGTCCTGGTCCTAACGATTCGACGTATGGGACCGGCCAGTCACGGGTTTTTAGGAACATCAGAACCGGACCGCCGGTACCGGCCCAGCAGGACCGGTAGGCCCGCCAGGCATGCGGTCCCGGTCCAGTCCCGGGCCGGAACCGGGACACCAAAGAGCCTTAGGCAAGCTACACATTTGATCGGTTGGTCAAAAATAATTATATTAGTTAATTAAACATGCGAAAATATGTATAAAATATGTACTCCATCCATTTTAATTTTTATAAATTTATTTGATCGAGCACGGAGTTTAAAAAAAAGAGAAGATTTTTGAATTTGTGGGATAAAATAAGGAACATATAGGTTGTGTGACTATAAATCAGTATATAAAGGAAAATTATTTTCAACTATGGAAAGGGGTAATTCTTTTTGACATAGACTAAAAGGAAATAAGTTAACATAAATTAAACAGAGAAGCTATATTATAAATTCATATAAAAAATATATTTTTTCGACTATTATTTTTTGGAGCGACTGTACTATGTAGCTTTCCTGACTTCTTGTCTGCTGAGTTGGATATGATAACATCAATAATGCCCCTAAACCATGGTTTGAATTTTGAAAGTAGCTCTTTAGTATGAATTGAAGCCATTGAAAATTATAGCCGATTCCAAGCAAGTAATAGATTTTAAAGGACAAATAATCTACTAAAATGTGCTATATTACTCTGATATATTTTGTTATTAGTGCAGGTCCTTATTCAATATCAGTCAGACAACAACAACAATAATTATCCAGTATAGTCCCACAAATTGGGGTCTGGGAAGGGTAATATGTAGACGGGCCTTACCCCTACCCGAAAGGGTAGAGAGGCTGTTTCCAATCGACCCTCGGCTCAGTGGAGGAAAGGAAAAACAAAAACCAAAACAAAAGAGCATTAATAACTTTAGCAGAAATATCGTGAATAATTGTCTAAACATAAGAACCATAAATAAAATAGCATGCAAATATACCAGATAGTAACCACCATAAATAACTATCAAAGGGAGACACAAACCAATGCACAAATCTTCTAAGGATAGGCCTGCCAAGCCTCACCCAACCCCGGGTGAGGAGTACGAAATACTCTAGGAGCCGCTATCTTACAACTCTGATACTAGACCTCTAGACTTTCCTATCAAGGGTCATGTCCTCGGAAACCCGCATTCTAGCTATGTCATGTCTAATCACCTCTCCCCAATACCTCTTAGGCCTCCCACTACTTCGCCGTACGCCGACCATCGCCAGCCGCTCACAACTCCTCGGCGGGGCATCAGGACTTCAATATCAGTCAGAGATTAACTAAAAGTTATTAAATGAAGAGACAAACCCGTAATCTGAATATGAAAGTAGTATGCCGGAGATTACTAATAGGTTAATTTTCCTTGAAATATTTTTCTTAAAAGTTCAAGTAATATATACTACTTATATTGATAAAAGAATGTTGTCATTAGTGTATTGTGTTGTATGTTATATATTGTATGTTATATAAATTTTCAAGGATTGATATAGAAGTAAAAACAAAGAAATATTGAGACAAAATATATTCAAGGATATGATAAAGAGCATATTTATTGACCAAAATGGCATATCTTTCTTAGTCTTCCTTCCCCCAATGGAATGAGCACAACATGGTACTAATACAATAAATTAAAAGGAAAAAAAAAACTAAAAGAAGACATGCCAATGTACAAGTTACATCATAATTTATGCATTATTCCTTGAACATGACTTAACTCAGTTATCCCTTGTGGTGAATGCTTCTTCTTGTTCCTTGGGGTTAATTCTATTGACAGTTGCACCCACATCATCGGCCACTTTAGTTTTTTCGACATCTTTTGGAGTTCCTGGAGCCGAGCCATATGCTTCTTCCCTGTCCTGTGTGCCTCCATTGATTTCTCAGACAAAGCCCCTACTTTGCATGTTGCACCTTTTTCCAAGCCATCAGCATGGTGTTGCAAAGATGGTGTGACGTTGTCCTGTGTACCTTCTTTCTCCAATATCTCTAGAGATGTTCCCTCCACCAATTTATTTCCAGGCAATAATTCAACTTTCGATTTTATGTTGAGATTGTCATCAACCGGGGGAGGGGTAGTATTTTGGCCACTACTTTCACCGGTTTTAGCTTTTTTTTTACCGAACATATTTTTCAACGAAAATGCCATAATAATTAGCACGTAAGAGTTGAAACGAGTTTACCGGATTGACGAACAACTTCTTGAAAATTGAAAATCGTTGAAATTGAACACTTGAAAACTTCAATTCAACAACTTCACAATGTTTCACGAATTTGCAACAATAAATTAAGCACTTGCACTAGAAAGATTGAAAGAGAGCTTGAGAGATTGAGAGATATTGATGAATTGGTGAATAAAAATGAAAGAATGAGGGGGTATTTATAGTTGAGAAATGGAAAATAGTGTAATTATATAAAGTTTGGGGTTAAATTAAAGTTTGGGGCCAAATGACTATTTTTTAAACTTCCAAAAGGCTAGTTTTGAAAAAGAGCCGTTTGGAAATTATTTTTAATTTTTTTTAAAATTACCGTTACAGAAACGTTTGGAACCGCCAGAACCGGCCGGTTCCGGTTCTGGTTCTGGCGGTTCTGATTTTGGCGGTTCCAACGGGTAGAACCGTCCCGCCACGGTTCCCCGTAACCGCCGGAACTGGAACCGCCGAAACCGGCAGAACCGTCAGGACCACGGTTCCGGTTCGGAACCACCCCATTTACAGCCTTAATTGAGGGAACAGAGCCCACCTGTTGTAGTAATGCCTGATTGAGCAAGGCCTTGCCTAGGAAATTTCTGTACTTTGTCTCTTTTGGTCAAGGCCCACTGTGTTGAGCACTAAAAATTATCTATGAATATCCGTCAGGGTCTTTACACAAACAACCGATTATATTCATTGTTTATTATATATATATATATATATATGTATATATATATATATATATATATATATGTATATATATATGTATGGATTCATGTTGTCAATATGAAGCTGCACCAATTAGAGAACATGCCTATTCCCAGGCAAGCTAGTTGGATGGTTAGAAGGATCATAGCAGCAAAGGATGTGCTTCAACAATGCCAAGGCTTCAATATGAAAGAGTGCTCCATTAGACAGATTTATCTACTACAGATTGGACAATTGCCGAGAGTACCTTGGAAGAACTTAACTGTCCAGAACTATGCCAGACCCAAAGCTGTGTTCAATATGTGGTTAGTACTCCATGACAGGCTTTCAACCAAGGATAGACTAACACAATGGGGAATTAATGTAGACCAGAAGTGTGTGCTGTGCCAAAACCATACAGAAACCAGGGAACATTTATTCCTTTCTTGCCCATATTCAAAAGACCTATGAGAGCAAACAATGACTTGGATTCAAGAGGACCATCCCAGAATACACAATTGGGACCAAAACCTCCAGTGGATAATTAGCAAAGCTAAAGGAAAGTCTTGTAGAGCCAATATTTTCAAAATGGTGACTGCAGAAATATGCTATGCTCTGTGGCTGAAGAGAAACTCGCGGATATTTGAGAATGACTTTCGTAGTAGTAAAAGTTTAGTCAGGAAACTAGCCTATATATGTAATGTTAGAGGAACTCCTAAAGTTAGACAACAGATGAAAAAATTTCTCTTGTAAATATAGTTAAGGTATAGTTACATGGATAATTGTGGTTAAATAGATATGATGAGATAGTCAGCTGTGTATAAACTGGACTATGATAGTGTAATGCTACATCTTTGGTAATTAATAAAATTCTTAATTACCAAAAAAAATATATACATGTCTGTGTATGTATTACATTGATTATACTATGGAGAGGAAAGTATCAAATTCTTCCATAATAAACCTTGAGATAAAATGTGAAATTATTTTGTTCTATATTTGGGTGGAATACACAATATTGAGGGCTAAAATTCTTGAAAGGAGTTATATCTTGATGAAACTACATCCAACCCTGGTTTCTCTTGAAATCTTACAATGTACCAAAAACAAAAGAAACATCCGAGCGAAACCAAAGATGAAAGAAGAAAAAGAATAGAGCACAATGCTAGGTGCATGACTGAATATCCTTGTGGTGGTTGACTGAATTTAACTCAAATTCATTTTTCTTTAATAAATAGATTTACTTTCATTTCATCAAAAAATTGTACAATTACATGCCATAGATGCTGACCATCTATTCTCTATTTTTAAACACTTTTCTGCATTGTCATCTTGTCCAGAACATTACTCCTCTCTCACTATTGACATTGCATAAACCATAACTGGCTGATTGTATATCCTAAGGGTAGCAGTTTAAACTCAGCAGCACTGTCTTCCAGTTGTGAACTGAATTTCCCTTCAAGTGCATGTGGATGGCTATTTCTTTACGGATATTGTTGCTGAGAATTCTCCCTCCTTGAAATCTTTGTTGATTTCTTTCTCTCCATATCACAGTCACCAACATCCCAAATACACATGTAGTGATTTCTTCTAGTCCACTCCTCTTCTTTGCTATCTTACTTACCCACTCAATCTCGTGTTTCCAGTCAAGAATATGTCTATGATATCCCAGCCAACTTAGAAGACGACTCCATAGAGCCTTTGTTTGCGGGCATTCAAAGAACAGATGGTCAAAGGTCTCGATATCTTGTCCACCGAATGTGCATTCCTGTGGAACCTGTATGTCAAACGTTTGAAGTCTGTCCACTGTTGCCAATCTACTGTGTAACGTAAGCCACAATATGAATTTGTATCTTGGATGCAAATGAGCCTGCAACATATGCTCTTCCACTGGACTTTTTGGTATTGAGGGTATTGAAGCCTATATAGTTTTTTTATACTGAAGAACTCACCCCTCTGCAGCTGAATCAGTCTACTCTCTAGATTTCGTTGAAAGCTTGGAATTGCATTGATCAATTCTCTTGACTCAAAGATCTTCCTTACTACCCAAGCAGCAGTTTTAGGAACAAGCATATCATCAATTCTGTGATTCTTTATGTAATAGACGTGCATCTACTTAGTCCATAAGCTGTCTTTCTTTTTGGCTAGTGCCCATAAGTGCTTTGCAATAGCAGCCTTGTTCCATTTAATTAAGCTCAGTACATTTAGTCCACCTGCACTATATGGCAAACATATTGTTTCCCAAGCAACCAAGGCCTTCCTCGACTCAGTAGCTGAGCATGTCCATAAGTAGGATCTGCAAATTGCTTCTATCATCCTCATCACTTTCTTTGGTAATAGGAAAATTTGAGACCAAATAGGCTTGCACTCCAAATAAGACTGACTTTATCAATTGAATTCGACCTGCATGTAATTGCAATCTTGATGTTCAGCAATTTATTTTCTTTGTTACTTTCTCAACTAATGGCCAACATTGAGCAATGATTAATTTTTTAGAATCCAAAGGCACCCCTAGGTATTTGAATGGAAGTCTACCTTCAGGGAAATCCAGTTCTTGCAGAATCTCCTCTCTCTACCAATTGAAAACTCCAGCTATGTACACAACACTATTTTCAGCACTTGCTTGGAGCCCAGATGCTTTTGAGAATTTTTGGAAAGCCTGCTTTAGTAGTTTGACAGACTGAATATCTGCTTTACAGAACATAAGCTCATCCGCAAAACATACATGTACCACTCCCAATTTCTTACATCTAGGATGGAATTTGAACTCGTTCCTCTTCATCACTTGCATGAATTCCCTTTGCAAATACTCCATAGCCAGGACAAAAAGGTAGTGAGACATAAGATCTCCTTGCCTTATGCCTCTTTTGCCTTTAAATGGAACTGTGAGTCCACCATTTATGTTGAGGGAATAGGTGACAGATGATATGCATTCCATTATCCACCCTATGAACTTATATGGAATTCCCATATCCTTCAGCAGTCTTTCTAAGAAGCACCATTCAACTGTGTCATAAGCTTTTTTCAAATCTACTTTAAGAACACATCTTGGAGAAATGCCCTTCCTGGTATAACCTTTGAATAGCTCATGCGTAAACAAGATGTTATATGTGATGTTGCGACCCTCAATGAATGTTGACTTAGATCTCCCAATCAGACCCCCAATGACTGCTTTCAATCTAGGTATAAGGATCTTTGTGATGATTTTATATAGAGTTGTACAACATGCGATGGGCCTGTAATCCTTCACTTGGCTTGGATTTTGCACTTTAGGAATTAGAGTTATAGCATTACTACTAACTCCTTTATGCAACCTTCCAGTTATAAAGAATTCCAGCACAGCCGTGAAAAACTCTATTGGAAATCCATCCACACCTGGCGCCTTATCATGAGGCATATCCTTTATTGCCATAAGTACTTCTTCCTTTGTAACTGGCTTTACTAGCTCTTCTTTTTGCTGCAAATTAAGACAAGGGCCCTGATGGATTACTGCAGTGTCTGCACATTGACAAGTAATATTGCTTTCCCCCAATATCTTCTTGAAATGTTTTGTTAACTCTTCTTCCACTTGGCTAGGGTCACACAACTTGTTTCCCTCTTCAGTATATATATAGAGCTTATGGTATTGATATTTGTCCTCATCTTCAATTGAGCATGGAAATACTTGGTGTTTGAGTCTCCACAAGCAATCCACTGTGCTCTAGACTTCTGGTGTAAGATATGCTCCTCTATGTTGCTCCATTTCTCAACTTCCATCAGCATCCTTTTTTCTTGGTCAATCAAGTCTTGATCCATGCAGTTGATCTTTAACTGATTCTGAATGACTTCTAGCTTCTGCCTAGCCTTGCTGAGGTGGATCCTATACAATGCCATATATGTGTTCAATTCCTTTAACCCCATTTTTAAGGCTTTTAGTTTACTCCATACCCTGTGCATATTTCCTCCAGTTGGTCTTTGGTTCCATACCCTTTCCACTATGCTTGCAAAATCAGCATGTTCCATCACAGAGTTATACCGTTTAAATGGTTTAGGGTGCAAGTTTCTTCGTTGATCCACATCATTGCATCGCATAAGGATAGGGGAATAATCTGATACTCCAGGATTCAACACAGCTGCTTCTATATGGCTGTATTCCTTTGCATCCACTCCTTATTTCCAAGTGTCCAGTCAATCCTGCTATAGACTCTTGTCTCTGGTTTTTGTTTATTACACCATGTGTAAAAACATCCCAAACTCTTCACCTGAGTGAGCTGCAGTGTAATAAATGTATCTTGGAAGCCTTGTATCTCCTGTTGCATAACTAGTTCCCCTATCATGTCATCTGTGTGGAGAACATTATTGAAATCTCCACTGAGTAGCCAGCTCTCCTGTATAGTTGTTCCTAAATTCACCAGTTTTTCCCATAGTTGTTGTCTCTTATTCACCTCATTATTTGCATACACTAATGTTATCAGTGCCCTGAAAGTAGTGCTTCTTTCTTTGACCTCACAATATATAAATTGTTCATCAATCTTCAAGATCTGCACCTCAACATTCAGATTCCACATTAGCAAAATTCTCCCATTTGGATGCTCAGTATGCTCATAAAATATATAAGTAATAACATATATACATAAGATATACTATATATAAGAGAATATATATACATAAGAGATACAATATATATACTACAACAAAATATATTACTATATAAGTTATAATATATATACATAAGACACAATATATATACTACAAGAAAATATATATAGGGATTTTTATATATACATACCATATAGCAAACCTTATTACCACCCATGTTTAAGGTTTGTGTTTATTACATTTAAGCATACCAACTTTCAATTAATGTACCATAATTCTATTTAAGTTTTAATTATCAACTTATTAATTGTAGGCATGATTTGTGGAACCGTGTATCTTCTCAGATTTTATTCTACACGAATCGTCTCTCTCTGTCAAACAAAACCCATGATTTTCTCCCCTGTTTTAATTACCCTCCCCCCACGTTTTTTATCAAAACTGATTTCTCTTTCTCTGCTTGAAGTTCATCCGCCATTATCGGAACTCCACACTTTCAGTTCGAGAATTTCTTCTCAATCCACCATTGTTTCAGTCCCTAAAATTGTATCCAAGTCAGAAACCCTCTCCCCCCACGTTTTTTATCAAAACCGATTTCTCTCTCTCTGGTTGAAGTTCATCCGCCATTATCGAAACTTCCACACTTTCAGTTCGAGAATTTCTTCTCAATCCACTACAGTTTCAGTCCCTAAAATTGTATCCAAGTGAGAAATGGTGAAAAAAGCTAATACTCCAAAAAAACAAAAATTACCCGATATTTCATCTTTTGATTTGGGTGTTTTAACACCTAAATCACCACCGAAAAACCAACAATCTGTCCATGCAAGTGGAAAAAATAGAGTTCCTGCATCTCCAAGACAAAGCCGTGCTGAAATGCAAAGCAAGCATTTGCACGATGTTGATGCTACCGGTGTAGAAACAGAAGTCGACAAACAACGTAAGCGAAAGGGGAAAAATTTGATGGTAGATGATGATGATTTTGTAGAATATTCACCCAAACTTCGAACTCCGAAAAAACAAAAATTGTCTCCTTCCCCCTCAAAACAAAAAAAGAAGAAACCCTCTAAAAAATCTACAAAATTGGTTCCAGAAAAAATTTCATTCTCCTCACTGTTTTGTAGTTTAATTTTTTTTGCCAAAAAATAGTATGCAAGTATTTTGTTGGTGTTTAAGTTTTTTTGGCAAAATGTACTGTATTATTGAAGCTAGATTTGTTTATACAAATTGTAGTTAAAATGTAGTCATTTTGTAGTTAATTGTAGTCAGTTTGTAATTAATCAGCAAAATGTAGTTAAAATATAGTCATTTTGTAGTTAATTGTAGTCATTTTGTAGTTAATCGGCAAAATGTATTGTTGACTCAATTTTGTAGATTACTTGTTGCATTTTTGTAGTGTTATTTGGAACTGTGATAAAAAGACAGTGTTTACATGGTAATAGACTATAAAGACTTAAATAAAAAGACAGAAACATTAAATTATCCAATACCAAATAAAGCAATAATATTAAATAAAGTAAAAGGTTATGAATGGTTCAGTAAATTTGATTGTAAATCAGGATTCTATCATATTAAAATAATAGAAGAATATAGACATTTAACAGCCTTCTCAATACCCAATGGATTTTATGAATGGAATGTATTACCCTTTGGATTTAAAAATTCCCCAGGATATTTTCAAAAATTTATGGATACATATCTTGGAAATATAGATGGAATTATTGTATATATAGATGACATATTATTATTCACTAAAACGAAGGAAGATCATATAAATTTATTAAAAAGATTTAAGAAAATAATAAAAGATGCAGGAATAGCTCTAAGTGAAAAGAAAGCAGAAATATTAAGGAATAAAATAGAATTTTTAGGGATAAAGATAGATAGAAATGGTGTAGAGATGCAAGAACATATATTAAAAAAGATTGCAGAACACATGGAAGAATTGAAAGAAAAGAAACAGTTACAAAGTTTTTTAGGATTAGTAAATCAAATTAGAAATTATGTACCTCATTTAAGTGAAAAATTAGTACCACTACAAAAGAAATTAAAAACAAAAACAACAGTATTTGAATGGACTATAGAGGATAAAGAAAACCTGAAGAAAGTAAAGGAATATTGTAAGAAATTACACAAATTACAAATCCCAGAAATAAATGAAAAAATAAAATGGATAATCTATACAGATGCATCGGATTATGCTTTTGGAAGTATGTTAACATATGTAAATATGGAAAATAACACACAACATATTACATCATTCAACTCAGGAACTTTCAAAGAAAATGAGACAAAATGGGAAATAAATAGAAAGGAATTATTGAGCGTATTAAAAGCGTTATTATACTATGAAATATATATAGCACATACACATTTTATATTAAGAACAGATAATACCCAAGTTAAATTTTGGTTAACAAAGGATTTAAAAAATCAATCAATTACTACCAGAAATATTAGAAATATAGTATGTCAAATATCTTTATTTAATTTTGATATTGAACTAATCAGTACTAAAGACAATTTTATTGCAGATTTTTTATCTAGACATATGATACAGGAATAGCTATGAGCTTATAAAGAAGCATTTTATTATGATTGACAGGTACAACCTGAACAAGGGGAAATAGTACAAAAGCTATTGCAAGACATATTACAAAAATTACAAGGTATGGAAAAAAATATTGAAAAGCTGGAAAGCAGAATTAGTCAAATGGAAGATAGCAAAAAAGAAGAAATAGACATGCAAGAATTTAAAGAAATAACAATTAGCCAAGAAAAATATGACAAAAAAGATAAAGGAAAAGGAATAGAAATTACTACCCACCAGGCCAAAAAACTTAAACCTTTCAATATCCAACTTAGACCAGAACAACCTACTCCAAAAAGGACAGACTTTATTTACCAACTACCAAAACCCCAAACAAATACCTACAGCGAAATTACCAAAAAACCTACACAAAACCAATTTGTACAACGGATATACAATTACCTCAACCAGTTTATACAAGTTGCCAATTACCTAAATAAAAATATACAATCACCAGACTTTAACCCAGAAAATTTAATTGGATGGCAAACTAAACCTCTGAAAGGATATAATAAATTAATTGCCCTAAATAAATCAGATCCAAAATTAGTACAAACCATGTATAACTATGGACTATTGCATGCAGTGTATACACAAGATGGAGATAACCTACAATATATACCAGAACTATACCAAGTAGTAAAAAAATACTTGGGAATTACTAAAGCAGACTTAATATTTATTAGGATCTATTCGGCACCCTGCGAAGTTACACCACAAGAAATATATCATTCTATCACAGCAGTGAAGCTAGGATTAACAAGAACAATTATGTGTGAAGAACCTATGGAACAACCTGATTTAACCATTCAAGAAATAGTAGAATTTCTACAAAACAAAAGAGCTATTATGACCAAAGTCATTATTCAAGAGCTAATAAGCAGCTATGAAGAAGGAGGAAAGTGGATCTACAACAGCAAAAATAGCACAATTATCTACTCAAATGCCAAGACAACAAAAGACATAGAAGAACTACCAAGATGGATCACTACCCTGGCAAATTGGGAAGCTACACCAACAACTAATGCATTAAGAACATATCCAAAGCAGCTGACAGAAAAAACAAAATATCTACTATGTCAACAACTAAAGGATTTATTCAACCTACACCATTGCAAATATTGCAATCAAAAAGAAGACATTCCCAAGGTTTATCTTCCACCAACTATGGCAAAAGAAAAAGAAGAAGAAGACAAGCAAATTGAAGACAAGAAAAGTGAAGACTAAACTTCCGTATAAGTCTTGCAAACAAGTATCAAGACAAATGTAGTATTTAGGCTAACATTTTCCAATGTTTTTGTTTTTTAGTTTTGTTTTTTAGTTTTGATTAATGATTTTGTTTTATAGTCTTGATTAAGAGTTTTGTTTTTTAGTATTGATTAAAAGTTTTGTTTTTTAGTCATGTATTATTTCAAGAAGTGTAGTATTTTTAGGATAGATTTTAGTCTTATTAGGAAGAGTTTCTTTTGTCTTGATAGTGTAGTATTCATTCCTTGCCTATATATGTAAAGCCTTGTAATTTAGAGAAGAGTTATCAGCTCTTCTTACTCTTGTATAATAAAATTCTCCCTCTTTGAAAAACACTCTCTCTCACATACTCTTATCCTTGCAAAAATCTAGCATCAACTAAGGAAATAATGGAGCAAAATAAGGTACGTAATACTATGACTAGCTAAATTTTCTTTGGCAAGATTTTAGGAAAGTAGTAATAATACTAAAATGATAATGATCCTGTGAACACCGGGAGTTCGGCATAACACATGTTTAAAGGTTTAATAACAGCAAGTATTTAAAGCTAAAGTGGATTTAGCCGTGCACTTTATCCGCTCCAGGCAGGTGGCCGTTTTGCGGTGTTGTGGTGCTTAAATTGGCTTGGGATCCTTACCTGCTTTACTTACTGCTACTGATGATACCAAAAGGGAAGGGGACGGAATAACAGTGGGCTAAAGGTACAATATCAGTAGCAGTAAGTAAAGCAGGTAAGGATCCCAAGCCAATTTAAGCACCACAACACCGCAAAACGGCCACCTGCCTGGAGCGGATAAAGTGCACGGCTAAATCCACTTTAGCTTTAAATACTTGCTGTTATTAAACCTTTAAACATGTGTTATGCCGAACTCCCGGTGTTCACAGGATCATTATCATTTTAGTATTATTACTACTTTTCTAAAATCTTGCCAAAGAAAATTTAGCTAGTCATAGTATTACGTACCTTATTTTGCTCCATTATTTCCTTAGTTGATGCTAGATTTTTGCAAGGATAAGAGTATGTGAGAGAGAGTGTTTTTCAAAGAGGGAGAATTTTATTATACAAGAGTAAGAAGAGCTGATAACTCTTCTCTAAATTACAAGGCTTTACATATATAGGCAAGGAATGAATACTACACTATCAAGACAAAAGAAACTCTTCCTAATAAGACTAAAATCTATCCTAAAAATACTACACTTCTTGAAATAATACATGACTAAAAAATAAAACTTTTAATCAATACTAAAAAACAAAACTCTTAATCAAGACTATAAAACAAAATCATTAATCAAAACTAAAAAACAAAACTAAAAAACAAAAACATTGGAAAATGTTAGCCTAAATACTACATTTGTCTTGATACTTGTTTGCAAGACTTATACGGAAGTTTAGTCTTCACTTTTCTTGTCTTCAATTTGCTTGTCTTCTTCTTCTTTTTGTAGCTATGCTTTTTGTATTGCAACTTGTATAGCAGATACATTTAACTTCATGCTCAATAAATTTATAGTTACAATGTACTTGATTTGTAGTCATCAATTTTGTAGTGTTATTTGGAACTGTGATAAAAAGATATTATATAAATGTATTTACAGTGTAGTTGATTTGTAGTCTGCAAGGTAAATTGTAGCTATGCTTTTTGTAAAATAACTTGTAGTTAGAATGTTGTTTAATGTAGTCTGTCACAATATAGTTGATCTGTGGTCTGCAATTTTATAGTGTTATTTGGAACTGTGATTAAAAGACAAGGTATATATGTAGTTACAGTGTAGTTGATTTGTAGTTTGTAAAGTAAATTGTAGTTATGCATTTTGTAAAATAACTTGTAGTTAGAATTTAGTTTAAATGTAGTCTGTTGATTAAAATTATAGTTATGATATGTTACATTATATCTTGTAATGCTGAAATCTATCGTCATTCTAACCACAATTAATATACTTTTTTTTGCAGAATGGACCTTACTATGCTCAACAAAATGTTGATTATGGTGTGATCCGATTCCACAGCTTGTGTGATCCTACAATACCTAGCCAGATAAAGGCTTTACTATCCCCAAACCAATTACGTGTTTTCAAGAAAACGTGTTTTGGTTATTTATTAGATCTGCCCCCATTCTGTATGCAGAACCAGTCCATTCATCTTCTAATGAAGTATGAGTTATCAAAGTCTACTGACAACTACTTTTCTGTTCTTTTAAATGGTCAAATTTTGATTTTTTCTTTGAGAAATTTTTGTTTGATTAGTGGTTTTAATTGTGTCAATAGTTTCTCAGAATATGGTTACAATTCGAACTATGTTAGCCATTTAATGACTAAATATTTCCCTAACAAAGCTCGGGTTGAGAAAATGGCTTTTGAAAAATGTAGTGACTAAGAAATCATGGACAAATGATTTGGATGCTGTACAGTTGTGTATTCTTTATATGTTAGAATTCTTTGTTTGTCCTTCTGATAAGGACAATGTTAATTTGATAGACAAGTTTACGTTCTTTCTTATCGAGAGTGGTAATTTTGAGTCGTACCCATGGGGTACAAAATCCTTCAAGCATGTTGTTGAATCTGTCAGACATCGTCTCAATCCCAACATCCATTCTTATCTTATACGTGGATGCTCATTAGCCTTACAAGTGTGGCTATACGAGTGTTGCTCTTCTGTCAGCATCGAGCTTGCTACACGGTGCTCTGACTCGATTCCTCGTATTTTAAGATGGTCATCTACAAAGGGACAGATTTGGTTAACTGTCCTTGAAGAAAAGATCATCAAGCCTGAGTGGCTCAAGGTTTTTTTTTCAACCTTTGTACAATTCTTCAATTACTGTTATAGCAACTACATTACATCTACAATTTTCTTTTCAATTGAATTAACTGTCATTTCCATCATTCAGTTCTCAAACATGGTTGAATCTGGGGAAGAGATTGGAGTGCTTAATCTCCCAGAAAAGATTAAATATGAAGATGAAGAGGTTGGTCAACCATCAAAAGTCCCAACTGCTACTTCTCCGACAGTTGAACCTGAAGAGGCTATTCTCCAAATGACATGGAATCTGTCAGTAACCAGATCAGGAAGTTGGAAAAGAAGCTTGAGCAAGTATTGTGAGAAAATACAGTTGTGTAGTCATTATTTAGTACCACTTGAATTCATTCTTGCTACTTTGTAGTTTCTTTTTATTTAAGTGTAACTAATAGAATATTCTTACCAACTAATAGGCATAATTAATTTTTAGGTTGATGGAAAGTTAGATTAGTTAAAGAAGGATGTTTTTGATGAACTCTCAAGCCTTCGAGAGTTAATAGATGAATCTTTGAAAAGTGTAATGAATGCTGTCAACATGAGGAATGAATTGGATTAGTCAAAGGTAAGAATTTACATATAATTTATGCTAACACTATATAATAGTTATGACAAAAAAGCATTCTCAAACATTCCTCAAAAAATGAAGTTTGCTGCTAGTTCAACAAAATATAACGAACAAAATCAAGCAGACAAAAACAATCATTTTCTGTTCAATGTTGGTGCTCAACTCCGTGCAAGCACCAGTAAAACAGGTATCTACATAATTCCTACATACATATATACAAACTTCAAGAATTGCTAATAAATAATTAACTTTCTTTTTTTGCTCCCACTTCTCCTCAACATGTTGAACCATAAGTTGACTTGTATGTTGACTTCCAACAAACAGCTGAGGTAGCAAAAGAAGGTATTGTTTAATAATGTAGGTTTTAATAGAAAATAGTTGATTATACATTGGTATACTGCTTTTAAGTATTGTATTTTTTTGTAGCAGATGTTGAAGACAACATTCCACAGTCACCAATTCATGGTGTAACTGTGACTGAAGTTATCCATGAATACCTTGAAAAAAGAGAAGAGACTGGAGTTATGCGTGAAGGAATTGAAAAGAAAGGTGTGACTTTGGATGATTTTGAACTTCCGGAAAACCTATCACAGATGGTCATGTATGGTGAGCCCATACAAGTTGATTCAACCCCCGTTCATCAAGGAAGAACAAGGTTACCCGGAAAACATGCACGATCACCATTCACTCCACTCTATAGTATTGAAGGCAGCACCTCGGTTGGACCAAGTTTTTTTTACCTAAAGCACCCATTCACAAGTCTCATTGGTGAATGATGTTGATCCTGATTAATAGATAGGTTCACAACCTGGTTATACCGTCGAACTGACAAAGCATCTAGGAGGTACGATGCTTAAATGTACAATGTCTGTATGTACTTGTTTTCTATATCTTTCAACCTTTTGACTTTAAAGTTATAAATGTTTTTGAATTTTTTTTATTTGCTTAATTCTATTATTATTACAAGAGGAAAGACTTCTATTCAACGAAGGATAACCATCTCAATCCTTGGTTGGACTTGGGTTGTGAAAAAATTGATAAGAAGGACTGGTTTTACGCCCTTGCTCACCCCGGACAAGTAATCAATAGTACAGTAAGTATATAGTTTATAATTGTAGTTTTATCTTTATCTATTATGTTTAAATGTAGTTATATTGTACACATAAATTGTAGATATAGTTCTAGTTTTCGATATCTTTCATGCTAAATTCAATCAAATTACATTTTGTGATGCACTTGGGCTCACTGTTATATATCTGTAGTTATGGTATTGTTATAGTCAAGCAATCTGATTTGTCTAATTGTAGTTAATATGTAGTTATTTTGTAGATGTTATTTGTCTAGACTACAACTTATTGTAAATTGCACTTTTACTTTTTCATCACATTGATGTTATAATGTACTATCCGAGAAAAAAGGAAAAATATGGCCCCAACATCAAAAGTAGGTTTACAACACCGATTGCTTGTTCAAGACAAAAATTGAAAGAATCTACGAGAAGTTCACTACTGCTCCAATGGATCAAAGGAATTCTGTTGTTAAAGCCGAGGATGATATTGGAGAATATATTATGGGCTATAGAATTTTTGCTAATGTAGCATGGGATCTTGTGGACTATGTGCTAATGCATGTTAACCTTGTAGAGAACTTTCATTGGTTGTTGCTAGTGTTTGACATAAAGGACCGGCAACTTTATGTTTATGATTCATTGGTGAGGGCAAAGCGTAATCAAACTGTTCAAACCTTGGTTGACAAATTTTCAGTCATTATTCCTCTTTATTTGTCATGTACTGGTTTCTATGGTAAACGCAAAGACATTGACTTCAAGACTACAAAGTCATACATAGAGAAACCAGTTACAGACCCTCTCGACATACAATGGATGGTTGTTGAGATTCCACAACAAAAGGAAGGCTCACTGTAAAAAACTAATCCCCCTTTCTATATGTTTAATCTTTTTTTTTAATCGTTTGGTATATAATGAAAAATTATCATATTCTGCAGGGATTGTGGTGTATTCGTGGCTGCTTTTGTGGAGTATATTAGCAATGGTGATTGTCTATCCTAAAGGAAGATCTTACTGATATTGACAAACACTGTAGACGCTATGGAGCTCTATTGTGGGACTACGCCACAAAGAAGCTAACAGATGGTTCAATCAGTGAGAGTGAGGTTACTGGCAGACTTGCAAGGAGGAAGGGTGCACTGGCAAAGAATGAGAGGACTAAAGTTCAACGAAAGAAGAAGTAGACTATACTGTTCATATTTGGTAGTTGAATTGGAAAACGATGTAATCATTAAGTCATTTTGGTTGTAATCAACAATTTTTCTTGAATACATTATACTCGAGTATTCGAGCTATCTAATAGCATATTTGTCGTAACAACTTTATCTAATACTCGAGTATTCCAGCTATCTAATATCTAATAGCATATACAATTTTTCTTGAATACATTAATGTTGGAGTTACTTTTATAATGCCTTCAATTGCCATTTAATATTTTTATATAACTGTCAGTTATTACACGGCAACAAGATGAAATGTATAATTGTCTCAGATAAATAAATTTTCCATCCCTCATCAACCATTTTATTGGAATAAATTATTTATCTACAATGACTACAATTTAACTACAATTGCAATAACTACAAAACTGCACTACATATAACTATAATTGCATATAACTACAAATTGGAACGACAATGCTACAAACTACTGTTGCAGTACATTTGCGCTGTATGAATGTTTCGTCCATTCGGTAGCTGTTGTGTTTTCGGCTAAAACTTCTTATTTTGCAGTTTTCAACTACACATACAAGTCAGTAGATACAAAAAAATATATTATTCAGATATATTTATTAAACACTACAATCAACTACAACTTACTTCAATTAAACTACAATTTCATATAACTACAAACTTGAAGTACATATAATTAAAATTCCATATAACTACATTTGCATATAACGACATTGAAATACAGTTTAACTACAAATTCCCATTAGGTGATTCCGAGTACTACATTTAGAACACACTTACCATAAATTATAACTACAAACTGCCAACAGTTTACATTATAAAGAATTGATACTTGATGGAATACATAAAAATGTAAATAGTGCCAACACTCAAATATATGATTATACTTCCGTAGAACAGTTACACAATAAATTCCGATAATTTGGAATCACTAACATGTATTTTGAATAACTATTCTAGCTATATTATATTCATTTCTTTTTCGACGCATTCTTGCAAGTTCTTTTGTTATGCCCTTCACCTCCACAATTGCCACACGACACCTTGTACTTCTTTGAGTTTATTTCATCAAACGTTTTATATCTTTCCTTGTGAGGTCTACCTGGCTGCCTTTTATCTCCCACCGGTGGCTTTACTACATCATCCAAAATATGTTGTGGAACATCCCATTTGGCTTTATCAGGAAGAGGATTAACCGGCATTTCATAGGTAAGAAGAAGACTCTTCGTTGTGTAACACGGAGAGCAATAGTTGTCAGGCCTTTCATTCCTATGCCTTAATGCTGCCAAAGCATGGGCACATGGAAGTTCATCAAGTTGGAATTGTCCACAGCTACATTTCTTGTTTTCTAAACATACAATGTACCGCTTCACACCATCTAACACAGTATGTATATGATCTGTTGAAGCTCTTACCTACAATTCATGACCAAAAAGAAAATAATAATACATCAATCAGTTAACTATGTTAGCAACAATCAGTTAACTACAGATCAGCTACAAACAAACTATATATAAACTATAACTACATTTACCCACAATTTGATAGCATTTCAACTACAAACTGGAAACACTACAGCAGCTACTACTATTTTTGTTTTTTCTCCTGCACCAAACAAGAATATATTACCTTTAGTTTCTGGGATAATGTATTGTTATCTTCCAATTCTTTGTTGAATTTGTGACCAAGTAATGTGAAAGTACCCTTTGCCTTCAATAACTTTTCTTTTGTCCAACGTTCTAGAATAGTCCTCATATACTCAAATAGATCAAATATTGATAGCTCTCTTGCCTCTTTTGTTACAGCGTTCAACGACTCTGCAATGTTTGACGTCATAGTAAAAGTTCTATTCACCGTTGCATGTACTCTTGACCATCTATGATATCCAATATCATATAGGTAAGACGATACACGTGGGTCTACCTCTTCAATCTTCATCATCCTTTCATTGAATTCATCCAGAGTATATCACCGTGCTGTAGCAAAGTACAATTCATGTAATTGTAGATGTGCCTTCTTGAATTTTGACCTTAATTTTGTCCATATATGCCACATGCAAAAGAAGTGTGCCATGCACGGATAGACAACTGATGTTGCATTTGATATACTCTCATGCCTATCTGAGACAACACACATTGAAGGTCTTTCACCATATGCCTCCTTGAATTGTTCAAAGAACCACTTCCAAGACGCGTCGTTTTCAGAATCAACAACAGCATATGCCAAGGGCAAAATAGAACTTACAATTTGTAGTCATAAAATAAGATTAACTATTAAATACAAATTTATATTGAGAATTTAGGCAATTTAACTACATTGATTTATATAAATACTACCTAACTACAATATAACTACAATTTACCTACATTTGTTAAAACTGTCTACAAAATAACTACAAAATTATTGCATCTAGTACCTGTTGCATCCATGGTGCTTGCTGTCAGCATAATACCCCTATATGCTGATTTTAAGAATGTCCCATCAACCACTACTACCGGCCTACAATGTTGCCAACCATTTATTGATGTACAAAGAGCAACAAATGCATATAAGAAGCAATCATCTGCTGCCTTCTTCAATTTAACAACAGAACCGGGATAATTCTTCTCAAGGATATAAAAATATTTTGGTAATCTGTTGTACGAGCCACACGGATTCCCTCTCAAAGACTGTAATGCTTTTTTCCTTTGCTCTCCATGCTTGCATGTAGCTTAGGTTCACTCCATGTTCGGATAACATGTCAGTTTGTATGTCCTTTGGCGTGTAAACAGTCTTAGGATCACAATACTTTGGAACGACAATGCTATCAACTACTGTTGCAGTACATTTGCGCTGTATGAATGTTTCGTCCATTCGGCAGCATGTGTGTTGTCGGCTAAAACTTCTTATCTTGAACAATGAAGAATCATGAATTGACGTTGCCTTGAAATGCCATTTGCAGTCTCAGCTACACATACAAGCCTGTAGCTATGAAAAAAGCCAATTTTCAGACATATTTATTAAACACTACAATTAACTACAAACTGACTACAATTAACTACAAAATGACTACAATTTAACTACAATTTGTATAAACAAACCTAGCTTCAACAATACAGTAATTTTTCAAATCCATAACTAACTACATACCTTCTATTACTTGATCTTTTCACTCTGAACTGGAACTTGTGCATAACTGTATAATTCTTCATTGCAACAACCATTGTCTTCTTGTCCTGGTACACTTGTCCTTCTTCAATACATGTTTGCGTAGATTCAATTATTATTTCACTTTGATATTCCTCAATAGCTGGTGAGGATGGAATTTCTATTAACCTTAGTGATCCCGAAGAACATGCAGACAATAGATTCACAAATGTAGTAACTATGTAGGTAAATTTGAAAGCAACATCGCTGTGTCCTTTCCAGTACTATATCATCATTGTAGTTTCATTGTAGATAAATGTCGTTAAATTGTAGTTGATTTGAGAACACAAAAACTCTCAGCATTGTCGAATCAAACATACCTGTACTGATGCATTCATTGGTGATTGCCAATTCCATATTGTAATCTCTTATGCTAACACATAAGGGATACGAACCTAAGTTTTTATTCTCTTTTATCGTTTCCATATATACACGAACACCCATATCATTCCTAATCTGCAATGGAGGACAATTATCATTCACAATGTATTTTATTTCTACAATTTTATCCGATGTATCAATCGATAATTGTTCTGCAATTGTAGATTGGAGAATTCCGTAGCTTGCATTATCATCTACCAAAATGGAATCAACTTCAAAATCTCGGAATCTGCCATAGTTATCCCAATAACCATTATATTTCAGCATTATTGGGATTTTTGACATAATTTTGTGTAGTTGATAGAAAAACAAACAAATAACAGATTTAGATTTGGCTCAGATTGTAGAATTTCAGTATTGATATAGAAGAACTGTATTAAAATTTTTGGAAGAACTACAATTTGATTGAGTATCACGCTGTAGATTGTGATTTTCGATATTGATGTAGAAGAATGAGAGACTTTCGATACTGATGGCTAGTTATGAGAGATTCACGCTGGGTTTAGATTTTTTTACGTTTTAAAAAGATCATTTAACTGCGACAGAATCAAATAATGATTTGGTAGCTTAAAATCTGGCGCTATTTTAGGCTATAAATTCAGCCAGATATGGTTTGGTACAGTTTTGGTAAAGAAAACATGGTATAGGCGGGTAATAACCAAACAAGGCACAATTTTGGTAATAAGGTTTGTTATATGGCATATTTAGGTAAAAATCCCATATATATATACATAACATACAATATATACTACAAGAAAATATATAAGGGAATATATATATATACATAACATACAATATATACTAATTACTACAATACAATATACAATGAAATATATATTATATATACTATACTAATAACTAGTATACCATAAATATATTCTATACTAGCGTATTATATACTATACTAATAACTACTATACAAGATATTGCCTTAGACAAAAAAAATTGCAAAAAAAGTCCGCCAGGCCCACGAAGCCCGACCCGCTAAGCCCAGGAGCACATGGGCTTAGGCCCGTCACGGGCTGGTCTCACCCATTGAGCCCACGAAGCCCGGGACCGTGAGGCCCGGGATCGCCAGAGCCCAGGCCTATGAAGCCCAGGCCCACAAAGCCCGGCCCGCGAAGCCCGTTTAGGCCCGAGCCCGGGACAAAATACAACACTAGGTCACGTACCTATTGTATGCCAAAATATTTTGGCAAGATTATTAAAGCATAACAATAATGCAAGAACCATATCTTGCATATAATTTTGACCATGACCATAATGGTATAACTTTCTCTTTAAAAGAGATATTCGCCATATTGATGGTGATTAATATGTGGTAGTACCAGATAAATTGAGAACTCTGCAAGAGCCAATTATACTATTTTGAAAAAACACAATTGATTACCAATAAGGTATTGTGTTGTAGTAAGTCTCAAAGAAACTTATTCAGTTTCTAAAGTATATGCGAAAGCGGTTGATTATATTGAGACTATAAATAAAGTAAATATTTAATATCTTCTATTACAACAACTTGTAGCAGGGTAATACGTATGTGAAAAGTTACCCGTTTTATTCTCCAATTTGTACTACACAAATAAACGAATATCACAATAAAGTGGATGTTTATTGATACAAAAACCCATATCATAATAAACTTGGAGTTTATTGATAATTGCACATGTCATGGTGTAAATCTGAACTTTATTAATATTTATAATTTATTCAGTTGGTATTTGGGTTAGCTATATCAATTTAAGTATGATGTGCAAAAATAATAGAGAATTCACATGGGTAAATATTAAAGAACTAAAAAGTTCTTTACGAATTCTCTTGCATTGCTTGGTCTTATTAATTAATAAACCAACTAAAATTGGGATTGAATCTCATGAATGCTGGAAATATCAAAGGTGAATATGAGCTCATTCACCTTCCATGTATACCACATAAGATGCATCGATGAGATAGTTACATGTACGATTATTATTAACCCACAACCTGGCCGGTGCTTGCGAGGTAACTTGCTCAGTAGTTCAATTTAGAGCATAATTTTCAGACTTTCTATTCAAGAAGTTCATCTTGATAAGTTGTTTTATCTCACAGCTGGTTAAGCAAAATAATTTATTGAGTGCCTCCACTTAATAGCTAAACTATTGCTTGTGAGAACAAAGTTATCTATATCCGTTTGATATAGGTTATATACGAAAATATATTAAATTCTCCCCTCACAAGTGGTTCAGGGTCAGGAACCAAATAACTCCATCTTATTATTATTGATGTGTAGTGTATATTTTGATTAACACCATAAAGCACAAAGATGAGTCCTCAAAGTTGAGGAAACAAGTTAGTCTTTCTAACATGAGGGGGAAACATGATAAACAGTTGAGAAAAAGTTACGTGGAATGAATTATCATTTGTATATCTAGATCCTCGAATACGATAATATGAACTTGAAGTTTATAAAAAGATAATTCATCTGCAATATATTGCAAAGTACGCTAGACGCATTTGCCGACCCAAAGAAAGTAACTATATTCTCATTGCAAATGCTCATATTAAGTCCTAGAAGGACAAAGTCTATGATACACTTAAACCATATAGACAAATCGGTTTCAAATAAACTTTTTGATAAAGAAGATGAGCAAATGATCAAAGTGATCATAATAAAGGAGGCAAGTGATCTAGAAGGTCACATAATATAACACTTCATAAAATCTCATGAGATATTCAGGTACCTGAATATATGAATGAAGAGATCTTTATGTTATGTCTTTATGAAAAATTATTGAAACTGATATAGTATGTTCGTCGACGACATCTATCATAGCGCTAATAATAGATGAAGATCTTGAGCCTATCGAATATAGACACAAAAATATTAGCCAAATAGAAAAGACACAATTCCAATAGAATTGGTTTCATATGAAAGACATATAATTTTGTCTATGTTATTTGAATACTTGAAAGTATAAAGTCAATGGTATGTGCAATCAGTTTCCGATATCTTATATATCTAGCATGACATGAAAACTTGATATGCGCGTAAAGTCTATTATATGGCTTATATGACTTAACTTATATGACAATCGATGAAGGATTTAAGTTGTTTAAAGCATATACAATTCTTGATCCTTAAGTACCACTTTCTCAGTGCAATTTGTGCACATTTGTAACTTGCTATAGCTATAAGCATGATAATATGATAGCGAGAATCTTTATGGAGATATTGAAAAGGCCATTCCACGACGCTTTATAATGATATTACATATCTATCAAGTATGATGATTTCAAGGTGCAACATATTTATTCAAGTTAATATGGCTGATTTGTTTATCAAATCTCTACAAAAGATCATTTTGAAAATGGTGCATAAGATTGGAATGGAAATGCTTAAAGATGTAAAGTGATGCTCTCATCAGGGGAAGTTAATGTGCGCTGCACTCTTTTTTCCTTATAAGGGTTTTCCCACTGGGTTTTCCTTGCAAGGTTTTTAACGAGGCAACCAAAAGGCGTATTGTTAGATATGTGTACTCTTTTTCCTTCTCTAGAAATTTTTTGCCCACTGGATTTTATTTTAGTTAAGGTTTTAACGAGGCACATTATCTGTTGAATAGACATTCAAGGGGGAATGTTATAAATAGAATTCTATTTATGGTGAATGTATATATTTAGAGAGATTCTAGGGTTTATTACTTGGTGGCTAAGTTAATCTCTCCCTATAAATAGAGGGTTCTATTCTATTGTAATTGATCCCATATCAATAAGAATTTCCTCTCTCTCTACTTTGCTCTGCAATACTCTTCTTCTTCTTTTATTGTTTCATAACATTTTTAGTGATTTAAGGTGGCTTGGTTGGAGCCTTAGTGACTGGTTTTCATGGAAGTTATGGTGGTTTCATGATGGTTGGCACTTGAAAGAAGAAGAGAGGTATTTCATGTTTTTTTTAAAAATAAAATAAAAAATAGGCTGCAAAAAATGGGTCACGCGCTCAAAATTTGCTTAGCAGTCACGCATATGACACATTAGCAATCTGTGTCGATTTGATCTGAGTAATAGTTACTTAAAGTGTCTCACTGATAAAGGGGTCAATTGAGCTGTTCAACTGGTCGTTGAGGACAACTACGGGGAGCTGTTTATGTATATGTATCGGTGTGTAATGACTGAATGATGTTTGATTATTTTCCTCTCTAAATTTTCTCACTGGTCTTCTCTAGATCTCTCCCTTAATTCTCCTATCGGCTACTCTAATTCTCACATTGCTAAGGATTTGATGGTCCATTAATTACACAATAATAATAAAATGGTTATCATATCAAATCAATCACAAACAAAGATCTTTTGGTCAATATGAAAATGCAAATCTTGATCGCGTTGTAATGCACGAGCAACGCCCATTAATATTGTCTATATAACAGTAATAATATTTAGAGATATCGACGAATGAACCATGTGTTGAAAAGTTCTGTCGTTAATTAATAAGAGCAAATCTGGCCTATTTTTGTAACGATACAAACATATATCTGATCCCAATGGTTAATAGAGGATAAATCTTGACCATTTCATGAAGTTCTAGCGCAAATTTGAACATTCTCGGTTTGAAAAAACAACATACAATTTTCATTTACTGATAAGGATTTATACTATGTACCAATATTAAGAAGGATCATAACAAAATGTGACAGCAGACTATTTACAGCCAAAAAAAAAGGCTGCGGCAGCCGTGGGACAAAACCTATTAACCTCTGTTAGTCAGAGGTAGTCTTTGCCAAATTACATCCACATTTAGCTGAAAAACATTCAGTTGAATAGCAAAAATCAATGCACCAAACCCAAAAGTCATAATACGCTAGAATCTAAACTGGAGCTGCTCTTTTCCTTGTTTCGTGGGATGGAGATTCTAAATACTTGAGTACTGCTTTGGGTAATGCTCGAGGAAAGCTTACCAGTTCTTTCAAATGTTCATTACATCTTGGGGAATTTCCCATATACTGTTCAATGATCATCTTCTCCAGGTTTAAAGAGTGAGCAAGGAGTCTTACTAGGCACATTTCAACTCTTGAACCCTTGAACTTCCTTAACCTCACTGTCTTAATCATTTTCAGTGCTTCATTTACAAAGTTCCGAGTCTCGGAAAAGTAATTTGAAAGCAACTCCGTTGCATTATTGGTGTATCACCAACCTAAAGAAGAATCATATTGCACTTACTCAGTCAAGCTTCCCAACATATGTATGATGTTTTACATACAACATATAGACACGTATAAAGTACGGTAAGCCACAGTATGTCTTACCCTCACGGTTTCACGTATGTCATAGTTCATAAAGTTTAGGTGAAATCCGAAGGAAGCAAAAAGCACAGTAAATGTGTTTGTAAGAAATCTCTAAGTCGTATAGGATCAAGCTTTCCAGGTTTAGTGGTTGAACAAGCTTCTCTGGTTCAGGAACCATCCATGAGTTCTGCAAAAAGCAATTTGACAGAAAACTGGTGTGTTTTACTTAGTTCATACATACTTATATATGCTGACAATGTAACGAATTGTTACACTATCAATAATCGGTCTTATTTTTCATATTACTAACCTTACTTTTTAATGATCAGGTAGATGCAGTTGTCTTTTTTGTTGTGATATGGTAGTACTACAAAAATTGAGTTTAAAGTTAGACACCGTATCAGGTCATCTAAAGGATGTAAAGATGACCCGATAGCGTAAAATTTACTTACGTTGACGATGCATATAAATTAAACTCATAAAAATTACTATGTTTTACTGTCACAGTATTAAAGTTGAAGGCTCGTTTGACCACCAGCAGTTATGTAAAGAACGCAGGCATTATCTTATCGCTAGGAACGAACCAGCCAAGTAGAGGTGTTTAATGCTTCTCAGCATTGGGGCCACGTGATAGAAAGAAAATATTTCAGTATAGCTGCGGATTCTGGACATATTTATCTTCAAAATCTCGAGCATTGGAAGATGAGGAAAGCGTACAGTTTTTCGACTGGCAAGTTCAACAAGTTCTAGATTAAGGCTGACCAGATTGGGCAAATTGATAACATCAGGCAGCTCAAAGATACACCTTGAAAGCTTCAAATGTGTCAATGTTGAACTAGTGAAAATGGCATAAGGCAATGCATAAGGTTCATTGTTGGAGAAAATTGAATGTGGAAGTTGAGTGTGAGAAAAATGAATTAGGGTGTGATTTAAGATCTGCATTAATATCGACAAGAGATATTAATGCAATGATGGAAATGATGGAGTTCTCAATGGACCGCAAACATTAGTGTGCACCAATTGAAGCTTTTGTGAAGCTCGCCATGCGTTGCCTGTTGGAAATGGTTGCCTGTGCATCTTCCCAAGTTGACAACCTTCACATACTCCTTTCAAATCTCCAATGGTTGGTAAACTTTTACCATGGATTTTTGAAAGAGCAGTTTAAGACTTTGGATACTGCAGTGACCAAATTTTTTGTGCCAAAGTGTTGTATCTCCCCCAGCTTCTGACACCATTGATTTTTCAATGGTGTGATTCTAATGGATTGGAAACATTTTATTCTCCATGTTGACACATGCTATCATCTTCTTTTGTTGATCATAAATTTCGCATGAGTTATTCTCAAATAATAAAGAATAACCGTTTGCGATCATCTGAGGTACACTGAGCAAATTCTGATCCAAGTCAGGAACATAAAGAACATTTTTGATGAATTTGGTACCTTTGTTGGTTTGGACAGCAACTGTGCCTTTTCCTTTGGACTCCGTCAAAGCTCCATCGCCGATTCGGACTGGAACTTTAATTGTTGTATCCAAAGTAGCGAAGTAACTTTGGTTCTTCGCCATGTGGTTATTACAACCACTGTCAATTAACCACACGTCACCATTTTTTATGGTGGTTGCTTGAGAGACAAGGAACAACTGATTCTCCTCCAACTTGGATTCTGTCATGCTGGCTTGATGAGTTGGCTTAAATCTGCAAATTTGATCTGTGTGACCAAATTTCTTACAGATTTGGCATCGAGGTTTCCCTTCCTGCCAACAATTCTTCTCGAGATGGCTTTTCTTTTTGCAAACTCCACAAGGTGGGAATTTATTTTGGTATTCTCCTTCCTTGGAACTGCTTGCTCCACTTTTTCCTTTGTTGAATCTTTTTCCTTTAGTTGAAAAATGATTCTTGTGTTGAGATGGAAAAGCGCCTTCACGGGTAGCCTCAGATCTTCGAGAAATTCATTGCTCGTAAGCTTGCAAAGAACCCATCAACTCTGTGACTGTGAGTTGAGAGAGATCCTTTGATTCTTCAATGATGCTAACCACATAATCAAATTTTTCAGTGAGAGAATTCATGATTTTCTCAATCACTGTTTGTTCTGTGATCTCTTTGCCATAAGCCTTCATTTGATTGACAAGTTCAACAACTCTTGAAGAGAAATTTTTTATGGATTCTCCTTCTTTCATGCGGAGATTCTCAAAATCTCTTCTTAGAGTTTGAACTCTAACTGCTCAAACTTTGGCGGTGCCTTGAAGTTCGTCCCGCAACGTCTCCCATGCTTGCTTTGCTGAAGTTGAATTCATGATTCTTGGAAAAATTGAGTCTGAGACAGCTGCATGAATTTTGGCTAATGCATTTGCATCTTTTTTAAGCCATTCCTTCAATGAAGCTGTCGATGAACTTGGTTTTGAATCTTCAGAAGTAGGAGTTTTCTCCTCTTTTGAAACACCAATTTCAACAACCTCCCACAAGTCATGAGCTCGTAGGATGATTTTGATGCTCCAAAAATCATAATTCTCTCCGTTGAAGACGTGAACAAGTTGAGTTGAACTTGATGTGGCCATGGTAGTGTTGTTTGAAGGAACTAGTGCTAATATAGGGTTGGAAATTGTGCTTGACTAGTGCTTGAATTGTGCTAGAATGATGCTGGTGTTGTGCCGGAATTGTGCCCGTTTGATCGACTTGTGCTCTGATACCACTTGTCACGGGCCGAGAGTCCGGCGCAGCACACAGCGCACGTGCGGCGTCTCGAGGTCACCCACACCCTCGAGACAAGCCTTACCACATGCGGTAGCCAATGGTTTCGCCCTGCCTTGGGCTCATCAGGGGAGCGACACTAGCCCCCAACAAGTTGTCACTTTTGGCTACTTCGGTCCTCTTCATTGTCAAGTCCATGACTAGCGACAAGCTCCCCAAACTTAACCGGGTCGGCCTGCCTGGCTCGGCCAGATCGAAGCATCTAAGGGAGAACAACGCCTTATCGCTAATGCCGTTCCCTTATCCCAACGACGAATATCCAGATGGCCCGCTCTTTCAATTGATCTAAACGGTCACGACAAACGGGTCGTGACATTCTCCCCCACCCATAACGCAGCACGTCCTCGTGCTGTTGGGGAGAAGGACTCTGCCCAGGGATCACGTACAATACTACTCAGGCACGCCGCGTCACTTTGCTCAGTCACACCTCCTCGCGCAACCGGCCTTGCTGGTGGCCGTCCAGGTCTTGCCCGGTCAAACCTTTGCAGGATGGGGCAGTCCTTGGCGCGAGCCCCCGCCTAGGCAACGCACCCGCACAGTCCTCCCCCGAGGACCCCACCATAACGCACAGCAGCAGCAAGTACATCCCGCTCTGATACCACTTGTTGGAATATTACTTCATTGAAAAATTGATATGCTAATCAAGAAGGAAAAAATGAAATGTCTAAAAAAAAAACAAATATAAAAGATGAAGAAGAACTAAATGAAAGTTTTTTGTATGTTTTTCTTCTCTCTTGCAAATTGAGTACACAACCCTTATATAGGCTTAACATTACATGTGAACATACAATATGAACACACCTAACAATACAATGTGAACAATACAAAAAATTCAACCCACCATTTTTGTCTACAATTTTTTTTGACTCACATGTTTAATTTCTTAAAATTAATTTTCACACTACCGTCCAACATTAAACACATATTTTATTTTTATTTTGTATATTTTATTTTAATTAGCATTGATTTTAACATGTACGAAGATACTATAACAACAACAATAACAACCCAGTATAATCCCATTTAGTGGGGTCTGGGGAGGGCAGTGTGTACGCAGACCTTACACTTACCCTTGGGTAGAGAGGTTGTTTCCAAATAGATCCCCAGCATCCTTCCCTCCAAGAACTTCCCACCTTGCTCTTGGGGAGACTCGAATTCACAACCTGTCGATTGGAAGTGGGGGCTGCTTACTATTAGAGCAACCCCTCTTGTCTTGTACGAAGTTACTATACGACCACAATTTGACAAGCATTAGCGGTTCCTTGTGAAAGCAATGTACCTGCCAATTTTTGTGTTAGAAATATTATGAGGAATTATCTTATGAAATGATTCAAGAGTTTCCCAAAGTACACGAGAAAAAGATCTTCCCCTGCACGCAAGATGAAGGTATACTACATTCATTGATGGAAGCTTCTTCAGGTTCAGCTTAAATGTTAGTGATTTCCTTTTTTTTTATCTGTACTTTCTTCTGATTCTATACGCAATGAAATAGAGTTAACTGTTCTCTGAGTTCTACTACATTGAGTCAATATAGTGTTGGACTCAAGCAGTCCAAAGATACTCTTTTAACATGATATGATATTATTCGCTTTCAGTCAATAGTCAAGCCCGCACAATTTTCTCTAAAGGCCTCAAACCACTACGAGTATTTATAATTCCCAATCTTTTCTACTATCGATGTAAGATTTTTATTCACACATCCAACAATACAATTAAGTATTAATCGTGGAAAATATAAGGAAGACTAGAAAATGAATATTGTTTACTAGTAACATTTAATACTAGAAAATGAATACTAATTTACTAGTGATATTTAATCTTTCCCGTTTTGCTTTACAAACAGCATTTCATAGTCAGTCTTTAGATTTGGCAACAAAAAAAAATGCTTAAAAAAAGTGAAAAAGTTCTTTACAAAAGCCAAAAGCAACATGTTGGCTGACCCTAATTTGTCTTATTTTAGCTTAAAAGTCATTTTAATTTGATCAATAAAATTACTCTCTTGCCCTTATAAGTTTTTATAATATCAAAATTACACTCTTTTTTCCTCTTCATCTTCAATTTTATAATACCAAATTTTTTATATTTTTGTCTTTTTAATAGGAAAAAGTGTTTATCACCACTTGTTTGCCAAACACTTCAACAACTTTTTTTTAAGTTTCAACACTTTTATCCAAATAAGCTTAATTCAATCACTATTTGATTCAATCATCAATATATTTTAATAAATAAGAGCATCTCCAACGGTGCTCTATTATAGAACATGAATAGTGTTGCAGCAAATTTGGTACAGAACTATTCATTACTATATATTTGGTTTAATAATTTTTTATTTATATTTATATTTTGAACTTTTAATTTATCATATATTGTGTATATAATTAACTTTTATATAAAGATCTTTATAATTTTAATTTTATATCTAGATGAAGATCATCGATTTGAACAATTTTTAATTCGACACAAAAAATTAAGGATAAAGATGCGCATTTCGCACTTCGTAATGCATTAATCGAGCATTTATGGGAGAATAGAGGCGAAAATTAAATATTTATGTGTTACTTAAATTAAATTTGACTATGATGTAATATTTATTTAATTATCTTTTATTAAGGATTTCACTTTTTGTTAATTTATCTTTTATGTAAAATTTTGTAATAAATGATTATATAAGTGGTGAATGTGAACTATATATAATGAATATGGAAAAAAAAGAAAAAAAGATAGTATTGGTTTGAAGGAAATAAAAACTGAAAAGTAAATAGAAGATAATAATATAATATAGAAGAGAGAGAAAATTTGGTGTAATAGTTGGAGTAGATTTGGTGTTGCACCATTTTAGAGTGAAAAATGGTGCAAAAAATAGAGTGGCCCTTGGAGATGGCCTAATAGATTTCTCAAAAGGCAATTGATTTGATAGTGTTACGTAAAAAATGTGGTAGCCATAATGTATTTGGTAGTGTATGTCTTATATTTAAGAAAAAATTGATAAATAACCAAAAAAATCGAAAACCGAGAGAAAAAACCGGCTTAATTGGTTTGGTTTGGTCTGGTTCTAATATTTAAAAAATCAACTTACTTGGTTTGGTTTCTTTTTAGTGAAAACCCGATCCAAACCGAATCATGAACGCCCTTACTCTTAAGAAATAATAATTAGGAAATAAATTGGACTATTCTACTTTTATCTATGTCTTAAAATGATCTTTCTTCATTAAATATTTATTTTATATGTTATTTCAATCTTCAAGACAAGGCTAAAGGTCAACCAAAAAAAAGAGCTCAAACTCTTTTTTTTTAGTTATTACTAAAGGTAAAAAAAAATTATCTTGAACTTCTAAAATAATAAATAATTTGAGACAACTATTTTTAGTAATTATGACGGTTAATATGAGACAGAGGGAGTATATTTTGTGGCTTGAAACAATGTGATGAAATTTTTTATTTGTTGTATCTTTAAAATGGCACAGAATGTGCTCCATAAGAAAATTTACGATAATTTAGCTAAGTTGGTTCATAAATGCAGCTTTATGAGGTAAGCGAGCTATCTAGATTTATGAGCAATCCAAGCAAGCTACACTACGCATCAGTAAAAAGAGTTCTTAGATATTTGAAAGGCACAAAGACGTTTGGAATAAAATATGCTGCAGAGGAAAACAATTCTCTTGTTGGCTACATCGACACTGATTGGGCAGGATGCGTTGATGATCGTAGAAGCACTTCGGGATATGTCTTTGCTTTGGGATAAAAAATAATCTCTTGGTCATCAAAGAAACAACAAACCGTGGCATTATCTTCAGCGGAAGCAAAGTACATCTCAGCTGCTAATGCGGCATGTGAAGCAGTGTGGCTTAGAAGAATACTCCTTAACTTGGAGCAAGGACAAGATGGTCATACAACAATTTATTATGACAACATGTCGGCAATTGCTATGACAAAGAATCCTGTGTTTCACGCAAGAAGCAAGCATATAGAAATTCGTCACCACTTTATCAGATAATTGGTTGAAGACGGAGAGATTGAGCTGAAGTTTATCAACACCAATGAGTAGCTGACGGAATCTTCACAAAAACACTTCCAGGGGACAAATTTTCTCACTTTAGAGATAAGTTACAAATTACAAATTAAGAGGGGGTATTAAAGTATAATATGTAATTTGTAATTTGTATTAGCTAGAAGTCTCTAGATATATGAGTATAATATCAAATCATGGAGTTCTCTAGAATACTAGAGAACATGTTTGGAAAAATATCTATATAAGTAAAATATCTAGAGTCTAGACTAATGTAGAGTTTGAGAAATATCTCATGTATGTGGAAAAATCTAGAACTATCTAACAAGTCTATAAATAGCCATGTAATCCATCATTTATAAAGAACTAATAAGAAACATTCAAAGTTATTCCAATAACATTTTCCTACTCTAACAATCTAATATCTTCTTCCATACACTTCACCCCAACAATTCCATACAATATCACCTTTTTGGTGATATTTAGATATATCCTCACTTGAAGGCAGTTCCTCCTGACACTGATCCCATTGTTCCTCCTCAATCTCATAAATTTTCACATCTCCTTCCTGCAGTTCTTTCTCAGTTGTAATCCAGACTTACTGCGTTTATCTAAGTGATCCACAAATGACGAAAATCTCTCTTCGTCCTATCCCTATACCAATGGGCCGGAAACTAAAGCTTTTACTCTCTGTTGAGTAATTCAGCCGCTTATTTGTGCACAGTTGCCATAAACTATACTTATTTACACATTTATAATACAAGTAATGGGCCTTATATAAGCTTAAGCATCTTGAGAAGAAGTGGTAACTTGGAAAGGAATCACCTTAGGATTGGCTGAAGCTCCTTACTTTCCTTCGGCTGTATGAGCTCTTGTCGTGCGTGTTGGTGTAGATGTGAACTTGGATCTCTTCAGCGTAGCTTCTAGAGCTCTCTCTTGTTTGTAGCTTGCTCTACAGTTGTGATCTAAACACCTTGACATAGAGTTCGATTTCTGCCTTCAATCATTCTATGAAACTAGATAGGAAACAAGCATCACTGAGGGAAGGATTCTGGATCAACATTTGGGATCTCAGTTCTTCAAACTTCTCTAGGTACTCCTCTATCGAGCCCTTTGGCATCAACTTTTTAAATTCTTTAATAATATCTCCAGCAACGTCTCCCCAAACCTCCTACAAGCATTTTCTCTGGAACTCAACCAATCAAAATCAATATTCGTAGTTCTGGCATCTGGGTATGCTTCAAGCTAAGTGCGTGCTTCTTCTTTCTAATCTTTTCTTATCCCTTTTGGATTAGTTTATTTAGTCTATGAATTCATCTTCATCTTTAAATACTGTTTTAGATGTTGGGTATGTGCAGCGTTTTCTGGATCCATTTGATGCCTAATCTAGCCAAAGCTGTGAAGCATCTACTAAGCTTATTTTTGTGTTTGAAAGGTGCCAAAAATTAGTTTGGAGTATTATTTTTTCTTCTAAAATCTTCTCGTTGTAGATATTCAGCAGTTTATAGAGCCTATTATCCTCGAAAGAACATGTTTTTTTTTTTTTTTTGTTGCTCTTTTGGTTTCCCCTTTTGAATAATAAATACATATAGTTCGTAGGTGTTAAGATGATACATATTAGAGTTTTCAATTAGAAAGCAAACTGTCTTCTCCTCTTTCAGTTGTAGCATGTCGATTTTACAATGTGAATCCTGATAGTATTGTTGTTTATTTTCTGCAGTTTTTTATGGGTGTTTACTTTTTTATGATGAACGTGTATCTCTGGATATACTTAGCAACCTACCAGGAAATTTAATTGATGAGATTCTAATTCGTTTGCCTTTACAAGAAGCTGTGAGGACAAGCATCTTATCGAAGAAATGGAGATATAACTGGTGCAAACTTCCATAGTTAACCCTTAATGAACAAGCTTATAGAACTTCGGAGAAGCCAATACATCTTGCAACTACATTTACAAACATTGTCAACCACCTTTTGACCCTTCATTCAGGACCAATTACTAAGCTCACCCTCGACTTTGATCCTTATCTAATACCCTGTCCTACATTTGACAACTTGATATATTTCCTTTCTAGGAATGGCATTCAACATCTTGTGTTTAGACTTCCATGGGGTATTGAACCATACAAATTGCCTTCTTCATTTTTCTCATGTTTGCAGTTGAGGCATCTGACTCTTCAAAATTGCTAAATAGAGCTTCTTCCACCGGCCTTCAAAGGATTTCATAGGTTAATTAGCCTTGAAATAAACTCTGTTGCAATTTCTTTCAAGTTGCTTGAAAGTTTAATCTCTAATTGTTCATTGCTTGAGCAATTGGTGCTGCAAATCTCAGAAATTTCAGATGTTATCGAAATTAATGCTCCAATGCTGAAATCCTTTGAATTCACAGGCAGTGTAAGATGTATCTGGTTAAAGCATATCTCTCTTCTGGAAAAAGTTTCTCTTATGCATAATCGTTTTCCTGTGGAGGAAGGACACTGTGATATTACTAAGTTTTTCAAGTCCTTTTTCTGTTGTCCAGCATCTTAAACTGGATGATGGTAGTCTCAAGGTAAATGTGCTTCACCACTACATTGTAATGCATTTTTCATATGCTTAACATTTTTAAGGCTTTGAGTCATCCTGATTTTTTGCATTTTCGTCCTAGTTATTTGCTGCAGGACCAGGTGGAGTACCAACATGGCTTCCTTTTGATCTCATCTCTGTCGAAAGTCTTCACCTTTCTGATATTTTTCTTGATGCGTTGCATGTGGTTTCATGTGCTCTTTGCCTGATCAGAAGTTTCCCATATTTACAATATATGGAAATTGAGGTTCTTAATCGTTTAGACTCTTTTCTTTCTCTTTCTTATGTACAACAACAACAATAACAACAACCCAGTATAATCCCACTTAGTGGGGTCTGGGGAGTGTAGTGTGTACGCAGACATTACCCCTACCCTTGGGTAGAGAGGCTGTTTCCAAATAGGCCCCCGACATCCTTCCCTCCAAGAACTTCCCACCTTGCTCTTGGAGAGACTCGAACTCACAACCTCTCGATTGAAAGTGGGCGTTGCTTACCATCAGTGCAACCCCTTTTCTCTTTCTTATGTAGTGGCTATATTTTTTCCATACTTTTGTCGTCTATAATTTCTGAGAGACGGATTTTTGGTAATCGTTCATAGGTTGGTGATTGTTGTGAGGATTATATTCCCGCTTTGGAATGTCTTGAAGTGGAAGGTATCTCGGATGTGACATTTAGTCGCCTCAGGGAAGTTAAGCTAATAGGTGATCTGGCCACAGAGCCGGGATTCAGGCTGTTAAGCTTCTGTTAGCCAAGTCACCCGTGCTGGTGAAAATGCTGATAGAGACCTGGATAAATGATGATACTGCCGAGTAACTAATTCAGTCTCTTGGCAAATACGGATTGGACGTTGTGCTAGCAGAATTTCCACGTGCATCACCTAATGCAAAAGTTGTCTACAACGTTGAGTATGATCACCATTTGGACTATCTCCTGCAATGAGGCTTATGACATGTAGTAAGATGCTATGATGTTCGGTCTCTCCAGAAACGTCGACGGGTGTATGTTGGATTCTCTAAAATAGTGTATTTTTGGACGACCAGACACTGGTGGGGCAGCATTTTTGGAAAGTCCCCACAAGATAACTCATATGTGGATGTTTATTTCTATGTTAAGTTGTGGTTGCTGTGTGTTAACCTAAATTGTCCCCTAACTCTATCAGCACTAAAATGGAATTTGTTATCATTAACCTTGATATTTGATATGTTAGTTATTCAATCTAATTTTCTTTATCGAGTTTATTTTCCCTTTCATGACATAATGTGTTGTTGTTCCAGTTAACTGATAATGCAAATTTGGCTTGCAAGTATTACTACTGTTCATTTTGATTGAATGGCTTTGGATAAATTAGGCTGCATTTCAAAGATTCAATTTAGAGAATAATCCATTAACGCATTGTAGTTAGACAATATAAGGTCAATATGTTAAATTTCTTTCATCTTAAAAACAATCATAATCTCAAAGTGATGAAATAATGCTTGAAAAATAGATCATCTAGCGTAGCATTTTACGGGGTGAAATATACGAATAGTCCGCAAGTAATAGATGGTCTTGAATTTTTGTCCCCGCTTATCCATTGGGCAATTTTTTTGTGCATTTCGCCTGCCATTTTTTTGGGCAATATTTCTATTATTTTTCTTTTATTTTGGTTATCTTTATTATTTTTGCTGTCAATACTTTTTTTTTTAAGCTTAACTGTCGATTTGTATTGATATCAGAAAAATATACAATGTAATCCTAAGGTAGTAGTATGGACTCCTACTACTCATTTACACTTTCATTCTAGTTACACTTGAATTCTAACTGCTCAATTCATATACATATCACTACCTAGCAGTTAATGTTCAACCAAAACTAAGGATAGAAGTTGAGCTTTTGTAACCCATCCTTCCACCTTTTACAATTCCTATTTCCTGCATGTAATAACATTGCTACTTCTCTACAGCATTGTCCTTCATCAAAAGACTTATTCTCAAACCTGATCAAATTTCTATTCTTCCACAGCAATGCAACAGTAGTCACAAATGCTGCTGCAGTGATCTCTTTCTTCCAGTTTTTGCTCTTGGCATTGCTACAGATCCATTTCAATTCATTCTCCCAGCATTCAGTAGTTCTTGTAAGTCCCAACCACACACAAATTCTCCTCCATACTCTACTGGTAATGTCACAATCAAAAAACAAATGCTTGAATTCTTCATCATACCTTCTGCAGAATGCACACAAGGGAGGTATTTGGATGCCCATAATCTGCAGTCTCTCAATGGTAGGGAGTTTCTGATGAGCAGCTAACCAGACAGTGAATCTGTGTCTAGGTAAAGCAGCTGATACAAGCATTACATTCCTCCATACAATCTTAGGGAACTTAGGCAACAGAGCAATATAGAGTTTATGTATTTGAAATATTCCTAACTTGCAAACACTCTGAAGTTTGTTGAATATAGTACCTTGCAGCTGAGTATTTCCCAACACCAATGCCCTACTGTCCAATATCTTCTTTACCACCCAAGATGAGTTTGATGGCACATCCACAGACTCAATGGTTCCATTCTTGATATAGTAGGCATGAACCCATTTAACCCAAAGACAGTCCTTCTTCTTTGCCAGATCCCAGAGTAATTTAGCTATTCCATATTTCCATCCTCACCACATTGAGACCTCCAGAAGAAATAGGTTGACACACTTTGTCCCAAGCCACAAGTGCTCTTCTGGATAAAGTTGCTTTGCCTGTCCAAAGATAAGTTCTGCAAACTGCCTCAATAGCCTTTAATACCTTCATTGGAATTATAAACACCTGTGCCCAATAAGTCTGCATTCCAAAGATCACAGCTTTTATTAGTTGAGTTCTGCCAGCATAGGATAAAAGCTTTGCAGACCAACAAGTAACCCTTGCAGTGATCTTTTCAATGAGAGGCAAATAATGCTGAATAGATAGTTTCTTAGAGTCCAGAGGAACTCCAAGGTATCTGAAAGGAAGATGTCCTTCAGTGAAGCCTAAAGCAGCAATAATCATCTCTCTAGTATCCTGTGAAATCCCTGCTAAATAATTGCACTCTTGCCTACATTTGCCTGAAGTCCAGAAGCCTCTGAGAATTTAAGAAATGTGCTGTGTAGAATTTGAATAGAGACTATGTTAGCTCTACAGAACATTAGCAAGTCATCAGCAAAAAATACATGAGAAATGTTAAGCTTCCTGCATCTAGGGTGGAAGTTGAAATTTCCATCCTTATGCAGCTGCTGCAGCAATCTGTTCAAATATTCCATGGCTAAAACAAATAGATAAGGGGATATAGGATCTCTTTGCCTTATACCTCTCTTAGCATTGAATGGTTTAGTAAGACCTCCATTCATTACTAGGGAGTGTGAGGCAGAAGAAATGCAAGCCATTATCCAGTCAGTAAATTTAGCAGGAAATCCCAGAGTAATAAGGATCTGCTTCAGAAATCCCCACTCTAATGTATCATAAGCCTTCCTGAGATCCACTTTTAGAACACATCTAGGTGAAACCCCTTTCCTAGAGTATCCTTTAAAGATTTCATGGCTAAGAAGAATGTTATCCATGATACTCCTTCCTTCTATAAAAGCAGATTGAGCAGGTCCAATCAAGTCTCCAATAACTCTTTTCATTCTTCTGGTTATAACTTTGGATATGATCTTATAAAGTGTAGTGCAGCAAGCAATTGGCCTGTAATCCTTCACAGTGGTAGGAGATTTGACTTTAGGAACAAGGGCTATTGCAGTAGTATTGATCATATGTGGAATTTTACAGGTTTCAAAGAACTCCTTAGTAGCAGAAAATATATCCTCTTGTACTATCTTCCAGTGCTTCGTAAAGAACTCAATGGGAAAACCATCTACTCCAGGAGCCTTATCCTTGGGCATCTCATTAACAGCTGCATTGATTTCCTCCATTGTGACTGGACAAATAAGCATTCTTTGCTGTTCCAGTGTAAGACATCTTCCACCTCTCATTATATTAGTATCCACACAGGGAAGCTCAGTAGCAGATTCTCCCATTAGAGATTGGAAAACCTTTAAGAACTCCTGTTCTACAGCAATAGGTTCAGTTATTTTGAAACCTGTATCAGTATGAATAGAAGTGATATTATTTTGACCTGTCCTGATCCTCCATTGTGCATGAAAGTACTTGGTATTTGCATCTCGACATTCGATCCATGTAGCTTTGGATTTTTGTCTCATTACTTGTTCTTCTACATTGTTCCATTTATCAAGTTCTTCTAGCAAACCTCTTTCTTCAATAATCAACTCCTGTGAGAGATAGTTTGTCTGCATCTGCTCCTGTAGGATATCAAGTCTTTCTCTTGTCTGGATGATCTGTTGCTTGTATTTGGCTAAGTAGTCATTTAATCCCTTTACTTGCTGCTTAACTGTCCTCAATTTGCTCCAAATCTGTTGCATATGAGAGCCATGATAAACCTTTTCCCAGACTTGCTTAACAAGTTCATGAAACTGCTCATGTTCCATTACATTGCTATATAGTCTGAAAGGTTTAGGATGTAGTGGCTTATATGCACCAAATTTAACTAGAATAGGGGAGTGATCTGAAATCAAAGGATTCATGTAATCCGCCTCCAAGTGTCCAAACTGCTGTAGCCATTGATAGTTGCCAAATGCCCAGTCTATCTTGCTATATACTCTAGAATCAGCATCTTGTTTGTTTGTCCAAGTAAAGTGCCACCCAGTTGCTCTTAAAGCAGTAAGTTGTAAATCATCTACTGTGCCTTTGAAGTCCCTTATTTCAGCCTCAGTTACAGGAGAACCAATCCTATCTTGTGAGCTTAATACACAATTGAAATCACCACTTATAAGCCATGCATCTTGTTGAGGAATAGAAATTGTTCTGAGATCCCTCCATAACTGTGCTCTAAGGGTTGCAGTGTTTTGAGCATATATAACACTGAATTGAAACCTAACTAGACTTCTTGCATCCTCTACTAAGCAATGAATAAACTGATCAGAAAGAGTTACCCCTTGAATCTGTATATGAGGTTTCCATAAAAGCCATATTCTCCCATTAACAGCCTTTGCATAATTGCACTGCCACAGCCAGCCTTTTGCAACCCTGTCAAATATTTTCTTAGCTTTATGTTCTTTAACTCTTGTTTCAAGAATACCAATAACATCAACTTTATTATCATTAAGGAACTGTTTCAATTCCTTCTGCTTTGGGGACTGGTTAAGTCCCCTAATGTTCCATGTGACTACAATCATGAATCAATATTTGTTAGACTGTAAGAAGGTCCAGGATCAAACTGTTGCCCTCTACTTCCCATAACTTCCATGATTCCTTTCCCTCTAATACCCATACGATCCACCTGTACACCATCATTAGTGATAGCATTGACTACTTCACTAAGTTGATCTTCAGAATTCAGTTGTTCATGCTGCTGCAAATTATTTAACATACTTGAATCCTGATCTGTCTGCACTACTGGAACTGGTGGATCAACAGCTTTCTCAGTCTGCTTTTGGACTTCATCACTTGTTGCATTTTTCTTTACAATCCATTCCTTCTTCTTTTGTTTCCCCTGCTGTTTGTGTCTAACTTCCCCTTTCCTTATGTCCTCTTTCTCCTCCTCATGCTTGTTTGAATTCTCATAATAGTACCAACATTCAATTGCGTCATGACCAAACTTGAGGCAGTGGTTACAAAAAGTTGGTTTCCAGTCATATTCAACAGACTGAATCTTAGATCCATAAGGTGTTTCAATTTCCAACTCATCCGGGAGTTGATAAGCAGCATCAACTTCTACAAGTATTCGAGCAAATGAAATTTTATCATAATGAGCAGTAAATTTATCAGTATACAAAGGCTTCTTAATCGCACTTGCCAATTTACTCAACACCTCTGTAGACCAATACCCAACAGGAAGACTTGGGAATCGAATCCAAATAGGAATAGTGCTAAGCACACTAGCCTGAAAATTAAAATCAACTTCCCATGGCCTTAGCACCATAGGCTTACTTCTAAAAGTATATGGCCTAGATTGCATGACTGTATCTCTATCTTCAGCACTGTTGAATCTAAAGATACAATACCCTTCAGCATGCATTAGAACTTGAGGTTTAGTGACAAAGTTCTAGACGTGTATAACAAAGTTTTCCATATTTTGTTCACTAGGTCTATCTCCAATTACAAATCCAATCAATGCATGTTTCCAATACTCCAGTTGTGGTTGTAAATCCTCTTCGCAGATCTTCACTACCTTTTTACCATCTCGCATAGTAGGAGGAATAAAGGATAAAGGCTTACCCATTTGCACATCTCTGTTGCCTCTGAGTACTTCCGCAAGTGTTGGTTTTGATTTCTCTGTCTCAACAGCTTCAACCTCAACTGGTACTGGATTTTTTTGTTCCATGACTGCTGAAAATTGTAATCTCCTCGCTGTTGTATCACTCATCCCTTCATTTCCTTGCAATCGATCCTTATCTACTTCTGCATGCAATTGATCCTTCGATTGGTACTTCAGAGGAAGAAAATTACCAAATGTTAGGGGTTCTAGAGTAGTTGTGATGCCATGCTCAGGTGTAACGAGCTTAGGAGGGACAGCATTAACAATCGGAGCAGCGTTCCTTCTCTTTCTGGCCATTTCCGGCGACAATTCCGCCGTGCTATTGTGCATCGGAGATACCACTGATCTATTGATATGCTAAGTTGCACCGAGAGCGTCCCTCATTATTGCTGTCAATACTTTTCTTTCTTCAATATTTTCGTTATAGTCTTTTTTACTCATATATTTTTCAAACATGTTCTAAAAACTCTTTTCTTGAGCTGATAGTCTAATGGAAACAACTTGTTTGCCTCATACAATGTAGGGTAATTTCTGCAACACCCCACCGTCACAAGACCCCACATGGTGTTTATACTAAATTAAACTAATTTACCATGATTGAGTCATCAATAAAGGCAATAATGTGTATTAATTAGGATATTCTTTCTAACCAATCCATCTATTTGTATGTGTCACGACCAAAAAAACCACTAAAGGTCGTGATGGCGCCGGATACTGGTTATAGACAAGCCAACCAGATTACTTAATCAAATCTCGTTTTAACACTTTTGGAAATGCATAATTTTTCTTCCATATTAGAAATTCTAAGGAATACCATTTTCAAATCAAACTTCTTTTAAAGTTAAGCAATTAATACAATATTTCAAACCACCCCAGAACACGGAGTCACAAATGCATGAGCATCTATTGATAAGAGAAAAATAAAAATACATCATCTGTCCGGAATACAGTGGGAAAATAAATACAGTACTGGAAAGGGACTACCCTAGCTGCGGCCGTCTCGAATGATGCAGCTCTCTAGTCCCCAGAATCATTTGTGTTGCTACGTCCAGTAGACTACTGAAATCACATATACATGTGCAACAAAATGTACAAAAGGTGTAGTATGAGTACAAAAATAACGTGTACCCAATTAGTGTCCCGCCTAATCCCAAAAGAGAAGAGACGAGATGGTCAATCCTGACACTCACTTGTAGCCCAATGACTATTTATCCTTAAAAATATATCCAAGCAGTGAATTATTTTTATAAATAGGATTCTAATCTAGATAGGGAAAACATGTTATCATACAATTCTTTCATGGAAAATTTCCTTAGTTTTCTTGTTGTTATTCGATAAATGATCTCGAGCCATAATGTGGCATAAAGTAACTCAAATGAGTTCAAGATAACAGCACAAACATGAGCAAATCATGCCGAGGCAACGACCCGCTCCAACAAAAATGTAAATTTGTGCACTGCCGATGGTTGAGCAGCCCGTACCATAGATCCATCCATTTCACCGAGGTGATCGGCCCGTTCCAACAGAAATATAAACACACACAGACAGATAATCAGTCAAACAGTCAGCGTGGAGCAAATATCCAAGTAAGGTTCATTCCTTTTCAATAATTTGAGGAAAACATAGCTTTAGTCTTCTCAGAAATCCGCTTATTTATTTAATATGATATAAAGCATTTCAAGACATCAATGATTTACAAATGATTCAAGTATAACATGCTTTTGGGTCCTAAACTACTTGGATAATGCACAGACTCTCATCACCTCGTGCGTACATAGCCCCCACAAATAGGAGCACATAATCAGTTTAATTCAGCTACAGGGTGATTCCCTCCTCACAGGATTAGAAAGGAGACTCACCTCGCACGAAGACTCAATATCAACATTCTTCATTCCTCCAAAGACTTGGACCAACGCACAAATTCTCTAAAACTAGTCAAATAGCGGCAAACTAATGAGAATATACTCAAATACTTTCTAGCAATTCAAATTATACAATTTTTAACTCCGTTTATGAAATGACCAAAATGCCATCAGGACCACATGCCCGGAAATCCAAAATGTCTCGAAGATAAGCGTTACCCATGACCTTAGGAACTCAAATATATAATTTACTCCTAGTTCCATTCTCAAATTCGTGGTTAAATTCCAAGAACAATAGTTTTCTAGTTTTTCCTCTAACCCTAAATTTCTCACTATTTTCATGCTTAAATACATGGTATAATCTTGTATTTAACTTGAAAATGAGTAGAAGTAACTTACCTTAACATAAATGACGGAAATATTCTTGAAGTTCTCCAAAATCTCTCCCAAGCCAAGAGAAATTGAGAGAAATGAGCTCCTACTCTCGATTTAAAACAAGCCCACTACCTTCAGGTCTTTCCGCTTCTGCGGAATTATAGCCGCTTATGCGGTCACTGCTTTTGCGTAAAATAAGCCGCTTCTGCGGCTTCCCTGGCCTAGCCTATTTTCACTTCTGCGATCTTTCAACCGCATATGCGGTTCCGCTTCTACGGAGCCTTAGCCGCATCTGTGGTTCTGGCTGCCCCACTCTTGTCCGCTTCTGCGGCTTCTCCTTCGCTTCTGTGGGGCCGCTTTAGCGGTCCCATCTCAGCAGAAGTGGAAATACCAGGTACCAGCTGCTTAGCTATTTCCAAACATCATTTTTTCGATTCGTTAACCACCCGGAATTCACCCGAGGCCCCCGGTACCCCATTCAATCATACCAACCAATCCCAAAACATATTACGGATCAACGCGAGGCCTCAAATCACATCAAACAACGATAAACTCATCAAACGACCCCCAATCCAAACTTTATGAACTTAGAACTTTCTAACTTCTACTTCCGATGATTAAACCTATCAAATTACGTCTGATTGACCTCAAACTTTGCACGCAAGTCATATTCAACATTATAGACCTATTCCAACTTCTGAAATTTGATTCCGACCCTGCTATAAAAAAGTCAACCCCCGGTCAAACTCTTCAAAAACCTTAAAATTGCTATCTTTAGCCAAATGGCTTCAAAATGACCTACGGACCTCCTAATTAACTTTCGATTGCGCTCTCAACCCCAGAATCATCATACGAAACTACTCCTAGTCTCGGTTCCAAACGAACATTGATAACACCGAAATGCACTTTAAACCAAATTTATGAAATTTATTCAAAAATGCTAACTTCCAGAATAGGTGACAAACGCGCCCGGGTTATCCAAATCCCGAACCGGGTATATGCCCAAGTCCGATATCATTATACGAACCTCCTGGGCCCTTCAGATCCTGATTCTGAGGTCGGTTACACAAAAATCCAAATCCTAGTCATTCTTTCAACTTAAAGCTTCTGAAATTGGAATTTTAATTTAAATTTAACTTCGATCTCCCTCAATTTAGATTCCGACCATGGGTACAAGTCATAATACCCGAAATGAAGTTGTTCACGGCCTCCAACTTCTGAACGGAGCGCTGGTACTCAAAATGACCAGTCAGGTCGTTTCATTCTCTCCGACTTAAACACACGTTCGTCCTCGAACATGCTGAGAACTATGCTGAAGTAGTCTGAAATCATTGTTTAGCATATTATGCACCTTTGCGTGCTGCCACAACTCAGCTGAGCTTATTAGCCCGGTATATTCTGAAGATATTCCCTTTTATTCAAACAAATAAATCTTAGAGCCCAATTCCAACATCCGGAATTCTATGTCAGGCCTGTTTTCATCAAGAGATCACCCAATTATTCACCACACACCATCCTCAAATATGACTGCATAATTTTGCTTGATTCTTACCTTGCAATACAAAATCCACAGGACCACGATAATATTTTATGATCAACTTAGCCAAAATTCAACGAATCAGATGCTCCCATTGCACCTCATGACCTACATAGGTCTTGTTCTAACTTTTACAACACTAACACGACAGAAGAGATGTGCTGAAATTTATAACCAACTGTTGAATCAACAAGTCATTGGGTCTATAACTCTGACAAAACCATTACCACATTCTGAACCAAATAAGGATCTCTGATCTCTAATATACTTCATGTGCGCAGATTGAACTGATCCTAAACTCCATAAATCTCATCTCACCTAGTACGAACTGCTCAGGCAATAAGCCACCCCGTATACAATCAAGAGTCCCATATGATGACACCATGTTCCAAATAGGCTACCGATTAGGATATGATACAAGAAGAATACGAACTCTGAAACGGACATCTAATTACCCCGCCCGCGAAACATACGCGCGACGCATGCTAAAAACTTATACGTATTTTCCTCCGGAAAATGGGAAACAAAACAATAAAAGAAACTAGGGGGAATTGTACTGAACATCATACTATTGCAGCGTGCAACCCGATCCAAACAGCATAACCATGGCAGCGTGCCACCCGATCCAAATAACATACCCGTGGCGGCGTGCCACCCGATCCACATACAGGCTCACATAAGGAGATATTCATTGAGCTAAATATCTCATCACATCAAAATACTGAATATTGGTCGTAGAGACGCTAAGGTGTATATTACCATCCTTGAGGAACCATTTAGCGCCATAGGCTACAAAACTCAAGCACAACTGAGGTGCAATACATGATCGGGATCTCAAGAGCTATCCTGCTTATATAACATCACCGCTATGCAGAACCTCAACACATAAGAAATTTACCAAGCCGTTTCACAACCCATACGGCGCACTACATCACTATCTGGAATAGTTGATGAAAAATAACACCCCGACTGTTCCTCCATAGGATATAAAGTCCTGTCCACAAATAAATTAATCCATTTATCTCAAGCCAATTTCTGATTGCACCATCTTGGCTAATGACCTTTCAAGTTTCATAATAACTCATTCTTCCTCATAACATAGAGGAACAACCATTACAACCGGAGCAACCTCCCCCGTTCATATCCCAATAAACAAAGTACCCTCTAGGCCTAAATTCTCAAACCATTGATATTACCAAAATCCTCATACTTGGCTAAATCTTTAGTCAATCAAACAACTACATGTCACACTTACACAATCTTCCCGTGGGACACGCTCCCACAATCTTCTGAATAAGTATTGAGTCTGTATCTTTAAAGCTTCGGACACACTAACGTTGAAAAGCAATCACACTGAAGACAATACCAATTTACTTTAATCATTCAACCACTTCCTTGCTCACCCGAGCTCGTGATATCCTTGCCAGCCCAAACTACAACATTGTTCTTTACTTTGAATTTCCATACTGCTCGCTGCACCCAATGTGCAAACCTACGATAGAACACGATTTTCATCTCTACTCTGGAACCACTGATAGACTAACATTTCATCGTTATAAAACTTTTCTTTTAACCCACTTCGGGAGAACTATAGCAACATACAAGTGGATTCTCATAACCATCGAATATGTCAATCTCTACGTACTGTTCCAAGCCACCGTAACCCTTCCGGGATTCGCCTACTCATAACAGGCTATAACAGAAGAATGCTTCTGAATAACATCAATCGCTGCGGCCGACAAGTATCTCACGCTCTGCCACACTTATCATGCATGACTTGATCATACTGGATGAACTGATCACCACTACCAATATGCCAAGTTAACCATGGCTAATCAATCTACTTCCTTCTACTAAATCCTTATTTGCCTTAGAAATAATACTTCTTCATTCAACACATAATATACTCCATCTTCACTCACCCCGAGAGACCTTGAATCACGAGACCAAGCTGTCTCGAATTCCATGAACCATTTCATATTTCTCAATGCTACCCGTAAGTCAAAATATCATAGAACATTCTGGGCGCCTTTTCATAAGCTGATATAAAGCTTGATTCTTAATTGTACCCATAGGCTCGAAATTACTGAGGACCACACTTGAACACCTGAATTCACTAGGACCATTATTGAGAGCCACCCACTCTGTCTTGGTCCTGAATATAACTTACTCCATAGCTCTTATAACTTACGAATACTCTCTTGACGAAGCACTCGGCGAAATCACTTCCTCTGAAACCTGCATCTATACGAGGCATAAATCCTGAATCTTTTTCCAAGTCCGAACATGAGCCAATAAGGCCAACCATCGCATGCCTCCAACAATTCATTTGCTCGAATTAACACTTATGGTCTATTCTCACAGCTGAAATAACCCATCAATATGCCAATAACTAGAAATCACACAAGTAGCTAATCATACACCCTAATCATAAGCGGTGGGGCTCTCCCACTTAGCTTGAAGTCATCATTTCATAATTCCTAAGTTATTTGAATTCTTTATCTCTCATTGACATAACCTTGTGCAATCAACCGCCAAAATTCTCGGAACCATGCGGTAGAAACATTGAATCATACTCGCGCGACCGATCTCTTTGTTGAACAACCTATAAAAATTCCTTGCAGAAGCTTCGCCAACCACGCGACCGCTAACCTGCTCACAAGGAATAACCCACTTGTAGAAGCCACTTCCGACATCCTTTAACGCTGCTGCACGTGGTATAGTCACCATGACTCCAATAACCTATCGTGAGTCCAAGCTCACTCCCTGACAACACCAGTCCATTTATTCTCGTGGACATCAATTAAATATGCGGCAATATCCTTCCAATTCAAACTATGTTGCATTTTTCTTCATTCCAGGCGGCTCCTTTTTGCTATACAAATCTCTTGCCGCATTATGGCCCATGCTTCAAGTTAGCTCTGTAGGCCCCAATCACTTCATCTCTGAGATTCTCAAATCATTCCAAACTCTCCTTAAGGCGCGTAGTCATCCTACTACCAAGCCCATATGCAACACCTGCCACTCTCCCACTTTGGCGGAACGCATCTCTTTTATCTACCACTCAACCCCGCTTCTCATACTTGGCCTTCTAGAAATTTTAGACACCGTCTGACACTTCCCACATGCCCTTCCTCATACTTTGCTGCTGAATTGCTGCCTTAAATAAACATGTCTTCGTGGCACTTGAATCCACCATTGCTGCTAACTCTTGAACCTTTCCAAAGGTCATCCTTATCGATCCATCAACATAAAAAAAAATCTGATTCGATCTTAAACCACCGCACCATGCGATATTGACCACTGCATCTCCAATACAACAACAACAACAACAATAACAACAACTACCCAGTATAGTCCCACGAAGTGGGGTCTGGGGAGGGTAATATGTAGATGAGCCTTACCCCTACCCGAATACTGCATCTCCAATATTATTTCACAATATCCTACCATAAGGGCGAACTGTAGCATTTTTTAACATCGACGAACTTGGTACGTTCCATTAGGACCACGATACCCCATCATAGAATAAAGCTCAACCACGCTTGTAGACACCAGTCTCATTACTTCCACCAGCCCAAATCTGACCATCCTTAGTCCGACTGCCTTTACCCTTGCCGGGATAAAATACTGAATCCCTTGATCACACGTTGAGTAAACTTCCCTTCAATTTATCTACTGCCCTGACACGTGGGCGAATATCATACCATCACAACCACATATCGGAATAATAACTTATAAGCATTATGGCAAACTGTGCCTAGCCTCAAAGCCCTCAGACTACCGCTGCTAAGCCGAAACAATACGATTTCCTTCCATAGATGGACTATAACAGTGCGATCAATTATACCGAGAGAAACATCCCGCACCACATCTGTAGTGCCATTAAAATTCTTCAAATTTTCAGTTTCTAGCAAGAGCTCACGTCGCGTAAAACTGAGTAGGAAGGAATCATAGGCATAAGCCTCAAAGGAATCCAACCGCACGATAAGGAAATCAAGAAGGGAAATACTCCTAAAAGCCCTGTAGCCTCCCGAGGATAAGTACAGACGTCTCCGTACTGATCCGCGAGACTCTACTAGACTTGATCATGACTCGTGAGACCAACGGGAACCTAGTGCTTTGATACCATGTTGTCACGACCCAAACATCCACTAAGAGTCGTGATGGCGCCAGACACTGCTGTCACGAAAGCCAACCAGATTACTTAATCAAATATCGTTTTAACACTTTTGGAAATACATAATTTTTCTTCCATATTTAGAAATTCTAAGGAATGCCATTTTCAAATCAAATCTCTTTTAAAATTAAGAGATTAATACAATATTTCAAACCATCCCAGAACCCGGAGTCACAAGTACATGAGCATCTACTGATAAGAAAAAAATAAAAATACATCATATGTCCAGAATACAGTGGACGGAAAATAAATATAGTACTGGAAAGGGACTACCCTAGTTGCGGCCGTCTCGAATGATGCAACTCTCTAGTCCCCAGAATCATCCGTGCTACTACATCCAGTAGATTACTGAAATCACATATACCTGTGCAACAAAATGCACAACAAGTGTAGTATGAGTACAAAAACAACGTGTACCCAATGAGTGTCCCGCCTAATCCCAAAGGAATAGAGACGAGATGGTCAATCCTGACACTCACTAGCAATCCAATAACTATTTATCCTTAAAAATATATCCAAGCAGTGAATTTGTTTTTTAAATAGGATTCTAATCTAGATATGGGAAAACAGGTAGTCATACAATTCTTTCATGGAAAATTTCCTTAGTTTTCTTATTATTATTAAATAAATGATCTCGAGCCATAATGTGGCATACAACAACTCAAATGAGTTCAAGATAACAGCACAAACATGCGCAAATCATGGCGAGGTGACAGCCCACTCCAACAAAAATGTAAATTTGTGCACTGCCGAGGGTCGAGCGGCCCGACCTAGATGCATCCATTTCACAGAGGCGATCGTCCCGTTCCAACAGAAATAACACGTAGACAAATAATTACTCAAACAGTCAGCATGGAGCAAATATCCAAGTAAGGTCCATTCCTTTTCAATAATTTGAGGAAAACATAGCTTTAGTCTTTTTAGAAATCTGCTTATTTATTTAATATGATTAAAGCATTTCAAGACATCAATGATTCACAAATGGTTCAAGTATAACATGCTTTTTGGGTCCTAAACTACCTGGACAATAGCATAATGGTAGCTACGCACGAAGTCTCGTCACCTCGTGCGTACGTAGCCCTCACAAATAGGAGCACATAATCAGTTTAATTCACCTATGGGGTAATTTCCCCCTCACAGGATTAGAAAGGAGACTCACCTCGCCCGAAGACTCAAAATCGGCATTCTTCATTTCTTCAAAGACTTGGACCAACACACAAATTCTCTAAAACTAATAAAATAACGGCAAACTAATGAGAATATACTCAAATACTTGCTTACAATTCAAATTATACAATTTTTAACTCCATTTGTAAAATGACCAAAATTCCCTCGGGACCGCATGCCCGAAAATCCGAAATTTCTCAAAGATAAAGGTTCCCCATGACCTTAGGAACTCAAATATATAATTTACTCCTAGTTCCATTCTCAAATCATGGTTAAATTCCAAGAAAAATAGTTTTCTATGTTTTCCTCTAACCCTAAATTTTCTCACAATTTTTATGCCTAAATCCATGGTATAGTCTTGTATTTAACTTGGAAATGAGTAGTACCTTATCATAGATGACAGAAATATTATTGAAGCTCTCCAAAATCGCCCGCAAGCCAAGAGAAAATGAGATAAATGAGCTCCCAATCTAGATCTAAAACAAACACACTGCCTTCAAGTCTTTCCGCTTCTGCGGAATTATAGCCGCTTATGCGGTCACTGCCTTCGCGTAAAATAGGCCGTTTCTGCGGCTTCCCTAGCCTAGCCCATTTTCGCTTCTGCGATCTTTCAACCGCAGATGCGGTTCTGCTTCTGCGGAGCCTTAGCCACATCTGTGGTTCTGGCTGCCCCCATGCTTGTCCGCTTCTTCGGCTTCTCCTCTGCTTCTGCAGGGCCATTTATGCGGTCCTATCTCCGCAGAAGCAAAGCTTCTTAGCTATTTCCAAACATCCTTTTCGATCCGTTAACCACCCGTAATTCACCCGAGGCCCCCGGGACCCCAACCAATCCCAAAACATATTACGGACCTACTTGAGGCCTCAAATCGCATCAAACAATGACAAATTCATCGAACGACCCCCAATCCAAACTTTATGACCTTAGAACTTTCCAACTTCTACTTTCGATGATTAAGCCTATCAACTCACGTCCGACTGATCTCAAATTTTGCATGCAAGTCATATTCAACATTACAGACCTATTCCAACTTTCGGAATTTGATTCTGACCCTGATATCAAGAAGTCAACCCCGGTCAAACTCTTCAAAAACCTTAAAATTGCTATCTTTAGCCAAATGGCTTCAAAATGACCTATGGACCTCCGAATTCACTTTCAATTGCGCTCCCAACTCCAGAATCACCATACTGAACTACTCCTAGTCTTGGAATTCCAAAGGGACATTGATAACACCGAAATGCACTTCAAACCAAACTTATGAAATTTCTTTCAAAATACTAACTTCCACAATAGGCGCCAAAATGCTCCCGGGTTATCCAAAACCCGAAGCGAGAATACACCCAAGTCCGATATCATTATACGAACCTGCTGGACCCTTCAGATCCGGATTCCGAGGTCGTTACTCAAAAAACCAAATCATAGTTCATTCTTTCAACTTAAAGCTTCTGAAATGGGAATTTGCATTTAAATTTAACTCCGATCTCCCTGAATTTATATTCGGACCATGCGAACAAATCATAATACCCAAAATGAAGATGTTCACTGCCTCCGACTGTTGAACGGAGCGCTGTTACTCAAAACGACCGTTCGGATCTTTAAGAATGACTCTTTTTCTATGCTATCCCTGTGAGGGATTTTGCTTGCATAACTTTGCTTTTCTTGCAAAATGGTTTGATAAAATCCTATAAATTTGTGAAACTACATTGAATTCACGATTACGTTACACTATGGATCACAAAATAGAACGGATGAAATAATCTTACACTTTTCACTACCAAAGAAAGTTTATTGAATAATTCAGAATTTTTCACAAATCAATTTTGCACTAGTAGTTTCTCAACCTCTGAAATATGTGTAATATCGTTCGTCTTCTTTAAACTATATTGTTACTGTCAAATTTTTAGGAGCTAAACCGCCGACCTTGTCATTCCCATTTTTAAAAGACCAAAAAATTAATTTTTAATTTATGTTATTTGATAAATCTTAGAAGAATTATGATAAAAAGTATTTCTTATGATTTATTTTAGTATTAGGACTCATAAATAACAACAATTTTCATAAGTTTCAGCTTAAGTCCGCATAAATTACAATAAGGCATCAAATAAAATTTCTTAATTTGTTAAGCTAATTAAATAGGAATAATACTCATTATTTTTAAAAAATTAAATTAAATTTTGTAACTCAAACAAACTTGTTTGCAATAAATTTGAGCAAAAAAATAAAATTGAAATCACAAACAACTATAAAAAATTAATTTTATTGATAAACATTGCAGGTTACAACTATATTTATCACTTGATTCTTCCATATGTTATTCTACGTGATTCGAGGGCCTTAGCGGCGTGTTTCTCGAATGCAGGACTTTAAGCAAGACACATTTGACATGTCTTTGATCTCTTAATGAATATTCCAAGAAATATTTCAAGAGTTTCATGAAATTTAAGAGATCTATTTGTCCATTTTCCTAAATTTTATGGAATTGCTGAGATCCTCTTTGAAAGACATATGCAGCCTTATTTATAGACATATGAATTAGGGTTTGGTGGAGTAGCCACCAAATAACCCTAGTAGATTCTTAATATTTCAAGAGTTATCTTGAATTTATGATTTATCTTGGTTTGTTAAATACCCTTAGCTTCTTGGTAATTCTGTTTTCGCCACTACCTATTACCTCCTACCGGTATTAAGTAGTCGATAACTCTGCTCGTCAATACTTCGACATATAAAAAGGAATCACGCTTCAGACCTTTTCTCTTTCTTATATTTTTCAGTTGTTGAATGAATTGAGGGTTTTTGAGCAATATATGTTATACTAGGATTTCATCCTTCATATTTTCCTCTGTTAGTAGATAAAACCACCTAAAACCAGATCGAATTATATCTCTGCACTGATTACTTATTTTCTGATAAAAACTACAGGTCACTCTCCTTTTCTTTTTTTTTCAATTGTGATTTTTCCATACCTCAAGACTATGCTAATTGTGGGAATAAAGCTAATAAGCTTATATCAAGACTATGATAATTGTGGGGAAAAAAGATATTAGGTGATTTCTTTCCGGTGGAGACAAAAAATATTAGGTGATTTATTCCCATCTAACCAAGTCTTGATGGGTAGAGTAACCTATTAATTGTTTCTGGTAGGAGATAGTAGGTTCTCTGTGGAATTAGCCGAGGTGTTGGCAAGCTGGTCCGGACACCACGGTTATAAAAAAATAATTATAATTGTGGGCATAAAGCTAATAAGCTTATTTATTGATTCATTTAGTAGTAAAACCATAAGGTTCGATGCCCAATGTTGCCAAAGCTGTGGAACATCTACTAAGCTGATCTTGTGTTTGAAATATTCCAAAATGTTGGGTATTATTTTTTCTCCTATTCTTGTTTTGTGAGTTTCTAAAGCTTATTACGGGCAAACAAATTTTTTTATTGTTTTTGTTTACCAGTTTTTAAATTATAGATCTTAATAAAACCCTAGATTAAGGAAGTATTTATGTAACGTATAATAGAAAGGGGAGCATTGGAGTAATTTGTAAAGTTGCTGCCATGTGAGCAGGAGGTTACAGGTGGAAACAACCTGTTGCAGAATATAGAGTAAGACTGCGTAACAGTAGACCCGTATGGTCCGATCCTCCCCGAACCTCGTGTATAATGGAAACTTAGTGCACCGAACTATTATTTTTTTTTTTTACTTTCTGCAGATTTTTTTTGGAGATTATTAATTAAAGATGTCTCCTAATGGCTTAAAGCGTTGTTGTCAAATTGCACCCCTGGATATACTTTGTAGCATTCCTCAGAACTTAATAGATTGATTATATTCTTATGCATTTGCCTTTACGAGATGTTGTGAGGATGAGCATCTTATCAAAGAAATGGAGGTATAACCGTCCAGAATTGATGCTTGATCTAACAAATTTGAGTACAACGAAGGACTCGATTCCCCCTAAATTTGAATTTGCCAACATTATCTACCACGTTTTGACACTTCATACTGGACCAATTACTAAGTTTTCCTCTCCGTTAGTTCTACTCTGATACTGTTGAGTTGTCCCACATCGGAGGGATTTGAGGTCCTTGGTCTCCTTATATGGCTTGGGCAATCCTCACCTCATAAGCTAGCTTTTGGGGTTGAGTTAGGCCCAAGGTCCATTCTTTTCATGGTATCAGAGCCAGGGGGGTGTTGAGTTGTCCCACATCGGAGGGATTTGAGGTCCTTAGTCTCCTTATATGGCTTGGGCAATCCTCACCTCATAAGCTAGCTTTTGGGGTTGAGTTAGGTCCAAGGTCCATTCTTTTCAGATACCCTGTCCTAGCATTGATAACTTGATATATTTTCACTCTAGAAATGGCATCCAACATCTTCTTCTTAAACTTCCGAGCAGCGGTGACCCTTACAGATTACCTTCTTCACTTTTCACATGTTCTCTACTTAAGCATCTCACTCTCCAAAATTGTTTAATGCTTCCTTCCCATCCTTCAAAGGATTTGAAAAGTTAATTAGCCTGGAATTACGTGACGTCACAATTTCATCCAAATCTCTTGAAAGTTTAAGATCTCATTGCATGTTGCTCGAGCAATTGCAGTTGGATATTTCGCGTTTACGTCGCGGTGAAATTAATGCTCCTATTCTGAGATCCTTCAACTTCGTGGGAACATAAGTTCCATCCACTTTAAGTATATCGCTCTTCTAGCAGGACTTTAAGTTGTGGATTTGGAATGGAGTGGGGGGAAACAAAAATGTGATATTGCTATGTTCTTCGAGTCTTTTTCTGCTCTCGAACATCTCAAAATGGATGGAGATAGTTTGAGGGTAAATCTGCTTTCAACACTTAATTGTTATGCATTTTCATATATGTAATATCTTTTTGGCCTTTATTCATTCTGTATTTTCTTCTAGTTCTTGGCTGCAGGAGGCGAGGAATTGCCAACAAGGCTTCCTTTTGATCTTAACTATGTCAAAAGTCTTTGCCTCTGTGGTTTTTATTTTGACGAATCGGATATGGTCTCTTGTGCTCTTTGCTTGATAAGAAGCTTCCCATATTTACCATATTTGGAAATCCAGGTTCTTACTCATTTGTCTCTTTTCTTTTCTCTTTCTTGTTTTCGTACTCTTATCCTCAATAACATTAGAAGTTGAGACTTTGATAATCTTTATTAGGTTCATGATGTAGATTATACTACTCCAGCTCTAAAATCTCTTGAAGTGGAAGTGTTCTCAGATGTCATATTTAATCACCTCTGGAAATCTAAGCTAACAGGTACCGTAGGCTCAGAGCCTGAGATGCAGCTTGATCGCAGCTTATCAAGCTTCTGTTAGCCAAGTCCCCCGTGCTGGCGAGAATGCTAATAAAATCATATACATTATGCTATGATGCTGATAAAGCACTTAAAATATCCACTCTGCTAAACTCATTTCGGCGTGCATCACCTCAAAGTAGAAGTTGTCTATGATTGTTATGATGACTAGTCTGTGCCATTAATGAAGTACGAGGTAGTAAAATTCAATGGAGAACGATTTTTCAACATGGCAAAGAAGGATGAGGGATCTGCTCATCCAACAAGGATTACACAAGGTACTAGATGCCGATGTCAAAAAGCCTGATACCATGAAAGCTGATGATTGGGCTGACTTGGATGAAAGAGCTGCTAATGCAATCAGGTTGCACTTATCAGATGATGTGATAAATAACATCATTGATGAAGACACTGCATGTGGAACTTGGATAAGGTTGCAAAGCCTATACATGTCGAAAACGATGACAAATAAATTGTACCTGAAGAAACAGTTATACGCCCTACACATGGGTGAATGTATGAATTTTTTGTCACATTTAAATATATTTAACGGACTAATTACACGGCTTGTCAACCTCGGAGTGAAAATCGAGGAAGAAGATAAAGCCATCTTGCTATTGAATTCATTGCCATCTTGGTACGATAATTTGTTAACAACCATCCTGCACGGTAAGATTACTATTGAGTTAAAGGATGTCACGTCGACTCTTTAATCAACGAGAAGCTGAGAAAGAAGCCTGGAAATCAAGGATAGACTCTCATCACAGAAGGTAGGGGCAGGAGTTATCAAAGGAGTTCAAGCAACTATGGTAGATCTGGAGCTCGTGGGAAGTTAAAGAACCCATCCAAATCAAGAGCCAAAAATTGCTACAACTGTGATCAACCAGGTCACTTCAAAAGAGATTGCCCAAATCCAAGGAAGGGCAAAGGTGAGACCAGTTTCCAGAAGAATGACAACAACATATCTGCCATGGTGCAAAACAATGATAATATTGTCCTCTTTAGAAATGAGGAAGAGGAATGCATGCACCTATCAGGTCCAGAGTCAGAATGGGTGGTTGACACAACGTCATCTTACCATGCCACACCGGTAAGAGATTTTTTTTGTAGATATGTAGTGGGTGATTTCGACACAGTTGGAAAGGGTAACACAAGTTACTCAAAGATTGCAGGGATTGGTGGCATTTGTATCAAGACAAATGTCGGACGCACATTGGTTCTAAAGGATGTACGGCATGTACCTGATTTGCGGATGAATTTGATCTCAGGAATTGCTTTGGAATGAGATGGGTACGAGAACTATTTTGCAAATCGAAAGTGGAGACTCACCAAGGGATCATTGGTGATTGCAAAGGGAGTTGCTCGTGGCACGTTGTACAGGACAAATGCAGAAATATGCCAAGGTTAATTGAATGCGGCACAAGATGAGATTTCTGCAGATTTGTGACACAAAAGAATGAGTCATATGAGCGAGAAGGAATTGCAAATTCTTTCCAAGAAATCACTCATTTCTTATGCCAAAGGTACAACGGTAAAACCTTGTGACTACTGTTTATTTGGTATGCAGCATAGGGTCTCACTTTAGACGTTGTCTGAAAGAAAATTGAATATACTTGATTTAGTATATTCTGATATTTGTGGCCCAATGGAAATTAAATCAATGGGCAGTAACAAATATTTTGTTACTTTTATTGATAATGCTTCACGAAAATTGTGGGTTTATATTTTGAAAATGAAAGATCAGGTGTTTCAAGTTTTTCAGAAGTTTCATGCTCTAGTAGAAAGGGAGACGGGTCAAAAGCTAAAGCGTCTCCGAAGTGACAATGGATGTGAGTACACTTCAAGGGAATTTGAACAGTACTGTTCAAGTCATGGGATCAGTTATGAAAAGAAATTCCTGGAACCCCACAGCACAATGACGTATGAGAGGATGAACCGCACCATTGTGGAGAAGGTGGGAAGCATGCTCAGAATGGCTAAATTGCCTAAGTCATTCTGGGGTGAAGCAGTTCTGACAACATGTTATCTAATCAATAGGAGTCCATAAGTTCCTTTGGTGTTTGACATCCCAGAGAGAGAGTTTTGACCAACAGGAAGTGTCCTACTCGCATCTGAAGGTAAAGAGCAGAGAACAAAGCTGGATGATAAATATGTTCCCTGCATATTTATCGGATATGGAGATGAAGAGTTTGGGTACAGATTGTGGGATCCTGTAAAGAAGAAGGTCATCAGATGCAGAGATGTAGTATTCCGAGAATGTGAAGTTGAAACTGTTGCTGATATGTCAGAAAAGGTAAAGAATGGTATAATTCCTAACCTTGTTACTATTCCTTATACTTCTAACAATCCCACAAGTGCAAAAAATATGACCGACAAGGTTGCCGAGCAGGAGGAGCAACTTGATGAAGGTGTCGAGGGAGTGGAGCACCCCACCCAGGAAGAAGAACAACCTCAACCTTTGAGGAGATCAGAGAGGCTAAGGGTAGAATCATGCAAGTACCCTTCCACAGAATATGTCCTCATCAGTGATGAATGGGAGCCACAGTTTAATTGCACATACAAGCTGGTTGAACTTCCAAAGGGTAAAAGACCACTCAAATGCAAATGGGTCTTTAAACTCAAGAAAGATGGAAATGGCAAGCTGGTCAGATACAAAGCTCGATTGGTGGTTAGAGACATCGAACATAAGAAAGGTATTAATTTTGATGAAATTTTCTCAGCTGTTGTTAAAATGACTTCTATTCGAACAATTTTGAGCTTAACAGCTACCCTAAATCTTAAAGTGATGCAGTTGGATGAGTAAACTACATTTCTTCATGGAGATTTGGAAAATGAGATTTATATGGAGAAGCCAGAAGGATTTGAAGTAGCTGGAGAGAAACACATGGTGTGCAAATTGAATAAGAGTCTTTATGGATTGAAGCAGACACCAAGGTAGTGGTACTTAAAGTCTGACTTATTCATGAAAATTCAAATATACCTAAAGACCTATTCTGAATCCATGTGTATACTTCAAAATATTTTCTGAGAATAACTTTATTATATTATTGTTGTATGTGGATGACATGTTAATTGTAGGAAAAGAGAAGGGGCTGATAGCAAAGATGAAGGGAGATCCGTCTAAGTCATTTGATATGAAGGACTTGGTCCTAGCACAACAAATTCTATCGATGAAGATAGTTCGAGAGAGAACAAGTAAAAAGTTGTGGCTATCTTAGGAGAAGTACATTGAATGGGTACTAGAACGCTTCAACATGAAGAATGCTAAGCAAGTCAGCACATCTCGTTCTAGTCATCTAAAGTTGAGCAAAGATGTGTCCTACAACAGAGGAAAAAGGAACATGGCTAGAGTTCCTTATTCTTCAGCAGTCGGAAGCTTGATGTATGCAATGGTATGTACTAGACCTGATATTGCTCACGCAGTTGGTGTTGTCAGCATGTTTCTTGAAAATCTAGGAAAGGAACATTGGGAAGCAGTCAAGTGGATACCCACGGGAGATTGTTTGTTCTTTGGAGGATCTGATCCAATCTTGAAGGGCTATAGAGATGCTGATATGGCAGGTTACATTGACAACTTAAAATCCACTACTAATATTTGTTTACATTTTCAGGGGGAGCTATATCATGGCAGTCTAAGTTGCAGAAGTGTGTTGCACTTTCAATAACTGAAGCAGAGTACATTGCCGCTACAGAAACTGACAAGGAGATGATATGGCTCAAACGGTTCCTTCAAGAGCTTGGATTCCTTCAGAAGGAGTATGTCGTCTATTGTGATAGTCAACGTGCAATAGACCTTAGAAAGAACTATATGTACCATGCAAGGAACAAACACATTGACGTGAGATATCATTGGATTCGAGAAATGGTAAATGATGAATCTCTAAAAGTCTTGAAGATTTCTACAGGTGAGAATCCCGCAGATATGCTGACGAAGGTGCTACCAAGGAATAAGTTCGAGCGATGTAAAGAACTTGTCGGCGTGCACTCAAACTAGAAGACAGTGTTACCTCCTCTAGATGAATGAGACTGGAGGGGAGATTGATGATGTCCATCTCATTGAAGAAGTATTAGGCATGTGCCTAATAAAAGTTTCTTTGGTTTGGTAGCCAACCTTGTTGACTTGGTTTGGTTAGGTAGCCAACTTTATTGAATTAGTTTGATTTGGTAGCCAACCTTGTTGAATTTCTTTGAGTTAGTAGCCAACTTTGTTTAATTGTGAAAAGTGTGTGTAAATTGTCAAATATTGTAGTCTTTAGAGAGTGAAGCTTTGCCTATAAAATGAGAGCTTCAACTCTCATTTTCACACACCAACAAAGAGAAAGAAAGAGTGAGGTTTCACAGACAAGGTATAAGAAAATATTATGTGAGAAAAATAAAGAGTGAGCGATATTGTAGTGAGGTGGGAAGAGGGTTATTTCTTTTGAGTGTTTTAGTGGTCTTTGAAGTATTTTATTTGGCGCTACACAGTGTAAAATTCCTCATTATAGTGATATCAGTTGCTTCTCTCGGGGCCATGATTTTTTTCCTTATTCAAAAGAGTTTTATACGTAAAAATCTTGGTGTCGTTGTTACTCTTTTATTCTTGTTAATTACCATATATTGATACTACATTATTATTCCGCTTTTATTACCGTGAATATTATTTATGTGGGGTTCATTCCCAACAAATCTTTATAGGAAAATGGATCTGCATCAATTGAATTTCCAGACTCCATCCTTACCCTACTTTATTTGCACACTATGTTTCAAGTATTAATTCCAGCTTTTATTTTTTAAATTAATTCAATTGGAGTGAACAGACTTGGGAAGTGCAAGAAAAAGCGCTTTGAGTTACCCAAGAAAAATGTCTGTTGGCTTGTTCTGAACTAAGACTTACCTTAATATCCATTAATTGCTCTGGTTTAAGACAAGAGGGGTTGCTCTGATGGTAAGCAATCCCCATTTCCAACCGAGAGGTTGTGAGTTCGAGTCTCCTTAAAAGCAAGGTGAGAAGTTCTTGGAGGGAAGGATGCCGGGGGTCTATTTGGAAATAACATTTCTGCCCCAGGGTAGGTGTAAGGTCTGCGTACACACTATCCTTCTCAGACCCCACTAAATGGGATTATACTGTGTTGTTGTATTTATAGATTCTCACTTGATATTCAATAAAATAGAATTGTAAAATATTTCAGTGAAGAAGTATGAGTCAATGTGATTTCGCTAGAAATGTGAGGAAGTCTACCATTATTATTTGTGACTTGCCAACTAACTTACTACAAAAAATACTTGATCTTATGCCCATTGAATATGCTGCTAGAACTAGCATCTTATCAAAGCAATGGAGAAAGTTATGGTCTACACAGCCGCACCCTGTGTTTGATCGCCACTTTTTTCAGCATGTATCTAATAAAGGGGCTTCTGCTGCGAGCATAATCCATAAAATTCTCATGCAACATACTGGTAATATTCTGGGATTTCTTATCTCAAAGATAGATACTTTGATACAGTCAGATGTGCATCAATGCATCATCTTTGTCTCGAATCATTGTATCCAGAAGTTGACTCTACATTTGGCCAACGATGAGAAATATGCATTGCCTTATACCATATTCACTTGTGCAATGTTGACATATTTGAAGCTCTCGAAATGTATCTTTAAGGTGCCTGATGGTACCCAATTCCCCAATCTTGTTTGTCTAGAGTTAGAACGTTGTCAAGTTGTTGGTCATCGAGGATCGAAAAACGCTCTTATTCTGCCGATTTTTGAGACTTTGAAGTTAAGATATTGCACTGGTGTTGATTGTGTTAATATCTTTGCTTCAAAAATTGAGAACTTTCCTATCTTTAGGAAATGTTGGTTGATTAACTTGGTGCTAATTATATGAATCTCATTCTTCAGGTTGATGAGACATAGAGACACAAAACGGAACTGTTATCTTACTTATCAAAGGCAGAAAACCATGTGCATGAGGCTCTGACAAGATTCGAACAGTGAGGTTAAGGAAATTCAAAGGATCATGTACCGAAATGTACTTAATTAAAGTCCTCCTTGCTCATTCTCCAAAACTAGAGAAGATGATCATTGAACAGTGCAAGTATTATAATGCCAACGAACGTGTTGAACATTTGAAGGAACTGATCAGTTATCCTCGTGTGTCACCCAGAGCAGTATTTAAGAATATATAAACTGCATCCCTCAAGTTGTCTTGGTGCCATCTATAATTTACAGGTTTGAGATGCGAAATCAGCCAATAATGCTTACATTTTCATAGGTTCCCTACATCATAGGGTGCTTAAATCAGGGTAACAAGATCCAGTCTAGATTCGAAGTTGACGGAGAAAAAATGTTTTTGTTGTTTTTCATTCGGTGATCCCATCAAGTGACTTGATATATGTGTACAAAGTGTTTGAACTCTCTATTATTCACTCTCGGATATTTGCTTTTTTCATATATATGCTCCCGAGTAGAACAACAACAACAACCTCCCACTAAAATTTTACAGAGTGAGATTCGAGGAGGGTAATGTGTACGCATACCTTACCTCTATTCCGATGGGACAGAGAGGTTGTTTCCGATAGACCCTCGGAAATGAAAATAAAACAAGACAATTCATTAATAACTTCAAAAGAAATCATAAAAATAGTAACATAACTATAAAAATCAAAAGATAAATGACATGCAATAATAGTAACCAACATTTAAGGCCCGGGGCTAAGATAAACAGAAAGAATAGTGTGGACTCAATATAAACTGCAAGCCATCTAAGATCAACCCTATCCAACCCCGTCTCACCCCGAGTATGAAGTAGGGAAAGCTTTACTACCCCCTAGCCTACAACCCTAATGCTTGACCTCCACATCTTTTCTATCAAGTGCCATGTCCTTGGAAATTTGCAGTTGCCATGTCCTGTCTGATCGCCTCTCCCAATACTTCTTATGCCACCCTCTACCTCTTCTCATACCCACCACAGCCAACCGCTCAACACCTCCTTACCGAAGCATAAAGTTTTTCATCTGCACATGCCCGAACCATCTGAATCTCGCTTCCCGCATCTTATCATCTACGGAGGTCATTGCTTTGCATTAACTTTGCTTTTCATGCAAAGTGGTTTGATAAAATCCTATAGATCTGTGAAATTACATTACGGTACACAATGATCAGAAAATAGAAAGGATGAAATAATCTTTGATTTTTCACTACCAAAGATAGTTCTGTGAATAATTTAGATTTTTTCACAAATCAATTATGCACTAGTGTTTTTTCAACTTTAGAGTAAAAAATCATAGTATTATTTTGAGCTGTTTCATCTAATTAAGTAACATTATTTCTGTAGAAGTTTTTCTATGTTCTTAGTCAAGAGAATTTTTGTTTCAGTAATAAATATATTATTGTAGGCTGCCTTTATTCTCCACCTCTGTGGTAACCGCGGTAAATATTACTTGAATCCGTTGCTTACCCCCCATAACAAATATAATTTAATTTTGATACTTAAATTCTAAAGTGAGAATGCACAATACTTTACCATTATTAAATTACTAGTATCTATGAACGTGCATTGCACGTTAATAATTACACGTGATAATTTAAATATTTATTTATATGAAGGAACAATAAAACTTAATTAATGCGAGAAATTTTGTGTATAATAAAACAGCAATCATCTAAATAACGAAAAATATTATATTAGAACAATACATGAATTTAAAATAAAAGGACATCTTCAAAACTTACACAAATGACAATTTTTGTCATGTTAGTTAGATAATTATATATTATAGTGTTGGCCCAAGTAAATGAGAGTTTTGAGGACTGACAAAGGAACTCAGTCATGGACCAGGTCCATCTTAGTGAACCACAAATATGGTCAACTCAAGCATGTGAGCTGCACGTGAAGGAGATAAACCTCACTTATCAAAAATGACATCTCATGATCCTGATCGAAAGTGTTGCATATTGAATAATGAGAAAGACTCCTTATACAACGAGAACACGGTTTAGGAGATGGATAGAGTTGGAGGATGAGGCCAATTAGAACTCTTCCACCAAGGAAGAGTAGCATCGGTATTTTAGTCAATCTCTATTTACTAACTCTATAAATATCAATGTTGTTCTCTTTTATAGGCAATGCACATAAGCAGAAGTTAAACGTGAACTGAGAGCAAAATATCAAGGCAATTTTGCAAGCAATTTATGTGTGATTCAAGCGTGCAATCCTGAAGCTACTTGAACTAGATAAAAGAACCAGTTCCAAGTGCCTATCTATTATTTCTAGTTCAATTGTAGTAGGTGTTTTCATATTGTACCTTTCAGCTTTATCTAGAAGTAATTGTATTAGGTACTCAAAGTTTTCAAGTTAGAGTTAACTTGATGTTGTTGCAAAAGTTGATGATGTATGCTACAATGGGATTAGAGTTAATTTTAGGTTTACAAAAGAGTGTTTGTAAATACAGTGTTTGGCTTAGTGATTTTAGTGGAGAGTTTGGGAAAATCCTACTGGAAGGTATATCGTGGGTTTTTAACATTGTGAGCTAGGTGTTTTCCACTTAGATCTCTGTGTTCTTTGATTTATGTATTTATAATTCCACAACAGTAGTAGTTGGAACACATAGAAGAATCAGGTTCTTCTATAATCAAGTTAAACAAAAAATTGGGCGTCACACAAATCACCTCCCTTTTGTGTGGTATTGAAGTATAGAACATCATATAGTTTAAAAGTATTTATTGTGATGGTATCCTAACAAATACTTCCTTGGAGGACTTTGTATGTTTCCTCCTAATTCATTGATTGCTCTGCCTTAACAAGAACCCGTGTTGTCGATCTTGATATCCCTCTTTAAAGTGAAACATACAGTTGTTCGTGCAAATAATTATATTGAGGTAAATATAGTCCAATATTTATGATGTATGTTCTTGAGCTTTATTTATAATATTTGCAGAACATACATACTAAAAATAATTTTCACACAAATTTAAGGAAATTGGTTAGTTTCGGAAGACGAAAATTGAATGCAGGGATAAGAATATACTTAGAAGAACATTAAACAATATCATAATTTTGGCATATATGGCGTTATTGTCAAAACTTTTCTATACCATTTGTTGTGCTATTACATAAGCTATTCAGCTTGTATATGTTTTTAGTAGCATAACAGATATATTTTTCTTCCAAATTAACCTATATACAATGGAAGATAAATTTTAACTTAGTCTATTATATATACGGTGACACTAACGTACGTAAGAAATAAGAAACTTGACAACAAATATGTATAGTAAAAGGCCATGTGGTATTAAAGTATTTAGTATTTTTCTAGATAGTAATTATTGGTGTCATTTTTTGCTGAGTTAAAAATAGAAAAATATGTTTTTACTATAAAACTTTATGATGACCCGATAAGTCATCTTATGATTTAAACCTAATTTCATGATCCAAAACCTTTAATAGTCATATTTTAGTGTTTCTCGAATATACTTAGAAGAACATTAACCAATATCATAATTTTGGCATATATGGCGTTATTGTCAAAACTTGTCTATACCATCTGTTGTGCTATTACATAAGCTATTCAGCTTATATATGTTTTTTTAGTAGCATAACAGATATATTTTTCTTCCAAATTAACCTATATACAATGGAAGATAAATTTTAACTTAGTCTATTGACACTAGCGTACGTAAGAAATAAGAAACTTGACAACAAATATGTATAGTAAAAGGCCATGTGGTATTAAAGTATTTATGTATTTTTCTAGATAGTAATTATTGGTATCATTTTTTGCTGAGTTAAAAATAGAAAAATATGTTTTTACTATAAAATTTTATGATGACCCGATAGGTCATCTTATGATTTAAACCTAATTTCGTGATCCAAAACCTTTAATAGTCATATTTTAGTGTTTCTCGATTTGCGTGCATAGTCTGGGCATCTATGTGAAAAGCTTTTATGTTAAAAACTGATAAAATAAGAAATGGTTGCCTAAAAACCTTATCTGAGTTGACTTCGGTAAACATTTTTTGTAAACAGATCCAAATTCGTGTTTTGACGGTCCTGGTGGGGCTGTATTATGATTTGGGACTTGGGCGTATGTCCGGAATCGAAACCGAAAGTCCCTAGGCGGAGATATCAGACTATGTTGGAATTTGAAAGTTTAAAGATTAATGAAATTGAAGTGTTTGACCAAATTTTGACTTTTCAAATAACGGGTTCGTATTTTAGTTCCAGGACTGGTATAGGTCCAATACCATATTTATGACTTATTAGTGAAATGTGATGAAAAACGGAGTTGATTTGACGTGATTCAGACATCCGATTGTGAAAATAAGAAGATCAAAGTTTTCTTAAAATTTTTATGTGATTTGGGGTTCAATTCGTAGTTCTAGGTGTTATTTTGGTTATTTGATCAGGCGAGGAAGTTCGTGTGATGTTTCTAGACTTGTGTGCGTGTTTTGTTTGGAGCCCCGAGGGCCCGAGTGAGTTTTAGATAGGCTACAGAGTGATTTGAACTTAGAAACTTTGCTGGTCTACTTCAGTTCTTGTCGCAGGCCTCACATTTACAACCACTGTTGTGTTCGCATTTGCGACCTACTCATCGCAGTTGCGAAGAGTAGTTGTGGAGGCCCATATTCCAAATTGCAATGGGAATTGGGGCGGGTTGCTTTTCTCGTTTGCAATCACATGGTCGCATTTGTGATCTTGCCCATGTTCGCATTTGCAAACTATACCTCGCATTTGCGAACAATGCAAAAATGAGAAGGGGTTCGCATTTATGATGCCTCATTCGCATTTGCGAAGCCCTAAGTCGCATTTGCGATATCTGCAACTGGGTAAATGCGACTTAGACGGTATTTTTCTCCCATTCTTAAATTTTTCAAATTCTAGAACCCTAGAGGCGATTTTTCCAAGACTATTTCTTTCCCAAAACTTTAATGAGTGATCCTAACCTACTTTCTTTCAATTACCCATCACATTTTACGAATTTTCAACCTAAAATCTAGGATTTCCATGGTAGAAATTGGGAGATTGAGTAGAATTAGGGATTTTTGGGATATTGGGATTTAGACTTCAAATTGAGAACGAATTTCAAAACCAATTACATAATCGGGCTCGGGGGTGAATGAGTTTTGGTCCGAACCTCGAGTTTTGACCAAGCGGGCCCGCGGTCAATTTTTGACTTCTTGGGAGAAAGTTTGGGAAATCAAAATTTTTGCATTGTAATTGATGTTATTGTGGCTAGATACGAGTCGTTTGGAGGTGGATACTAGAGGAAAATTTGTAATTGAGCATTGAGTGACCTATGGAATGAGGTAAGTATTGTGTCTAACTTTGACTTGAGAGTTTAGAAATTCTCGACCTATTTGCTGTATGAAACTCATGTGACCGTATTATATGTGAGGTGACGAGTATTTATGCGCCACCAAGTTATCTGTTTTTGTCAATTTCCTTTCCGTTCTTCTCATATTGTCTTTTTCTTTGCCTTAACTGTTACATGATTTACTTGCATTCCCATGCCTAATTGCTATTTGTTATACATTGTTTCCCTTCGTTGAAGGTATTAGTTATTCCGTTGCTTCATTTTCTCCTATTATTTTCTTAAGCTGGTTTATCGGTACTTTTATGGTATATTCTAGATTGGTACCACTGAGCTGTATTACTTGTGTGAAGTTTCATAGTGTACAAGCTTCCCATTTGCTTTGGTTTGAAGTTTAAGTATTGTGAAGGGTTTTGTGATTTGAATTGTGAAATTTAGGTACTTACTGAGTAATTGATATTGGTGGGATTGGGTTGCACCATAACGGGTGAAATAAGGTTGAGATATTGAGGAGGAATATAGGTGAATTGGTATTGTACGATGAGATCTGGTTGCACGCCGCAACAAGTGTAATAAGGATGGATTGTGGTGGAATAAGGGTGAGATGTGATTGTGATTATTGTGATATGGTGGGATCGGGTTGCACACTGCAACACTTTATTTATATTCTGTTTTTTATGTTATTAAGAGGAAATAAGGGAGGAATAGGACATGCACTGTGGGATCAGGCAGCGCGCCGCAAAAACCTATATGTTTTGCACTTAAGGATTAGTAGTAGTTGAACATTGATGAAATACTTTGAAAATCGTATTCACTTCTTTCAAGTTACTACTTTATTTTATTTTGTCCTCCTTTATGATTTTATTATATATTCTATGCAGATTATATTGTGATTGCTCCACCGTAGCTTCGTCACTCCTTCATAGAGGTTAGGCTCGGCACTTACAAGTACTTGGGATCGGTTGTACTGCATTCTGCACTTCCTGTGCAGATTTTGAAGCTGGTTCGAGCTAATCGAGAGGTTGTCTCTAGGATTTATCGGCTAGGAACCCAAGGTAGACTTATCGGCGTCCGCAGGCACTGCCGTCCACTTCTATGCTCCATACTTTATTGTTTTCTTTATTTTGTAAACAATTGTACTTCCTTTTGGATAAATACTTATAGTAAAATCTTAGAATGTTCGTGAACTGTTACTCTGTATTCTACGTAGTAGTAATATATATATATATATATATATATATATATATATATATATATATATATATATATATATATATATATATATATATATATATATATATATATATATATATATATATATATATATATATATATATATATATATATATATATATAATCGCGTTCATTTTGACTTGTTATAGTTTGCTTATTGTTAATCACTGAAATGTAAAAGAATTGGTTTATAATTCTCTAAAGGTGGCTTGCCTAGCAAGTGTAATGTTAGGTGTCATCTCGGTTCCAACGGTAGGGATTCCGTGTCATGACAAGTTGGTATCAGAGCACTAGGTTTTCTAGGTCTCACAATTCACGAATATGTTTATTAGAGTCTGGAGGATCAGTACGGAGACGTATGTACCTATCTCCTAGAGGCTATGAAGTTTAGGAACAAAATTTCACTTTTATTAATCTCTGTTGTGCGACTTTGTTTTCTTAATACTCATTGAACTCTTCTATTCTTATTCTCTCACAGATGGCGAGAACGTGTACCACTTCTTCAACTGAGCAGCAGCTAGAGCCTCCAGTAGCAGCTCCTACGAGGGGTAGAGGTCAAGGTCGAAGTCGAGGCCGTGTCAGCGACCGAGGCAGAAGTAGGGCTCATCCTAGAGCCCGAACAACATCCCTATCCGTGGAGACTTAGGTATAGTTCGACGAGGAGGTTCTGCCCAAACTGTTCCTGCTAGGCAAGCTTAGGTCCCTGAGGGGTTCATTGCCTCCCCAGTGCTTCAGGATGCTTTGGTTAGTTTGGTGGGCATTCTGGAGAGTGTGGCTGATAATAGGCGAAATCTAGGTGATTTAGCTATTTTTCATGTTTCTACTTGATTTTATTCCAAGTATATATTGTGATTAATTGATAATGGGCTTTAATAGTGAATTATATATATTTCAGGTTAATGAGCCTATATTATGTAAAATTATAGGATTGGGATCACTTTTGAGCAATACAAATCCCTCGGGGCTAAATAAGGTGGAAGAGCAAGAAAACAAAATCAAGAAATAAACATAACTGGACTAGCGCGGTCAAATGCACGGCTAGATGCGCGGCCACGCTAGTCCAGATTAGGTAAATGGTTGTTGAGGGTTAATTTTGGAATTTCCTCTTAATTCCACTTAATTTACAGAAAGTAAAGACTCCATTATTGTGGTTGATCAGATTTAGAGAGGACCGTCTTGAAGTGAAGAAAAGAAGGAGATTACAATCTTGAAGCAAGAACAAAGAGTTTTTCCAAAGTTTCTTCTTTTATTTACGTATATTTTGTTTAAGATGTTTATTTTTTTATTTTTGTATGATTATGAGTAGCTAAAACCTTTAATTATTCTGGAGTCATGGATGTTAGATGATTATGTTGTTTGAAGCTTAAATTGAAGATATTGAATTTATTGTTATGGGTTGTTTATTTTATTCTGCTTTTAATTATTTTACTGCGTAGCTAACAATGAAATATTATTTACAAATATTGAGTTAAACTTGACAAAGAAAATTCTTGGTTGCATATAGAATCAAATAGAACAAGTTTTAAATCTCGGGCATTTAAGATAGACATATACTTAATTGCCTTGTTTGGTTGAAGAATATGAGTTGTAAATGCATTCTTGCTAATATTAATACCATAGACATATAGGTATTAATTTAACTTAAATAGATGCATTAGAACTCGAAATATTCTTATGAATATTATTAACCCTATAATCAATAACCCAGATAATTCAATAAATTAATCTTAAGCAAAGATAGTAGCATGATCTCTAGCAAGTCCATGACCCTGGAATATCTTTATCCAAATTGTTATCAATATATTGTGTAATTGGTGTAGTAATTTTTTGTTGAATTATTGTTTAATTACTACGTAAATTGTAGATTGGTTCTTTATATATTTTGTGATAATTTAGCTTGAACTGACAATTGTTTGAGTCTACATCAGTCGAGAAGTTGATCACAATTCCTCGTGGGAACGATCTTTACTTACTACTATATTACTTGTCGATCGCGTACACTTGCGTGAGTGTTTTGGTCGCAACATGTTTTTGGCGCCATTGCTGGGGACTTGAAATTAGCTACTTGATTGTTTTAAGATTTTATTAGCTGTTAATAAAAACCTAAATTTTCCATCTACTTTGTTTGTGTTGAGCAGGCTCTTCTCTTGAATGCGGAGGAGTAGAAGCACAAACAATCTCTTTCCTCTAGATCCTGAAATTGAAAGTACAATTCATAGAACGAGGAGGGAGCTGGAAGCTAGAAACATAACAGAAAGAGAGTTGGACATTCAAATTCAACCACAACAAACAGTGATGACAGGTAATCAAGAATGTGCAGTGATAGAACCAGCAAGGCCAAACCTTGCCATTATGACTCAGGCCATTGTGAAGCCTGAAATCACCTGTCACTTTGAGCTTAAACAGTACATGGTGCAGCTGATACACCAAACTGGGCAATATGTTGGCCTACCTCATGAAGACCCGCAAAGGCATATTCAAATTTTTTTGGAAATAACGGATACATACAACTATCCAAATGTTTCCAAGGATTATGTCAGGATGACCTTATTTCCTTTTTCATTATTGGGGGAGCCTAGAGAATTGTTGCAGAAAGAGCCCGCTAATTCAATCCACAATTGGGATGATCTAGCAAAGAAATTCCTAATAAAGTTTTTCTCCAGCAAAAAGACAAAGTTTTTGCGAAGTCAGATTCTTGGGATTCAACAACGTGATTGTGAAACTCTTCACCAAGCTTGGGAAAGATACAAGAAACTACTTCGAGATTGTCCTCATCATTGTCAAACAGATGAAGTATTGGGACATAATTTTGTTGATGGATTAAACAAAACTTCCAAAATGAATCTTGATTCAACTTGTGGAGGTAGTTGCATGGCAAAACCCTAATTTAATTATGATTGCATTTCAAAAAGTATTGAAAAATAATTTGAAAAATGAGTAGATATTGATAAAGGGTAAAATAAGAAAAAACGTTTGTATTTCTCTTGATTTACTAAAATAGATTAGTAAAAGTAAAAATATTCTTGTCATATCCGAATATATGAAACAGAAAGGTGGCAAACTGTTATGTCGTTCCGTGTAAATCATGCTATATTATAAGCGGAAAGCCCCTAAAGCTAAAGTTAATATACTAAAATGCCCATAAAAATTTGAATCACCATTTAACCCTTCCCTTGAATATTACTCCTGCAATATCTTAGTACCAAAAAAGTAAATATACCTTTCAATTAATATAAACTTATACTAAAATAAATTAGGTGTACGAGAAGATACAATTCATTTGCCTTCAATGAAAAAAATGTTTTTGTTGTTGTTGATTTGGTGATCCCATCTAGTGACTTGATATATGTGTACAAAGTGTTTGAACTCTATTATTCACTCTTGGATATTTGCTTTTTTCATATGCTCCCAAGTACAACAACAACGACCTTTCACTAAAATCTCATAAAATGGGATTTAGGGAGGGTAATGAATACGCATATCTTATCTCTACCTTGATGGGGTATATAGGTTATTTTCGACAGACCATCGGCTCAGGAAAACGAAAATAACATAAGAAAAGACAATTCATTAGTAACTTCTACAGAAACCGTATAAATAATAACACAAGCATAAAAATCAAAAGATAAATGACATGCAATAACAGCAACCAGTATCTAAGACCAGGGGCTAAGATAAACAGAAAGGATAATGTAGATTCAATATAAACCGCAAGCCATCTAAGATCTGTTGGAAGAGGATTGCTATTAATATTTGGAGGGAGGCTAATTTTAGGCTAATGGAATTTTGGAAGAGTAGAAAGATTTTGGAGAAGAGAAACTTTTATTACTCAAACTTATTTTTGATTTTTTTGGCTTGATACAAAATGAGCAATCCTACACCTATTTATACTTGGCCACTTCCTCAATCAATGGCCAAGATTTATCCAACACAACTTTAATCTAATGGCTACAAATCACCTTCTACACAATTCTACAAAAATATCCATTCTCTAGATCACTCCATACTTATCTATATCATTCTACTATTCTAAAGATATTTCTAGAGCACATTTCTAGAACATGGGCCAAATGGGCTCACATTCTAGAAAATAGGCTAATTGGGCTCTTTATTTTTCATAATTTCTTAAGCCCAAATAATTATTACAAAATCAAGTTTATTTTAATTTTATTTTCAACACCCCCCCTAAACTTGATTTGTCATTCCAAGCAAACTTCTTAACTTAATGAAGTCCTCTTGCTTGAGTGGCTTGGTGAAGATATCCGCAACTTGGTCTTTGGACTTCACGTACTCTACTTGTACATCCTTTCTTGTGATGCACTCTCTTATGTAGTGATAGCGTGTGTCAATATGCTTGCTTCGATCATGGAACACTGGATTTTTCAACAACGCCAACGTCGACTTATTATCCACTCAAATTGTAGTTGGATCTTCTTGTGGCCATCCGAGCTCCTTTAGCAAACTTCGCATCCAAATTGCATGACATACACAGGAGGTAGCGGCAACGTACTCAGCTTCACATGTGGATAGAGTGACAATTGGTTGTTTCTTAGACATCCAAGTGAAGGCGGTGTCTCCCATGAAGAACACGAAGCCCGTGGTACTTTTTCTATCATCAATGTCTCCGGCCCAATCGCTATCAGTATAACCAACAAGCTTATAATCATTAGAAGTTGAATAGAACAAGCCAAAGTTGATTGTACCTTTGAGGTAGCGAAGAATTCTTCTTGCAGCCTTCAAGTGTGTAGTAGTTAGATTCTCCATGTAGCAACTTATGAGGCCGGTGGCGTACAGAATGTCGGGTCTCGTGCAAGTCAAATATCGTAAGCTCCCAACTAAGCTCTTGAACATCGTCGTGTCCACTTTCTCAGCTTCATCATGCTTCGACAACTTGATATCGGACTCCACCGGTGTGTTGACTGGGTTGCAATCATCCATCTTGAACTTCTTTAGGATCTCCTTCGCATAGCCCTCCTGTGAGATGAAAATTCCATCCTCAAGTTGTTTGACTTCAATGCCAAGATAGTACGCCATAAGCCCAATGTCGGTCATCTCAAACTCTTTAGCCATCGCTTGCTTGAACTCATCGATCATCCTTTGGTTATTTCCTGCAAAGATTAAATCATCCACGTACAAGCAAACGATCAAGATATCTCCATCTTTCATCTTGGCATAGAGCGCATGCTCATGTGGGCATTTGGAGAAGTCATTTTCTTGCAAGTACTTGTCGATCCTACTGTTCCACGCCCTTGGTGCTTGCTTTAGTCCATATAACGCCTTCTTCAATCTTAATACTTTGTCTTCCTACGTCTTCATCTCATAGCCCATAGGTTTTCGGATGTAAACTTCTTCCTCAAGGACTCCATTCAAGAACGCCGACTTTACATCCATTGGTGTATCTTCCATTTATGTTGAGCTGCCAGAGAAATGATTAGTCTTACAGTTTCTAAACGGGCTACAGGGGCAAATACCTTGTCATAGTCGATGCCGGCTCTTTGACTGTATCCTTTTGCAACAAGCCTTGCCTTGTATCTTTCGATTACTCCCTTACAGTTTTTCTTTGCCTTGTACACCCACTTGACGTCGATCGCCTTTTGCCCTTTTGGAAGTGAAGTCAGCTCCCAGGTGTCGTTCTTTTCGATGGACTGGATCTTCTCATCCATTGCATCTCGCCATTACTTTGTACGGCTTCTTCAAAGGTTACTGGTTCACAATCAGCAAATAGACAAAGAAGAGTTAGGTCCTCTAACCTTTCAGTGTCTTCATAAATGTCTTCCAAACTCCTTGAGCGTTCCTCGCTCCTTTCATTCAGAAACGATGGTGGTGAGTCATTTTGAACTGCTGTTGGCGAGATAGGTGGAGTAGTTAGCTCTCGCTAGGCATCCTCTGCTGTAGATGTTTGTTCTTCTTCTTCGGTTGGAATAATGGAATTAAAGTCCTCGTGAGAACCAAAATTCCATTCTCCATCTTCATCAAACTCCACGTCCCGACTTATCACAAGCTTGCTATTATCTGGATTGTATAATTTGTAGCCTTTGGAGTTGGAATCATACCCGGTAAAGATGAACGCCTTACTTTTGTCATCGAGCTTACTCCGTGTCTCGTCAGGTACATGTGCGTATGTTTTGCTTCCAAAGACTCTTAGATGGGAGATTCCTGGCTTCCTTCCACTCCAAGCTTCTTGTGGTGTCTTTCCCCACACACTCCTTGTTGGTGATCGGTTGAGTAGATAGACTGCACACGCTACTACTTCGGCCCAGAATTCCTTTGGTAGCTTCTTCCTCTTTAGCATACTCCGCGCCATGTCTAGAATTGTCCGGTTCTTCCTTTCCGCCACTCCATTTTGTTGGGGGGACCTTGGTACCGTTAGTGGACGCCTTATTCCATGCTCCTCGCAAAAAATCTGGAACTCTCTAGAAGTGAACTCGCCTCCACGATCGGATCTCATGGCCTTTATGTGTAGTCCACTTTCTTTCTCTACTGCCGCTTTGAATTTCTTGAATACTTCAAATGCCTCTGATTTTTTCTTCAAGAAATACACCCATGTCTTTCTAGAAAAATCATCAATAAATAGAAGAAAATAGTTGCTTTTACCGAGGGAGCTTGGCCTGATCGGACCACATATGTCGGTATGTATGAGCTCCAATGGCTTTTGGGCTCTCGAGCTTGACTCCTTTGGAAAACTCTTCCGAAATCGCTTTCTGAGTAGGCATCCTTCGCACAATTGATCGGGGTGGATAATGGATGGTAGTCCTCGCACCATGTCCTTTTTGGATAGTAGCTCCAAGACTCCAAAATTCAAGTGCCCAAATCGAAGATGCCAAATCCAAGATACATCTTTGTAGCAAGCTTTAAGACACTTTGCAACATCATTTTGAATGTTCAACAAGAACATTCTATTTTTGGACATAGGCACCTTAGTGATTAAATTATTTTTATTATCTCTTATGGAAAGACTATGATCTTTCATGTGAATGTCATAGCCCTTCTCTAAGAGTTGCCCCAAACAGAATATATTATTTTTCATGTTGGGCACATAGTAGACATTTGAGATAAATTGGTGATTTCCATTCTTCAAGTGAATTAGGATGTCACCTTTGCCTTTCACTGGTATATTGGATTCATCACCAAAAGAAACATTACCACTCACCGATTCGTCGAGCTCCACGAACATGCTCCTCTTTCCACACATATGGTTGCTCGCCCCGGTGTCAAGGTACCAAGTGTTGTCTTGTCTCCCTTCTTCTCCTTTGTATGCTAGAAGTAGGGTCACATTGGCCCTTATCCTCCACTAGGTTGACGGTCTCTTCGACTTTGGTTTGAGACCCTCTACATTGTGAAGCATAGTGTCCATATTTTTGACAAGAATAACATTTGATTTGAGATTTATCGTACCTTGCACCTTGGTTGCCTCTCCCACGACTTGGGTATTCTCTTCTTTCTTCATTGTTGTTGAAACCTCCTCGTCCACGTCCATGGCTTCGACCTCGTCCATGACCACGACCTCTTCCATATTGACCTCGTCCATTTCCGATATTTTCTTCCTTATCTTTTATTTGCATCTTGAATAATTGCTCCACTATATCTTGTTTTTTCTTATGCTTTTCTTCATATGCTTGTAAGGATCCCATTAATTGATCAATCGACATCTCCTCCAAATTTTTAGTTTCTTCAATTGTTATGACAATATGCTCGAATTTGGAAGTTAATGGCCGGAGTATCTTCTCAATACTTCTAACATCTTCCAATTTTTCACCATTTCTTTTCATTTGATTTGAAACCACCAAAACTCTTGAAAAATAGTCAGAAATGGACTCCCCTTTTTTCATATGTAAAGACTCAAATTCTCCTCTTAATGTTTGGAGACGTACCTTCTTTACTTGCTCGGCATCTTTGCAAGACGTTTGGAGTTTCTCCCACGCTCCCTTAGCAGTGGTTGCACTTGAGATCTTCTCAAACCCATTATCATCCAATGCTTGGTAGATGAGGTAGAGAGCTTTCTTGTCTCTCTTTCTTGAATCCTTCAAACCATCCTTTTGAATTTGGGATAATGTAGATTCATCTCGGGGCTCATTGTAGCCTTTCTCTACAATATCCCAAACATCATGTGCACCTAGGACAGCCTTCATCTTGATACTCCAATTATCATAGTTGCTCTTGTTAAGCATAGGAACTTGGAAGGATGCAACACCATTTTCCATGATTTTAGAAATTTTTTGTTAGAATCTTGTGGCTCTGATACCACTTTGTTGGAAGATGATTGCTATTAATATTTGGAGGGAAGCTTTTAGGCTAAGGGAATTTTGGTAGAGTAGAAAGATTTTGGAGAAGAGAAACTTTTATTACTCAAACTTGTTTTTGATTTTTTTGGCTTGATACAATACGAGCAATCCTACACCTATTTATACTTGGCCACTTCCTCAATCAATGGCCAAGATTTATCCACCACAACTTTAATCTAATGGCTACAATCACCTTCTACACAATTCTACAAAAATATCCATTCTCTAGATCACTCCATACTTATCTATATCATTCTACTATTCTAAAGATATTTCTAGAACATGGGTCAAATGGGCTCACATTCTAGAAAATAGGCTAATTGAGCTCTTTATTTTTCATAATTTCTTAAGCCCAAATAATTATTACAAAACCAAGTTTATTTTAATATTATTTTCAACATGATCAACCCTATCCAACCCTGCCTCACCCCGAGTATGAAGTAGGGAAAGCTCTACTACCCTCTAACCTACAACCCTAATGCTTGCTCTCCAGACCTTCCTATCAAGGGACATGTCCTCGAAAATCTGCAGTCGTACCATGTCTTGCCCGATCACCTCTCTACAATACTTCTTAGGCCGTCATCTACCTATTCTCGTACCCACTACAACCAACTCCTCACACCTCCTCACCGTAGCATCAAGGCTTCTCCTTCGCACATGCCCGAACCATCTGAGCCTCGCTTCCGACGCATCTACAGGGGCCACACCCATCTTCTCCCAAATATCTTCACTCCTAATCTTGTTTATCGTAGTATATCCGCACGTCCACTTCAACATCCTTATCTCTGCTCCTCATGCGCTCCCAAGTAATTAGGAAAAATGGTTCTTATTTGAATACCTTGCGCTACCTTATAAATTTACCTACACGTGATGTGAATTAGATGGAGTAAAGTATTCCAATGGAAGATGAAACCAAATTTTGTAATGTATTAAAGGCCGTCTTTGTTAATTAAATGGAGTAAAGTATCTTTCTCATGTTACATAATGTCTGCCAACACTGCTTAGCTTCCTTAAGTATTTATCTTTTATTGTTAAAATCTCAAACTTTTTTTTTTTAGTAAAACAAACACCAATGTTTCAACAACACATCAGAATTAACAAGCTCAAGAAATATATGGTCGTACTAGTGCAACCTGTAAGATATATGGACTTATATTTACATACATATGAACAATATATGGATAAATTATATGTTATGTGCTATCTTTTGGTTTGGCCTAATTTTGTGGTCTTATGGACATTATGTTAAGGGGGCCAATGTGTTGTCATATAAAGTGTAGGACTAATGTGTAGATACCCAAAAGGGTAACCTTAGTTAATGATGGGCTAACTAAGGTTACATATATGTAACCATGGTTACAAGCTTGTGACTCTTGAGTTATGTAACTCTTGTGACTCTTGGATTATGTAACTCTTGTGTTATAAAGTGGGGGTTATGGTTCCCACATTAGTGCAAGACAAACTCTTCTTCCTCCCATTGAATCAAGAGCAAACACCATTGTTGTCTTGCAAATAGTGTGGAAAACCATAAACCATTTTGATCATTGTCATAACACTATTGTTGTGAACTTTTCATATATATTGTTTTAGTCTTGTGGATTCATACTTGTGGTGATATACAACTTCAAGAAAACTTGAAGGAAGGCTATAGGAGTTCACAAGAACATAAGGACAATCATCAAAAGGAGGTTCAACATTTTCACACATGGATTCAGGTTAGCTTCCGCTCATGTAGTTTTAATTCCGAATTGTTCAATATGAAGGTTATTGTCTTTAGTAGGAATCATAATCCTTACAATTGGTATCAGAGCCACCCTTCATTTTGGATAATTTGGATGCTCATAAGATTCATGTTATGTTAGGATTCATGTTTAAGTTTAATTAGAATTTTGTTTATGAAATTCTTCCATGAAATAGCATGATCTTATGAATGTTATGTTTTGAAGTGATTTGATGTTTTAATATCATGTTAAAACATTGTTAATAGCATGATTTTAGTTGGTTGACAACATGTTTTTTATGTTTAAGATTCATGTTAAAAATCATGTGTTATTCAGAAAATCATTTTTTGGTTACTGCCTCAAGACAATCGATTGTTGCCTTACACAATCGTTGTCTTTGATGTTTAAAATTCTGGCAGTTTTTTGGAACACCAGAATAATCGATTGTATATTCTATACAATCGATTGTTCTGGTCTAGTGAGTTAAAACGTTTTTTAATTATACCATACAATCGATTATCTATTGTAGACAATCGATTGTGATGGTCCAGAAAATTAATTTTTTTTTTCAAAATCAGAATAATCAATTGTCTGGTTTTGACAATCAATTATGATGGTCCAGAAACTTAAATTTTTTTTTCAAAATCCAAATAATCGATTGTTTGGTTTTGACAATCGATTATGTTGGTCCAGAATCTTAAAAATTTTTCTTAAATACCAAAACAATCGATTGTCTGGTTTTGACAATCGATTGTCTTGGTCCAGTAGATGAAATTTTTTTTTTCAATCCAAAGACAATCGATTGTCTAAAGCTCACAATCGATTGTGTTTGTCCAGTAAGGTTAAAAACGTTTCAACTCTCTTAAGTTTCAGTGAATGTTAATTGTTTATAAAGTCCATCAATTCTAATATTATATGGAATTGTCCTATAAAATAAAAACAACAATTAATATTCAAGTGTTACATATCAAAATATGTAACATATTAAGTTGAGATCCATAATAAGGCTTAAGGAACTAAAGTTTATAGCATCTAATATTTTAATTATTCAATTGAAGCATTATGTTGCCAAAGTAACCTCTATTGTGTAGATCGATTAATTTTAAAATATAAGATGACTGTGGATGTTAGTCTTCCATGCGTTTAACACCGGCCCAAAGGAAGGTGTTATTTGGCAGGAATTCGAACATGCTTGTGGTGGTAAATATGAGACGATTATTTGGTTTTCCATGTGAATATTAAATCGGCCCAAAGGAAGGTTTAATATTTGACAGGAGTTTATTGTCTATGTTTGATCACTACACCAAGAGTACCACTTACAAGTTGTTTTTCTGTCCAAAGACTAAAATCAATGTTGTGCTAGGTGTCTTGTAATGGGATATGCCTAATTTTGAATCTATAAAGTTAAAGTTCAAGTTTTTGTAAGCATGTATTCAGTAATCCTTTTGTTATATTTTCAGTAAATTCTTCTGTTTCAACGATCTCTGCCAACATCAATAGCATCTCTGTGCTTAACGGCACCAACTTTAAGGAATGGAAAGAGAACGTCATGATCGTTCTCGGTTGCATGGATCTTGACCTTGCTCTTCGGATTGAGCAACCTACTCCTCTTGAGGATACATCCTCTCCTGATAAAAAGAGAGCGATGGAGAAGTGGGAACGCTCGAATCGCATGAGTCTAATGATCATGAAACGTGCAATCCCAGAATCATTCAGGGGCACTATGAATGATGAACCTAATGCCAAAGTTTTCCTTGAAAACCTCGAACAGCGTTTTATTCAAAACGAAAAGGCGGAAACAAGTACACTATTGAGTAGACTTGTTTCCATGAGGTATAAGGGCAAGGGAAACATTCGGGAGTACATTTTGGAAATGTCTCATCTTGCTTCGAAACTTAAGTCACTCAAGCTGGATTTACCTGAGGAACTGCTTGTGTACTTTGTTTTGATATCTCTTCCTGCACACTTTAATCAGTTTAAGGTCAGTTACAACTGCGTGAAGGAGAAATGGTATCTTAATGAGCTCATTTCACACTGTGTGCAGGAAGAGGAAAGGATAAAGCTAGATAAGACTGAAAGTGCTCATTTGGCATCCTCTTCTAAGGAAACTAAGAAGAGGAAGGGTAAGGAAGTTGCGGTTGCAAAGCCCAAGAATAAGCAACATAAGGAACCTAAGGTTGAAATCACTGAATTAGGTTGCTTCTTCTGTAAGGGACTAATCATGTGAAGAAGGATTGTACCAAGTACCATGCCTGGCGTGCGAAAAAAGGTACACTTCTTTCTCTTGTTTGTTCTGAAGTTAATTTAATTTTGGTACCTAAGGATACTTGGTGGGTAGATTCTGCTGCTACTACTCACATAAGTATATCAATGGAGGGTTGCCTGAACTGCCGAAAACCAAATGATGGTGAAAGATACATCTATGTGGGTGACGGCAAGAAGGTGCCAGTTGAAGCTATTGGCAAATTTAGGCTGTTGTTTAAGACCGGTTTTCATTTAGATTTGGATGAGACTTTTATTGTACCGTCTTTTAGACGGAACTTAATTTCAGTTCCCCAATTGGACATATCTGGTTATAAATGTACATTTGGGGATAATAAAGTTAGTCTCTTTGAGAATTCAAATCTTATTGGTGCTGGTGTTTTATCAACATTTGATAGCTTATATTTGGTTGATACAATAACTTCAAATAAAGAAACTTTGCATACAAGTTTAAGTGGTACTAAAAGGAAATTAACTAATGAGAATTCTATTTCACTCTGGCATAAACGTTTGGGTCACATATCCATTCAAAGAATTCAGAAACTCGTGTCAGATGGAATTATTGATTCTCTTGATACCTCAAATTCGGAAATTTGTATTGAGTGTATCAAGGGAAAACAAACAAACAAGACTAGATTAGGTGCTAAGAGAGCTTCGGACGTCTTAGAATTGATACATACGGATATTTGTGGGCCATTTCCTACTCCTTGTCGGAATGGTCAACAATACTTTATCACATTCATAGATGATTACTCTCGTTATGGGTACCTATATCTTATTCACGAAAAGTCCCAATCCATAGACGTGTTCAAATCATTTAAGGCTGAAGTTGAAAATCAACTAAACAAACGAATTAAATCCGTTAGATCTGACCGTGGTGGTGAATACTATGGTCGATATGATGGTTCCGGTGAACAACGTCCAGGGCCTTTTGCTAAATTCCTAGATGAGTGTGGGATCGTCCCTCAATATACTATGCCAGGCAGTCCTACGATGAATGGTGTAGCTGAGAGACGAAATAGGACCCTTAAGGATATGGTAAGAAGTATGATTTCTCGTACTTCTTTGCCAGACTCACTCTGGGGTGAAGCATTAAAAACTGCAACTTATATTCTAAATAGAGTTCCAACTAAAGCTACAATCAAAACCCTTTATTAACTTTGGACTGGGCATAAACCCAGTATTCGGCATTTTCACATTTGGGGTTGTCCAGCTAAGGCAAGGCCTTATAGGCCGAATGAAAAGAAACTGGACGCTAAGACGGTTAGTAGCTATTTTGTTGGATACTCTGAAAAATCCAGGGGTTTTATGTTTTATGATCCCACTTCTAGAACTATTTTTGAGACGGGAAATGCTAGGTTCTTTGAGGATATTGAGTTTGGGGGGTGGGGAGATAAAGTTGTTAGAGATTTTGTCTTTGAGGAAGAACATGTGTCTTTCCCTCAAGTTGTTGATCTTGGTCTTCCTGACTCGGATCACACAACTCCAGTTCAAGACAATCTCAAAAATCTCCCCCATCAGGAACCTGATATAACTAATGAAAATCAAACTCAACAACCTCAAGTAACTGAAATGCCATTAAAGAGATCCACTAGAGAGAGGAGAAATGCCATTTCGGATGATTATGTAGTATTTCTCCAAGAACAAGAAAGTGATATTGGACTTGAGGAAGATGATCCAATCAACTTCCGTCAAGTCATTAAGTGTTCTAACTCTCAAAAGTGGATTGATGCCATGAATGATGAGATGAAGTCTATGAGCGATAATGACGTTTGAGAGCTTGTTACATTGCCCGAATTCAGATTCTACGAGATCGCTCCAAAGGCGTTCTCGGTCTATCACAAAAGGGCTATATCGATAAGGTTCTGAAAAGAATTGGCATGCAGGATTGTAAACCAGGCAACACCCCTGTTGCTAAGCGAGACAAATTTAGTCTCAAATAGTGCCCAAATAATATTTATGAAATTTCGGAAATGCAGAAGACGCCTTATGCTTCGGCGGTAGGTAGTCTGATGTATGCTCAGGTATGTACACGACCTGATATAGCATACATTGTTGGGATGTTAGGCAGATATCTAAGCAATCCGGGAATGGACCATTGGAAAGCAGCCAAACAGGTCATGAGGTACTTACAGAGAACAAAGGATTACATGCTTACATACCGGAAATCGGACCAGCTTGAGATCATTGGGTATACCGATTCCGATTTTTCTGGATGTCAGGATAGTTTGAAGTCTACTTCAGGCTATATTTACATGCTTGCGGGTGGTGCTATCTCTTGGAGAAGCATTAAGCAAACTCTTACAGCCACTTCCACCATGGAAGCGGAGTTTATGGCATGTTTTGAAGCATCCAATGAGGCATTATGGCTGCGGAATTTTGTTGGTGGATTGCAAATTGTTGATAGCATCAAAAAGCCGCTTAGGCTATTATGCGATAACAGATCGGCAGTCCTTTATGCTAATAACAACAGTAGTTTGACGAAAGCAAAACATATGGACGTCAAATTTCGGGTTGTTAAAGAAAGAGTACAAAATGGACAATTGTGCATTGAGTACATTAGTACAAACTCCATGCTTGCGGATCCGCTCACTAAGGGATTGACACCAAAAGTATTTCATGAGCATATTGCTTGTATGGGTGTCAAATCAGATAAGGATTATGTATTTTAGTGGGAGTTTTGTATTGTACATTTATGAATTGTTCATTATATTCAGAAATTCAGTAATTCAGTTATATCTGCAGATATTCAGTTTTTAAAGTTTTTGTACTCTTACAGTTTATGATTGATCTCAATAAAGAGAACCAGTAGGAAATAGACATTCTATTGACCACACTTTATGTTATTTCCATGCTACATACCTACACTTGATCCATGTCGTTGGTTATATTGATATACGTGATCTATGATTGGTTCTAGTTACGAATGAGTAACTACGAGCACTTAGTTCCTATGTTGGTATGATTGATGGACCGGATTGTTCATGACAATTTTATTGTGATAGCAATTTTGCGCACCTAAGGTTATTTGTAACATATAATTCTAAGGTTTGTACATATGTTTGTGTATCTCGTCCAAGTGGGAGATTGTAAGATATATGGACTTATATCTACATACATATGAACAATATATGGATAAATTATATGTTATGTGCTATCTTTTGGTTTGGCCTAATTTTGTGGTCTTATGGACATTATGTTAAGGGGGCCAATGTGTTGTCATATAAAGTGTAGGACTAATGTGTAGATACCCAAAAGGGTAACCTTAGTTAATGATGGGCTAACTAAGGTTACATATATGTAACCATGGTTACAAGCTTGTGACTCTTGAGTTATGTAACTCTTGTGACTCTTGGGTTTTGTAACTCTTGTGTTATAAAGTGGGGGTTATGGTTCCAATATTAGTGCAAGACAAACTCTTCTTCCTCCCATTGAATCAAGAGCAAACACCATTGTTGTCTTGCAAATAGTGTGGAAAACCATAAACCATTTTTATCATTGTCATAACACTATTATTGTGAACCTTTCATATATATATTGTTTTAGTCTTGTGGATTCATACTTGTGGTGATATACAACTTCAAGAAAACTTGAAGGAAGGCTATAGGAGTTCACAAGAACATAAGGACAATCATCAAAAGGAGGTTCAACATTTTCACACATGGATTCAGGTTAGCTTCCGCGCATGTAGTTTTAATTCCGAATTGTTCAATATGAAGGTTATTGTCTTTAGTAGGAATCATAATCCTTACACAACCAACATAAAGGCAGTAACTGGTAACATAAAAGCAGAAAAGCATTCTACATATTACAACACAGCTCAGTACTCATCATCGTCTTCTCCCTCCCCTTCGTCATCACCTTCAGCACCAACCTCCTCATAATCCTTCTCCAGGGCAGCAAGATCTTCACGAGCTTCACTGAATTCACCTTCCTCCATGCCCTCACCAACATATCAATGGACAAAAGCACGCTTGGCGTACATCAGATCACTTATGGTCAATGCGTGAGAAGACCTCAGCGACACTGGTTGAGTTGGAAATCATGCAAACAGCCCTCTGCACCTTAGCAAGGTCACCACCCGGAACAACAGTTGGTGGCTGATAGTTAATACCACACTTGAATCCTGTAGGGCACCAATCAACAAATTGGATTGTGCGCTTAGTCTTGATGGTGGTCACAGCGGCACTAACATCCTTTGGCACCACATCACCACGGAACATGAGACAGCAAGCCATGTACTTGCCATGACGAGGGTCACACTTAACCATCATAGAAGATGGCTCAAAAGCACTGTTGGTGATCTCTGCAACTGAGAGCTGCTCATGGTAGGCCTTCTCAGCAGAAATGACAGGAGCATACGAGGAAATCATAAAATGGATCCTGGGATATGGCACAAGATTGGTCTGGAATTCGTTCACATCAACATTCGAAGCACCATCAAACCTCAAAGATGCTGTGAGTGAGGAGATAACCTGTGAGATAAGGCGGTTAAGGTTGGTGTAAGTAAGGCGCTCAATGTCCAGTGAGCGCCTGTAAATGTCATAAATGGCTTCATTGTCCAGAAGGATGGAAACATCAATGTGCTCAAGGAGGGAATGAGTTGAGAGGACACTGTTGTAAGGCTCAACAACAGAAGTTGAGACCTGTGGTGAAGGGTAAATTGTGAAACCAAGTTTTGACTTCTTTCCGTAGTCAACAGAGAGACGCTCCAGAAGAAGAGACCCCAGACCTGAACCAGTACCACCACCAACAGCATTGAAGACCAGGAACCCTTGAAGACCAGTACAGTTGTCTGCAAGCTTTCGGATGCGATCCAAGCAAAGATCAACAATCTCTTTCCCAATGGTATAGTGACAAGGGCAAAGTAGTTGGCTGCATCTTCCTTGCCACTTATGAGCTGTTCAGGGTGAAAGAGCTGTCGAATGTTCCTATCCTCACTTCATCAATGACAGTGGGCTCAAACTCATCTCCGGATTAAACTTCTTATTATCGCATCTCTCTTATCTTTGTGACTCTTATCTATTAGTAAAGGATAGCACAACTATTTATAGATCCTCAATTCATGTTCAATCAAACATAAATATAAAATTTGCAGAGAATAAGTATGAGTCGATGCAATGTAAGCAATGCGAGGAAGTTTATTCTTTGCGATTTAATCACCAAATGACACACTAGATAGAATACTAGAGCTTGTGCCTGTGATGACCCAAAGGGTCATCTTGTGTTTTAGAATTTGAATCCCGGTCCCAAAACTTTGAAAACCTCATTTTTCTTTTTCTCGATTTGCGTGAGCAGTCCGGACGCGTTTCCGAATTTTTTTTTATGTGAAATATAAGAAAACCGTTGAAATTACCTTTAAAAATTAATTGAAGTTGACTTTAATCAATATTTTTGGTAAACGGACCCGGACCCGTGACTTGACGGTCTCGTATGGTCCGTAGTAAATTATGGGACGTGAGCATATGTCTGGAATCGATTTTCGAGGTCCCTTGCTCGAGAAAAGAATTTTTAAAGAAAACTATTTGCTGGAAAATATGAGGATTTTTGGAAAAGAAATGGTGTGTGATTTTGATGGTATCAGGTCTCATATTTTGGTTCCGGGGTCCGGTACAGGTTTAATATAATATTTAAGTTGTATCTGTGAAATTTGATAAGAATCGTAGTTGAATTGACGTGATTTGGACGTCCGGTTGTGAAAATAGTAAATTTAAAATGTTCTTGAAGAAAATCATGAGTTTGCGGTTAAATTCGTAGTTGTTGATGTTATTTTCGCAATTTGATCGTATGGGCAAGTCTGTATAATATTATTAGACTTGTGTGCATGTTCGTTTTTGAGCCCGAGGGCTCGAGTGAGTTTTGGATAGGCCACGAAGTGAGTTTGGACTTAGAAGATTTCTGTTGCAGATGGTATTTTTATTGCAGGCTCTGATCTTGCAATTGCGAGGTCAGAGTTGGCAATTGCGAGCCTGTCAGACTTGGTAATTGGGAGGGTTTTTATCGCAATTGCGAAGAAGCCCTGGCCAGCCTAGTTCGCATTTGCGAGCATCTTCTTCGCAATTGCGAAGTCACCAGGGCAGGGGGGACTCCGCATTTGCGACCAAATGCTCGCATTTACGATAGCGGCAGAGATGCGGAAGGTTCGCAATTGCGATACCTTTCTCGCATTTGCGATCTTCGCAAATGCGAAGCTCCAGTTGCAGTTATGACATCTGCAACTGATATGTTTGTACTTAGACTGGATTTTCACTTTATTCTTGAAAATTTCAAAGCCTAAACTCCAAACGTCGATTTTCCTAGAGCAAGTCCTTCCCCAAATCATAGGTAAATGATTCTTAACTCTTTTTCTTTCAATCTATTTCATCTTTTTATATAATTTCACTTCAAAATCTGGGGTTTTTCATAGGAAATTGGGTGTTCTTGGGTAAAAATTAGAATTTTAAATTTTTGGGGATTTAGATCTCAATTAGAGGTCGGATTTCAAAACCAATTGAATATTTGGGTTCATGGGTGAATGAGTAGTCGTGTTTTGGTTCGAACTTCGAGTTTTGACCACGTGGGCCCAGGGTCGATTTTTGAATTTTTTGGAGAAAATATTATGAAATCTATATTTATGCATTAAAATTGGTTTATTTAGCATTTATTGATGTTATTACGTAAATTATGACTAGATACAAGCGGATGAGAAGTGGAACCGAGAGGTAAAGCAGTAATTGAGGCTTGATTTTTGACCATGTAAACGAGGTAAGTGTTTGGTCTAACCTTAGCTTGAGGGAATAGGTGTTGTGTCATATTTATTACATGTTAGGGTGAGTACGCTGTATAGGTGTGGTAACGAGTATCTATACATTGGTGTCGAGCATACAAGTAAATGTTAAACTGTGATCGTTGTGATGCTAAAACTAGACAATTTTCCGATGGCGTTTCTCATTTCTCTATCTATCTTATAGTCTGAGATGGATAAAAAAACAAAGAGAGAGTTAATGTGAGAGAAAGGATTGACAAATTTTTTTTTGACAAAATTCATTTCTTTTCTTTGTTTTTCACTACGCTGGGTTTGAAACAAAAAGAGAAAGATGCGGGGGAAAGATTTGAGTAAGGGAGAAAGAAAAGAAGAGGGAGGTGTGGGGTAGACAACAATGGGGAAAGGGGAAAAGAAACAGGAAGAGGTTAGGGGAATAATTGTATTACTAGTTTGGCTGAGGGTAAGGTGGGGTGGGGGGCCTATTTTCTTACTTTTTTATTTGCAATTTTGTTTTTGATTTTAGATTTTTAAAAATCAAAATAACAGTAAACACGCGCTTAATTTACGTGACTTGCACACTCTTTGTCCACATCACCTCTACCACTGCCACATGTGCATAGTCAACGGTCAAATAGGTTTATTAGTTACCAAATACATGAGTTTGAGTGTTCAAATTGGAACGATATAAGTTTGTGCATCGGCTTTATAAATGAAAGCAAGTTTAAGTGGACAGAAGATCATTTGGTCTTGTTATTATGTTGTACGTATATTGTTATTTGCACAGATTTATTTATGTGGGTGTCATAGCCTCATCACTACCTTGTCGAGGTTGGGCTCGACACTTATGGAATGGAAAGGGTGGATTGTACTCATACTACACTCTGCACTTCTTGTGCAGATTTTGGTACTAGTCCCAGTTGCCCGTGAAGTACATTAGCTTGGATTAGATGACTTGGAGACTCGAGGTAGATCTGCTAGCATCCGCATACCTTGTAGTCTCATTCATCTCCCATGTTTACTGCTCTTTTCATTCGAGACAATTAACTAATTTCAGACTCTGTTTGTAAAAACTCTAGAAACTCATGAATTGTGACACAAGATCCAGGTTGTACTTAGTTGTTAATGGTTTTATGTTATTCCGCACTCAGTTTTAGTTTCATTTCGGCTTAATTGATTGTACTTATTGGAATTGATTAAAATTGAATTAAAGGTCCTCTAATGTTGGCTTGCCTAGCAAGTGAAATGTTAGGCGCCATCATGGTTCCGAATGTGAGAATTCCCGATTGTGACACTATCTGATTGTAACGTGAAATTACACATGTTTTGAAAAATTGATCAAGAAAAAAATAGTGTGTATTAGGCACACTTTGTGTTTATAAGGTAATTTTTGTCCGCAAGAAGTGTGTTATAGGAATTTGGTCCATTGTTTAGGGGGTAATTTATGCATTTTGCCTTTATTAAATCATATTTATTCCTTTATCATACCTTTTTATATAATAATCTTACCTTGTATCTTATATTTTTCTTTGTAATATTGCAAGTTTATTATTCATTTGTTGGTGCATGACATGATGAAACGATGACAAACAATATACTTTATTCAAAATTGTATAAATCAAAACGGTACAGCAAAATACTACACAATATGATACGATATATTATGAAACGATACATAACGATCATTAAAATAAGTTGTTAATTTGGAATATGTCTACGTTGACACATCAATAAATAAATCATTTATTTAAATGACAGTTTGGTGTACAAAATATTTCACGTTCATACAGGATTCTGCCGCACCCTAAGGGTATACTTTATTGGGAAAAGGGTCAGACCTGCCCCTAACGTATTGACTCCAGTTTAAAAATGTCCTCCGTTAACCTATTTTGAAAAAAATGCCCCTACAGTTAAAAATTTGGCATATTTGTGCCCCTAAGTCTAACAACTGATTGTACTTATATTTAAAATGGTAGGAGCATTTTTTTCAAAATAGGTTAACGATAGAGGCATTTTTAAACTGGAGTCGATACGTTAGGGGCATAAATATGCCAGAATTTTAACGGTATGACCATTTTTTTCAAAATAGGTTAACGGATGGCATTTTTAAACTGGCGTCAATACGTTAGGGGCAGTTCTGACCCTTTTCCGTACTTTATTTTATGCCTCACTATTTTGACGCCCCTAAAATTGGGTATTTAATTGCCACTGTTTGGACGTGCTAGACAGGTTATACAGGAGGGAACTTTACCTTATACGCACTCCGAAAGGATAGTGGCTACGTATTCCCTTGTTAAAAAAAGGTTCTAATTTGGGTGTGTATTTTATGGAAAATTGTATCAATTTGAAAAGAGAGGTTGTGGGTTCGAGTCTCCCCAAGAGCAAGGTGGGAAGTTCTTGGAGGGAAGGATGCCAGAGGTTTATTTGGAAACAGCCTCTCTACCCCAGGGTAAGGGTAAGGCTGCGTACATACTACCCTCTCCAGACCCCACTAAATAGGATTATACTGAGTTCTTTTTGTTATCGTATCAATTTGAAATATGGAAAACAGGACACCACGAACGGAAAGGGATAAATTTATAGAATTAAGACAAGAATTTGTTGAAAATACTATATTGAAGTGAATATATGGTTCACCCCAAATAGTAAAAGATTAATTATGTATACTTAAAACGAGAATACTATACGATTTTGTTACTTTAAATCTAAAGTTAGCGTACTTAGTCTACGCTACATTCTCATAACAGTAAAATACAGATCAAAGACAATATGTAACAGAACAGAAGGGATTCATGTCAAAATTTAGTCTTCTAATTTTTTTTTCATAACGCACAAATTATTAAAAATTTAAAGTTTACTCTTAATTTTCTCACTTGTTACACTCCTATAAAAAAACTATTTTCACCTAATTAAAAGTTTAATCTTTATTCAAGAACCACAACAACTTTCCAAAGGTCTATAAAGGCGGCACCTTGTAATAACAAAACTTTATTACATAAACGTTTTACCACTTAACTATTGGCAAGTAAAATTAAAATGTAACTACTAGGATTATTACTTATTTTCTATCATAACCAAAAATAAATAACATAGCAGATTACTAGAATATAATTCAGCTTACCTCTGACAATATATATAGATTGCAGACTTGTGACAAAAATATAACTTCATACTTTTGGGGACAAAGATAGTTTACCTGTCATTTATGTAATTTTTTCATTGAAGGGCAAGTTGAATTGCAGGTACAAGTTTAATTTCTATGAATTGCAATTTGGGTTACGGACTAATGGTTTTAAAAAAAAAACTATTCTTTTGTGAGAATGAGAATGTGTTAATTAATATTTTTGATAATGAAAGTGTTGGTTGTTTTTGTGTACGTTCATAAATCAATTTTGTTTAACCTTCACAAGCATTCAAAGTTGGTATTTTTAATTTTTCCTTACATTTTCCTTCATGCTCGCCCTCCCCCCCCCCACCCCAACCCTATGGGGCAGATCTAGCGTTGGGATCGCGAATTCATCTAAATCAAGTACTTTCGATATAGAAGATAAGTTTATGTGAAAATATTCATTAAAATTACAATAAATAGTATATATGAACCCATAACTTTAAAGATTTAATGAGTTTAATGTTAAAAGCCTTAGATATCGATCGATAGAGTCTAAAATCTGGATCCGCTTCTGTCCTCCTCCCACCCACCTCTCCCAACGAATGGATCTGGTGTTAGGATTGCGAGTTCATTTGGATCCACTACTTTTGATGAGTAATATAAATTTATGTGTGAAAATCCTGTAAAATTATAATAAATAGTATATAGGAATCCAAAAATTTAAAACTTTAATGAGTAACGCTAAAAATCTTAAAAATTGACTGATAGAGTATAAAACCTGGATCTGCTTCTGCCCCCCCCCCCCCACCAAATACACACACACAATCCCAAAAATTTCATTTCTTATATATGCTTATGAATGAGTGGTAAAAATTCTTGGATCACTAGCATTTATTAGTTTGAAGATTTTTTTTTTTGGAAATTAAAAGCGTGTGTTATTTAAATTTTGTTTATGCAGAATGGAGATGCAGTTCAATAAAAAGGCTTTCAATTGGAGTGGAAGGTGAAGATAGACTAGGTGAAATGCCAGGAAATATTATAGATCATATCCTCGACCTTATGCCAATCAAAGATGCAGCCAAGACTAGTATTTTGGCCAGAAAATGGAGATATGTTTGGTGCATGCATCCAAATATTGTGCTAGATAAGTTAACATGTTGAAAATTTTCAACAAATCCTCTACTTGTATTGGATAATACAATCAACAAATCCTTTTACAACATATTGGGAACATTATCAAATTTGTTCTTGATTTTTCTCAAGTAGATTTACTTCCCTTAACTAATATTGATATGTGGATTCGTTATGTTATTACAAAAGGTGTTAGGGACCTTACTCTTGATTTCTCAAACAATAATCCCTATAAACTCCCAACCTACATTTATTATTATTAAAACTTGACAGATTTGACCCTAAACAATTGTCTTTTTAAGCCACTAGATTTCATCTTTTCCTATCCAAATTTGAAAACACTTTACCTTAAACAAATTACATTTATGGCCATCCCAAAGAGTATTGTTCTAAAAGCCCCACTTTTAGCCAATTTGACTATTATGTATTGTTGGGGTACTGGATCTTTGAACATTGTTTCACCCCAGTTGAGTTACTTGTTTGTTGTTGAAAGTCATTATCTTGACCTAAGTTGTTTTATGAAGTGCTCAAATTTGGCTGTGGTTAGCCTTTCATTATGCAAAGTGGTGGAAAATCCAAGGCAATATGAAAGATCAACTTTGTTGAAGTTCATTTTTGGTTTGCCTATGCTTGAGAAACTTTATCTAGACACATTCTACCTTATGGTAAGATATCTAAACATTTGTGCGAATATATGATTTTTAATACTCGTTATTTTAAATATGTCATAATATTTTGTGTGATTATAAAGATCTCAGTAAGGTAAAACATGAAGTTTAAAGTTATTATTTGATCAATAAAAAAAGTATTTCTTAGTGATAGCACTCAAATGATTATATGATTTATGATAAATTTTTTTTTTTGAATTTGCTATGAAGTTTTTGGGTGAAGATCGAGTTCAAAGAAGTCTTCCAGTTGTACGAAACTGCTTAAGGCATGTCATGATAAGTCTAGCACTTAGTAATTTGGCTCAGGTTTCTTTTGCTCTTCACTTCATCCCATGCTTTCACAATTCCAAGACGCTTCAGATTTGGGTAAGATATGTATGTACTCTCTCATTTTTAACAGTAGATTTAGTTTATATAATCTCTCATTTAATTGCTATAATTTAATATGTCGTAGCACATTGTCGGCCTTAATTTTCAAATTATTAATTTTTGCTTATTATGACCAGTTACTTGTGATTATATTTTAGGTGATCTATTTCTGTCAAAAAATCTTTTATACTTTCAATATATGAAAGTCATAACTCTTTTATACTTGTGATTGAAAGCTGTCATTGACAACATTATTGGGAAAGGTCAGTCAGCATTCATAGAAGGGAGGAGTATTTTAGATAATATTTTGCTCAGTCATGAGCTGTTCAAGGGATATGGCAGGAAGGGTATATCACCTAGGTGTGTACTAAAGGTTGATTTAAGGAAGGCTTATGATACCATTGAATGGAGATTCCTTAAGCAGATGTTGGTTGATCTTGGATTTCCTGCAAAGTTTGTGGATTGGATTATGGCTTGTGTTTCAACTGCTACTTATTCTTTAGTGATTAATGGGGGTCTCACTAAGCCATTTCAAGCCAGAAAAGGTATTAGGCAAGGAGATCCTATGTCTCCTTACCTATTTGTTATTGCAATGGAGTATCTTAACAGAAACCTTAATCAGCTACATAAGAATGGTGACTTTAACTTTCATCCTAGATACAGGAAGCTCAACTGTTCTCATATTTGCTTTGCAGATGACTTGTGTTATTCTGCAGAGCTGATCTAACATCTATTCAATTACTGCATGATGCATTCTTATCATTCTCTGCAGTATCTGGACTTTCTGCCAATAAGTCTAAGAGTGCTGTATATTTTGCTGGCATTTCTCAGATTGAAAAAGAGGTTATCCTAGAGGACTTGAGGTTCAGTGAAGGGCATCTCCCTTTCAAGTACTTGGGCATTCCTTTGCACTCAAAGAAGTTAAATATACATCATTATTTGCCTCTGATTGAGAAAATCACTGATAGAATTACATGTTGGTCTGCCAAATTCTTATCTTATGCAGGCAGATGTCAACTTATCAAATCAGTATTATTTGGAGTTCCAACCTATTGGTCCCAGATTTTCATATTGCCTAAGAAGGTGGTGAAAGTAATTGAAGCTATTTGCAGATCATTCCTCTGGACTGGTAATGGAACAGTATCCAAAAGATCATTGATAGCTTGGGATAAAATATGTAGACCTGTTACTGCTGGAGGATTAAATCTCATTGATATTCAGACTTGGAACAAAGCTGCTGTATCTAAGTTACTGTGGGATTTAGCAAGGAAAAAGGATTGCCTTTGGATCAAATGGATTCATTTCTATTACATAAAGAGTGATGACATTGAAAAAATGGCTAATCCAAAAAATGCTTCTTGGGTAATCAGAAAGATAATAGAGTGCAGAACTCATGTTATGGCTGCCAACAGTTTGCAAGGAGGTCTTTTGTTTAGACTCTCAGGTTTGTGTAAAACTGGAAAGTTTCAAATTCATTCCTTGTACCATTCTTTGCTTCCAGTTTGTCCTAGAGTGGAGTGGAAGAATTTGATGGCTACAACTAATGTCTTGCCTAGACATAAGTTTACTGCGTGGATGGCTGCTCATGATAGATTGCCAACAGTTGACAGATTAATTAAATTTGGCATCAGTGTTGAAGAAACCTGTGTATTTTGCAATCAGAACATTGAAGAGTTTGATCACTTGTATTTTAATTGTCCAGTTACAAGTAAAATTTGGTTCAGAATTTGCTGCTGGTTGGGTTGCAATAGAAGGATAGGATGCTGGAAGGATGAGTTGACATGGATATGTTACAATGCCAGAAGTAAACAGTTTAGAAAGGCTGTGATAGCCACTGCCTTTGTTACCACAGTATCGTTGATTTGGAGATGCAGGAATGCTATCAGATTTGAGAAGAAACCTTTTGATGCTAACCTTGTTTGCCGAGAGATTGCACTTCTTATTCATGCGCGAGGCAGAAAATGCAAGAAATGGTTAAAGGGGCCGAGACAACTTAATTACTATCCTTAGCTATTAGTTTGAATTGTAATAGCAGTATAGTCTGTGTAGTGAGTGGTAGTTAGTCTACACTACCACTAAGAACACCTTCTTGTACATTTGTTGATATCAATAGAAGCTAATGTTAAACCAAAAATTAATATAGCTTAACTTCTATATAGTGACAGTAGAAACGCATTATTATAACTACAGAAAAGTAACACAAACTACACATTTTAATAAGTTAAAATAAATTCTCTACAATGTAACTATATAAACAAAGTTTAACTTGTATAGCGTAATGAAGTTTTACACTATTATATCATTTTTACATGTTGTAACATGTAACCTGTCTCATTTTTAAAATTATAAATATCACTTTAATTTTATATAGAGGTCGACCTATTCTTTGGGCAGGGGGTCTAGCCTCCAGGCCCTCAGTAACTTCGAAAAAATATATGTATATATATTTTAAGTAATAGATATAATATATATTTCCATTGACACCCTAAGATCTAAATCTGCGGTAGTTGCATTGATCTTTTTAGGGGGCACAACTTTACTTATAGTGTGCTACATGGATTCGATCCAAACTTTAACATTTGCTCAAATTTTTATTTGATAGTGGTGTCCCTGTTACATTTTAATTCTGGGTCCGCACATGCTTTTATAGATGGTGACCTGTCGATATTATTTGATTTGGTTGTGTAAATGTCCTTACACTGCCTATATACATAAGTGAACGATCCCAAAATTAAATCCAGTAGAATATCTTACATATTTGATAATATCACAAGCTAAAATATGTTTATATTTTCTTTCTCTATACTATAGGTATTTGATACGGGCGATGATGCTGATGATGTGTTGAATTACATGGAGAAATTGAACAACTTAGATCGTCCAATTCCCAATCTCGAGCAAGTGGTAATTCGTAGTTTTAATGGATCAAAACCAGAACTGCTATTCATAAAGCTTCTGTTTGCTGCAACTCCAAGTTTGATAAGAATGACTCATTCTGAATGAGCATTGAAAAGGACAGAATATTTACTTCAACTGAAGGTAGAAAAATAACTGGAGAGTTAATGCGTTATCCTAGAGCTTCGTCTAAAGCAGAGTTATTCTACTTGCCACCAACAAGGTTATGATCAATTGCTCTCAAATTATTTCTTTATTGGGAACTTTTTTTCATTTTGTTTTGATTTTGGGAGATTGGATCCTTTGGATTTCTTAGACAATTATTGCAACTTATTTGGTTTATTTTGTTTCTATGTTTCTTCTGTTTTTTGTTAAAAATTAAAGGACATCCTGGTGTAAAAGCTCCTTTCACGTGCGAGGTCCGGAAAAGGACAGGACTACTAGGGTCTTTTGCTTTTTGTTAGAATCGGTTAATCTGCATTTTACGACCTCAATGCTATTAGTTTTTCCTGACGCAAAAAAAAACCTAACTTTACATAGTTGTTATACCTGTTTGGCTATGCTATTTCAAAATCAAAAGAACTTTTTTTTAGAAGTATTTTTTTTAAAGTTGAAGTATTTGGCCAAGCTTTTAAAAGAAAAAAAATGCTTTTGATTAGAAGTAGAAGCAGAAGCAGTTTTGCAGAAACAGAAAAAAATGACTTCTCCTCAAAAAAAAAATTTGAAAAGCACTTGTGGGAAATATACTTAGAAATAATTTTTAAAAGCTTGACCAAATACTAATTGCTGGTCAGCAGTGCTTTTCAAATTAATTAGCTAGACATGAATTGTTTCTCATCAAAAGTACATTTAAGAAAACTATTTTTGAAAAAAAATGCTTTTCAAAATAAGCTACTTTTTAAAATTAAGTTTGACCAAACGGGCTATATGCTGCATGTAGAAGCAATTCCAAGATTTTAAACTTGACTGACTCAATTTTTACTTCATGAACCCATTGGCTTTTGAAATTATGAATCTCAAAATTTCATACTTCATTCGGTTTACAATAAGTATCCAATTTGCTTTTACCTATTATAACTAAATTACTTTTAATTAAACATTTAAGTGAGGAGTAAGAAACTTTTAGGGGTATGTACATATGAGTTATTTTGTAAAAACAAATTGAATTCTTTCTTAATTACATAATTGGACACTTATTTTGAATCAAAATAAAAAAGAAAATTGGATACTTATTGTGAACTTGAATAAGTAATGTTTGTTTAAATTTAATGATTTTTGAACACATGTATATTTTGTGTAAAAAATGATGAGTTCGGTTCAACATACTCCATCCGTTTCAATTGGATGTGGTAAGTTTGGTCCTCCTTTTGTAAATTGAGAAGGGGGATGCTGTTGTGCTTTCTGTCTCTATACGTGTATATATATTGGACTGTAATTAATGATTTGATTTGGCCAAATTGTTTGGACTATACCGTAATAACAAAGGAGCTTAAATGAAGTTCCAATTTAGTGGTAGTGATTCTACCATTTAGATAAAAACTTCTCTACCAAAAACCCTAATATCCAAAATCAAGTTCTTCACCATGACTCCGATCAACAATTCAATGGCGGGTAGCCAGCAAAGGGTGCAATTAGCACTCACCAACCCAGCAGCGGATGGTTTTCTTACCCAGACAAGCTACTTGGCGGTAGTGGAGGCTGCCACAAACGGAGGGGGAAAAAGGATTGCGATTGGATCATAGGCCATATGAATTCATAGATGGAAAGGCTAAGGTTATCTTCTCCAAGGAAGAATACAAACTATTAGCGGAGAAGTGTAGATTAACAATATATAGTGGGAAAGTTTTCTCGAACACGCCCTCAAATTGACAAAATTAGGGATGAGTTCAAGAGAATTTTTCCGCTGAAGAGTACAATAAAAATCGGGGCATATAATTGGAGGAATGTGTTCATTGATTTTGCAGATGAAGATAATTTCAATCGATTATATGCAAAATCACTCTACTCGCCGAGGGTCGATTGGAAGCGGCCTCTCTGCCCTTTCGGGCAGGGGTAAGACTCGTCTACATATTACCCTCCCCATACCCCACCTGGTGGGAGTATACTGGGTAGTTGTTGTTGTTGTTGTATATGCAAAATCATCGATGCTGCTCTGTGGAATGGTCATGCGAATTGAAAGATGGACTAGGAAATTCAAAGCGGATTTGGAATCGACCATAGCCCTGGTGTGCATTACCTTACCTGAACTGCCGTGGAACTACCATGCCTGTGCAGCGATGGAACGAATTTTGGAACCAATAGGTCCCTGATTGCTCTGGACAAAGCCACTGTAGCGCGCACAAGGCCTTCTACGGTGAAGGCTCGTATGGATATTGACCTGACCAAACCAAGGATTAAGGAAATTCAAGTTGCACTAATTGATAACAATGGTGAATTTGACACTTTCAATCAAATCATAGAGTATGAAGGTGTCCCAGAATTATGATACTATTGTAGAAAGAAAGGACATTCAGACGAGTAATGCAGGAATCAACATAAGAAAGAAGAAGGAGCAGGCTCATCTGGTATGGTAAAGGAAAGACCAACAGAGAGACATACAAAAAATGGAGAGGGGACTGGATAGAGGTCAAGAAGAATAGAATAGCAAGAAAAGGCACACAAGACTCCAACAAAAAGCAGCTGAACTTACCAAGCAATACACAACACACTCATAATACAAAGCAAGCAGGACCAAAAGGCTTACCTGAAGAACCAATGACTCAGGATGCTAGGCCAGAGGAAGATGAGATAGAGAAGTACCACATGGTGCTAGATAACACAATAGAAGATAGTAAAACAGATGAAATAGGGTAGAGCATAACAAAGTATCAAAGAGGAAGAAGGCCAAAAAGGGAAAGAACAAAACTCTTAAAACAGGTGCAAAAAAGAGGTCCGCAAAGGCTAAAAAACATAAGGAGATTGCTCTGGAAGAGGAAAAGAAACACTGACCTTATTGAAGGAACAAAACTCCTCAATGTGACAGAAGATCAACTAAGAAAAATAACCACAGGAAAGAGGAGGAAACATAGATCAAAGATTCCATCTCAAAGCCTACTTGAGTGGGATAAAGAAGACAATAATCTGGAAATCACACCTTTTCCAATACTAAACCTCAAACCAGTTGAGGTTAGAGGAGAACAAGGAGAGCATAAACTCACTACAGACATTCCCATTGAAGTACACTCACTCACACCAGGGAAGTCCCTAACGCAAATCTCTGGTGGCATATGTGGATACAGGGAGCCAAGCAGAACAACTACGGAAGTTGACACAGACATGGTACAAAACACACAGGATCCAAACTCATCACAACAAAATGATGAAGATGACAAAGTTAAGATCATATGACGAAAATATGAGAAGACCGCACAGGGCATTAAATTTCGAAACTGGAGAAAATACAATGTCCAATGCCCAGAATAGAATATCTCAGTTTAACAATCTATCCCCCAAGGGAACACAGGGTCTTGGTGGACAAAGTCAGTGGGCATCACGAAACACAAACAAGCAGAACAAAAAGGGGTCAAAGAACTCCACCCTAAATATTTCTCATGATTAATACATTGTCATGGAACATAAGGGGAATGAGGTCCCAACAAGCTTCAGAGAGGCTTAAAACACTTCAAAATCAATACAAACTTCCACTTATAGCTTTACAAGAACCTATGGTCAGATCAGCAAAAATTGAAAGGTTTCGATTTCGGCTGGGAAAGCACTATTGTTTTTACAACTGTAACAACAAAATTTGGTTATTCTGGACATCCGACATACAACTGGATATTCTGGAAGATGCAGAACAACATGTCGCGTGTAAAGTTACGCTGCCATTGAACCCCGCCTCAATTCATATTACCATAGTATATGCAAAATGTACAGAAGAAGAAAGGAGATAGCTAGGGGATGACTTGAGGAACTGGGGATATAGAATCCAAGGCCCTTGGGGTGTAATGAGAGACTTTAATGTGATACTAGAGGCAGAAGAGAAAAAAGGGGGCAGACCTTTTAGAATCGACAAAAGCGTAGATTTTATAAACTGCATAGAAGTCCGTGGACTTCAAGATGCGGGATACTCAGGGAACATTTATACATGGAGTGACAATAGAGGCTTCCCAAACACAATCTAGATGAGGCTGCTCATAAACTCAGAATGGTTCGATATGTTAAATGAAACAACGGTCCAACATCGAGCTAGAGTGAGCTCGGATCACGTGCCACTGCTAATTACTCTAAAATCATCTGATAACGGTGGATCTAAATACTTTAAATTCCTAAACTTCTGGACTAAGCATGAAAACATCAAAAAACAGGTCCAAGAAGTATGGGAGGAGCCAGTAGAGGGCAATTCCATGTGGAAACTTCATAAAAAACTCAAGAGGACATGCCAAAAACTAAGTGGTCTAGAGAAGCGTTTGGAGACATATATGAGGAACCAAAGAGACTAGAGAAACATATTGCGGAGCTTGAAAAGGAGTTATATTTGGATCACTCGGCAGGAAAAAGAGCAGGATTGAATAACTGCAAAGCAAACTACCTCCAATTTCTCAAGCTTCAAGAGGCAGTTCTTAGACAGAAGGCTAAGGCCAATTGGCTAAAAGATGGAGACAGGAACACAACTTACTTCCACAATACTATAAAGGGGAGAAGGAAAAGACTGAATATTCAAAGAATATAGGACGACAATGCAAAACGGATAGAAGGGAGCCAGGAAATTGCAAATGCTGCTATAGAGCACTTCCAGAGAATTTTCAGTCACCATAGTGCATCAGATAATTTATCAGCTCTAAACAACATAACAAATAGGATTATAGAGGATGATAATTTTATGCTCACAGCAGTGCCAGACCTAGAAGAAGTGAAACACGCAGTATTCTCTATTAGTGCAGAAAGTGTCCCCATGCCCAAATGGCATTGGTGCCTTATTTTACCAAGCATGCTGGCAAATAGTTCAAAATGATGTTTATGACTTTGCGGTGGCCTTCTTTGAAGGGGCTGCTATCCCTAGGTTCTTCTCTCACACATGCTTGGTGATGATACCAAAAACCGAATTCCCACAACACCTACAGACCTAAGACCAATCAGCTTGTGCAATGTGTCAAGCAAGATCTTGGCTAAGGTGTTAAATACAAGACTGTCCCAATTACTGCCAAGAATTATATCGAGCAACCAATCAGGCTTTATCAAAGGTAGACTAATCTCTGAAAATATAATGCTGGCACAAGAGATGCTGAAAGGAATACGGAAACCAACTCAAGGTGGAAATGTGGTACTGAAACTTGATATGGCAAAGGCATACGATAGAGTTTCCTGGCCTTACCTGTGCAAACTAATGGAGAAATTAGGCTTCTCAGAGGTATGGATTGACATGATCCATAGACACATATCAAGCAACTGGTATTCATTAATTGTAAACGGCCAAATGCATGGTTTCTTCAAATCAGAGAACGGCTAGAGACAAGGCGACCAAATATCGCCATCATTATTTGTCCTAAAAGTGCCGAGTTGTTATCCAATATGTTGAACAACCTCTATGAGAATAGAAGATTCACAGGTTTCTACATTCCGAGGCAAGGTCCAGAAGTCAATCATCTAGCCTTTGCGGATGACATGATTGTTAGAATAAGTGCTTAATGCTAGAGGGGGGGGGGGGATGAATAGCGTTTTATAAAAATTTGCAGGAAATAAAAATTAACTCAAATGCGGAATTAAAAGAGTATAGAAGTAGTGCACCGATTTTATACTGGTTGGCCGCAAATGTGGTTACGTCCAGTCTCCCGACAGGCTCTCTCGAGGTTCTACTAAACTTGTTAAGCTTCCGGGTGCTCAACAAACCGTTACAACTTGCGAACTTGAATCACACAAGCCTCAACAACCTTTGCTCGAAGATACCGCACTTCAAGACTTCAAATGAAGGAATAAAATCGTTCCTTCTTACAACAAGGGATTAAGAACTTCCCTTCAAGTGTATAAACACTTAACACTCACTTAAGCAAAACTCTCTCAAAGAGTAGATATCAGTAAAAATCAATACGCTTAAGAACACAACAATAAATTCAAGAAATTGGCTTTTCAAAAGCAATTGAATATATGAAAATGAATGTAATAAATATTTGGAAGCTTATGAATGTTTTTGCTCAGATGTTGTGTATCAAATGAGAGGTTTTGGGGTGTATTTATAGCCCCAAAATCTCTTGTATCCGTTGCTAAATAATTAAACAAATTTTGCAAAATCTGCTGAAGATAATCGATTAACCTAGACGATAATCGATTAACCTTTCAAAAAAAACTAGTCGTTGGTTGGCAACGGATACTAAGATAATCGATTAACTAATGTTGGATAATCGATTATTTTAGCGATAATCGATTATCGCATTCAGATAATCGATTGTTTATTTTGAAAGACTAGTCGTTGGAAAAACAACGGATATAAGATAATCGATTAACTTATGTCGGAGATAATCGATTATCAGATGTTGGATAATCGATTTACCTGCCTTGCGTAAAAAATCCAGTTTTATTGGAAATATTAGATAATCTATTCTGGATAATCGATTAACTTAGTAAAAAATCATTTGCAAGACGTTTTTCATTATTTATTTAAATACCAAGAATGTAATATATGTCATAAATATTAAAGACACTTTTAAAAACCTTTTTGGTTCAATTTAAAACATTAAAATCAATTTATTCTAAGTGTATTAAAAATATTTATGATATGCATATTTTTATGAAAATAATTTTCAAGAGAAGCCAAGACTTAAATTTAGAGTAGGATCAAGATCACAATATAAACACGGCTCAACTAAGTCTTCATTTATTTTCATTGCTTCTCTTGATCTTGTCTTGAACTTCTTGTTCTTGGACTCCAACTTTGGTCCGCTATTTATTTGCATATCACATCTACAAAACAAACACACTTTAGTATAAATGAAAGTATATTTCAATAATAACTTACGACTATTTGGCATATATGAAATTTTCCATCTACTTCGGTTTGTCATTTATCATAACCTACAAAGATGAACACATTAGTTTTAACAACATAATAATGTGTTCCAACAATTTTCCCCTTTTTGATAATGGCAAACCTATATGGGGATATGCATTAAAAAATTAATACAAATTGATCATGCCAAATACTAGATAAGGTATAATTGAGTTCCCCCTCAATTTGTGCCAAAAATATTTAACACAAAAAAAAATGCATATAAAGAAAATGTATATACCCTTTTCTTCGCCCTTTTGACATTAACAAAAAGATAATTTTATTAATGAAAAGGAAAGATTACATAAAAACTAAAATTAAAGAGGATACAAAATAAATTTCAAAGATAAAAGCTAAAAGCTAAAAACTATCGTCGTCGAATTCATCGCTTGAGTCATTTGATGAATAAACTTGAGTATAGGGGTAATTGACGTGGTCAAAATACCCGTGAAGTTCATTATTCAATCTTCACACATTTCTTTTCGTGCGTGACACATTTCTATCAATCCGGTTCATTGAGGTTGATAGAGATGCTAGTTGCTCCGAAATGGTTTGGAGTGTGGGATCCGAGGGAGCATGAGTGCGACGACTTTGTTGAGTAGGAGGAGGAGGAGGAGCGGGATGATCTCCGCTATGTAAGGATGTTTCTTGAATTTCCCAAAGTTTGGTGCGATTTTTCTTCGGACCAACATTGGTATTGATTTCCAATGCTTCAAAGATGATCATTATAAGAAGAGCATATGGAAGAGGTTTGTCATCTCCTATTGAATCATGCATGTGAGTTAGGATAAGCTTGCACCAATTGATGCGCGCTCCGGTAATAATTGCATGCATAATTTTGGCGTCCTCACGCCCAATTGTAGTATGATTGTATTTTCTAGGCTTGAGAATTCTAGTGATGATATAGAAGATTAAGCGAAATTCCGGAAGCATATTTGTAATTGAGGGTCTACGATGCTCCGGTGCCCATTCAAAATGTACAATTCCAATTTGTTGAAAAAGGACTTGTTCATCAAAGAAGATACCTTCGTCCCCGGTGTAGTGGACGATGTCTTGGCCCTCTCGAGGAAGATTCGTGAGGGTTTGAATATTTTCTTCGCTTAAAAGAATAGAAACGCCATTTACGTTGGAAGAGAGTACACCATTTTCATCCTTCTTCAAATTTGAATAAAATGCACGAATCAAATGAGGATGAATCTAGGAGTATTGAAGATAAACAAAATTGATGATTTGGCTTTGGAGAAGTATGGATGAATGAGTAGAATCGGCAAGATATCTACCGGTTGTAAAACGAGGAGGAAGGATTTCCCAGTTTTCAAATTTTTGATGAAATCGTAGAAGGTCGCTTTCTTGTTCAAACCTTAGAAAGGAGCCATCTTGGTAGCAATGGAAAGATGGAGGAATGTTAGAAGAAGAAGCAACGTTCTTACCGGCACGAGCTCTTTTGGTATTTCTATTTGCCATTTGGAAGAGTAATTGAGAGAGTTTTTGAAGACTTTTTATGCCTTTGAAGAGAGTTTTTGAAGACTTTTTATGCCTTTGAAGAGAGTTTTTGTGAGGAGAATTGCTTTTTGAGTGAATATTTTGAGTGGAAGACATCCCTATTTATAGAGGTGAAGAAATAAGGGTAATTTAATGAAAAACATTCTGAATTGAATGGTACAAACGGATATAAAACGGTTAGAAATTTTGAAAAAATGTCTGTTGTTAATCGATTAACCAGAAACGATAATCGATTATCTTGAGCTGCGGAAATACGATAATCGATTATCGGTAAGTTAATCGATTATTTTAAAAACTCAGAAACGGTCGGAAAAACAGAAGGTTTTGATAATCGATTATCTTCCCTTAATAAACGATTATCTTGAAAAATGGTTAAAACATAGTTTTAAACGATAATCGATTATTCTATATGATAATCGATTATTTTTATATCAAACCCAAAGAAAATGTTCAACATGGCTTAAGGAGATTTTAACTTAGTTACCCCTGCCTTTAGGGCGGTACCTCGGTATTTCTTTGAGTCTACCTCCTTACCTTTCTCATCTTTGTCAAGATGGTCGAAAGTGCTCATTGGAGTGGCCATTGCTTTGGCGTTGCTCATTTCAAACCAATTTAGCAACTCCTTGCAATATTTAGATTGACAAATGAAAGTTCCCTCTTTCATTTGTTTCACTTGCAACCCCAAGAAGAAATTCAACTCACCCATCATTGACATCTCAAATTCGCTAGTCATTAATTTTGAAAATTCCTTGCATAAAGACTCATTAGTAGAACCAAAAATTATATCATCAACATATATTTGTACTAATAGAATGTCATTGTTTTTACTCTTGATAAAAAGTGTAGTATCGACTTTCCCCCTATTGAATTCATTTTCCAAAAGGAATTTACTTAAGCGTTCATACCAAGCTCGGGGAGCTTGTTTTAGACCATAGAGAGCTTTCTTAAGCTTGAAGACATGATCCGGAGATTTAAAGTCTTCGAAACCCGGGGGTTGTTCAACATACACTTCCTCTTGAATAAACCCATTGAGGAAGGCAATCTTGATATCCATTTGATATAATTTAAAATTCATAGATGATGAAAATGCAAGTAATAAGCGAATAGCTTCTAGGCGTGCAAAGGGTGCATAAGTTTCTTCATAATCAATGCCTTCTTCTTGATTATATCCCTTAGCAACTAACCTAGCCTTGTTTCTAGTGATAATTTCATTTTCATCTAATTTATTTCGAAAAACCCATTTCGTACCAATTATGGTGTTATTATTGGGTCTTGGCACCAATTCCCAAACGTCATTACGTTTAAATTGGTTAAGCTTCTCTTGCATTGCCAAGGTCCAATGCTCATCCTCAATTGCTTCGGAAATGGTAGTAGGTTCAATTTGAGAGACGCCATATGACCTACCGTGTCTTTAAGAAGGTTTTGTGTACTTACCCCTTTCTCGATGTTGCCAATTACCTTGTCGAGAGGATGGTCTTTAGACGTCCTCCAAGCCTTAGGCATCATCAATTCTTCCTTCTGTGGTGGTGCTTCTTCCGATGGTTGTTTCACGACCACATCTTGAATTTCCTTCGGATTCTCCTTTTGCACCTTGTCTTGAAGACTTATCTTGTTTAGAGAATCTGCAAGATGATCACAAAAATCCTTTCTCGCCAAGCGAGCATAATTTTCACAAAATACAATATGAGGGGACTCCTCAACAGTTGAAGTACGATTATTGTATACTCTATATGCTTTGCTACATGATGAGTAACCAAGAAAAATTCCTTCGTCAGATTTCGCATCAAACTTTCCCAAGTTATCTTTTCCGTTGTTATGGATAAAACATTTACAACCGAAGACTCTAAGATGGGAAAGATTTGGTTTCCTTCCCTTGTAGAGTTCATAGGGAGTTTTCATGAGTATCGGTCTAATGACAGCTCTGTTTAAAACATAGCATGCGGTACTCACGGCATCCGCCCAAACTTTCTTGGAAATCTTAGCCTCATCGAGCATGGTTCTAGCCATCTCTTCAAGACATCGATTTTTACGTTCCACCACTCCATTTTGTTGTGGTGTACGTGGAGCCGAAAATGTATGTTCAATACCGAGTTCGTCACAAAAATCCGCGAAGATATTATGATCGAACTCTCCCCCATGATCACTTCTTATTGAAGTGACGGTTGTGTTCTTTTCATTTTGTACACGTTTAAGAAAACTTTTGAAAGCTTGAAAGGCATCACTTTTATGAGCAAGGAGTAGCGTCCATCTGAATCTAGAGTAGTCATCAACAATTACAAAAGCATAGAGATTTCCACCAAAACTTTCAATTCGAGATGGTCCAAAAAGATCCTTGTGAAGAAGTTGTAAAGGTCTAGTGGTTGAAATAATATTTTTAGATTTAAAATATGCTTTTGTTTGTTTCCCTTTTTGGCATGAATCACAAATAGAATCTTTTTCAAATTTTATATTTGGAAGACCAATTACTAAATCTTGGGAAACTAGTTTGTTTAAAGGATTCATATTTACATGAGCTACTCTACGATGCCATAACCACATGTCGTCTTCTTTACTCATAAGGCAATTTACAAAACTTGATGAAGAATTTTCAAGATCAACCATGTATATATTATCTAATTCCACGAAGAATAATTTTAAAATCACTACGACGGAAAACTAAGCATTCTTCGGAATCAAATAATACAAGATTTCCCTTGTCACATAATTGACTTATGCTCAAGAGATTATGTTTAAGCCCTTTAACTAATAAAATATTTTTAATGGAGGAGGTTTCGTCCTTACCGACCGAGCCGATGCCGATAATTTTTCCTTTGTTGTTGTCTCCAAAAACAACATTTCCTCCTTCCGTGGGTTTTAGTTGAAGGAATTTAGATGCATCCCCAGTCATATGTTTGGAACATCCACTATCAAGGTACCAAAGTACACTTGATCCCTTCAAACACACCTACAAAACAGATTAATGAGATTTTGGTACCCAAGACATTTTGGGTCCTTGTGTGTTAGGTGCAACATAGTGGTGTGATTGGCTAGTGTTGAAATGCCTATGTCGAGTGAAACAAACGGGAGCTATATGCCATATTTTATTGCAATAATGGCAAATCACATTCGGATTATGCATTCTTCTAGGATGATAATAATTTGGGGGTCTAAATTCATTTACCCTATTTTTAGGAAAATTGTTTTGATGCATTTTTCGAAAATCTTGTCTAGGTGGTTTATACATGCCAACATTTTTCCTAACATTTGTTCTAGGATGACTAGCAACTCTAGGATTAATATTTCTAGGTGGATTTATTTTGTTTTGCCTAGGTTGAGTCTTAGGTGGTCTAGGAATGGACTCAACTTTTTCTTTTGGTTCACTTTTAAAGCCTATACCGTGCTTAGTGGATTTCAAATTAACAAGAACATCATTCAAATTTTTGTGAGAGGAATTAAATTTGTGCAATGTGATTTTAAGACTATCTACTTCTTCTTTTAAAGATTTACAAGATGTACAACCTTTATTTGAACTTCCTTGTTTATCGGCGCTTCTTTTGCCGTAAAATTTGTTTTCCTCTTTTAATTTTTCATTCTCAAGAGTTAGTTATTCAAAATCTTTTTCTTTTAAGGAAAGTTGTTTTCTTAAATCTTTTATTGTTTTTGAAGTGCTAATAAATTCATCATAAAGTTCATCAAGGGCATCTTGCATTTCTTCTAAAGTAAAATTTTTTTTGGAAGTAGTACATACCTCATTTTGGGTTTCTACATGTGCCATAAGACACAAGTTTGTGGTTTCTTCTCCTTCTCCGTCGCTTGATTCGTCTCTGGAGTCGCCTCCCCAAGAGATGTAGTCCCTTTGCTTTTTAACGGCCTTCTTCTCCGTTTTGGCATTTGGGCATTTCGGTTTGATGTGCCCGAGTTCTCCGCATCCATAGCATTTTAGTTGGCCTCCTTGTTTCTTACCCTTTCGTTCATACTCCTTTCGCATGAACTTGTGGAATTTCTTGATGACCAGACCGAACTCGTTGTCATCGTCACTTGAGTCCTCATCAATTTGAGGTTGCGCCGTGCTTGCTTTTAGGGCAATTCTCCTTTTCGTTTGATCATCTACAAGAGGGTTAAGAATAGTAGATTCATAGGTTTTAAGGTTACCTCTTAGCCCGTCGATGGTGACATTTGTGAAGCCGATTGACTCTTGAATAGCGTCGGCCTTGGATCGCCATTCCGGAGTAAGACTTCTAAGAATTTTACGTACAAGCTCCCTATCCGTAAATGTTTTCTTGAGGGCTTGAAGATCATTAACGATTTTTGAAAATCGTTCGAACATGTCATCTATTTTCTCGCCTTCCTTCATATGAAATAATTCGTATTCGTTGGTTAGAAAATCAACTTTTTCTTCTCTTACCTGGTCCGTACCTTCGTATGTGATTTCCAGTTTGTCCTACATTTGCTTTGCCGTTGTGCAACACGATATTTTCCGATAGTCATCGGGGTTTACTGCATAGTACATCATGTTTATGGCCTTTGCATTGTTTTCTACTTTCTTTATGTCGTCAGCATCATATTCATCTTCTAATTTTGGGACGACTTTAACACCTTCCTTTTTGGTCGGTATTTGTTCTCCATTTTTGATAATTTTCCATAATAGAAAATTATTTGACTGGATGAAGATTCTCATCCTCTCCTTCCAGTATGTATAATTTGTGCCATCGAAAAGTGGTGGCCTTGTGGTGCATTGACCTTCACCTAAACCTGCATAAACACTACGAGTAGAAGCCATGGAAAGATTCTCTCAAACGGTTAAGTATTACAGAGAGTTAGGCTCTGATACCAATTGTTAGAATAAGTGCTTAACGCTAGGGGGGAGGGGGGTGAATAGCATTTTATAAAAATTTGCAGGAAATAAAAATTAACTCAAATGCGGAATTAAAAGAGTATAGAAGTACTGCACCGATTTTATACTGGTTGGCCACAAATGTGGTTACGTCCAGTCTCCCGAGAGACTCTATCAAGATTCTACTAAACTTGTTAAGCTTCCGGGTGCTCAACAATCCGTTACAACTTGAGAACTTGAATCACACAAGCCTCAACAACCTTTGCTCGAAGCTACCGCACTTCAAGACTTCAAATGAAGGAATAAAATCGTTCCTTCTTACAACAAGGGATTAAGAACTTCCCTTCAAGTGTATAAACACTTAACACTCACTTAAGCAAAACTCTCTCAAAGAGTAGATATGAGTAAAAATCAATACGCTCAAGAACACAACAATAAATTCAAGAAATTGGCTTCTTAAAAGCAATTGAATATATGAAAATGAATGTAATAAATATTTGGAAGCTTATGAATGTTTTTGCTCAGATGTTGTGTATCAAATGAGAGGTTTTGGGGTGTATTTATAGCCCCAAAATCTCTTGTATCCTTTGCTAAATAATTAAACAATTTTGCAAAATCTGCTGAAGATAATCGATTAACCTAGACGATAATCGATTAATCTTTCAAAAAACCTAGTCGTTGGTTGGCAACGGATACTAAGATAATCGATTAACTAATGTTGGATAATCGATTATTTTAGCGATAATCGATTATCGGATTCAGATAATCGATTATTTATTTTGAAAGACTAGTCGTTGGAAAAACAACGGATATAAGATAATCGATTAACTTATGTCGGATAATCGATTATTTTTAAGATAATCGATTATCGGATGTTGGATAATCGATTAACCTGCCTTGCGTAAAAAGTCCAGTTTTATTGGAAATATTAGATAATCGATGATCTATTCTGGATAATGGATTAACTCAGTAAAAAATCTTGCAAGACGTTTTTCATTATCTATTTAAATACCAAGAATGTAATATATGTCTTAGATATTAAAGACACTTTTAAAAACCTTTTTTGTTCAATTTAAAACATTAAAATCAATTTATGTATTAAAATATTTATGATATTCATATTTTTATGAAAATAATTTTCAAGAGAAGCCAAGACTTAAATTTAGAGTAGGATCAAGATCACAATATAAACACGACTCAACTAAGTCTTCATTTATTTTCATTGCTTCTCTTGATCTTGTCTTGAACTTCTTGTTCTTGGACTCCAACTTTGGTCCGCTATTTATTTGCATATCACATCTACAAAACAAACACACTTTAGTATAAATGAAAGTATATTTCAATAATAACTTACGATTATTTGGCATATATGAAATTTTCTATCTACTTCGGTTTGTCATTTATCAAAACCTACAAAGATGAACACATTTGTTTTAACAACATAATAATGTGTTCCAAAAATGATACTATTTGTTAGTGGCAAAAAGAAGACAATGAGGCTAGTTATGAAGACTTTGACAAAATATGAAAAAATATCTGGCCAGCAAATTAATAAAAGCAAGATCTACTTCATGGTGGCTCCGGGAATACCCCGGGCAGAGTAAAAAGGATTTCCTCCATTACAGGAATGCAACACAAACAGTTCCCAGTGAAATACCTGGGATGCTCACTATTCGTAGGGAGACAAAAGATAGCCTATTTTTCCGAGATGATCAACAAAGTAACTAGTAGAGTAAAAGGATGGCGAAACAAGTTTCTGTCACCTGGAGGTAAGGTTATACTCATTCGTCATGTCCTTCAAGAAATTCCCATTAACACAATCTCAGCAATTCACCCACCCAATGGGGTGCTAACACAAATTGAAAAGACACTAGCAAATTTCTTCTTGAGAGGAACGGATGGGAAAGATAGGCACCATTGGTTTGCATGGAAAACACTATGTCAACCATATACGAAGGCGGAGTTCAAATTAGAAGACTCCAAGACATTTGCTCGGAGTTCACAGCAAAAACATGGTGGAACTTGAAGCTTTATGATTGCAAAATATTACAAAAGAAGACACCCACTAGCCTCACAATGGCATGCAGGTTAGTCGCAGAGTTGGAAGGCAATGTGTGACATTAAGCTGGAAATAGAACAAAGCATGGTGTGGATACCTGCCCACAGATGAGAAAATAGCAAAACTTGGTTACACCATTCAACAAAGATGCTATTGTTGTACTCCAAAATCAACAACACTAGAAACCTCAACACACCTATTTTGGGAGGGTACATATGCTCAAGATATCTTGAAAAAATTTGCTGCCCCGTTTGGTCTACAAGTTGTAAACCAACAGTACAACCATATATTTCTCCAATGGTGGAACCACAAATATATGAATCTGGTGACAACCTTCATGCATAGGGTATACCTACAATAATAACATGGGAGTTGTGGAGATCCTTATGCGCCTCAAAATATGGGGGAGAAGCACCACAGCAGGAGATCCAAAAAGTTCATAAGCGCAAATCTAGCAAAGGTAGTCAGACAGATGTTCGGAAAGCTACAACAACAACTTTCGTGTGATCAGTTACAAAAACTAATTGATCAACCTATGGTGCATAGAACTAGTAAGCTGGTGAGATGGGTGAAACCACCACCGATGTCCTATAAGCTAAATAGTGATGGAAGTTGCCAAGAAGGGAATAGTGGAGCAGGAGAAATTATAAGAGACATTTTTGGAAATTTCGTCTTAGCATACTCATGCTTTCTGGGAAAGGGAACAAGCAACGAAGCCGAGGGTAAGGTCATGCTATTGGGGCTCAAGTTCTACGTGGAAATGGGCTTGAATAGAATTATTGTGGAGGCAGATTCAGCACTACTCGTAGCCTGCGTCAAGGAGGAAGGTGAAATACCTTAGAGAATAATGTAGATGGTAAGTCAAATCAAACAACTAATGAAAATTAAAGAAATTGTTCCAAGACACCGCTACCAAGAAGTAGCGGATAAACTAGCAACAATGAGCCATACACGCCCAATACCAAATGAGATAAAAGATTAATTAGTCTAAGCTTCTACTTTATATAGTTATATTAGACCTATCTTTTTTGCTTCGATCTAATTAAGTTTTAAAATTTATACTGATCTTTTTTTTTAATTTTTTTTAATATGTATGTAATTATGATGGTGGTTAGTTACCCATTAGTCGTCAAAGTTTCATAAATGTTCGATATCTCATATACAGTTAATCTTTCTTCTGTTTTTCCAAGAGCTAATTTCATCTTGTTCTCAGGGGTAAAATTCATTTACACCCCCTAAGTTTACTCTAAAAATCAAACAATCCTCCAATTTTGAACAATTGTCGGTTTCATCCTTTCATCCTACACACTCTCTATTTTACCATCGACATATCAGCTCCCCATATATGTAATACTTTTTTTTTTATTAAGTAGATATTTTTTGATGCATGTATTTATTCAAAAGTTTAAAATATTACATCTTATCATATAATTTAATCTAAGTTCACTAACATTATAAATTAAATAATCATACTATGAATTATTACAAAATGTATTATTATTATTATTTGAATATTACGTATATTAAAATGCATATAATGTATATCAATGTGTGCTTGTGATTTAAGATTCACTATTTTTATTATATTTCTATGTGTATATTTGACTGTTATCAGTAGATTTTTTCTAAATTATAATTAAAACTCATGTAAACTTTAAATAGATAATTTTTGCAAATTTATCAGAAAATTTACCTCTATTTTTTGCCCATTATTTTTTTATTACATGCGCTGTATAATTTATAAATTTTACTCTCTTTATTCTCAAATTTTTAAATAGATTGAGTTTTAATTTCTATTAATAAAATTACTACACTAAATTAATTTATTAATGTTTTTTATTTTTCTCATTTATTGCACTATTAAACGACATTAACTTATATGCTTGACTACTGCTTCTCACAATTTTTTTTTGTTCGAAAAAGGTTTTCTAATTTGTCTATAGGTAAGCCAATAACATAAATTAAAATAAAAAATATCATTACATTAAAGAATAAAAATAAGAGATAAAAAATCTAGAGGGTAAAATAAGTATTTTAAGAAGTCACCTTTGATACAAAGAGCAGAACGATAATTGTTCAAAGTTTGAGGATGAGTTTGATTTTTAAAGCAAACTTGAGGGATGTATATGATTTTCAGTCGTTCTTAGGCTATTTTATTTTACATGTAAGCTTTTTTTAAGGAAATAAACTACGTCAACAGTAAACAATTTGACCCTTAACTATCTATCATCTTTGCTATTTCTGGTACTAGCGACCAGTAATTAGAGAAAATAGGAGTTGCTTATAATTAATAGTTCTCTATAAATTCGATTTGATCCTGTATCAAATTTTAGGGGTGCTTATCTGGCAGATTGGGCGGTCTTTTACTCTTAACGGTTTGGTATAATATAATCAATGGATATCGGTACAGAATGGCACAACGTACGACACGACATCACCCTTCGTGCTTTACACTCTTTCCTTACAATATCAAGCAATGCACATCATCACCCTTCGTGCTTTATCACTCTTTCTCACCCAAACAACAATAAAAAATAATGGGCAAGGAAGTAAATAGAATAATAATAGAGATCCCAACAAGGAAACAACAATTAATAATCTCAACATCTCGGCAAGGGAGATAATCAATATAGAAACAATAACCCACAGGAGTACATTTTTGTATTTCTTTCTCTTTCTTTCACTTTCATTTCATAATTCACTTTATCACTTGAGCCATTGCTTCGAAGGGGTTTAATCATCTTGCATACTTTCTCAATTCATATTATAACATGATCCAAATGCTCCTTGATATTTCAATATCATAATTTCTTTCACATGCTCTTCATAACATATAGAAATCATCATTTAAGCATGGAAGATATAACAAAAATTAGAATATTCATAATATAAATACTCTCGGTCATGCTAGACACCAACGTATAGATACTCATCATCATGCCTATACGCCGTACTCGACAAATAACAAGTAGAAATAAGATTCAACTCTTATTTCCTCAATCTAAGGTTAGATCAAACACTTACCTCGAAGTTCTATCACCAACTTAATTCTCAAGCACCGATTTTCCTTTCAAATTTCGCTCCAACTCAATCGTATCTATACACAATTGGCTTAAGATCATCTATAAATACTAAACAATCCAATTCTAATGCCTAAGTATAACTTTCCAAACATTCTTCAAAAAATTTTAAAAACTGCCCTAGGACCTCTCTGTCTAAACACAAGGTTCAAACCAAATTTTGATCACCCATTCACTTACGAGCACGAATATATAATTTGCTTTCAAATTCGACCCCAAAACAAGGTCTAAGTCATGAAAAATCAAAAAGCTCTAATCCTACCCAATTCTCTATTTTTTTTATACTTATTTTCACATGTTTTAGGCCTAGGAATTCAAATGATATTGATGGAAAAAGAAGAAAACGAGTTAAGCAATATTACCCAAGAGACTTGGTGAAGAAATGCTCCAAAAATCGCCCTAGGACATTGGAGAAAAAGAGGTTCATGAAAACTTGTGAAAAATCCCATCAATGTTTTGTTTGGGGACTTATAAAGGACTAAGCAAAAATTGCCCTTCGCGTTTACGACAGACAGGTCGCATTAGCGAAGCGTAGCTCTGGACAAGCCATCGTGTTCGCGAGCTGGAGAATGTAAAATCAAAGAAGAAAGACAGGGGGGTCCAAAATTTTGTCTACGTGGGTGCACGAGACGCCACGCGAACGCGGTGAAGGAAACATGCAAAGCTACCCATTCGCGAGAGTCTGTATGTGAATGCGAAGAAGAAAATTTGGCTAAGCTCTTATAGTCAAATAACACTACGCATTCACGAGGGCACTGATGCGAACACGATAAAGGAAAAACTCAAGGCTTCGCGAGTGCGGAAGAGGCGTCACGAACGTGAAGAAGAAATAGGCCTGGAACAGGTGCAGCCAAAATCTGCAGATTTTCTTACGTCCGAAATCACTCCGAGACACCCCCCGAAACACTCACAAGTCCGCGGGGCTCCTAACCAAACATATACACTAACTCAACAACATCATACAAATTGAACTTTGCGATCGAATTACCAAACTAACATCATATACAACGAATTAAGCCGTAAAATCCATGTTTTCTTCCAAATTTCATAAAACATCAAATTTTCCATTTTTAGTCTGAAACACGTCAAACGACGTCCGTTTTCAACAAAACTTTGCGGAAAGTGCTTAAATAATAAATAAGACTTGTACCGGGCGTCAGAACTAAAATACGAACCCGATACCATCACTTTATAATCAAATTTCATTTGTCCCTTAAATATTCAGAAAAATAATTTTACTCAAAAATATATTTCTCGGGCTTGGGGCCTCGGAATAAGATTCTGGGTATACGCCCAAGTCCCATATCTTTCTACGGACCCTCTGGGACCATCAAATGAAGGGTACGAATCCGGGTCCATTTACCTAAAATATTGACCGAATTCAAATTTATTCATTTTAACTTCAAAATTTAGCAAAGTTTCACAAAACTTTATATTTGAGCGTCTGACTACATTCCCGGACTGCACAAGCAAATCGAGGCGACTGTAAATGATATCTTCAAGTCCTCGGAAGCTCAAAATAGATAAGAATACATGTGATAATCCTTTCGGTCGTCACATATGTTTTCTCTATTTTGATACGAGAGAAAGTTAAGTCATTATATTTTCATAAATTTTAGAAATATCTAGACCGTAATTTAAGAAAAATATAATATGCACACAACTTTAAAAAAATTAGTTAAATTAAACTGTGAAAGTCAATTTAAAGATTCACAGAAAACAAAAATAAAAAGGAGTAATTTTATCTATATTACTATTAATAAAAATAGGCGTAAGGCTCGTCTACATATTACCCTCCCCAGACCCCACTTTGTGGGACTATACTGGGTAGTAGTTGTTGTTGTGGTTGTATATCTATACTATATTCAAAACACAAAACCTCTTAGCGATATATCATTTGTCTTTTTTACCGTTTAAAAATATATTTCACAATAGACAAAATAATAATTTATCTATTTCTAATAGGTTTTAGACTCGACAAAATAGTAATTTATTTATTCCTTATTATTTAGGGATAGTCATTTAATTATTTATCTAATATTTAATACGTAGAAAACAATTAAATTTTATGTATTGAACCCGAATTCCTAGATTAATATAGGTAAGACAACATATTTGTTGTAGGAAAGTAACGCCCGGAAAAATTAGAGTAGGAATTAAAGGTGTGCATTTGATTTATCGATTTGATTTTGATCATTATCGAGAATTACATATCAATTATCAATTTGTACATATGCTTATTTTCAATAATGTTCCGATTTTATCGATTTTTGGGGCTTATCAATTGAGTTATTGTCACAGCCCCAGTTCACCAATCATGAACCTGTCATGACGGCACCCAGACTTTGCAACTAGGTAAGCATGACACACTGCGGAAATTCAACAAATCTTTGCGAAAACGATAAAAATAACATAAATAGAATAAGATAATGTATAGAGTGCCGCCTGGCACATTCATGTCAACTCAAATAACGTAAAAACATCCAAGACCTGGAAACCCACGGGCAACACAGGCTAAGAGTAAAATATAACACATGGCTCTAACATCTAGAAGTGTCTACAATGAGAGAATACATGGATAAGAGTACAAACTAAAGGTAGAATAGGAGACTCTTTGGCTTTGCAGACGCGGCAGATGCATACCTCATATCTCCGAGTATAGCTCCTAATCACTGATAAGCGCATGATCAAGAGTACCTGGATCTGCACAACAAAAGTGTGCAGAAGAGTAGCATGAGTACACCACAGCGGTACTCAATAAGTTACAAGCCTAACCTCTATTGAGTAGTGACGAGGAAGGTTGATTCCCTACTGAGAAGAACATATGAAATAATGTAATAAATAAATAAACAATAGATAATGAAATAAATACGAATATCTAACAAGATAGTAATTAAAAACAGAGCGTCTACAAACACAAAGCAAGTCACTCAATAGTCATGATCACTACATGGAGCTCCAAAAATTGAACCTGCAGTCCAATTTACCAATATCCGAGGATCTCGGGTAATCGAACCCGCAATCCAGTGCCAAATGAAGCTCCAGGAATTGAACCTGCAGTCCACTATATCAATATCTATGGATCTCCAGGAAATGAACTCGCAGTCCTTTATACCAATAACAGAGGATCTCTGGGAATTGAACCCGCAGTCCCAAAAGAAAAATACACCATAACCATTTAATATTTAACGGAAAGGAAGCCAAATGCGAACAACAAGAAAATTCAAGAATCTAACATGCTTCGCAAGAAAAACAAATATGGCAATTTAGTCAAATAGAGTAAATAAGTCCCTAGCATACTTCCCAAGGAAAAGCAGATATTTCAATTAGTCAAATAGAGCAAGTAAGTTACAAACACGCTTTCCCTAAATCAAACAAGCAAAGTTTCATTTTAAACAGTTAAATATGGAGTGAAAACACAGTCTAAATAAGCCAAGTAAGGTGAATTTAAAACAACTAGCACAAGTCCATGCCTGTCACCTCGCACACCAATCTTTTAAACCACGACAAAGATATCCTAAAGGGAGAGGTCCCCCACACAAGGTTAGACAAGCCACTTACCTCGAATTGGTACAAAACTTTGAGAAACAATGCCTTTGCCACGAGTGTCCGACTCTGAGTGGCACAAATCTATTAAAACCAATCACATATTGTAAATAACATCACAAGTCACTAATTACACTATTAAAATTAAAGCTAAGGCACGAAAATAGGTGAAATGACCAAAATTCCCCTCAAGCCAACGTCTCAGAATCGAATAATCTTTACATTTTCAGAAACCTCGTACTCTCACCAGTCTAACCATAAAAAAATCTCTCAAATCGGAGGTCGAATGTCCCTTCAAATCATCAAAGTTAGGTCTAAGAATTTTACCCCAATTCTTATTCAAAATCTAAAATTACAGCTTGAATTGAAATTAGATTAGTGGGTAATAGCTTTGAAAGAGCAAGGAATCATTACCCAATGTTTGCCTCTGAAAATGCCTTGAAAAATCTCCCAAAACCGAGCTCTCTAACTTGAGTTTTTGTAAAAATGAAAGAAAACATCGTTTTTGAAATATAAGCACTGGTCAGGTGTCAATGCATCACGAACGCGTAAGGTCCGTCGCGTTCGCGTTGAAAAATAATGAGAGTGACCAGATACTACCTTCGAGATCGCGAAGAAATGAATGCGAACGCAAAGGTTTTGGCCTGAATGCATCGTGAACGCGGCCACGAACACGCGAACGCGTAGAAGAACAGAAGAGGGGTCCAAGACTTGAACATCTCGAACGCGGGGCTGAAGGCGCGAATGCGGAAGAGGGGTTAACTGAGCTTCGCGAACACGGGGATATACATGCGAAGGGGGAGGATGAATCTAAGCGAACGCGATGCCCTGGTCGCGAACGCGATGCCCTGGTTGACCAAGCCTACGGACATATCCCATAACATCATTCAAACTTGTACCACTCCATAAACCACCTAAAATAACGCCAAAAACTCGAATTAGTCAATGATTTGAACTTAAAAACTTCAAAACTAAACCAAACTCGCTTTTGATTCAAAACCTAACCAAAACACGTCTGATTGACCATATATATTGCACGCACGTCCCAAATGACATGAAGGTGCCACACAAACTTCCGGAAATCCATTCGGACCCTCAGATCAAAAATTCACTATCTGACCGGATACTTAACTTTCGACATTTATAGCCTAATTGAGCTTCGAACATCTAAAAAACAATCTAACCACGCTCCCAACCCCGAAATTACCTAACAGAGCTAACGGAACGATCGGTTTTTCATACCGAGGTCGTCTTGACACTGTTATGATTACAGACCATTTCCCAACACTTATGCTCTCATTTAGGGAGTAAGTGTCCCAAAACACTCCAACTTCTATTACCGAATATCCCGGCAAACCAAAAAAGCAAAAATGAACTTAGGGGAAAAATATAATTGGGGAACGGGGCATGAATTCCAAAGACGATCGGTCGGGTCATAACATCCTCCTTTACTTAAATATCGGTTCGTCCTCGAACGAGCATAGAGAACATACCTGAAGTAGCAAAACGATGAGGGTATCGGCTGCATATATCATGCTTGGTCTCCCAAGTGGCCTCCTTGGCCTGCTGACCCCGCCACTGCACCTTTATTGAAGCTATATCCTTTGACCTAAGCTTTCGATCCTGTCTATCCAATATTTCCACAGGCTCCTCAACATAGGAAACATCAATGTCCAACTGGATTGAAGTGAACTCCAACACGTGAAACGGATCACCATGATACCTCCGAAGCATCGAAACATGAAATACGAGATGAAACCCGACCAAACTGGGAGGTAAAGCAAGTTCATAAGCAACCTTCTTAACCTGCCTCAATATCTAAAATGGACCAATGTACCTCGGGCTCAACATTCCTTTCTTTCCAAAACACATGACGCCTTTCATAGGTGAGACCCGAAGCAAAACCTGCTCACCAACAATAAACGAAACATCACGATCCTTCTAGTCCACATAACACTTCTGTCTGGACTGGGCCATGCAGAGTCTATCATGAATCGCATTAACCTTCTCAACCGCATCCTGAACAAAATCAGTGCCCAATAACCTCGCCTCGCACTTCTCGAACTGACCCACTGGGGATCTGCATCTCCTACCATATAAGGCCTCATAAGGCACCATCTGAATACTGGACTGATAATTGTTGTATTATACAAACTCAGGCAATGGCAAGAACGGATCCCGAGCCCGTCTAAACTCAATCGCGCATGCACGGAGCATATCCTCAAGAATCTGAATAGTGCGCTCGGATTGTCCGTCCATCTGAGGGTGAAAGGTTGTACTCACTGTCACCCCGGTACCCAACTCATATTGGACCGATCTCCAGACCGTGTTGTAAACATTGAACCCCTGTCTGAGATGATAGAAACTGTAATGCCATGCAGACGGAAAATCTCCTGATATAAATCCCTGCTAACCGCTCCGCTGAGCAAGAAGTGCACACTGGATTGAAATCAGCGGACTTGGTCAGCCGTTCTACAACAACCCAGATATATCAAACTTCCTCGCCGTAAGATGGAGACTAGTCACAAAATTCATAGTCATATTCTCCCATTTCCACTCCGGAATCTCCATCTGCTGGAGTAACCCTACCTGTCTTTGATGCTCAGCCTTCACCTACTGACAGTTGAGACATCTAGCTACAAAATCTACTATGTCTTTCTTCATCCGCCTCCACAAATAATGCTGCCTCAGATCTTGATACATCTTCGCGACACCCGGATGGATGGAATACCGCGAGCTATGGGCCTTGGTCATTATCAACTCCCGAATATCATCAACATATGGCACACAAATACGACGTTGCATCCTCAATACCCCATCATCTCCAATAGTCACATCCCTAGCATCGCCATGCTGAACCGTGTCCTTGAGGACAAGCAAATGAGGATCATCATATTGTCGCTCCTTGATACGATCAAAGAATGAAGACCGCAAAACCACACAGGCTTAAACCTGACTGGGCTACGAAAGGTCCAACCTCACGAACTGACTGGCTAAGGCCTGGAAATCGATCGCCATAGGCCTCTCTGAAGTTGGTAAATATGCCAAACTACCCAAACTCTCTGCCTAGAGACTCAAGGCATCGGCCACCACATTGGCCTTGCTTGGGTGATAAAGAATAGTAATATCATAATCCTTCAGTATCTCCAACCATCTCCTCAGGTGCAAGTTCAGATCCTTTTGCTTGAACAAATGCTGCAAACTCGATAATCCGTATAAATCTCATATGGAACACCATATAAATAATGAAGCCAGATCTTTAAGGCATGAACAATAGCAGCTAATGCAATGTCATGGACATGATAGTTCTTTTCATGCACCTTCAACTGTCGGGACGCATAGGCAATCACCCTACCGTTCTGCATCAATACCGCTCCAAGTCCAACTCGTGAGGCATCACAATATACTGTATGACCCCGAACCAGTAGGAAAAATCACAATAGGTGCTGGAGTCAAAGCCGTCATGAGCCTTTGAAAGTTTGCCTCACACTCGTCCGACCACTGAAAAGGAGCACCCTTCAGGGTTAATCTAGTCATGGGGGCTGCAATCGACGAGAACCCCTCCATGAAATGACGGTAATACCCCGCCAAGCCAAGGAAACTGCGAATCTCTATAGCTGAGGAGGGTCTGGGCCAACTCTGCACATCCTCCAACTTCTTCGGATCTACCAGAATTCCCTCACTCAATAATGCCACAGAACTCAACCTAAACTCACATTTTGAAAACTTTGCATATAATTCTCTTCTCTCAAGGTCTGAAGTAGTCTCCTCAGGTGCTGCTCATGATCTTCTCGGCTCCGGGAGTATACAAAAATATCATCTATAAAAATAATGACAATGAGTGGAGATAGGGCCTAATACACTGTGCATCAAATGCTTAAAAGCTACTGGGGTGTTGGTCAGCCCAAATGACATGACAAGGAACTCGTAATTGCCATACCGAGTCTTGAAAGCAGTTTTCGAGATATCTGGCTCCCTAATATTTAGCTTGTGATAACTTGAGCGCAAATCAATCTTAGAAAACACATGTGCGCCCTGAAGCTGGTCAAATAGATCATCAATGCGAGGCAAGGGATATCATTTCTTCACTGTGACTTTGTTCAACTGACGATAACCGATATACATGCGCATAAAACCATCATTTTTCTTCAAAAAAAATATAGGAGCACCCCATAGTGAAACACTGCGTCGAATAACACCCTTATCAAGAAATTCCTGAAATTGATCCTTTAACTCCTTCAATTGAGGAAGAGCCACGCGGTAAGGAGGAATAGATGTGGGCTGAATGCCCGGCAGCAAATCAATGTCCCAATCGGGCGGCATGCTCGGAAGATCAGTTGGGAACACATCGAGGAAATCCCGTACTACTGTGACAGAGTCAACAGAAGGGGTATCAGCACTGACATCTCTCACATTGGCTAAATACGCAGCACAACCCTTCTCAGCCATATGCTGAGCCTTAAGAAAAGATATAAATCTACTCACAGTGTGATCAAAAGTACCACTCCACTAAATACGAATAATACCTGGTATAGCCAGCGTCATGGTCTTAGCGCGACAATCAAGAATAGAATAATGGGACGACAACTAGTTCATGCCCAAGATAATATCAAAATCGACCATATTAAGAAAAAGGAGATCTGCCCTGGTCTCAAAACCACGAATAGTAACCAAACACGACAATACCCATGGTCCACACTAAGAGAATCTCTCATGGGAGTGGAAACATAAATCGGAGATCTCAAGACCTCTCGGGATATACCCAAATGCAGAGCAAATAACATGACACATAAGAATAAGTAGATCCTGGATCGAATAGAACTGATTCCTCTCTGTGTCTAACCAAAATAATACCTTTGATAATAGAATCAGAGGCGACAGCCTCGGCACGATCAGGAATGGCATAAAATATGGCTCGGCCTCTACCTCGATGGCGGCCTCTATCTCCCTAATCCCCGCCTCTGGCTGGTAGGGTGGCAGCTGGAGCCGGAACAATGGCCTGCTGACCCTGTGGAGCATGCTAGGGCTGTCGAGTCTGAGAAGGCACACCCCTACCACATCTGAGGCACTGTTTAACCAAGTGGCGGGTATCCCCATACTCATAAAGCTCTAGGATGGAGCGGTGGCTATGACTGACTGGATCAACCCCTATTGGACTAACCTTTAGAGGTGCCCAGCGCAGGAGGCACACTAGAGACCACGGGTGCATAGTAAGGCTTCTGAGATCTAGGAGGAGCTGAAGTACTGCTGGTGAAGGAAGAGTGAATGAACTTGGAGACCTGTATAGCCCCTAACATAACGTCCTGCTCCTTAAGTACGGGTACCAGAAAAATGGCCGGACTCACGAGACCTCTTGGCCTCTCTCTCCTCCCGCTCTAAGGCATGCATACCATGTATCCTCCTGGCTATGCTCACTACCTGCTGATAGGGTATATCCATCTCCAACTCTCGCACCATGGCAGACCTGATGGAAGGAATAAGGCCCTCAATAAACATGCGAACCCTCTCATGAACACTAGCCACCAAAGCAGGCGTATGCCTAGCCAACCTAGTGTAACGGATGGCATACTCAGAAACAATCATAGGGCCCTGTCGCAAGTGCTCAAACTCCACACGCCATGCATCTCATAGGCTCTGAGGAACAAACTCCCTCTAAAAAATATATGAAAACAGGGCCCATGTAAGGGAGGCAGTCTTGTCCTGACTGTCTAGCTGAAAAGTGCACCATCAGTCATAAGCGGCTCCCCGAAGCTGAAAAACTGCAAAGGAAACCTCACTCAAAGATGTAATACATATGGTACCAAAAATGCGGTGACAATCCACAACAAACCCCAAGGTATCATCTGTCGCTAGTCCACTGAAAATAGGAGGATCATACTTCTTGAACCGCTCCAGTCTATGCTGTTTATCCTCCGAAGCAAGTGCTCCATCCTCGGGCTGAGCTGATACTACATGCTGGGCAGGAAAAACATCTGGAATCGATCCCATATGCACCCTCTACTTTGGGGTGCAGGCTGCAAGAGTCTAGTCTCCTCTCCCGGTCTGGGACATAGCTGCAAGAAGTGGAAGAATCCTTGCCTGCAACAGCGTGGTATACATACTAATAAACTGCCAATGCATCCTGAACAGCTGGAGTAGTAGTGGCTGTAGGCGACTCTAGTGCCTGAGTCCTGACTGGGTATTCTGGTGGCACCTCGGAGGCTACTCGTGCAGGTGCTCTAGCTGCACCCCGCGCACGTCCATGACCCCTGCCCCGGCCCCTGCACCTAGATAGTGCAGGAGGGGGTGCGAGTGTATGGTCGTCTCGGGACGTGCGTGTCCTCACTATCTGTGAGAGAATAGGAAATAGTAGTTTATAATTGAGGTAAAAACATAGCACGACAAGGATTCAAATGAAGTGAAGATTTTCCTAAACAGTTACATAGCCTCCCGAAGATAAGTACAGACGTCTCCGTACGGATCAACGAGACTCTAAATAACAAGCCTGCGTGTTGTGACTCATATGAACCTAGGGCTCTGAGACCAACTTGTCACGACCCTAGTTCACCAATCGTGAACCTGTCATGACGGCACCTAGACTTCACGAATTGGTAAGCCTGGCACACTGCAAAAATTCAACAAATCTTTACGGAAACGATAAATAAAATATGAATAGCATAAGATAATGTATAGAGTGCCGCTCGGCACATACATGTCAACTCAAATAACGTAGAAACCTCTAAGACCGAGAAACTCACGGGCAACACAGGCTAAGAGTAAAGTATAACACATGGCTATATCATCCAAAAGTGTCTACAACGAGAAAATACATGGATAGACTACTAACAAAAAGGTAGAATAGAGGGAGACTCTTCAGCTCTAAGGACGTGGAAGATGCATACCTCAGATCTCCGAGTATAGCTCCTAATCACTGATAATGCTCCCAATCAAGAGTACTTGGATCTGCACAAGAAAAGTGTGCAGAAGAGTAGCATGAGTACACCACATCGGTACTCAGTAAGTACCAGGCCTAACCTCGATGGAGTAGTGACGAGGAAGGTCGAGGCCCTACTGAGAAGTACATAAGAAATAGTGTAATAAATAAATAAATAGTAGATAATGAAATAAATCCGAATATCTAATAAGACAGTAATTAAAAACAGAGCGGTTACAAGTACAAACTAAAAACACAGAGCAAATCACTCAACAGTCAGGATCTCTACATGGAGCTCCGAGAAATGAACCTGCAGTCCACTTTACCAATATCCGAGCATATCCGAGAATTGAACCCGCAGTCCATCGCCACATGAAGTTCCGGAAATTGAACCCGCAGTCCACTATGTCAATATCTGAGGATCTCCGGGAATTGAACCCGCAGTCCTTCATGCCAATATCAGAGGATCTTCGGGAATTTAACCTGCAGTCCTTTACACCAATAACATAGGATATCCGGAAATGAAACCCGCATTCGCAAAAGCAAAATACACCAAAACAATTTAATATTTAGCGTAAAGGAAGCCAAATGGGAAGAACAAGAAACATGGAGAATCTAACATGCTTCGCAAGAAAAACAAATATGGCAATTTAGTCAAATAGAGTAAATAAGTCCCTAGCATACTTCCCAAGGAAAAACAGAAATTTGATTTAGTTAAATAGAGCAAGTAAGTTAATAACATGCTTTCCCTAAATCAAACAAGCGAAGTTTCATTTTCAACAGTTAAATATGGAGTAAAAACATAGTCTAAATAAGCCAAGTAAGGTGAATCTCCAATAACTATCACAAGTACATGCCCGTCACCTCGCGCATCAGGCTTTTAAACAATGACTATGATATCCTAAGGGGAGAGGTCCCCAACACAAGGTTAGACAAGCCACTTACCTCGAATTGGTACAAACTCGCGAAGAAACAATGCCCTTGCCACGAGTATCAACCTCTGAGTGGCCCAAATCTATTCAAACCAATTAAATATTGTAAATAACATCTCATATATCTAATTACACTTTTAAAATTTAAGCTAAGGCGCGAAAATAAGTGAAATGACCAAAATTCCCATCAGGACAACGTCTCGGAATCAAATAATTTTTATATTTTTAGAAACCTCATACTCTCACGAGTCTAACCATAGAAAAATTCCCAAATCGGAGGTCGAATGCCCTTTCAAATCATCAAAGTTAGGTTTAAGAATTTTACCCCAACTCTTATTCAAAATCTTAAAAATAAAGCTTGAATTTGAGATTAGATTAGTGGGTAATAGCCATAAAAGAGCAAGGAATCGTTACCCAATGTTTGCCTATGAAAACTCCTCGAAACATCTCCCAAAACCGAGCTCTCTAACTTGAGTTTTTGTAAAAATGGAAGAAAACCTCGTTTTTAAAATATAAGTACTGGTCATGTGTCAATGCGTCGCGAACACGTAAGGTCCGTGGCATGGAAGAAAAATGAAAGTGACCAGATACTACCTTCGCGATCGCAAAGAAATGAATGCGAACGAGAAGGCTTGGGCCTGAATGCATCGCGAACGCGTAGAAGAACTGAAAAACGGTTCAAGACTTGAACATTGTGAACGCGGGGCTGGGGACGAGAACGTGGAAGAGAGGCTGACTGAGCTTCACGAACACGGGGATGTGCACGCGAACGCGATGAATGGGGAGGATGATGCTATGCAAACGCGTAGAGGAATTCACTGACTGCAATTTCTGCTGCAAATTTCAAACTCTAATTGCTCCGTTGAGCATCCGAAACACCAGAGGCCCTGGGACCTCGACCAAACCTACTGACATATCTTATAACGTCATTCAATCTTGTACCAATCCTTAAACAACCTAAAACAACGCCGAAAACTAGAATTGATCAATGATTTTAAAAACTTCAAAACTAAACCAAACTTTTTTTCGATTCAAAATCTAACGTAAACACGTCTGATTGACCAGAAATTTGCACGCACGTCCCCAATGACATGATGGTGCTACATCAACTTCTGGAAATCCAGCTCGACCCTCGGATTAAAAATTCACTATCGGACTGGAAACTTCAAAATTCTAACTTTCGTCACTTATAGCCTAAATGAGCTACGGACATCCAAAATACATTTCGAACATGTCCCCAACCCCGAAATCACCTAATGAAGCTAACAAAACCATCAGTTTTCCATTCCAAGGTCGTCCTGACACAGTTTCGATTACGAACCATTTTCCAACACTTAAGCTCTTATTTAGAGACTAAGTGTCCTAAAACACTCCGAATTCTATTACCGAACATCCCGGAAAACCAAAATAACAGAAATTAACTTAGGGGAGGTAGATAATGGCGGAACGGGGCATGAATTCCAAAGACGACCGGCCGTGTCGTCACAGTTATCGATTACACCAATAAAAAATTTGCAGGGTTCCACGGAAAGTATATCGCTGTAGACACACCTAACTAGTATGACAGAAAGAAGCTAAAATAAACATTATTTATAACATAAAAATTATGTCAACAAGAAAATGCAACAAACTAAAGTAAGGGATAAAATGTATGCCACCGACACTCTTACGGTATAAGACAATACATCATCACGGCAAATTCTATTTTTTATTAATTTGAACTTCATTCCTTTGAGCTTTAAATATGATCATTCCTTAAATGCGGTAGATGAAATAACATGGTTAGAGACTTTAGGTAAAGGAAAATATATTATAGAATTAAAAAAAATTATCCTTTTAGTATATGTTATTGGTTTATCGATAAATCGATAACCGAAGAGGACAAAATCGAAATCGAAATCGATAACTTGGTAAGTAAAATTTCGAAATCGATAAATCGATAACAAATAATTTATTCGATTTATCGGTAAATCGGTTCGAATGCACACCCCTAGTAGGAATTAAAGTTTCTTATAAACTCTCTTTTGGTTTAAGAATATTATTTTTTGTATTGACTTATAAACAATTTTTTTTATAATTTTATTATGTTAGTAAAAACAATGTAATCGTTACAGAATAAATAGAAAACTACAAATAAAGTTTCATGAACATTTAACTCCTTTTAGGTTTTTATTCTAATGTGATCCAATAGTACGCTTTTAGTGTTAATATTTCAAAGAGTATTAACTACCCACCTTATAATAAATAGCCTTAAAAAAATTAAAGGCTAAAAATTATCCGTTTTACAACTTAATGTATACACGTACATTTGAAATTCACTAACTAAAATTATGTTGTAATTTTAAGTCTAAAAATATCAAATATTAGTATATATATCGTAAACCAAACCTATATGTTTATCTGCCGCTAAGTTTACAAAAGTCTTTTTTGTCAACAAATAACTATAGTTTTTCTGATCCAGATCGAGGAATCTTAATAATTTTATGTACTGCATGTGCCAGTTTGATAAACTTATTTGGCTGGTGGAAGTAAACTATATTTACCATTAAAAAAAGTGCACTTGTAAGTCACATGAATAAACTAGGAGTCATATGAGAAAAAATAATTAGTATCCGTAATGGAGTTTGTACTCATCCGTTTGTCTTAAAACTTCTGTGGCGTCTCTTTTTCGATAGTCTAAATTATAGCTTTGGAATTGTAAACTATTTCACTATCTTGATGAGTCACGATCCGGATTTTCACAATCGGGGTCGTGATGGTGCCTAATAATAGGAGTTAAGTAAGCTAAATATCAACTACTTCTTTAGCGAACATCAACATTATTAACATCGTTAAAACATTTAACAATAAAGAGGAAGTCTCAATTATAATTTACTAAGGAAATGCAGAAGATTAACAAATCCTCTACCCATGACTAGTATCACAGTACTCACGAACTTCTATGATTTTACTTAATACAATCGTCTGAAAGAAGATCATAATAGCGTGTTTCAATTTAAAACTAACAAACTGAAAAATGATAGAAGAGGCTCGGGGCCTACGGACGTCAGCAAGGCTACCTCAAGAGTCCCTGCATTGAAGGCCTGCTCCAGGTCTAGTACTGCTGCTGTCCGAAAGCTGCGTCCTGATCTGTACAAAAGAAATGCACAGAGTGTAGCATCAGCACAACCGACCCCATGTGCCGGTAAGTGCCTGCCCTAACCCCGCGAGGTAGTGACAAGGCTAGACGGGATTTACCATAATTAACCTGTACAGATATATGTGCAATAACAAGAAATATACTGGTATAAACAATTAAACGGAGGGGAAACATGCTGTGGGGTGCGATAGTCGAAACATTGAAATCATCGGTAAACAAGTGAAATTGAATAATAACAACTTATAAGGAAAACACTGAAAATCTCTATATACGAAAACCACACACTCAATCCATACTCCGTTGCGGCATGAAACCCGATCCTCAAATATATCTGTTGCGGAGAGCAACCCGATCATCAGACATATCTGTTGGGCAAGCAACCCGATATCAAATATATCTGTTGTGGCGAGCAACCCGACTCTCTTCTTAGGACACTTAAGAAGAGAGTAATTTTTTAAAAGAAAATCAGCGTTCGGGCAAGGGCTTGAGTTTATCCCGAGGAGAAGGTGTTAGGCACCCCTCAAGATCCACTAGTGTGGTTCCCGGCCGTGTCAATTGCGACTGTATAAAGAGATGAAGCAATTAAACAAATAAGGTTAACATATATAAAATTCGCGCAACTTGAAAGCTTTAAAGAAAAAAGGAAGGACATAATTTAAAGTAAAAGAGAGGATTTGACTTGGAAAAACATTACTATGGGAGAACATTTGAATAAAGAAAGCAAAAGAGATAATCCTAGGTTTAACTAAAATATAGATCATTCGATACAATATCCGCACATATTCCAAAAGAGGGGTCAATTTATGATATTATCGCATGGTCATTATCTCCATATTCTACCATTCTCATCCCGTTGAGGTATTTAAATGCGTTGGTATCATTTACTTATTGCATGTTAATACCCCCTGTTAGTCCTGGGGTATTAGAACTTCTAATCCTAAGAAGGGGGTGAGAGAGATAGGGTACATATAGAGTTTTAATGGTAAAAATACTAAGACGACAGTCAAAACACATAGTATATAAGAGGTATGCAGATTAGAAAATTAAATGCTCAAATAAACCCTGTAACATTACAAGCAACTAGTTTAGCATGACTTCAAGTACTGATTTGGTATTTAAAAGAGGTTAAAGAGCAGGCAGACTAGTTAGATACGTGGAAGTTAGATAGAAAATCTACTTTGCGCCCTCCGAGCCCGTTTTAGAAACTGATAGTTTTTGAAAATCAGTTAACCTTAGAGGAGAAATTTTTTTTAGACATAGGTATTGTTGGACAATACGCTTTACGCTAGAGGGGGGGTGAATAGCGTTTTAAAATTATTAAGCGTTTTAGTGCGGAATTTAAAAACTTTACAGAAATTAAAACAAGTGCAGTAGAATAAACTTACACAATGATGTATCCTGGTTGGCCACAAACGTGGTTAGTCCAGTCCCCGAGAGACTCTCTCGAGATTTCCACTAAACTTGTCAAGCTTACGGGTGCTTAACAAACCGTTACAGCTGAGGACACAAGCCTCACCTAGGTGCTCGGGGATCACAATCCCAAAGACTTCAATTGCTCGGGGATACCAATCCCAAAGACTTCAATTGCTCGGGGATAACAATCCCAAAGACTTCAACTGCTCGGGGATAACAATCCCAAAGACTTCAACTGCTCGGGGATAACAATCCCAAAGACTTCAACCGAGGAACCACAAGTTCCTCAACAAACGAGAATCGCAATTCTCTTACAAACACAAAACACACTCACTTTACAAAGCACTCCTTAATGAGTAGATATGAGTAGAAATAGTACGCTCAAGATCACAACAACTTAGCTCAATAGAATGGCTCTTCAAAAAGCTTTATGGATGAATGGAAAATGATGATCAATGTAAGAAAGCTTTTAGCAATGAAAATACTCAAAGTGTATATGTTGTTGTTGTGAAAACACTGAGTTGAAGCTGTATTTATAGGTGAAAAACTCAGTCTTACCGTTGTCTAATTGCCAATTAAGGATTGCTGAAATTACTCAGTGACAATCGATTGTCAAGCCTAAACAATCGATTGTTTGCCTATCAGATTAAAAATTCAATCCCAGATTTTACGTCAACAATTGATTACTTCAAATCAATAATCGATTATTTATAACGTTAAGAAATCCTTTCCAATTTTTGGCATAAAACATCGATTGTCCGGAAATCAACAATCGATTATTTTAACAACGTTCAGAAAATCTTTTCCAGATTTTAAGCAAAACATTGATTGTTAAATATCAACAATCGATTACCTGAAGGTAATTGAAAATATATGACAACGGTCAGCTTCAACAATCGATTATCAAATGGAATAATCGATTATTAATTAATTTCAAAACTCTGTCTCATATATAATCGATTATCAAAAGCCACAATCGATTATCATTTTATTTAAAATCACTGGGAGACATTTTTCTCATTCTAATCGATTACCATTAGTTCATAATCGATTTTTATGAGTTTTGAAAACTTTGCCTCAGTTAACAATCGATTATCATAAGTACACAATCGATTGTTATGCAGTTTGCAAAAACCTGATGTTAACTGACTTACTCACAATCGATTATCATTGATTCATAATCGATTGTCATGCAGTCTTGGCTTAGAGATACTCGATTATCATAAGTACATAATCGATTATCTTAGCCCAGATTTTTGAGGCATGTTTGGAAAACATTTTAACAAATGTAAATATGCATAGTTTAAAATCATTTGACACTTAATTTAAATATGCATGATTTTGGAAAAATAATTTTAGTAGAGAAGCCATGTTATGAGCCAAGTTGAGGAATCAAGATCACAATTAATATTGACTCAATTATAACATTTCTAAACTTTGTCTTGAGCTTCTTGTAATGCATCCATTTTGTGCTTGTCCTTGAGCACTGCTATATATCGCTTTTTGCTTTGTTTGACATTCATCAAAACCTACAAAAGAACACACGTTTAGTATATTGCATTTGAAACGTGTTTCCAACAATTTCCCCCTTTTTGATAATGGCAAACATAAGCGGGATATATGCAATAATTGTTTTGATAATCCAAGACAAGTGTAAAGTATGCAATTTGATGTTCCCTCTCAATTCATGTTCCCCCTCACTTTAAGCATGCATGAAGTTGAGAGTGATATAGCATACTTCTTGATGTTCCCCCTCAATTCATGTTCCCCCTCACTTTAAGCATGCATGAAGTTGAGAGTGATATAGCATACTTCTTGATATCCCGTTTCTTCCTCCTTTTGCCATTAGCAAAAATATATACAAGAGAAGAATATGCAAAAAAATATGAAATAAACAAAAGTTTATTTATTGGAAAATAACATTACATGGGTGGAGCCAAACACAATAAAACAAACAACAACTAACCAACCAAGGAAAAACAAATCAAAAACAACAATTTCACATCATCAAAAACAACAATTTCATCATTCATCACCCCCATCCCCTTCATCATCATTGGGAGGCGCTTGATATGGCACCACCTGAGCATAGGCATAATGCACGTGATCAAAGTAACCATGGACCTCACGGGTTAATTGAGTAATTTGGTCAGAGATAGTCCGGAGGGTAGGCTCCTGAGGAGGATGAGCACGACGGGCTTGTCGATTTTGAGGAGGAGCGGGAGCATGATCACCATCATGTTGAAAGGAAGACTCCGAAATTTCCCAGATTTTGGTGCTCTTTTTGAGAGGACCATTAGCAATATTGACCCCGGAAGCTTCAAGAAATTTCATTATTAAGAGGGCATAGGGGAGAGGTATGTCATCTCTGGTGGCATTGAACATATGAGATTGAATAAGCTTGCACCAATTGATTTTAACACCGGTGACAATGGCATGAAGAAATTTGGCATCCTCTTGGGAAATGGTGGTGTGATTGAGTTTACAGGGTTTGAGAACACGAGTGATGAAATAGAGAATGAAACGATAATTCGGGTCCATACCCTTTATGGTGGGACGACGGGAAGAAGACTCATCATAGGCGACTCCGGCTTGGCGGAAGAGATTAGCTTCATCAATCATGTCCCCGGCATCATTTATGTACTGGTAGATGTCTTCACCATCATGCGGAATGCCGGCAATGAGGTGGAGGTTATCTTCAGAAATTAGAATGGAAATGCCGTTAACATTGGTAACAAGTTCACCCTCATCATCTTTGTGAAGGTTGGAGTAAAAAGCTTCAACCAAAGTAATGTTGTAGTAGGGGTGAGTAAGGAGTAGGAAATTGAAAAGTTGGCACTCTCTTAGCATATTCGCGGCTGGAATGAATGGTGCAACAAGAGCGTTTGTTGAAAAGCGAGGAGGGAGAATAAGGCGTTTCTCAAATTTGGTTAAGAAACGGGTGAGCTCTTCATCGGATTCAAAGAATAGAACCGATCCATCTTGATATGGATGGCGAGAAGAAGAAGCACCTTGTTTGGAACGAGCACGTTTGGAGTTTCGGCTTGACATTTTTGAAAAAGATGTGCTAGGATTTTTCAAAGATAACAAGATAATTTGATGCTTGGGAGGCTTGAGTGAGTATACAAGAGCATATGTGCAGCCTATATATAGAGAAGGAATGAATCTTACACTTATTGGAAAAGATTTGAAGAGATTTGAAGAGCTTTGAAGTCTGAAACGGTAAAAATAAATTCACTGACCGTTCAACAATCGATTGTTTGAATAGAATAATCGATTGTCATTAATGAAAATGATCTGACACATCGATTACACGCCAGAACGGAAAAAAAAAATTTGAAAAAGATAGTCGATTGTCAAACTTGGTAATCGATTGTTTTTCATATTTATGACCTGACAGGAATCGATTGTAGAGCCAAAACGGTAACATAAGTTTAAAACAGATAATCGATTGTCAATATATAGTAATCGATTGTTTCACTCACAGAGGGTTTGGATTTTGGCAAATAATCGATTGGCAGAACAAATAATCGATTGTTTGGAAGGGGGATGCTAAAATGATGAGACTTAATTCTATCAAGCAATGTAAACATTCAACAAGATTTCATGACAAAAAAAATTGAATCAACAAATAATCGATTATTGATACTGATACTCGATTGTAAGCATAAATAATCGATTATGATCGATTTTTCTTGTATCAAGACAATTTATACTTTCCTCTTACCTTTTGGGGGATACCTGCAAAATAGAATTAAACATCTCCGACGCTCAAGTCAGTAATCTATAAATGAAATAATAACTTTGAAACTAGTGTAGTCGGGTGAAAAACGTGAACTCTTAAGAATTTTGTCCTAGGATGTTCTTAAGAGGGTTTAGGGTACTTACCTTCCCTTCGACTTTGCCAATTACCTGATTTTGAACATCCTCCGTTCATTTTGGTCTTTTGGCTCATTCTTCAATTTAAGAAGCTTCTTCCACAATTTTGCCTTTGTCTTCCTTGTATTTTGTCTTTTAAATTTTTCGAAAATACTTCCGATTTTGAAAAAAATACCTAAATCGACTTTTCCGTCTCTTCCTCCTTCTTTGTGCTTTAATTGAAGGAATTTTGAATTCGTCTCCCGTCAAGTGTTTGGAGCATCCACTACACTTGATTCCTTCAAGCACACCTGCAAAACAAATCAATGCTCTTTTGGTACCCATGCCATTTTGGGTCCTTGAGGGTTATGCATACTATAATGATATGTTTGAGTAGCATGTCTATGTCTAGTAAAGCATGCGGGAGCAATATGACCAATTCGTCTACAATAATGACATGTCACATTTGGATTATGCATGCGTCTAGGCTCATAGTAGCTAGAATAATGCACATTGTTTACTCTATTTTCATTTCTCCTAATTTGAGCACCATAATCATTTCTAGGTTGAACATTTCGGGATCTTCTAGCATGATCACTGTTGTGCCTAAAATATGCATCATGGCTATGGTGACGATTGCTAGGCGGAAGGTCATGTCTAGGTCTCCTAATATTTTGTCTAGCATGCATGTTTGTTTTAGGAAAGGCATTTTTGTTATTAATCCTAGATTGAGCTCTAGGTGGTTGGGTTTTTGCATCAACCTCTTCTTCATTTATGAAGCCTATTCCATGCTTGGTTGATTTCAAGTTATCAAGCACCACATTCAAGTTTTTATGAGAGGAGTTGAATTTATCTAGTGTGCCTTTTAATCTACCTACTTCATTCTTAAGGTCTACACAAGAAGCACAATTTTTTGTAGAACTCTCGGGCTTGTCAGAACTTCTTTTCCCATAAAACTTGTTTTGTTCTAGTAGCTTCTCATTTTCCAAAACCAATTTTTCTAATTCTTTTTCTTTTAATGAAAACTGTTTTTGAAAATCTTGTTCTTTTAGAGAAGCACTTTCTCTTAAACTAGTGACGGTTTTTGTAACTTTGAGAAATTCAGCATACAATTCATCAAAGGCATTTCTCATGTCATCAAGAGTATAAAAATTTTGAGAAGAGATTTGACTTACCTCACTTTGATTTTCTTCCTGTGCCATGAGGCAGAGATTTGCCGCTTCTTCATTTTCTTCTTCACTGGATTCGTCTCCGGAATCTCCTCCCCAAGATATGTATGCTCGTTGCTTCTTGAAGGGTTTCTTCTCCTTTTTAAGATTTGGGCAGTTTGTTTTGATATGCCCTCTAAGAGCGTCTATGGTGACGTTCGTGATTCCAATTGACTCTTGAATCGCATCGGCCTTTGATCGCCATGCCGGTGTTAGACTCCTAAGGATTTTTCGAACTAGTTCTTTGTCTGTGAACGTCTTCTTGAGCGCGTGGAGATCATTCACTATTGATGAGAACCGCTCAAACATCTCGTCTACCTTTTCGCCTTCCTTCATATGGAACAATTCGTAAGCATGAGTTAAAAATTCAATTTTAGCTTCTCTTACCTGGTCAGTCCCTTCGTAAGTGACCTCAAGCTTGTCCCACATTTCTTTCGCTGTTTTGCAGCAGGAGATTTTCCTGTAATCATTAGCATTAACAGCACAAAGTAATAAATTAATAGCTTTAAAATTATTTTGGACCATTCGATTATCCTCGGCGTTGAATTCCTCTTCTGATTTTGGCACCCATTCTCCTTCCACCTTTTTGACAGGAACCTCATTTCCTTTGGTGTACACCTTCCACAAGTAAGGGCTGTTTGATCTGACGAATATCTGCATCCTTTCTTTCCAATATGAATAATTAGTCCCGTTAAACAAAGGAGGTCTTGTGGGGCACTGTCCTTCATCAATACCTGCAAAAGAGTCTAGAGTAGAAGCCATGGAAAGATTCTCTCAAACGGTTAAGTCTTTCAGAGAGTATGGCTCTGATACCAATTGTTGGACAATACGCTTTACGCTAGAGGGGGGGGGGTGAATAGCGTTTTAAAATTATTAAGCGTTTTAGTGCGGAATTTAAAAACTTTACAGAAATTAAAACAAGTGCAGTAGAATAAACTTACACAATGATGTATCCTGGTTGGCCACAAACGTGGTTAGTCCAGTCCCCGAGAGACTCTCTCGAGATTTCCACTAAACTTGTCAAGCTTACGGGTGCTTAACAAACCGTTACAGCTGACGACACAAGCCTCACCTAGGTGCTCGGGGATCACAATCCCAAAGACTTCAATTGCTCGGGGATACCAATCCCAAAGACTTCAATTGCTCGGGGATAACAATCCCAAAGACTTCAACTGCTCGGGGATAACAATCCCAAAGACTTCAACTGCTCGGGGATAACAATCCCAAAGACTTCAACCGAGGAATCACAAGTTCCTCAACAAACGAGAATCGCAATTCTCTTACAAACACAAAACACACTCACTTTACAAAGCACTCCTTAATGAGTAGATATGAGTAGAAATAGTACGCTCAAGATCACAACAACTTAGCTCAATAGAATGGCTCTTCAAAAAGCTTTATGGATGAATGGAAAATGATGATCAATGTAAGAAAGCTTTTAGCAATGAAAATACTCAAAGTGTATATGTTGTTGTTGTGAAAACACTGAGTTGAAGCTGTATTTATAGGTGAAAAACTCAGTCTTACCGTTGTCTAATTGCCAATTAAGGATTGCTGAAATTACTCAGTGACAATAGATTGTCAAGCCTAAACAATCGATTGTTTGCCTATCAGATTAAAAATTCAATCCCAGATTTTACGTCAACAATTGATTACTTCAAATCAATAATCGATTATTTATAACGTTAAGAAATCCTTTCCAATTTTTGGCATCAAACATCGATTGTCCGGAAATCAACAATCGATTATTTTAACAACGTTCAGAAAATCTTTTCCAGATTTTAAGCAAAACATTGATTGTTAAATATCAACAATCGATTACCTGAAGGTAATTGAAAATATATGACAACGGTCAGCTTCAACAATCGATTATCAAATGGAATAATCGATTATTAATTAATTTCAAAACTCTGTCTCATATATAATCGATTATCAAAAGCCACAATCGATTATCATTTTATTTAAAATCACTGGGAGACATTTTTCTCATTCTAATCGATTACCATTAGTTCATAATCGATTTTTATGAGTTTTGAAAACTTTGCCTCAGTTAACAATCGATTATCATAAGTACACAATCGATTGTTATGCAGTTTGCAAAAACCTGATGTTAACTGACTTACTCACAATCGATTATCATTGATTCATAATCGATTGTCATGCAGTCTTGGCTTAGAGATACTCGATTATCATAAGTACATAATCGATTATCTTAGCCCAGATTTTTGAGGCATGTTTGGAAAACATTTTAACAAATGTAAATATGCATAGTTTAAAATCATTTGACACTTAATTTAAATATGCATGATTTTGGAAAAATAATTTTAGTAGAGAAGCCATGTTATGAGCCAAGTTGAGGAATCAAGATCACAATTAATATTGACTCAATTATAACATTTCTAAACTTTGTCTTGAGCTTCTTGTAATGCATCCATTTTGTGCTTGTCCTTGAGCACTGCTATATATCGCTTTTTGCTTTGTTTGACATTCATCAAAACCTACAAAAGAACACACGTTTAGTATATTGCATTTGAAACGTGTTTCCAACAGGTATGTTTAAAAGAGAGTTGAAGTTGCAGTAAGGTTTAGAAATGGCTTACAATTTAACCGGACGGTTTGAATACTAAAGGATGCAAGAGGAAATATTTAAAAGACCTTAAAGCATTAAGATTAGGCATGTAGAGTGTTTGAAACCATAGATTTAACATTTTAGCTAACCAAGTTGGATACTCTACCACTTGAAGAACTCTGGCTTTGACCGGCTTGGTAACCTGTTCTTTGATTTTTAATCTCAAATCTGGATTGAATTTTCTGAGCATATGTTTTACCAGAGGACATGCAGGATCTGTTGGCAGCTTGTGAGCGACGATGGATGTGCTGAGGCCAATCATATCGTCGTAAGACCATGCAAATATATCCTTATATTCCTTTAACAACTCTGTATATTACTCTTTCTCTGTCTGTGATAAGTGCACACTGATGCACGTTTCTTTGACATTCTCTGTGTCTTGCAAATTGAAAACTTCGGTTTCATCCAAGTTGTACTTAGGTGTATTCTAAAAATTCTCGGCCTCTCTAACAACCTCTTCGGGTATATCATCCTCATCTGAGTCTATGTCTGTTTGTTGCATAACCTCGTTACAAGTTACATTTGTTGGTTCATCATCAAGACATGTAACAGTAATGCTATGTGAAAATAAAGTTCATAGCAGAGAAAAGTAATGAATAGCGAGATATTTGATAAACTTAAAAAAATGCTTTTGATTAAATTCATAAATGTTCAAAACATCAGAGCTATTTTTAAAAGTAAAGACAAATGGGGAAAATAAAAAAAACAACTAAAAAAAAGATGCATGATGCTTGTTTAGCCTTGCTATCCCGAAGGTTTCCTGGCGATGGTGGTCCTAGTTGACCAATTGGTGATATTCACCCCTCGGTTCACAGTCTGAATGGAAGGGCCTTCCTCCCCTTCCTTTTCAAAAATCACACAACAGTCCATGTCCTCCAGAAACAGGTTCTTCATCACCGAAAGAGCCTCGTCTTCTTCTGACTCGTAGAGAGTGTCGTCTGGCTGAAATGTCTGCCCCAACTGAGGTATAGGTCATTCCAATGGGTAAAATGGGCAGTGTCGTTGTGGTTACCAGTTTTGAATTCTTGCCAAGTGTACTCGTACCCTAGTCCAAAGGTAGTACCATGTTTCTTCAACCGGATAGGTTTGGTGATACACTGAAGATTCTTACCAAGCCCTTTCCCTGGCTCATACCCACTCCAATTTAGATTGCTCTCGACCTTGTTGCCCCACCATTTGTCCTTTTCCACCGCGTCGACTCGCTCCATATGCTGATATGTTTCTCCGCCTATTCTTCTTCTGCCTCCAATCATCGGAATGGTCTGGAGACTATATATGGGGTTGCTACCATTGCCATGTATGATTACTTCCTGATGTTTCCATTCAAACATCACGGCCTGATGCAAGGTCGATGCCACAGCCCCAGCGGCGTGGATCCAGGGTTGTCCCAACAGTAAGTTGTGAGATGCTGGTATGTCGATGATTTGGAAATCAACATCAAACCAAGTGGGCCCATTTTCGAACACAGGCTAATCTCCCCGAGGGTGGACCTTTGAGAACCATCAAAAGCCTTAACATTAATAGCCCTATCCTTTATCACATGCAATCCTTTGCGTAACTTCTTAAGGGTGATTAATGGACAGATGTTGAGGCTAGAACCTCCGTCGACCAAGATCATGGTGATGAAATGATCTTCACATTGTACAGTGAATTGTAGTGCTTTTTTATGGCCGAGCCCTTCAAGCGGCAATTCATCCTTGTGAAAAGTGATTTTGTGACTCTCCAATACCTGCCCTAGCATATTTGCTAACACTCCTCCTGCTATGTTACTCAGGACATAAGCCTCGCTCAATATCTTCAACGGGGCGTTCTTATGTGCCTCGGAATTCTGCAGTAATGCCGAGATGGAAATCAGTGCCAGAGACTTATTTAGATATTTAACAACTGAATATTTTTTAGCCTGTACCTTCCTCCAAAGATAATCAGGTCCAGTTTTAATGGGATGTCCAGAGGCCTTCTTGCTGGACTCAGCTAGGTGCTCTGATGTGTATACCCTGCCTATTCTAGTCATACCTTGCGTGGCGATTGTTTCACCCGTATGTGATTTTTCTTTCCTTCTTGACTCGGCTGTGCAGTCCCAAGGTGTGGCATTTGACTGAAATGGGGTAATGTGTGACATGGTAACCGGAATGGGCACCCCTGGAGGCAACATAGTAACTTCAATCGGTGCGGGCATCTTTGGATTCCGAACTCCAACTCAATTGGTATTGGAACTTTTGTAGGAGGTGCCTCGAACTCAAATGGTACAGATATATTCACCACATCGTCCTCAGATGGCTGAATTTGAACAACAGTAGGATTAAGAGTGACCGCCGGCTTCTTGGGCTCATTTCCCTTAGATATCAAACCAATCAACCCTTCGGTGTCCCAGTCGTCTTCAATCTCAATCATGTGGATGCCTCAACCTTTATGGTCTAGCAGAGGGTTGTTATGAAAATTAGGAGCAAGCTCCTTAGATATGATGGCCTTGTTGTCAATTAAGGTCTGAATTTTGTCCTTCAACGAGCGGCACTCGTCGATGGTATGGCCCTTCATCTCTGAATTGTATGTGTAGGTTTTATTTGGGTTGATCCATTGGGAAGAGTTTTTTTGGGTTTTTGCTGGGATGGGTGTAACATATCCAGCGGCTTTGAGGTTCTCATACTGTTGGTCAAGGGTTCGGCAATAGCGGTGTATTGTCTGGGCGCTTTGTGGTCAAAATTTGGTGTTGGTCATCGGAACTTTTAGCGAGTAGGTGGTGATAGATAGTGAGGAGGTTGGGAGTTGTAAGCTTTGTATATAGGTGTGGGTTGGGAGTATCCTAGCAAAGTGGGCTGGTATGTTGGTGATGGAGATGTTTGGTAGACAGGATGTGGATTTTGATAGGTGGGTGAAGATGCTTGGTAGTTTAGAGACGGTTGGTATGTGAGTGGTGTTGGAGGATAGGGTTGATATTTCATGGGAGAGTGGTTTCTCTGCGCATCCATTACGGAGTTTATGTCCTTATTCTTCGACGTAACACCAGATTGCAAGGCTTTGTTGGTGGCCTGCAACGCCTCAATGTTAGTAACCATACTATTTTTGATCCCCTCTTCAATCATTTCTCATAGTTGAGGAAATTAGTGAATCTGCCCCTCTATGACCATCAATCTCTCGTAATACTGTGGGTCATGAGCACGAACGAAAAATCTATTCATTTGTTCTTCTTCCAAAGCCGTGATATTGGAAGCTTCCGACCTCCAATGAGTAGCGTACTCGCGAAAGGTTTCATTAGGCTTTTTCTTCAAATTTTTGATATAGAATACGTTTGGCCCATTCTCAATGTTGAATCGGAAACGATCCATGAAATCGGATGTCATGTTCACCCAGCTTGTCCACTTCTTCGCATCCTGGCTGATATACCAGGATAAAGCATCACCTTTCAGGCTCCTCATGAATATCTTCATGCGGATCTTTTCATCTCTACCAACTCCCACCAACTTATCGCAATACATCCAGAGGTGAACCTTAGGATCACCCTTACCATCGAACATTTCGAACATAGGAGGTTTGTACCCCTCTGGAAGTTCGACATCAGGTTGAACACAAAGGTCTTCATAATTCAGACTCTCCACACCCTTATCATCTTCTACGCCTTGAACCCTGCTAGTAAGTTTATTGAGTTCAGAAGCCAAGGTTTGAATAAGTGAGTCGGATTCTAAAACATCTGATATGGGCTGTGTATAGTACGACACAATATCCACAAAGATAGGGGTGTGTTGTTGGTTTGGAGCATTTTGAGGCTCAGGGATGAGCGGTGGAGCATTGTTGCCAGCTTGGGTTGGGATCTTCTGCGGAGGTGCAGGGACCTTGTTGTTGACATCTGCAGCAGCAAGGGAGATGGACAAGCTTTCCAAAATCAAGACCTAGTCTAGTTCTTCTCGAAACCTTAGAAAAGTTTGCTCCAAATAAGCAGCAGTGTCTTTGGTGATCGGGGTACCCTGGGAAGTTCCTTCAATTTCCTTTCTTGATTCATTATCTCCCATCTTTTCTTTGTTCCTGTTTCTGCATCTTATTGAGTATGGTGATGGTTCTAGAATGCACGAACAAACCTTCGGGGAGGGGATTAAAAAATAAAAGAAAAAAAGGTAAACAGCTACTGCGGATTCTGAGAAAGAAAACATTGTGGTATTTAAACACGTTGTTGCAAGAATATAAGTCGTGTCCTATTTGAGTGACTCATTGTGCCCGAGGTAGGCCTAGCGACAGATATGATTGTAGAACTTATAACACCAAATGCCTTCTTTTATTGACAGAAAATAGAACGAGTCAAAGCAAACTGAAAAAAAAAGAGAAATTGTCACTAATGGTCAAGGGCCTTATTACATCAAGAAAGCAGTAAAATCCTAACTACTTGGTCCTAGAAGGACCTTCCCAAGATTCGGATAAGCTTAATCAACGACGAATGAGCAACCGTGCAAGCTAACACCCTGCTAAGCTCAAAAATATCCAACCTCACAAATCAGTTGGATAAGGCCTGAACATCCAAAGCAAGTGGTCTCTGACTAACCGAAATATAGGCAAGACTGCCCATGCTAGCGGACTTCCTACTCAATGCATCGGCCACCATATTGGCCTTCTTCGGGTGGTATAAGATAGAAACATCATAGTATTTCAACAACACCAACCACCTCATCTGCCTCAAATTCAACTCCTTCTGTTTGAACAAGTACTGAAGGCTCTTGTGATCCGTGTACACCTCACACCTCACACCATATAAATAATGCCTCCAGATCATCAAGGCATGAACAATGGCTGCTAACTATAGGTCATGAACTTGATAAGTCTTCTTGTGGATCTTCAACTCCCTTAAAGCATACACTATGACTCTACCGTTCGGCATCAACACTATGCCAATCCCGATATGGGAAGCATCACAATAAACGGTGTAAGGCCCTGATCTCGTGGGCAAAACCAAAACCGGTGTCGTAGTCAAGGCTGTCTTGATCTTCTGGAAGCTCGCCTCGCACTCATCTAACAACCTGATCTGGGCACCTTTCTGGGTCAATTTAGTCATCGGGGCTACAATAAAAGGAAAACCCCTCCGCGAACCATCGGTAGTAACAAGCTACCACAAGAAATTATGCCTCCTTATTGCTAACCCCTGTTGAGGCCACTTCTTGATTGCCTCAATCTTCTTTGGGTCCACCTAAATACCCTATTCTGAAACCTCGTGACCCAGAAATGAAATAGAACTCAACAAAAACTCGCACTTCAAGAACTTGGCGTACAACTGACTATCCTTCAAACTTTAAAGAACTGTTTTGAGGTGCTGGTCATGCTCCTACTGACAGTGAGAGTATATCAGAATGTCGTCAATAAAAAAGATCACGAAAAGATCCAAATAGGGCCTGAACACTCGGTCCATAAACTCTATTAATTCCACTGGGGCATTGGTCAACCCAAATGATATGACAAAAAACACATAATGCCCGTACCGAGTACGAAAAGTTGTCTTAGGGACATCCGACGCCCTTATCCTTAGATGGTGATAACCAGATCTCAAATATATCCTCGAGAACACCCTAGCAGACTAAAGTTGGTCAAATAAATCATCAATCCTCGGTAGTGGATACTTGTTCTTTATCGTTACCTTGTTCAATTGATGGTAATCAATGCACATCCTCAACGACCCATCTTTTTTATTCACAAATAACACTGGCGTACCTTATGGCGATACACTAGGTCTAATGAAACCCTTATCAAGCAAGTCCTAAAGCTGGTCCTTTAACTCTTTCAACTCTGGCGAGGCCATGCGATATGGCGGGATGGAAATAGGATGAGTTCCCGAAGCCACATCAATACGGAAATGAATATCCTTGTCCGCATACCCGGCAGGTCTGAAGGGAAAACCTCGGGGAACTCCTAAAAAATAGGAACATAGTCAATAAATGGAACCTCTGCGCTGGTGTCACAAACATATGCCATATATGCTAGACGCCCCTTCTTGACCACACGTCAAGCCTTGACATTCGAAATAACACAGGCATAACCTGGGGTACCTCTCCATCAAGTCGGGGCAAGTCTAGCAAAGAAAAGGTCATGGTCTTGCCGTGACAATCCAAAATAGCATGATATTGGGACAACCAATCATCTCCAATATAACGTCAAAGTTCACCACATCTAAGATCAATAAGTAGACACGGGTCTCAAGACCTTTAAATACTACCACACGAACGATGCACTCAGTCGACCACTATAGAATCACCCACCGGTGTAGACACAAATACAGGAATACCCAAGGCCTTTCTAGGAATAACCATGATTCTACCTAAGAGGGTGTCCTATAGATCACCTACTACTTGAATCATGGGATGAGGACCTGCTTTTACGATTGAGCACCTCTCAACCTCGGGCAATATCTCCTGATGTGTCTGAGATCTACACACTTATAACACCCAGTTGAATGCGGCAATTGAGAAGACTGGGACTAACACTGACGCTTTGAATGAACTCCTTGAAGTCTCCTAAGCGGCAGTGCACTAATGGGCAACTAATCATAATAGTGCTACCAAGAACGGCTACCGCATGCGGTACTGTGTGAAACCTGAAGTGCTCATTAAAAGGTTCTCTGAGGGTGGCCTCTACCATATTAATCCCTACCTCTAGATGGGGTACGAATGAACCTACCAGAATGACGAGGCCTCTTATTTGAACCTTAACCACCTCCGCGTACAAGTGCCATCTCTATCTGGCAGGCTACATTGGCCGTTTCCGGAAAAGACATATCACTACCGCCTCTCAGAGCCATCTGAAGCTGGATCGCCTGAATCTACCCATCAATATATCTACACACCCTCTCCCACTTAGTGGGGAGTATGACAATAGCATGGTCTGCAAAATCAATAAACCGAGTCTCATGCTACGTGACTGTCATAGTAACCTGTTGAAGATGCTCAAACTGCCAGTGTAGGGCATCACGCTCAGTCACCGGGAGAAACTTCTCCAAGAACAACTCTGCAAACTGATCCCAAGTCAATAATTGTGACCCCGCTGGTCTAGATAAACAATAGTCTCTCCACTAAGTCTTGGCAGATCCTGCAAGCCGAAAAGTGATGAAGTCGACCCCATTGGTCTCCACAATACCCATAGTCTTGAGAACCTCATGGCAGCTGAATAAGAAGTCGTGGGGATTCTCTGTAGAAGCACCATAGAAGGTTGTGGTGAAGAGCTTGGTGAACTTATCCAGCCTCCACGATGCATCCGTTGACATCGCCGCACCATCGCTGGTCTGAGCTGGAATACCCGGCTAGGCTGCAACAACTGGCTGAACTACTGGAACCTAAGTCTAAGGAGCTACCTACTCCATAGTACGCATAGCGGGAGTCTGAAATCCTCCCACAACCTGAGATGTGGCTGGTGCTATGGGAAGCAAAATCGCTCTAGAGACACTCTCCATAAAGCCTACCAGTCGGACCAAAGCGTCCCCGAGTACTAAAGTATCTATGAAACCATCTAGGACATGAGCTGGGCCTACTGGAGCTGCTGGAGCTGGAACGTCCTCACCATAGTAAACGTGAGGCTCCACCACTGGAAATGCCGCTCGGGGCTGAGCTCTCTGCCCCAACCTCGTCCTCTCGCACCGGCTCGACCTCGCCCTTTGCCCCTGATAGGAGCTATTGTTGGGGGCTCATGCTACTACGCGGTAGATGAGGACGCACGTGTTCTCAACATCTGTGAAAGAATAGAGTAGAATGACAATCAATATTTGGGAAACAAATTCACACGACAAGAATGAACAAAGTGAATTTTTTTCCTACCTCTGTAGCCTCTGGGGGATAAATACAGACGTCTCCATACCGATTCCTGAGACTCTACCGAGTTTGTCCGTGAGTTGCGGGACCTGTGTAACCTAGTGCTCTAATACCAACTTGACATGACCCAGATTTCCCACCTTCGAGGGTCGTGATCGCGCCTACTAATAGGAGATAGGCAAGCCAAATATCAACTACTTCTTTAGCAAACATCAACAGTATTAACACCATTAAAATATTTACCAATAAAGCGGAAGTCTCAATTATAATTTATTGAAAGAAATGCAGAAGCTTAACAAAATGCTCTACCCAAGATTGGTATCACAGTACTCAAGAACTTCTAAGATTTTACTAAATACAACCGTCTGAAAGAAGATCATAATAGTGTGTTTCAATACAAAACTAACAAACTGAATAATAATAGAAGAGACTTCGGACCTGCGGACGTCAGTATGGCTACCTCAAGAGTCCCTGGACAGAAGGATTTCTACCGGCCTAGTAATGATGCGGTCCAAAAGCTGCGTCCTGATCTATGCAAAAGAAATGCACAAAAGATAGCATCAGCACAATCTACCCCATGCTGGTAAGTGCCTGGCCTAACCCCGGCGAAGTAGGGAGGAGGCTAGATAGGACCTACCATAAATTAAAGAGGGGGGAAACGTGCCGTAGGGTATGACAATATAAACATTTAAATCATCGGTAAACAAATAAGAACGAAAAATAACAACTGATAAGGAAAACACAGAAAATCCATATATACGAAAACCACACACTCAATCCATACTCAGTTGCGGTGCGCAACCTGATCCTTAAATATATCCGTTGCGGCAAGCAACCCGATCCTCAAATATATCCATTGCGATGAGCAACCCGATCCTCAAATATATCTGTTGCGTTGAACCCGATCATCAATATTCAACAGTATGAACTCACCCAAACGACAATCGCAACTGACGTGCAAGGGGAGTAACAGCAATATGCAAAGAGTTTCGACAAGGGAACACAATTAATAGCCCAAACTCCCCAGCCATAAAGGAAAATAATAAATGCTTAAATCCCGACAAGAGGAGACAATTCAACCAACAAGTCCCAGCAATGGAATACACTTCCTCTTTTAACTCATTTACATCTCAACTACCACTTCATAAGGAATTATCAATTAAAGAGCTCAATTGTATCACATCTAAATAATTAAAAGCAATTACGACCCACAGTGCATAGATAACTGTCACCATGCCTATACACCGTACTCCATAATTATCACGTAGCAAATGATATCGTGCTCCTAATCCCTCAAGCCAAAGTTAGAACAAATATTTACCTCGGTTCGATAATAGCAATCAAGCCTCTAACATCGTCTTTCCTTTAGAATCCAACTCCGAAACAATGATATCTAGCAATAACTAGTTCAATATTATCAATAATGGCTCAAAGACACAAATCCATAGCCTAAAATGAATTTACTATAATTCTTCAAAAATACCAAAATCCGACCACGGGCCCTAATGGTCCAAACTCAAGGGTGAGACCAAAACTCAATCACTCATAACCCCACGAGTTCAAATATACAATTTGTTTTAATATTCGACCCGAAATTGAGGTTGAATTGCCAAAAATCCCAAAACCCCTAGTTCTACCCAAATCCTCAATTTTCTACTTTGATTTCATGATTTAGGGCTAGCAATCTAGTAATTAGAGGAAGAAATAATGAGGAAATGATGTTAATATTACTTACCTAAAGAGTTACGGAGAAAGGAGCTCTTGAAAATCGCCTATGGAGAATTTGGGAAAGATTGTGTGAAAATGGGGAAGAATCCCGTAACTTAAGGTTATATTTTTAATTAATAAACACTGGAGCCAATTTTCTCTATGCGTTCACGATAACTGTGTAGCGTTCGCGATGAAGAAGGTCTGGGAAGCTATCAGATTCCCTATTGAGACTATGGAACACAAAGAAGGAAGGAAGGGGGTCCTGGGGTTTTCCTATGCAATCGTGAGAAGGGTTCGCGAATGCGGTAGAGGAAAAATCTGTACTACATGAACACGGGGTACTATCCGCGAACGCGATGAAGAGAAGAAGTCAAAGCTTCGCGAACGCGTGGTCTTGGACGCGAACGTGAAGGAGAGTCTGGTTGATCTATGCAAATGCTAGCCTAGAGCTGCGCTCCCGAAGGGTAAAAATAGTCTGCAACAGGGAATGAAAATCTGATGTATTTACAAGTGAAAAAAACATCCCGAACCACCCTCGTAATCAGTCCGGAGTCACTACTGAAAAATTGTCCTACGGTAACGCATGAAAAACTGTTCCCACAGACTGTATAATTGTTGCCATAAACGGTGTAAAGATTGTTCCATCACCCACCTTGGCAATAGGTGTATGGGAACGGTTCTTGCAATGGTTTCCGTCGTCGTGGCTATAGATACGTCTATCACAACAATTTTCCCTTTCCCTATTGGAATGATTATTTTTTCAAATTGAACAGTTTAATACCGTTCCTATTTTGTGTATGGAACAGTTCTTTACCGTTGTCGTATTATTTAATAGAAGACTTATGTAACCTGTTGTTATGGTTATGCATGGATATAACAACGGTTCCTATAAGCTATCGCAACGGTTTTTAGGATTTATTGCAACGGTTTGTATTGTATAATGGAACATCATTCTGTCCTATTGCAACAGCTCTAGTAGGATATTGTAACAGTTCGGTTAAAACAAAAATATAGCACCAGTTATTAATAAATATTTATATATATATATAATAAATTATAGTAATATACAATTTAAATAAATCATAAAATAAAACTACTAATAATATAATTTATCCATGTTCTATCCCAAATGCATAAGTTTAATACATTTCAAGAGAGTAAGTTTTAAAAATATTGATAACAAAAGGTTGTTATAGAACATTCATCTATAGCAATTCAAAATTCATGTAAGGTCTAGTTCTTCACTTCCATCATCTTCTTCAATTTCTTGATCTACTCCACCTACAAAAAAGGATAAATAAAGCTATTACTCTTCACGACAACTACTCGTTTCAAAAGCCAAAATGGATTTTCTTGATATAATTCAACATAATCTAAAAACTGTCATATACATGAATGATTTAAAAAATTAGTCAAGCTAGGCCATGAATTAACTCTAATCTTCTTTACTTTTCATTTCATCGTATATAAAAGTGTAGAAGACAGTTCATTCTTCAGTTTTGATGAATGTTCATGGTAATTTTAGCAACTTCAATTGTTTCTATTAAGACATACATGATGTAGTCCAACGCATACCTCTTGTCAACGGCTTAGACATAGTAATTCGAGTAGAAGTTCTGACTATCTCTACGAGAATTTAAAATAAGATAATAGGATCATATATAGCAGATCAGGAAGACAATTTATTCTTCAGTTCTGAAGACACTACTTGTTACAAAATTCACCTCCTAATATAGAGTGAAGAAAGCATTGAACAATCCTTTTTCGATTCACTGGCAGAGATCCCTGAAGCAACAACACAACACATGTGCAACAAGAGAAGGGAACAACAATAAGTGAACCTGAAAAAGGGTCTTTGAAACCTTCTGGATCAGAACAAAAACAGCAGCAGATCTTGAAGAGATGATAACAAGCAAACAAAAATGTTCAAACTGTGCCAGCAGTTCCATGTCACTTTGTGAGAGTATGCAACTCAGTAGTATGTCACTTTGTGAGAGTATGCAACTCAGTAGTATGTCACTTTGTGAGAGTATGGAACTCAGTAGTTCGAACAAAAATGTTCAAACTGTGCATTAACAATAAAAAAAAAATGTTCAAAGTGTGCATTGACTGAACAAATCAAACAGTTGGAAACCATAATCTCTCAATACTTAAAAGTATACAACTAGTTCCTAGGTGGAAAGCGCATACTCACAGCTACTGAATTAATAAGAGATTCAACAATCAAGTGAAATATTCCCACTACAATCTTCTAATGCTAATGTATTCAACGGGTGTCTAGGTGGATGTTGCATAGTCACAGCTATTGGTGGTCAATGTTATCATGCTTGTCAAAGAAGTATGAGCTATATACTGTGGTCTTATTTATGCTTTTGTAACTTCTTAGAATTATCTTCACTTCAATATTTTCGTCTAATTTCATCAACATAGTAGTGAATAAGTCAAAATAAAAATTTTAAACTTCGTGTCAAACACCCTTTCACTAACAGTAATCTAACATATAAGTCAAATTAACATGTTAAAGTTGAGTCTACTCATGAAATGTAGTCATATAAACGGAAGCGACGGAGTAATTAGCTAATTATTTACAATGAGTGGAGATACATCAGCTGATGGACGACAAGCTCGCTTGACAACATCAGCAACAGTGTCCAGCTCTTAATAATACTTGGTTTTCTGCTTGGGGAACGGAATGCTAAAACTCTACCTGAAAGGAGAGAAAGCAGACACACACACATAGAGATTTAGAGAAAAATTACAGAGTATCAATCAATTCAATTATCCTAATTGATGCCGATTATATGAACATAAAATTTGAGAAAAAAATAAGCAGAGAGGAGTCAACTCTAAGAGACCTAACGACGACGAAATATCGGAAGTTCAACCAAACTAAATGAAAGATATTTCAGACTAACGGTTGGTCCTGCTACCGTCCAAACATCTTCTGTATTTCAAAGGTAATACAATGAAAGGAGCGTAAAATATTGCTTTATAATGTGGGATGCACAATGTTTTTCCCTAGAAGCAATAGCTTACCATTGGCTAAGATTAATCTATTTGAGAAAGGAACCCAATAGAGCAAGCAATAAGACAGACACTTTAAACCTAAAATTGAAGAATTTACTGTTGGTTATAAGAAGATGTAAAATTGAAGAAAAATGAATGATTAAAGGAAAAAACCCAAATTAGATAACAATACTTACTGGAAAAATATATAAAGAGTTGAATCTCCAATTCGTTTGGACGGGTTCTCCGATTCGATTGGAATTTGGGGAAGGTCAGTATGAGCTTTGAAATAAAACTATAAGAAGTTGAATCAACACTTTGGAGGAATGAATCTTTGACAGGCTAAAAGAAAGAGATTTGGTTTTAAGCTTCTCCGATTCGATTGAAATTTGGGGAAGAGATTTCGGACTTTGGATGTATCGCTTTGCTGCTAGCCCATGGACATACGCGACTTCTTACAAAGAAGAGTAAGGTGGGTGGGTTTAATTACTAGGAAAGGGGGAAAAGGGATTTAATTAACTTTAATTTATATTTATATTATAAAATTAATTAAAAATATAAAAAAACAAGTGTTGATTTGGCGGATTTGAGGCTTTTACATGAGGAGGGAATGAAGACCGTTCCAATTAAAAAATTTTACTCCTTAATCATTCCCATAAATATATATAATGGAACGGTTTCTAGATCCGTTGGGGAAAAATCTTCTATGGCAACGGTTCAGTTACAATTGCAACGGTTTTAAAGTGTACTGACACGACCCCAAATGCTGTTGCAACGGCGGAACGATCACAGTAGCCGCCAACAAATCCGTAGCCGTAGGCCCATTTTCTAGTTGTGAGTCTTCGGGGCTCCCAACCAAACACACATACTAACTAAATAACATCCTATGAACTTAGTCGAGCGATAAATCGCCAAAATAACATCAAATTCAATAAATTAAACCCCAAAATCATCATTTCCGATTTCAAAGTTCAAAAACCTTAACTCTAGATATTTAGGTCCGAAACACGTCAAACGACGTTCGATTTTGACCAAATTTTATAAGAAGCGCTTAACACATATTTAAGACCTGTACCGGGCGGTAGAAACAGAATACGAGCCCGATACTTATATGGTTGTTATTTATGGTAGTTACTGTATGATATTATTACATGCTATTTTATTTATGTTTCTTATGTTTAGATAATTGTTTACGCTATTTCTGCTGGAGTTACTAATGCTCTTTTGTTTTTGTTTTTCCTTTTCTTCACTGAGCCGAGGGTCCATTGGAAACAGCCTCTCTGCCCTTTCGGGTAGGGGTAAGGCTCGTCTACAAATTACCCTCCCCAGACCCCACTTTGTGGGACTATACTGGGTAGTTGTTTTTTTTTAATTTCAATTTTCCATATTATTTTCGAATAAACATCTTTCAAAAATTTCGTACTCTGGCTTACCACCTTGGATTTCGATTTCGGAAATACGCCCGAGTCCCATATTTTCGTAGGAACCTCCCAGGACCGTCATATAACGCGTTCGGGTCCATTTACCCATAATATTGACCAAAGTCAATTATATCAATATTAATACAAAAATTCTTCAAATTTTCCACAGAATTCACATATTCTAACATAAATGTTTTTTGGCATCGTGCTTGGACTGTGCATGCAAATCGAGACAACTAAAAGCAAGGTTTTCAAGTCCTTCGAAGCATGAAAAAAGGGAGAATTACGGTGATGAACCTTTGGGTTAGTTACATGATTCGAGAGAAATTATGAGACATAGTATTTTTCACACTTTTTTGGAAAAAGCTAATATACTCTTAACATTAACAAATTAGTCAAATTAAAATATGATAGAGGAGAATTATTTACAGAAATTACTCGTGTTGATGTTTACTCCTAAAACGGTAGAGTTGAATTTGTAACGTAGTTTAAAGACAAGTGAATCGATTCGATCCCAAAATTATAAATAAATTAAATAAATTCAAGACTTAGCACTGTACTCGAGTTAAGGCAGCAAATACCTTGTTTCCAGGAGCAAAGTTTCCAAAGATTGTAATACGAATACTAAAAAATAAATTATTATTGAGCTCTTGAATAGTATATAGCATAAGTTTGTCAGAAAATTTACGTATGTGATAATGGCTGTTGAAGTCATTGTTTGTAGTTGTACCTCGGAACGAGGTCGTAGGATCAAGTCCCTCTTAAATGACAATTATGGGGGCCGCTGATGAATGTGTAATGCCATGCTATGAAATGCCAAAATTCTCTATAACAAATTGTGTATTTAATACTGCAGAATATTCTTCATTGAATTCTATCTGGTGGCAGACATTCATTTATCTTACATAGCAATATATCCTTAGGGGTCTTCCTTGTGCCAACCGAAGCTGCTTCCCCCGTTCTTGATTTATACTTGTCTCGCTTTCTGCCCATCTCTAGTTAGGTGTAGCTTTATTATACAAGTATTTAATATGAACCTATTTTATCCCATACATACAGTCCCCCTTTCCGTTGGCACATCTTTGTGTCATCGGGAGGTTAGCCAAGATACCTTTCTTGGCAGAAATCTTTTGGATATCCTCTTAAAAGTTTCTAATGCTGGATTACACGCACATCTATCCGTATTTAACGCCCCGAACACGCGTCACTCAACAATTTAACAATACTTTTGTCTGTTCTCAAGGTAATCATTGCGACAATTTTAGCCTCCTATTCCTTTACTTATACGCCTTATTCTTTTTCTTTTACACTTCACAATTTTTCGAACTCTCTCAGCTACTTTTTCTCAACTCTTTCTTGCTTTCACTCTTCCTTAACCTTCTTTATGGAAGAATTCTTACTTTCTTCGGCTAACCATTGCCTCCTTCTCCAAGAACAGTAGCTACCAAAGATATCACCAATGATGTTGCCATTTATATGGTGAGCACCTAGGTTTTTTTTAATTGGAAATTTTGACCTCAATTTGAGGTCCTATTTCAAAAAAAATTATATATTTGGGTTCATGGGGAAATAGGTAATCAGGATTTTGTTCGAACCTCGGGTCTTGACCATGTGATCCCGGGGGCAATTTTTTAATTTTTGGGTAATTAATTTTTATGCATTCAAATACATTCATTTAGCATTTATTGATGTAGTTAAGTAACTTGTGACTAGATTGGAGCGGAATTGTAGTAGAATCGAGGGGTAAAGCTATACTTGAGGCTTGAGTTGAGTTTAAAGCATCGAGATAAGTGTTCAATCTAACCTTAGCTTGCGGGATTAGGAGATGAGTCATAATTGCTACTTGTTTTGTGTTGACTACGATGTATAGGCATGCTGACGTGTATCTACACGTTGGTGTCTAGCACGACCGTGAATCTTTAAATTGTGAATAACTAGATTCTTGATATATCTTTCAATCCTTAGTGATGAATTCTCATTGTTGTGAAATATTTTAGGAAAGAATTATTATTCTCATGAACATTGAGAAGCGTTGACTCCATTTGTATAATGAATTGTAAAAGTATAAGTAATAATTAAAACTCTAGAGTATTGGATCGAGTTGTAAAGTGACTTGTGAAGTAAAAGTGATAAAGAGAAGTGTTAATTATGTTTTTCCCTTTCCGGGCTATTGTTGAGTTGTGGTTCTTTTCCATTAGGTTCTTAGTTGATATTATGGATGCTTAGGTTGATGATTCATTGTGCTAGGTGTTGTAATAAGTTCAACCATAATTGAAATAGTTAGATGTGGTGATGAATTTTGTTATAGCTGAGGTATTCGGTGTTATAACAAGTTTAGATTTAGCCGAGGTAGTAAGGAGTTGTAATTAGTGTAGATATAGTTGAGGTAGTAAGGTGTTGTAACAAGTTTTCTTATAGTTGTTTCTCCCATACCGGAATAAATCGAATTATCTTGTTTCCTTACCGGGGTTTTTGATTTTGATATTATTGTTTCCCTTGCTGGGAAGTTATTACTTTGCTTTGTTCCCTTGTCGAGAAGTTATTACATTATTTTGTTCCCTTGTCAGTATCATATTGTATATTCTGTGGATGAAATAGGAGCGGGTGATACGCGTACCATAAGTGAAATTGAAAAGTGAGCGGGTGGTACGACTTCTACAAGATATTGAAATGGGAGCGGGTGGTACGCCTACCAAGAGATATTGAAATGGAAGCGGGTGGTACGCCTACCGCAAGTGATATTGAAATGGGAGGGGGTAGTACGACTACCACAAGATACTGAAATGGGAGCGGGTGGTATGCATACCACAAGTGATATTGAAATGGAAGCGGGCGGTATGCCTAACACGAAATATTGAGAAATGGGATTGGGTTGCACGCCTGCAACGAGATGAGCATTAAAAGTGAAAGTTGTATTATCTATTCTTATCTATGTTAGTAGCTTTACAGTTGGTTCCATTGTCACTTCTGAGAATACTGTTTATTTTGCTATCCCCTGAGCGTGTTTCCCCTCCCCACTTTTACCTGTTCTTATTATTTTCTTCGCCGTATATTATTTAACTACGCAGGTTTATCTGCAGTTTGGTCCTAGCATCGTCACTACCTCGTCGGGGTTAGGCCAGACACTTACCAACACACATGGTCGGTTTTGCTGGTGCTATATTCTATGCTCTTTTGCACAGATCCAGGTGTTGGAGCAGAATTTGACTAGTAGCAATTGTCTGGGAGCGAACCTTTAGTTCCGAGACACCAAGGTAGCTTTGCAGGAATCCGAAGGCTCGTTGTATCCTCAGTCCTTATTTATGTTATGTTATCTCTTATATTCGAAACAGACAATGTTACTCTCTTTCATACGGTTGTATGTAGTGAATATTAGTTGTCCGTGAAAGTTGTGACACCAGTTCTGGGTAGAAGCATATGTGGATCTTCCTTATTATCTTAGTTTATTTCGTTCAAGTCTTCTACTAAATTTTTAATTCCTCTATTTTTTAAATTATTATTTCCTACTAAATTAATTGGTAAAAATGGATCTAAAACAAAGGTACCTATGGATTCAAAATGTGTGGCTTTCCCAGCTTCTACGAGTAAGCACCAATACCGATGGTAGAAAATCCCGATCATGACAAGTTGGTATAACAGCACTAGATTACATAGGCCTCACGACTCACAGACAAGATTAGTAGAGTTTGAGGGATCAGTATGAAGACGTCTGTATTTATCCCCTAGAGGCTAAAGAGTTACGAAACGTTTTGCTTCTATTCTTCCATGTCATGCAATTATATTCTCTCAATACTAATTCGAAACCTCTACTCTTGTTCTTTTGCAAAATGGCGAGGTCTTTTACCGCTTCATCAGCTGAGCAACAACACACACTAGTGATTGACCAGCTTCGTCTTCGGAGGACTTGAAGAGGTAAAGGTATTAGGGATGGAGGTAGAGATGCTAGAGGTGGAGGTAAAGGTATTAGACGTGGATGTATAGATGCTAGAAGTGGAGGTAAAGGTATTAGAGGTGGAGGTGCATGTATTGTTCTGGTATGTGGTAGAGAAGCTTCGATTTTATTTTACGCCGTATCTAGTCATGCCTAGTAATTCTTTGAGCGCCTTATTTATGTGTCTCGCTGCTGGGTGATTCTATTGTGGTCGACTAAGTTCATCATTCCTCTGTTGCGGTGATTGAGGGTCTTGACAACTATGTTGATTTGTTACTTTTAGACATGGTCGACTTTGACGTTATATTGAGAATTGATTAGTTATCCTCGTACCATGCTATCTTGAGTTGCATGCAAATATCGTGACTTTAGCCTTACTAGATTTGCCCCATTTAGAGTGGAGAGGGACTCCAAGTCACTCTACAGAGTGTTATCTTATATATGAAGGCTCGGCATATCGTCAAGAATGGGGTGTTGGGCTTATTTGGCTTATATGCGTGACTCCAGTGGTGAGGTTCCCTCTATTGATTTGGTATCCATGGTTTGTGAGATTCCGAAGGTCTTCCTTTCACACCTGTGGGGGATCCCACATGACAGGACATTGATTTTAGCATTGATGTAGCCTTGGGCACACATCCTATTTCTATTCCACCATATCATACGGCCCCGCTGGAGTTGAGAGAGTTAAAGGAACAGTGGCAGGATTTGCTTGAGAAAGGTTTCATTAGACCAAACAATTCGCCTTGGAGTGCGCCGATGTTGTTTACGAAGAAGAAGGATGGTTCGATCAAAATGTGCATTGATAATCGGCAATTGAACAAGATTACAATCAAGAATAAATATCCATGTCGAGGATTTATTATTTGTTCAATCAGCTTCAGGGTGCCAAGGGCGTATTTTCAATGATATACTTGAGATCTGGCTACCATCAGTTGAGGATTACGACATCTGATTGCCTAAGATAGTCTTTCTCACTCGGTATGGGCATTATGAGTTCTTGGTTATGTTATTCGGGTTGACAAATGCCTCAACAAGTTTTATGGATTTAATGAATCGCGAATTCAGGCTTTATTTGGATTCGTTCGTGATAGTCTTTATAGATGATATTTTGATATATTGCCAGAGCCGGAAGGAGCACGAGCAATATCCTAGAGTAGTTCTTCATACCTTGAGGGATAGTCAATTATATGCTAAGTTCTCAAAGTGCGAGTTCTGGTTGAGTTCAGTTGCATTTCTTGGTCATTCTATATTAGCAAAGGGTATCCATCTTATTCCAAGGAGGATCGAGGCAGTCAAGGACTAGCCTAGACCAGCATCAGCTACCCAGATTCGAAGTAGCTTGAGATTGGCAGGATGCTATGATCGGTTCGTGGAGGGATTTTCATCCATTGTAGCCCCTATGATCAGGATGACCAAGATAAGGGCCCAGTTCATATGGTCGGATGAGTGTGAGGCGAGCTTTTAGAAGCTCAAGATGGCTTTCACTATGGAACCAGTGTTATTTATTCCCATAGGTTCAGGGCCTATACAGTCTATTGTGATGCATCTCGTACTGGAGTTGGTGCATTGTTGATGCGGGATGGCAAGATCATTGCCTATGCTTCGTGGCAGTTGAAGATTCGTGAGAAGAACTATCTGGTCCATGCTTTGGATTAAGTAGCCATTGTTCACGCGTAGAAGATCTGGAGGCATTATATGTATGGCATATCATGTGAGGTGTTGTGATGACCCAAAGGGTCATCACCTATTTACTCATCCATTATGTGTCGCCGAAGCCTTGAAAACCTCATTTAGGATTTTCTCAATTTGTGTGCGCAGTTCAGGTGCGTTAACGGAAATATTAAATATGAATTCCGTGAGAAAATGGTAGATTTTGCTATTAAAATGATTAAATTTGACATCGGTCAACAATTTGTGTAAATGGACCCGGTCCCATGATTTGACAGTCTCGGAGAGCCGAAAGGAAATATGGAATATGGGCGTATGCCCAGAATCAAATTCGGAGGTCCCAAGCACGAGAAATTTTTTTTGTATGAAATTGTTTTTTAAATTAATTAAGGAAAATAGAAATGAAACTTAATTTAAAGACAATGGTATCGGTCCCGTTTTTTGGATTCAGCGGCCGGTACAATTCTTTTATATGATTTAAGCACTTTTTGTAAAGTTTGGTTGAAAATGGAAGTCGTTTCACGTGTTTCAGACTTAAAATGGAAAATTTGGTGTTCTATGAAAATTTGTAAGAAATCATGAGTTTTGGGGCTTCATTCGAGGTATATGATGTTATTTTGGTAATTTGATTGCACGAGTAAGTACGTAGGATGTTTTTCAGATTGTGTGTATGTTCGTTTTGGAGCCATGAGGGCTCAGGTGAGTTTTAGATAGGTGTGAGAGTGCTTTTTTGAACTTTGGAAAATCTGGCATCTCAATCCTAATATCTTCGCATTTGCGAAGAAATCTCAATAATGCGATTCCTTGATCGAAAATGCGAGAAAGGGGAAATTCTGCATGGGTCGCAAATGCGATGGGGTCGATCCCAAATGCGACATAGTCGATCGCAATTGCGAAGTTTGGATTTTTGCACAGTGTTCGCAAATGCGAACTTAACTTCACAATTCCCAGATTAGCAGGGGTTGCGAACCCCAGTTCGCAATTCCTATATCCGAGGCCCAACAATTTTATAATTAGTCGAATTTTGAACCCTTTTCTTAATTCTATCAAAACCCAATCACACTTAAGCAACTTGTAAAGAACAAGACTTCTTCCAAATCATGTGTAAGTCAATTTTTACTTAATTCCTTCAATCTATAACATTATTAAATATGTTTTTAACTTAAAATCAAGGATCTCCATGGCTGAAATCAGGGATTTTGAGAAGAACTTAGGTTTTTTCTAAAATTATGGATTTGGACCTCAATTTGAGGTCCACTTTTAAAACAAATTACATATTTGGGTTTGTGGGGGAGTGGGTAATCGGATTTTTGTTAGAACCTCGGGTTTTGACCACGTGATCCTGAGGTCATTTTTGGGAAAAACTTTGAGAAATTTATTTTTATGCATCCAAATTGATTCATTTAGCATATATTTATGTATTTAAGTAATTTGTGACTAGATTTGAGCGATTTGTGGTGGAGTCGAGAGCTAAACCCATAGTTGAAGCTTGATTTTAATTCAAGGCATCGAGGTAAGTGTTTGTTCTAAACTTAGCTTGAGGGAATAAGAGTTGATTCTTGTTTGCTACTTGCTAATTATCGAGTACGGTGTATAGACATGGTGACGAGTATTTATGCATTCGTGCCTAGCATGACCGCCAGTCCGTTTATTTTGATTATCATGATTTTGATATAATTTTCATGCTTACTTAATGCTTTCTATATGTGCTAAAGAACATGTGAAAGACATTATGATCATTTAACTTCGAGGGGCATTGTCTCGGGTTGTGATACACATTGAAAAGGTATATGAGATCATTGGATTATTTGGAGCATTGGATCAAATGATAAAGTAAATTATGAAGTAAGAAATGACAGAAAAAGAAAGAGTTATTGGTTTATTCCCTTTCCGGGATGTTGTGTTGTTTGGTTGATTTTCTCCTTTGCCACGATACTGAAATTGTTGCTATTATTCCCTTGCCGGGATTTAACTGTTTAATTGTATTTTGTTGCCGGGATTCCTATCATTATTTGTTTACTTTGTTGTACCTTATTAGTGATTATTGTTTGGCTGATGAAAGAGTGATAAAGCATGAAGGGTTATGCCGTGTACTGTTTTATATTGTGATGAAAAAGGGTAAAGCACGAAGGGTGGTGTCCTGACGTACGATATATCATTCCGTACTGATATCTATTGATTATATATATTGTGAGGAAGGAGAGTAAAAGCACGAAGGGTGACGTTGTGTACAGGATTTACTGGTACGATCGATTTGGTGAGGACGAGAGTAAAAGCACGAAGGGTACAAGGGTAATGCCGTGCAAGTTTGTGATTTCTGATTCTGTTTAAGATTCTAGTTTTGTTGTTTCCATTTTTTGATTGAGAATTCCTATTTGTAACTGTTAGCTCCCCACATCATATTCCCTCTTCTTTCATTGACCATCTACTTCCCGCATTTCTTCCTCTTGTATATATATATATATATATATATATATATATATATATACTTGAATTGTACATGTTTATCTAGTAGTTTCGTCCTAGCCTCGTCACTACTTCACCGAGGTTAGGCTAGGCACCTACCAGCACATGAGGTCGGTTGTGCTGATACTACACTCTGTGTTATTCTACATAGATCCAGGATTTGGGCAGCAACAATAGTAGTGAGGGAGCATTCCTTCAGTCTAGAGAGTTACCGAGGTAGCCTTGCAGGCGTCCGCGGGCTCCGCATCTCCTTTATCCTTCTTTTCAATTTGTTAACCCTTGTATTTCGGAAAAGTTTTCACAACTCTTTCAAACATTGTATTTAGTAAAATCAAAGTAGTTCGTGAGATATGTGACACCAGGTTTTGTGTAAAGGATTATATTGAACTTCCACCCTTTTATTTAGCTTTCTTTTTTATTAAGTCTTCTGCTTTATTGTTTGCCTTCAGAAGTTTCATTTTATCATTGTTAATTGTGGAAAAGATAATTAAGTTGTCTTGCCTAGATCCCATTAGTTTGCCCCATCACGACCACGGGGGTGTTAAATCCGGATTGTGACAAGTTGGTTTCAGAGCACTAGGTTACATATGTCTCACAACTCTTAGACAAACTTTGTAGAGTTTGTAGGATCGGTGCAGAGATGTCTATATTTATCCTCAGAGGCTACATAGTTAGGAAAACCTTCAAATTTTCTCTCTCTTGTCATAATGTATTGTTCCTCAAATATTGATTACCTAAGAGGCTACATAGTTAGGAAAACCTTCAAATTTTCTCTCTCTTGTCATAAGGTATTGTTCCTCAAATATTGATTACCTTTCTACTATGTTCTTTCGTAGATGGCGAGAACACGTACTTCCTCTTCTGCCGCCTAGCAGCATGAGCCCCCAGCAGTAGCTCTCACTAAGGGTAGGGGCTGAGGCCATGCTTGTGGGCCAGGTAGGGGCAGAGCTCTGCCCCGAGTAGTAGCCTAGTGGCAGAGTCTCAGGTTGATTATGACAAAGAGGTTCCATCTCCAGTAGCTCCGGTTGGCCAAGCTCAGGTCCCAGAGGGGTTTATTGCTACCTCAATTCTTCAGGATGCTCTAGTCTGATTGGTGGGCCTCATGGAGAGTGTCACCCGAGCGGGATTTATTTTAGTAGCACCAACCACTTCTCAGGATGGAGGAGGGATTTCGAATCCTACTGCATGCACTCTAGAGTAGGTAGCTCCCCAGGTTCATGTTATATTGATTTAGCCAGTTATGTCAATTTAGCCGGGTGTAGTGACTCGACCGACGATGATGCAACTATGTGCGCAGATGCTCTATGGAGGCTAGATAGGTTAACGAAGCTCTTCATTACCATATTCTGCGGTGCTTCCTCAGAGGACCCATATCATTTCTTATATAGCTTGCACAAGGTTCTTTGGAACATGGTTATTGTTGAGACCAATGCGGTCAATTTTGCTGCCTTTCGCCTATCTGGATCCTCCAAGACTTGGTGGAGAGATTATTGCTTAGCCAGACCAGCAAGGTCATCGTCTTCGACTTGAGAGAGGTTTTCAGAGTTATTTCTTGAGAATTTTCTCCCTGTTACTCAGAGATAGGCTCTTCAGAGGCAGTTTGAATGCCTCCACCAAGGTTTCATAAGGTCACTTAGTATGGGACCAGGTTCTTTGATCTATCTCACCTTGATCTTGTTATACTCCCCATAAAGAGAGATAGGGTGTAGAGGATTATTGATGCTTTGATTCAGCCGATTCGTCTCCAGGTTGCTAGGGAGACTGGGAGTGGGATAAACTTTCAGGAGGCAGCCAATGTGGCCCGGAGAGTTGAGATGGTTCTATCACAGGGAGTTGGTTATAGGGCGGATAAGAGACCCCGTCAGCTGGGGGTAGAGATTCTTATGGTATAGGCCATCCTCTTAGGCCATTTCAGTCAGCTATCTAGGCCTCTAATGGTATTTCAAGTGGTCGTGGTTCTCAGCCACATTATTTTGATCAGCAGCATTACAGTACACCACCACCACCTTTTAGCGCACCACTGCTTCTGAGTTTTTGAGGTAGTCATTCGTGTAGACAGGTTCAATCTTAGTTCCCTCAACAGGCGAGGGTGCTACACATGTGGTGATCGTAGTCACATTGTAAGATTTTGCCCTCGAGCGCTAGGCAGTTCATAACAGTAGGGTTCTCGTGCCATGGTAAAGGCACCAGGTTATCCACAGCTTGCCCAGCCAGCTAGAGGTGGGGGTAGAGGTGCTAGAGGTGGAGGTAATGGTCATAGAGGTGGAGCTCAGGACGCTAGGGGTGGAGGCCAACCAACAGTCGGCCATCCCAAAAATGTGGTTCAGACACCCCATGTAATGCTCTTCCAGTCAGGCTAGATGCATAATTTTCAGATGCAGTCATTACAAGAACTATTCTTGTCTGTGATAGAGTTGCTTTAGTTCTATTTGATCCAGGGTCTACATATTCGTATGTGTCATCTTATTTTGCACCGCACCTGGTCATGCCTAGTGATATATTGAGTATTTCTATTTATGTGTCTACACCAGTGGGGGATTCTATAGTGGTTTATTGGGTTCATCGTTCTTGTGTTGTGGTTATTGGGAGTCTTGAGACACGTGTTTATTTATTGCTTTTAGAGATGGTTGATTTTGATGTTATATTGGGTATGGATTGGTTGTCCATGTATCATTCTATCTTGGATTGCCATGCCATGACCGTGACCTTAGCCTAACCATATTTGCCCAGCTTAGAGTGGAGAAGGACTCCAGGTAACTCTACCTGCAGTATTATTTCGTACGTGAAGGCTCGACGTATGGTCGAGAAGGGGTGTTGGGCTTATTTGTTATATGTTCGTGAATCCAGCGCAGAGGTCCCTTGTATTGACTATGTACCCGTGGTTTAGGAGTTCCCTAAGGTTTTCCCTTCAGACAAGCCGGGTATGCCGCTCGGCAGGGATATCGACTTCAACATTGATCTAGCCCCTGGCACCCAGCCTATTTCTATCCCACCATATCACATAGACCCGCATGAGTAGAAAGAGTTAAAGGGTCATTTGCAGGATTTTCTTGAGAAGGGTTTCATTAGACCCAGCATTTCACCTTGGGGTGCTCTGGTGTTATTTGTGAATAAAAAGATGGTTCGATGAGGATGTCAAATTATTCCCGGCAATTGAACAAAGTTACAATCAAGAATAAGTATCCATTGCCAAGGATTGATGATTTATTCGACCAACGTTAGGGCACCAAGGTGTTTTCAATGGTAGAATTGAAATCTGGCTAGCATCAATTGAGGAATAGAGAGTCCGATGTTCCTAAGACATCTTTTTTCACACGGTACGGGCATTATGAATTCTTGTTCATGTCATTTGGGTTGACCAATGCCCCAGCAACTTTTATGGAGTTGATGAAGCATATGTTCAGGCTTTATTTAGACTTATTCGTGATAGTCTTTATTTATGATATTTTGATATACTCCCGTAGTTAGGAGGAGCACGAGCTGCATCTCAGAGTGTTTCTTCAAACTATCAAGGATAGTTAGTTATATGATATGTTCTCGAAGTATGAGTTCTGGTTGAGTTCGGGCTGCATTCCCGGGTATATTATATCAGCAAAGGGTATTCAGATTGACCTGAAAAAGATTGAGGTAGCCAAGAACTAGCCTCGACCACCATCAGCTATAGAGATTCAGAGTTTCTTGGGGTTAGTAGGCTACTACCATTGGTTTGTGGATGGGTTTTCATCCATTGCAACCCCGATGACCAGGTTCACCCAGAACGGTGCCTACTTCAGGTGGTCGGAGGAGTGTGAGGTGAGCCTTTAGAAGCTCAAGAAAGCTCTTACCACGGCACCGGTATTATTTTTGCCCACATGTTCAGGGTCGTATAGAATCTATTGTGATGCTTCTCGTATGGTTTGGTGCAGTATTGATGCAGGATATCAAAGTCATTGCATATGCTTCAAGGCAGTTGAAGATTCACTAGAAGAATTATCAGGTTCACGATCTAGAGTTGGTGGACATTATTCATGCATTAATGATTTGGAGGCATTAGCTATACGATGTGACGTATGAGGTGTACACTGATCACAAGAGCCTTCAGTACTTGTTCAAGCAAAAACAGTTGAATTTGAGGTAGAGGAGGTGATTGGAGTTGTTGAAAGATTATGATGTTACTATTTTGTATTACCCGAGGAAGGCCATTGTAGTGTTCGATGCGTTGAGTATGAAGTCAACCAATGTGGGCAATCTTGCATATATTGCGATCAGCCATAGACTACTTTCTTTGATGATCCCTATTTGTGTGTCCTAAGAGACAAGATGCAGCGTGGAGGTGCCAAACAAGTGACCTTGGATGATGATGGCGTTTTGAGATTATAGGAGCGAGAATGTGTGCCCAATGTTGATGGGATTCGAGAGTTGATCTTAGCGGATGCCCATAGTTCCTAATATTCTATTCACCCGGGCACCGCAAAGATGTATCACGATCTAAGATAGCATTATTGGTGGCATAGAATGAATAAAGATATAGTTAAATATGTGGCTCGATGTTTCAACTGTCAGCAGGTTAAGTATGAGCATACGAGGTTTGGTGGGATATTTCAGAGGATTGATCTTCCGGAATGGAAGTGGGAGAGGATTAACATGGATTTCGTTACTGGATTTCCGTTAGCCTGAAATAGGTTTGACGCAGGTCATCTTTGATAGGCTGACTAAGTCAGCACATTTCATTCCTGTGGCAGTCTCATATTCATTTAAGAGGTTAACTAAGATTTATATTCGGGAGATTATTCGCATGCATAGTGTGTCGGTATCTATCATTTTGGGCCAGGGTACGCAGTTTACCTTGCATTTTTAAAAGAAGTTCAGTAAGATTTAGGCACCTAGGTGGAGTTGAGTACAACATTTCATTCTCGGATGGACGGACAGTCTGAGTGCACTATTTAGATATTTGAGGATATGCTCCGAGCTTGTGTTATTGACTTTGGAGATTCATGTTGTCAGTTCTTGCCTTTAGCGGAGTTTGCCTTCATCAACAGCAACCAGTCTAGAATTAAGATGGCTCCTTTTGAGGCATTGTATGGTAAGCGATGTCGCTCTCCAGTTGGATGGTTTGTGCCGGGAGACGCTCTGTTAATGGGCACGAACTTGGTTCAGGAGGCCTTAGATAATGTCCGGATCATTCAGGATAGGCTTCATACAGCTCAGTCTAGGCAGAAGAGTTATGCAGAAAGGAAGGTTAGAGATGTGGCTTTTATGGTTTGTGAGTGGGTTTTGCTCCGAATGTCGCCTATGAAGGGCATGATGAGATTCTAGAAGAAGGGCAAACTTTGCCCTAGGTTCATTGGTCCATTTGAGATTCTTGATTGTGTGTGAGAGGTGGTTTATAGGCTTGTATTTCTGCCTAGATTGTCAGTCGTGCATCCGGTATTTCATGTGTCCATGCTTCAGAAGTATCACGATGATCTATCCCACGTGTTAGATATCAGCACTGTCCAGTTGAACAAGGACATGTCCTAATAGGAGGGGCCGGTGGAAATTCTAGACCAGTAATTTTGACAGTTGAGGTCGTAGAGTTTTCCTTATGTGCATGTTCCATGGAGAGGTCAGCTTTCTGAGGCATCCACCTGGGAGTTTGATTTTGATATGCGGAGCCGTTATCCTCATATATATCCCGACTCTGGTACTTCTTTCTTTTGTGCGTTCAAGGATGAATAGTTGTTTTAGTAGTGGAGAATGTGACTACCCAAAGGGTCATCACCTATTTTCTCATCCATTATGTGTCTCCGAGGCCTTGAAAACCTTAGTTAGGGTTGCCTTGATTTGCATGCACAGTCTAGGAGCGTAACCGGAAAGCTTAAATATGAATTCTGTGAGAAAATGCTAGATTTTGATATTAAAATGACTAAATTAGACTTCAGTCATCGGTTTTGGTAAACGGACCCGGACACATGATTTGACTGTCTTAGAGGGTCCGTAGGAAAATATGGTACTTGGGTGTATGCCCGCAATCGAATTCTGAGGTACCAAGCTCGAGAAATGAATTTTATGTGAAATTGTTTTTTGGAATTAATTAAGGAAAATGGAAACTAAATTTGATTAGAAGATTATGGTATCAGGCTCGTATGTTGGTTTCAGCACCCTATACAAGTCTTATATATGATTTAAGCACTTTCTGTAAAGTTTGGTTGAATATGGACGTCATTTGACATGTTTCGGGCTTAATATGGAAATTTGATGATCTATGAAATTTTGAAAGAAATCATGAGTTTTGGGGTTCGATTCAATGCATATGATGTTATTTTGGCAATTTGACCAAACACGTAAGTCTGTAGGATGCTTTTGAGATTGTGTGTATGTTTGGTTTGGATCCTCAAGGGTTCGGGTAATTTTTGATAGGTGTTGGAGTGCATTTTTGAACTTTTGAAAATTTGGCATCTTAGTCTTGGTGTCTTCTGTGAAGAAATTCTCGTAAATGCGAGTCCTTGATCGCAAATGTGAAGTTCAGCTTTTTGCATAGTGTTCACAAATGTAAACTTGACTTCGCAATTCCCAAGTTAACAGGGATTGCCAACCCCAGTTCGCAATTCCCATATCTAAGGCCCAACAATTTTATACTAAGTCAAATTTTTGACCCTTTTCTTCATTTTTTCAAGATGCAAACACACTTATGCAATTTTTCAAGAATAAGACATCTTCCAAATCATTTGTAAGTCGATTTTTACTTAATTCCTTCAATCTTTAACATCATTAAACATTTTTTTAACTTAAAATCAAGGATTTCCATGGGTGAAATTAGGGATTTTAGGTAGAACATAGGTTTTTTCTAAAATTGGGAACTTGGACCTTAATTTGAGGTCCGATTTTAAAAAAAATTACATATTTGGGTTTGTCGGAAAATGAGTAACCGGGTATTGGTTCGAACCTTGGGTTTTGACAACATGGTCCCAGGGTCGTTTTTAGTCTTTTTCGTCAAAACTTTGGGAAATTTATTTTTATGAATTCTAATTGATTCATTTAGCATTTGTTAATGTATTTAAGTAATTTGTGACTAGATTCGAGCGGTTAGTAGTGTAATCCATAGTTGAGGCTTGAGTACAATTCAAGGCATCGAGGTAAGTGTTTGATCTAACCTTAATTTGAGGAATAAGAGTTAAGTCTTATTTGCTACTTCCTAAGGGTCGAATACGGTGTATAGGCATGGTGGCGAGTATTTATACATTAGTGTCTAGCATGACCGTGAGTCCTTATATTGTGATTAGCACGATGTTTTTGTTATTTCCATGCTTACTTTACACTTTCTATATGTGGTGAAGAACATGTGAAAGACATTATGATCAATGAACTTCGAGGAGCATTGGCTTGGGTTGTGATACGAATTGAAAAGGTATACAAGATCGTTGGATTCGTTGGAACGTTTGTTCAAATGATAAATTGAATTGTTAAGTAACAAATGGAAGAAAAATAAAGAGTTATTGGTTTATTCCCTTGCGAGGATGTTGTGCTATTTAGTTGATTTTCTCCTTTGCCGGAATATTGAAAATTTTGCTATTGTTCCCTTATCGTGATTTAACTTTTGAATTATATTCCCTTGTCGGGATTCCTATCATTATTTATTTACTTCTTTGTCCCTTATTCATTGTTGTTTTTTGGGTGAGGAAAGAGTGATAAAGCACGAAGGGTGATGCAGTGTACTGTTTGATATTATGAGGAAATAGTGTAAAGCACAAAGGCTGATGTCGTTCCGTACGATATAATATTCCGTACTAATATCCATTGATTATATATATTGTGAGGGAAGAGAGAAAAAGCACGAAGGGTGATGCTGTGTACATAATTTACTTGTATGATCCATTTGGTCAGGACGAGAGTAAAAGCACAAAGGGTTATACCGTGCAAGTTTGTAATTACTCATTCTGGTTGAGATTCTGGGCTTGCTATATCCATTTTTGATTAAGAATTCCTATTTGTAACTGTTAGTTGCCCACAACACGTTCCCTCTTAGTTTAATAATTGTCTGCTTATCGTATTTATTCCCGTTGTATATATATATACTTGAACTGTACAGGTGTATCTGGTAGTCTGGTCCTAGCCTCATAACTACTTCGCCGAGGTTTTGCTAGGCGCTTACCAGCACATTGGGTTGGTTGTGCTGATACTACTCTCTGTTCTATTTTGCACAGATCCATTCTTTGGTCAACAACATTAGTAGTGAGGGAGTAGGCCTTCAATCCAGAGAGCTACCGAGGTTTCCTTGCAAGCGTCTGTGCGCCCGCGTTCTCCTTTATCTTGCTTTTCAGTTTGTTATCTCTTGTATTTCGAGACAAACATTTCACAACTCTTGCAGACATTGTGTTTAGTAAAATCTTATCAGTTCGTGAGTTATGTGACACCAGGTTTTGTATAGAGGACTATATTGAACTTTTGGTGTTTTATTCAGCTTTCTTTATTATTAAGTCTTCTGCTTTATTATTTCCATTCCTATGTTTCATGGTATCATTATTAATTTTGGAAAAGAATATTACGTTGTCTTACCTAGATCCTATTAATAGGCGTCATCACGATCCCGAGGATAAAAAATTCGAGTCCTTACAGGTATTCACGGATCCCAAGAGTTTTCATTATTTTCTTCAAGAAAAAGGAGTTGTATTTGAGGCAGATGAGGTGGTTGGAGTTGTTGAATGATTATTATATCACCATCTATTATCATGCGGGAAAGGCCAATGTGATGGTTGATGCTTTGAGTAGGAAGTCAGCCTGTATGGGTAGTCTTTTGAATATTCTCGTCGGTGAGAGACTACTTGCTTTGGATGTTTAAGCTTAGGCCAATAAGTTTGTGGGGCTGGATGTTTCTGAGCCCAGCCACGTGTTAGCTAGCACAGTCGCTCATTCTTCATTGTTGGAGCGTATCCGAGATTGATAGTATGATGATCCTCATTGTGTGTCCATAGAGACACGGTGCAGCACGGAGGTGCCAAGCAGATTACCTTGGGTGATGATGGAGTTTTGAGATTGAAGGGTATATTTTGTGTACTTAATGTGGATAGACTTTGAGGGTTGATTGTATCAAGATTTGCAGCAGCATCATTGATTGAGGAGAATGAAGATGGGCATCGTTGCGTATGTGATGCGATGATTGAATTGTCAGCAGGTTAGGTATGAGCATTAGAGGCCTAGTGGATTATTTAAGAGGACTGAGCTTCACGAGTGGAAGTGGGAAAGGATTACTACAAACTTCGCTACTAAACTTTCGTTGACCTAGAAGAAGCTCGATGCAGTTTGGGTCATTGTTGATAGGCTGACCAAGTCAACAGACTTCATTCCTGTGGCAGTCTCCTATTCGTCCGTGAGGTTAGCTTAGTTTTATTTTCTGGTAGATTGTTCGCATTCATGGTGTGCTGATATCTGCCATTTTGGATTGAGGTACGAAGTGTACCTCGCGTTTCAAGAGAGCGGTTCAGCTAGAGTTAGGCACCCAGCTGGAGTAGAGCACAACATTCCATCCTCAGATGGACGGGCAGTCCGAGCGGGCTATTCCATTCTTTGAGTGCCGCCTATGAAGGGCGTGATAAGAATTTGGGAAGAAAGGCAAGCTTAGCCCTAGGTCCGTTGGCCCATTTGAGTTTCTTGATCTAGTGGAGAGGTGGCTTATAGAATTTCATTGATTCCTAGCTTATCAGCCGTGCATCCAGTGTTTCATGTGTCCATGCTTTGAAAATATCACGGCGATCCATCCCCTGTGTCATATTACAGCACTGTCCAGTTGGATAAGGACTTTACTTGTGAGGAGGAGCCGGTAGGCATCCTAAGACCGGCAAGTTCGTTAGTTGAGATCCAAGAATTTCCCTTATGTTCGTGTTTAGTGGAGAGGTCAGCCTCCGGAGGCATCGACTTGGGAGTCCGAGTATGATATGCGGAGGCATTTTCCCCATGTATTCCCTGACTAAGGTACTTCCTTCTTTTGTTCGTTCGATGACAAACAGTTGTTTTAGAGGTGAACAATGTGATGATCCAAAGGGTCATCACATGTTTCTTATCCAATTATGTGTCTCCGAGGCCTTAAAAACCTCATTTAGGGTTTTCTCGATTTGTGTGCATAGTTCGGGCGCGTAGCCGAAAAGCTTAAAATTGAAATTCTATGAAAGATACTAAGTTTTGATATTAAAATAAATAAATTTGACTTCGGTCAACATTTTGGGTAAACGGACTCGGACCCGTGATTTGACAGTCCCGAAGGGTCTGTAAGAAAATATGGGACTTGGGCATATGCCCGGAATCGAATTCTGAGGTCCTAAGCCCGAGAAATGAATTTTTGTGTATCATTATTTTTTGAATAGAATTAAAGAAGTGGAAATTAAATTTTATTAAAAAACTATGGTATCGTGCCCGTATTTTTTGTCCAACGGACATGCAAGTCTTATATATGGTTTCAGCGCTTTGTGTAATGTTTGGTTGAAAACGGACATCGTTTGATGTTTTCAACCTTAAAATGGAAATGTGACGGTTTATGAAAATTTCGAAGGAATCATCAAATTTGAGGCTAAATTCGATGTATATGATGTTATTTTGGCGATTTGATCGCACGTATAAGTCCATAGGATGTTTTTTCACGTTGTGTGCATATTTGATTTGGAGCCCCAAGGACTCGGGTGAGTTTTAGATAGGTGTCAGATTGAATTTTGGGACTTCAGAAAATCTGGCGCATTCAGTCCTGTTATTTTTGCATTTGCAAAGTGGGCCTTAAATGCAAACTATTGGCTCGCAAATGCGCGCAAGGGACTATTTCAGCTGGGTCACGAGTGCGAACTAGTGGCTCGCAAATGTGAATGGGAGCTGTTCGCAAATTAGGGGTCTGGCCAATAGCAAATGCGACCTAGGTATCATAAATGCGAAGCACGTGTTTCTTCTCAGTGTTCGCAAATGCGAACATGGCTTCGCATTTCCAATATTTGGTCGGGGTTCGCAATTTCATAATTCTCGTATCTGAGGCCCAACAAATTTTATACTTTGTCAAATTTTCACCATTTTTCACCATTCTATCAAAATCCGCACTCCTTAGGCGATTTTTCAAGAGCAAGTGTCATTCTAAATCATTTGTAAGTCTATTTCTACTCAATTATTTCAATCATTAACATCATTTAACATGTTTTTCACATAAAATCAATTATTTTCATGGGTGAAATTAAGGATTTTGCGTAGAACCTAGGGTTTTCTATAATTTGGGATTTGGACCTCAATTTGAGATCTTATTTTAAAATAAACTATATATTTGGGTTTGTGGGGGAATGGATAACTAGGCTTTGGTTCGGTCATCGGGTTTTGACTGCGCGGGCTTGGGGAGATTCTTTATTTTTTGGGAAAAACTTTGAGAAATTCATTTTTATGCATTCAAATATATTCATTTAGTGCTTATTAATGTAATTAAGTAACTTGTGAGTACATTGGACCAGAATTATGGTGGAATCAAGGGGTAAAGCTATACTTGAGGCTTGAGTTGAGTTAAAAGCATCGAGGTAAGTGTTCGGTCTAGCTTAGTTTGAGGGATTAAGAGTTGAGTTTAAAGCATCGAGGTAAGTGTTCGGTCTAGCTTAGCTTGAGGGATTAAGAGTTGAGTCATAATTGCTACTTGTTTCGTGTCGAGTATGACGTATAGGCATGGTGACGAGTATCTATACTTTTGTGTTTAGCATGACCGTGAGTCTTTAAATTGTAAATAACTTGATTCTTGATATATCGTTCATGCCATAGTGATGAATTCTCATTGTTGTGAAATGTTTGAGGAAAGAATTATGATTCTCATGAACATTGAGAAGCGTTGACTTCATTTGTATAACGAATTGTCAAAGTATAAGTGATAATTGAAACTCTAGGTATTGGATCGAGTTATGAAGTGAGTTGTGAAGTAAAAGTGATAAAGAGAAGAGTTAATTATGTTGTTCCATTGCTGGGCTATTGTTAGGTTGTGGTTCTTTTGCATTATGTTCATAGTTGATATTACGGATGCTTAGGATGATGATTCATTGGGCAAGGTGTTGTAATAAGTTTTGTTATAGTTGAAGTAGTTAGATATAGTGATGAATTTGGTTATAGCTGAGATAGTTTCGTGTTAAAAGAAGTTTATATCTAGCCGAGGTAGTTAGGGGTGGTATTAGTCTAGATATAGTTGAGGTAATTAGGTGTTGTAACAAGTTTGGTTATAACTATTTTTGCTCTACTGGAATAAGTTGAATTATCTTGTTTCCTTACCGGGACATTTGATTTTGATATTATTGTTTCCTTACCGGAAGTTATTACTTTGCTATATTCCCGTTCCGAAAGTTATTACCTTATTTTGTTCCCTTGTTGGGATAATATATATTTTATATTGTGTTGGAAGAAATGGGAGCGGGTGGTATGACCAGCACAAGTGAAATTTAAATAGGAGCGGGTTGTACACCTACCACAAGATATTGAAATGGGAGCGGGTGGTATGCCTACCACAAGTGATATTAAAATGGTAGCGGGTAGTACGCCTACCACAAGATATTGAAATAGGAGGGGGTGGTACGCCTACCAGAAGAAACTGAAATGGGAGCGGGTAGTACGCCTACCACAAGTGATATTGAAATGAAAGCAGGTGGTACTCCTACACGAGATATTGAGAAATGGGATCGGGTTTCACGCCTGCAATGATATGAGCATTAAAAAGGAAAGTTTTATTATCTATTCTTATTTCTTTTTATAGCTTTACAGTTTGTTCCATTGTTTGTGCTGAGAATCCTATTTATTTTTCTATCACCAGAGCATGTTTCCCATCCCTACTTTAACTTGTTTATTTCCTGTTATTTTCTTTGCCGTATATTATGTAAATGCATAGGTTTATCTAGAGTCTGGTCCTAGACTCGTCACTACCTCGCTAGGTTAAGCCAAACACTTACCAGCACATAGGGTTGATTGTGCTGATGCTACACTATGTGCTCTTTTGCATATACCCAAGTGTTGGAGCAGCATTTGAGCAGAAGCCTTAGTCTGGGAGCAAGCCTTCAGTCCCCAGACACTGAGGTAGCCTTGCAGGCGTCCACAGGCCCGGTGTCTTCTCTATTTTTATTTATGTTCTGTTATCTCTTGTATTCGAAACAAACAATGTTACTCTCTTTCAAATAGTTGTATGTAGTGAATCTTAGTAGTCCGTGAAAGTTGTGAAACCAGTTATGGGTAGAGGCATATGTGGATCTTCCTTATTATCTTGGTTTATTTTGTTTAATTATTCCGCTACATTTCGAATTCCGCTATTGTCAAAATATTTATGTCCTGCTAAATTAGTTGGTATAAATGGATCTAAAACATTGATACTTACGGATTCTAAATGTGTGGCTTTCCTAAATTCTATGAGTAGGCACCATCACGACCCTGAGGGTGGAAAATCCGGGTTGTGACGCCTTCTTTCTTGGCTCTCTCACTGAACTCTTTCACATAGTTATAGTCTTCACTCACTTAGAATGGAGTCAAAGGAGTAAGGACTATTGTTTTGTCATTTTCCTCAATATAATCTTTATTAGACCTTATCATGCACAGTAACCTTGTCATATTGCCATGGCCTCCCCACAATAAAGAACATGCTTGTATGGGAACCACATCACAAAGAATATCATCAACATACTTCTCTATTTTCAAACTCACCAAGACTTGTCTAGTCACTTTATGTTCACCACATTCATTAAGACATTGGAGTTTATAAGGACGAGTATGTGTTTGAGTCTCCAAGTTAAATTTTTCAACCATAGAAGCATTAGCAACATTAGTAAAACTATCACCATTAATAATAAAAGAACAAACTTGATCCTTAATCTTACACCTTCCATGTAACAAGCTCTCTATTTAGTTCATATCTTCCATCACTTGTGCACTTATCACTCACCTAGTAACATACAAAGGTAAATTTGGAGTGACATATTCTACTTCATCATCACATTCGGCCTCCCCTTCTTCACATGATTCTCTACTCTCTTCCCTTTCATAAGCTTCTTCCATAAGGGTTATGGTTCTTAAATTAGGACATTCACTCACTTTACGACCATATCCTTAATATTTGTATCACCTATTAGAGTTAGGATAATGTAAATAAGGTTTAGAACTGTTACCTCCCTACTTAGCCTCTACCTTTTGTTTTCCTTTGTCGTTTTGCCACTTGGAGTCAACTTTTGGCTTGTTTTCATTTGAAAGAGATTTTCAAGTTTCCTTATTTTTCCTCCATGAAGTGTTAAAATTTTTTTATTTACTCTCTTTGAGTTACCTCTCTTATTAAAGTTTATTTTAAATATTGATAGCCCCTTGGAGTGCCTCAAGTATAGTAACAAATTTGTGCAAAGTCATGGGTCATCACCGGTTATCTTACCCATTTCGTTCTTTCGAGGCCTTAAAAAACTCATTTTTAGTTACCTCAATTTGCGTGTACAATCCGGGCGCACAACCGAAAAGATTAAATATGAAATTCTCTAAAAATGCTAAAATTTGATATTAAAATGTGTAAATTTAACTCCAATCAATATTTTGGGTAAACAGACCCGGACCCTTCCTTTGACATCCCGAAGGGTCTGTAAGAAAATATAGGACTTGGCCATGTACCCAGAATTGAATTCTGAGGTCCCAAGCTCGAGAAATAAATTTTTTACTGAAATTATTTTTTCTAAAAGTGATAAAGAAAATTTAAATAAAAATTTATTAGAACGTGTTGGTATCGGGCCCGTATTTTTATTCCAGTGCCCGGTACAGTTGTTATATGTGGTTGAAGATATTTTTGTGAAGTTCGGATGAAATTGGACGTTGCTTGACCTGTTTCGGACTTAAAACTCTAAATTTGAAAGTTTATGAAGTTTGAAGAAAAACTAGTGATTTTAAGGTTTGATTCAATGCTTTTGACGTTATTTTGTAAATTTGATCGCACGATTAAATTTGTATGATGTTGTTGAGTTTGTGTATGTGTTTGCTCAGGTGCCTTGAGGGCTCGAGAGTATTTCGGAGGTGTTTCAGAATGATTCCGACTTAGGAAAATTGCGGAAAATTGGCTTAAGCTATTGCGTTGCGACAGATCATTCATGTTCACGAAGCTCCCCACTTTCCCTTCATTGCATTCCCAACAATGGCTTCTGTTCGTGTAGGGTTAATTGACCCTAGGGGGCTTAGCCTTCTTTCCTCTTCGCATTTGGTTCGCAGCCTTGCATTCATGTAGTTCTAACAGTTTCTCCATCGCGTCCGCGTGATGTCCCACACGTCGCATAGACCAAGCCATGGACCCCCAGCCCTTCCTCTGCATGTTCGTACTCTTCCCATCGCGAACGTGATGGTCTACCAAGTATACCCTTCGCAAACGCGACCCTCCTTCCGCGAACGCGAAAGGAAATTTTGCCCAGTTATTTAATATTTCCAAAACAGGATCAGTGACAGGTATAATGGAACACTTCACGAACTCCTTCTTCTCCAAGGTCCTAGGGCGACTTTTAGAGCACTTATTTATCAATGCTTATAGGATAAGCATTGTTTAACTCATTTTCTTCATTTTTTTTCATCATCAACTGAAATCCTAGGCCTAAAATATGTAATTTAGGGTACAAATTGTGAGAATTCGGTAGAGTTAAGGCTTTTTACATTTTCTTGACTCAGACCTTGTTTTGGGGTCAAATTTAAAAATTAATTATATATTCGGGCTCGTGGGGTAATGGGTGATATGATTTTGTCCGAACCGCATGTTGTGACCAAGCGGGCCCAAAGTCAATTTTTTAAATTTTGGGAAGAATGCTTGGAAATCTATAATTAGGCATTGGGTTTTATTTGGTTAAGATATATTGATACAATAAAGTCATTATTGTATAGATTTAATTGAGTTAAAGCCAAATTTGAGAGGGAAAGCAGTTTTTGTAGATTGATTTGGCCATGGAAGTTGAGGTAAATCTTTGGTCTAACCTTAGTTTGAGAGACTAAGAGTTGAATCTTATCTGCTATTTGCTAATTGTTGAGTATGATGTATAGGCATAGTGACGAGTATCAATACATTTTTTGTCTAGCATGATCATGAGTCTTTATATTGCGAATATTTTGGTTTTTATTATAACTTCCATGCTTAATTGATGATTTCTACGTGTTGTAAAGAGTATGTAAAAGGAATTGTGATCTTTAATCTTTGTGGAGCGTTAGCTCGAATTGAAATACAAATTGTGAAGGTATGTGAGAAAATTAAATCTTTGCAGCATTGGCTAAAGTGATAATGTGAACTATGAGATGAAAGTGAAATAATGAGAAATAGTGCTTGGTTTATTCCCTTGCCGAGACATTTTGTTGTCTTGGTGATTTATTCCCTTGCCAGGATATTGTAACTTATTGATATTGTTCCCTTCCCTGGATTTAGCTGTTTAATTGTATTCCATTGCCGGAATTTCTATCATTATCTATTTACTTCCTTGCCTTCTTATTTGTGGTTGTTGTTTGAGTGAGGAACAGTGATAAAGCACGAAGGATGATGTAGTGCATTGTTTGATATTGTGAGTAAAGAGTGTAAAGCAAGAAGAGTGATGTCATGCCGTACGATGTACCATTCTGTACTGGTATTCATTAAGTATACTGAGTGGAAAGAGAGTAAAAGCACAACGGGTGATGTCGTGAACATGATTATTGATACGATTAATTGATGAGGAAGAAAGTAAAAGCTCCGTGCATATGATTATTGATATGATTGATTGGTGAGGATGAGAGTAAAAGCCCTAAAGGTGATGCCGTGCAAGTTTGTGATTTTCTAATCCTCATTTGATATCTAAGAGCCTATTAGATCTCCCTGAAGCTTATGGCTCTCCAGTATCATAGTTCTGCTTTCCAGTATCTTTCTGACAACCCAAGAGGCTGATTTTGGAATGTTAATTGTGGCAATGTTACCCTGCTTGATGTAATATGAATGTACCCATCTAACCCATAGGCAGTCTTTCTTCCTAGACAAGTCCCATAGCAACTTAGTTATGGCTGCTTTGTTCCACACAGTCAAGTCTAGGATATTAAGACCTCCAGCTGATATTGGTATGCACACTTTGTCCCAAGCCACCAGTGCCCTTTTAGATAAATTTGATGTGCCAGTCCAAAGGAAAGTTCTGGATATTGCTTCAGTAGCTTTCAGTACTATCTTGGGCATAATGAATATTTGTGCCCAATAAGTCTGTATGCCAAACACCACAACTTTAATCAATTGGCATCTACCTGCATATGATAGAAACTTAGCTGACCAACAAGTAACTTTATCTGTGATATTTTCAATTAGGGGCATATAATGATGGATAACTAGTTTCTTAGAATCAAGTGGAATCCCCAAGTATCTGAATGGAAGTTGACCTTCAGTGAATCCCAAGGTTTCAATTATTTCTTCTCTGACACTTTGCTGCACTCCAGCCAGATAGACTGCACTCTTGATGATATTTGCCTGAAGCCCAGATGCTTCTAAAAACGGAAGGAAGGCTTTATGCAAGATCTGGATAGATATAATATCAGCTCGACAGAACATAAGGAGGTCATCAGCAAAACAAACATGAGAAACACTGAGTTTTCTGCATTTGGGATAGAAGTTGAAGTTCCCGTCCTTGTGTAGCTGCTGTAGTATTCTATTAAGGTATTCCATTGCCAATACAAACAGGTAAGGTGACATAGGGTCACCCTGTCTGATACCTCTCTTAGCAGTGAATGGCTTAGTTAAGCCACCATTCATTACTAAGGAATAGGAGACAGAGTTGACACAGGCCATGATCCATTGAATAAACTTTGCTGGGAAGCCCAAATCAATAAGAATCTGCTTCAGAAATTTCCATTCCAAGGTGTCATATGCCTTCCTCAAATCCACCTTGAGTACACATATGGGAGAGACTCCTTTTCTTGAGTAACCCTTAAAGATTTCATGGCTTAACAAGATATTATCTACAATACTTCTACCTTCAATAAAAGCAGATTGAGCAGGACCAACTAATTCCCCAATGACAACCTTCATCCTCTTGGTAATAACTTTGGAGATGATTTTGTAGACAGTAGTGCAGCAAGCAATAGGTCTATAATCTTTAACAGTACCAGGTGCTTTGACTTTAGGAACAAGTGCTATGGCAGTGGTGTTGATCATATGAGGCATTTTGCATGTAGAAAAGAGTTCCATGGTAGCAGCTAGAATGTCACCCTTTACCATCTCCCAGTTCTTAGTAAATAATTCCACTAGAAAGCCATCCACTCCTGGTGCTTTATCTTTAGGCATTTCTTTAACAGCTTCACTGATTTCTTCTAGAGTAACCTCTCTAATGAGCATGCTGAGCTAGATTTAAGCACTGTCCCTCTTTCATAATTGCAAAATTGGCACAAGGGATTTCAGCAGCACACTCCCCCATTAATGATTGATACCTTTATGAATTCTTGTTCCACAGATAAAGGATCAGTTAGTTTCAAACATGTGTCAGTATAAATGGATGTGATGTTGTTCTGTCATGTTCTGATCTTCCATTGAGCATGGAAATACATTGTGTTAGCATCCCCACACACAATCCAGCAAGCTTTTTTTTGTCCACTACACAATCGCCTAGGTTTTTTTTTATTTATTTATTAATAGGAAAAGGAAAATTAAAACAAATAGGAGAAATAAAATAAGGCGGATTACGCCGGTAATGTTACCCATATAACACAGGCGGCATAGACCTTACCTTAGCTATCCTATTGAGGCAAAAGGCCTCCTGGACTAGCAAGCATGTAAAAAGAAGGAACTCGCAAGAACTAAGAATTGACTGATCATCATAGAGTTTATAACGTACTCTGTGATGATATTACATAGAATAATACTAATGTGATGGTAAAATAAAAAGATGAGGAAACCATAAAGGTGCCCTTTTTTCTCTTTTGTTGTGAAAGTTTCAATTTGTAAAATGTTGTCTTCTTCCACATGATTTTTCAAAAATTCTTCAAAATTCATACTTTATTCTTGGATTTCGAAAGTAATGTTTGAGCAACCTGTTTTTGTTTTACATTTTGCATTGGGGGCCTCCTTATATTGACGTCTTCGATCACCCTGTCGTCCCAACTTCTTTCCCTTTGACGAGACTCTGCCTTAGCATTATTTCTTGAAACAAAAATTGAGGCATTGTAGTTTAAAATACTGGTTACTTCATCCCAGCTCTTCTCATCTTTTTTGTTGCTTGAAATTGATGGTTCCCCGTACTCTTTGACAATGTTGTTCATAGGAGGAGATTTGTCCTTGACAGAGTTTGCTTGTGTTGAGGCAGTATTAGTTACAGCCTCTGCAATTGTATCTACTGCAGCAAAGTTTGAAGTGTCTTGCAGTTTTGCCATTGTGGTCTGCTCCCCTGTTTGAACTGGGAAAATATCTTCCCCGCTGTATATACTGGATATAGACATGGGAGGATAAGTTTGCACCTTCTGAATCACTTCACCAACAACTTTTCCATCATGTTTATCCAGATTTTCAAGCGCGGCAACTGAATTGGATCTTACTGATATTGCTGTAGACTTGTTTGCAATCTGTTTATTTTTGTTCTGGGTATCTTCATTTCTGTTGGTCCTCGAAGATTCCCTTTTCCTTGCATTTTGTTGTCTAGTATCCTTTGTAAGTTTTATATCAACTGGAGGATGTGAAACCAAATCATTGTTAGAGATAGTCGCAACTGTTTTACTTTGTTGAAACATCTCTGTCTTGTGATTTGTATCCTGTTTAGATGAGCTTCCTACACTATATTTAAATGAAGGAGTTGTTAATTGGATATTATCAACTCTCCCATTTGTACTTCGACTTGCAAGACTTTGCAAATGAATTGGAGATTCCATCTTTAACTGTGAAGTATCTGCATAGACTGCATCCTCTTCTGCTGCTATCTGCTGACTGCTTTTATTGTTTTGCTGTGAACTTGAGTTCTGCTCAGTGTTCTCATCTGTGTTTTCATCTGTTACTTGCTTGCCTTTTTTCAAACAATCTGTTTTATTTGAGAAAACCTGTGAAGTTTTGTGCTGGTCAGCGTCATCCTCTTTTTTTGTTTTTTTAAAGATGGAGCAGTATGATTTTTGTGCATTGCCTCTTTTTTCTTTCCATTTGCCTGATCCAGCAGAATAGCATTGTCCCTCTGCTTATTTTGCTGCTGATAAATTTTATTTGCAGGTTTGAAATTTGATTTCAGTTTTCCAGCTTGAGTACTGACTTGTTGATCAGCTTGAGTACTGACTTTTTGATCAGCAAGGCTATGAGTTGAAAGATTGTGGTCCAGCTTTGGCTCTACAGCAGATGCATTCACCGTTTCATTTTGCAGTATACTGTTTGGAGCATTGTGATCCTTGTCCATTGATAACTTTTCCTGTCATTCAGCAGATTTAAAAACGGGTACATTATGCATCAAATTCTTCTGTTCCATAGTTACATGCTATACTAATGCATCATTAGGGGGCTGCACTGAAACATTGGAGCATGACATAGACATTTCAGTAAATGCCTCAGAAGTAATCTTGCTATGTTCTTGTTGGGCCATATCTGGAGTTGGAGGAAGTTGAGGCACTTCTGTTGGGATCTTGTCATGACAGCAAGGAAGTTCAGACATTTTTGTTGGCTTACCCTTTGGTTCATCAGCTACATCACTTTGCTTCAAGTGCTGCTGTTGTGGGACATTTTCCAAAACATCAAAGTTTGGCAAGACTGCTGAAATAGATTCACCAAGGTATGGCAAATTAGCATGGTCCCTATCTGAATTAATTGTAGCTAAACTATTCATAAGAGACTTGTCTGGACCAGAGGCAGAATTGTTAGCATTAGGATTGTGCAATTCAGAAACAGGCAATGTAGAAACAGCAGGATGTCGAGGTAATGTTCCTTAAACCGACATCTTGCAACATTAGCATTCAAGTACTCCCTCGTGTCACCCCTTAGTTTAGCCACACTAGTCTAATTTTCAGGTTCGCCAACTTGTTCGATCAAGTCATCTGAATTCCAATGACACGAATAAACATCATGTCCTTGATGATTGCAACAAGTGCAATATTTTGGTAAATTAATCGAAAACAATCTGCTGGTCGTATTCAATAATTTTTCCAGACTTCTTGTCGACTATCTTGATCTTAGCTTTCTTAGGATGCTTGTCGAGTAAATTAACCAAGATTTTAACTCGAGCTGTACTAGGTCTAGTTCGATCTTTAGTAGCCTTGTCAATTGTAATAGGTTTTCCTGCAATAGAAGCGATAGACAGTAACGACTTTTTGGCGAAAAAGTTACCTGGCAGTTCTGGAAAATTAATCCAAGTAACTGCTTTAGAAGTTTCTTCACGGGGATTAAATCCCATTGTCCATGGGAATGTCCGGAAGAAAAACTCCTCGCCTTTGGACTTAACATAACCTGATGTTTTGGACACCACATTTGCGAAATCATCAAAAAGATCGAATCTTACCAGAATATACCGGTATTCTAGCTTTCCGATATTGCAATTACCTTTGACGTTGAAATGTTTTGGTAATATTCGACGTAGCTCCTGAAGTTCTGGCTTTCCATATGAAAATTTAATAATGACTGCTTGATGAAGACCTTCCTCCCTTGTGAATGAATTCACTTCGTCTACTGTGAATTCAACAGTAGGTATTCCTTGTTCTGTTGTAATTGGACAAAGATCCATTTTTTGAGTTTTTTGGATAGCATTCTGTCCAGTGAACAGTGAGGCATAAGTCTGCTTTTGTGTAGATTGATTTTCTGAGTTAAACTAACCAACCTCTCCCACAGCAGGATGCTGGGGAGAGGTCGTAACATGCATAGTATCGAAGGACTTCAGAAGTGTTCCACCATATCCACCATCTCGAGACTGCTATAGAGACAAGCTAAGAACTGGAAAACTTCTACAGCCTTTAGCAATTCATATACTCTGTTGGTGTATGTTGAAGGAAGCTCAATCTACACAAATAACAATCCGTCTCAGAAAGTTAACTGATTTTGAATTCGAATGAATAGTAATTCGAATCGCAAGATTTAAGATTTAGATAAATTGGCTATATATTTGAAGAAAAGGTGTATTGGGGATTGATCACAAATAGAAGAGGATGTTTTGACATAAAATTTGTAATAATCCACCACCTGAATCCGGTAAGTCATCCGGTGAATAGTGACGGTGAATAGTAATTTGAATGAATAGTAATTCGAATGAACAGTGAGCAACAATCACTGTTCACTCGAGAGAGAGTTTTCAAGTCTTTGCTCAAGTCTTTGGACTTCTGCCTCAGAATTTTTTCCTCCACACAACTCCACTTCTCAATTTCTTCAATTGCTGCTTTTCCCTCAGTAATTAGTGATTGTGTTAATGGGTTGTTTTGCGGTTGAGCTTGAATAATACCCAATTTTTCCCTTGCCTGAATAATTTTCTGCTTGTAAGAGGCCATATGGATATTTATCTCCTTTAAATGTTGTTTCATGGCCTTCAATTTTTGCCATATCTGCTACATAGGTAATCCTTCACTATCCTGTCTCCAAACCTGCTGTAGAATGCTATGAAACTGAGGTTGTTCCATAACAACAAGGTATAGTCTGAAAGGTTTAAAGTGCAAAGGGTTTTGATCTCCAAATTTGATAAGGATAGGGGAATGATCAGAGACTGAATGGTTCATGAAATCAGCTTCCAGATGCCCATACTGTTGTAGCCACTGAAAATTGCCCAGAGCCCAATCAATATTTCTATAAACTCTAGTGGAAGTATCTTGCTTATTGGTCCAAGTGAAGTGCCACCCTTTAACTCTGAGGGTAGTGAGTTGCAGGTCAGTAATAGTATCTTTGATATCTTTGACTTCAGCATCAGTAACTGGAGAACCAATTCTGTCATCAGAACATAAGACACAGTTGAAATCACCACTGATCAGCAAGTCATCTTGACTGGGAATATAGATTGACTTGAGGTCATTCCACAGTTGGTTCCTGAGAAGTGCAGTATTATGGGCATATATAACACTTAAATAAATTCTGGCCTAGATTCTTGCATCTTCTAAAAAGCAATGAATGAGCTGATCAGTAACAAAGGATATTTGGATCTGGATGTGTGGTTTCCAAAGCAACCATATTCTACCATTAGCAGCCTTTGAGTAATTGCATTGAACCTTCCAATCCTTAGCAACCATATCAAGTATCTTCTTAGCTTTATGCTCCTTTACTCTAGTTTCTAAAACTCCCATAACATCTACCTTATTAACAGCTAGGAAGTTTTTCAACTCCTTCTGCTTATGGGCTTGGTATAGCCCCATAATGTTCCATGTGACAATAATCATAGGAGATTAGGGGTTGATCTGTGTGAGAGCCCCAGATCAATCTGCTGAGACCTGTTACCAGCCACAACCATAGTAGCCTTCCCTTATTGCAATTATCAATCATTTCTTCACTGTTACCATTGGGTGCATTGACTGCAATGACTGCAATTTCAGGTCTCACTTGAATCTCAGGACCAGTTTGTGCAAACTCCTGAGCACCAGCTAAAGGATTCTCATTCACCTTGCTAGGGTCCTGCACTTCCTGCACCTCCAGCACTTCTGAAATGACTGCATTCTCATGGATAACCTGTACTTCTGCATTAGCTACAGTCTGCTTTACAAGCCATTCCTTTTTAGTGTTTTTTCCTTGCTGCTTCAATTTCCCTTTATGCCTCCTTGGCATATCATGCTCCTCCATATCCTTTTCTGCATTGTTATCAGCATAGTACCAGGAATCTAATGAATCATGCCCAAATTTCAGGCAATGATTACAGAAACTAGGTTTCCAATCATACTCAATTGTCTGGATCTTAGGGCCATAAGGAGTATCAATCTCTAATTGGTCAGGGAGTGAATAAGCAGCATCAACCTCTACTAGGACTCGGGCAAACGAAATTTTATCATATTGCGCAGTAAATTTGTCAGTGTATAATGGCTTGCCAACTACACTGGCCATTTTGCTCAATACCTCAGTAAACCAGTAGCCCATCGGAAGTTCAGGGAAACGAATGCATACAGGAACAGTGCTGAGAATATCACTCTGAAAAGAGAAATCAACTTCCCAGGGTTTCAAAACCATTGGTTTATTCTAATAGGAATAGGGCCCTGATTGTATGACTAAATCCCTATCCTCGATACTATTGAATCGAAAATACAGTATCCTTCAGCATGAATCAGTACCTAAGGTTTAGCCACGAAATTCCACACATGCATGACGAAATTATCCATAGTTTTCTCACTCGGATTATCACCAATTATGTATCCAATCAAAGCATTTTGCCAATACTCCAATTGATATTTCAAATCGTCCTCACTGATCCTAACAACCTTTTTGCCATCTCGATCAGTGGGGGGAACGAATGCGAGTTGCTTGCCCATCTGAGAATTTTGATTTCCTCGCACTACATCCGCTGCAGTCGGAATGGATTTCTCCTATCCAATGGTATCAGTGAACTGTAATCGTCTTACAACGATGTTAGAAGGTGCATCAGTCATCAGCGATGGTAATTCACAGTTAATGGTTCAAGCTCCTTTGTAATACCATGCTCGGGAGTAACTATTTGTGCATTAGTGGGTGGTGCATTACACCGGCGACAAGCCATGTTCCAGCGACAATGGCGATCCTGCTATTGTGCACTGAATGAGAGCTTAACGTGCGCCGAGAGTGTCCCTTGCTACTCCTATAGCCCGTATTAATTTTATCTTCTATTTTTTCTTCTTCTTCAAATTCTTCATTTCTCAAAATCCCAAATCTAATAAAAAACCTCAAATATTTACCAAACCTTATCAAATTTGGAACACAAATTCCCTACAACTCCATGAGCAACCTCAAGCAACAATTTCTTCAAAAAAAATACCAAATCAACAAGAACTATTTTAAATGTTTGAAGGTTAAGCTTCAAAAATGGAGTTTCATATTCAAGTTTTCACCCCTATATTAATCAGAAGGCACAATCCAAGTTCCAAGTCCCAAGCCCGATTTTAAAAGAATTCGCAATAACGATTTTTGAATTGGTACCAACCAAGCTTCAACCAATCAAACCAAATCAAATCCCACACAAGGATATATTTCCAAACAAGTTTCTATAATAGATCAAATTCGGCAATATTTGTAGCTCCTCGGATAAAGATTGAAAAACAGTGAACTTGAAACAACCCAACGTTGAAGTTGTTTTCCATATATTTTTTATGTCGTGATTCTGATAAATAAAAAACTAATACAATGATTATACAGATAATCACTAGCCTAATCTAATACCAACAAGATATTTACGCAAAAGAAAAATAACAAAAACACAATGAAAATGATAGAAAGATAGAGATTTAGTAGAGAACCAACTATGGAAATTGAAAGAATATTTCAAATAAATAAATATCAATCAATTTAAAATAAAATGGACCCAAAACTATAGGAAAACCCATCAAGGAGAAGTAATCCCCTTTCAAGTTCACCTTAACAAGTAATCAACCAACATAGGAATTCATCGCAAGCACTCTCATTGAGTATTCACTCACAATATGAAAATAAGCTAACCCTAAAATAAAAGCTTTAAGGTCTATTTATACTAGGGGAGCTAAATATTATAAATATATCTACCAAATGTAGTAGTATATAATTAATGACAAAATTTTATATTACGTTATCTCATTATGAAAGTAGCTTCCAACGCTCGATGGCTATATGGATTGTATCAGTACCCTTTTTTCATCTGTCATTCTAGCATTTCTACTATGAAAGAGGACTCTGGTTCTCATGATTTGAGCATCATTTCTCCCGATCTTGTGGAGTGAGTAAACTTTCCTATAAAGGGTTTTACATACATTTACGCGTACTTCTTCACTTTGGGCTCATTCTCATTTAGCGGGGAACATGGACCCGTAATCTTGGAGTTTTTCTACCGGTATCAAGTCTGCTTAGAATAGGTGAGTCCATTTGTATGGTAGATTGTAGCCTTTCTACGCAGCTATGCAGGAGACGGGGGTGGTACCAAGTCTGATTAGAATAGGTGAGCCCCTCTGTATGGAAGACTGCTATCACGACCAGGATTTCCCATCATCAAAAGACGTGATGACGCCTACTATTAGGAGCTAGGCAAGCAAACGTTTAATCATTTTAACTAATATTTTGATAATATATTTAGGACAAAGCAAATAAAACGAGCGAAGTCTCAAATATAATTAACTGAAGGGAATGCATAAAGTTTAACAAAATCCTCTACCCAAGATTGGTCACAATACTCACGAACTTCTAGGATTACTAAATACAATTGTCTGAAAGAAATCATAACAGTCTGTTTCAGTATAAGAGGTAAGAAACTGAATAAAGATAGAAGAGACTTCGGGCCAAGGGAAGTCTGTAAGGCTACCTCAAGAGTTCCTGGACTAAAGGTCTGCTCCCAATCTACTACTGTTGCGGTCCGTAAGCTGCATCTTGATCTGCGCAAAACAATGCACAGAGTGTAGCATCAGCACAACCGACCCTATGAGTTGTTAAGTGCCTGGCCTAACCTCGGCGAGGTAGTGACGAGGCTATACAAGACCAACCATGAGTAACCTTTACAGGTTTATGTGCAATAACAGTAAATACACTAATTTAAACAATTAAAGGTAGGGGAGCATGTAGTGGGGTACGATAGTCTAAATATAGAAATCATCAGTAAAGAAGTGAAGCCGAACAATAAGAACCTATAAGGAAAACATAGGAAGTCTCTACATACGAAAACAATACACTCGGTCCATACTACGCTGCGGCGCGCAACCCGATCCTCAACATATATCATCATTGCGGCGTGCAACCCGCTCCTAAAAAATTAATACCCTTGCGGCGTGCAACCCATTACTTAACAATTAATACAGTTGCGGCGTGAAACCCGATCCTTAATATTTACCAACACCGTTGCGGCGCCCAACCCGATACTCAACATATAATACCAAGAACACACCCAAACAACGACCGTAACTCAAGTGCGAGGGGAGTAACAAAAATTACAAGAATTCCCGCTAAGGGAATACAATTAACAACCCAAATATCTTGGCAAGGGAGAATAAAATAAATACTTACATCCCGGCAAGGGAATAATCAAAATACGTTCCACTTTTAATCACTTATTTCCCAAGTAACAATTTCTATTCCTAGCCAGTGCTCCCAATGACTTACCTTCCTCAGCTATTCACATTATATTAAACTTATCAACCAAGCAAGAAAGATGTATCAGCAAATCTGAATCCAACACATATAAGACTCATGGTCATGTTATACTCCAATGCATTGATAACTGTCACCATGCCTATGCACCGTACTCCACAATTAGCTAGTAGCAAATAATATCCTAATCGAAATCACTCAAGCCAAATTTAGAACAAACATTTACCTCGGTCCAAATATAGCATCTAACTCTCTAACACCGTCTTTCCTCTAGAATCCATCTCCGAAACAATGATATCTAGGCACAATTTAGTTCAACATTGTAAATAATGGCTCAAAGACACAATTCCATAGCCTAGAAATGAATTCTTCCAAAAATACCAAAATCCGACCCCTGGTCCACATGGCCCAAACATAGGGCTCGGACCAAAATCCATTTATCCATAACCCCACGAGTTCAAATATGCAATTTGTTTCAAGATTCGCACCCCAAATTGAGGTTAAATCACCCAAAAATCCCAAAAGCCTCGTCTCTACCCAAAACCCCTATTTTTTACCTTTAATTCATGACGTAGGGATAAGAAATTAGTGATTAGATGAAGAAGTTTGAGGGAATGAAGTTAAGGACACTTACCCAAGAAGCTATGGAGAAAGAAGCTCTTGAAATTCGCCTATGGAGTGTTTGAGGGAGGAGTTCATGTGATGAAATGGCGAAATCCTATAATGTACATTCTTTTTTAACTTAAAAATTCACTGGAGCAAAATACTCTATATTGATACACAAATTTTTTCGATGTACTTTTATACCAAAGCTCTCTCACACAAAAATATTCAGTACTCCCTCTTTGTTTCCACACAATCTCTCTCACTTTTCTTATGACTACTAGTTGTTCCACTAGTTTGAAACTCAGGCTGAGATTAAGACTATTTCACCGTTCCATTATATTGCTGCTTACTTCCATTGCTCTCTATATTGCTGCTCACTTCAATTGCTGCGCACTTCTGCTATTGCAACTCACTTTTGCTATTCTTACTGCTTCTCTATACTGCTGCTCTCTCTGCACACTCTCTACTGTTGCTCCCCATCTTGTATATTATAACTCACCACTACCCTGCATTACTTTAGCTTCAACTGGTATGCCTCCTATTTTATTTACAACCCCAAAAGCAATATGTTTTTTTATAGAACTACGTTTATTTCATAAAAAACGATCATTACATATCCAGATTAATGCTGACCATTAATCTCTTATATCTATTTACATTAACTCTCGACTATCACTGTGCCATATCTACTACCTATGCTAAGGAAAATTGTTTAAACTATCCAAGTTATGTTTCTGTTTACTTTTTTCACCCTGTTAATATGTATGTGCATACAAAGTTCCTTGTATAATTCATCCATATTGTATCTACCTTCGTTAAATCTAATCGAATTTCTTTCGCGCCAAATGCAGTAAAAACCATCGCAAATGTTGTTGTGGTTATTTCTACTTTCTAGTTCTTGCTTCTTGACTGGTTGTTGATCCATATTATCTCATTCGGCCAGCTTCCTATCAGCCTTAGGAATCATAGCCATTCCAACAATCTATCCCATAAGCTATTCGCTTTTAGACAGCCAAAATACAAGTGATCAAAATTTCTATGCTAGCTGAGCAGAAAAATCAGTCTACTGGAACTTGTATGCCAAAAGTCATGAGCGTATCCACTGTTCCTAACCTTTTATTAATAGCCAGACATAGGTGGAATTTGAATCTAGGATTAACATGTGTGTGTTGATGGAGAGTTTTCCACATAGCTTTTGGGAATATAGGCTGCATCTGAACATAAGCTTTGTGGATTTGAAATTTTCCTTGACTTGTTAGTGTCTCCAATGTGGCTGCAATGTGCTGTACCAGATTCATCTGCTTCACATCCTCTCTTGCCTCAATAATTATCCTAATAACCCAAGTTGCTGCTTTGGGTACATCCATTTCCACAATATCCCTTCTCTTTATATAATAAGTGTGAGCCCATTTGAGCTACAGTACATCCTTCTTCGTAGGCAATGCCCAAAAATGTTTCATCAATGCTGCATTATTCCATAGTTCCATGTTTACAATATTAATACCTCATGCAGTGTTGGGTTGACATAGCATATCCCATTCAATCAAAGCTTTCCTTGTGCATTCTGTTGAGCATGTCCATAGAAAATTTCTACAGATTGCTTCTATAATCTTCATGATCTTCTTTGACAATAGGAAAATTTGAGCCCAATATGTTTGTATTCCAAACAACACAGACTTGATCAATTGGAGTCTTCTTGAGTATGACATCAATGTAGCTGACCAGCACCATACTCTTTCAGTAATCCTTTCTACCAGTGGAAAACATTGATGAATGTTCAGCTTTCTTGTTGTCAATGGCACTCCTAGATACTTAAAGGGTAAGGACCCTTCTATATACCCAGTGAGTTATAACATGTGTTCCTTTATATGTTTTGCCACTCCTGTAAATTATATTTAGCTTTTTCCTGCACTTGTTTGCAATCCAGAAGCAGCTGAAAATTTATTGAAAGCCTCATGAATTTTTGTAATTGAGTTAACATCACCCTTGCAAAACATTAACAAATTGCCAGCAAAACATATGTGAGTTGCTCCCAGCTTCTTGCACAGTGAGTGGAACATGAATTCCTTATACTTTTCTAGTTTTTTCATATCTCTTTGTAGATAATTCATGGCAATCACAAAAAAGATAAGGGTACATTGGATCTCCTTATCTTATTCCTCTCTTAACTGGGAAAAGTTTGGTCAAGCCTCATTTTAGAACCAAGGAATAAGACACTGTTGTTATAAATTTCATTATCCATAGAATAAATTTCCAGGGAAAGCCGAGGTTAATAAGCATGTATTTGAGGAACTGCCAGTCTATGGAATCATAGGCTTTCTTTAGGTCCACGTTTAGAACACATCTAGTAGATAAACCTTTCCTATTATAGCCATTAAAGAGTTCATGATTGAATAGGATATTATCAATAATGTTTCTCCCTTCTCTAAAGCATATTCTGATCTCCCTATTATGGATTCAATCACACTTTTAATTCTCTTAGTAAGAATCTTAGCTACAATATTGTACACAGTAGTGCAGCAAGCAATAGGTCTATCGTCTTTGACTGTTGTAGGAGCTGGAACATTTGGAATCAACGTTATAGCAGTACAATTCCATGTTGTTTTCATCTTGCCTGTCTGAAATACGAATTTCACAACATCATATATATCGTGTCTGATATCTTGCCAATGTTTAGTAAAGAATTCTATTTGGAAACCATCAACTCCAAGGCTTTATCATTTGGAATATCTTTCACATCTTCATCTATTTCTGCACATGTGATTTCCTGAATTGGATCCTGATGTTGTTGCATTAGGAGGTAGTTTCCATATTTGATGACTTTAGTATTTGGGCACGGCTTTAAACCGGTTCTTTACACATAAGTTGTTTGAAGAAGCATATGAATTCCTCCTCTACAGCTTTAGGGTCAGTAATTTTAGCTCCACTTCATTGTACACAGTAGTAATGGTATTCTTACTAGATCTGATATTCAGTTGTGCAAAGAAGTACTTGGAATTTGAGTCACCATAGTCAATCCAATTTACTCTAGCGTTATGTCTTAGAATTCTTTCCTCTATGTACTTCACTTTTCTAGTTCCTGGAAATTTTCTTTTCTTGATCAATCCAAACCTGATTGAAAAGATCTAGTATCAGGTTTCCCTGTGTACATTCTAGCTTCTGCCTGGTTTGGTTCAATCTCTAAGTATTACTTGTCATCTCATTATTCAAGCATATAGTCTCTCCTTTCAATTTTCGTAACTTCATCCATATACCAGCCATAAGATCATTTCCCATCTTTTGTTTCCAAATCCTTTCTACAACAGATTTAAAATCCTTATTCTCCATATTTACCATATACAGTTTGAATGGCTAGGATACAGACGCCTTCTCTCCGATATTTGAGTAACTAAGGGTGAGTGATCAGATACTCTAGGCTCTAAACAATCAACTTCCACATTCCCATACATTTTGGTGCATTCAAAATTCCCAAATGCCAAATCTATCTTACTATACACTCTATCACCTGCACTTGCTCATTACACCAAGTAAAGAAGCAACCTTTTGTTCTCAGTGTGTTCATTTTCATATTGTCCATACACTACTGAAATACATGTACTTAATTCATAGAGACTGGTTGTCATAACCTATCATTAGTGGTTAGGACATTGTTGAAGTCACCGCTTATGAGCCAAGGAATTTGCGCTTGCCCCCCCCCCCCCTAACTGTTGTAAATAATTCCATAGACTCTGCCTCTCATGCTACTTGTTCATGGCATGCACTATAGTAAGCAAAATCCTATATCTAGTCACATTGTCCATCACTAGGCAGTGGATGAATTGTTCGTGGATTTGAATTATGTTTACCATTAAATTTGTTCTCCAGACTAACTATATTCCTCCATTCGCAGCTTCAGTGTAATGATAGAAGTAACCCCAGTCCTTAGCTACCTTATAAAGTATATGTTTTGTCCTTTTTCATTTACTCTAGTTTCTAGACATCCAAGGATGTCAATCTTATTCTTTTGAAGAAATATTCTTAGTTCCTTCTACTTATGGGGCTTGTGCAACCCCCTTATGTTCCAGGTGCAGATTTTCATGGTAGTTTATGCATATGATCAGGTTTTCTCATCCCTCCATGTATACTTCATTTTTCAAAAATTGATAATTTGTTGGAGGTGCTGGATTCTTCGTTTCTCACATGTTGTATTGTTGTTGCCTGCCTTTCAGTTTTGTCTTTCATTGTATAATCTTGCTTTTTTGTGGCTCATCTTTCGAACTCTGCTTATCAAGGTAACTGGAGAATTGTTTTATTTTCCTCGCCTTTCCCATCCTCATATCTCTGTTGTTGTTTAGGCTTCCATTCCCTATTGACTTTCCTAATCATGCCCATATTTCTTCTTTTTGGAACTTTGAATTCTGCATCCTCTTTCTGTTTGGTTGAAGTTCAGCATTCCAAGTTGTCATGACCGAAGTGTAAGAAATCAGCGCAAAACATTAGCCTCCAATCATACACCATCTCCTGTTGTCTCGCACCACTGGGGGTAACTATCTCATCTCCTCCACTAGAGTCTTGGTAATGTCGACTTTCACCAGCACTTGAGTATATGAGATTTTGTTCCATTCAGCTGTGAAACTATCTATATACAATGTTATTCCGACTGCACTTTTCACCTTGCTTAGTGCATCGGAGTCCAGTATCCAGCAGATAAACTAGACAGATGAATCCACAAGGGAATATATTAATGAATTTGGGATTAAAATGGAAGTCTCTCTCCCAGTTTTGTAAGATAAACGGCTTGCTATGGTACGAATATGTACCAGCATGCATAATTGCATCTCTATCCTCCATCGTTGTGAATCGAAACACATAATAACCCTCTTGATGATACAAGATCTGAGGTTTAGCAACAAAATCCCATACTGATTTAACATAACTCTCCATATATTTCTCATATGGAGTGTCCCCAAGTACATATCCAATTAAAGCAGTTGCATAATGTTCATGTGGCTCATTAACATCATTTTCCTCAATTGAATGACAATCTTACAATCTCTATGACTTGGCTGAATGTAATCCAGCTTCATTCCCATCTGGTAGTTTCAATTTTTGTTTCTCAGCCCCTTTGCCAAGTTAGTCTTATGTCCCGACCCTTGTTCACAAATTGAGAACCTATCACGACAGCACCTAATCTTCGCGACTAGGTAAGCCTAACACATTGTGGAATGTAACAGTTCGAAATAAAATAGTAACAAACACTAAATTTAAAAGGAAATGTAAAATGATGCCGCTTGGCACATACATCGAATACAAAACTCATAAAATAAACATCCCAAAACCCGGAATCCCACGGAAAACACATGCTACAAGAAGTCTAACACTGCTCTAGTGACCAACATTTGTCAAATACAAGGAGAGGAATTGAAATAATAGCTAATAACTAGTGATGCAATAGGAAAGAGGCTTAGCAGATTTGCGGACGTAGCACATGTTTACCTCAAGTCTCCAATAATGCTCATTGACATCTTCTGGTGGTATGCCTACTCAGATGTACCTGGATCTGCACAATAAAAGTGTGCACAGTAAATCTCGAGTATCTAGCAAAAACAACAAGTAAATGGAACAGACTACAAATACAAAAACGATCACTACAGGCTATTTATCATCAGCGATCTCTTGGTATCCTGAGGATTCCCTTGTATCCTCATCATATACACAAAGGATCTCCAAGTATCCCGAGAATCTTCTAGTATCCTCATCATATAAACAAGGGATCTCCAAGTATCTCAAGGATCTCCTAGTATCCTCATCATATACACAAGAGATCTTCAAGTATCCCAGGGATCTCTTAATATTCGCCAATTAATCAATCTTGTGTATGGGATCTCTTAGTATCCTGCACTTCTAAATCTCGGAACAAAATATGAACAGGGAAACTCCTTGGATGTCGTCCCGTAGACCCAAATCGTAAGCACAATCACAACAAATCAATATTTAACAGAAAGAAACTAAGCACGGACAACAAGTAAAATCTAGAATCTAGCATACTTCACAAAAAGATAGATATTGAAATATAGTAAAACCAATAAGTTACTAACATGCTTTCCTAAGGTTAAACAGGTGAAATTGCATTTTTATCTGTTAAATACATGAAGAAACACGGTCTAAATAAGTCAATTAAAGTGAATTTTCAACAACTAGCACAAGCACACGCCCGCCACATCGCGTACAAGGCATTTAAACAACAGTAAAGATATCCTAAGAGAAGAGGTCCCCCACACAAAGTTAGAAAAGCCACTTACCTCGAACCGGTACAAAAATCGTTAATAAAAAATGCCCATGTTACGAGAATCCGACACCGAGTGGCCCAAATATATTCAAACCAATTACATATCATAAATAACATCGCAAGTAACTATTTCCACTATTAAAATTAAATCTAAGGCGCGAAAATAGGTAAAATGACCAAAATGCGCCTCAAGCTAACATCTCTAAATCGAATAATTTTTACATTTTCAAAAACCTTGTACTCTCATGAGTCTATCCATATAAAAATATCCCAAATCGGAGGTCAAATGACCATTCAAATCCTCACAATTAGGTCTAAGAACTTTACCCCAAATTTTCATTCAAAAATCCGAAATTAAAGGTTGCAATCACGATTCGATTAGTAGGTTTATGTCATAGATGAGTAAGGAATTGTTACCCAATAGTTGCCTCTGTAAATCCCTCGAAAAGTCTCTCAAAACCGAGCTCTATAGCTTGAGTTTTTTGTAAAAATGGAAGAACCCTCGTTTTTGAAAGATTAATATCTGCCCAGCTAATTAGTGAATCGTGATCCTGAAGATTGGGCCGCAATCACAAAGAGTAAAATAGAGGCTCCAGGATAACGCCTACGCAATCGTGAGAAGAAGAATGCGATCGCGGAAGAGGAGAAAATGGCCTTACGTGATCGCATATGAAGGCGCACGAACGCGAAGAGGGGAGAGGTGGAGTTATGCGATCGCGACCAATCCCTGCGATCGAGATTAAGGAATTTGGCCCCCTCCAAGATTGGCCTTTGCAATCGTGCGAAATGGGATGCGACCACAAAGAAGGAAAGAACCTGCAATAGCTGAAGATATTCTGAAATATATTCAACTCCAAAAATGCTTCGTTGAGCATCCGAAACACACCCGAGGACCTCGGGACCTCAATTAACGCTACAGACATATCCCATAACATCATTCAAACTTGTACTAATCCTTAAACAACCTAAAACAACACTGCAATCTCGAATTAATCAATGATTTGAACTTAAAAACATCAAAACTTAACCAAACTCGCTTTCTATTCAAATTCTAACCAAACAACGTCCGATTGATCTGAAATTTTGCACGCACATCCCAAATGACATTACACTGCTATAGAAACTTCAAGAATCCAATTCCGACCCTCGGATCAAAAATTTACTATGAGACCGGAAACTTCAAAATCTAACTTTTAGCATTTCTAGCCTAAATGAGCTACGGACATCTAAAATACATTCCGAACACGCTCCCAACCACAAAATCAGCTAGTGCGGCTAACGAGACCATCAGATTCCCATTCCAAGGTTGTCTTCACACAGTTCTGATTAAGTTTTCCAAAACACTCTGAATTCTTTTCTGAATGTCACGGCAAATAAAAATAGCCGAAATGAACTTAGGGGAAGCAGCTAATGGGGGAGCAGGGCATAAATTCCAAAGACGACCGGCGCCGGGCCATCACATCCTCCTACGCATAAAAATTTGTTCGTCCTCGAAAGAGCATAGATAACATACCTGAAGTAGTAAAAAGATGAGGGTATCGGCTGCTCATATCCCACTCGGTCTCCCAGGTCGCCTCCTTGGCCGGCTGACCCACCACTAAACCTTTACTGAAGCTATATCCTTTGACCTGAGCTTTCGGACCTGCCTGTCTAATATTGCCCCTAGCTTCTCAACATAGGACAAGTCATTGTCCAACTGGAAAGAAGTGAACTCCAACACATGAGACGGGTCACTGTGATACCTTCGAAGCATCGAAACATAAATACCGGATGAACCTTGGCCAAACTAGGAGGTAAAGCAAGCTTATAAGCAACCTTACCAACGTGCTTCAAAATCTCAAATGGACCAATGAACCTCGGGCTCAACATCTCTTCCTTTCCATCTCATGATGCCTTTCATAGGTAGGAATCGAAGAAAAACCCGTCTCACCAACCATAAAGGCAACATCATGAACCTTTCGGTCTGCGTAACTCTTTTGTCTGGACTGAAGAGATTAGTCTCAAAAGCCTGGCCTCACTCGGCTCGAACCAACCAACCGGGGATATACATCTCCCACCATATACGGCCTCATAAGTCACTATCTGAATACTGGACTGGTAAGTGTCGTTGTACGCAAACTCAGCCAATTGTATGAACTGATCCCAAGACCCTGTAAACTCAACCATGTACGCAAAGAGCATATCCTCAAGAATTTGAATAGTGCGCTCGGATTGTCCGTTAGTCGGAGGGTGAAATGTTGTGCTCATTGTCACCCGGGTACCCAATGCGTGCTGGACGGGTCTCCAAAACCGTGATATAAACACTGAATCCCTGTCTGGATGATAGAAACTGGAATCCCGTGAAGACGGACAATCTCCCTGATATAAATCTCTACTAACCGCTACGCTAAGTAAGAAGTACACTGTGGAATTAAATGAGTGGATTTGGTCAACAGATCCACAACAACGCAGATAGAATCAAATTTCTTTGCCGTCAGAGTGAGACTGGTCACAAAATCCATGGTAATCTTCTCCTATTTCCACTTTGGAATCTTCATTTGTTGGAATAACCCTCCCGGTCTCTGGTGCTCAGCCTTTACCTGCTGACAGCTAAGGCATTTAGCTATGAACTCTACTATGTCCTTCTTTATCCGCCTCCACAGGCAATGCTGCCTCTGATCCTGATATATCTTCGGGGCACCCGGATTGATGGAGTACCGCAAGCTATGAGCCGCACTCAATATCAACTCCCGAATACCATCAACATCGGCTACACAGATCTGACCGTGCATCCTCAATACCCCATCATCTCCAATAGTCACATCCCTAGCATCGCCATGTTGAATTCTGTCCCTGAGGACAAGTAAATTACAGTCATCATACTGTCGCTCCCTCATATGATCAAACAATGAAGACTGAGAAACCACACAAGCTAGAACCCAACTTGGCTCCGAAAGGTCCAATCTCACAAACTGACTAGCTAAAGCCTGAACATCTATCTCTATATGTCTTTCTAAAGATGGTAAATATTCCAAACTAAACTCTCCCCCGGCTACTCAAGGTATCGGCTACCACATTGGCCTTACCTGGGTGAAAAAGAATAGTGTTATCATAATCCTGCAGTAGCCCCAACCATCTCCTCTGGCGCAAGTTCAGATCCTTCTCTTGAACAAGTGCTGCAAACTCCAATGATCCGTGTAAATCTCACAAGGCATGTCGTACAAAAACTGACGCCAGATCTTCAAGGCATGAACAATAGCAGCTAACTCAAGGTCTTGGATAGGATATTTCTTTTCATGTACCTTTAACTGTCTGGATGCGTAGGCAATCACCCTACTGTCCTGCATCAACACTGCTTCAAGTTCAACTCATAATGCATCTTAATAAACCATATAGGACCCCGAACTAATAGGCAAAATCAGAATAAAGGCGGAAGTCAAAGCCGTCTTGAGGTTTTGGAAGTTCATCTCACACTCGTCTGATCACTTAAAATAGCACCCTTCTTAGTCAATCTAGTCATAGGGGCTGCAAATCGATGAGAACCCCTCATCAAAATGACGGTAATACCTCGCCAGGCCAAGGAAATTATGGATCTTTGTAGCTGAGAAGGGCCTGGGAAAGCTAATCACGGCCTCCACCTTCTTCAGATCTGCCTGAATGCCCTTACTCGGTACCAGGTGGCCTAGGAACGCCACAGAACTCAAGCAAAACTCAAATTTTGAGAACGTTGCATGTAATTTATGTTCCCTTAGGTTCTGAAGCCCTATCCTCAGGTACTGGTCATGATCTTCCTGACTCCGGGACTATACAATATCATCTATGAAAACAATGACAAACGAGTCGATATAAGGCCTGAATACGATGTGCATCAAATGCATAAAATCTGTTGGGTTGTTGGTCAGCCCAAATGACATGACAAGGAACTCGTAATGACAATACCTAGTATTGAAAGCAGTCTTCAAGATATTCGGCTCCCGAATCTTTAGCTGGTGATAACCCGAGTGAAAATCAATCTTAGAAAACACCTGTGCGCCCTGAAGCTGATCAAATAGATCATCAATACGAGGCAAATGGTATCAGTTCTTCACTATAACTTTGTTGACTAACGATAATCAATACACTTGCGCATCGAACCATCCTTTTTCTATACGAACAAGACAGGAGCACCCCACGGTGAAACACTGGTTCAAATAAAACCTTTATCAAACAATTCCTATAACCGATCCTTCAACTACTTCAACTAGGGAGAAGCCATACGGTAAGTAGGAAGGGATATAGTCTAAGTGCCCGACAACAAATCAATACCAAAATCAATGTCCTGGTCGGGCGGCATGCCCGGAAGATCAGCTGGAAACACATCGAGGAGATCCCGTACTACTAGGAGAGAGTCAACACGAGGGGTATCAGCATTGACATCTCTCACATAAGCTAAATACGTGGCGCACCCCTTATCGACCATACGTTGAGCTTTTAGAAAGGATATGACTCCTGGGAGTGTGATCAAAAGTACCACTCCACTCAATACGTGGAATGCCTGGCATAGCCAGGATCACGGTCTTAGCGTGACAATCAAGAATAGCATACTAGGGCGACAACCAGTACACGACAAAGATAATATCGAAGTCAACCATATCAAGTAATAACAGATTTTCCCTGCTCTGAAAACCACAAAAAGTAACAAAACATGACCGATATACGCGGTCTACAACAAGGAAATCTTCGGCGGGAGTAGAAACATAAACATGAAAGCTCAAGGTTTCTCCCGTTGTACCCAAATGCGGAGCAAAATAATATGACACATATGGATAAGTAGAAACTGGATCGAATACAACTAATGCCTCTCTGTAACTAACCAATATAATACCTGTGATAACATAATCGGAGGCGATAGCCTCGGCACGACCAGGAATGGCATAAAATCTAGCCCAACCCCTTCTTCTTCGACGACCTTTATCTCCATGATCTCTGCCCCTGGCTGGTTGGGTAGGTCGGGTGGCAGCTGGAGCTGGAACAATGGCCTAACAATCCCACTGGGTACGGTGCTGTTGAGACTGATGTGGAGGTGCACTCCTCCCAAGCCAAGGGAAATCCCTCACCATATGGAGGGTATCTCTGCACTCACAACAAACTCTGAGATGGCGTAGTGGCTGTGACTGACTAGGCCCACCCTTCTAGACTAACTCATGGAGGTACCTAACGCAGGAGGCACACTAGTAACCAGAGGTGCATAATAAGGCTCCTATGATCTGGGAGGAACTACAGTACTGCTCGGTGAAGGAAGAGCTGAGTGAACTGGGCGACTCGTATAACCCCTACCATGACCTCCTACTCCTGAAGTACGAGTACCGTAGAAAAGACCAAACTCTCGAGACCACTTGGCCTCTCTCGCCTATCGTTCTCTGGCATGCATACCCTCTATCCTCTTGGATATGCTAACTACCTGTTGATAAGGTAAATCCATCTCCAATTCTCGCTCCATGCCACACCTGATGGAAGGAATAAGACCCTCGATAAATCAGCGAACCCTCTCACGAACAGTAGCCACAGAAGCAGGCGCATACCTGGCCAACCTCGTATAACAGATGGCATACTCAGATACATTCATAGGGACTTGGTGCAAATGCTAAAACTCTGCGCGCCATGCATCTCGGAAGAAACTCCCTCTGAAAAATATTTGAAAACTGAGTCCAACTTAGGGAAGCAGCCTCGTCTAGACTATCTAACTCAAAGGTGCGTCACCACTCATAAGCAGCTCCCCCGAGCTGGAAAGCTGCTAAAGAAACCCCGGTCGAGGCAATACTATCCACGGTGCAAAAGATACGGTGACAATCCTCCAAAAACCCCAAAGCAGCATATGTGGATAATCCGCTGAAAATACGAGGGTCATACTTCTCAAAACCTCTCCATTCGACACTATTCATCCTCAGAAGCACGTGCCCATCATCAGGCGGAACCGGTGCTTCAAGCTCTGCAGGTACAATATGTAGAATCCATCCCATATACACTCTCTGCTCTGGAGTGTGACCCGTGGAGTCTGGATTCCCCCCCCCCCCTCGAAATAGGACGTGGCTGCAGGAAGTGCAAGCAATTCTTCCTACGACCGCGTAGTGTACATGCTCATAAACTACGCCAATGCCTCCTGGACAGCAGTTGTAGTGGTGGCTGTAGGCGTCTCAGGTGCCTAAGTCCTGGCTAGATCCACTGGTGGTACCTCGACGGCCGCTTGCGCAGGTGCTCTGGTTGCACCATGTGCGCGTTCATGACCAATGCCGCGGCCTCTACCTCATGCGGTTGTAGGAGGGGGTGCGGGTGCCTGATCATCCCGGAACGTGTGTGTCCTCACTATATATGAGAGAATGGAAGATAGAAGCTTAGAACCGATGTAAAAAACATAGCACGACAAAGAATTCAATGAAGTGAAAATGTTTTCTAAACAGTTACATAGCCTCCCGTAGATAAGTACAGACGTCTCTGTACCGATCAGCAAGACCCTAAATAACCGGCCTGTGTCCCGTGACTCCTATCAACCTAGAGCTCTGATACAAACTTGTCACGACCCTAGTTCACCAATTGTGAACCTGTCATGACGGCACCAAGTCTTCGCGGCTAGGTAGGCCTAACACATTGTAGAAATAAAAATAGTAAACAAATAATAAATAGAAAAGGAAATTTAAAACGATGCCTCTTGGCACATATACTGAATACACAACTCCTGAAGTAACATTCGGGGACACACAGGCTACAAGAAGTGTAACAATCCTCTAGTCACCAGCATTTGTCAAATACAAGGAGAGGAATCGAAATAACAACTAATAACTAGGGATAGAGTGAGAAGGAGACTTTGCGGATCTGTGAACGTAGTAGATATATACCTCCTCCAATAATGCTCACTGACAGCTACTGGCGGTACGCGTGCTCAGATGTACCTAGATCTGTACAACAAAAGAGTGCAGAAGAGTAGCATGAGTACACTACAGCTGTACTCAGTAAGTGACAAGCCTAACCTCGGTGGGGCAATGACGAGGAAGGTCGAGGCCCTACTAAGATAAACATAAGAATAAATATGAAATGAATAGACAAAAGGAAATACAGTAAATCTCGGGTATCTAGGAAAAACAATAAGTAAATGAAACAAGCTAAAAATACAAATCTACAAATACATGAACGATCACTACATGATATTTATCATCGGGGATCTCCTGGTATTCTGAGGATCTCCTTGTATCCTCATCATATACACAAGGGATCTCCAAGAATCCTGAGGATCTCCTATTATCCTCATCATATACACAAGGGATTTCCAAGTAAACCTAAGGACTCCTAGTATCCTTATCATATACACAAGGGATCCCCAAGTATCCTGAGGATCTCTTAGTATCCTCCGGATAATCAGTCATGTGCTAGGGATCTCTTAGTATCTGCTAGTTAATTATATCCCGATCGGGGGATCTCTTAGTATCTGCCAATTAATGAATCCTGTGTCGGGGATATCTTAGTATCCCGCACTTCTAAATCTCTGAACAAAATACAAACAGGGAACACTCGGGATGCGGACAACAAGTAAAATCTTGAATCTAGCATACTTCACAAAAAGACAGATATTTCTATTTAGTCAAATAGACCCAATGAGTTACTAACATGCTTTACCTAAGCTAAAACAAGTGAAATTGCATTTTTAACAGTTAAATACGTGAAGAAACACAGTCTAAATAAGTCAAGTAAAGTGAATTTTCAACAACTAGCACAATTACACACCCGTCACCTCGCGCACAGGGCATTTAAATAACAGTAAAGATATCCTAAGGGGAGAGGTCCCCCATACAAAGTTAGACAAGTCACTTACCTCGAACCGGTACAAAAATCGCTAAGAAAAATTGCCCATGCAACGAGTATCCAACTTCGAGTGGCCAAAATATATTCAAACAAATTACATATTGTAAATCCCATCGCAAGTAACTAATTCCACTATTAAAATTCAAGGTAACCCGCGAAATTAGGTAAAATGACCAAAATTCCCCTTAAACAAACATCTCGAAATCGAATAATTTTCACATTTGCAAGAACCTCGTACTCTCACGAGTCTCACCATATAAAAGTCTCCCAAATCGGAGGTCAAATAGCCCTTCAAATTCTCACAATTAGGTCTAAGAACTTTACCCCAAATTTTCATTTAAAATCCTAAATTAAAGGTTCAAATTACAATTAGACTAGCGGGTTTTAGTCATAGATGAGTAAGGAGTCGTTACCTAATAGTTTCCTCTGAAAAGCCCTCAAAAGGTCTCACAGAACCGAGCTCTCTAGCTTGAGTTTTTCTAAAAATGGAAGAACCCATGTTTTTGAAATATTAATATCTGCCCAGGTAATTAGTAAATCATGATCGTGAAGATAGGACCGCAACTGCGAAGAGTAAAATGAAGGCTCGAGGAAAAATCCCTACGCGATCGCGAGAAGAAGAATGCGATCGCGGACGAGGAGTAAATGGCCTTACGTGATCGCTATGAAGGCACGCGAACGCGAAAAGGGGAGAGGTAGAGTTATGCCATCGCGAACCAATTCCTCCGATCGCGATTAAGGAATTTTGCCCCCTACAAGATTGGCCTATGAAATCGTGTGAAATGGGACGCGACTGCGAAGAAGGAAAGGACCTGCAATAGCTGAAGATATTCTGCAATATTTTTCAACTCCAAAATTGCTCCGTTGAGCATCCAAAACACACCCGAGGACCCCGCGACCTCAATTAAACGTAAGGACATATCCCATAACATTACTCAAACTTTTACTAATCCTTCAACTAACTAAAACAACGCCGAAAACTCGAATTAAACAATAATTTAAACTTAAAAACTTCAAAACTTAACCAAACTCGCTTTCGATTCAAAACCTAACCAAACCATGTCTGATTGATCTGAAAGTTTTCACACACGACCCAAATGACATTGCGGTACTATAGAAACTTCCAGAATCCCATTTAGACCCTCGAATAAAAAATTCACTATCGGACTGGAAACTTTAAAATTCTAACTTTCGGCATTTCTAGCCTAAATAAGCTACGAACATCCAAAATAAATTCCGAACACGCTCCAAACCACTAAAGCACCTAACGGAGCTAACAGAACCATTGGATTTCCATTCCGAGTTCATCTTCACACTGTTCTGATTACAGACTATTTTCCAACACTTCAGCTCTTATTTAGGGACTAAGTGTCCCAAAACACTCCGAATTCTATTTCTGAATGTCCCGGTAAATCGAAATAGTAGAAATGAACTTAGGGGAAGCAGTTAATGAGTGAATGTTGCATAAATTCCAAAGATGAACCGCCGTGTCGTCACATCTTAGCTGCTAAATCTTGATTTGGGGATGGCTTTGAAGAGCCCGCTTCAGAGAATTAAAGTTGCTTTGGACTTGTTGGTAGTTGTTCCTTTGATTTCTGAGATTCCTTTGCAATCTCCAATATTTTACTATTCCATTGCATACTATTTTCTTCCTCTTCTTCCTTTAGCTCCTTTTCTTCTAAAATCGATTGGAATTTAGGTGGTAGGAAGCTTCCAAACGATAACGGAGTGAAATTTTGCATTGTTGAGTTCACCGAAGTTGTGTCCTAGGTCGCTAGCGTTATAGGTTTGTGTCTCCTTACCATCGTTGGAGCATGTTAGCATCCCTTGGCTTATCATGTGCCGATAGCGTTTCAGAGAGCATTCCCATCTTCTTTTAAAAGAAATATGTTTCTATTTGTGTTACACTTCCTTTTGTTTCCTGGATGATTCTACTAATGGTTTAGTTGCTCTTACTGAAATTAGCATGCCTCTATGCTGATTAAAATAGTCTGGCATGCATGTGCTTGTTTCCTGCATGTTTCTCCTTATTCCGCCTCCCCCATGTACACTATTAGAATGTATTCAGGACCCTTTTAGTTATTAAGTAAGCCTGGACCTTTTTCTAATGTGTGAATCTATCAATCTAATGTTGTTAAGACCCTGACCCCTTAGTTCGAAACATGCTTGATTATTCTGAAGTACTTCTCTTTAATGTTCTATGTATATGTAACTGTGTTCTTGCTTGTGAGTTTTTTGTTTCCTTCCCCCTGCCCCTGTTGGTGTTTCCTGAGTACCGTGTGACTCTTTGCTTTCAAAACTGGTTTGCATATTAACTATTTTCAAACTAAATTGATTACTTTTCTCTCAAACTATTTTTCATGTGAATCCTCTTTCAATTGTTTTCAACTCAACTTCTTCAAATTCTATCACAATCTCAGTACTCCTATAACTTAGGTTCTACCTCATTAGTTTAAGCATTGCTTTAGGTAGCTTGAGTACACATGGAACTTCGATGCACAAGGCTGGTAATTCCACACTTGCACTTGTCTTGTTAATTTGTTTTGGGTTCCTGGTATTGGCTAAGTGTCCGAATGGACCGTTAGGGAGGTTTGCTACACCCAAACCTTGGTAAAGGCTATGAAACTGGAAAGAAGTGAGGTTGGAGATTTAGGCCTGGCTAAAGGCTCCCTATAGATTAACTTCTTATTTTTACTCTTCACTATTGTAATTTAATCATATTGGTCTATAATAACTTGTAATGAACAATGGTGTTTATAGTTAAATTGGGTGGCATTATGCATGCTTAGCTTTAAGTAACTAGTAGAATATTTCTATAGGGTTTTACTTACCTATTTGTTCAATAGAAACCATGTCTAGGGCATGTATTTCATACGACTAAAAATCTTGTCTTTAAGCACTTTTACTCTCATCTTATTATTTATTAGTCACAATCAGTTAGTAATCAACAAGTCACTGTCATTGCATTTAGATACCATGTTTTAGGAGTTTTCTGAGCATTAGATATCATGTATATAGGGTTGTATTCGCAACAGTTGAATTCCTCACTGATTTCGTTTAACAGACATAACTCTGGTTAACAAGCTTCTTTTAAAACGCGAAAACAAGTATGCATGTCCACTTTATTTTATGATTAAACAATGCCTAAGCAAGTCTTAGGCCGGGTAAAATCGATTAACCATCTCAATCATGTTTACACTTCGATATCTTTCCACAATCCAAATTTGTTTCCTTTCTCTAAGATCATCTTGGTATTCTTACGAAACTTCTGTCCTATTTTCTAAATAATTATATCGATGAAAATACTTTCTATTTAATTACCTTTTCTAGAATTGTGTTACTGTTTTATCCTAAAACTCATCAGGGCACTATGTCTTTTGTAATTTTATAAAACTATTGTTTAAAATATAATATACTTATACGCTCTCAGCTTTACACTTGTGCATGGTTTTATATTTGTCCTAAATGTTTTCCTACATCTTCTGTCCAAAATTATTTTCATAACAGAATAGTATACATGCTATGCCCTATCATATATTTTTTAGTATGTTTTAAAATGGTTTCTCCGATTTCTAAACTGTTACGTTCCTGCCTTTTTCAAGTTCATAAAGTGTTCGTCCAACTCCCTTTTTTTGCAAATTCGGTTTCAACTCTACAGCTCCTATATTAACATATTTTTGAACGTTCCAACTTTTAACTCTCATTTCCTTAGACCTTAAATGTAATTTAGATGTGCTAATTATGTGTCCATCTGTGGAGGGATTTTTGATCCTTTTACATGCCTTTATATGATTCCTTACATGAAGTCCTATTTGTTTTGTATGTCGCCTAGTGTTTTAACCATTAAACCTAAGGGTTCAACCTGGTCCTCACCTTATAGTAATAGCGGTCCTAAACACCCTCTAGGACCTATAGGACGGGATGGGTAATAGCACGCAATAAGCACTCGTGACCAATCCACACGTTTAAATAACCCTTATGGGGCGGGAAGGGTAGAATATGGATATGATGAGTGGTGTGCTAATATCTCATATGAGAATGGTTGATGGGTATTGCAGCAAAGTGATCCATATTAGATTTAATCCTAGGACCCCCTATATTTATTTATATGACATGATGTTTTTCTTAAAAATAATAATTTCTTCAACTATTCCTTTTTTCCAAAAAACATCTTTTGTCTTTTACCTCTCTTTTCAATAAAAACTTTCAATTATTCACATTCCTTATGTGGAAACATGGTTTGTCTACTTCTATTCATCTTAAAGTCACATCTAAGTATGGCCGGGAACCATACTAGTGAATCTTGAGGCTAACACATTCCCCTCGAGAAAATATCAATCCCTTACCCGAACTCTTGTTTTTCCTTCAAAAATCTTCTTCTTTTAAGTGTCCGATGCACTATAATTATTAGGTGGCGACTCTTCAAAAATCCATAACCCGATTCCTCAAAAGGGAATAAGAGTTATTTTTGTCCATAATACCGTAAACCCGATATATCTCTTTGGTGGGGGTAGGGGGAGTCGACCCTGTACGCATTCGCGACACCCCAGTCGAGTTCGTAATGAAGGACTGGGCAGACTCTATGCATTAACGAAGGTTCTATGCGAACATATAAAAGTAAACAGGGGGAGGTCAAGGTTTGGGGTACGCGTTCGCGGGGAAGGTATACGAACGCGTAGAAGAAATATTCTCGGGGCCTGAATCTAATCTATGCAAACGTGTTTCCTCCATGAGAACGCGATGAAGGAGGAGGGGAAAGTTATGAGAATGCATATGGTTGACAGTGAACGCATGGAAAGAAAAACCTGCTGCAATTTTCTGCAACTAATCTAAGTGCAAAACCACCTCGAACCACCTCTAATTCACTCCCAAGCCCTCGGGGCTTCCGATCAAACACACACTCTAACTCAATAACATCCTAAAAACTTGCTCGATCGATCAAATCGCCAAAATAATATCAAAATCTATGAATAAAGCCTTATAACACAAAATTCTTCTTTCAACATTCATAAACATCAGATTTCCCATTTTTAGTCTGAAACATGTCAAATGACCTCCGTTGATAACCAAACTTTACAGATAGTGCTTATCACACACCTCCCAAGCGGCTTCCCTCCAGTGCCTTTGACTATTGCTACGGTCATCAACCGCAGCATTGAATTGAGACTTTCCACCTTGCTTTGGACTTGAATGGATCTACTTCTCCTCTGCCAGATCGATATATATAAGACTTGAACCGGGCATTGGAACGAAAATACGAGCCCGATACCTATATTGCCTAACTCATTTTCATTTAAAATTTTCATATCATTTTTAGAAAAATAATTTATTTCCAAAATTCTATTCTCATGATCGAGACCTCGAATTTCAATTTCGGTAATACGCCCAAGTCCCATATTTTAGTTTTTTCTACGGACCTCCCGGGACTGTCACATCATGGGTTCGGCTCCATTTACCCAAAATGTCAACCAAAGTCAACTTTATCAATATTAATATCGAAGTTCTTCAATGTTTTCAAAGAATTCACATATTTTAACATAAAAAATTTCCAGCTTCGCGCCCTAGCATGAAAATTGAGGCACCTAAAAGCGAGGTTTTCAAGGTCTCGGAAGTACGAAACAAGGGAGAATTATGGTGATTACCTTTTGGGTCGTCACACCCTCCACCTCTAAAACAATTGTTCATCCTCGAACGGAATAACGAAAGAAGTACCTGAGTTGGGGAATAGATGAGGATAACGACTCCGCTTATTAGACTCGGACTCCCAGGTCGATGACTCAGGAGGTTGACCTCTCCACTGAACACGCACTGAGGGAAAACTCTTTGACCTCAACTATCAAACCTGCCGGTGTAAAATAGCCACTGGCTCCTTCTCAGATGACAGATCCTTGTCCAACTGGATAGTGCTGATAACTAATACGTGCGCTGGATCGCCGTGATACCTCTGAAACATTACAATCTGGGCAGCAAGGCAAGTAAATAAGCCACCTCTCCGCCGCGATCAAGAATCTCAAATTGGTTAATAAACCTAGGGCTATGTTTGCCCTTCTTCCCGAATCCCATCACGCCCTTCATAGGCGATACACGAAGAAATACTCGCTCACCAACCATGAAAGCAACATATCTGACTTTACAATTTGCAAAAATCTTTTGCCTCGACTGAGCTGGCCGAAGTCTGTCCTGATTGATCTTGACCTTATGAAAGGCCACCTGTACTAGATTTGTACCGAATAACTGAGCCTCTCCCAGATCAAACCATCCGACTAGGGACCGACAACGCCTACCATACAACGCCTCATACGGAGTCATATGAATGCTGGACTGGTAGCTGTTGTTGTAGGAAAACTCTACTAATGGCAAAAACTGGTCCCACGAGCCTCCAAAATATGTAACGCAAGCTCGGTGCATATCCTCAAGAATCTGAATAGTCCTCCCTGACTAACAATCCGTTTGGGGAAGAAATTTTGTACTCAACTAAACTTGGGTGCCCAACTCTCCCTGAAGAGCTCTCTAGAAATGTGAAGTAAACTACAGACCCCGGTCTAAAATGATAGATACCGGTACTCCATGAAGGCAAACGATCTCCCTGATGTAAATCTCTGCTAATCTCTCGGAGGAATAGGTGGCTGTAACAGGAATAAAATGTTGACTTTGTCAACCTATCAACAATGGACCATATAGCATCAAACTTCTTCTGAGTCATCGGAAGGCCAAATACAAAATCCATGGTAATCATCTCCTACTTCCACTCCGGAAGCTCAATCCTCTGAAATAATCAACCGGGCCTCTGATGCTTGTACATAAACAACTGACAGTTTAAACAATGAGCCATATATACTATAATGTCTTTCTTCATTCTGCGCCACCAATAGTGTTGCCTCAAATCCTGATACATCTTCGCGGTGCCCACATTGATAGAATATCGAGAACTATGGGCCTCCGCTAAGATTAACTCCGGAATACCATCAACATTGAGTACACAAACTCGCCCTTGCAATCTCAACACACCATCATCTCCCAAGTTCATTTCTTAGCCCATCCCTGCTGCAGCGTGTCTCTCAAGACACACAAATGGCATCATCAAATTTTCGCTCATTAATATGCTCCAATAACGAAGACCGAGAAACCGTGCAAGCCAACACCTTGCTAGGCTCAGAAATATCAGACCTCACAAGACGATTGGCCAAGGCTTGAACATCCAATGCAAGTGACCTCTGGCTGACTGGAATATAAGCAAGACTACCTTTGCTGGCGAACTTCTTGCTCAATGCATCAACCACCACATTGGCCTTTCCCGGGTGATATAAGAAAGAAACATCATAGTCTTTCAGCAACTCTAACCACCTCCTCTACCTCAAATTCAGCTCCTTCTTTTTGAACAAGTACTGAAGGTCTTATTATATGCGTACACCTCACACATCACACCATATAGATAATGCCTCCAAATCTTCAAGGCATGAACAATGGCTGCCAAATCTAGGTATTCAAATAGATAATTCTTCTTGTGGAGCTTCAACTGCCTCAAGCCATATGCTATGACTGTGCCATACAACATCAACAGTACGCCAAGTCCATTATTGGACGCATCACAATAGACACTATAAAGCCCTGATCACGTGGGTAAAATCATTATCGGTGCCGCAGTAAGAGTTGTCTTGAGCTTCTAGAAGCTCGTCTCGCACTCATCGGACCACCTGAACCGGGCACCCTTCTGAGTCAATATGGTCATCGGCGCGGCAATGGATTAAAACCCCTCAACGAACCATAGGTAGTAACCTACTAACCCCAAGAAACTCCGGATCACTATAGTTGACGCTGGTCGAGCTAAGTTCTTGACTGCCTAAATCTTCTCCGAGTCCACGTGTATACAGCAGGAACAACGTGGCCGAGGAATGCAATATAACTAAACCAAAACTCGCACTTCGAGAACTTGGTGTATAACTGACTATCTTTCATAGTCTGAAGTACCATTCTGAGGTGCTAATCATGTTCCTCCTGGCTGCGAGAGTATATCAGAATGTCGTCATTGAATACAATAACGAACAAATCCAAATAGGGCCTGAACACTCGATTCATCAATTCCATAAATATTGTCGGGGCCTTGGTCAACCCAAAGGACACGACTAAAAACTCATAATGATCATACCGAGTACAAAATGATGTCTTAGGGACATCCGACGCTTTGATCCTCAGCTGATGATAACTAGTTTTCAAATCTATCTTCGAAGAAACCCTAGCACCCTGATGCTAGTCGAATAAATCGTCAAACCTCGACAGTGGATACTTGTTCTTTATCGTCACCTTGTTCAACTATCGGTAATCAATGGACATCCTCATCGACCCATACTTTTTCTTTACAAATAACATTGGCGCACCCCAAGGAAATAGACTGGGTCTATTGAAACCCTTATCAAGCAAGTCTTGAAGCTGCTCCTTTAGCTCTTTCAACTCAGGTGGGGCCATGCGATAGGGTGGAATGGAAATAGGCTGAGTGCTCGGAACCAGATCAATACAAAAATCAGTATCCCTGTCGGGTGGCATTCCCGGCTGGTCTGAAGGGAAAACCTCAAGGAACTCCCAAACAATGGGAATAAAGTGAACGGATAGAACATTTGTTGTGGAGTCACAAACATATGCCAGATATGTTAAACACCCCTTTTCGACCATGCGTCGAGCCTTGACATAGGAAATAACACTACGGGTGGCATGACCTGCGGTCCCTTTCCACTCAAGTCTGGGCAAGTCTGCCAAATCCAAGGTCACAGTCTTGGCATGAGAATAAAAAAAGCATGATACGGGGATAACCAATCCATCCCAAAAATAAGGTCAAAGTCTACCAAATCTAAGAGAAATAAGTCGACACAGGTCACAAGACCCTCAAATACTACCACACATGAATGATGCACTCGGTCGACCACTATAGAATCACCCACTAGTGTAGATCGAGGATCCAATAGCATACAAGCATCACTATCACAGACAAAAATATTAACTATAATCACAACATCTGATGACTTAGCCTGTAGCCTGGCTGGTAAAGCATAACAACGGGTCTGGGACCCACCTCCCTGAACTATGTTTCTAGGACGATCGACTACTGGGTAACCCTTGCCTCTGGAGGTTTGAGGTCTACCTCTATGCTCCCTACCTCCACCTCTATGGCCTCTACCCCTACCTCTAACTTGTTGGGCGGCCTGTGGATCACCTGCTGCATGAATCATGGGACGAGGACCTTGCTGCTGCGACCGACAACCTCTCAACCTCGAGTAATATCTCCTGATGTGACTAAGTACTCCACAGTCATAACACTCGTCTGAATGCAGAAACTGAGAAAATTGGGACTGAACCAACTACCCTGAATGACCTCCTTGAAGGCTATGAAGTGGTGGTGCACTGGTGGGCTGCTGATCAGAATAGTGCTGCTGAGAACCGCTACTGCCTGTAGTACCATGTGAAAACTTGAAATGCTGACTGAAAGGGCCTTAGAGGGTATCCTCTACCATATGAATTCCTACCTCTAATTCAGGTACCACTGAACCTACTAGAATGATGAGGCCTCTTATCTAACCCCTGACCACCTCTTTATGCAAGTGATATCTTTGTCCTGCGGGCCACATTGGCCACCTCTTAAAAAGACATATCACTACCAACTCTCATTGCCATCTAAAGCCGGATCGGCTGAATCAAGCCATCAATAAATCTCCGTACCCTCACCTTCTTAGTGGGGAGTATAATAATAACATGGTGTGCCAAATCAATAAAACAAGTCTCGTACTGTGTGACTGTCATAGTACCCTGATAAAGACACTCGAACTGCCTGGTTAGAGCATCTCCCTCAATCACCGGGAGAAACTTCTCCAAGAATAACTCTGCAAATTAATCCCAAGTCAATAATAGCAACCCTCCTGGCCTGGATAAACAATAGTCCCTCCAACAAGTCTTGGCCGATCCTGCAAGCCGCAAAGTGATGAAGTCGACCCCATTTGTCTTCACAATACCCATAGTCCTGAAAACCTCATGGCAGTTTAATAAAAAGTCCTGGGGCTACACTGTAGAAGCACTGCTCAAGGTGGTGGTGAAGAGCTTGGTGAACCTATCAAGTCTCCACAAAGCATCTGCGGACATCTCTACACCATCACCGGTCTGAGCTAGAATACCTGGCTGGGCTGCCACATCTAGTTGAACTGCTAGAACTTGAGGCTGAGAAGCTGCCTGCTCTGGAGTAAGCATAGTGGGAGTCTAAAAGCCTCCCCCAGCTTGAGATGTGGCTGGTGCTATGGGAAGCAAACCCTCTCTAGAGACGCTCTCCATAAAGCCTACCAGTCGGACCAAGGCATCCTGGAGTACTGAGTGGCTATGAAACCCTCTGGCACCTAAGCTTGACCCACCGGAGCTGCTGGTGCTGGAACTTCCTCATCATAGTCAACACGAGGCTCCACCTCTGTGACTGCTGCTCGGGGCTAAGCTCTACCCTAGCCTTTGCCTCTCCCTATGCCCTTGACAGGAGTTACTGCTGGGGACTCGGGCTACTGTGTGGTAGAAGAAGAAGCATGCGTCCTCGCCATCTACAAAAGAACAGAGTAGAGTGGAAATTAGTATTTGAGAAACAGAATCACATGACAAGAATGAACAAAGTGGGATTTTTCATATCTCTGTAGCCTCTAGGGATAAATACTAATGTCTTCGTACGGATCCCTCACACTCTGCCGAGTTTGTCTGTGAGTTGTGAGACCTATGTTACCTAGTGCTCCGATACCAACTTGTAACGACCCGTATTTCCCACAATCGGGAGTCGTGATGGTGCCTACTATTAGGATCTAGTCAAGACAACATTCAATTATTTTAACTAAAAATTTTCAAAGTATAATTAGGACGAAGCAAATAAAACGAGCGAAAGTCTCCAATATAATTAATTGAAGGAAATGCGAAAATTCTAACAAAATCCTCTACCCAAATTTTGTGTCACAATAAACATGATTTCAAGCATTATTAAATATAATATTCTGAAAGAATTCATTACAATTTGTTTCAATACAAGATCTAACAAACTGAATAAAGATAGAAGAAACTCCGGGCTCGCGGACGTCAACAAGGCTACCTCAACAGTCCCTGGACTGAAGGTATGCTCCCGATCTACTACTGCAGCAGTCCGTAAGCTACATCCTGATATGTGCAAAAAAAATGCGTAGAGTGTAGCATCAGCACAACCAACCCCATCTGCTAGTAAGTGCGTGGCCCAACCCCAGCGAGGTAGTGACGAGGCTTGACAAGACATACCACAAATAACCTATACATATATATGTACAATGAAAGGAAATACACTAATTTCACGAATTAAATAGAGGGTAGCATGATTTGGTGTACGATAGTCTAAATATAGAAATCATCAGTAAAGAAGTGAAGCGGAATAATAACAACAAATAAGGAAAACACAGGAAGTCTCTAAATACAAAAACAATACAATCGATACATACTCTGTTGCGGCCTGGAACCCTATCCTCAAAAATTAGTACTGGTGCGGCGTGCAACCCAATACTCAACAACTAATACCGTTGCAGAGTGCAACTCGATCCTCAATATTTATCAACACTGCTGCGGTGCGCAAGCCGATCCTCAACATTTAATACCAAGAACTCACCCAAAAAACGACTGCAACTCAAGTGCTAGGGGAGTAAAAACAATTATAAGAATTCCCGGCAAGGGAATACAGTTAACAACTTAAATATTATGGCAAGGGAGAATATAACAAATACATACATCCCGGCAAGGGAGAATATAATCACAACACGTTCCACTTATAATCACTTATTTAACCGAGTAACAATTTCTAGTCTGAGCCAATGCTCCGAATGACAAACCAGTCACAAACCTTCCTCAACTATTCACTTTATATTAAACTTCTCAAGCAAGCAAGAAAGATGTATCATTAAATCCGAATCCAACACATATAAGAATCACGGTCGTGCTATGGTATGGTGCTTAGATAACCATCACCATGCCTATACACCATACTCCACAATTACCAAGTAGCAAATATTATCCTAATCCAATCCCTCAAGACAAAGTTAGAACAAACACTTACCTCAGACCAAATATAGCAATCAACTCTCTAACACCACCTTTCCTATATAATCAAACTCTGAAACAATGATATATAGCCACAATTTAGTTCAACATTATCAATAATGGCTCAAAGACACAATTTCATAGCCTAGAAATAACTTTCCTATCATTCTTCCAATAATACCAAAATCGATCCCCGAGCCCACATGATCCAAACTCGAGGCTCGGACCAAAATCCCTTCACCCATAACCCCCCGAGTTTAAATATGCAATTTATTTAAAGATTCGACCCCAAATTGAGGTTGAATAACCCAGAATCCCAAAATCCCAAACTCTACCCAAAACCCCCCATTTTCTACCTTGAATTCATTATTTAGGGCTACGAAATTAGTGATTAGATAAAGAAATTATGAGGGAATGAAGTTAAGGACACTTATCCAATAAGCTATGGAGAAAGAAGCTCTTGATTTGCCTATGGAGTTCTTGAGCGAGGAGTTCGTGTGAAGAAATGGCAAAATCCCGTAATGAACACTATTTTTAACTTAATAATTCACTGGAGCAAAATACTCTACACGTTCGCGACACCTCGATTGCGTTGCCGATGAAGGACTAGGCAGACTCTATTCATTCGCCAAGGTGCTATACGAATGCATAGAAGAAAACTAGGGGGTCTAGGTTTGGGGTACGCGTTCACAGGGGAGGTATAAGAACGCATAGAAGAAAACTTCTGGGGGCCGACTGTGAACTATGCGAACGTGTTGCCTCCACGCGAACGCGATAAAGGCGGAGAGGAAAGTTATGCGAACGCATCTGGTTGAGCGTGAACACATAGAAGGAAACACCTATTGCAATGTTTTGCAACTATTCTAAGTGAAAAACCACACAGAACCACCTCTGAATCACTCCCTAGCCCTCGGCCCCCCAACCAAACATACACACTAACTCAATAATATACGACGAACTCGCTCGAGCGATCAAATCGCCAAAATAACATTAAAAACCTATGAATCAAGCCTCAACACACAAAATTCTTCTTTCAACTTTCATAAACGTTAAATTTCCCATTATTATTATGAAACACGTCAAACAACGTCCGCTCTCAACTAAACTTTACAGATAGTACTTAACACATATTTAAGACTTGTAGGCGTCAGAATGAAAATAAAAGCCCGATACCAATATTTTCTAAATCATTTTCATTTCAAAATTTTATATTATTTTCAAAAAAGCAGTTTTTTTTCAAAAATAATATACTCAGGCTCAGGACCTCGGATTTCGATTCCGGGAATACGCCCGAGTTTCATATTTTTCTACGGACCTCCCGAGACCATCACATTATAGGTCCAGGTTCGTTTGCCCTAAATGTTGACCAAATTCAACTATATCAATATTAATATTGAAATTCTTCAATGTTTTCACATAATTAACATATTTTAGCATAAAACAATTTCGGCAATGTGCCCAGACTACACATGCAAATCGAGGCAACTAAAAGCAAGATTTTCAAGGGCTCGAAAGTATGAAATAAGAGAGAATTATGCGTCACAACGATAGCCTGTCTACAGAGCTATTCCAGGAGATGAGGGAAGAGCTTTCTTTGTCCTACATGATGAATCCATAATCCCCTAGAATTTGCGTGGGGGAGTAATAAACTTTAGCAAATGTGGTCACCATTCTTTGCTCACTAGCAGGGTTGATAACAATGGTCATGGATGGATGAAGTGGCTCTTCGTAGTTTCCACTAGGGACATCATCCCGACCACTACTCCCTTTTTTTCCCGAGTCATGGACTAGTACATGTAAGTTCAACATCTGTCTTTTTCTTGATTAAAGGTTTTTTCATGATGTCACTAATCCTTATCTTTTCACTAATTCAGAACCTCGGTGGACACCACTAAGGGTCAAGGCTTTGACTAGTGGGTCCAAAAGATTTTTGATATTATCACACCTAAGACCCGCCGGTGGAAATAATTGGCTCTCAAATGCGGGTGGAAGGCCAAAAATCATGGTAAGTTAATTCTCAGACTAATCTTATTTTCCTCATGTATAAGAAACTTGGCTAACCTCTCTTTCTGTTGAATTCATGTCTTCCTCAATGCTCTATTACCATCTCTGAGGAGGAAGTTTTGGTTGATCCCACAAATGGACTGAGGCTGCTGTAGGAGACCTTCATCTAACATGCGTTATCAAACCTGCTTCTAGTACATGTGCTTCCTCTCAGAGTCCTATGCCGGAGAACAAGCAACAAAAAAGGAAATGTTCCTGTATGGTTGAAGAAAAAATAAAAGGGAGAAGTACGCCGTGCCCGAGCATTCCACTAGCACTGTGGTCATCGATGATTATGAAGTATCTATTGATAAAGAGGCTTCCCTACAAAGGAGACAATTATGTTCATAAGCCTAATAGAATGCTCAATCTAAATAGCTTATAACACCAATCGAGGATGACGTTCTAGAACTCTGGGGAGAGTGTGACTTAGTGGAGAATGCGAGTTCTCACTTTCGAGTCCAAGTGGCAACTTCCGATACTGTGAGGCTGTGTACCACGCCTCTTCCGTCTTTGGTTGATGAGCAAGAAATAACTAGAACTGCTTTTGTCGTCGCAACTTCTTAACCCATTATGCCATCAACATCATCTCCTTCCACGCTATCCATACCTCCATTACTAATAACTGTTACATCACCTCCACCGGATGCAGACACCCGATAGGAGGATGTACCTTATTCCTAGTTCCTAGACCATATGGATTTGGGGAATAATTATTCGGCCCTCTTTTGCAGATCCCTAGAGGCAGAGGAGTATCTCCCTTTCGGTTTCCATCGAGTGCCATCTGATGTCTCGACCAATAGAACTCGCCAATTATCAAAAGCCACTGACTTAAGAGAAAGAAAGATGAAAATACACTCTCTTTTGTGGGAATGTATTGTAAACAATGGCATGCACAACACAACAACAATATGATATTTCATATTTTTTCTGTTTCTTCCTGTCTTGTTATGATAGGATTTTTATTCGAATTTTTCCTTTGCATGCTAACTTCCTTTCTATAGAGGACCTTTAGAAGTTGATCCTTAATAAATAAAAACTCATATCTAAGCGAGATCAGTTGTTGCTAAGCAGTATTAAATTGCCACTCGTTTCCCGACACTAGAAGTGCAAGCTGCCAAAGCTCGTGAGTTCAAGGCTTGGTTGCATCAAACCGAGCAAGAGGTGATGGCCATTAGCCATGAGTCTGCCTTATTAAATTTATAATTTAAAAAGGCTAATACTAAATATTCTGAGGTCCAAAATGATGTTCTTGCTGCTGCCAAGTGCGAGACTGCTTTTATTGAGAGACTGAATAATTTAGAGGCTGCCTTGAATTCAAAAAATAAAGAGATTGTTGTTCCTGAGGTGAAGCCTAACCATATATAAGAGAAGCATAAAAGGTTCATGGATCATAATAAAGTTCACATCCCCTCTATCTATGACCCTTGGTCTCAGCCTTCAGGCCACAAGATCCAAGCGGAATAGCCTTTCGACCAAGGTTGATCAGTTTAAGTCAGAGCTTCAGCACCAAGAAAATTCCCACATTGTTAAAAAAACACATTCTATGTATACCATGAAGACAAAAACCATGAAAGAGGCCAAATTAGGCATCATTTATTTTGATGGCGAGATACAAAAAGCCCATGAGCTAGAGTCAATTTCCCTTAGGGGACTACCTATTCAAACTGATGCAACCGACTCTTCTAGTTCTGGTTCGTGCTCTACAAAGCTGAGGAACTTGAAGGGGATGATGATGAAGGCTAAGGTCTCGAGCCCGCACCATATCTACCTTCTTCTTCTAGGGACGTAGTCGCTTCTCTTCCCCTAAGTTATGGGGATACAGTATTTACTTGTTTTTGCTTTCTTTTCACTCTGTATTTCTTTTCATACATTTGTACTTGTGCTTCTTGTTACGTTTATTATATAAAAGTGATTTTTTGTTTAAAGTTGCGAAAATATTGATTTTTGGGTCAAGTTATAGAAGGCTTCGGGTGCATTTTTTCCCGATGGAATTTGGATTCCGGCATAAATTCTCTCGGACCAACCCTTTACTGTGAGAGTTTTGTAAGAGAGAGTTTTTAAAGATTATGTCTCATGTTCATTCCAGCACTAGCATTTGAAGTACTTGATTAAATGATAAAATTAATTTATCGTTTGGATAATAAACAAGATAAGAATAAAAGGAGTTTACTTATTCCTTCCTTTTTCAAATAGTGGCTTATTTATACAACTTATTTCTATAGGGCTGGCCCCGCAGTACCTAGTCTCGATAATACATGAAATTAGTTTGAGCATTCTTATATCTTCCCCCTCCCCCTCCCCCCCCCCCCCAAGTGTTCAAACACAAATACTGTGAATTTGAACACCAAAAATGTTGTTCGTTTGATGATTCCACTAGTGAATGGATGGATAATGTTATCTAACTACTCCCCAGTGGTTTATACCGAGCCAAAGGTTATCTAACCACTCCCCTGTGGTTTACAGTAAAGGGGATCTCGTGAATGGTCGAATAATTTTTGGCTTGATAACAAGCTTTATTACCCATTAGGAACTTTGCTATCGAGCCAAAGACTGTCTAACCATCCCAGAGTGGATTGTTATTTCAATGACTTGTTGTTTTGAGGTATTATATTTACTGATGTTGTTTCCCTTTTAGTATGTTTTTTGTTGCAGCCGTATTAAAAACCTTGTCAAATAAACTTAAATGAGACAAAGACTATATAAAGAGAAAAAGAGTGCAGCACATACTTTCAGTATAATTGATGCCCATCGCAAAAGTACCTTTTGAGGTGTTCCACATTCTAGTTTCTCGGAAATTTTACTCCTTTTTGATTTTCAAATTCATATGATCTTTTCCCAGGGACAGTTGAAACCCGGTAGAGGCCTTCCCACGTCGGACCCAGTTTTCCTGCTTGAGCTCTCGAGTGTTTTGAGTCACTTTCCTACTTGACTTGGACATTATTCGGTATGCCATAAAACTCATTTTAAATCTTTAGACCATTTTCCATTAGCTGATTCCAATCTCTTTTTGAGATTTTGAGGAATCACTTTGTTTGTCGATTCCGCTTGGACATTCACGCTCGGGTGATATGGAGCAGATGTGATTGTTTTGATTTTCAAGTCTTCAAGAATTTGTAAAACATTCATACCTATAAATTGTGGCCAGATGTCACAGGCTACCTCTTTTCGTATCCCGAACCTGCAAATATACTTCCAGAAGAAATTGACCACTTCGCGCTCGCCGATTTTCTGTAAAGGACCTGCTTCAACTTCTTTAGAGAAGAAGTCAATTAAAATCAAAAGACATTTTACCTTACCGGGAGTCGATGGCAGTGGAATAAATATGTCATGCCACATTTCATGAATGGCCAAGCCAAAAATACCGAATGTAATAGTTCTGTTGGTTGATGCACAAAAGGCGCATGGCGTTAACACTTATCACATTTCTGAACGAATGCCTTGGTGTCTTGTTCCATTCCAGCTAGTAGTAACCAACCATAATTAGCTTTACTACAAAAGAGTCCGCTCCCGATTAATGTCATGACATAATAGCCTCGAGGCTCCAAAACATCGGGCCAGCGGATCTTGGAAAGAGTTTCTATACAACTTGCCTCCCCTGATACAGTAACGATCTACTTTAATGTCGAGTTCCCGAGATGCCTTTGGATCTTCGGGTAGTTTTCCGTACTTAAGATATTCGATTATCTAATTACTCGAATCTCAGACCAAATTGGTCGCATTTGCTTTATAGTACCTGTCCATATCCAATATCGAATTCATGAGCTATACGGTCGTACAGAAGTCATATACTTTAATTTTTTTGGACGAGCTTAGGTTGGCCAGTGCTTCTACTTTTACATTTTCTTCCTCTAGGATATGGGGATATGCGAGCAGAGTCGGTACTTTCACTACATATTTCTGCAGTTACCTAATTTACTAAAAGTTGGGAATCACATTTTCTTTTAGTTACCTCGCAGCCTAGTCCCCAGTCCAGTTAAAGTCCTGGAATCAAAGTCTCATACTCGGCCTCACTATTGGTCAAAGGAAAAGTTCTTATGGTCTGCCTCAATGTATTTTTCGAGGGCGTATTAGATCTACCCCGAGCCCGGACCATTTCACATTGGAAGCTCCATCTGTGAACGAAGTCCAGACTTCCGATGTTGTTTCTGACACCACCACCACTTGTTTGGTTGCCAAAGGCAGTAGCCCCAGATTGAAATTTGACACGGAGATGGTAAATAATTATGACTTGATTGCAGCACTGGGTTTATACGCTATGTCAAATTCTCTCATTTCAACTACCGATGTGGCAAGTTGACCTGAATGTTCAGGTTTGTGAAGGATATTCTGTAGGAGAAAGGTTGTCACCACGGCTATTGGGAAGCATTGAAAATAAGACCTAAGCTTTTGAGTGAAAACTACTATAGTTAAGGCTAATTTTTCGATGTGTGGGTAGCGAGTTTCCGCTCCCGTAGAAAAATTATTAGCATAGTAGATAAAATATTGCGTACCTTCTTCTTCACAGGCTAAAACGCCAATTACCACTACATTTGTGACCGCTAAGTAAATCAGCACATGTTCGCTTTCCTCCGGTTTTAATAGTAATAGAGGGCTCCATAAATACCTTTTCAAACCATTCAAAGCCTGCTAACATTCTAGAGTCCACTCGAATTTGTTCTTCTTTTTAAGAAGTGAGAAGAAGAGGCGACATTTTTTTGATGACTGGAAAATGAACCTGCTTATAGAAGCTAGTCTTCTTGGTAACCTCTAAACCTCTTTAAAATTTGATAGCTAGTCAGGAATGTCCTCGATGGCTTTAATTTTATCACGATTGACTTTGATCACCCTTTGTGACACCAGGAACCCCAAGAACGTACTCGACCTTACTTCGAATGGCTACCTTTCGGGGTTAAGCTTCATGTCATACTTTCTTTGACTCTTGGAGGTGTTTAAGATGAACACTTGCATTCAAATACATAACCATCATATCATCTATATAAACTTCCATTAATTTTAAAATATTTTGTTCACAAGTCTCTGGTAAGTGGCTCCGGCATTCTTAAGCTCAAAAGGCATCATATTATAGCAAGATGTTATAAAAATCGTTATGTACGAAAATTTATACTGATCCTCCAAGTTCATTTTGATTTGGTTGTACCCTAAATAGGCATTGAGGACACTCATCAGCTCGTTTCTGGCCGTTGCATCAATCTTTTGATTTTCATAAGATCAAGCCCCTGTTAAATGACAATTATGGGGGCCATTGATGAATGTATAAACTTAGGTTATGAATGCTAAATATTTCTATAATGGATTGTTTATTTAATACTGAAAATATTCTTCATTCAATGATATCGGGTAGATGACATTCATTTTTGTTCATTAACAATATTCCCTTCTGGGTCTTCCCGATTCCAACCGAAGTTGCTGCCCTCGGTCTTGGTTTCGATTTATCTCACTTTCTGTCTGTCTCTTATTTCACGTCTCGCTTTATTATATGATACTAACCCTATTCACTTAATTTAAAAATAAGTAAACATATAATATATATTATTTCTTCTATCTCTTCCTACTATACTAAAAAATTAATTCTCATCCTATGTATATATGCATATGTTCGATTTTGATGGAAGAATCTAAAATGATTTTGGCCTAACATATTTCATTTTTCTGAATGTAATGGATATAATGGGGCATCCTATTTGGTCTACCTATTTTTAAAATTATTTAACATTATCCTAATTTTGACAACTTGAGATCCATCGTCGCCTCCTCTTCTTCTTCCTCTTATGACCTATTCACTCCTTTATTCCTTTTTTTTCATCTTTTACTATTTGTTTCTCACAAACATATGAGACTCTGTGTAAGTATTATTGATTGGATATAAAGTACGCAGTAATTTAGCACTAGGTTATGAGTTTTGAGTTAAAATCACTATTAAAAAAACTTGAAAACTCAAATCAATAATTGAGACGATGTTGAAAATCTAATTTTGAAGTCATCTGGGTATTTAAATATGGATTTGAGTAAACGTATATTAACATTGATTTGAAGATTTGATGTATAAAGTAGGAAACTCCATTAAAACTGTTTCAGTCTCGAGTTCAAATTTCAGAAAAATTTCTACTGAAATTTCAGTTTGTTAATTCAAAATTATTTGACTAAAATGCTTGGACTTATATTCCTTGTTGGAAACGTTATTGAATATTATCAGAGAGTATGAAACTCGAAGAAGCATCCAGAACTCAATTATTGAACATTTTCAAAGATATGAGTCTGAAGTTTGGGACTGCTGGGCTAAATTTCAGACATTACCATGTTAAACTTTATCTGAAGTTTGCAACTATCAAGCCAGACATCAGAAAAAGTATTTGAAGTTCAAATATAAAAAGCTGATTTTTTCTGAAATTGTTATTACAAACTAATGAACTTCATACTAATTTTATTTTATGTTTGCACTATAAACTGAAGCTTCCCGATTACCTTGTAAATCACGCCAAATTAAAGGCAAAAATATTTGAAGTTTTGTCACTACTAGAAATTCGGAAAAAAACAACCGCAAAAAGCGACCAACTTTGGTCGCTTTTTGGCTAAAAGCGACCAAAGTTGCTTGGTAGATATATTGATTGTCCCTTTTATTTAGGGACCAAAGTTGGTCACTAGTTAGCGACCAACTTTATTCTCTACTCTAAATAGACCCATTTTTCCGGATGTTGACTATAAAGACCAACTTTCGTCGCTACATTAAATTAATAATATACTTTTGCGACCAAAGTTGGTCTCTAAACAAAAAAAATTATTTATTTATTATTAATCGATAAACAGCGACCAACTGTGCTCTCTAATCCAAAAATTAAATTTTAAAATATGGAAACTAGTGACCACTATTGGTCCCTATTTTATTCAATTATTTATTTATTTTATTAATTTAGCGACCAAATTTGGTCCCTAAATACATGAATTTAATTTAATTTTCATATAGTAGAGACCAAATTTGGTCTCTATATTAGCAGAAGATTTTTTTTATGAAATAGCGATCAAATTTGGTCGCTTTTTTGTGTATTATTTTGCCGGAAACAGCCTGTTCTGCAGCTACACCATATGTCATTCATACCAATTTTCTATATAGGAATTTTATGCCAACAACAACAACAATAAAAAGCAATTAAAAGCAACAAAAAATAAATTTCAATAGAATTAACACATTAAGCTAACAAAATTAAGTTAAGAAAAATAAACTCTCTCCTCTCTTTCCCCTCTCTATACGCTCCAATCCCCACACGATAAGTTCCCTCCCCCTCACCCCCACCCCCTTTTCGGCGACTGAACCCTCCTCCATTTTCCGGCATCACCCTCCTCTTCTAGCGATAACGCTACCTCCGGCGACTATGGAAACAGTAAGCCTTCTTTTTCTTTTATCCCTTTCATCTCTCTCTCTCTACACTATCTTCCAAGGGTCAGCTCCTCTACCCCCACCCACCCCAGCGTCTGCCCCCCTCCCCCGCCGGTGACGCTTCCACTGCCGAAGACGCCCATCTCCAGCGACTTCGCCGGTAAGTCCACACACTTCTCTCTCTCTTCTGACGCCCTCTCTTGCTCCCTCTCTCCCCCCTTTTTTTTGTGTGTGGGTTATTTTGTGTGTAATTTGCATGTACTATAGGCTACGGATAAGGTGAGTTTGCGGAATTTTAAAGTGAGGAGCAAAGCCACATCTGCCAGAATGTGTAGGAGTTGGCGGTAGTTGTCCCCGGGCGCATCAAAGCTTACTTTTCCACCGGGAGTTGGTACCTCCCGATATCTTATTCACTCTTTACACCCTTTAATGTATCCTAGCTAGCATCTTGTATGTGGTTTACTCTATCTCTATCTAGCTAGCATTCTTTTGCATAATTCTGCTCAAGTTCGTGTGTGTGTCTCTTTTTGTCGTAGTCAATTAGAGGGATAGTGGCTGCGGCGGGGGATGGTACTGTAAGGTCATGTTCTCGGGGGGTGGGGGTGAGGAGGGGGGCATGGAGAGGTTTAGTGGGTAGGGCAGTAGGCTTGGGTGGGAAGAGGATAAAAGACTCTGATAGATTGAGGATCGGGTCGTGGAACTTAGGCACACTAACAAGTAAGTCCATTGAGTTGGTGAAGATTCTTCAGAAGAGCATGGTCAATATTGCATTGCAGGAGACTAGGTGGAAAGGGTCGAAGGCGAGTGATGCAGATGGGTTTAAGCTCTGGTACTCTGGGGTTGAGTGGGGTAAGAATTGTTACGACCCAAAATCTAACCATGGTCGTGATGGCGCCTATCGTGTTACAAGGCAAGCCAGTTCCAAAAATATTACTACTAATTTTATTATAAGAATTTAAAAAAATATATTTGATAATTTTATTCATAATAAACTAAAGCAACTCTAAATATAAATAATATAAAATACAAAAATGAGTCCCTAATATCGGGATGTCACTAAGTCATGAGCGTCTAAAACTATAAACAAAGATATATAAACTGTCTAACTATCCAAAAGAAGAAATGACAAAAGAAGTAACAAGGTCCTACAGATACTAGCAGCTACCTTGCAATCTCCACAGATAGCCGGCCTAAAATCAACAATTACCGCTCTCTAACTCACCTGGATCTGCACATAAAGTGCAAGGTGTACTATGAGTAGTACCACCTTAGTAGTAACAGAAATAACTAAGGAACTGAGCAGTAGTGCCGAGCTAAGTAAAACAGTTCAATTATTTATTTTCACAATTTAAAGATAAAAATGTAAATTCCATATAACTCATTCAATATCACAAAGAAATTTAACAAATAAATGCATCAACAACAAAAGTAGATGCAACTTCACAGCAATGTCAATTAATAACTCAACATTCAACACTCAACATTCAACACTCAATACACTCAACACTCTGCGCTCACTGGGGATGTGTACAGACTCCGGAGGGGCTCCCAAAGACCAAGCGCTAAGCACGAACAACTCACGTGCTACGCGGGCAACTCACGCGCTATGGCATCAATACCTAGACCTGCACTGTCTACTCACGTGCTATGCTGACACGCGCTATGGTATAAATATCCTCACAACCTTTAGGCCCTCGGCATCACTCAATCATGTACCTCAATAGCCTCACAATCATCGACAAATAAGGGAACACACCCCACGTCACGTATCACATCATATTATCAATTACTAAAGACTGAGAAAAATATATCTAATAATTTTTGTAACTGAGTAGAAATAATATGAGCATAAATAAAGCCTAAGCATGATCTCCAACATAAAGTCAAAAAGTTCAACAACAAGTAAAGACATAACCAAAGATAACAACCATTAGGCCCACAGCCTCACGAGACGGACCAAGTCTCAATCTCTCATGGTGAAAACCCACACGCCCGTCACCTAGCATGGGTATCACCACCAAACAATCACATGATATTGCTTTTTCGGGTTTATACCCTCAAAGCCAGAGTTAAAACTATTACTTACCTCAACTGTATAAAATCATACTCCGAGATGCCCTCGTCTCTGGACTCAGTCTCCAAAAGCTCCAAATCTAACCATAATCAAATTACTACTATCAACATAGTCTAAAGTATCGAATACCACAATCAAAAGTACTAAATATAAAAATAATCCGAAATCGGCCAAAACCCGGCCCCCGAGCCCATATGTCGGAATTGTCAAAAATAATATAATTATAACCCTTGTTCTCTCCCGAGTCTAACCATATGAAATTTATCAAAATCGGACTTCGTTTGGTCCCTCAAATCCTCAGTTAAAGCTCTTGAAAACTCAAACCTTAACTCCCTCCATTTCACTTTGAAATTACCTATCAAACCCCAAAATTGAAGATGTATTCATTAAACATAACCAAAATTGAGTAGAGAAAACTTACCCCAACCTATATGGTGAAAATCGCCTCCCAAATCACCAAATTCTGAGCTCCCCAACTCAAAATATGATCGAATGAACAAACTCTAATTATATATTTTTCTTCTAGATATTTTGCCTCGTTTATCATGCCAAACGACCCCAAAACTCATATTTTATGCCTCCAATATATTCCTTATTAAATTCGAATCAAGTTAGGCTTTTGAATTACTCAATGTTACCTTATAATGAATGAGATATGTAGGTTTTAATATTTGCAAATAGTGCAGATTTTTAAATACGCTACTAGTGGCAATTTCGTAATTAAACTGACAAATCTAGCAAACGTACTTCTTTGTAAATAGCCATAAAATCCTCATACGATGTCCAAATTAGATCATTTTTTGGCTACAGGTCTGTAATTATGATACGGATCTAATGCGTCAATCAAAAAAGAAATAGGAGCTCGTTTATTAAATATAATATCATTTATGCTTGGAAACCCAAACCTATCCAAAACTCACCCGAGACACTCAAGATTCCAACCAATAATTCCAATAAGTCATATATCACTACATGAACTTAGTCAAACCTCCAAAATACCCGAAACAACACCAAATCACCTCGAATTCAAGCCTAAGAATTTCTAAACTTCCAACTTTCGCAAATTTAAGCCTAATTCTACCACGAACCTTCAAATTATAGTTTGGACACACTCCTAAGTCTAAAATCACCTAAGGAAGATAATCGAATCAGAAAAATACAAATCTGAACTCATTTAATCATAAGTTAACTTCCGGTTGACTTTTCTAACTAAGAGACTAAGTGATCATTTCACTCCAAAACTACTACGAACCCAAACTTACCAACTCGATATAACTCAACACAGGTGAACAACACATAAATAAGCATAGATGGGGTAAATGGGGCTATAACTCCCAAAACGACAGGCCGGGTCGTTACATCCTCTCCCTCTTAAACAGATGTTTGTCCTCAAACGAGTCTAAAAACATACTTCGAGTTTCATATAGGTGAAACGTTCAGCAATACCTTCTCGTCACATTCAAATAATATGAACTCATCTCGCGGTCATATCATACTCATCACGTGCCCACCGAGGCATTTAAAATATGTCGATGCACAACTAATATCGAGCACACATGTACGCATACAAATGTGTGGAAGAAATTCAAAGAGTTACACTTCAAGCTGAATCACTATCGCACGATAAGAATTCAAGAAGGTGAAGTTTTCCTAAAGGTTCTGCAGCCTCTTGAAGATAAGTACAGACGTCTCCGTACCGATTCACAAGACTCTACTAAACCCGCTCATGACTCGTGAGACCTATGTCAAGCTGGCTCTGATACCAACTTGTCACGACCCAAAATCTAACCATGGTCGTGATGGCATCTGTCGTGTTACAAGGAAAGACAATTCCCAAAATATTACTACTAATTTGATTATAAGAATTTAATAAAATATTTTCAATAATTTTATTCATGATAAACTAAGCCAACTCTAAATATAAATAATATAAAATACAAAAATGAGTCCCAAACATCGGGGTGTCACTAAGTCATGAGCGTCAAAAACTATAAACTAAGATATATAAACTGTCTAACTATCCAAAAGAAGAAATGACAAAAGAAATAACAAGGCCCTACAGATACTAGCAGCTACCTTGCAATCTCCACAGATGGCCGGCCTAAAATCAACAATTACCGCGCTCTAACTCAGCTGGATGTGCACATAAAGTGCAGGGTGTACTATGAGTACTACCACCTCAGTAGTAACAGAAATAACTAAGGAACTGAGTTGTAGTGACGAGCTAAGTAACACAGTTCAATTATTTATTTTCACAGTTTAGAGATAAACAAGTAAATTCCATAATTCAGTAAATATTAACAAATAAATGCAGCAACAACAAAAGTAGATGCAACTTCACAGCAATGTCACTCAATCACTCAACACTCTATACATTCATCACTCTGCACTTACTAGGGGTGTGTACATAATTCGGACGGGCTCCCGAAGCCTAAGCGCTAAGCACAGACAACTCACGTGCCATCATATTAATACATGGATCCGCATGGTCAACGCATGCGCTATAGCATCAATACCTGGGCCCGCAAGGTATAATCACGTGCTACGCAGACAACTCACGCGATATGGTATCAATATCCTCACAACCTTCAGGCCCTCGGCCTCACTCAATCATGTGCCTCACTAGCTGCACAATCATCGACAAGTAAGGGAACACACCCCACATCACGTATCACATCATATTATCAATTAATAGAGACTGAGATAAATCTATATAATAATTATTATAACTAAGTACAAATAATATGAGCATAAATAAAGCCTAAGAATGATCTCTAACATAAAGGCAAATAAGTTCAACAACAAGTAAACACATAACCACATATAACAACCATTAGGCGAACAGACCAAGTCTCAATCCCTCGTGGTGCAAACCCACACGCCCGTCATCTAGCATGGGTATCACCACCAAACAATCAGATGATATTACTTTCTCCGAGTTTATATCCTCAAAGCCAGAGTTAAAACTGTTACTTACCTCAACAGCATAAAATCCTACTCCGGGATGCTCTCATCTCTGGACCCAGTCTCCAAAAGCTTCGAATCTAATCATAATCAAATTAATACTATCAACATAGTCTAAATAATCGAATTCCACAATAAAAAGTACAAAATATAAAAATAATCCGAAATCTGCCAAAACCCAGCCCCAAGGCCCACATCTCAGAATTAGTCAAAATAATAAAATTATCAATCTTGTTCTCTCCCGAGTCTAACCATATAAAACTTATCAAAATTTGATTTCGTTTGGTCCCTCAAATCCTCAGTTAAAGCTCTCCAAAACTCAAACCCTAACTCCCTCAATTTCACTTTGGAATTACCAATCAAATCCCAAAAATGAAGATGGATTCATTAAACGTAGCCAAAATTGAGTAAAGAACACTTACTCCAATATATATAGTGAAAATTGCCTCCAAAATCACCCAAATCCGAGCTCCCCAACTCAAAATATGATCGAATGAACAAACCCTAATTTTTTTTCTTACAGCTATTCTTCCTCGTTTCTCGTTCAGAACGACCCCAAAACTCATATTTTGTGCCTCCAATAGATTTCTTATGAAATTATAATCAAGTTACCCTTTTGAATCACTCAATTTGACCTTATAATGAATGAGATATGTAAGTTTTAATATTTGCAAATAGTGCAGATTTTTAAATACGCTGCTAGTGGAAATTTCGTAATTAAACTGAAAAATCTGGCGATGTAATTCATAGTAAAATAGCCATAAAATGCTCATATGATTTCCAAATTAGTCCATTCTTTTTTTACGGGTCCGTAATTGCGATACGGATCTAATGCTTCAATCAAAAAATAAATAGGAGCTTGTGTGTTCAATATGATATCGTTTATGCCTGGAAACCCAAACCTATCCAAAACTCACCCGAGACGCTCAAGACTCCAACAAATAATTCCAACAAGTCATATATCACTACATGAACTTAGGAGAACCTCCAAAATACCCAAAACAATACCAAATCACCTCGAATTCAGGCCTAAGAATTTTGTAAACTTACAACTTTCGCAAATTTAAGCCTAATTCTACCACGAACCTCCAAATTATATTTCAGACACACAAGTCTAAAATCACCTAAGGAAGATAATCGAATCAAAAAAATCCAAATCTGAACTCGTTTACTCATAAGTTAACTTCAGGTTGACTTTTCTAACTTAGCTTTCTAACTAAGAGACTAAGTGATCATTTCACTATAAAACTTCTCTGAGCCTAAACCTACCAACTCGATATAACTCAACACAACTGTACAACACATAAATAAGCATAGATAGGTTAAAATGGAGTTATAACTCTCTAAACGATAGGTCGGGTCGTTACAATAATGGAGTGGGTATCCTGGTAGATAGGGACCTTAGGGAATCCGTGGTTGAGGTTAGGCGAGTGGATGATAGGTTAATGTCTATTAAACATTTTATTGGTGGTTGCGTTCTCAATGTCATTAGCACTTATGTGTCACATACAAGCTTATCTGAGGAGGTTAGCAGGCGCTTTTGGGAGGGCTTAGACGAGTTGGTGGGTAGTATTTTCCAATCTGAGAAGTTAGTTATTGGAGTGGACTTTAATGGCCATATTGGGGTGGAGGCTGGTGGTTCAGTGAGATGCATGGCGGCTTTGGCTTTGGGGATAGGAACACAGGAGGCTCTTCGCTGCTTGATTTTGCCAAGGCCTCCGAGCTTTGGATCACGAACTCGTCTTTTCAAAAGAGGGGGGAGCATTTGGTTACTTTCAAAAGTTCTACGGCAAGAACTCAGATTGATTACCTCCTCCTTAGAGGGAGCGATAGAGGGTTGTGCAAGGATTGCAAGGTTATTCCATGAGAGTCCTTTTAAACTCTTCATAGACTCCTACTGATGGATGTAGGACACTGGGTGAAGAGGGAGAGGAAGGGTTCTCGGGGCCAACTGCGGATTAGATAGGGAACTTTCACTAAGGAGAAAGCCCAAGAGCTGGAGAGGAGGCTAGTTGATGGTGAAGCTTAAAGTAGTTATAGGGAAGCGGACGCTATGTGGTCACTGACGACGAACTTGGTTAGGGAGGCAGCGCGAGATGTGCTTGGGATAGTAGAGGGCTATTCAGGCAGACATCAAGGTTACTGGTGGTGGAATGAGGAAGTCCAAGGAAAAGTGGAGGCTAATAAGGCGGCGTTTGCTAAGTTGTTAGGGAGCTCAAGCGAAGAAGAAAGGAGAGCAAACAAGGAAAACTACAAGGTGGTGTGGAAGGAAGTGAAACAGGCAGTCACGGAAGCTAAAAATGCAGTGTTTGGGTGCATGTACAAGGAATTAGGGGAGAAAAAGGGGACATGAAGTTATTTCGGTTGCCTAAAGTTAGGGAGAGGAAGGTGCGTGATCTAGACCGAGTTAGGTGCATGAAGGACGAGGATGGTAGAGTTCATACGGGCGACTCCCAAGTCAAGCGGAGGTGGCAGGAGTACCTTCGATACCTGCTTAACGATGAGGGGGATTGAGACATTGACGTAGGGGAGTTGGGGCATTCAGAGTGTCACAGAGACCTCGGGTACTGCAGGCGCATTAAGATGGATGAGGCCATGAGGTCTTTGGATAGGATGACTAGGGGTCGAGCGACTAGGCCAGACAAAATTCCAGTGGAGTTCTGGAAATTCATGGGTAGGTTTGGAGTGGAGTGTTTGTCCAGGTTGTTCAATGTCATATTTAGGACGAAGAGGATGCCATGGTGCCCTTGTACAAAAACAAAGGGGATATCTAGTGTTGCAACAACTATAGGGGTATCAAATTAATAAGTCACACCATAAAAGTCTCGGAGAGGGTGGTCGAGGACAGGGTGAGGGAGATGTCATCTATATCCGTAAACCAGTTCAGTTTCATGTTGGGTCGCTCTACTACAGAAGCAATACACCTTGTGAGGAGGTTGGTGGATTAGTTCAAAGATAAGAAGAAGGACATGCACATGGTGTTTATTGACTTGGAGAAGGCATACGATAAGTTTCCTAGAGAGGTGCTATGGAGATGCTTGGAGGCGAAGAGCGTGCCATAAGCCTACATCAGAATAATCAACGACATGAATGATGGAGCTAAGACTAGGGTTAGGAAGGTGGGTGGCGACTCATACCATTTTCCGGTGGTTATGGGGCTACATCAAGGCTCTACGCTAAGCCCTCTCTTATTTTCCTTGGTGATAGATGCTTTAACTCGCCATATTCAAGGGAATGTGCATTGGTGTATGCTATTTGCTGATGACATAGTCATAATAGACAAGACGAGGGCTAGTGTTAATGAGAGGTTGGAAAGTCTGGAGACAGACTCTCGAGTCTAAGGGTTTCAGACTAAGCATGTCTAAGACAGAATATCTAGAGTGCAAGTTTAGCACCGAGTCGAGCGAAGTAGGCTGGGACGTGAAGTTGAATCCCAGGTCATAGCGAAGAGTGACAGTTTCAGATATCTTGGGTCTGTAATTCAAGGGGACAGAGATATCGACAGGGATGTCACTCATCGCATAGGAGCGGGGTGGTTGAAGTGGAGGCTTGCATATGGAGTCTAGTGTGACAAGAAAGTACCACAGAAACTCAAGGGGATGTTTTATAGAACGGTGGTTAGACCTGCCATGTTGTATAGGGCGGAGTGCTGGCCTGTGAAGAACTCTCATGTTGAGAGAATGAAAGTTGCCGAGATGAGGATGCTCAGGTGGATGTGCGGGCTCACCAGGCTAGACAATATTAAGAATGAAGCTATTCGGGAGAAGGTGGGGGTGGCCCCAGTGGATGGGAAAATGCGAGAAGCGAGACTCAGGTGGTTTGAGCATGTGTAGAGGAGAAGCTCTGATGCCCCAGTGAGGAGTTATTAGCGACTGGCGCTATTTGGCGCGAGTCGAGGCAAGGGGAGGCCTAAGAGGTATTGGGGTGAGGTGATTAGGTAAGATATGGCTAGAATGAGGATTTTCGATAACACGGCCCTTGATAGGAAAGTCTGGAGGTCTAGTATTAGGGTCATAGGATAGGGGCTTCTGGAAATTTTAGTACTTCTACCCGAGGCTGGGTGGGGTTTTATAGGGCTCTGTACAGTTGTTTTATGTATTTTATTGTGCCTCTTATGGTAGTGACTGATTCATATTATTGCACGCCATTTTACTCTTGGTATTATGTTTAGATAATTATTAATGTGATTTATGCTGGATTTACTAATGTTGTTAGGTTTTGTTTGATTTTCTCTCCCTTTCTCTGAGCCGAGGGTCGGTTGGAAATAGTCTCTACCCTTTCGTGTAGGGGCTGTATACGTATTACCCTCCCCAAACCCCACTTTGTGAGAATATACTGGGTAGTTGTTGCTTATTATAAGCCCATTCGAACTAAAGAGAACTAATAAAATACTAAATTGATATGTAAATTAGTTCTAACACAATGTAAATTAGTTCTAACGTAATAGTAAATTAGTTCTTACACTTTAGAACTAACACAATAGTATATAAAGTACAGAAGGAGTGTTCTTTCAGCATCCTCGTCTATAAGTTGGATTGCCTCGCTCGGTTCATTAGGTGGTTGACTGCGTATGAAATCCCCCACGTCAGCAGTTAAGCAAATTGAACCTATATGAAAAATTATATTAAATTAGTATTTCAAATTCAATATAAAAGCAAATCAAAATATTTAATAAAAAGAAAACAAATTACATGTATGAAGTCGAGGCTCGACCCTCCCTTCTAAATCTGTCTCTTTCTTCTTCTTAACAATACGTGTTTCACTGAATAGCTCATCTTGCTTCATTGGCATCATAGAGTTGTCTGGCGGCTTTGGTAATTATCTTCGTGCTCGGGATGAACTTTAATACAGAGAATAACTTGGATACGGTACATGACGGAGTGTGTCTTTGATTAATTTTTATCTCATTAGCTAAAATAATAATAAGAAGGCAGCGACATGTTTTTTAAAAAAAGTGATGGTGTAGGTAGAATTTAACATTTCCTAAGTAGATAAAAGATGCTATAGAGAAATTCTGAAGTTCACTTTCCAAGGGGAAAAGAAGTTTGATTGATAGAGACAACGTTGATGAAGACGGAATATTTTTGCGGGTCGTGTGAGTTCCAATAAAGCGGGGATCATAAGACTTTATGATGATAGAGATTATAGGGAGTTCTGTTCTAAATTTTCTTACATGTCTGATCCAACAAGTTTAATGTGATAATTGTGATATTTCTTCGGATTCAGACACTGATTTGACCGACAAAAGTATGGAAATGCTCTTAAAAATTTTAAGAGCATTTCCATACATTATTCAGTCAAATCAGTATCTGAATCCGAACAAATATCACATTAAACTTGTTGGATCAGACTTGTAAGAAAATTTAGAATAAAACTTCCTATAATCTTTGTCATCATAGATCTTATGATCTCCGCTTTATGGGAACTGCCAGGACCGACGGAACACATTCCGTCTTCATCAACCATGTCACTTTCAATCAAACTTCTTTTCCTGATGGAAAATGAAGTACAGAATTACTCTATAAGCTCTTCTTTTATCTACTTAGGAAATACCAAATTTCTACCTACACCATCACTATTTGAACACATCCCATTGTCTTCTCATCATCATTGTCGCTATAATGAGAAGAACAATTAAAGGCACATTCCACCAGGTACTGTATCGTAGTTATTCTTGTTGAAAGTTCCATTGCATGTCTAATAATGTCATCAACCTCTTCGCGTTACTATTACTCGGGATGAACTTGGATACAGAGAATAACTTGGATACAGTACCTAGGGTGTGTCTTTGATCAATTGTTTATCTCTATAGCTACAATGATAATGAGAAGCCGACGACATGTGTTTCAACATAGTGATGGTGTAGGTAGCATTTCACATTTTCTAAGTAGATAAAAGAGGTTATAGAGAAATTCTCTACTTCACTTTCCAAGAGGAAAAGAAGTTTGATTGATAGTGACAACGTTAATGAAGACGGAATGTTTCCTGTTGGTCGTGCCAGTTCCTATAAAGAGGGGATCATAAGACTTTACGATGACAAAGATTATAGGAGGATTTGTTCTAAATTTTCTTTCAAGTTTAATCCACCAAGTTTAATGTGATAATTATGATATTTATAAGGATTCAGAGATTGATTTGACCGACAAAAGTATACAAATGCTCTTAAAACCTTTTTTAAGAGCATTTCCATATTTTTGTCTGTCAAATCAGTGTCTGAATCCGAAGAAGTATCACAATTATCCCATTAAAATTATCCGATCAGACTTGAAAGAAAACTTAGAACAAAACTTCCTATAATCTCTATCATCATAGAGTCTTATGATCCCTGCTTTATGGGAACTTCCAGGACCGATGGAACACACTCCGTCTTCATCAAACTTGTCACTCTAAATAAAACTTCTTTTCCTGATGGAAAATAAAGTACATAATTACTCTATAATCTCTTCTTTTATCTACTTAGGAAATACTAAATTCATACATACACCATAATTATTTGAAACACATGCCATTGTCTTCCCATCATCATTGTCGCTAATGGGAATAACAATAAAAGGCACATTCCGCCAGATACTTTATCTTAGTTATTCTTGGTGGAAGTTTCATTGAATGTCTAATAACATCATCAACCTCTTTGTGGTACTCTTACTCGGGATGATCTTGGATACGGAGAATAACATTGATATAGTACCTGACAGGGTGTGTCTTTGATCAATTGTTGATCTCATTAGCTACAATGATAATGAGAAGCCAACGACATGTGTTTCAAAAAAGTAATGGTGAAGGTAGGATTTAACATTTCCTAAGTAGATAAATATAGTTATAGAGAAATTATCTACATCATTTTCCTATAGGGAAAAAAAGTTTAAGTGATAGTGACAAGGTTGATAAAGATGGAACATTTTCTGTCGGTCGTGCTAATTCCCATAAAATGTGGATCATAGAACTCTATGATGAAAAAGATTTGAGGCATATTTGTACTCTACTTTCTTCCAAGGTTAATAAATACAAGCTTAATGTGATCTTGGTGATAGTTCATTGGATTCAGACGACGATAAGATGGACAGAAGTGTAGAAATGGTTATAAAAAGAATGAGAGGTAAAAACATTCAACCTCTAATTCTTTTTATCAAACTTTCTATACTTCTTTCCGTCAAACCATCGTCTGAATACGACGAACTATCACCAATATCACATTAAGCTTGTATTTATTAACCTAGGAAGAAATTCAAGTACAAAGCTTCCTAAAATATTTGTCATCATACAGTCTTATGATCCCCTTTTTACGGGAACCGTCATGACCGGGGGAACACATTCCATCTGTATCAACCTTGTCACTCTCAATTAAATTTATTTTCCTCATGGAAAATGAAGTAGAGAATTACTCTATAAGCTTTTCTTTTATCTACTTAGGAAATACTAAATTCCTACCAACACCATCACTTAGTGCAACACATGCCATTGCCTTCTCATCATCAATGTCGTTAATTAGAACAACAATTACAGGCACATTCTGACAGGTACTTTATCTTAGTTATTCTTGGTGGAAGTTCCATTGCATGTCTAATAACTTCATCAGCCTCTTCTGACTGTTTACCTCCCGCAATATAAAATTCCAAAACATATACCAAAATTTCAATGCATATCCTAAAGGTTCAACTCATTGTTAAGTGCTTCAATTTATATCCTAAAGCTTCAACTCATACCTAAAAGGCTCAAGGATCAATTTATATTCTAAAAGATATATTCATATCCTACAAGTTTAAAATTAAACTAAAAATTTCAATTTATATCCTAAAGCTTCAACTCATACCGAAAAGGCTCAAGTCATATCCTAAAAATTCAAGTCTTAACCTAAAAGCTTCAAGACAATACAATGATTCAAGGTTCAATTTATATCCTAAACGTTATATTCATATCCTACCAGTTTAAACTTAAACTAAAAAGTTCAATTTATATCTTAAAGCTTCCACTCATACCTAAAAGGCTCAAGTCATATCCTAAAAGTTCAAGTCATATCCTAAAAGCTTCATGTCATGTCCTAAAATTTCTATTTATAACTAAAGCTACAAGATAATACAATGATTCAAGGTTCAATTTATATCCTAAAAGTTATATTCATATCTTATGAGTTTAAACTTAAATTAAAAAGTTCAATTTATATCCTAAAGCTTCAACTCATACCTAAAAGGCTCAAGGCATATCCTTTAACTTCAAGTCATATCCTAAACGCTTCAAGTCATATCCTAAAAATTCTATTTATAACTAAAGCTTAAAGACAATACAATGATTCAAGGTTCAATTTTTATCCTAAAAGTTATATTCATATCCTACGAGTTTAAGCTTAAACTAAAAAATTCAATTTATATCCTAAAGCTTCAACTCATACCTAAACGGCTAAAGTCATATCCAAAAAGTTCAAGTCTTATCCTAAAATCTTCAAGACAATACAATGATTAAAGGTTCAATTTATACCCTAAAAGTTATATTCATATCCTACGAGTTTAAACTTAAACTAAGAAGTTCAATTTGTATCCTAATGTTTCAACTCATACCTAAAAGGCTCAAGTCATATCCTAAAAGTTCAAGTCTTAACCTAAAAGCTTCATGTCATAACCTAAAATTTCTATTTATAGCTAAAGCTTCAAGACAATACAATGATTCAAGGTTCAATTTATATCCTAGAAATTATATTCATATCCTAAGAGTTTAAACAACAACTACCCAGTATAGTCCCACAAAGTGGGGTCTGGGGAGGGTAATATGTAGACGGGCCTTACCCCTACCCGAAAGGGCAGAGAGGCTGTTTCCAATCAACCCTTGGCTCAGTGAAGGAAAGGAACAACAAAAACAAAAACAACAATGAGTTTAAACATAAACTAAAAAGTTCAATTTATATCTTAAAAGCTTAAACTCATACCTAAAAGGTCCAATTGATATCCACAAAAGTTCAAGTCATATCCTAAAGATTTAATTTATATCCTAATATATATCATGTTTCTATATTAAATATCCAAATATACTATCATGTGTCTATATTATTTTTATCTACCTATAAATTAGTCAAGATTAAACTAAAAGTTCAATTATACCCTAATATATGTCTACCTATGAATCAAGTCTTTGACATTTAATTAGTATCTATTGCTTACTAAAATATTGAAGGAGAAATACTCAAGAAACCCTAGCCTAAATATTCAACCCATAACCTAAACCCTAGATTTCTATAAAATATTAAATAATAATAAATACAATCTAAACCCTATGTTTGTATAAAATATAATGTTAAATAATCAATTAAAACACTAATTCTAGGTTGAAACAATAATCAATTAAAACACTAATTGAAACCCTAGGTTTTTAATTCTAAACTTGAATTTTTAGGAGGTGATGGCACAGGCGACGGCGGCAACTGAGTTGTGGTCGTTGGTGGCGTGGGTGGGGCCTGGTGGTGGGAGTTGGAAGGGGGGTGGGGTTTGAGTGTGAGAGAGAAAAGATGGATTTTGGGAAATTTTTAGAAAAAAATGAAAAATGGGAGGGGATCCCTATTTTGACAGCTCTCTAATTAAAATAGCGACCAACGTTGGTCGCTATTTTGGTGGGTAAAGTATTTTTTGAATTTTTAGAAATACCGACCAAATTTTGTCGCTATTTTCTGACCGTCTGGCAAAAATAGAGACCAATATTTGTCGCTATTTCAAAAAAATAGGGTACACGCTTTGCGCATGTACCCATGTAGCAAGTATAAAACTTTTTAAAAAATTATGTAATTATTAATAAATAATATGTTTATGTGTGTGTGTGCATATATATATATATTTCTAGAAATGATGAATATTTATCCTATTTAGTTGGCTCGATAAACGAAAAAATATGGCTTATTTGGTTGTTCTTTCTCTGTCTCACTCAATAATTTCTTCTATATTAAACTATTTGTTTGTTATTTTTTTTAATTGTTAATTATTATTTTAAATAATACAAAAACTTAATAAAGTAAAAAATATTATTTGAGCATATAATTGAAGAGTTTAAAGATAATATCAAATGAATTATAGTTATTTTATGATATAAAAAGAATTATGGTCATGTTACAACATCTCAATTGCTTTGGAAGTCTGAATATATATCAAGACTTCCAAAATAGTTCATTATTTTTCACTTTTCAAATAGAGGTAAGACAAAATTGGAAACACTCGTAAAATGTTCTTGAATTTAAGTGCGGGCTCATGCCTTAGGAAGCTTATGCTTCAACTGCACGAACGAAAACTGGGTATGGGTGCGTTTCTTGTGCCATAGCGTGTAAAACTTTAAAAGTCATGAAAATTTTCATTATTAACCATATGACTCTTCATAAACTCTATTCATTAATTATTTTAAAAGTTGAGGACACTAACATCGCGTCATGAAAGCTGTGAAAGCAGATTTTGTAGAACCTTCCATATGAAAATACTTCATGATTGAATGTTTGTGAGGTCTCTTTGTTATTCAATTCATATACTTTTGTCCATTCTTTTAGTAATGATATTACAGTATATAAATTATTTGTTTAGTTTTAGAAGCACATAAACTTGCATTATATAATTGTTAATTATTAAGGTTGAATTTCCAAATATAAATTTCCAAAGAATTAGTCTGTAAAAAATTAACAAAGAAAAAAATATTCCTAACCTCAAAAGGAATACAAACTGTTCGAAACTATCCTAATGTGAGCTTGCATTCGTCCTTTTTTAAAGCTTGTTAATTATGAAACATCCCTTTTTAATTAGTCTTTTTTCTCTCTTTGGATTTTTTAAATGTCCTTACTCCTATGTTCCCTAGAAGTAAGTTAAATTGGTAATATAAATTTTTGGTAACTATGATCTTGCAATATTTTTTAAAGCTTCTAAGCCTAAAAATGTGATTTATTATGTATTATGCGTTATTACCTTCGCTTCTTATTATTTGTTTTGGTTGCAAATATGGTATGTTACATACTTATGATAAGAAAGAATTTAATATAGAAATTTTAGTTGATTTAGAAGTCCTAAATAATAGGAAATAACTAAATTCCTAAATATTAGGAAAATAACTGTCCTAAATATTAGGAAAATAATCAAATGACTATTTCGTCTAGTACGAACACTATTTTAAAATGGTAAAAAAGTCTAACGACATTTCTCTAAGAGGCTTCATGTTTTTAATATAGTGTGTGTGTATATATATATATATACACACACACACACACACATATATATATATATATATATATATATATAGCGTAAGTATATATATATTATTTATATAAGTTGTATTCGATACGGTATTACCTAATACACTAATACTTAGTACATAATATAACGTAATTACATATTATATATATATATATATATATATATATATATATATATATGCTGTATTCGATACGGTATTACCTCATATACACTTATACTTAGTGCATAGTATAGCATAAGTACATAATATATATATATATATATATATATATATATATATATATATATATATATAATACCGTATCGAATACAACTTATATATATATATATATATATATATATAAAAGTTGTATTCGATACGGTATTACCTAATACACGTATACTTAGTGCATAGTATAGTGTAAGTACATATACTATATATATAAGTTGTATTCGATACGTATTACCTAATACACTTATACTTAGTGCATAGTATAAGTATAAGTACATATAATATATATATATATATATATATATATATATATATATATATATATATAAAAGCTGTATTCGATAAGGTATCACCTCATATACACTTATACTTAGTGCATAATATAGCGTAAGTACATATATTATATGTATATATATATAGGTTGTATTCGATACGATATTACCAAATACACTTATAGTTAGTGCATAGTATCAAAATAAGTAGATATATATTATGTATATATATATATATAAGCTGTATTCGATACGGTATTACCTTATACACTTATACTTAGTGCATAGTGTAGCGTAAGTACATATATTATATGTGTATATAAGCTATATTCGATATGGCATTACCCAATACACTTATACTTAGTGCATGTATGTGACGACCCGACCCGTCGTCTTATGTTTTTCTGCTTCGTTTCCCCCTTATTGTGTTGCTTCATGTTTCACTATCAATATTAGAGTTGACCGGTTGTAATTGAATTGATTTTGGTTAGATTTGATGCGCGTGGAAGCATTTAAGTGGCAAAGGCGTCGCGAGCTTGATATTTCCGTCGGTTCGAGGTGAGTAATACATGGGAATGATATCCTGAGGGATTAAAACCCCGGATTTGCACATCTTAGTGTTGTATTATGGTGACTTGCACGCTGGTTTTTAGCGTGGGGTAGAGCACCGTTGGGGACCGTGACTTGGTCCATCCTGGTTGTTGGTTTTCACCGTGTATTTGCAAATGATTTGTTGTAATCATTATGACTTGGGTTCATTGCCATACTTGGGGCTTATTGCCGATTGTTTGAACTCTTTGTGAGCTATTATCACTATTTTTCTCACTATTTGAATAATTATTTGAACTCAGTCCATGTAATTTACATTGTTTCTTGAACTCAACTATATTTTTTACTCAAACTTCGAGTTTTAACTGATATTTGGACTATCATTTAAGCTGAGTATTATTGTTTTACTGATGCCCAAGGGGCTTTTTGACTATTTTTGGACTGATTAGGGTTGAGGACCATACGTGAGGGCATGAAGATGATGTAAGGAGGCTTCAGGCCTCGAGTGTTATATGTACATGTGCATATACATGCATGGATCGGATTGCACGCCGCAGTAGCATATTGCATGAATCGGGATGTACGACCCGCAGCGGTGTGATATTGATATTACGGTTGGGCTGTAGAAGCCCCTCCAGAGTCTGAACCTCCATAATGAGCGCAGGTACCCAATGGATCGGGCTGCACGTTCCGCAGTGTTCATGTATTGCATTGCATTCATGCATTACTCCTGTTTGTACTACGTTGCACGACATTTAGCACTCATATATCATTGGCATATATACTGTTACTTGTCTTGCTGACCAGATACCCTGGTGTTATATGTTGAGGAGTGCTGAGCCTGAGAGGCTGACGATGGATATTGTTAGTTGGGAGTGAGCCCGCAAGGGGCTGGTACTGTACTGAAAGGTTGATATTGAGCCGAGGGGCAGGTTTCTAATTATTTTTTTTACTGGTTGAAGTGTATTTTGCCATTGTTGAAAAAGCATATTTTTAAAAGTGATTTTGAACTGAACTTGGGATTTTTATATGAGTATTTTTCATAGTATTACGGATTTTCTAAAAAGGGATTGTTCTGCCTTTTATAGCAGTTTGGTGTGCTCTTACGTGTTTTCTTATCGCTCAGATATTATTCTCTCTTATTACCACTGAGTTGGAAGTGGTCACTTTACTTCCTGCACCTTGTGTTCAGTTGCAGGTATTGATCACCCGATAGCGGGTTATTAGCCGGATCGAAGGCCATATTTCGGTAAACTAGCAAGGTGACAGCCAGCGTTCGCGGCACCGCACTCCATCTTTGTATTCCGTTTTTATCTTGTACCTACGTACACACACACACACACACACACACACACACACACACACACACACACACATATATATATATATATATATATATATATATATATATATATATATATATATATATAATATTGGACCAGTAATATTGTCCCTACTCATTAGATGCTCGTGACTTGTAACACCCCGGTCGGGCTATATTGGTTTTCAGGTTAATCAAAATATCATAATTCTAGATCCAATATGTTATATAGCTGTTTAACTGTCTAAAGTGGAATAGAGGTCGTTGGTTGGTCTTGTCTTCACGGGAGGCGCCATCACGACCGGGTAAGAAATTTGGACCGTGACAATAGTATAAGTATAAGTAGTACAGCGTAAGTATATAAACTATATATATAAGCTATATTCGACACAGTATTACCTAATACACTTATACTTAGTGCATAGTATATATATAAGTACATATTATATATATATATATATATATATATAAATATATATATATATATATATATATATATATATAATATATATATATATATATAAGCTGTATTCGATATGGTATTACCTAATGCACTTACACTTAGTGCATTGTATAGCGTAAGTACATATATTATATATATATTAGCTGTATTCGAAGCGGTATTACCTCATATACACTTATACTTAGTGCATAGTATAACGTAAGTACTTTATTATATATAGACACACACGCCCGCTTCGCAGTACTATTCATCCCTTGTATTACAAAAGTATTAACTACTTACATTTATATTATTTACATAGTAAATACAAAAATAATTTTTAATTTCGACCATATAGAGACCAACTTTGGTCACTAACTTTAAATTAATTTAATTTAGCGACCTACATGAATTTAATTTAGAGACCAAATTTGATCACTATAACTTAATCAAATTTATTTATATTTTATATAATATTTTAAAAAATAAAAATGTTTAAACGATAAAACTGGGTCCCACAGGACGTTATTAGCTACAACATAAACGTTTAAAAATTAGAACCATTTTGGAAAGAAAAAGCCATAGGTGCCTCTACGAAGTAAAAGAAATAAACAAACTTAACATTATAATTTAAAATTATCTCTACAAGGACTACTCAGAAGTAAATTCAAATTTTAATTTGTACTCTATGGGTTCCTACTATGACCTTAGGTAAAATTACAATTATAACTGATCACAATAGACAAATGTTATTGAGTTATGTGAACCCGTCTATCATACGGTAGATCCGCCCCTGGAATTACTCCTCTTCATTATTAAATTTTCTTGGGATGCAACCAAGTTTAAGATAAAACATTGGCCAGTTGTTACCTTCATAATAGGGGCAAACTCCTTAATTCTGGAATCATTACAATTTCTCCCTTAGAGTTGGATGTAAATAGAAAGGAATTATGCATGGTGTTCAGAGGAGTACAAACGACAAATCGTACCAATTCAATAATTCGAGTCAAATCGAGAAAAAAATATGATTATAACTAAAGAAAGTCAAACCGAAACCAAACCAACCCGATAATACATATATAGAATTTTTAGATATATTTAATATATAAATATGCTTATTAGGATGTAATTTATAAATATTTCCTAAAATATTTAATAATTTTATCTTTTGAGGTATTATTTAAAGATTGAACTTAGAACTTTTGGATATTCCAATAAGTTTTATTACCATTAATATTAGTAAACTAAATAATGCTAATAAAAGCCTAAATCAGAATCAAATCAATATTAATTCTAACAAAAGACATTCAATTCAATACTATGAATGGGAACGTATTGAATATTTATGTTTTATTTTTGCAATAATTTAAATAAAAATGCATAACCTATTTTTATTTTTATTAGCATTTAGTCATATAATTAATACTCTCTTATGTGTCTACTTATTTTATCATGACTTAGTACTTTTAGCTTATGCTTATTTTTATTGTGGCCTTTTAATTAGCAATATTTATATTACATAATTTTATTGTCTTTATTGTTGAATATTTTAGGATAATGCCATGACATATCTCATATTTTGTATTATTTTCTTGGAAAATACTTTAGTTGTATCTTACTGTAATTAAAGAAATATTTTGAGCATAATTTATATGCTTTGTTCTACGAAGATTTTACTGGAAAAAAATTCGAAAAACCCGAATAACCTGAAAATTCGAGAAAACCCAAAAGTTTTATTTGTTTGGTTTGGTCTTTAGATTTAATAATCCGACACAATTAATTTGGTTTGATAATTGTAAAATCCGAATCAACTCGGCCTATGTACACCCATAATGATGTCTTTATTATGTGCTTAAATTCTTGTGGTAGCTATCTCAATTGTATGCTTCATCCATGCCTCATCTTGACCACCATTAAAAACATATGTAAGAATAATATTATCGTCGTTTCGAAAATTACTACGATCTAGAAGTGCAACTAATTATCCCTATATTTCTACTATTGTTGGTGAAGACTCATATTGTAATGCATCTAATGCCTCATCAAACAATTTTTTTCCAAAATTTTCATCTCGAACATTGAGTGCAGCTATTTTCACGTCCAAATGAATATAAATTTACACAATAAATGACTCCATCAATATAAACAAAACTGTCCTTCATAGGGAGAAAATTGGCGCAATGTTGGAATATATCTCTCTCCATGACTCGTGCTCTCCAATTGCAAAAATAGTAGATACGAACGTATAATTAAACATTTAATGGGTTCAATACTAAAAATCTTGAAAGTTGAATTCATAGGGTTTAAATCATACTATGTCCTGGACTGGATTAAGTTGACACCTGTAATAACACCATCTTGACAATTCTGCGCCACCAATTTACGACTATCAGCTTTTGCTTCAATTCGAAGTCGCTCTGCTCTTGAGCCAATAACCTGTCCCAAGATAGAAGCAGCAATAGTTAATGCCATAGCTGCTTTAGGCATCACGACCGACTTCCTTAGCATGGCAATAAAGGGAACAACGGCATGGACTGCTGTCATGATAGTGAGAATTTTTCAGCGTGCTCTCTCCATATTCCGAGTGGAATATTAGCAGCCACGCCTAAGGCTCCAATAACAAGCATCTTTGAAGCCAGTGGCCGTGCAGTCCTGGCTAGGGCTGCCCTGACTGCAACAACTGCCCGCGGGCATTTAAGCTTCACTCCAGGAGACAGTGGAAAAGTTGTTGCCACAAATGGGAAGACATTTCTAACAGCTCTATAAGATTTGGCAATAGGACAGTTCCCTGTTTCTAACCATTCATTTTCCGTAGTCTCGTGTTTAGAGGAATTGTCCTGTTTCTTTTTGGATGATTTGGGTTTTTTGTTCTGTGAATTCCAGTTTCGAGAGATTGAATCGAAAATAAATGGGCCTCCTGGTCCGAATGATGATAAACTTATTGTTGCAGCTTTAGCAACTAAAGGATGAAAGTGATGGGCAGATTCCAATTCCATGTTGTTATCCAAAAGCATAGGCGATTATCAATATTTTAACTTTATGAGTTCCAAATTTTAAAATATATAGCGAATGATAAATCCGAATATCTAACAAGACAGTAATTAAAAACAGAGCGGCTACAAGTACAAACTACAAACACAAAGGAAATCACCCAACAGTCAGGATCTCTATATGGAGCTCCGGGAATTGAACCCGCAGTCCACTTTACCAATATCCGAGGATCTCCGGGAATCGAACCCGCAATCCGTCGCCACATGAAACTCCGGAAATTGAACCCGCAGTCCACTATATCAATATCCGAGGATCTTCGGGAATTGAACCCGCAGTCCTTTATACCAATAACAGAGGATCTTCGGGAATTGAACCCCTAGTCCTTTATACCAATGCAAGGGATCTCCGGGAATTGAACCCGCAGTCCAACATACCAATAATAGAGGATCTCCGGAAATTGAAACCACAGTTCCAAAAGCAAAATACGCACAACAATTTAATATTTAACGGAAAGGAGCAAAATGCGAACAACAAGAAAAGTAGAGAACCTAACATGCTTCGCAAGAAAACAAATATGGCAACTTAGTCAAATAGAGTGAATAAGTCCCTAGCATACTTTCCAAGGAAAAACAGATATTATAATTAGTCAAATAGAGCAAGTAAGTTACTAACATGCTTTCCCTAAATAAAACAAGCGAAATTTCGTTTTCAACAGTTAAATATGGAGTAAAAACATAGTCTAAATAAGCCAAGTAAGCTGAATTTCAAACAACTATCACAAGTACACGCCCGTCACCTCGCGCACCAGGCTTTTATACAATGACAAAGATATCCTAAGGGGAGAGGTCCCCCCCACAAGGTTAGACAAGCCACTTATCTCGAATTCGTTCAAAACCGCTAAGAAACAATGCCCTTTCCATGAGTATCCGACTCCGAGTGGCCCAAATCTATTCAAACAAATTATATATTCTAAATAACATTGCAAGCAACCGATTACATTATTAAAATTAAATCTAAGGCACGAAAATAGGTAAAATAACAAAAATTCCCCCAGGCCAACGCCTCGGAATCAAATAATATTTACATTTTCAGAAACCTCGCACTCTCACGAGTCTAACCATATAAAAATCTCTCAAATCAGAGGTGAAATGCTCCCTCAAAAACCCAATTGATTAGCCAAAGAACGTTCACTCATTTCCTCCATTTTTGGACCTCAATTTGAATTTAAAAGATTAATTTAGCAACTAGATAATGGATTAAAGCTAGAAATAATCATAGAAATATTACCCAATAATCTCCTTTTAGAAATCCTCCCAAAATCGCCTTGGTCCGAGCTAAAATTTGATTTTTCAACTTATGAACTTAAGCCTCGGATAAAACCCCTTTTTCTACTGTGGTTTTCGCTTCAGCGGTCCATTTACCGCGTCCGCGGTCACCGCTTACGCAGTCAGACCACTGCTTCTGCGGTTTCTTTCCTTAGGCCAGGAACCGCTTCTGCGGCTGCAGGACCGCTTGACCGGTCGCCGCTTTTGAGAGCCCTGTCCCACTCCTGCAGTCCCAGTCCGTTACCGTAACCCATAGACGCGTCTGCGGTAACCGCTTACGCGGTCTCCCTGCATACGCGGAAACAACAGAAGCAGCAGAAATGTTTCTTCCAAAAATATAAAAAATCGATCCGTCGAGCATCTAATACAAGCCCGAGGCTCCCAGGACCTCAACCAAACCCACAAACCTATCCCTTAACATCATTCGGACTTGCACCAATCCTTTGATCACCTAAAACAATGCCGGAAACACCATTTGATCAATGATTTGAACCTAATATTTCTAAAACTTAACCAAACTCTCATTCGACTCCAAACCCAACCAAAACACGTCCGTTCGACCTGAAAGTTTGCACGCACGTCCCAAATGACATGATGGTGCTACACCAACTTCCAGAATTATATTTCAACCCTCGGATCAAAAATTCACTATCAGACTGGAAACTTCAAAATTCTAACTTTCGGCATTTATAGCCTAAATGAGCTACGGACATCCAAAATACATTCCGAACACGCTCCCTACCTCGAAATCACCCAACGGAGCTAACACATCCATCGGTTTTCCATTCCGAAGTCGTCTTGACATTGTTCTAATTATGAACTCTTTTTCAACGCTTAAGCTCTCATTTAGGGACTAAGTGTCCCAAAATACTCCGAATTCTATTACCGGACTTTCTGGAAAGACAAAATAGCTGAAATGAACTTAGGGGAAGGAGAAAACGGGGAAACGGGGCATAAATTTCAAAGACGACCGGCCGGGTCGTCACAACTTCGTTGTAATTAATAGGTTCTGTATTAGGCTCTTCAAGGATTCTATCATAAGATTCTCCCAAAAGCGCAAACCGGAGAGATTTTTTAATAATTCTCCCACTACGACTAGTCACTACTTGTGTATGCTGATTTTGTTGTTGAATCATATCATTATTTTCTGGAACTGAAGCCTCAATGTTATCCTCCATACCATGGGTTGATGGGATATCATTTACTTCTTCCAGGTGTGCCAGTTATAATTTCACGCTGTTCAACAATTTGAGGTTGCTCACCAATCTGAGGCTGCTCAACATTACTCCCACTACTTTGGGGTAGTGAGATGTCAGGCAATTGTTCTTGTGCAATCTACTGACTATTGACATTTCTCCACTATGATAATGCAGTGGTATGTCAATACTGGCTTCCGGGATACGTTCTAGAGATGAGTCTTTAGTCATTCCATTGTTTAATTCCATTAAAACTAGTTTACTTCTAGGAATGTGGTTCACTAGATAGTCCTCTTCTAAAAATCTGGCTTTTGCCGTAACAATTACCTTCTTATCTTTAGGACAGTAAAACAAACCACCTTTTGTTCCTTTTGGATATCCAATAAAAATGCATACTTCTCCTTCATTCCAATTTATCTTTTTTCCCTTTCAACACATGTGCGGAACAACCCCAAACCCTAATATGCTGTAAACTTGGCTTGCGCTCAGTCCACAATTCTATTTGAGTTGAAGGTACTGACTTTGAAGGAACCAAATTTAGAATGTAGTTTGATGTTTCTAAAGCATATCCCCAAAAGGAAGAAAGGCAAATCGGAATAACTTAATATTGATCTAACCATTTCCATAAGGGTCCTATTTCTTCTTTCTGCCACACCATTTTGTTGCGGTTTTCCTGGGGCAGATAAGTGAGATATTATTCCATTATCTCTTAAGTATTTTATGAATTCCGCAGAAAGGTATTCACCACCACGATCAGATCGCAATGTTTTGACATATTTATCATGTTGTTTCTCCGCTTCCATCTTACATTCTTTGAATTTGTCGAAGCATTCAAACGTACATCGCAACAGATAAATATATCCATATTTTGAGTAATCATCTGTGAAAGTCAAAAAATACTCAAAACCACCTCTTGTTTGTATATTCGTAGGACCATACAAATCAGAGTGAATTAATTCTAACTTATTACTGGCCCTATTTCCTTTTGAGGGGAAATGTCTATTGGTCATTTTGCCTTATAAACAGGATTCACATGTTGGAAGTGGTTCCACTTTCAATGAACTCAAAGATCCCATCATAGACCAATCTCGAAATCCTATTTAGATTTATATGGCCTAGACGTAGGTGCCACAAATAAGTTTGACTCAATTCAGAAATACGTTTTCTTTTATGTGGTAGATTAATATTATTTAATTCTTTTGGTTGTTGTAGCACATGAGGACATTTATCAAGAATAAAAAGGTTATGTACTCTAGCAGCAATGTAGATAAAACATTTATTAAACTTAATAACTGCAGAGTTATTTGCAAAATAAACATTATAACCAGCATCCATTATTCTCAAAACTGAAATCAAATTCCTTCTAATAGAAGGTACATAGAGAACATCTTTCAAAACTATTACTCTATCACTACTAAAAGAAACTCTAATATCTCCTAAAGCTAAAGCTGCTGTTGGCTCACCATTGGCTTGAAAAACGCAAACTTCATTCTCACATAGCCGCTGCGTCTCCTGAAACTCCTGCAAAGTAGTACAGATATGATTAGTGGCTCCCGAATCTACACACCAAAACATGGTAGAAACAGCCGCTAAACAAGTTTCAACGACATTTAAATTTGAATTACCTTGCTTGTTCAACTTTGCCAGATAGGCAGGGCATTGCTTCTTGTGATGCCCAGGTTGTTTGCAATGATAGCACTTGCCTTTGGGATTTTTCACACTAGTCGCAATAGCAGGTGCCAGAACCTTTTGAGTCTTCTTCTTTTTCTTATTGCCTTTCGACTTAGAAACTGAAGCTTTCTCAACATTGAGTGCCACAACTGGTGCTTGTTGCTTGATAATAAATTCTGCTGCTTGCATCTCATTAAACAATTTTGCTAGTGACAAATCCATTTTTTTAATATTATAGTTCAAGCAAAACTGTTGAAAACTGTCAGGCAGAGTTTGGAGGACCATCTCAACTTGAGACTCCTTATCAATCACAACTCCAAGGACCTCCAGTTAATTTAGAAGACTCATCATCTTCAGAACATGGTCCCTGACCGATGATCCTTCAGCCATTTTAGTGTTCAAAAGGTCTTTCATGGCTGTCTGCTTAGCTGTACAATTTTGCTCACCGAACATCTCTTTCAGTCTTTCGAGCATATCATAAGCAGACCCTATAGACTAATGTTGATGTTGCAAAACATTCGCCATAGCGGCAAGAATGTAACATCGCGCCATCTCATCCTTAACCCATTTGTCATAGGCCTTAACGTGATCATTGGTAGCATTTTCAGGTTTTTCCGGGCACTCCTCAGTGATTACAGATTTGTAACCTTCAGCAGTTAGGACTATATCAAGATTCCTTTTCCAATCAACATAATTCGGTCGTTCTAACTTGTTTTGGTTCAAAATTGAGGTAAGTGGGTTGAAAGAAGACATGGTTAATCTGAGAGTTATTTACATTAAAAAGATCATTGGATATTCATTTAGAATGATTAAATTCAAGACAACACATTACACATATAACCACGCTCATTGAATAGTTAGATTCGTTTGGGAAACTTAACTATTCATGCAAAATATATATACAACAACCCAGTATAATCCCACATAGTGGGGTCTGGGGAGGGTAGTATGTACGCAGACCTTACCTCTACCCTGGGGTAGAGAGGCTGTTTCCAAATAGACCCCCAGCATCCTTCCCTCCAAGAACTTTCCGCCTTGCTCTTGGGGAGACTCGAACTTACAACTTCTCGGTTGGAAGTGTGAGTTGCTTGCAATCAGAGCAACCCCTCTTGTCAAAATATATTCATGCAAAATATATGAGTGATATAACATATTAACCCCAAAAATTTAAACAAGACCAACTCAGATGGAGAGTAAACTATTAATTTAAGATAGGTAAATATCACTTTTATGAACTCTTGTTTCATTTAGTCAACATATAACTCAGTTGGAGAGTTAATACAAGTAATGAAATAACTAGAGGCAAAACTACAGTAATTATCTATAATGAATTTATCCGATGCGGAAGAAGACCTATGTCAACATATAAATTCATTATATAACTGTAAAATGATTGAAAACAATGGGAATTGAACCCTACCATCACAGATTTCTATTAATAATTTTTTTTTTTAAAATTCCAGAAAATAGAAAAAAAAAGTCCAAAACTCCATCTAAACGACCCCGAATGCCCAAAAAATGGCATACATTATCAGCAAAGCTGGTGTGTTCTTTATGTTAGGACGTTTCCGATTAACCTTCAAAATTTGAGGTAAATCGAAGTTCGGAAGAATTTCAGAATTCTACGCGTGGCTAGAATTCCGTTTTTGGCGTTTAAGGGTTTTTAATTATTTTGACTTGTTCAAATCACATAATATACTGATGTATCGTTAACATATGATTTCAGAATTAAAAATAATTTTTTATTTAATAAAAACATTTTTAGCCAGAATAATAAAAATAATATATTTTCACTAGTCAAAAACGGCACTGTTCATAATTATGCATATTAATTCAAAATTAAGAAATAATATCATACAAAACAGTCAAGTTTTTATTAATGTAACACTGGGATTATGGACATAACGTAACTAAAACAGATTAACACATAATCACAACATTAATAGCTTTCAAAGAAAAACAGTCACATTTTCATCAAAAGAATTTGCTGTTCATCAGCAAAAAAACGTAATTTTGAACAGTCTATTATTTAAATATAACATCACTGTTTATACATGTGTATATTAATTCAAAATTTCATAATTACATAATTAAGATACAATCACGTTTTTAACGTAGAATAATCATCTCAAACATGTAGCAATAAATAACACGTTTTAATATTACTCTACGCATGCTGTATTACATTATCTAGTTAGATGTAAGACGGCTCTGATACCAATTGTTAGAACATGCGCAGTGGAGGCAAGCATACAATTCACGCATCATGTACATGTAAACTAGATAACGTAATAAAACGAGCTTAGAAGTAGTTGCACAAACCTTCCAAGCAGCAAGAATCCAGGGCTGCAGTCTTCTGCTTTTTGCCTAGTAAAACCTTTGGATGTTTTGCTATTGGGTGTGCAAGAACAATACAACTAAAACGTAAATAATTAGGTGAAATAAGTGTTCCTTTAATAGAGTTATTTTTGGCCGAAATTAGCCCTCTAAAAACCAATAGGATTCTACTCCTACAAGTAGAATCCTACTCTAACTCTATTAGATGACTTTTCTCCCAAGTCACTTTTTACCCAAGTTTGTCCAGATTTTTTCTAGGTATAGAAGGGACCATTGAAATAATAAGAGGCTACTAATTATAGTATTAATTCGACATTAGCATGAATTAATTCTTACTATAATTTATTACAATTTGTTCCACTAAAAAGCTGCAGTTGAACTCGTCAATATGAATTTTAAAAATTCATTAACACTTACTTTAACTTCCCATGTTAAGATTTTAAATACCAGTTAATCAAATTAAATCATTGAAAATTTAATTCAATTAACTAATTAAATCCTTTATAATTCCGCTTAAACTATTTCATGTGACGGATACAAAATTCACCGGCCGGGTTTTCACATGAAAACTTATAAGCGTACATAAAGGGGTATCATCAAACCCAAAACCGAGTCATGAATTCTATCAACTAATTATTATTCACAAATATTATTCGTTATTGTCCAATCTAATAGGCATATACTAACTCTAAATAGAGTCGTACCTTTTGATAAATCAAAATAATAAACAGATTATACCGATCATGATAATTATATCAAGATTAGGAGTATAAGCTCATTTAATGAATTAGAGAAAACATATTATATATTCAGTACAAAAACTTCTTTTCTCTACTTGGTCCGTTCAATATACACTGAGTATACTAGCACAAGAAGTTGGAGTAAAACCACTCCCACAATTGAGACAAATTATACAATAATCTTGTGCTACAATCATCAAGATATTTTGTCCAATAATATCTTTGATTGTGAACATAGTTTATTAATTATGAGAACCAACAATTTAATCTTATGTGCATGAGCTAAGACTCCATACACTAAATTGTCTACTACATAATTAAAAGGACACACATGAAATAAATGATCTACTTAAAATAGTACTTTATAAATTGAACAAATTAAATAAATAATTGCTCCATAAAAAATAAAATATAATACTATATTTAAACCGCATGGTTAATAGTATATCCCAACACCCCCTTAAATTTGCCTTAAGAACTAAAAATTTCCACCAATTTTAGACTATATATTTTTTTCCTTCTATTTTGCCCTTCTCTATTGTCAATCTCCAATCCTTGTAAAAAATTTCATTACGATATCTTTCATTTGTCTATAACAGTAATACTGTACCATCTTATTCCAAATTGTAATTTTGGATTCGTCGCATAAGAAATTCTTTTATGAATTTGTTTCAATATAAATCGTCGCCATTTTTTGTAAGCATTATTTTATATTCCCTCCGTTTCAATTTATGTGAACCTATTTCCTTTTAAGTTCGTGCCAAAAAAATGACCCATTTCCTTATTTAGAAACAATTTACCTTTACAAAATGATTTAGATCCACACAAAATATATGTGCCTCATTTTACACAGAAAGATCAAAAGTCTTCTATCTTTTCTTAAACTTCGTGTCCAATCAAATAGGTTCACATAAATTGAAACGGAGGAAGAATTAAGTATTTGAGATCCCTACCACCCCCCCCCCCCCTCTTTTATTTCTAAATTTTTTGTAGATAGATTTTCAAGTATTGACGTGACTAATGAAAATTTCTCATACGAGCAATTTCATTTTCATTTACTTAAAAACCATTTATACTGTTATTTCAAATTCTTTCATATGTTATTAATAAATATATCTGAGAGTTATTTATTTATATTTTACTTCATTAATAAATATTGATATGATATATAGGAAAATCATACGTGTCACAACCCAAAATGCCGAACGCGATCATGATGGCGTCTCTCGTGGAGACAAGGCCATCCAGACCAATACAGAACACCTCTTTTACGCAGTTAATTACCATAAAGCACTTTTAAAGCTTGATTTAATAGCAACAAATTCGCGGAAACATAGATAATAATAGTATAACCATCCCGACACAGCCAAAACCAGAGTGTCACAAGTCATGAGCAACTAATGAATCCTGACACAAGTCTATTAATACGAAACCTGATACAATAGTTCGACGAACATGAAAATAATAAGATAGGGTAGGCACAAGGGCTGCGGACGCCAACAACTACCTCGTAGTCTCCGAAATACCGCATGAACTGGGAGGATCAACACTCAGGGGCGGAATCTGCTATGCCTGAATCTCCACATATGGTGCAGGGGGTAATGTAAGTACTCCAACCCAGTGAGTAATAAATATAAATAATGGCTGAAAGCAAGAAAACTTGTAAAGACCCAAGGCATTCTATACCAAAGCTGTAAAATTAATTAAAGCACTAAATTAGAGAAGAAATCAATTAAAATCCCTTTTTCACAAGTAAAACAGATAATTTCACAGGTAAATAACAAATAGAAATTTGTCCCTCGGGCACAATATCAATTTCTCAGAACAGTATCAGCCATCGGGCTCACTCTTAGAACAATATCAGCCCATCGGGCTCACTATAAGATTACAATGGGTACCAGCACTCACTGTGGGTGTGTAGACTCCAGAGGGGCCCCTTAGGCCCAAGCTCTATATCAAGCCACCTCGTGGCATCAACTCTTGGCACTAGGCCTCACATCACTCAAGCCGCCTCATTGCATATATATATGTATCTCATGCCCTCGGCCTCATATCACTCAGTCTATCCTCACATCTGGCCCTCGGCCATACTCCGTAAGAAATTATCATAAGCCCCTCGGACATTAGTAAAACAATAGTCCTCAGCCAAAATATCATTTAGAAATATCGTTTAAGTCTCAAAATTGAGTAAAAGTTGCTGAGTTATAAAATAGTGAAAACATAGCATGACTGAGTTAAAATAATAAGTCTAAATAGTAAGAAAACAGTGATAGAAATCCCTGAAGGTTTCAACTAATTGGCACGAATCCCTAATATGGAAATCAACCCGAATCATGATGATAACAAATAATTTTTAGTGAAATGCACGGTAAAATCATCAATTGGAATGGACCAAGTCACAATCTCAATAGTAAAAGACCCCACGCTTATTATCAAGTGTGTGTCTCACCTAAATATAGCACTATGATGTGCATCCGGGGTCTCAAACACTCAGGACATAATTTACAAATATTACTCACCTTAAACCGGCTAAAACTCTAGCTCGCGACGCCTTTGACCCTCGAATCGGCCTCCACGCGTGCCGAATCTATCTAAAATCAGAACGAATACGTCACAATAAGATAACGGAACAAAGCCCAAGCGAAAACAATCGAAAAATATCAAAATTCTGAAATTAGCAAAATCCGAGTCCTGGACCCACTTCTCGAAACTTAATGATATTCGCATCTTTAGATTCCTCATATTCCTACGAGTTCATACATATCAAAAGCACAAGAATCAGAATTCAATTGGCCCCTCAAATCCTTAATTTAAGCCCTCTTAAGCCCGAGCCCTAAGCCTCCTTTTTTTTGTCCTTGAATTCCTTAAATTTTAGTCCCAATCCATGAAATATTAACAAACAAGTGTGTTTTAGGTCCAAAATCCTTACCTTATCGAAGTTCTCTTGAAATCACTCTTCAAAATAGCCCAAAAGCCCTCAATCCGAACTAAAAATGATTAAACCCTTCAAAAGTCCCAAAGAAAGAACATATATACATTTGGCCCAAAGGATTTTGCATCTGCGACCCCTCCACAGCATCTGCGGTACTGCATTTGCGGTCTCACCAACTGCTTCTGCGGTTTCTTATTAAAATCCAAAATTTGCTTATGCGACAACACTTCCGCATCTGCGGCTTCACATATGCGTACCCATTGACCGCTTCTAAGGAAACTACTCGCCAAGCCCACTTCCACATATGTGGCCTCTTGCTCGCACGTGCGGCACTGCACCTGTGGTCCCTAAGCTGCAGGTGCGGAAACACCAGAAGCAATAATTTTCTGAATTCTCTTAAGTCCAAAATCTTTCCGTTAGCCATCCAAAATCACCCAGAGGACCTCAGGACCTCAACCAAAAACACAAACATGACACAACACCTTATTTGAACTTGTTCCAATCATCAAAACACCTTAAACAATATCAAATTAGCCAAAACTCATCAAATTTCCAAAACATGCTTTCGATCAAAAACCCAACCCAACCACGTCCAAATAACCTGAAATTGTGCAAACACATCCCAAATGACATAACGAAGCTACTGCAACTCTCGAAATTCCATTTCGACCCTCAGATGAAAATCTAACCTACCAACCAGAAATCGCCAACTTACCAACTTTGCCAATTGAAGCCTAATTCTACGCCGGACCTACAAAACCAATCCTGATCATACTCCAAAGCTAACGAACCGTCATAACTCACATTCGAACCCTCTAACACATAATTCAGCATCCGGTTGGCTTTTCCAACTTAAACCTTCTTAAAAGAGACTAAGTGTCTCATTTCTTTAAAAATTCACTCCGAGCGCAAACTAAGCATCACGATCACATAAAACATGGATAACGAAGCATAAAGAAGAAGAAATGGGGGAAGCGGAGCGGTAACTCATGAGACGAATGCCCGGATCGTCACATCCTCTCCAACTTAAACAAACGTTCATCTTCGAACGAGTCAGGAAACATACATGAAGCCTCATATGTGAGGATATCTGCTCCGCATCTCCCGCTCAGTCTCCCACGTAGCCTCATCCATGGGCCGACACCTCTACTACACTTTCACTGAAGCTATATCCTTTGACATCAACTTCCGATCTTGATGACCCAAAATAGCCATTGGCTCCACATCGTATATCAGATCATCACCCAACTGAACCGTGCTGAAGTCCAAAACATGAGACGTATCCCCAATATACTTCTAGAGCATAGAAACATGAAAATACCGGATGCACACTTGACAAGCTAGGCAGCAAAGCAAGCATATAAGCCATCTCCCCAATCCTCTGAAGCACCTCAAAAAGCTCAAATGAATGGCGGAATCAACTTCCCTTTCTTTCCAAATCTCATAACACCCTTTATGGGCGAAACCTTCAGCAAGACCTTCTCACAAACCATGTAGGACACATCTCCAGCCTTCCGGTCCGCATAACTCTTCTGTTGCGACTGCGTTGTATGAAGCCTCTCCTGAATCACCTTCACCTTATCTAAGGCATCTTGAACCAAATCTGTGCTTAATAGCATACCATCGTCGGGCTCGAACCAACCAACTGGAGATCTACACCGCCTCTCATACAAAGCCTCATACAGAGCCATCTGAATAATCGACTGGTAACTATTGTTGTAAGCAAACTTTACAAGCGGTAGAAACTCATCCCATGAACATCAAAAATCAATAACACATGCACGTAACATGTCCTCCAATATCAGAATAGTGCGCTCGGACGCTCGTCCGTTTGAGGATGAAATGATGTGCTATAGTTTAGCTAAGTGCCCAACTATCTCTGCACGGCTCTCCAAAACTGTAAAGTAAACTAAGTACATCTATCCGGGATGATGGAGATCGGAACACTATGCAACCGAACACTCTCTCGAATATAACGTCCTACCAACCGCTCTGAAGAATAGGTAGAACACACAAGAATAAAGTGCGCGGACTTGGTCAACCGATCGAGAATCACTTAAATAGCATTAAACTTCTTCAAAGTCTACGGAAGTCCAACAATAAAGTCCATAGAGATTCTCTCCCACTTCTACTCAGGAATAATCATCTGTTGAAGTAAGCCACCCAATCTGTGATGCTCATATTTCACCTGTTAACAATTGAGACACCGAGCTAAAAATCCCACAATATCTTTCTTCATTCTTCTCCACCAATAGTGCTGCCTCAAATCCTGATACATCTTCGCGGCACCTGTACAAATAAAATATCGCGAGCTGTAGGCCTCCTCCAAAATTAACTCTCAAAACCCATCCATATTGGGAAAACAAATCCGGTCCTACATCATCAACACCCCATCATCATCGATGGTCACATCTCTAGCATCATCATGCTGAACTCTATCCCTAAGGACTCGCAAATGCGGATCAACATATTGGCTCTCTCTGATGCGATCATATAAGGAAGAATGTGAAGTCACACAAGCCAACACCCGACCGTGCTCCGAGATATCCAACCTCACGAACTGATTAGCCAAGTCCTGAACATTAACTATAAGGGATCTCTCCCCAACTGGAATATATGCCAAACTCCCCATACTCACTGCTTTTCAGCTTAAAGCATCGGCCACTACATTGGCTTTTCCTGGATGATACAATATGGTGATATCATAACCTTTACGCAACTCTAACTATCTTTGCTGCCTCCAATTAAGATCATTTTGCTTGAACAAATGCTGAAGTCTACGATAATCCGTGAATACTTCACAAGACATGCCATACAAATAATGCCAACAAATCTTCAATGCATGACCTATGGCAGCCAACTCCGAATCATGAATATGGTAGTTCTTCTTATGGGCATTCAACTGATGACAAGCATAAGCAATAACTCTACCCTCATTCATCAATACACAACCAATCCCAACTCTCGAAGCATCACAATACATGGTATATGAACCTGAAGCTTATGGCAAAACCAATATTGGAGCTTTGGTCAAAGATGACTTAAGCTTCTGAAATCTCTCCCCACAGTCCTCTGACCATACAAATGGAGCACACTTTTGAGTCAACTTGGTCTAGGGTGATTTGATGAATGAGAACCCCTGAACAAACCGGCAATAATAGACTGCCAACAAAAGAAATCTACGAATCTCTGTGCCTGAGGACTGTCTAGCCAAACTCTGAACCGCCTCTATATTCTTCGGATCAACCTTAATACCCTCACTAGACACCATGTGTCCTAAGAAATCCACTAAACTAAGCCAAAACTCACACTTGGAGAATTTCGCATAAACCTTCTCCTTTCTCAATCATTGCAATACAACATGCAAATGCTCCGCGTGCTCCTCCTGACTATATGAGTACACCAGAATATCATCAATGAATACTATAACGAAGGAATCTTGATAAGGCCAAAATACATTGTTCATTAGATGCATGAAGGTTCCTGGGCATTGGTTAGCTAGAAAGACATAACAAGAAACTCATAATGACCATATATGGTCCTAAAGGTAGTCTTAAGAATATCTTAATCCCTGATCTTCAACTGATTATAGCCTGTATGCAGATCAATCTTGGAGAACGCCCTCTCTCCCTGAAGCTGGTCAAATAAATCATCAATGCGAGGAAAAGCATACATGTTCTTAATTGTTGCCTTATTCGATTGCCTATAATCGATGCATATTCTCGTTGTGTCATCCTTCTTCTTCACAAATAGAACATGCACACCCCAATGCAACATGCTAGGCCGAATGAACCCCTTGTCTATGAGTTCCTGAAGCTGCTCCTTCGATTCTTTCAACTCTGTCGGTGCCACACGATACGGCGGAATAGAAATGGGTTGATTTCCCAGTACCAGGTCAATACCAAAATTAGTATCCCTAACTAGCAGCATGCCCGACAGGTCTGCAGTAAATATATCGGGAAAATCCCTCACAGCTGGAACAGAATCAATACTAGGAGTCTCAGCCCCAAAATTCCTCACAAACACAAGATATGAAAGGCAACCCTTCCCAACTATACGCTAATCCTTCAGGAAAGATATCACTCTACTAGAAACATAATCAGTCACACCACACCACTCGATCCGCGGTACCCCCAGCATAGCCAGAGTGATTGTCTTAACATGACAGTCTAGAATAGCATGACATGGAGATAACCAATCCATGGCCAAAATGACATCAAAATCCACCATGCTCAATAGCAATAGATCTACTCAGGTCTCCAGACCCCCAATAATCACCATACATGACCGGTACACACGGTCTACAATAACAGATCACTCACTGGGGTAGACACGTGAATATGTAAAGCAAGAAACTCCCGTGGCGTACCCAAATAATGAGCAAAATCTAAGGGCACATAAGAATAGGGGGAACCGAGATCAAATAACATAGAGGCATCTCTATGGCAGACTGAAACAATACCTGTTATGACAGTATCTGACGCAATAGCATTTGGCCTACCTGGAATAGCATCGAAACGAGCCCGGCCACTGCCTGATCGACCTCCCCCGCTGGGGCGACCCCTGGCTGCCTGACCTCCACCCCTAGCTGGCTGAGCGGGAGGTGAATTAACTGGAGCAAAAGTTGAGGGTTGACCCCTCTGTTGGTATGAACTAGCAACACGATGAGGATACTGCGTCCACAGATGCCTAAACTCTCCACACTCAAAATAACTCCCAGGTGTTGGAGAAAGGGACTGAAGGGAACCCCTCACACCGGAGTGATTGCAAGATTTACTCGGCATAGATGAACCTGAGCTGACGGGGCACGAGATGAACTATCAGCTGGGAGGGCACTGAGTGAAGGCTGACCCTACTATCACCCATGATAACCACCACCTGAAGATGCCCATCGATACTATGGATGGCATGACTGAGAAGGCCTGAAAGAACGACCTCTACCATGCTGGAATTGGCCCCTCGAAGGAGAACCAATCTAACTGCCCGATCCTCGAGGCCTCTTTGCCTCCCACTCCTATCGATCCTGATGGTGAAACGTCGTAAGTGATATCAACCACCTCCTCGAGCGTAGCACCCAATACTCTCTCGTCATATGAATACAGATATGGTAGTTAAGGCCATGAACAAATCTCCTAATCCTCTTACGATCTGTCGGAACCATCCAGATTGCATGAAGAGCCAACTCAAAAAACCTCAACTCATACTGTGACACAGTCATATCCCCCTGCTTCAACCACTCAACTATCTACGCAGCTCCTCTCTATGGGACTAGGGTACATACTTCTCCAAAAAGAGACTGGAGAACTCTTGCCAAGTAAGGGGTCCTACACCAACTAGCCTACATCTCTTATACGACTCCCACCAAGTGAAGGTAGCCCCAGCGAAAATGCCATGCCACTAGTCTCAAGAATCCCTTATGTACGGAGCATCCGCTGAAACCTATCCAGAAAACCCTAGGCATCCTCGCCCTCAATACCACTGAATGACGGAGGCTGGAGCCTACCAAACCTCTCAAGATGATGCCGCTCATCATCCGGCATAAGTGGTACCATAAACTCTTGAGTTGGTGAAACCGGCTGGGCTTGAGGTGCCTCCGACATCTGTAATCCCTGCACTACCTAATCAAGTGTGCGAGCAGCGGGGGTCTGATTTCTTCCCCTGGCTTGTGAAGTAACTGCTATTGTGGTGGCTGAACTGCCCAAGCTATGCCAGTGTAAATTGTCAAGATCTGTGCCAAGGCCTCTTGTAGACCCGGGATCACGATGGGAACAACTGGTGCCTGAACTGTTGCTGTTGGAGCCTGATCCTGAGCTGGGGCGGCTGGTGGATAACCAGCTGCTTCCCTCGCAGCTCTGCCTCTACCACAACCGCATCCACGGCCTCTGGTGGACTCAGTGGGTGGCACTGGTGGTCGTCCTCCTTGTCCGGTTGCTCGTGACCTCACCATCTGTGAGATAATAGAATAACAAAAGTTCAGTTCCAAGATCAACAAGGTTTCACAATAAAAATTTCAAGAATATGAAGTTTTTCCTAAAAGGTGCTACAGCCTCTCAAGGATAAATACAGATATCTCTATACCGATCCGCGAGACTCTACTAAACCCGCTCATGACTTGTGAGACCTATGTAACCTAGGCTCTAATACCAACTTGTCACGACCCAAAATCCTAAACATGATCGTGATGGTGCAACTTGTGGAGACAAGGCCAACTAAACCAATACACAACACATCTTTTACGCAGTTAATTGCCATAAAGCAGTTTTAAAACATGATTTAATTGCAACAAATTCACTGAAACATAGATAATAACAGTAGAACCATCACAACACAGCCCAAATAGAGGTGTCACAAGTCATGTGAAACTAAAAAATCCTGACACAAGTCTACTAATAAGAAATTTGATACAATACTTCAAGAAACATGGAAATAATAAGATAAGGGAAGGCACGAGGACTGCGGACGGCAGCAGCTACCTCGTATTCTCCGAAACACCGCCTGGACTGGGAGGATTACCACTCAGGAGCGGAATCTGCTATACCTGAATCTGCACACGCGGTGCAAGAAGTAATGTGAATACTCCAACACAGTCAGTAATAAATATAAATAATGGTTGAAAGCAAGAAAACTTGTAAAGGCACAAGACATTCTATACCAAAGTAGTAAAATCACTTAAAGCCGTAAATCAGTGAAGTAATTAAGTAAAGTCCCTTTCTAATAAGTAAAACAGATAATTTGACTGGTATATAAGAAATAGAAATCTACCCCTCAGGCACAGTATCAATCTCTCATAACAGTATCAGCCCCTCGGGCTCACTCTCAGATCACAACGGGTACCCGCACTCACTGTGGATGTGCAGACTCCGGAGGGGCCCCTTATGGCCCAAGCGCTATATCAAGCCACCTTGTGGCATCAACTCTTTGCACTGGGCCTCACATCATTCAAGACACCTTGTGGCGTATATATATGTATCTTAGGCCTTCGGCACATATCACTAAGTGTATCCTCACATCTGGCCCTCAGCCGCACTCAGTCAGAAATCATAACAAGCCTCTCGGGCATTAGTAAAAAAGTAGTCCTAAGACAAAAACACCATTTAGAAGTATTGTTTAAGTCTCATATCTTAGTAAAGGTGGCTGAGTTATAAAACAGTGGAATACCAGCATGACTGAGTTTAAGTAATTAAGTAAAAACTTTAAGGAAACAATGATACAAATCCCCGAAGAGTTCAAATAATTGGAACACCAAATATGGCAATCACGTCAAATCATGATGATAACAAATAAAGTTTAGTCAAGTACGCGGTAAAATCATCAATCAGGAACGGACCAAGTTGCAATCCCTAGTAATAAACGACCTCACGCTCATCATCAAGCACGTATCTCACCTCAATATAGCACTAGGATGTGCAATCCGAGGTTTCAAACCATCATGTCATCATTTACAATAATTACTCACCTTGAACCGACTAAAACTCTAGCTCGTGATGCCTTTGCCCCTTGAATCAGCTTCCGCGTGCGTCAAATCTATCAAAAATCGGAACGAATACGTCACAATAAGCTAAAGGAACGTAGTCCAAGCGAAAACAATCAAAAAATATCAAAACTCCCAACATTAGAAAAATCCGAGCCCCAATCCCACTCCTCGAAACACAAAAATTTTCTCATCTTTAGATTCCTCATCGCCCCACGAGATCATACATATCAAAAACATAAGAATCGGAGTTCAATTGACCCCTCAAATCCCAAATTTAAGTCCTCTTAAACTGAAGCCCTAAACCTCCTTTTTATCCATTAATTCCTTAAATTTCAGTCCCAATCCATGAAATATTACCATAAAAGTGTGCTTTAGGTCAAAAATCCTTACCTTATCGAACTCCTCTTGAAATCCCTCTTCAAAATTGCCTAAAAGTCCTCAATCCGAAGTTATAATGGTTAAACCCTTCAAAAATTACTTGAAGGGGTTTTCTGCCCAGGGGTTTTCGCATCTGCGACCCCTCCACCGCATCTGCGGTACCGCATTTGTGGTCTAACCAACCGCTTCTGTGGTTTCTCATTAAAATCCAAAAGTCGCTTATGCAACAGCACTTCCGTATCTGCGGCTTCGCAGATGCGGCCCCATTGAACGCTTCTGTGGAAACTACTCGCCAAGCCCACTTCCGCATATGTGTCCATCTCGCTCAAACGTGCTCTACTGCACTTGTGTTCCCTAGGCCGTAGGTGCGAAAACACCAGTAGCAGCAATTTTCTTAATTCTCTTAAGTCCAAAATTTTTCCGTTAGTCATCTGAAATCATCCTGAGGTCCCCGAGACGTCAACCAAAAGCACCAACATGACCTAACACCTTATTCGAACTTATTCCAATCATCAAAGCACCTCTAACAATATCAAATTACCCAAAACTCATCGAATTTAATCCTAAGTTTTTGAAAAACTTCCGAAACGCGCTTCGATCAAAAACCCAACCAAACCACGTTAGAATGACCTGAAAATTTGCACAAATATCGAAAATGACATAACGAACCTACTGCAACTCGCGAAATTCCATTCTGACTCCCGAATCAAAATCTCACCTACATATCGAAAATCACCAACATACTAATTCGCCAATTCATGCCTAATTCTACGCTGGACCTCCAAAACCAACTCCGATCACACTGCTATGCCTTAAATCGTCTCCCGAAGCTAACCGAACCATTGGAACTCACATTCGATCCCTCTAACACATAAGTCAACATCCAGTTGGCTTTTCAAACTTAAGCCTTCTTAAAAAATACTAGTGTCTCATTTCTTGCCAAATTCACTCTAGGCGCAAACTAAACAACTCGATCACATAAAACATGGATAATGAAGCATAAAGAAGGAGAAATGGGAGAAACAGAGCAGTAATTCATGAGACGACTACCCGGGTCGCCACAATAGGTTAGAAAACACAAATGTTACATTTGATCTTAATGGGAAATAATAATAGATATCATCATTTCAATTATCAATGAAGGACTTAAGTTGAAAAATAATTAAAATACTACAATTTTATAAACCTTACATAAATTGGAACTAACAATATATACTTATCTATATTATTTTAAAAGAACGAATGATTTATGTTAAATATTAAACAAAAAAAATATTCCCAAAATATGAATCGACTTTAATGTCCATAAAAATTTATATAATTTAAGAATGTAATTATAAATTATCTAAATTAGGAAGGTACGCCCATAATTTTCTTTTAAAAGAAATTATTGTTCCTATTTACAAACAAATATATGTAGTTGTGTGAGAATGGGAGATTTACGATTATATTTGAAACAAGGAATAGTTAAATATATAGTCTTTTGCACTCTATATTATAAGTAGAATATTAAATTAGCTAAATATTTGTTAACTTTGAATTGGTAAATCATAACCGCTGCAAACATTACCAAGTTTGCAAAGGACTCTAATGTCTAAACCAAAGATCAATGTCTATTAAAAGTTGAAAATTACCTTACGTATTTATTTTATTCCGAAAGCCGCTTTTGAAGTATTTAATATATTGTATCAATAATACTTTTTATGGCACTCAAATTATCTTCGAAAGCCCTAAATTCACCGCCGGCTTAATGCAGGTTCAGTTTTTCTATCTGTTTTTATTGTAAGCCTTTTGAAGTAATCAAAGTCTTTTCTTTCAATTTTCGTCTTCTTTATCATGTATTCCTCTCTTTCCGTAAGTCACACATTATATTAGCCCTTTATTATTAATGTATTACAAATAAAGATACAAATTTGCGGCGATTATTTATTATTGCTTCTTCATACCTTCTCTTATATTGTGAGAAGTAGAAACTTGAAAGGGAGCTATCGGTTGTTTATCATTCAAAAGAATTTTTATCTTCAAAGTTCAAACTATAACTTTATGATGGATAAAATTGCCCGATTACTTGTTCTTCCAAGAATATTTTATGTCATCAAGATATAATTCCATGATATATGGATTACCTTAGCTAATCGGGTAGGTCATAATAAATCAAGTTAATAAATGAGTGAGACATTAATTTACCCAAACTTGAACGGGTTAGACGTGTAATAATTGTTGAGTTGTCCCACATCGGAGGGATTTGAGGTCATTGGTCTCCTTATATGGCTTGGGCAATCCTCACCTCATAAGCTAGCTTTTGGGGTTGAATTAGGCCCAAGGTCCATTCTTATCAATATTTTCCTGACATAAACAAACTCAATCATAGAACAATGATGGATTTTCCTTAATAAGCGTTGGAGGATACTCGTAGGAGAAGAGAATGGTACGTCAAAAAGTCAAATGTTACACTTATAAAATACATAATAGTAAACAAAAAGAATTTAATCTGAAATGATGTCACAAATTAAAATTCATATAATTCTGTTCCTAATCATGTACTAATAAGAATCGAACTTGAGTTAAAAAAGCACATCAATAAAAGAAAAGTTTACAGAAGAAAGAGAATCTGTAAGAATAATTTTCGAAATTTACAGAGGTTGAACCACTAATGACAAGTGATTATTGATTGGTATGTATATATGAAATTAAAGACTAATTGTAAGCTAACTAGAATTTTAAATAGAACATAACAAATTCATTGAATAACATAATATTAAAAACTATTCGATTAGGTATTAATGGTCCAATCTCTGTATTATAGGTAGCAGACTTTTAAAGCTATTTTTGTATGCTGGTCCAAAAAAGCGCTATTTATTTTATTTTCGGTGTTTTATAAATTTTTTAGCACAACATAGATTTGCAAAAGATTAACTAGTTATAACTTTCTATGCTGATTAGTTCCAAATTATTTTCTTCTAGTATGTTAGTATTAAATTCTTCTTATGTTTTTTTCTTAAGTTTTGGGAAATTTGTTACAAAGGTGAGAGATGGAATATAATTAATGACTCGCAACAGTTTTAGCTGTAGATGGTGAAAATGCAAGTCGGGGCAGCCTACGTTATAGGGCAAAATAAAAAATTCATTGACCGGTTGAAACCAATTGCATTCACTAGTAAAAAAAAAAAAATAAAAAAATATATATATATATATATGTATATATATATATATATTATGTATATATATATATATATATATATATTATGTATATGAATACACATATATACAAATATTGTATTTTATCGGCTATTATTTGAAAGCAGCTAAAAATATATATTTAACCATCACCATATTTTTGTAAATTCGATCTAACATCTTGAATAGCATAAACAACATGGTAGGGGACATAAGGCATCACTGGTAAATTTGTTTGTTTTATTTAATGTTAATATTTTACGTAGTATTTCTGTTAAGTTAATGTAACCAGAATTAATGTTATCTAACAATTTTTGTGACGATTTACATTGATAAAAAATAACGTTGTATATTTATAGAGACTAGTTATTATTATTGCTATATTAATAGCACGAAGGCCCTTAGTGAAATGTCGTTTATCTTTTTTATCTTTTTAAAAATAAAATTCGCACTAGACAAAATAGTCATTCAATTATTAAAATTTTAAAATTAATTAAAATTTTACATATTATATCTTTCCTTATTTGAAATGATAAGTAATTAGTCCTAATGTGTAGGACTCACGAAAACTACGACTCAAAAACAATATATTTCTTTTTTTTTGGAGAAAAAAAAACTTAAGGTTTTGAAAGATTGCAATTTGCTTTGTTGACCAATAAAAGATAGGGATTTTTTCCTATCTATACCATATATGAAACCTTATTATTAAAACTGTACATATTTCTATTATTACCTTGCCATGTTTATATTTTTCCTACGAAATTTATACCATTCATTAAATACCCAATATTAAGAGCTGATTCCTTCCAAGTTAGGCGCCTACAAATCTGGGATAAATATTTGAATAGCTTATTCCTTCCACATTAGGCGCCTAAAAATTTGGGACTAAATATTTTTTCATATTCACATAATATTACTTAGTCATATCATGAAAGTATGGGAGAGGGTGGTGGAACAGAAGGTGAGGAAGACGACGTCTATATCCGACAACCAGTTTGGGTTCATGCCAGGCCGCTCCACCACGGAAGCAATCCACCTTATTAGGAAGTTGGTGGAACAGTGCAGGGATAAGCAGAAGGATCTGCATATGGTGTTTATTGATTTGGAGAAAGCGTATGAAAAGGTTCTAAGGGAGGTGCTCTGGAGATGCCTTGAGGCGAAGGGTGTGCCGGTATCCTACATAAATGCGATCAAGGACATGTATGACGGAGCTAAGACTAAGGTTAGGACTGCAGGAGGCAACTCGAAGCATTTTCCGGTTGTTATGGTATTACACCAAGGCTCTGCGCCTAGCCCATTCCTATTTGCCTTGGTGATGATGTTTTGACACGCCATATTCAAGGGGAGGTTCCATGGTGTATGTTGTTTGCTGATGACATCGTTCTAATTGACGAGACGAGGGTAGGTGTTAACGAGAGATTGGAGGTATGGAGGCAGACTCTCGAGTCTAAGGGTTTCAAATTGAGCAGGTTTAAGACAGAGTACATGGAGTGCAAGTTTAGTACTGAGTCGAGGGATGTAGGCGGGGAAGTGAGGCTTGGGTCCCAATTCGTCCCCAAGAGAGAGAGCTTTAAATACCTTGGGTTGGTCATTCAGGGGGACAGAGGGATTGACAAGGATGTCACTCACCACATATGGGCGGGATGGATGAAATCGAGGCTAGAGTCTGGAGTCTTGTGTGATAAGAAAGTGCTACCGTTACTCAAGGGTAAATTTAATAGAGCTGTGGTTAGACCAGCTATGTTTTACGGGGCAGAGTGCTGGCCGGTTCAGAACTCCCATATCAAGAGGTTGAAAGTAGCTGAGATGCGGATGCTGAGGTGGATGTGCGGACACACTAGGATAGATAAGATAAGGAATGAATATATTCGAAGGAAGGTGGGCGTCGCTTCAATAGATGACAAGATTCGGGAAGCAAGAGACAGATGATTTGTGCACGTGCAGGGGAGAAGCATCGATGCCTCGGTAAGGAGGTGCGAGCGGTTTGCCGTGGTGGGTATGAAAAAAGGTAGATGGAGACCTAAAAAGAATTGGGGAGAGGTGATCAGGCAGGACATGACACGTCTGCAGATTTCCGAGGACATGGACCTTGATAGGACGACATGGAGGATAAACATTAGAGTTGTAGGATAGGGGTAGTGGTGCTTCCCTTAATGCATTCCGGGGGTGAGGCGAGGTTGGATTAGGGTTGATCCTAGATGGCTTGTAATTGAGGTTTATCTTAGATGCCTTGGATTCTGGTTAATGTTACTGCATGTAATTAATGTTTTGTTTTTTTTACTCTTATATCATTGTTTTCACTGAAGTTACTAATGAATTCTCTTTTCTTTATTTGTTTTCCTTGTTCTCTATTATTTCCGTTGCTCTAAGCCGAGGGTCAATCATAAACAGTCTCTCTGCCTTATCGGGGCAGGAGTAAGGTCTACGTACACATTACCCTCCACAGCCTCACTATGTGGGATTTTACTGGATAATAGTAGTAGTACATCATATTTGTTTCCTTATGTGATATAGGAAGGGAAAAATTCCTAAAATAAAAAAAAACTTTAAAGGTAATCGAGTCGCTAAAGTCTTAATTTGGTCATAATTATGAATAAAATAATATATTGTAAAGCGCAAAAATGGAAACTTCATAATCATAAATGCATTAACATATACAGTATACAATTGTAGTGACATGTTATACTTAATAATTGTATAAAATAGTTCTTTTTGGTACAAATTCTTATCTGCAAAATTTCTATAAATAAACTACAAATCAGTTTAAGTATTGTATAAAGTTGTATTTCTTAACGGTATCTATATAATTGCTACATTTATACTACAATTAAACTATAATATATGTTGAAAAAAATATTGACTACAAAAGTTTCTCTGTATTTTTTGTGAAGAAGAAGGAATGGAGAAGATGAAGTCTGATTTTATGTTAATATCTACAAAATTCCTACATTTACATAGAAATAATATAAATTAGTTTAAGTATGTATAAAGCAGTATTGTTTTAAGGGTATCTATAAAATTACTACATTTATATTACAATTAAACAACGATCTATATTGACTACAAAATTTTCTCTGTATTTTTTGTGAAGAAGAAGGAATGGAGAAGAGGAAGTCTGATTTTATGTTAATATCTACAAAATTCCTACATTTACGTAGAAATAATATAAATTAGTTTACGCATGTATAAAGCAGTATTGTTTTTAAGGGTATCTATAAAATTAATACATTTATATTACAATTAAACTACGATCTACGTTGAAAAAAAAAAAGTTGACAACAAAATTTTTTATTCATCTACAAATTTCCTACAAATAAATAACAAATCACTTTTAGTATTGTATAAAGCTGTATTATTTATACGGGTATCCACAAAATTACTACATTTATACTTCAATCTATGTTGACAAAAAATATTGACTACAAAACTTTCTCTTCACCTACAAAATTTCTTTAAAAAAAACTACAAAATTTCTTTCAGGAAAATAAGAAATGTAGTTTTGGCCAATTCCAACTTGAAGAACTTTCACGTGTAAATTGTTTCCAAATTGTAGTTGTAATGTATGTTAAATGTAGTTAATTTGTTGTTTTTGTAAAATTTTGCAGATAATTTGCAGATTAATTGTGGATGTCACATTTCTACAACTGGCTCTTCATCTACAAAATTTCTATCAAAAACTACAAATAAAAGCTGCCAAAATAGCAATTCATATCATTCTAATCAAGAAATATGAGAAGAAGTTTAGAAGTGATTTAATATCACGTATTTTTTCATTAATTGGATCGACACTAACATATTGCCAATGCTGTTTTATGAGAGTTGATGGCCACGATGGTGATGCTTCCAACCTTTCGACCAGGTGACATCAAAATGGAATTCAAATAAATTATTTTTCAGAAAGAGGGGATTTTGTTTTGTTACAGAAGAGGAAAAATGGTAAAAAGAATGTGAGATATGGGTAAAAAGGTGTGTGAGGGGGTGAGGGGTAAGGAGAGAGAAACGTGAGATATATGGATACCTTTAATTAAGGAGTAAAAATTGCCCATTCATTAGATATGGATATACTTAATTAAGGAGTCAAAATAGCCCATTGATTAGACACTTAATTAAGTATGGTATAGAATTGATAATTTAGTATACTGATTTGTAATTAAATTAAACTTTAAACATTGAGGCTGATAATATTTCATATATGGTATAGGGACGTATAAATCCCTAAAAAGATGTCATCATTTGTTTATGTCCTAATTTTAATAGAATACGTCTCCAACTTTCGACAAAATCAATTATGAAAAATGCCATTACGTTTTCTCCAGTTATTCCAACATATGACAACTTTCTTCATTTTCTAAATTTAGCTATTTATTATAGAAAGAATTATAAAAACTGCACATGACTTCACACCATAACAAAAAATGGCCCATATTTTTAAAGTTTACCCACTATAGCCCAGTTTGTATGAAATTTGAAGGAAAGATTTCAATTATGTCACGACCTTAATTTCTCACCTTCGGGAGTCATGATGGCCTCTACTAATAGGAGCTAGGCAATCCAACATACTTTACTTCTTTTAGCAATCTTCGACCCTTTAGTAAAAACAAACATAATTTGATAAGGCAGAAGTCTTAAGTTTAATCAAACAGATACAAGTGCAAAAATTAAAGTACAACTCTACCCAAGACTGGAGTCATTATTCACGAACATCTAAAAATTCTAAATACAAGGCCTGAAGGAAACATCTCTGTTTTGTCACGGATACAATGAGATAATAGTCAACTATAAAGGATAGGGGAGATGTCGGGCCTGCGGACGCCTGCAAGGCTACCTCTGTGTCTCTGGGCTAAAGGTCTACTCCAAATCTACTGATGTTTTGCAATAGCTGCTCCAACACTGTGATCTATGCAAAAGAGCACAGAAGTGCAGCACCAGCACAACCGACCCTATGTGCTGGTAAGTGCCTGGCCTAACCTCGGCAAGGAGTGACGAAACTAGGACCAGACCCTAGTTAAACCTGTGCTGTTCAAATATATATACATAAAACGAAAAGAAATAGATGAAGTAATAGTAAATAACAGGAGGGGGAAACATGTTAGGAGGAAACAACTGTCACAATTAAGAGAAACCACAATAATGAATAAGCATCCAAGAATTTACAGCAAATCAAGCAACAAATATTCCAAACAAAACACACTTGAGGCAGCAACTGTTATGGCGTGCAACCCGACCTTCAATATCATTTAGCATTGTTACGGCATGCAACCCGTCCCTCTATATCATTGTTGCAGCGAGCAACCCGATTCGTGTGGATATTATTTATCATTATTGCGGTGATCAATCCGATCCATATAATTTATCACTATTGCGGCCTGCAACCCGATCCATACCATTTAACATTGTGGCGGTGGGCAACCCGACCCTCTGTTACCATACTCTCTTATCCAAACAACAGTCACAACTACGAAAAAAGAGAAGAATAACCATGAAAGAAATCCCAGCTACGAAACATAACAACGCAAATAAATCCTGACAAGGGAGTAAATCAACAACACAAATAAAACCTCCCGTCACGGGGGCAACAACAATAACCTTCACATCCCGGCAAGGGAGATAATTACATTTTTTTCTATTTCTTTCATTTCTTACTCATTACTTCTCTCATCGTCCGAGCCAACGGTCGCAAGTGTTTACAATTAATAATTATTTCTCACACTCTTCACATTATGTAGAGATCATCAATTGAACATTGAAGATTAACAACAATATTAGAATAAGCACAAGTAAGGACTCACAATCATGCTTGACACTAGTGTATAGATACTTGTCACCATGCATATATACCGTACTCGACAAATAACAATTAGCAACTGAGACCTTACTCCTATTCCCTCAAACCAAAGTTAGACCGATCACTTACCTCGATTTCTCCAAACTCAACTCACGCCTCTATTTTAGCTTTAATCCTCGAATTCACCACAAAACATCTCGAATTTAGTCACAATTACTAGAATGTGTTAACAAATGCTACTTGAATCAATTTGAATGCATGAAAATAAATTTCCCAAAGTTTTACTGAAAAAATCCCTAAATGCCTCTCGGGCCCACGCGGTCAAGACCCAAGGTTCGAACCAACACCCGATTACCCATTCCCCCATGAGCTCAGATATATAAGTTATTTTGGAAATTGACCTCGAATTGAAGTCTAAAATCCCCAATTTTGAAAACCCTAGGCTCTACCCTAAATTCCCCAATTTCCCCATTAAAATCTTAATTTTGAAGTTGAAATTATGTTTAAAGATGTTAAGTAGTGAAGAAATTAAGTTAGAAATCACTTACCACTCATTTTGAAGAAAGAGAATCGTTTAGAAAATCGCCTCTTAGGTTTTGGGTTTTTGAAAAGTGAAAAATGACTGAAAATACTGAACATAAATATAATTTAGTGAATCGTAGAACGGATCGCACATAAATGTACCGCGGCGTTGTCCAGGAAGGAACGAACTTGACCCTCTGCACCTACCTAACGCGGATCACACTGATTTAGTGCGCGACCGCTTTGGTCTACCTGGAATAACTGGCTCTCTGAACTCACCTGGCGCGGACTGCACTGATTTGGTGCGTGGCCACGCTGGTTGACCTGGAGTTAAGGCTATCTAAACTAACTGGCGCGGATCGCGATGAAATGCACTGGGGTAGCGCGCCTTCCAGCGCGAACCGCACAAAAATGACCGCAGCCGCGTTGGGGGCCTGCAACACATTAACCCGCAACCTGATACTTTTAAGTCTAAGACCTCCCTGGCCCCACTCACAACTCACCCAAGCCCTCGGGGCTCTAAACCTAATATACATATAGTCTCAAAATCTTTTTACGGGCTTGCTCGTGCGATGAAATCGCCAAGATAACATCAAAATTAGTGAATCAAGCCTCAAAATCATCATTTTCATTTCAAACTTCTTAAACTTCTAACTTTAGATATATAGGTCTGAAATATGTCATACACGTTCGCTTTCAAAACATTTCATAGAAAGCGCTTTACACATATTTAAGAATTTTATCGGACGCCAGAACTAAAATACGAGCCCGATGCCTATGTTTTCTAACCAAATTTCATTTCCAATTTTTATATCGATTTCTGAAAAATAATTTCTTTCAAAAATTCATTTCTCAGGCTAGAGACATTGGATTTTGATTCCGAGAATACGCCCGAATCCTATATTTTCCTATTGACCCCCCAGGACCATCACATCACGGGTACGTTTACCCAAAATATTGAATTAGGTCAACTTTAAAAATATTTAATATCAAAATTCATCAATTTTTTCACATAATTAACTTATTTTTCACATAAAAACTTTCCCGCGACGCGTCTCCACTACGCACGCAATTCGAGACAACTAAAAATGAGATTTTCGAGGCTCAAAAACACAGTAAAAGGGAGAAATCCGATGCTGACCCTTTGGGTTGTCACATTCTCCACCTCTAAAATAATCGTTCGCCCTCGAATGAACATACAAAAAGTACATGTGTTGGAAAATATATGGGGATAACGGTTCTGCATATCAGACTCGGACTCCCATGTCAATGCCTTAGGAGGATGACCTCTCCACTCAACACGCACTGAAGGAAAACTCTTCGACCTTAAGTGTCCAACCTGCCGGCAAAAATAGCCACCGGCTCCTCCTCGTAAGCTAGATCCTTGTCAATTGGACAGTGCTGAAATCTAACATGTGGGCTGGATCGCTGTGATACCTCCAAAGCATTGATACATGAAAAACATGGATGCACGACTGACAAGATTGGATGTAAGGCAAGTTTATAAACCACCTCTCCCACATGCACGAGAAACTCAAATGGGCCGATGAACCTAGGGCTAAGCTTGACCTTCTTCGCGAATCACATCACGCCCTTTAGCGGAGACTCTCGGAGCAACACTTGCTCACAAACCATGAAAGAAATATCTCGAACCTTACATTCTACATAACTATTCTTCCTAGACTGAGATGTCCAAAGTCTTTCCTGAATCATCCTTACCTTATCTAAGGCCTCCTGAACTAGATCTATACCCAATAACCAAGCGTCTCCCAGCTGAAACCATCCAACTGGAGATCGACATCACCTACCATACAAAACCTCATACGAAACCATCTGAATGCTAGACTGGTAGCTGTTTTATAGGCAAACTCTGCTAAAGGAAAGAACTGGTCCTACGAGCCTCCGAAATCAAATACAGGCTCAGAAATCGTCCAATATCTAAATCGTCCGCTCGGACTGTCTGTCCGTCTGAGGATGAAATTATGTAATCAATATAACCTAGGTACCCAACTCTGTTGGACTGCTCTCGAGAAGGGTGAGGTAAACTGTGTACCCCGGTCTGAAATGATAGATATCGACACCCCATGAAGGTGACCAATCTCTCTGATATAGAGCTCGACTAAGCACTCTGAAGAATAAGTGGTTGTAGTGCGAGTAAAATGCGTTGACTTGGTCAGCCTATCCACAATGACCCAAATAGCATCAAACTTTTTCCGAGTCATCGAAAGTCGAGTAACAAAATCCATAGTAATCCTCTTCCACTTCCACTCGCGAAGCTTAATCCTCTAAAATAGACCACCTGACCTCTTATGCTCGTACTGAAACTGCTGACAGTTCAAACAACGAGCCATATATGCAATAATTTCTTTCTTCATTCTGCGTTGCCAATAGTGCTGCCTTAAATGCTAGTACATCTTCGTAGTGCCCGGATGAATAGAATACCGAGAACTATGGGCCTCCGCTAAGATCAACTCCTGAATACCATTAATATTGGGTACACAAGCTAGCCCCTGCAATCTTAACACACCATCCACTCCAAGGGTCACTTTCTTGGCACTTCTATGCTGCACCGTGTCTCTCAGGACACACAAATGGGGATCATAAAACTGCCTCTCACGGATACGCTCCAACAATGACGAACGAGGAACCATGCATGCTAACACCCTGCTATGATCAGAAATATCAAACCTCAAAAATAGATTGGCCAAGGCCTGAACGTCCAAAGAAAGTGGTATCTGGCTGACCGGAATATATGCAAGGCTACCTATGATGGCGGACTTCATACTCAATGCATCTGCCACCACATTGGCCTTCCCCGGGTGGTATAATATAGTAGCATCATAGTCTTTCAAAAACTCCAACCACCTCCTCTGCCTCAAATTTAACTCATCTTCAACAAGTACTGAAGGCTCTTATGATCCATGTATACCTTAAACGTCACACCATATAAATAATGCCTCAAAATCATTAAGGCATGAACAATGGCTGCCAACTCTAGATCATGGACTAGATATTTCTTCTCATGGATCTTCAGCTCCCTCGAAGCATAGGCTATGAGTCTTCCGTTCCACATCAATACTGTGACAAGCCCGATACAGAAAACATCACAATAAATAGTATAAGGCCCTAATCCCGTGGGAAACACCAACACAGGTACCGTGGTCAGAGCTGTCTTGAGTCTTTAGAAGATCGCCTCGCACTTGTTTGACCATGTGAACTCAGCACCTTTCTGTCAATCTGGTCATCGAGGCTGCAATAGATGAAAATCTCTCCACGAACCGCCGGTAATAACCCGTTAGTCCCAAGAAACTCCATATATCTGAAGCTGATGCTAGTCGAGGCCAATTCGCAACTGCCTCAATCTTCTTCGGGTCAAACTAAATACCCTTTGCTGACACAACATGACCTAGAAATGCAACAGAACTCAACCAGAACTTGCACTTCGAGATCATAGCATATAACTGACTATCCTTCAGAGTCTGAAGAACCACTCTGAGGTACTGCTCATGCTTCTCCGGACTGCGGGAGTATATCAGAATATCATCAATGAAAGCAATCACGAATAGGTCCAAATACGACTTGAACACTCGGTTCATCAATTCCATAAACGCTTCCAGAGCATTGGTCAACCCAAATGACATGACAAAACACTAATAATGCCCATACCAAGTGCGAAATACCATCTTAGGGACATCAGGCGCCCTAATCCTCAGCCGATGATAACCATATCTCAAATCTATCTTTGAAAACACCCTAGCATCCTGAAGCTGGTCGAATAAATCGTCAATCCCAGGCATTGGATACTTGTTATTTATCATCACCTTGTTCAATTGCTGGTAATCAATGCACATCCTTATCGACCTAACCTTTTTCTTCACAAATAGAATCGGCGCACCCCAAGGTGACTCACTGGGTCTAACGAAACCCTTATCAACCAAATCCTGCAGTAGATCCTTATACTCTCCCAACTATGGTGAGCCCATATGATACGACGGAATAGAAATGGGTTTCGTGCCTGGAGCGGAAATATATATTGATAAGGGGAGAATTCGGGTCCTGCAAAAGCCAGACAGCTACCTCGACAACTCCGAATCAACTCTGGGAGATAGAAAATCGCTCAACTAAGCTCCCGATGCACCTGAATTGTGAACATGGTGCATGGAGTAAGGTAAGTACTTCCAACTCATTGAGTAATAAGCATATACAATGACTGGCAATGAGAATCCATGAAAATTCCACAATGTAAGGCTATAACTAACAATTTAGCATAATCAACAGTGAAATCGCAACAAAACAGAACAAGATAGATCAGAAGAACATCAAACCATGAATGCAATGCAATGAACATGACCGTTGCGGCATGCAACCCGATCAATTTTGGTACCCGCTCCCACCGTGGAGGTTCAGACTCCGTAAGGGCTCCTACAGCCCAAGAGCAACATCATCGTGTCATCGTTGCGACGTGCATCGTGATCCACACTCAGTACGTAATATGCATGTGAGTTATACAACAAAGTCAAATTATAGTTCTCAGTCCCAATCATTAGGAAATTATAGTTTAAGTATTTTTAAAACCTTAGCAATGTGACTAAGCATTTCGAAACAGTGTTTAAAACTCAGGACTAAAATCATATAGCATGCTAATCATCATGGAAGCAATTATAATAATCCCCAAGGGATTTAAATAGTCGGCATACAACCCAAATATATCAAAACAATTCAAGTATGATGTTTACTAATCAGTCTATAGTCCAAAGCACAGCTTGGACACCACTCGGTGTGGACTAACCCAAAATTCCCAATCACAACAACCCCGCACTCAGCATGTAGTGCGTGTCTTGCCTCAATATAGTGTCACAGTGTGGTATACCGGGGTTTCGAACCCTCAGGTCATCATCTACATCTATTACTCACCTCTAGCCGACGGAAGACTAGCTTGCAATGCCCTTTCCTCTCGAATCAACCTCCTCACGTGTAGAATCTTGCAAAAACCACAACGAATACGTTATAATGTGCCAAAGAAACATAACCCAATCTAAAATACTAAGAAAACGCTAAAAATAATGAAGTTGGCAAAACCCGAGCCTCAGGCCCACTACTTGAAAAATTACAAAATTCACATCACCGTACTCCTCGTCTCGCCACAAGTCTATACATATAAAATTTACCAAAATCGGAATTCAAATGCTCTTTCAAATCCCAATTTTAAACTATCTTAAGTTTCAAGTTCTAACCTCCATTTTTACCCTTTATTTCCTTGAATTTTTAGTGTTAATCCACGATTTTACACCATAATATCATAATCTAAGTCCAAAAATCCATACCTGATGAAAGCCCTCGAAACACTCTACAAAATCGTCCAAAATCCCTCTTAGTACGAAGTCTAAAGTGTTTGTTCTCCTTAAAAATCCTGAAGTCACTATTCCTTAAACACAATCCAGTTTTTGCTTCTGCGGTTCCCATAACCGCTTCTGCGGTATCACTTCAGCATTCCTATAACCACTTCTGTGGTTTCAACTTAAGTCCTCCACGACCGGTTCTACGACAAAGGACCTCGCTTCTGTGGATCCCCCAAATTGGCTTCTGCAGCAAATACTCTGCTCATGTGGACCCGCTAATGCGGACCAAGTTCCGCTTCTGTGGAACTCCTTAGCCCATCCCAAAATTGCTTCTGCGCTCCTTCACCTGATTCTGTCGAGCCGCTTCTGTGGTTCATTTTTGCAGAAGCGGAAATACCATATGACATCAATACAAACCTGAAGCCATCTTGAAAAAATTTCTAGTTTTAATACCCGATCTTACCCTGATGTCCCTGGGACCTCAACCAAAAGCACTCACATGTTCTATTACCTTATTCAAACTTCCTTGAACCATCAAATACTATCGGTAACATCAAAATTCCTTAATTCCATCAAATCAAAGTCTATGTTTCTTAAAACTTCCGAATTGCACATTCGATCAAAAATCCGATCTAAACACCTCCGAATGACCTAAATCTTTGCACGCATATCACAAATCACCTAACGAAGCTACTGCAACTCTCGGAATTCCATGCCAACCCTCAGATCAAAATCTCACCTATCCACCGAATTTCGCCAAAATTCTAACTTAGCCAATTCAAGCCTAATTCTACATCGAACCTCACAAATCAATTCTGATCGCACTCGTAAGCCACAATTCATCCCTCAAAGCTAACTGAATCATCGAAATTCACATCTGAGACATCTAACTAGATAGTCAACTTCCGGTTGAATTTTCCAAAATATGATTTTCCCTTAAGAAACTAAGTGTCTCATTTCCATCGAAGACCAATCCAATTCTACTCTATCACCTCAAATACTGATATGAAACACGGAGAAACATAGTACGAGGTAAACAGGGCGGTAACTCTCGTGACGACGGGCCGAGTTGTCACATCCTCCCCTAGTAAAACAAATGCTAATCCTTGAGCGGGTCAAGAAACATACTTGAAGCCTCAAATAGGTACGGATATATGCTCCAAATCTGCTGCTCGGTCTCCTAAGTTGCCTCCTCTACGAGCCGACCTCTACACTGTACCTTCACCGAAGCTATATCCTTATATCGCAACTTCCGAACCTGACGACCCAAAATTATCACTGGCTCCACATCATAGGTCAAGTCCTCATCCAACTAAACCGTGCTGAAGTCTAACACATGAGATGGGTCCCCAACATACTTCTGGAGCATAAAAACATGGAACAGTGGATGAACCCCCGAAAAGCTGGGTTACAAATCAAGCATATAGGCAACCTCCCTAATCCTCCTAAGTATCTCAAAAGGTCAAATGTATCGTGGACTCAGCTTCCCTTTCTTCCCAAACCTCATATCACCTTTCATAGGCGAAACCTTCAGCAGGAACTTCTCCCCTACCATATAAGATACATCTCAAACCTTCCAGTATGCATAACTCTTTTGGCATTACTGAGCTGTACGAAGTCTCTCCTAGATCACTTCTATGCTGCACCGTGTCTCTCCGGACACACAAATGGGGATCACAAAACTGCCTCTCACGGATACGCTCCAACAATGACGAACGAGGAACCATGCATGCTAACACCCTGCTATGATCAGAAATATCAAACCTCAAAAATAGATTGGCCAAGGCCTGAACGTCCAATGAAAGTGGTATCTGGCTGACCGGAATATATGCAAGGCTACCCATGATGGCAGACTTCCTACTCAATGCATCTGCCACCACATTGGCCTTCCCCGGGTGGTATAATATAGTAGCATCATAGTCTTTCAAAAACTCCAACCACCTCCTTTGCCTCAAATTCAACTCCTTTTGTTTCAACAAGTACTGAAGGCTCTTATGATCCATGTATACCTTACACGTCACACCATATAAATAATGCCTCAAAATCATTAAGGCATGAACAATGGCTGCCAACTCTAGATCATGGACTAGATATTTCTTCTCATGGATCTTTAGCTCCCTCGAAGCATAGGCTATGAGTCTTCCGTTCCACATCAATACTGTGACAAGCCCGATACAGAAAACATCACAATAAATAGTATAAGGCCCTAATCCCGTGGGAAACACCAACACCGGTACCGTGGTCAGAGCTGTCTTGAGTCTTTAGAAGATCGCCTCGCACTCGTTTGACCATGTGAACTCAGCACCTTTCTGTCAATCTAGTCATCGAGGCTGCAATAGATGAAAATCTCTCCACGAACCGACGGTAATAACCCGTTAGTCCCAAGAAACTCCGTATATCTGAAGCTGATGCTAGTCGAGGCCAATTCGTAACTGCCTCAATCTTCTTCAGGTCAAACTAAATACCCTTTGCTGACACAACATGACCTAGAAATGCAACAGAACTCAACCACAACTTGCACTTCGAGATCATAGCATATAACTGACTATCCTTCAGAGTCTGAAGAACCACTCTGAGGTACTGCTCATGCTTCTCCGGACTGCGGGAGTATATCAGAATATCATCAATGAAAGCAATCACGAATAGGTCCAAATACGACTTGAACACTCGGTTCATCAATTCGATAAACGCTTCCAGAGCATTGGTCAACCCAAATGACATGACCAAACAGTAATAATGCCCATACCAAGTGAGAAATACCATCTTAGGGACATCAGACGCCCTAATCCTCAGCCGATGATAACCATATCTCAAATCTATCTTTGAAAACACCCTAGCATCCTGAAGCTGGTCGAATAAATCGTCAATCCCAGGCATTGGATACTTGTTATTTATCATCACCTTGTTCAATTGCTGGTAATCAATGCACATCCTTATCGACCCAACCTTTTTCTTCACAAATAGAATCGGCGCACCCCAAGGTGACTCACTAGGTCTAACGAAACCTGTATCAACCAAATCCTGCAGTAGATCCTTATACTCTCCCAACTATGGTGAGCCCATATGATACGACGGAATAGAAAAGGGTTTCGTGCCTGGAGCGGAAATATATATTGATAAGGGGAGAATTCGGGTCCTGCGAAAGCCAGACAGCTACCTCGACAACTCCAAATCAACTCTGGGAGATAGAAAATCGCTCAACTAAGCTCCCGATGCACCTGAATTGTGAACATGGTGCATGGAGTAAGGTAAGTACTTCCAACTCATTGAGTAATAAGCATATACAATAACTGGCAATGAGAATCCATGAAAATTCCACAATGTAAGGCTATAACTAACAATTTAGCATAATCAACAGTGAAATCGCAACAAAACAGAACAAGATAAATCAGAAGAACATCAAACCATGAATGTAATGCAATGAACATGACCGTTGCGGCATGCAGCCCGATCAATTTTGGTACCCGCTCCCACCGTGGAGGTTCAGACTCCGTAAGGGCTCCTACAGCCCAAGAGCAACATCATCGTGTCATCGTTGCGACGTGCATCGTGATCCACACTCAGTACGTAATATGCATGTGAGTTATACAACAAAGTCAAATTATAGTTCTCAGTCCCAATCATTAGGAAATTATAGTTTAAGTATTTTTAAAACCTTAGCAATGTGACTAAGCATTTCGAAACAGTGTTTAAAACTCAGGACTAAACTCATATAGCATGCTAATCATCATGGAAGCAGTTATAATTATCCCCAAGGGAGTTAAATAGTTGGCATACAACCCACATATATCAATACAATTCAAGTATGATGTTTACTAATCAGTCTATAGTCCAAAGCACAGCTTGGACACCACTCGGTGTGGACTAACCCAAAATTCCCAATCACAACAACCCCGCACTCAGCATGTAGTGCGTGTCTTGCCTCAATATAGTGTCACAGTGTGGTATACCGGGGTTTCGAACCCTCAGGTCATCATCTACATCTATTACTCACCTCTAGCCGACGGAAGACTAGCTTGCAATGCCCTTTCCTCTCGAATCAACCTCCTCACGTGTAGAATCTTGCAAAAACCACAACGAATACGTTATAATGTGCCAAAGAAACATAACCCAATCTAAAATACTCAGAAAACACAAAAAATAATGAAGTTGGCAAAACCTGAGCCTCAGGCCCACTACTTGAAAAATTACAAAATTCACATCACCGTACTCCTCGTCTCGCCACAAGTCTATACATATCAAATTTACCAAAATCGGAATTCAAATGCTCTTTCAAATCCCAATTTTAAACTATCTTAAGTTTCAAGATCTAACCTCCATTTTTACCCTTTATTTCCTTGAATTTTTAGTGTTAATCCACGATTTTACACCATAATATCATAATCTAAGTCCAAAAATCCATACCTGATGAAAGCCCTCGAAACACTCTACAAAATCGTCCAAAATCCCTCTTAGTACGAAGTCTAAAGTGTTTGTTCTCTTTAAAAATCCTGAAGTCACTATTCCTTAAACACAATCCAGTTTTTGCTTCTGCGGTTCCCATAACCGCTTCTGCGGTATCACTTCTGCATTCCTATAACCACTTCTGTGGTTTCAACTTAAGTCCTCCACGACCGGTTCTACGACAAAGGACCTCGCTTCTGTGGATCCCCCAAATTGGCTTCTGCAGCCAATACTCTGCTCATGTGGACCCGCTAATGCGGATCAAGTTCCGCTTCTGTGGAACTCCTTAGCCCATCCCAAAATTGCTTCTGCGCTCCTTCACCTGCTTCTGTCGAGCCGCTTCTGTGGTTCATTTTTGCAGAAGCGGAAATACCATATGACATCAATACAAACCTGAAGCCATCTTGAAAAAATTTCTCGTTTTAATACCCGATCTTACCCTGATGTCCCTGGGACCTCAACCAAAAGCACTCACATGTTCTATTACCTTATTCAAACTTCCTTGAACCATCAAATACTATCGGTAACATCAAAATTCCTTAATTCCATCAAATCAAAGTCTATGTTTCTTAAAACTTCCGAATTGCACATTCGATCAAAAATCCGATCTAAACACCTCTGAATGACCTAAATCTTTGCACGCATATCACAAATCACCTAACGAAGCTACTGCAACTCTCGGAATTCCATGCCAACCCTCAGAACAAAATCTCACCTATCCACCGAATTTCGCCAAAATTCTAACTTAGCCAATTCAAGCCTAATCTACATTGAACCTCACAAATCAATTCTGATCGCACTCGTAAGCCACAATTCATCCCTCAAAGCTAACTGAATCATCGAAATTCACATTTGAGACATCTAACTAAATAGTCAACTTCCAGTTGAATTTTCCAAAATATGATTTTCCCTTAAGAAACTAAGTGTCTCATTTCCATCGAAGACCAATCCAATTCTACTCTATCACCTCAAATACTGATAATGAAACACGGAGAAACATAGTACGAGGTAAACAGGGCGGTAACTATCGTGACGACGGGCCGAGTCGTCACATCCTCCCCTAGTAAAACAAATGCTAATCCTTGAGCGGGTCAAGAAACATACTTGAAGCCTCAAATAGGTAAGGATATATGCTCCAAATCTGCTGCTCGATCTCCTAAGTTGCCTCCTCTACGAGCCGACCTCTACACTGTACCTTCACCGAAGCTATATCCTTATATCGCAACTTCCGAACCTGACGACCCAAAATTATCACTGGCTCCACATCATAGGTCAAGTCCTCATCCAACTAAACCGTGCTGAAGTCTAACACATGAGATGGGTCCCCAACATACTTCTGGAGCATAAAAACATGGAACAGTGGATGAACCCCCGAAAAGCTGGGTTGCAAATCAAGCATATAGGCAACCTCCCTAATCCTCCTAAGTATCTCAAAAGGTCAAATGAACCATGGACTCAGCTTCCCTTTCTTCCCAAACCTCATATCACCTTTCATAGGCGAAACCTTCAACAGGAACTTCTCCCCCACCATATAAGATACATCTCAAACCTTCTAGTATGCATAACTCTTTTGGCATTACTAAGCTATACGAAGTCTCTCCTAGATCACTTTCACCTTCTCTAGGGCATCCTGGACTAACTTTGTCCCCAATAGAGTGGCCTCGTCGGGCTCAAAGCAACCAACTGGAGATCTATAGCGTCTTCCATATAAGGCCTCATACGGCACAATCTGAATACTGGATTGGTAGTTGTTGTCGTAACTGAAATCTGCAAGTGGCAATAAGTCATCCCAAGAACCTCCAAGATCAATAACACATGAACGCAACATGTCCTCCAATATCTGAATAGTACGCTCGGACTGCCCCTCCGTCTGAGGATGAAAGATTGTGCTCAACTCTAACTATGTACCCAACTCTCGATGAAAAGTCCTCCAGAACTAGGAAGTAAACCGAGCACCCCTATCCGAGACAATGAAAACTGGGACCCCATGCAATCGTACAATCTCCCGGATGAAAATCTCCGCTAACCGCTCCGACGAATAGGTAATACACATAGGAATGAAGTGCGCGGACTTGGTCAACCTATCCACAATCACCCTAATCGAATCAAGCTTCCTCGAGGTACGAGGAACCACTCACAAAATCCATAGTAATCCTCTTTCATTTCATCTCTGGATATCCATCTGCTGAAGTACACCACCGGGCCTCTGACGCTCACACTTGACCTGCTGACGGTTGAGACACCGAGCTAAATAACTCACGATATCCTATTTCATTCTCCTCTACCAGTAGTGCTGCCTCAAATCCCGAAGCATCTTCACAGCACCCAAATTAAAGGAATACCGCGAGCTGTGGGCCTCCTCTAATATCAACTCACGAAGACCATCCATATTGGGCATGCAAATCTAGTGTTTATACCCAATTTTCCCCATGTATTTTTTATACCTAAATATTTCCCAAATAATGTATATGTGCGTAGATGAGCACGCCCATGAGTTTTGATATTTTAATGATTCTTAAACAAACTTACTACCTATTTTTATATTGCAAAAATTATCAAAATTATTCCTAATAAATTATTTTTTGGTGAACAACTTATTTTTCCTCATATTTACATTAAAGTATATTTAATATGATTTTTCTATTTTTTTATGAATTTATTTGGCATTTCTAAAAGCTAAATTGTATATAATTCCAATTGTAGCATATTTTATAATTAAGCGTATTTTTGGGATTGTAAAATTACTCCTAATATTTTTAGATTAATATTTATATATTATTAACTAGTTCAATATTTTTAATTTGTTTGAAATCATTTTTTACTATTTTAATTAATTAAAAAGGGAAAAAAAAGTTGCTATTTAAGAACTAGCCTATCTTTATTTAAATTATAGCCTCAATCCAACCCCAATTTTAAACCCAATTCGGGCCAACCCATATCCTATTTGGACCAACCCATTGACCTGACCCAGCATTCGCTCAATTTGAACCATTGATTAAATGAGATCAATGGTCCATATTTAATTACCTAAAATAAATCCTAAGCCTACTCCCCCGACCCCTCATTTTCATTAGAGACCATTCTCTATCTCACCACCCTCTCTCTCTAACAATTACTATCCCTTATTTCTAGAACTTTCTGGTTCCCTCCTTCTTCTCCGACGAGATTCATCGCCTCTCCGGCAATGCTCCGTCTTCACTTCTCTCGACCTCTAGCCACCATGGATTCTGTATCATTGCTTCTCTCCGAGATTAAAGCGCCAGAAGCTTCCACCAAGAAGATGGTCACTGAAGCCTCGCCGGAGGTCCGTTACCGGCCTTTCTCCGACGGATTTTGGTTCGATGATGGTAAAAACACAATTATCTTTGAGCTTCACTACTAGGTTTCTCTTACCCCTCTCCCTGGTTTCTTGTGAAACCTTAAACTTCACCCAAACCTCTCAAATCTCTGATTTTATAACAATTTTAACTCGTACCTTTATGCTTTGCACTATTTTTTACTTGATCTTTATGATTATCCCAGTTTTAGACGATTTTTATTCCCTTCTGAAACTAGGGTTTCTCACCCCTTACTTTATTTTCTGATTTTTGACTACTAATTCGTGATTCTCGGCACTATTTTCTAATCATTTTGCTTAAGTTTGATGAAACCCTAATATTGGCTGTTTGTGTTTGCATTATTTTCTTGTTTTGTGTTCTTATGGGTTCTTCTCCGAGTTCTATACTTCTTGATTTGATTTTGGTTTTAGTGTTTCGTTCCCCTACCATTTCACGTTCTTCACTTAAAGTTTCTCTTATTGCTCGCATGGTTATTTTATACTGACTCCTCGAACCCTCTTTGAGACTGTGATACTTGCTTTCAAATTTTGATTCCGTGTCTTTTCCCTATAGTTTGAATTTCTTCCTTAATTTATGGGATAATTTCCTCAATTAATTCTGATTTCTAGGTTTTCAATCTCGGTCATTATTTTGAAAACTATTTTCTCAAAATTACTGTGGTATTTTGCCTTATATAAGTACACAAATTTGTTGATTGATTTGCCAGGCCTATTTCCTTAACTAGATGGTCATATATCTAGTTTTTATTGCATGCTTTATGCTACTTTATTTCCTTATCTGATTATACCTTACTGTTGTGATTTCTTTCATTTTAAATGACTGATTATTACCATTTGATTTGGGATCCCTTAATCAAAGGGAAGTCCAACTATTGACTGGATTGTGATTGATACCAGTCCCTTAATTAAGGGACTAATACCTTGTTTGTTTACTCATATTCAGTACTATAAGTACCCTCCCCCATTCTCTTTGCAAAGCACACTAACACATTGCATATCACTTACACTCAATGTTCTGAATTCTATCTCTTTTCACACAAACATCTTTGTGCTCTTTGTCTCCACACCATTTTCTTTCACTTTTCATGTTGAATGCTAATCACTCAATTTGATGCAAGCCAAAATTGAGTAACCTTGGTCACTTTGTTACTCTGCTGGTTTCTTCTGTGTTGTTTGCTTTGGGTCTGCCTACGGCTCACTTCTTGCATACTGCTGCTCACTTCTTGTATACTGCTTCTCACTTCCTGCATATTGATGCTCTGCTCTCTCCATATTACTACTCACTTTCTTGCTCACTACTGCCCTGTGTTTACATTATTTTCAACCTAGTATGTATCTTGTTTAAGTTATAGCCTCAAAAGAAACATGCTTCTATTGTTATTGCACTTTCTTTTGCTCCTTCTATGCTTCTACTTGTGGTTCTGCTGCTCCTATTGCAACTAGCATGCATCTGTTTAACTAGTATGCCTAATTAGCAAGCCTACCATGTTCATTACCCCATTGCCTATCCCTATGCATGTTTCCCCTTTGCTTCTGTATGCTACTAGCATCCTCTTGGCTACTCCATAGCCTCAAAACTTTTTTCAGGATAATTTGGTTTGGTTCCTGGTGCTGTAAGAACTAGACTCCTATTTGAAGCATGAACCCACCCCCTTTAATATGTGTGTCTGATTGTATTGTTTGTGAGCTGTTTATCCCCTTTACCTTTACCTCTGTCTGTGTGACTGTTGCTTTTCAAAACTAGCCTCAAAGTGTCTTTAAACTCAGTAAAAATTTTTCACTCCTCTACTATGTTTCTCAAATTGTCCTGCATGTAAAACCTTTTCCAACCCAAATCCTTCAAACTCCTTCAAAAGCATAATACTCTTAGAATTAGGTTCTACCCACTAGTGTAAGCACTGCTTTGGGTGCTTTGAGTACTTACTGAACTTCGATGCACAAGGTTTGCTATACAACACTTGCACTTATCAATGGTGATTTGTTTTGGGTGCCTGGCATTGGCTAGGGTCTTAAGAGACCCATGGGAAACTTTGCCGCACCCAAACTCTTGGTAAAGGCAGTGAAGCTCGAAAGAAGTAAGGCTTGAGGTCTGGGCCTGGCTGTAGGCTCCCTATGGAATAGCTTCTTGTTTTATTCTTCATTGCTGTAGTTTCATTGCTAAGTTGTAATAATTTGTAAAGAACCATGGGGGTTTATAGTGAAATTTGAAGGGATTTGTATGTTTATTAATGGTATGGGTAGAGAGTATATCTATAAGATTTCATTTATATATTCATGCAATAGAAATCTTGTATAGTACATGCACCTTGAATCAGTCTGATATTTTTATAGCCACAGTCAATTAATAATTAAAAACTCTATCACTGCACTTAGATACAATTTTTTAGGACTATCCATTGCATTTAGAAATCATGTTTCTAGGACAATCATGTGCAATTAGATATCCTGATTTTAGGGTCCTCATGTGAATTAAATATCATGCAATTAAGAACTCACTTGCAATGTTTCGACCATTCGATTCGTTATTCAACCGCATAAATTTAATTTCTAAAACTAAACTAATAAAAGGTGAATGTCTGTTATAACGCGTAGGAAAGCCTTAGGATGGATAAAATTGATTAATCGCATTCGACTTCTTTAAGTTGTCCAAATTAATTTGCCTTCATGAACTCTGTTTATTTTTACTATTAAATTCCCTCTCATTCTTTCGCCTATAAGTTTTCAACTAAATTACTATTTCAGTTCAAGACTAGACTACTCTTTTCCTAAAAGTTATAAAGGACTCTGTAATATTCGAGGCACATACTCTCCTTATTTTCCTGTAATTCTAAAGTAACTTTTACATCTCCTCTATACGCCATTTTTAGGCTATAATTGCGTTCCAAAGAATAAATATTTTCCCTAGTCTTAAATGATACACATACTTTTACTACTTTACCTTCAGTTTTTCCAGCTTCTCCTGATTGATTCTGCCCAGTTTTTTAGGTTTTTCTACATTCAAATTTTTTAAAGCTCTCACTCTCTTTAGACCTTAAATGTGATTGAGGCTTGCTACTTGCATGTATATTCGTGTATGGGTACTTGAGCCATTTACATGCTTTTTTACTTGAGCCCTTATATGATGTCCTACTTGCATTTTGTATGTCAATTAGTATTTTGCCTTTAAACGTAAGGGTTCAACCTAGAGCTCCCTTTGTAAGAATAGTGGTCCTAAAAACCGTCTAGGACCTATAAGATGGGACAGGTAATAACATGCGCTAAGTACTTGAATCCAATACAAATGCTTAAAATAACCTCTACGGGGTCGGAAGGGTAGAATATGGATATGATGACCGGTGTGTTAGTATCTCGTGTGAGAATGATTGCTGGGTATTGCACCGAAGTGATCCATATTATATTTAACCCTAGGGCCCCATGTCTTTTTTATTTATTTTTCTTAAATTAACGTTTTCTTCCACCAAGCTTTTTTCTTTTTTTTCAAAATAACTTATGTCTTCTTTCTTACAAAATTCTCAACTTGTTCATATTTTCTATGTTCTAATTTTACTTATTTGTTTTCACCCCTTTTAAAGTCACAACCAAGCATGGCTGGAAACTACACTAGTGGATCTTGAGAGGTGTCTAACACCTTCCCCTCAAGATGATCTCAAGCCCTTACCTCGACTATGGTTTCCTTTAAAAAATCCCTTTTTTTTTCTTTAAGTGTCTTAATATATTATAATCATTAGGTGGCGACTCTTCGAACTCTCTTAACCTGCTTTCTCAAAAGGGAAAAGAGTTGTTTTGTTCGCAATGTCGTAAAGCTTATCTCCCCGCTCTTTTGAGTTTTGGGAAAAAAGGGAGCATAAACATCCGTCCCTGCGCTCTCAACAAACCATCATCAACAATGGTAACATCTCTGGCATCATCATGCTGGACCTTGTCCTTAAAGACAAGCATATGCGGATCATCATACTGGCACTTTCTATATGAACTTCTAGATATAGAGTACTTTGTGCATTTCCTGCACTTTCTTACTTTCAGACTGTAGTTATGTGTATTACTCACTAGGTCGGAGTACTCACTTTAGTCCCTGCACCTTGTATGCATATCTAGGGCAGTATCAGGCTGAGTACATCCAGCTGATCCAGAGTTCTTATCTTCGGGAGTAAATGAGGTAGCTGCAGGGCATTCACAGCCAATGATTCTCCCCTCTATCTTTATCCTTTATTTACCCATTATCAGTTTTAGACAGACTTTGTAGTAGGATGTTACTCTATATTCTAGAGGATCATGTTCGTGACACCAGGTCCTTGTTGGGCTGTATTGGTATTTTGTTAGATTTTCCGCATTATTATCAGTATTTCAAACTTTTGACTTAAATGACTTTGTCTTTACCTATTTAAATAATTGAAGTAACAGTTATAAATGGTCAGGCTTGCCTAGTAGTGTGCTGGGCACCAGCACGATCAGGTCGGGGTCATGATAAGTTGGTATCAGATCCTAGGTTACTTGGTTTCGTGAGTCATGAGCCAGTTTAGTAGTGTCTCATAGATCGGTACGGAGACGTCTGTACTTATGCTTAGGAGGGTGCACAACATTTAGGAAACATCATATTCTTGGAATTCTTATCGTGCTACTTTATTGATCCATGTACTAAATTCTGTTATTCTATTCACTCGCAGATTGCGAGAACCCGTGCTACCGGACGTGGCGGACGACCACCTGTACCACCTACTGAGGCCACCAAAGGCCGTGAATGCGATCGTGGTCGAGGTCATGGTCGAGGCAAAGCCAGGGGGCAGCACCCATTGACCGACTAGTGCCCCGACTAAGGAGCAGGATGATGCTGTAGAGACTCCAGCTGCACCTATTCAGGCACCAGTTGTGCCTATCGTGATTTCGGGTCTTCAGGAAGCCCTAGCTCAGATCCTATCAGTTTGCACTGGCCTAGCTAAGGCCATCTCAATCACTACTATAGCAGCTACTTAGTAAGCCGGGGGAGGAAATCAGACCCCCGCTGCTTGCACGCGTGAGCAGGTAGTGCACTGTTTGCAGACACTAGAGGCACCACCAGTTCAACAGGTTGCCCCAATTCTGCCAGTTGCCCTAGTTCAACCGGTTGCACTGGCTCAGGATGATGTGATTCCACCTATGCCAGATGATGTGCAGCTTAATCTTGAGAGGTTCAGTAGGCTCTTACCTCCTACTTTCAGTGGTGTTCCGGGCGAGGATGACCAGGGTTTTCTCAACAAGTGTTAATGTATGCTTCGGACCGCAGGGATCTTGGAGTCAAGTGGGGTATCATTTACTACGTTTCAATTTTCTGGAGCACCTTTCACTTTGTGGGAGGCTTATAAGCAGTGTAGGCCGAGAGGTGCAACGCCTTTGTCACAGAAGGAGTTCTCCACTCTCTTCTTGGAGAAGTGGGTACTGCAGTGTCAGAGGGAGGAGCTGTGGAGGCAGTTTGAGTGGCTTCATTAGCGAGATATAACTGTGTCACCGTATAAGTTGATATTGTTGAAGTTGGCTCGTTATGCACCATGGATGGTCCCGACTGATATGGAGAGGATTAGGAGTTTTTTGGACGGACTTATCTATCCCATCCATATTCTGATGACTCGAGAGAGGATTTTGAGTCATACCTTTGCGGATGCTATGGATATTGCTCATGATTATCAGACAGCTAGCCGTCAAGAGGGAGAGGAGAGGGAGGACAGGAGGCCTCAAGGATTGGGTAGCTTCAGTGGTGCTCCGTCTAGGGGCCAAGTTCAGAAGAGGAGAGGTAATTCTTTTAGGCCTCATCAGTCGGCTAGTCTCGAGTATCGTGGGGCATTTTCACGCCGTGGTCATCAAGGGTTCCAGTAAGGCCAATCTTCACTTAGTGCTCTCCTAGCTCATAGCTCTTCACATGCCCCTTCAGCTCAGGGTTCTTTTGCGCCGGGCGCATCAGCTGGTCATTCTGGTGCAAGGGGTTCCCATCAGTCCCCTTCTCCAGCATATGGCATTTGTTTTGAGTGTAGTGAGTTTGGCCATATCAGGAGGTAGAGTCCTCGACGTAGTGGTAGCCAGACTCAATAGAGGGATCAACCGTCGTCTTCTGCTCCGGTTTCTTCAGCACGAGCTAGTCAGATAGAGGCGGAGGCCAGGCAGCCAGGGGTTTCCCTAAGGGCGGAGACCAATCAAGCGGTGGCAGCCATGCTAGATTTTATGCCCTCCCAGGCGGGACAGATGCCATTGCATCCGATATTGTTATGACAAGTAATATTTTAGTCTGCCACGGAGATTCCTTTGTCTTATTTGATCTCGGTTATACCTATTCAAATGTGTATTCATATTTTGCTTATCATTTGGGTATGACCTAAGGGTGTCTTACTTTACCTATGCACGTATCTACCCCGGTGGGTGATACTGTTGTTGTCGACCATATGTATGGGTCCTGTCTTGTTATTATTGGGGGTCTGGAGACCTGTGTTGGATTGTTGCTTTTGAACATTGTAGACTTTGATGTTAGTCTGGGCATGGACTGTTATCTCTATCTCATGCTATTCTAGACTGTCATGTAAAGACAGTCACCTTGGCTATGCCGATGTTCCGAGGATCAAGTGGCGTGGTATGACTATTTATTTCCCTGGCAGGGTTATATCTTTCTTGAAAGCCCAGTGCATGGTTGGGAAGGATTGTTTATCATATTTGGCGTTCGTGCGTGATGTTGGAGCTGAGGCTCCCAGTATATATTTTGTTCCTGTTGTTAGGGACTTCCATCGTGTATTTTTTACAGACCTGCTGGGTATGCCCCCAAACAGGGACATTGATTTTGGTATTGAATTGGTGTGGGCACCAAGCCCATTTCTATTCCTCCTTATTATGTGCCACCAGCGTAGTTGAAAGAACTGAAGGATCAACTTCACGAGCTCCTAGAAAAGGTGTTTTTTCGGCCGAGCGTGTCACCGTGGGGTGCACTTGTGTTATTTGTGAAGAAGTAAGATGTCACTATGAGAACGTGCATTGAATACAGGCAGTTGAATAAAGTAACAATGACGAACAAGTATCCCCTACCTCGAATCGACGATTTATTCTACCAACTTCAGGGAACGAGCGTGTTTTCTAAGATAGATCTTTGCTAGGTTATCACCAGTTGAAGATCAAGGAGTCAGGTATTCTTAATTCTACCTTCAGGAATAAATATTGTCATTATGAGTTTCTAGTTATGTCTTTCGGGCTGACCAATGCCCCACCAACATTCATGCATCTGATGAACAGTGTATTTTGGCCATATCTGAATTCTTTTGTTATTGTATTTATTTATGATATTCTTATATACTCACAGAGCTAGGAGGATCACACATATTATTTGTGAGTGGTATTGCAGAGATTGAGGGAGGAGAAGTTGTATGCCAAGTTCTCCAAGTGTGAGTTCTGGCTTAGTTTCGTGGCCTTCTTGAGACATATGGTGTCCAGTTATGGTATTCAGCTTGATCCAAAGAAGGTTGAGGTGGTTTAGAGTTGGCCTAGACCGTCCTCAGCCAGAGATATTCGTAGTTTCCTTCGTTTGGCTGGTTATTATCACCGTTTCATTCATGGTTTCTCATTTATTGCCTCATCCTTGAGCAAGTTGAAATAAAAGGGCGCCCCGTTTTTATGGTCGGATGAGTTCGAGGAGAGCCTTCAGAAGCTCAAGATAGCTTTGACCATAACTCTAGTATTAGTCTTGCCATCAACTTCAGGTTCTTACATTGTTTATTGTGACGCTCGAGAGTCAGGATTGACTGTGTATTGATGCTTGGGGGTAGAGTGATTGCTTATGCTTCTCAGCAGTTGAATCCCCATGAGAATAACTACCATGTTCATGACTTAGAGTTGGCTGCTATAGTTCATGCCTTAAATATTTGGAGGCACTATTTATATGGAGTATTTGTGAGGTGTTCACTGATCATCGCAGTCTTAAGCATTTGTTCAAACAAAAAGATCTCAATTTGAGGTAGCGGAGGTGGCTTGAGTTACTTAACGACTATGATATTAACACTTTATATAATCCGAGAAAGGCCAATGTAGTGGCCGATGCTTTGACCAAAAAGGCAGTTAGTATGGGGAGTTTGGCGTACACTACAGTTAGGGAGAGACTCCTTGTAGTTGATGTTCAGACTTTGGCCAATCGTTTGGTGCGGTTAGATATTTTGGAGCCTAGCCGGGTGTTGGCGAGTGTGGTTTCTTGGTCTTCTTTATATGATCGCATCAGAGAGAGTCAGTATGATGATCCACATTAACTTGTTCTCAAGGACAGAGTTCAGCACAGAGATGCTAGAGATGTGACTATATGTGATGATGGCTTGCTAAGGATGCAGGGCCGGATTTGCGTGCCCAATATAGATGGGCTTAGAGATTTGATTCGTGAGGAGGACCACAGTTCGCGGTATTCTTTCCATCCAGGTGCCGCGACGATGTACCAAGAGTTATGACAACATTCCTAGTGGAGGAGGATGAAGAAGGATATTGTGGGATTTGTGGCTCGGTGTCTCAATTGTCAGCACGTAAAATATAAGCATCAGAGATCGGGCGGTTTGTTTCAGCAGATTGTTATTCCTAAGTGGAAATGGAGAGAGTTGCTATGGACTTTGTGAGTGGTCTTCCTCGGACTTTGAAGAAGTCCGACTCTATTTGGGTCATTGTAGATCGACTAACCAAGTCCGCGCATTTCATACGAGCGTGTACTACATATTCTTCAGAGCGACTGGCGGGATCTTTATTCGTGAGATCGTCCGATTGCATGGTGTTTCAGTTTCTATTGTATGAGATATAGGTAGTCAGTTCACTTCTCAGTTTTGGAGGGCTTTTCAGCACGAGTTGGGTACTCAGGTGGAGTTGAGTTTAGCATTTCATCCTTAAACGAACGGACAGTCCGAGCGCACTATTCAGATATTGGATGATATATTGTGTTCCTGTGTGAAGTATTTTGGAGGTTCTTGGGATGTGTTTCTCCCTCTTGCAGAGTTTGCCTACAATAAGAGCTATCAGTCTAGCATTCGGATGGTGCCGTATGTGGCTTTATATAGCAGATGGTGTAGATCTCTAGTCGATTGGTTTGAGCCTGGCAAGGCTAGTTTGTTGGGGACAGATATGCTCCAGGATGCCTTAGAGAAGGTGACGGTGATTCAGGAGAGTCTTCGTATATCTCAGTTGATCCAGAAGAGTTATGCGGACTGGAATGTTCGAGATGTATCTTACTCGGTGGGTGAGAAGGTCTTGTTGAAGGTTTCACCCATGAAGGGTGTGATGAGGTTCGGAATGAAAGGGAAATTGAGTCCGCAGTTCATTGGACCTTTTGAGGTGCTTAGGAGGATTGGGGAGGTGGCCTATATGCTTGATTTGCCACCCACCTTGTCGGGCATTAATTCCGTGTTTCATGTGTCTATGCTTTGGAGGTATATTGGGACCCTCTTGTGTCTTGGACTTCAGCACAGTTCAGCTAGATGAGGATTCGACTTATGACGTCGAGCCAGTGGATATTTTGGGTCGACATGTTCAAAAATTTAGAACAAAGGATATAGCTTCAGCGGAGGTGCAGTGGAGAGGTCGGCCAGTGGGGGAGGCCACTAAGGAGACCGAGCAGGAGATGCGAAGCAGATACCCGCTCCTATTTCAGACTTCAGGTATGTTTATTCACCTGCTCGAGGATGAGCATTAGTTTTAGTTGGCGCGGATGTGACGACCCGTCTCGACGTCTCACGTATTTCCGTCCCATTTTCCCTATTTAATGCTTCTATTTGTTTCATTGTATGTGTTTGATGAATTTGAAGTAATTCGGATAAAGTTTTGTTGGAGATGAGACAATTAGTCTTGTTAGGGAAAGTTTGGTTTAGAATAGTCAACTAGATGTTGACTTGTGAGTTAGAGGGCTCGGAATAGATTTTTGATGATTCAATTAGTTTTGGGGGATGATTTAAGGCTTAGGAGAGCAAACAAAAGTAATTTTAGAGGCTCGGTGTAGAATTAGGCTTCAATTGGCGAAGTTAACATTTTGGCGTTATCCAGTTGATAGGGGAGATTTTGATTTGATGTCGGATTGGAATTCCGAGAGTTGCAGTAGCTTTGTTAGGTTATTTTGGATGTGTGAGAAAAATTTCAATTGATTTGGAGGTGTTTAGGTCGGGTTTCTGATCGAATGCAAGTTTCAGAAGTTTTAGTTTAACACAGGCTAGAATTCTTTGTAAATTAATGATTCTTGTGTTATTTGATGTGTTTTTATAATTGGAACAAGTTTGTATGATGTCTTAGGATGGGTTGACACTTTTGGTTGAGGTCCAGGGGCCTCGGGGTGGTTTCAGATGGTTAATTTCACCAAACTTGGCCTTTGGGAGTTGCAGAAAAACATCTAAAGTGTTGCATAGGAATTGCCCTATGCAATCACATATGGTGCATTGCGATCACATAGGAGGGTTGGAAAGGGGTCATATGCTGCTATGCTGTCGCATTAGGGGCTATGCGATCCCATAGGTTCCGAAGTTTGGGCTGTGCGTTCGCATAAGAGTGGTTGTGATCGCTTAGTGTATTGGGCCTAGAGTCCCTGGCGGTGAGTTGTTCTATGCGATCACATGATTTTTAGTGCGATCTTATAAGAGGAAATCTGGAGGTGGAGAATTTTTACTTTGCGATCGCAAGCCTGGGGCTGCGACCGCATAAAGGGAAATCTGGGCAGATAGAGGATTTGCCCAGATAGAGGATTTTTAATATCATTTCATCCGCGACTTGGGTCTAATTTCCACCATTGTTGAGCGATCTGTGGAGCATTTCACGAGGAAATTAGAGAGTTTTGACTGGGAATCGATTGGAGGTAAGTCCGATGGTCTAGAAACTTCATCTAATTGTGATTTCAACACCTAAAGTCATGGAATTTGAGTAAAAAGGGAAGAACTAGGGCTTGGGTTTTTGAATGAGAAATTTGATTTTGAGAGAGCAGTTGGATTCCGATTTTGATAAATTTTACATGTATAGACTCGTGGCGAGATGAAGAACATTTTGGTGTAAAAATTTCCGACTTTTGGGAATTGGGAACGGTGCTCAGATTTTGCAAATTTTTTCGATATTTTCCGAGTCCTTTTGATTGTGTTATATTCCCTTAGCCTATTGTAATATATTCATTGTGGTTTTGGCCAGATTGGACGCGCGAGGAGATCGATTCTAAAGGCAAGGGCATTGCTAGCTAGTTTTCGGCCAGCTAGAGGTTAGTAATTGATGTAGCTGCGACTCTGAAGATCTGTAAACCCAGACTTTCATATCGTAACACTCTATTAAGCCGTGAGACGCATTCCATGATGAGTACGGGGTCGTATATTGTTGGGGATTCAGACTTAGTCCATGTTAATTTCTACTATATTGGCGATTCAAACACATACTTTGTTATTGTGAAGTGAGCTTATTGTCGTATTTGGGACCTTGTTCCGACCTGTAGAATCCTTAGGGGATCTTTATGTGTTTTCCTCACTTGTGTGCATAACATAAATTCTCAGTCATGTTTTCAAATGTTAAAAACAATATAACAACTGTGTTTTATATATGAACCTTAAATGAAAAGGATACAAGGGCTGAGATCCCTATAGTATGTCACGCCCAATTGCCTATGGAATTATTTGACTGAGATGGGTCAAGGACCTAGTTGTGAGGATGGTTCCTTATTATGGATCGGGCTACACGCTGTAGCGATTATACATATTGATATTGAGGCCGAGAGCTTGTTTTATGCCAATACCTGGCTGATATTGCTTTTGTGCTGTACGAGCCCCTACGGAGTCTGTACACACCCCAGGTGAGCGACGTTGACGTTAAATAAGTGGAGCGGGATGCACGCTGCAACGGGTAGTAGTGTGTAACGTTATATGCGTTGCATTATTTCATGCATTATTTCTTGACTGTATTATTTGTTGTATACTGCTTACGCTCTTTTGGATATGAACTGCTAGATATAGAGTACTTGGTGCATTTCCTGCATTTTCTTACATTCAGAGTGTAGTTATGTTTATTATTCACTAGGTCGGAGTACTCACTTTACTCTCTGCACCTTGTGTGCAGATCCAGGGGTAGTCTCAGGATGAGTAGATCCAGCTGATCCAGAGTTCTTATCTTCGGGAGTAATTGAGGTAGCTGTAGGGCGTTGGCAGCCGATGATTCTCCCCTCTATCTCTATTCTTTATTTCCAAATTATAAGTCTTAGACATACTTTATAGTAGGATATTACGCTGTATTCTAAAGGTTCGTGTTCGTGACATCGGGTCCTAGGTGAGCTTTATTTATATTTTGTTAGATTTTCCGAATTATTATCAGTCTTTCAGACTTTTGACTTAAATGACTTTATCTTTACTTGTTTTAATAATTGAAGTAACTGTTATAAATTATCAGGCTTGCTTAGTAGTGTGCAGGGCACCATCACAACCGGATTGGTGTCGTGACACCCACTTAAGTGCAAGATTGAATCCGAGCCATCTATTTTCTTCTAATACGATGGCCAATTGGTCATTATCCCTTCACACCTCTATATAAAATATCTAATTATAGGAACCTGCCTAGATTTCAATTCCTAAAAAAACTAAGCTAAGAGCAGCGGCAGCAACAAAAGTTTCAAAAGGAAAGAGCAGCAACAATTTCTCTGGAACAAAAGTATGCAACGTAATTCTAATAAAAGTGTGGTTACATCATTTAGGTACAAAAAGAGACGCAGCAGCTCTAGGTGGAAGGACGCAGTTGCTGCTGATTTTCTTCGTCATCCAGATTCAACCAAAAACATAACCTTTAACTACTAAAAATCTCCATTAAAACCGGCAATGATCTCCATGAAACCCAGATCTAAAACACCTGCAGGATCTCCCCTTAATCAACATTCTTCTTCTGTCGTTCAGGGGTTGACGACGTGGAGCCGAGTTTAGTTCGAGGTCGCCTGAGAATTTTCGATTCCAAGTTCCATCCGTCATCTTTGGTCGCGGTTCATTCCACACAGATTTGGAAATTCCGTTTCTCCCTATGTATGGAAGGAAATTTTAAGCTATTGAAGGTTCACTCTTGTTCTTATCTTCCTTTTCAATAACATTTCATCTTTCATGCTTTAAGTACATTCCTTGCCATATCTTATTATTTTGTTTGTTTTGTCATTTAAGCTAGTTTACTGAGTGTTTGACCGTCTTTAAATTATTTTATTACTGTTGTATTATGTTTGATTTTGTTGCTAGATAAAATAACCTTTGCATATGACGCTTAGCTTTTCTTAACTTATTTACTTATTTGGTGTGTCACAATGGATTGGTGTTTTAAGCATGAATGCTGTGATCGTCATATTTTGAGATGTTAGCTTTGTCCAATTTGGAGTTTTGTCGATTATAATTTGCTGTGGGAACTCAAAGATTGAACTGAGTATCATTAAGGTATAGAAAAATGTTTAATTGTATAACCTCAAATAAGGTTTAGCAAAATAAAATACTCGTAGTTTGCTTTAGGCGTGCTAATTTAAATTACTTTCCTAAATTTGGGTGTGCATTTATGTGACCCAAATCCAAATCTCAACAACATTAGATTAAATGTGTCGTGGACCTCGGGTGCATTTATGTGACGTGGTTCAAGGCATGTTTTAGATGGCGTTGAATCTTTGCTAAAAATACCTAAATAAAAGCGGTTATAAGGTTAAAATTGAACCATGGGCTAAAACATGTGTTAAAATTAGATAATAGGCCAATAATAACAGTTGAGCGATCATGCTTGAACCACGGAACTCGGAAATGCCTAACATCTTCTCCCGGGTTAACAGAATTCCTTACCTGGATTTCTGTGTTTACGGACTATAATACAGAGTCAATCTTTTCCTCGATTCTGGATTTGAACCGATGACTTGGGACACCGTAAAATTATTCCAAGTGGCGACTCTGAATTTAATAAAAATATTCTCGTTTTGAATGTTAATTAAATTGAAAAAAACTCCCTTATACCCTTCGGAGTGTAAAAAGAGGGTGTGACAGTGAGCATTTGGTATCGAAATATAAGCCCCAAAAATCAGAATTTCGCCACGGACGAAGCTAAATTTTTCTGATCGGGAAGTTTTCATTGTGAATTGGTGCTTCAATCCAGATGGGTATTGATTAATAATAGTATTATTGGTCGGGTGAGACAAAATTTAAGAATTTGGGATTCATCCAGACCTATCTTAAGCTGATTGGTTCTTCTTTTTATTTTATTTTTCTTGTTCTTTTTGATAATATTGGTGTTAAACAGAGCTGTAGTGATGGACATAAGGTATTTTCAGTGCATATATTGTATAACTTGTGTTTATGCACACTTATACAAATATTATATAATTATGTATAAAATATGTATAAGTGTGTAGATTTGTGTATAATGATGTTGTCATGACCCCAACGTCGATCGTGATGGCGCCCAACACATTGTTAGGCAAGCCCGACCAATAAACACTCACAACCCCTTTACGTAGATTTTATTACCAATTACCAGAGTTAAATAACACTTCAATATCATCAGAAGTCTGAAACATTAAATAAATGGGCAGAAAACCATAAAACATCTCTACAATAGACCACTGATCCGGTGTCACAAGTCAAGAGCCTCTATTAGAAGATTCAACATCCTAATACATCGATTGTCTAGAATGCTGTAAAGTAAGAGATAGAGGAAGAAAATCGGGACTGCGGACGCCATGCAGCTACCTCGATGACTCCGGTGGATGATGATCAGCATGAAAACTCCCACTATGCCTCAGGAACACCTGGATCTTCACCTAAGGTGCAGGGAGTAATGTGAGTCCACCGACCCAGTGAGTGATAATAATAAATAACGACTAATAGTTTGAAAACACGTAAAGGCATTTAGTATTTTTATATCAAAGCACTAAAACAACTTAAAGCAGTAAAATAGTGAAGAAAATCAGGTGAAATCTCTTAAAAGCAGGTAAAACAGGTAGCTTATCAGGAATTTATCAAATATAGACACGCTCCTTGAGCTTACGATGCATTAATTATTATTTATTCTCAACACTCTATCCATATACTCTTTCACAATAACCAAAATCAAAATAACCGCTGCGGTGTGCAGCGCGATCCATATAACTAGTCGAATGCGCTCACTAGGGGTGTGCAGATTCCGGGAGGGGCTCCTACAGCCCAAGCACTATATCGTCACGGCACGCAGCCCGATCCACATATATATATTTACTGCAGCGTGCAACCCGATCCATATAAGTATTTGTTGCGTCATGCAGCCCGATCCATGACATATATAACATCCTCACTGTTGGGTTCTCAATCCCTCTCAGTCATTATACTCACAGCCTCTCTGTCACAATAATATAAGGTAGGGATATCATTCCACATATTTCTCTCATTTAGGATTAACATTGATAAAACCAGTTCATATTGTTTTAAACAAATAGAAACATGACTGAGGATATAATTTTTTAACAATTTAAGCGAGGATAATAAGTCAGAATGTACAAGGGTTCAACACCTCGGCACAAGGCCCCAAACATGGCAACTATCCCAAATCATAATGGTAATAAATAAGTTTTTGTCATAAATGCGGTGAGAACATCAATCGGGATGGACCAGGTCACTATTCCCTGTAGCAATGGACCTCACACTCATCATACAGTGTGTGCCTCAACTAAGTATAGCACTAAGTTGTGCAAATTCGGGGTTTGAAACCATAAGGACATCATTTACAATCATTACTTGCCTCAAACCGGGCAACGCTCTAGCTCGCTATGTCCTTGCCTCTCAAATCAGACTCCTCGCGCGCCAAATCTGAACAAAACTAGAACGGATACGTTACAATAGGCAAAGGGAACAAACCCCAAGTGAAAACAATCGAAAACACTAAAAATCCCAAAATTGGCAAAACTAGAGCCCTGGGCCCACTTCTCAAAACTCATAAATTTTCACATCAACTGGTTACTTATCATACCGAGTCCATACGTATCAAAAACTCTCAAATCCGACATTAAATGACCCTTCAAATCCCAATTTAAAATCTCAATATCCCAAGCCCTAGTTCTTCTATTTTTTGTTAAATTTCCATGAATTTCTAGGTTAATTTCACAATGTAACCACGTTTTGGTTCATAAAACTTTTCTCTAACCATTCCTCTTCGAATCCCTCTTCAATTTCTCCCAAAGAGCTGTCTCAACAATAGTGGGAAAATGACTTAAGCTCGCGGAAGAAATGTTTGAAAACCTTCTGCCCAGCTACAGTAATTGCTTTTGTGCGAACGCGGTCAAACCCCCACGTTCACGATGAACAATTTTTTTTTACCGAAATAACCCTTTGCGAATGCGGTACATTACTCATGAACGCGAAGCTTCCACATTCTAAACTACGAGAATGCGACCCCTTGGCCGCGAACGCGAAGAACAAAATGAACGGAACCCCAGGTCCCCCTATGAGTACGCGAATAACTCCCCACGAATGCGTAGCTCAAGGAACCCACTGTCTGCGAATGCGAAAACCCCTACGCGAATGCAAAAGCAAAAGTCTGGGATGCCAACATCCTTCTAAGCGGACACAGCCACAGGCCCACGAACGGAAAGGCCAAATTAGGCCTGCACTGCTGTTGCATATCTTTTCTGAAATCCTTAAGTCTCAAAACCTTTCGTTAACTTTCTGAAATCTTCCTGAGGCCCTCGGGACCTCAACCAAAAGTGCCAACACATCCTAATACATCATTCAAACTTCCTCCGGTAAACAGAACACCTCAAAAAATACTAAAACCATCATTTCTCAACGAATTCAAGCCTATGATTCCAAAAACTTTTGAAACTCGCATTTGATTAAAAAACCCAACCAAATCACCACCTAATGACCTGAAATTTTGCACACACATCCCAAATCATATTACGAAGCTACATCAACCCTCGGAATTTCATTCTCACCCTCGGATCAAAATCTCACCTATCAATTGGAAATTGCCAAAAATACTAACTTCGCCAATTCAGGCCTAATTTTACACCGGGCCCCCAAAACCACTTCCGATCACACTCCTAAGTCACAAACCATCCCCCGAAGCTTACCGAACCATCAAAAATCATATGCGGGCCCTCTAATGCATAAGTCAACATCCGTTTAACTTTTCTAAATACACCTTCCTTTAAGAGACTAAGTATCTCATTTCCTACCAAAACCACTCCAAACCAACTCGATCACATAAGACACTAATAATGAAGCATAAAAAATCAGCAAATGGGGAAAACAAAGTGGTAACTCATGAGACTGGTGCGGTCATCACATCCTCCCAACTTACACAAACGCTCATCCTCGAGTGAGTCAAGAAATATACCTGAAGCCTCAAATAGGTGAGGATATTTGTTCCGCATCATCTGCCCGGTCTCCCAGGTAGGCTCCTCTGTGGGCCAACCTCTCAACTGCATTTTCACTGAATATATCCTTTGATATCAACTTTCGAACCTAACAACCTAAAATAGCGATTGGCTCCGCATCATAGGTCAAATCACTATCTAACTCAACCGTGCTGAAGTCCAAAACATGAGACGGGTCCCCAACATACTTCCGGAGCATAGAAACATGGAATAACAGATGCACGCTCGACAAGCTAGGTGGAAAGGCAAGCATATAAGCCACTCCCAATCTTCCTAAGAACCTCAAAAGGCCCAATGAACTGCGGACTCAACTTCCCTTTTTTTCCAAATCTCATAACACCCTTCATGGGCGAAACCTTCAGCAATGCCTTCTCACCAACCATGTAAGACACATCTCGAACCTTCAGGTCCTCATAACTCTTCTGATACAACTGTTCTATACAGAGTCTCTCCCGAATCAACTTCACATTCTTTAAGGCATCTTGAACCAAATCTGTCCCCTATAGCCTAGTCTTGCCAAGCTCGAACCAACCAACTGGAGAGCTACAATGTCTCCCATAGAAGGACTCATACAGTGCCATCTGAATGCTGGACTGATAGCTGTTGTTTGTAGGCAAACTCTTCAAGCAGCAAAAACGCATCCCAAGAACCTCGGAAATCAATAACACGTGCGCGCAACATGTCTTCCAATATCTGAATAGTACGCTCGGACTATCCGTCCATCTAAGGATGATATGTTGTGCTCAAATTCACAAGAGTACCCAGCTCTCTCTACACGATTCTCCAAAACTTCAAAGCAAACTGAGTACCTCTATCTGAGATGATAGAAGCCGGAACAGCATGCAATCAGACAATCTCCCAAATATATATCCCTGCCAACGATCTGAAGAATAGGTAGTTCATAAAGGAATGAAGTGCATGGACTTGGTTGGCCGATCCATAATCACCCAAATAGCATCAAATTTCTTCAAAGTCAAAGGAAGTCAAACCACAATATCCATTGTGATCCGCTCCTACTTCCACTAGGGAATATCCACTTGCTGAAGCAACCACCTGGTCTCTTATGCTCATATTTCACCTGCTGAAAATTGAAACACCAAGCCACAAATCCCACAATATCTTCCTTCATTCTTCTCCACCTATTGTGCTGCTTCAAATCATGATATACCTTCGCGGCACAAGGATGAATTGAATGCCACGAACTATGGGCCTCCTCGGAATCAACTCTCTAAGCCCATCCGCATTGGGAACACAAATCCGGCCCTACATCCTCAACACGCCATCATCACATATGGTCACATCTATGGCATGATCATGTTGAACTCTATTCTTAAAGACAAGAAAATGCGGGTCATCATACTAGCGCTCTTTGCTGCAATCATATAAGAAAGACCGAGAAACTACACAAACCAACACCCGTCTGGGCTCGAAAATATCTATTTTCACAAACCGATTGGCAGAGGCCTCAACATCAACTACAAGGGGCCTCTCCTCAATTGGAATATATGCCAAAATCCCCATACAAACTGCCTTTCGGTTGAAAGCATCGGCCACTACATTGGCCTTTCTCGAATAATACTAAATAGTAATATCATAATCCTTACACAACACCAGCCACCTCTGCTGCCTCAAATTAAGATCCTTCTGCTTGAATAAATGTTGAAGACTGCGATGATTGGTGAATGCCTCAAAATATACGCCATACAAGTAGTGCTCCAAATCTTAATTGCATGAACTATGGAAGCCAACTCCAAATCATGAACATGGTAGTTTTTCTCATGGGCTTCAACTGACGAGAAGCATATGCAATAACTCTACCCACCTGCATAAACACACAAGAAATCCCAACTCTCGAAGCATCACAACATACAATATATGAACCTGAAGCTGATGGCAAAACGAACACTAGAGGTGTAGTCAAAGCTGTCTTGAGCAAGCTCTCCTCACACTCCTCCGACCATACAAATGGAGTACCCTTCTAAGTCAAGTTGGTCAAGGGCGATGTAATGGATGAAAATCACTGAACAAACAAGTAATAATAGCCTGCCAACCTAAGAAAACTATGAATCACTGTGGCTAAGGATGGTCTAAACCAACTCTCCACCGCCTATATCTTATTTGGATCTACTTGAATACCCTCGCTGGACACCACGTGTCCTAATAAAACCACTTAACCCAGCAAGTCACACTTGGAAAGCTTCATATAAAGCTTCTCCTCCCTAAATCTCTACAATACTACTCACAAATGTTTTGCGTGGTCTTCAAGACTACGTGAGTACACCATAATATCATCAATGAATGCAATAATGAATGAATCCAGATAAGGCCGAAATAGACTGTTCATTTGATGCATGAACGCTGTTGGGGCATTGGTCAACCCGAAGGACATGACAAGAAACTCATAGCGACCACATCTAGTCCTGAAGGCAGTAATAGGAATATTCGAATACCTAATCTTCAACTGGTGATAGCCCGAACGGAGATCAATCTTAGAGAACACTGTCCCCCCTGAAGCTTGTCAAATAAATCATCAATGTGAGGCCGGAGGTGCTTGTTCTTAATTGTTACATTGTTCAATTGCCTGTAATCAATGCAAATTCTCATTGTGCCACCCGTTTTCTTCACAGCAAAACCGGTGTACCCCACGGTGATACACTAGGCCGAATGAACCCCTTATCTAGAAGTTCCAGAAGCAGCTCCTTCAACTCTTTCAACTCTGTTGGTGCCATGCGATATGGCATAATTTAAATGGGTCGAGTGCCCAGCACCAGGTCAATACAAAAATAAATATCCGTGTCCAGTGGTATGCCCGAGAGGTCTGGAGGAAAAATATCGGGAAAATCCCTCACAACTGGAACAAAATCATTACTAGGAGTCGCAACTCCAACATCCCGTACAAAAGCTAGATATGAAAAACAACCATTCCCAACCATACGCTGGGCTTTCAAGAAAGAAATCACTCTACTAGGAGCATAATCAGTCATACCACGCCACTAAATCCTCGGTATATCGGCATAGCCAAAGTGACTATCTTAGCGTGATAGTTTGGAATAGCATGACATAGAGATAGACAATCTATGCCCAATATAACATCAAAGTCCACCATGCTCAATAAAAATAGATCAACTCGGGTCTCCACACCCCCAATAGTCACAACAGGTGACCGCTACACACGGTCCACAACAACAATATCGCCAACCGAGGTAGATACATGAACAGACAAAGAGAGACACTCTCGGGCAATACCAAAATAATGAGAAAAATATGAGTAGGTGGAACCAGGATCAAATAATACAGAGGCATCTTTGTGGCAGACTGAAACAATATAGTTATGGCAACATCTGAAGCAACGACATTTTGTCCTGCCTAGAATAGCATAGAAACGAGCTTGGCCACCGCCCGATCGACCTCCATCTCTAAATGACCCTGGATGCCTAACCTCTACCCCTAGCTGGCTGGGCGAGTTGTAAAGTAACTGAAGCAGAAGTCAAGGTTGACTCTTCTTCTGAAGATAGCTATCACGAAGTCGAGGACACTGCCTCCTCATATGTCTAAACTATCTGCAGTCATAACAATTACCCGATTGTGGAGGTAAGGACTGAAGGGAACCCCTGACACCAGAACAACCAGTAGCAGGACCTGCCATAGAAGAACCCTGGACTGATTGGGCGCGAGATGAACTGTGAGCTAGGAGGGATGTTGGTACCCAATTTGCCTCTCTCAAAATATTTTCAAAATAACATATATGTGCATATATGAGCATACCCAAGTGTTTTGGTATTTTTTTCCAAATTTTTGAAGATTTTTTAAACCAACTTATTGTCTATTTTAATACTACAAAATTCAATAATTATTCCCAAAAGTTATCATTTTTTGTGAATAATTCAATTTATGCCCATATTTATACCAAAATATTATTAAGGTGATTTTTTCATATTTTTATAGACTTATTTGGTATTTTTAAAACTAAATTGCATATACTTGCAATTATAGAATATCATACAAATTAATAGTATTTTATAATTGTAAAATTAGTTCCAGTATTTCATAACTAATATGTATGTATTATTAGTTGATTTAGTAATTTGAATTTCTGTTAAAAATCTTTTTCATTATTATTATAGAATAAAAAGGAAAAATTTGGCTATTTAAATGCTAGCCAGATTTATTACAATCATAGCCGAAATTGAACCCCAATTTCAACCCCAAATCCCCAAACCCATATCCTAAATCACCTGACCCAAACCCAATTCGAATACCCGATCTGGCCTTGAACTTATCTGAGTCGTTGATCAAATAAGATCAACGGCCCAGATTTACTTCCTAAATTATTACCTAATCGACTCCCCCTTCCCAAACCCCTCACTTCAAAGACAATCTCTCTCTCTCTCTCTCTATTTCCCTCTCTCTCTCTATGCTAACATTTAATTTCCGTTCTCTCTAGAACCTTCTGGTTCTCTCTCTCATTTTCGATGAAGCCACCTCATCTCCGGCCACCTCCATCATCATTTCTCTCGACCACCAGCCGCCACGAAACTGTATCTTGTTTATACCCCCTAGCTTCGAGACTCGAAAAGCCTCCACCATACAAGATGGTCACCAGAAGCTTTATCTAGTTTGTCTCCATCCTTTCTCCCATGGTTTATGGTGCGATGGTGCTACGAACATCATTATTAACGAGTTTCACAGCTAGGTTCCTTACTTCACTGATTTATGACAAAACCGTAAATTCTGCCAAAACCTCTAAATCTTTGTCTTTTAAAAATGATTTTTAACTTATTATTTTGTGTTTTACACTACTCTCTACTTGATTTCTTCGATTGCTCAAGTTTTCAACGTTTTGTTCTTCTTTTCAAAACTGAGGTTTCTGAACCTCTTCCGAAATCAGTATATCTTCAGATTGTTTCTCAAACTATAGGTTTGTATTTGTATTTATTGTTTTTTATGTGATCTTCTAGTTTATTCCCCAATTTATATGCTTTAGTTCTGTTCTAACGTTCCATTGATTCGGTGGTTTCTTACTTAGGGTTATTGGTTTTGTGCCTTTTGTGTTTAAATAGGTCTTAATGTTTCTATTTGCTAATTTTCATCCGATTCTGTGTATCTCTTTGAATACATAATTCTTTGTATATTATTTCTTTAGTGGTTCTTAACTGATTTGAATCGCTTTTTTGTTTGTGAGATGTTTTCCTTACTTAATGATGATTCCATGTTATTTTCCATCTTGCCCGTGATTTCCTGAACCAATTATTTTCAAAATCAGCCTGTCAACCTTCTGTTTATATGCAATATGTTTTTATTTTTTCTTTTACTTTCCTTTCTTGTAATTATTTTTGTACTAGGTCCCTATCACATGCCTCATACCTTTTCACTACTCCTTTTATGGAATATCAGCCTTGGATACCATTATGTTCCTTATTCTGATGCAATCTGCCCCGTTTGAGCTATGATGCCCTAATTAAAGGGAGTCTGATTCTTTGATTGATTCTAATAGGTACTTTTTCTATAATTATAATTAGCCTATACGTATTACCTTATTTTTACTTATTTCTGAACTATAAACATCTTACCCTCTCTTTAGCATAGACAGAAATAAATATTCATTGTTCTGAACTCTCATACGCACAAAACATACTCAGTGTTCTCTCTTGCTTTCTACACAACCTCGCTCACTTTCCCTGTTGACTACGGATTACTCAGTCGGCTCAAAGCCAAAACTAAGTGATTTTTGGGTTTGTCTACTGTTCTACTACTCTATACATTGCTACTTGCTTTGGTCTGCATACTACTGCTCAGTTCTCTGCATACTAGTGCTATGCTTCCCTGCACAACGCTGCTCTATATTATCTCATCCTCGATTGGTATGCCCTCTATTTGATTTACATATTCCAAAACAACATGTTTTTATACATACTGCACTTTATTTTTCTTCTTCTATGCTTTTACTTATTGTTCTGCTGTTCTTACTGCAACTAATATGACCATGTGTTAGTTCATCCTTCTCTTAATCTAGCATGCATACTGATTTGCTCCCCTACCCCTAGCCCTATTACATTATCAGCATGTAATCCTGAATCCATTTTGTTTGAAACCTGGTGTGACTGTCTATGTCTTAAGCTGTTGTTTGTGTTCTTACATGTGAACTAATTGTCCTCATTCCCCTTTCTTCATGTTTGTGTTTATTTCCCTGACTATATGTGGTAATTTGGTTCTGAGATTGTAAGAACTGTCACATTGTTTTCTTTTAAAACAGTTTCTGTATGGATAATTTTCCTAAACTATTTATCAACTCAACTTCTTTAAAACTCTGTCACACTCTCACTACTCCTAGAGTTTAGATTCTACCCCCTTAACGTAAGCATTGCCTTGGGTACCTTTGAGTACCTATTGAACTTTGATGCACAAAGCTGGTAATTTCACACTGTACTTGTTCAACATTTTGGTAGTGTTTGGGTGTTGGTATTGGCCAAGGACTCCAATGGGCCCTCAGAGAGCTTTGCCGCCCCCAAACAATGGCAAAGGTTGTGAAACTCGAAAGAAGTGAGGTCGGAAGAATTGGGCCTGATTGAAAGCTCCCTATAGAATAACTTCTTATTTAATTTTAATTCCGTTATGTAATTCACCTATCATGGTTTGTAATAATTTGTAAACAACTGACTGGAGTTAGAGTGAAATGGGTTGAGATTATGCATGCTTGGTAACGGGTAGAAAACATGTCTATAGGGCTTTACATTGTGCAATAAAAACCATGTGTAAGACATGCATCCTGTTTAGGCTCTTTACATTCAGATCATTAAACTAACTTTGTATTCAGTTAGTAATCAACAAACAACTGTTTTGGAAAATTACTACTGCTTTTAGAGACCATGTTTTAGGAGTTTTATGTGAATTATATATCATGTCACTTAGGATTTTTATTTCATTTTATTTGCAATTATTGAACGCTCACTAGTTACTTAATTTAATAACACAACTTTGGGTTGTACTGTGTCCTCTCTTTTAATTTGGATTAATGTGCATGTTCACCTTTAAGGTAATCAGGCAATGTATTCGACGCCTAGGCAAGCTTTAGGCCTAGCACAAATCGATTAATCGTGTTTCAGATTGCTCAACCTCTTTTAGATTCCCGATCTCCTTTCCTTGTTTGCCTTTATGAAGTTTACTCTATTAAAACCTCATTCCCACTTTTTGAGACAATCTCGGAATTATGCCTCTGTTTTTATCATATTCGTCTGCTCGTCTATAATTGTGTTGTTTGATGTAATACCCCTACTATATTTAAAAAATGTGTTTTAACAAGTTTATCTATACTTTTACCAAACTGTTGTATACTTACTGCCATCTTTATTTATATTTTTTAAAATCGGACATTCCTTAAGGCACTCAGTTTATAATCTTCTTCTTCTGTAGCATATCTTTTCCGACATTCCTATTTTCAAAATCTTTTTAAGATCTCAAATGTGTATGAGACGTGCTAATTACATAATTACTTGTGGAGGAATTTGCGAGCCTCTTATTTGCGTTTTTGTATGTTCCCTTTATATGTAGTCCTACTTGTTTTGAATGCCGCCTAGTATTTATCCTTTAAACCTAAGATTCAGCCTAGTCCTTACATTGTAGGAATAATGGTCCTAAATACCCTTTAGTACTTATCGGATGGGATGAGTATAGCACACGATAAGCATTTGTGACTAATCCACGCGTTTAAATAACCATTACCAAGAAAGTGCAGAATATGGAGATGAAGACTGAGATGCTAATATCACGTGCGAGTCCTCTTTGAGGAGTGATTTGCTGGGTATTGCATTGAAGTGATCCATATTAATCATAATCCTAGGACCCCTTTCATTTATTCATCTTTGATTGTTATCTTTGGAATTGTTTAAACTTTTCTCCTTCTACTTGTTTTCACAAGTTTCAATTTAATTGCAATGTTTGAGCCTTGATTAATTACTTCTAAAGTCATAATTGTAACATGGGTGGGACCACACTAGTGGATTTTGAGAGGTGCCTAACACCTTCCCCTCAAGATAATTTCTAGCCGTTACCCAAACACTAGTTTCTTCATCTCAAACCCTTCTTAAAGTATCCTAATGCACTATAATAATTAGGTGGTCACTCTCAAACTCCAAACCCAATTCTCGCAAGGGAATATAGTAGTCCTCCTAAATGTGGAGAATCCAATTTTGCCTTAAAAAGGGGGCGTCAACAGCATGGCGACTCTGCCGGGGATTTTCTTTAGGCTTTTACCGTTGCATGTTATTTGTGACTTATTTCTTTGTTATTGTTTTTACTTAATGTCTGTATCTCTTCTTTTCTATGAAACTAATTTATTTCTTTGCTTGTTTCTTTAACGTTTTTTTTCCTTCTTTACTTCAATATTGTTACAATTACGAGCAATTATTATAATCAATATCAACGTGAAAATACGTGACAACGTATTTCATTCTTATAATTGCATCTTCAACATCATATTCAACTCGTACAAAACAAATACCATAGCAACGCTTATTATGAGTGGTTTCTACCTTGCGTTATTATCACCCCCTAAATTTGGCAAAAGCGTATCTGCGGTAAAACCAATCGATCAGTGGTGTACTCGACGGTTCCGTGCCTTTCCCTCTTGAGTTGTCCGCTTAAGGGTACCGGTCTAATACCCCATAGAAACCTTACTCTATTTAAGTGTGCATGCGTCACTATCAAACCTAGCTGAGTCAGTTGTGTTATCCACATAATGACACTTTAAGATAGTCTTGTCCAAAGTCCACTGGTTTCCTTGGAACCCAAACGGACATTAAAATATTCTGTGCACTTCTTTGGAGAACTAAATGATATTTATGCTAATTATTAGTATTAAATGGTCGAGTCCGATGGGGGTGAGGTCTTAACCCTTTTGTTTTGCTAAAATGAATGACAAAGTTCCCGACTTCGGTATGGTCCACATACCCTCACTTTTGCTGACCTGGTGGAGGAACCTCCCATCAAGTAACCAAATCAACGAGCGGAAAGAAGGTCCTTATGGGACCAAGTAGTTAGTTGTCTTTTTCTTTTTTCTTTTGAAATGTAATAAGTCCTATGGCCATTAGTGATATTTTATTTTCCTGCATTTTTTAGTATCGTTTTGGGATACGTCTTATTTTTATCAATAAAATGAGCCATTCAACATTATAAGTTCTGCAAATTAACTTGTTGCTAGGCTTACCTCGGGCATAACGAGGCACCCAAATTAGGACACATTTATATTCTTGCACTATGTGTTTAAATATTACAACATTTTCTTCTTATAATCCTCACGGACTTGTTACGTTTTTTGTTTTTATTTTTTTATATTCCCCTCCCTGAAGGTTAGTACGTGCACTCTGGCATCATCTTCATACTCTACGAGATCCAAAGACCCTCCACCTCCTCCGCCTCTAAGTCCTATAAGAAACAAGAACAAGGATAAAATGGATGACTTGGACAATATCAAAAAAGAGAATTCGGGTGAATGAGTAGAGGTGACTCAGGGTAGACAGATCTCCAAGGAAAGTGCCGCCCAACTTCAGCAGAAGTTATTAATGTTTTGACAAGAACTGGGCCAAGTTCGGAACATGGCAAATTTGTCATTTTCTCTTACCACCTCAGACATCAACTTTCCCAACACTCAAAATCCTGCGCCGCCATAAAACATCCCATAACTACAAAAACAACACACGTGTACTCAATATTGCTACACATGCAACACTTCCAATAACCATCCATTGCTCATCCCTGAACCGTTAAACACCACAAATGACCCTCTCTACAACACCCCCATATATGTGGAAACCATAGTGCACTATACCCAACAAAACTCAAGCACAGCTGAGTCTGATAACAAAGACTATCTTATCAGGAACCTGGACGCAGAACTCAAGAAGTTGACTAGCCGAGTTCAGGGTGTTGAACGAAACAAAGGTATTGATGGGCTGAATTACGAGGACCTTTGCATTTTGCCAGATGTTGAACTTCCAAAGGGGTAAAAACCTCCCAAGTTCAAAATGTTCAATCGCACGGGAGATCCCAGAGTCCATTTGAGGATATACCGTGACAAACTGGTCGGAGTCGGAAAGGATAAGAAGACCTGCGTGAAGCTCTTCATGAGAAGTGTGAAAGGGGATGCTCTATCTTGGTACATCATCCAAGACCCCAAGAAGTGGACAAGTTGGGTAGGTATTGCGTCCGATTTCATAGACATATTAAGATTCAATACATAGATGCACCAGACGTATTCTACACCCACAATTTGAAGAAGAAACCTACTGAGACATTCCGCGAGTATGCTACTCGTTGGAGATTAGAGGTTGCTAAGGTCAGACCGGTCTTAGAAGATGAACAGATGAACAAATTCTTCGTCCAGGCTCAGGATCCAAAATATTATGAGAGGTTGATGCTGATCGAGGGCCAGAAATACTCCGATATCATCAAGCTAGGGGAAAGAATTGAGAAAGGCATCAAGAATGGTATGGTTACTAACCCTGAAGCATTACAAGCAACCAACAAGGCTCTACAGTCTGCTGGCACACCAAAGAAGAGGCATGTTAGTGCCGTGATGGTCGCATAGAGAACAAAATCCCCGATTAAATACCGAACTTACCTATCACCTCCACTTACATATCAGCCTACCCCAAATTACCAAGCACCCATACCCTCCTACCAAAATCCACCACCCATTTATCAATAACTTCCACCTACCACATATCAGCCCACTTCACCCAGATACTCTCAACCCATACATGTCTACCAATCTTGTAATGCTCAATACCAATCACCTCCCACTCGTCAACATTTCCCTATACCTAGACTGAATTTGGACCACAAGCCTCCCAGACAATACACATCCATCGCCAATCCAATTGACAAGTTGTATCAAATACTTAATGTTGATGGTTACATCACCTCTATCCCTGCAATAATTATAGAAAATCCTTCGCAATCGGTCAACCCGAACAAAACTTGTGTGTACTATTCTGGCATAAATGGGCATACCATCGATGAGTGTCGCTTACTAAAAGACAAAATCCAATCCATGATCGACAATAAGATCATCATAGAAAAGGATCCTGCTCCTAATATTCACAGCAACCCTTTACCTGACCACAACGGTGGGGGCATTCATCTGATCGAGATCGAAGATGACTAGGACCCCAAAGAGTCGACAGGATAAATTGCAGAGGGTGATGAGCCAAAGAAACCAATAGTCACATTTAACCCGATTGTCGTTAAGATCTAGCCCTCTGGTAAGGATGAAGAAAATATTTCTATACCACTCTAGTTTGAAGCACCTTCTTCTGCGAAGGCGCTCGGACCGATTGAAGTCGAGTTTGGAGTTCCAAAAGCACCTGCACCATTCAAAGTTGCTATGTTACCTGCAATAGTGCCCATTCCGGTAGGAATGTCAGACATGACGCCGTTCCCCTCAAATTCCATACCATGAGATTACACAGTCGAGGAAAGAATGAGAGAAAAAACCAAATTCGGAGAAGCAATTCTTGCACAGGGTATGAACAGAACCGATAGAGTTTACACTTAAGAACACCTAGCTGAATGTAGTAAGAAAGCCTCTGGATGGACTATTGAAATTAGGCCCGATGATATTTGGAGGAAGATATAAGTAAAAGAGTACTTAGTCGTTGAACAACTAAATAAAACACCGACACAAATATGCATCCTAGATCTTCTGCAGAGCTCTTATGTACACAAGAATGCCTTGATGAAGATAGTGAGTCAGGCATATGTGCCCAGCAACATAACTGGAGGGGAAATGACAAACATGATGGGCCAAGTACTGGAGAGGCTCAAAATCACCTTCCACGAAGATGAGCTGCCACCGAAAGAGTTGAGTCACAAAAAGTCACTACACATCACAGTGCAAGGTGAGGACTATTTCATTACTAGAGTCCTGATCGATGAAGGATCCAACATCAGCATATGTCCATTAATAACTCTCAGAACATTAGGGAAGAGCCTATATGAGATCAAAGATGGGGCCATCAATGTCAAAGCCTTCGACGTGTCCCAAATATCCACTATTACGGAAATCACTTTATGCCTGCAAATGGGACCAACTTGGTTTGACGTTGATTTTAAAGTGATAGACATCCCAGCGTCCTACAACATGCTATTGATTCATGCCATCGGAGCTGTAGCATCAACCCTGCACCAGGCAGTGAAATTTGAATGGAATCATCAACATGTGATTATTCATGGAGATGGTAGCAACCCCACATACAGTCGTCAAACCATCCCGATTATTGGAGAAAGGAGGAGAATAGGCGGAGAAGCCCGCCCTCACATCGCATGTGTCAACACCGTGGACAAAGATAAATGCTGGGATAACAGGATTGAGAGTATCCTGAATTGGTGTGGTTATGATCCCGGAAAGGGACTTGGCAAAAACCTCTAGGGAATCACCAAACCCATCAAGCTGAGGATATATGGCACCATTTTTAGTTTGGAGTATGGATACACTTGGGAGGAGTTCAACCACCGGTCGCCACATGGATCGGTTGCTACTACCCACTAGAGCATCGTATACCACGTCTAGAGCAAACTTTCCAACCAGCAGATATTATATATTGGTCAGAAAAAGAAGAAGCATTAGTAGCAATGAAGAATCTATTTATGGAGGACGATAATATGAACTGCTATGTTATTTTAGAGGAGGAAGTGGATGAAGGCCCTTCTATCCAAGCGGTTAACCAAGGATAATGCCTTAATAATTTGTCAATCAGAATCACAGGGTCCAGAAAGCTTCGGGGGTAGCAAAGCCAAACAAAGCACCATTTATCACATTTTACTACTTTACTAGTTGATTTCCCTTTTGTATTTTCTTTACTTTTGAAAAGATCTCCGATTTTGAAAACAATTATGAAATTTAATCAAAGCATTTCAATTTCTTATATATGCCTTGCTCTTATTATTTTCTTTATCATTACTAATTTACACAACATAACTATTACTTATCTTGATGATGAACCGACAATTGTGACTTGCAATAAGACAACGCAACAAACAGACATAGACTTAGAAGAGGATGATATACTAGAAGAAGTCGTTAAAGAGGTTGAAGATTTTGAAAATATGCCCAAGTCTAACTTGAACAAAACTGAGGTAGTGAACTTGGGGGATACAAAGTATGTCAAAGAAACGTTCATCAGTGTCCTCTTATCACCATCTCAAAAGAAAGAGTACACGGAGTTTCTAATGGAATATGAGGACATATTCGCTTGGTCGTATGATAATATGACTGGTCCCAGTACATCCATTTTAGCTCACACACTGCCAGCAGATCCAACATGTCCGCCAGTAAAGCAGAAACACAGAAAGTTCCAGCCTGACATGAGTTTTAAAATCAAAGAAGAAGTCACCAAGCAAGTCAAAGCCAAGGTTCTCAGGGTGTTAGACTATCCAACATGGTTAGCCTACATTGTACCAGTGCCGAAGAAAGATTGGAAGGTTAGGGTCTGTGTGGACTACCGAGATCTTAACCGTGCTAGTCCGAAAGACGATATTCCTTTGCCAAACGTACACATTCTTATTGACTGCGCTAAGCATGAGCTGTCGTCGTTTCTTGATTATTTTTCCAGGTATCATCAGATATGGATGGACGAGGAAGACGTGGAGAAAATGGTTTTCATTAAACCATAGGGAATAAACTATTACAAGATGATGCCGCTTGGGTTAAAGAATGCAGGGGCCACCTATATGGGGGCCATGACTACCATTTTCTATGATATGAGACATAAGGAGATTGAAGTGTATGTAGTTGATGTCATCATCAAGTTCAAGAAAGCCGCTGACCACATGGAATATTTGAGGAAATTCTTCAACAGACTGAGAAGGTACAATGTGAAACTTAATCCCGCCAAATGTGCATTCGGGGTTCCTGCCGGAAAATTACTGGGTTCGTCCTGAGTCATCGAGGAATAGAATTTGATCCGTCAAAGGTTAAGGCCATTCAGGAACTACCATAATTAAAGAGCAAGAAAGATGTGATGGGTTTCCTGGGGAGACTTAACTATATCAGCCGGTTCTTGGCTCACTTCACTGTCATTTGTGAACCCATCTTTAAAATGTTGAAGAAAGACGTTACTACCAAATGGAGCGATGATTTTCGGAAAACCTTTGACAAAATTAAGGAATACCTGTCAATGCTGCCAATTCTGGTTCCACCCGAACCAGGTCGACCCCTACTGCTTTACCTTGTAGTATTTGATGGAGTATTTGGTTGTGTTCTGGGACAACACGATGAGATGGTGAGAAAGGAGCAAGCTATATACTATCTCAGTAAGAAGTTCACCCCGTATGAGGCATGTTATTCTCTATTAGAGCACACATGTTATGCTCTGACTTGGGTAGCTCAGAAGTTGAGGCATTATTTCTGTGCCTATACCACTTATCTTATATCAAGAATGGATCCACTAAAGTATATCTTCCACAAGCCCATTCCCACCGGCAATCTCTTCAAGTGGCAAATCCTACTAAGTGAATTCGACATTATTTACGTGACTTGGAAGGAAATTGACGGACAAGACTTAGCGGATCATATCGTCAAGAATCCTGTGGACGGAGAATACGAGCCTCTAAAGACGTATTTTTCCGACGAAGAGGTATCTTTCATAGGAGAAGATATTGTAAAATCCTATAATGGTTGGAGAATATTTTTTGCTGGAGCCATAAATTTCAAAATAGTTAGCATAAGAGCAGTCCTAGTATCAGAAACGGGCTACCACTACACGGTATCTGCCAAGTTTAGGTTCCCATGCACCAACAATATAGCCGAATACGAAGCCTGCCTCCCGGTGCTTAGGATGGCCACTGACATAAACATTCATGAATTGCTAGTGACTGGGGATTTAGACATGCTCATACATCAGGTTCAAGAAGAATGGGCAACCAAGAACTCTAACATACTTCCTTACCTGCATCAGATACAAGAGTTGAGGAAGAGATTCAGAAATACAAAATTTTAGCACATCCCCAGAGTGCAGAATGAGTTCGCTGACGCATTGGCTACTTTATCATCCATTATCCAACATGCAGAGAGGAATTTCATTGATCCCATCCCAGTAAAGATTTATGATGAGCCAGCTTATTGCGCTCATGTTAAGGAAGAAGCAGACGGAAAACCATGGTTCCAAGACTTCAAGGAGTACTTGATAACAGGATAATATCCAGAACTTGCCAACGCTACACAGAAGCGCACCCTTCGGTGGTTATCCAACAACATCTTTCACTGTGGAGGTATTCTTTATAGGAGAACTCTCGATTTTGAACTACTAAGATGTGTCAAAGCAAATGAAGCATCCAGGTTGTTAGAGGAACTGCATGCGAGGACCTGCGGTACACATATGAATGGTTTTATCTTAGAAAAGAATATACTTTGGGCAAGTTAGGTTTGATTACTATGGAAACGGACTGCAGCCAGTATGTGTGAAAGTGCCGTCGCTGTCAGATACATGGGGATATGATAAAAGTACCCTCAAATGAGCTTACTGCAACAAGCTCGCTATGGCCATTCATCACTGGAGAATGGATGTTATTGGACCAATCGAGCCTGCCACATATAACTGACACATGTTCATTCTAGTGTCAATTTATTATTTCACCAAATGGGTCACAGGAGCATCATATAAAGCAATAACCAAGAAGGTTGTGGAAGATTTTATCCGCGAGCGCATTGTTTGTTTGTTCGGCATCCCTGAGTCGATCATTATCGATAATGGGTACAATATCAACAGTGATCTAATGAAAGCAATGTGTGAAATGTTCAAGATCAAACACAAGAATTCTACAGCTTACAGGCCTCATATTAATGGAGTTGTAGAAAAGGCCAACAAGAATATCAAGAAGATGTTGAGGAAAATGATAGAAAAGCACAAGTAGTCGCATGAAAAGTTGTCATTTGCCTTATTGGAATACCACACCACAGTCCGCACATTAATCAGGACAACTCCATATATGTTGGTTTATGGTGCAGAGGCGGTCATTACCGCCGAGGTAGAAATTCCCTTCATGAGAATCATACATAAAGCAGAACTAGATGATGCAGAATAAGTAAAAAGTCACAACGAGCAGTTAGCTCTTATAGATAGGAAAAGAATGAATGCAGTTTGCCACGGTAAATTGTATCAGAACAGAATGTCCAGATCTTTTAACAAAAGAGTCAAGCCAAGGAAGTTTAAATCGGGGTAGCTGGTGTTGAACAAAATATTTCCGTATTAAGATGAAGCCAAAGGGAAATTCTCTCCCAACTGGCAAGGTCCATAATGGTTCATCGGGTTCTAACCGGAGGAGCCCTCATTCTTGCAGAAATGGATGGAGAAGTTTGGCCAAAACCAATCAATTCAGATGAAGTAAAGCGTTATAATATGTAATACTTTATGATTTCTTTATGGTCTAATATAAACTATGCCTGACCTGATTCCCGTTTAAGAGGGGATACGTAGGCATCCTTATGGGTACGGTCACTATTCAATAAAATTTCTATTACCCCCCGCAATTGGAAGCAAGGGCATAATTTTGAGGAGGACCCTCAAAATTTTGAAGTTGATCGTCAGCCATTCATTACACGCAGCCGTCAGAATCACCAGCCTAGTAAAGTGGGGCAGAATTTGGAGGAGGACCCTCAAACTTCTCTTACAAGAGAGGTTGCGATGTCTTGAACACGTCACTGTCATTGGTTCATCTAAAAAATAAAACAGTAATTTTCAATTATGTATATACATTACATTATTTTACTAAATCATACATGATAATTATCTAGATTGTTTTGTCTAGCAATTCTACCCCAATGAGAATACAACGTTGTGCAGGACGGGCAAAAGCCACAGGAAGATGAACTAACCTTCCCCCTTCCCATTTTAAAAAACTCACAATTTTTCTTTGGATGATGGCACTCAATTCGCAAGGTCATTAGATACATTTATGCAATTACACTTTCTCAAGAGTGCAACCTTTTAGAATAATCACCTATTTACAACTGTTATCCGGACACAACATCCTAGTAGCCACAATGATGCAATCAACTATCAGCTATCATATACCAGCTAAGATATTTCATTACTATTCGCCTTTTATTTCATGCATTTCATAAGGTTACCTTTATGCCTTCCGAGACTAAGCATTGTCTCCATCCTACATTTCTCTGCATTTTGCATATGGCTACCTTCCTGCATTTCGAGACTAAGCACTGTCTGCATTAGCATTTCCTGTATTTTTGCATAAGGCTACCTTCCTACCTTATGAGACTAAGCATTGCCTCCATCTGCATTTCTTGCATTTTTTCAGAAGGCTACCTTATTGTCTTCTGAGATTAAGCATTGTCTCCATCTGTACCTTGCATTGCATAAGGATACCTTCCTGCCTTCCGAGACTAATCCTTCGATCCCTGTGCACCTGGCATTGCATAATGCTACCTTCCCGCTTTTCGATACTAAGCACTGTTTCCATCTGCATTTCCTACATTTTTGCATAAAGCTACCTTCCTGCCTTTCGATACTATACATTATCTCCATCTGCATTTCCTGCATTTTTGCATATGGCTACCTTCCTTCCTTCCGAGACTAAGCGTTGTCTCCAATCTGATTTTCCTGTATTTTTGTATAAGGCTACCTTCTTATCTTCCGAGGCTAAGAATTGTCTCCATCTGTACCTTGTATTGCTTAAGGTTAAATTCCTGGCTTCTGAGACTAAGCATTGTATCCATGTGCACCTTGCATTGCATAAGGCTACTTTCCTCCCTTCGAGAGTAAGCATTGTCTCCATCTGCGCCATACATTGCATAGGGCCACATTCCTGCCTTCCAAGACTAAGCATTGTCTTCATCTGCATCTTGCAATACATAAGGCTACCTTTCTGCCTTCCGAGGATAAGCTCTACCTCCATCCTCCATGTCTCTAAATTTTGCATAAGGCTTCTACCTTCCTGCCTTACGAGACTAAGCTCTATCTTCATACATATGCATTGCATAAGGATACCTTTCTGCCTTTCGAGACAAAGATTTATCTCCATCTTGCATCGGCTGAAATATCGCGGCCTTTATTTAAATGTTGCATTGGCTAAAAGATCGCCACCTTCTATAATTCAGGGGCTAAAAGATCGCCAAATCCAAAAAAGGCGTCATTTTTCAGAGGCACCATTTTCATAGCCCGAGAATGCCATGCCATTGCATATCATTATTCAAAGGCATCATGGTTCGGAGTTATCATCCTCATTGCCTGAGAACACCATTTCATAGCCAGTGAATCCATTATCATACGCTTCATGGCCTAGACTGTCATGGTCCAAGGACATCATCCTAACCATCCAAAGACAACATTCATGGTCCAAAGGGAACTTGCATCATGTTTACATTTATGCACAATATATGTTTGTATTGCTCACTTGCAGATATACCGGCTAGTAATGGACATCTCAGCAGGAGCAATCCCGCTCCGGTTCCCACATCCTATCTGATTTCAACCACTTTTGTCAATATAAACATCGCTTCCGCCTTTCCAAATCTCCACCATCATATTCCATCAATGGAACCTGAACTACATATGGCATGATTCCTGTAAGACCAGGGATATGTAGGCAGCTCAGTAACCAGAGCTCGGTAAAAATTCTTTTCAAATCACCTCTTTCAGTCAAAATTGGTCATCCTATCTTTGATAGCTCTTTCATCCTTCCCGGATAAAGAGGGACAACTGTTAATATCTAAATTTTTTATTAGATATTTTTATGCTCAAAATACTTTCAAAATAACATATACATGTGTATATGAGCATACCCACGTGTTTTGGTATTTTTTTTTTCAAATTTGTAAATATCTTTTAAACTAATTTATAGTCTATTTTAATAATACAACATTCAATAATTATTCCCAAAAATTATTATTTTTGTGAATACCTTATTTTATTCTAATATTTAAAACAAAATATAATTAAGGTAATTTTTGTATATTTTTATAGGCTTATTTGGTATTTTTAAAACTAAATTGCATATAATTACAATTATAGGTTATCTTTCGAATTAATAGTATTTTATAATTAAAATTAGTTCCAGTATTTTATAAGTAATATGTATTTATTATTATTTGATTCAGTACTTTCAATTTCTATTGATAATATTTTTCACTATTTTTATAAAGTAAAATGGGAAAAATTGGCTATTTAAATGCTAGCCAGATTTATTACAATCATAGCCCAAATTGAACCCCAATTTCATCCCCAAATCCCCCAACCCATATCCTAAATCACCCGACCCATACCCAATTCGAATACCTGGGCCAACCCTGTTATGATCTGAGCCGTTAATCAAATAAGAGCAACGACCCAGATTTATTTTCATAAATTAAAACCTAAACGACCCCCAAACCCCTCACTTCAAAGACGGTCTATCTGTATCTCTCTCTCTCTCTCTCTCTCTCTCTCTCTCTCTATGCTTCCGATTGCTCTCCTTTCTCTCTAGAAAATTTTGGTTATCTCTCGTCTCCGATGAAGCCACTTCCTCTCAGGCCACCTCCATCCTCACTTCTCTCAACCACCAGCCGCAATGAAACTGTATCTTGTTGATACCCTCTAGCTTCGAGACTCTAGAAGCCTCCACCATAGAAGATGTTTACCGGAAGCTTTGCCTTGTTTATCTCCGGCCTTTCTCCGCCGGTTTATTGTCCGATGGTGCTACAAACATCATTATTAACGAGTTTCACAGCCAGGTTCCTTACCTTGCTGTTTTATTATGAAACCCTAACTTCTTCCTAGACCTCTTAATCTCTGTCTTTTAAAAATGATTTTAAACTTATTCTTTTGTGTTTTACACTACTCTCTACTTGATTTCTTTGATTACTCAAGTTTTCAATGTTTTGTTATTCTTTTTAAACTTAGGGTTTCAGAACCTCTTTCGAAACCATTATATCATCTGATTTTTTCTAGTACTATAGGTTTGTGTTAGTATTTCTGTTTTTTATGTGATTTTCTGGGTTATTCCCTAATTTTTATGCTTTAATTTTGTTCTAACGTTCCACTGATTCGATGATTTCTTACTTATGGTTCTTGGTTTTGTGCCTTGTGTTTAAATGGGTCTAAATGTTCATATTTACTAATGCTTTGCCCATTCTGTGTATCTCTTTGAATTCCTGATTCTTTGTATATGATTTCATTGGAGGTTTTCCACTGTTTTTAATTATTTTTTTGTTTTTGAGATGTTTTCCTTACTTAATGCTGATTCCCTGTTATTTTCCATATCGCCTATAATTTCCTGAACCAATTATTTTCAAATCACCTTTTCAACCGTCTGTTTATATGCAATATATTTTTATTTTTTCTTTTACTTTCCATTCTTGTACTAATTTTTGCAGTTGGTCCCTATCACATGCATCATACCTTTTTACTACTCCTATTATGGAATATTAACCTTGCATACCATTATGTTCCTTATTTTGATGCAATTTGTACCATTTGAGCTATGAATCCCTAATTAAAGGGAGTCCGAGCCTTTGATTGAATCTAATAGGTACTCTTTCTATAATTATAATCAGCCTATACATATTACTTTATTTTCACTTATTTCTGAACTATAAATACGTTGCCCACTCTGTATCATAGACAGGAACAAAAAATCATTATTCTGAACTCTCTCTTACACACAAAACATACTCAGTGTTCTCTCTTATTGTCTGTACTACCTCTCTCACTCTCCATGTTGACTACTGATTACTTAGTCAGTTGAAAGCCAAAACTGAGTGATTTTTGGGCTGCTCTACCGTTCTACTGCTCTATACATTTCTAGTAGTTTTGGTCTACATATTACTGCTCACTTCTCTACATACTATTGCTCTGCTTCCCTACACACTACTATTCTATATTATCTTACCCTTGACTGGTATGCCCTCAATTTGATTTACAGCTTCCAAAATAACATGTTTTTATACATACTGCACTTTATTTTTTTTCTTCTATGCTTTTACTTATGGTTCCTTTGTTCTTAATGCAACTAATGTGCCCAGTGTTAGTTCATCCTTCTCTTAATCTAACAAGCCTATTGATTTGCTTCCATGCCCCCAATCCCTACTACATTATCAACATGTAATCCTGAGTCCCTTTTCTTTGAAATCTAGTATGACTGTCTAAGTCTTGAAATGTTATTTGTGTTATTGTGAACTACTTGTCCCCATTCCCCTTTCTCCCTATTTATGTTTACTTCCCTGAACTATATGTGGTATTTTGGTTCTGAGATTGTATGAATTGTAACATTGTTTTCTTTCAAAACTGTTTTTGTATGGATCATTTTCCTAAACTATCTTTCAACTCAATTTCTTTAAAACTCAGTTACACTATCACTACTCCTAGAGTTTAGATCCTACCCCCTTCGCGTAAGCGTTGCCTTGGGTGCCTTTGAGTACCCATTGAAATTTTATGCACAAGGCTGATAATTCAACACAACACTTGCTCAACATTTTGTTAGTGTTTCGGTGTTGGTATTGGACAAGTACTACAATGGGCCCGTAGGGAGCTTTGCCGCACCCAAACCGTAACAAAGGTTGTGAAACTTGAAAGAAGTGAGGTCGGAAGAATTGGGCCTAGTTCAAGGCTCCCAATAGAGTAACTTCTTACTTTATTTTATTTTCATAATTTAATTCAACTATTATGGTTTGTAAAAATTGTTAAACAATTTATTGGGGTTATAGTGAAATGGGGTGAGATTATGCATGTTTGGTAACAGGTTGAAACGATGTCTATAGGGCTTTACTTTGTGCAATAGAAACCATGTGTAGGGCATGCATCCTATTTAGGATCTTTACTTTCAAATTATTATACTCACTTTGTATTCAGTTAGTAACCAATAAACAACTATTTTAAAAAATTACTACAGCATTTAGAGACCATGTTTTAGGAGCTTTATGTGCATAAGATATCATGTCACGTAGGATTTTTATTTCATATGATTTGCAAATATTAAATACATCACCAGTTTCTTAATTTAATAACACAAGTTTGGGCTAAACTGCATCCTCTCCTTTAGAAATGGATTAATATGAATGCTCACCTTAAAGGTAATCATGCAATGTATACAAAGCCTAGGCAAGCGTTAAGCCTAATACAAAATGATTAATCATATTTCTGACTACTCAGCCTCTTTTCAATTCCAAAACTCCTTTCCTTGTTTGCCGTTCTGAAGTTTACTCTATTGAAACTCTATTCCCATTTTTTGAGACAATCTCGGTATTGTGCCTGTGTTTTTATCATATTTGTCTGCTCGTCTACAATTGTGTTGTTTGTTGTAATACCCCTACTATATTTCAAAAAATGTGTTTTAACATGTTTATCTATACTTTTACCAAATAGTTGCATACTTGCTTCCATATTTATTAATATTTCTAAAAATTAGACATTCCTTGAGTCACTCAGTTTCAAATCTTCTTCTTCCACAACATATCTTTCCGACATTCCTGTTTTTAAACTCTTTTTAAGACATCAAATGTGTTTGAGACGTGTTAATTACATGTTTACTTGTGGAGGGATTTGTGAGCCTCTTCTTTTCCTTTTTGTATGTTTACTTTATAGGTAGTCGTACTTGTTATGAATGGCTCCTAGTATTTTGTCCTTTAAACCTAATGTCGCGATCAAAACCCGGTCGTGATGGCGCCCAGCACACTACTAGGCGAGCCCGACCATTTATAACAATAATTCCATTTATTTAATAGGTGAGGATAAAATCCATTTAAGTCAATGGTTTAAAATACTGATAACAGTGCGGAACCCAACAAAATACTAATACACCCCAACTAGGACCCAGTGTCACGAACATGATCCTCTAAAATACAAAGTAACATGCTAAAACAATGTATGTCTAATATTGAGAATGCGAAAATAAAAGGATAGGTATAGAGGGGAGACTCATCAACTGCGAATGCCCTGCAGCTACCTTGAATACTCCCGGAGTAAGAACTCTGGATCAACTGGATCTACTCAGCCTAAGGCTGCCCTGGATCTGCACGCAAGGTGCAGAGAGTAAATGAGTACTCGGACCCAGTGAGTAATAAACATAACTATAGTCTGGAAGTATGAAAATGAAGAAAATGCACAAAGTACTGTATATCTAGCAGTTTTTATCCAAAACAGTGGAAACTGTGTACAACAAGTACTAAAGTCAAGAAATAATGCATGAAAGAATGCAACACATATAAAGGTAAACTCTAGTACCCGCTGTTGATACCCAATTTTTCTCAATGTATTTCTATGCTAAAAATATTCCCAAAATAGCATGTAGATGCATATATAAGCATCCACAAAGGTCTTGGAGTTTTCTACGTGTTTTCAAGGATTCTAAAATCAATTTACGACTTATTTTGAAATATAAAAGCAAATATTTAGTCTCAAATATTGTTATTTTGATAAGTAATTCATTTTAATCTCCCATTTATATAAAAATATAATTAATATAATTTTTACATAGTCTTACAAGGTCATTAGGTATTTCTAAACTAAAATTGCATTAGATTGCAATTTTAGCCCATTTCACGATTTAAGAAGTATTTTAATTACAAAATTGTCCTAATAATTGTAATTAATACATATATATATATATTTTGCTAACTCAGTATTTTGATTGGGTTTTTATAATGACATTTACTCTTTTTATAAAATTAAATTTTGGGAAATGGCTATTTAAATCATAGCCCTAGATATTTCAATTTTATCCGAAATTCCACCCCCCAATTACATGACCCAATTTAAATTTACCTGACCCAAACCCGCCTAAACTAACTCGCCCCATATTTCCTTTTAACCGTGGCCGTTGATAACACAGATCAAGAATTCACATCAAATCTACCATAATTAAACCCCCAAATACCCCTAACCCTAATCAATTTGCAAACCCAACTGCCCTTGTATCCCCAAATGCTCTCTAGCCCTTTTGATCCCTAGTCTGTTCCGACTCCATTTTACCGGTGTCTATGGCCGCTCGAGCCCGAAAACATCTATATCCACCACTCCTCAGCTCTCATGGCTCTTAGGTTCGAAGATCGAAACCAAATATCGAAGGTTATAGGATCAAAGGCCCTCCAATTTGAGTTCTGCAGTCGTGTCCGGCCTTTCTAAGGCAAGCCTTGAGGCTATGAGTCCTTTGCTGACTCAGACTGATGCGTTCTAGGCTTTCTCTCTATCTAAAGATCTTTCTTTGTAACCCTAATTTTCTAGGTGTTGCTATGTGTTTATCTTTACAATCTTCTCTAAATCCTAGTTATTCTCTAAAAATTTTAAAGTATTTCTCACTTTTTTCTTCGCCTATTTTTGTTTTTAAACTGTCATCTTCTTAAAATTTGGGGTTTCTCTGATTTCTTTGATTTCGTTGCTTTATCTGCTCTACTCTGTGTTCTCCTCTAGTTATTAATGTGATTTTTTGTACTTTCTACTATGTCTATGAGGCATTTTTACTTTACTAGGTCATTCTCTGGGGTTTCGAGTTAATATGTTCTTTTCTCTTCATTATGCTATTCTGCTTTTGTTCATCTTCATATATGTTCTTCATTATGCTCTACATGTGACGGAAACCCTAAGTTTAAAGGGTTTTATGCTTCTCTCTGTGTGATTACTTGCTTCGTGTTAAACCCTAGCCGCCTCTAATTTCCTTCTTATGTGTTTCTGCTACATGATTTATTCTATAATTCCAGTTTGTATGTGCAAATCAATGCATCTCTTTATATAGTCACATTTTCCCCCTTTTCTGAATAACACTAATTTGGGAAAATTTATTTCGTACAGCTTGTTTGATTCTCTAACTGGGACCTGCTTTCTGACTAAATTCAAAATAAGCTAGTATCTCAATTCTTGATTTTCTAGGTGATTAACTTGCCTTATGTGTTTACCCGTGTTTATTTCAAAACTCTTTACACGTATTTGCCCTATATTTCGTGATTGGTACTTTATTTTCTTTCCAAAAATAAACTGAGGCTTATTTACCTGAAGCCCGATTCCTTAATTGAAGGGAACATTTTGCCTAATTTGTTTTAATTGATACTGATAGATATTTTCTTGCCTTAGTGCTGCTTATTTTTCAAACAATAAATAGCCTTCACCTTTTCTACGTTTGACACACAGAGATACGCGAACTACTCTTAGTTTACTCACTGAAAACTCTATCTTCTCTTTTGTTCTTCTTTGTTACTTGCTCTATTGCTGGAGTTAGCCGGTTGAAAGCCAAGGCTAACTATATGGATCCATCTACCTTACTTGCTTTGTTATTCAAGTTTGCAACTGGTAGGCTCTTAATCTATATTATCAACCTCAAAACTACCTGTTTACTTAACCCTTTTCCTTTGCATGTTTATGTTCAGTTAAGTTATTGCATGCTCAACCCTCTTTCCCCTTTCCCTTGTCTGTTTATGATTTCAGTTTAACTTCAGCATTCTTAACCCCCTTTTTACCCTTTCCCTTTTCTGTTTATTATTTATTATTATGGTTTAAGTTCTTATACACCTCTTTCCCCTGAATTCCTTTAATTTAGTCATGTTCTTTCAAGTATTCTTATATGATTCCCCCTTCCCTTAACCTATTTTTGCATATCAGTGTGTTTTGGACTAGGGTGGCACCTCATTGCCACTCCTACTTTAGAACTATGGTTTTTATCAGCCTATACTCAAAGTAATCCCATTCCCTATCCCCTATAATATGTGTTTGGAGCGTTGACACATGTCTGTTGGGGTCCTAATCACCATACATGCCCTAGTCTGACTTGTTTGCAAGTCTGCTCTTGCATGTTGAACCATGTAAGATTATAGGGGTGTGCCAGTCTCACTTCATGGCAAGGTCTTACCACTTCTTGCATTGGTCATCTTATAATTCCTCATTTTTACACTTATTCCTAGTTCTTTACGTCCTACCCCCCCCCCCCCTCTTTGGTAAGCCATGCATAAGGACCCTGGAGTCTCCTCTGAACATTGATGCCTTAGGGCTGGTAATTCTACACTTGCACTACTCTAATTTCTTGGGGTGTAAGCATTTTCTGGGTTTCCTTCAAAATCCTTTGGAACTTTGTAGCACTCTAAAGTGAAAGCCTCAGATTTGGGAGGGGGGAAAGGCATATGTTGGGCCTTAAAGCTGCTTTGAAGTTCTTCGGCCCTGCTGTAATTGTTGATGTATTCAGCTTATTTCCTTTAACGTTTTTCTGTCCAAATTTTGTAAATAAATTTGTATAAAGGAACTCGGGGATATAGTGAAAGGGCATATGTGAGGGGTTTATTTTCTTGCATCAAGTAATGGTAGAAATCATGCCTATAGGTCTACTTTACCATATGATCATATAGATACCATGTCTATAAGGCTTTACATTATTGTAGAATAAGGATTTACATTATTGCACAATATCATATAGATACCATGCTTATAAGGCTTTACATTATTGCACAATATCATATACATACCATGTCTATAAGGCTTTACATTATTGCACAATATCATACAGATACCATGTCTATAAGGCTTTACACAATTGCATTAATATCATATAGATACCATGTCTATTAGGCTTTACATTATTGCACAATATCATATAGATACCATGTCTATAAGGCTTTTCATTATTGCATCAATCTCATGATAGAAACCATGACTATAGGGCTTGCATTATCACATCACATATAGAAACCATGCCTATAAGTTTAATGTCATATCTCATATAGAAACCATGCTTACAAGTTTTCAACATTGCATCTCGCTTATAAAGACATGCCTATAGGAACTGTATAAAATGCTAGGCAAAGAGCAGGTCGACTAAAACGTGTACAGCAGTAACAAAGAAGGTCAGTGTGCATGTTGTAAGGTCCCAATTCACCCAGTGATTAGAACGTTTCAGCGCAGTTGTCCCAAATCTGTTTAACTTTCAATCTAGCCCAGGTCTGCCCTTTCACACTACTCTACTAAGTCTGCGGTTTTGAACTACTTTGTCTGTCTAAGTTTAATACTTTAAGGAACTTTCGAAAACTTTCTGCTTGCATCCTTTTTACTCAAAGAGTCTAGCTAAATTGTAAGCCATTTTGAATCCTGGCTGCAGCTTCAACTCTCTTTTCAACTGACCTATGTCTGAAACTAATGTTCTCTAAGATTAACTGATTTTCAAAAAAAACTGTCAATTCCTAGAACGGCTTCGGGGAGCTCGAAGTAGATTTTCTATCCAACTTTTATGTGTTAAACTAATCTGACCACTCTTCTAACCTCTTTTATAGACCAAATCAGTATTTGAAGTCATGCTAAACTAGTTGCTGTTATGTTATGGGGTTTTATCTGAGCCTTTGACTGTCTTATTTGCATACCTCTTATGTGCTATTTGTATTGCTTGTCGTTCTTGTATTTCTACCTTTTAAAACTCCATATATATCCTATCTCTCTCTCTCTCCCCCCTCTTAGGATTAGAAGTCCTAATACCCCTATACTAACAGGTTGGGACGGGTATTAGCATGCAATAAGTAAATGATACCAATGCGTTTAAATACATTAACGGGGCGGGAAGGGTAGAATATTGAGATGACGGCCGATGAGCTAATACCATTTGAGACCCCTCTTTGAGGAGTGTCTATGGGGTATTGCACCAATGTGATCCATATTATAGTCAAACGTAGGACCCCCTTTCCTTTGCTTGCTTTATTTAAACGTTTTCCTAAAGTAATGCTTTCTTTTCGAATCTATTCTCTCTTCTACTTTATTTAACTTATGCCTTTCCCTTTTCAAAATTACTAAGTTTTCCAAATGTTTATATGTGAATCTTAGCCATCTAATTGCTTCATCTCTTCATAAAGTCACATTAGCACGGCCGGGAACCATACTAATGGATCTTGAGGGGTGCCTAACACTTTCCTCTTGAGGTAATCTCAAGCCCTTACCCGAACTCTGGTTCTCTTTCAAAATACTCCTCTCATCTTTAAAAGTGTCCTAATGCACTATAATCATTAGGTGACGACTCTTCAAATTCCATAACCCAATTCCCAAACGGGAATGAAAGTTGTTTTGCCCAAAATGTCATAAAACCCGATTTCGCTTTTTGAAAAAAGGGCCGTTGACAATATGGCGACTCTGTTGGGGATTTTTGTTTTTGGATTTTACCACTACGTGTTTTGTGACTATATTGCTTTCTTTACTACCTTTATTTATTGCTTTAATCATTTCTTTGTAATTACTTACTTGTTTCTTCATGTCTTCCTTTTTCAACTATTTTACTGCTTTACTACCTTTACTTTATTTCAATTCCATCTTAAATTCCGAGCATCAATTGTAATCATTATTGTATGAACGTGAAAATGCATGTACTTATTTCATTGTTGTAATTACATCCTTCAACATCATTTACCACTTGTGCCAAACAAATCCCATAGCAACGCTTATAATGAGTGGTTGCACTATTCCGATATAATAAACCTCCTAAATTTGGCATAGGCGTAATTGCAGTAAAACCAGTCGATCAACAGTGTATTCGACGGTTTTGTGCCTTTCCCTCTTGAGTTGTCCGCTCAAGAGTACTTTGTCTAGCACCTCAAAAGTAGAAACCTTACTCTGTTTAAATGTTCATGCATCACGGTCAAACTATCCGAGTCAGTTATGTCGTCCGCATAATGACTCATTAAGATAGTCTAAGCCAAAAGTCCATCGGGTTTCCTTGAAACCCAAACGGACGCCTTCACGTTATGTGCATTTATTTGGAGAACTAAATACCATATTTCTAATTATTGATTTAAATTTTCGAGTAATATTCCAGAGCCTAACACTCTATTTTGCAGGAAATGAGGCCCGAGGTCCCCATATTCGGTGTGGTATCAAACATTCACCCAAAGTTACTAAGCTGGTGGGAGTATTTGCATGGTAGTGACCGGGTTGTTGTTCGCAAGCACTTAGGGAATCTCCCTTCACACTTGGAAGTTAGGCTAGACAACAAGATTGTGGAAGAAGCCACTATGTTTTGGGATAGCGGACGGTCGGTTTTTCGTTTCGGGGATATTAATATGACTCCGCTGCAGGATGAGATTGGGGGTCTAGCAGGGATTATCTAGGATAATAGAGGTCTGCTTATGCAAAAAAACCGCAAAGGTAGAGGGTTCCTGAAAATGTTGGGGCTCAAGAAGAATCCTAATCTGACTAGTTCGAAGGACTATTACATATCCTTCAACTTCATGTACAAAAGGTTTGGACATAGAAAATCTCACCGCACTCATATGGACGAATTCTCCCTCACCTATTTGGGTCAAATACATAGGAGGGCCTTTGTATTCATGTTCTATTTCCTGGGCATGATAGTGTTTACAATGAAGAAGGCTAGGATCCATACAAGGCTATCCATGGTAACCAAAGCTGTAATGGACGGTATCTACCGGCAGACATTCAGCATAGCGCCCATGATCCTCGCCAAACTATACCGGGCTTTAGAGCTGTGTTTACGAGGGGCACCACACTTCGAAGATTGAAATTTTCTACTACAACTCTTGCTCATTGAACATCTTCAAGAGGGAAATTATAGACAGAAGATCATAGTCCGAGACTGGGATGAGCATATTACTTTCCATCATCTAAAGCGAATGCGCTTCATGGAAGATATGTTTGCTTACCCAGAAGACGCCAGTGGATAGGTAGAAATACTGGAAAATCTGAAGGAACAGCAGGTACAATGGATGTACAGGTTGTTTCCAACTTGAGATTTCATAATTCGGTCTAGGGATGTGCCATTCCTTTTGCTCATCGGCTTAAGAGGAACTCACCCTTATGTCCCTCTTCGAGTCATGAGTCAAGCAGGAAGAAAGAAGATTATACCGGGGGTTGAAAAGATGAATCAATCATCATTGATAATGGTTCCAATCTGAACAGTTACTTGATGAGAGCAATGTGCGAAACTTTTAGGATCGGGCGCAGAAATTCTACAGCTTTTAGACCTCAGATGAATGGAGCCGTGGAAGCAGCCAACAAGAACATCAAGAAAATATTAAGGAAAATGATCAAAAGGCACAATCAATGGCATGAGAAGTTGTCATTCGCTTTATTGGGTTATCGTTCTACGGTTTTCACATCAACCGGTGCAACTCCCTACATGTTGTTTTAAGATACAGAGGCGGTCATTCACACCGAGGTAGAAATTCCATCTTTGAGAATCATACAAAAAGTGGAGCTAGATGACGCAGAATAGGCCAAGGGTCGCTATGAGCAGTTATCCCTTATAGATGGAAAGAGAATGAATGTTGTTTGCCATGGTAAGCTATACAAGAATAGAATGTCCAGAGCCTTCAACAAGAGATTTCGACCAAGGAAGTTCACACCGAGACAGCTGGTGTTAATGAAGATATTCCCACATCAAGATGAAGCCAAAGGAAAATTCTCTCCCAACTAGGAATGTCCATACACGGTTCACGGGGTTCTAACAGGAGGAGCCCTTATTCTCGCAGAAATGGACGGAGAAGTTTGGCCAAAACCGATCAACTCAGATGTAGTGAAGAGATACTACATATGATTGTATGCCTTTCTTTATGATGTAATTTAAACTACGCTAGAGCCGATTCCCGTTTCAAAGGGGTTACGTAAGCAACCCTATGGGTTCGGTCACAACTTTAATAAGATTCCGTTTTCTCCCCGCTTTTGGAACTGTGGCAAAATTTTGAGGAGGACCCTCAAAATTCCGAAGTCAGCTTGTTAGTTTCCGCATCAGCATCAACCCAGTAAACTGGGGCAGAATTTTAAGGAGGATCCTCAACATTCCGAGTTCAATCCCTTTTCAGTCATTAAGCACCACCGTCAACAACGCCAGCCCAGTAAATTGGGGAAGAATCTTGAGGAGGACCCTCAAAATTTTGGAGCCAGGAAGGTTGTCGTGCCTTGAACCATGTTGCAGTTATGGTTCATCATAAAACAAAACTATCTTTCCTCTGCTTATATATATACATTTGCATCATGATTGTAAAAATTTGAATAAAATCATTTGGATCATTATCGTTCAGCAACGGTGCCCCAAATAGTACAAGATTCCACGAGAGGGATGCGAACTAACCTCCCTCTTTACAGAACACACGATTTTTCTTTGGATGCAGGAATTTAGAATACGAATAGGCGATGCATGTGCTTTACAAAACTTATATTCCCGAAACCACTACTTACTTCGCAAAGGTTTACTATCTACATTCAAAACTTCCCAGCAGTCATGATATCGCAATCATCTACCAGCTAAGAAAATGACCACCATCCTCTCCTTTATATTTCTGCACTGCATAAGGCTATTCTCTACATTCCGAGGTTAAGCTCTACCTCCATCCTGCATAAGGTTATTTTCTGCCTTTCCAGACTAAGCTCTGTCTCCATCTGTATTTTTGCCTTGCATAAGGCTATTCTCTGCCTTCCGAGGTTAAGCTCTACCTCAATCCTACATAAGGCTATTTTCTACCTTTCAAGACTAAGCTCTGTCTCCATCTGCATTTATTTATTGCATAAGTCTATTTTGTGCATTCCGAGTTTAAGCTATACATCCATCCTGCACAAGGCTATCTTCTGCCTTTCGAGTCTAAGCTCTGTCTCCATTTTTTCATAAGGCCATTCTCTGCCTTCCGAGGTTAAGCTCTACCTCTTTTATTTTACATTTGACTAAAAGATCGCCACCCTGTTTCATTTGGATGAAATATCGGCGCACTGCAATTTAATTTCCTGCTCGGCTGAAAGATCGCCAGCCCTTGCATTCATTCGGCTGAAATATTGCCACCTTTTCATGGGCTGAAATATAGCCAACTTATTCAAAGGCGTCATAGATCCGAGGCATCATCTGCATAGCCCAAGAACACCAGTACATGGCCTGCAAATCTTTGCTTCCATGCTCCGCATAACCTAGGACGTCATTGTCCGAGGACGCCATCCTAATCGTTCGAAGACAGCATTCATGGTCCAAAAGGAACTTGCATCACATTTAAATTATGCAATATATACGCACATCATTCATTTCCAGGTACACCGGATGGCATGGCCACCTCAGCAGGAAAGGTGCCACTCCAGTTCTCCGCAGCTCGTCCGATCTCTGAACCCTTGACAAATCTCAAACCCCATTGCTTCCGCATTTTCGAAATTTTCATTGGCATATCCTGCTAATGGTTCCTGAACTACATACGGCATGATTCTTGTAAAACGAGGGATATGTAGGCAGCTCAGAAGCCAGATTGCAGTCAAAGTTCTCTTACCGTCATCATTTCCGGTCAAAATTGGCCATCTTGTCTTTACCCGACAACTCTTTCATCCTCCTCATGTAAAGAGGGGCAGATGTTGATACCCAATTTTTCCCCATGTATTTATATGCTCACAATATTCCCAAAATAGCATGTAGACACAAATATAAGCATCGACAAAGGTCTTGGTATTTTTCTACATTTTTTCAAGGATTTTAAAATCAATTTACGACTTATTTTGCAATATAAAATCCTATATTTAGTCTCAAATCTTGTTATTTTGATATGTAATCTATTTTACTCTCTCATTTACATAAAAAAATAATTCATATAATTTTTATTGAATTTTACAAGGTCATTAGGTATTTCTAAATTAAAATTGTATTAGATTGCAAGTTTAGCCAATTTCTCGATTTAATGAGTATTTTAATTACAAAATTGTTCCTAATATTTTTAATTAATACCTATATATATATATATATATATATATATATATATATATATATATATATATATATATATATATATTATTAACTCGGTATTTTAATTGGATTTTTATACTTACGTTTACTATTTTTATAAATATAAATTTGGGGAGACTAGCTATTTAAATCATTGCCCTAGTTATTTCGATTTGGCCAAAATTCCTCCCCCAAATTAACCCCCCCCCCCCCCAAATACATGACCCAATTTAAATTTAGCCGAGCCAAACTCGCCTAAACTAACCCGCCCCATCTTTCCTTTTAATCGTGGCCGTTGATCACACAGATCAACGATCCATATCAAACCTACCATAATTAAACCCCCTAACCCTAATAACTTTGCAAAACCAGCCGTCGTTGTATCCCCAAGTGCTTTCTAGCCCATCTGAACCCTAGTCTACTCCAGCTCTGTTATGGCCGTTCAAGCCCCAAAACATCTATATCCACCACTTCTCCCTCTCATGGCTCTTGGGTTCGAATATCGGAAACCTATCTCGAAGGTTATCTGACTAGAGCCCCTCCGATTTGAGTTCTGTAGTCGTGTCCGGCCTTTTTCAGGCAAGCCTTGAGGCTATGAGTCCTTTGGTGACTTAGACTGATCCGTTCCAGGTTTTCTCGCTATCTAGAGATCTTTCTCTGAAACCCCAATTTTCGAGGTTTTGCTCTGTGTTTATCTTTACGATCTTCTCTATGTCGTAGTTATTCTATAAAAAATTAAATTATTTCTCACTTTTTATTCGCCTATTTTTGTTTTCAAATTGTTATCTTATTAAATTTTAGGTTTCTCTGATTTCTTTGATTTCTTCGCTTTATCTCTTCTAATGTGTGATCTCCTCTAGTTCTTACAATGATTTTGAGTACATTCTACTATGGCTTTGAGGCATTTTTGCTTTACTAGGTTATTTTTTATGGTTTTGACTTAGTATGTTCTTTGCTCTTCATTATGGTGTTATGCTTTTGTTCATCTTCATCTATGTTCTTCATTATGCTCTATATGTGACGGAAATCATAAGTTTAAAGGGTTTTATGCTTCTCTCTATTTTATTACTTGCTTCATGTTAAACCTTAGCTGCCTTAAATTTCCTTCTTATGTGTTTCTGCTACATGATTTGTTCTATAATTCCAGTTTGCATTTGGAAATCTATGCATCTTTTGATATAGTCACATTCTCCCCTTTTCTGAATAACACTAATTTGGGAAAATTGATGTCGTACAACTTGTTTGATCTCTAATTGGGTTCTGCTTTCTGCCTAAATTCAAAATAAGCTAGTATCTCAATTCCTTGATTTTCTAGGTGACTAACTTGCAATATATACCGGTGTGGATTTCAAAACTCTTTACACGTATTTGCCCTATATTTTGTGATTGGTACTTGATTTTATTTTTAAAAATAAACTGAAATTTATTTACCTCAAGCCCGGTTCCTTAATTGAACGGGACCTTTTCCCTAATTTGTTGATACTAATGGATATTTTCTTGCCTTAGTGCTGCTTATTTTTCAAACTATAAATAGCCTTTACCTTTTCTCACTTAGACACACAGAGATACACGAACTACTTTAAGTTTACTCACTAAAAACTCTCTCTTATCTTATGTTCTTCTCTGTTACTTGCTCTATTGTTAGAGTTAGTCGGCATAAAGCCAAGGCTTACTATAGGGATCAATCTACCTTACTTGCTTTGTTATTCAAGTTTGTAACTGGAAGGCTCTTAATTTATATTGTCAACCTCAAAACTACCTGTTTACTTAACCCTTTTCATTTGCCTGTTTATGTTCAGTTAAGTTACTGCATGCTTAACCCCATTTCCCTTTTCCCTTGTTTGTTTATGATTTCAGTTTAAGTGCAGCATGCATAACCCCCATTTTACCCTTTCTCTGTCTTTTTATTGTTCATTATTATGATTTAAGTTCCGGTACACCCCTTTCCCCTAAATCCCTTTAATTTTGTCCTTTTCTTTTAAGTATTCTTATTTTGGACTAGGATGGCACCTCATTGACACTCCTAGTTTAGAACTAAGGTTGTTATCAGCCTATACTCAAAGTAATCCCATTCCCTATCCCCCATACTATGTGTTTGGAGCCTTGACACAGGCCTGTTGGTGTCCTAATCCATACCGGCCCCAGTCTGACTTGTTTGCAAGTCTGCTCTTGCCTGTTAAGCCATGTAAGATGTTGGGGTGTGCCAGTCTCATTTCATGGCTAGGTATGACCACCTCTTGCATATGTCTTCTTCTAATTACTCACTTTTACACTTATTCCTATTTCTTTAGGTACTACCCCCCTTTGGTAAGCCATGCTTAGGGACCCAGGAGTCTCCTCTGAACTTGGATGCCTTAGGGCTGGTAATTCCACACTTGTACTACTCTAATTGCTTGGGTTGTAAGCATTACCTGGGTTTCCTTAAAAACTCTTTGGAACTTTGTAACACTCTAAAGAGAAAGCCTCGTATGTGGGAGCCTAGATTTGGGGAAAGGCATATGTTCGGCATTAAAGCTGCTTTGAGCTTCTTCGGGCCTGTTATAATTGTTGATGTATTTAGCTTATTTCCTTAACGTTTTTCTGTCTAGATTTTGTAAATAAATTTGTACAAAAGAACTCGGGGATATAGTGAAAGGGCATATAGGAGGGATGTATTTCTTTCATTAATTAATGGTGGAAATCATGCCTATAGTTCTACTTTACAACAAGATCATATAGATACCATGTCTATAAGGTTTTATATTATTGCACAATAAGGCTTTACATTATTGCACAATATCGTATATGTACAATGTCAATAAGTCTATACGTTATTGCATTAATATCATATAGATACCATGTCAATAAGGCTTTACATTGCACAATATCTTATAGATACCATGTCTATATGGATTTTCATTATTGCATCAATCTCATGATAGAAACCATCACTATAGGGCTTGCATTATCACATCTCATATAAAAATCATGCATATAAGTATAATGTCGTATCCCATATAGAAACCATGCTTATAAGTTTTCAACATTGCATCTCGCCTAGAAATACATGCCTATAGGAACTGAATAAAATGCTAGGCAAACAGCAGGTTGACTAAAACGTATACAGCAGTAAAAAAGAGGGTTAGTGTGCATGTTGTAATGTCCAAACTAACCCAGTGCTTAAAACGTTTCACCGCAATTGTCCCAAAACTGTTTACTTTTCAATCGGGCCTATGTCTGCCCTTTTTCACTACTCTACTAGGTCTGCGGTTTTGAACTACTTTGTCTGTCTAGGTTTAATACTTTAAGGCACTTTTGAAAACTTTTTGCTTGCATCCTTTTTACTCAAGCAGTCCAGCTAAATTGTAAGCCATTTCTAAACCTTGCTGCAACTTAAACTCTCTTTTTAATAGACCTATGTCTGAAACTAATGTTCTCTGAGATTAACTGATTTTCAAAAAAGAAACTGTCAATTCCTAGAACGGGCCCGGGGAGCTTGTAGTAGATTTTCTATCAAGCTTTTATGTGTTAAACTAATCTTTCCATTCATCTAACCTCTTTTAAAGACCAAATCAGTATTTGAAGTCTTACTAAACTAGTTGCTATTATAATGGGGTTTTATCTGAGCCTTTGACTGTCTTATTTGCATACCTCTTATGTGCTATTTGTTTTGATTGTCGTTCTAGTATTTTTACCTTTGAAAACTCCATATATATCCTATCTCTTTCTCCCATCTCTTAGGATTAGAAGTCCTAATACCCCAGGACTAATAGGTTGGGACGGGTATTAGCATGAGATAAGTAAACGATACCAACACGTTTAAATACCTTAATGGGGAGGGAAGAGTAGAATATGGAGATGATGACCAGTGCGCTAACACCATATGCGACCCTTCTTTGAGGAGTGAGTGCGGGGTATTGCACCGATGTGATCCATATTATAGTAAAACCTAGGACCCCCTTTCCTTTGCTTGCTTTATTTAAATTTTTTCCTAAAGTAATGCTTTCTTTTCAAATCCATTCTCTCTTCTACTTTATTTAACTTATGCTTTTCCATTTTAAAAATTCCTAAGTTGTCCAAATGTTTATATGTGAATCTCATCTGTCTACTTGCTTCATCACTTCATAAAGTCACATTAGCAAGGGCGGGAACCACACTAGTGGATCTTGAGGGGTGCCTAAAACCTTCCCCTCGAGGTAATCTCAAGCCCTTACCCGAACTATGGTTTTCTTTCAAAATACTCCTTTTATCTATAAAAGTGTCCTAATGCACTATAATCATTTGGTGACGAATCTTCAAATTCCAAAACCCAATTCCCAAACGGGAATGAGAGTTGTTTTGCCCATACTGTCGTAAAACCTGATTTTGTTTTTTGAAAAAGGGTGCATCGACAGCCGCTGCGGCATGCGGCCCGCTCCACTTATTTAACGTCGACGACGCTCACTGGGGGTATGTAGAGACTCCGGAGGGGCGCCTACAGCCCAAGCGTAATATCAGCCAAGTATTGGCATAAACAAGGCTCTCGGCCTCAAAATAAATATATGTAATCGCTGCAGCGTGTAGCCCGATCCATATCAAGGAAACATCGTTACTACCAGGTCCTCAAACCAATCAGGCGTGACATACTACAGGGATCTCAACCCTCATATCATTATTCATTTATGTTCATGTATAAAACACAGTCATTATATATTTTTAATATTTGAAAACATGACTGAGAGTATATGTTATGCACACAAGTGAGGAAAACACAAAAGGATCCCCTAAGGATTCCACAGGTCGGCACAAGGCTTCAAACACGGCAAAGCCAAATTCACAATGATATAGTATCTTAATTCCCAATATAGTAGAAATTAACACTCGGGATAGACGAAGTCTCAATCCCCAAACTAGCTCACCTCTAGCCAGCTGAAAACTAGCTCATAATGCCCTTGCCTCTCGAATCGACCTCCCCGCGCATCAAATCTTGCCAAAACCAGAACTAATACATTATAATAGTCTAAGGGAGTATAACCCAATCGAAAAGACTCGAAAAATATCGAAAACCACGAAATTTGAAAAATCCGAGCCCGAGGCCCACTTCTCGAAGGTCAGAAACTTTTTTGCACCAAAATGTTCCTTGTCTTGCCACGAGTCTATACATGTAAACTTTATCAAAATAGGAGTCCAAATGCTCCCTCAAAATCCAATTTCTCATTCAAAAACCCAAGCCCTACTTCTTCCCTTTTTACTAAAATTCCATGAATTTTAGGTGTTGAATCAAATTTAGATGATGTTTCTAGGCCATAGGTCTTAGATCCAATCGATTCCCAGTCAAAACCCTCTAAATTACTCGTCAAAAGCTCCCAAGGTCGCTCAACAATGGTGGAAATTAGACCCAACTCGCGGATGAAATGTTCTTAAAACATTCTGCCCAGGCATTAATTAACCCTATGTGATCGCAGCCATGCTATTGCGATCACATAGCATAATTTCAAAACCTCTTAAAAATGCTCAACGCGATCGTACAACTGCTTATGCGATTGCAGAGAACAGCCTCCCACACCAATGCGATCGCACTCAAAGCCACGCATTCGCATAGAACAAAATGCTACCAGGGACCCCCGGGGTCCCATGACACTAGCGATTGCAACACCACGAATGCGAACGCACTGACCAATATTCCACACCTATGCGATGGCAATGCTCCCTATGTGATCGTATAAAGCATAATCTCTGCAACACTTCTGCTAATTTTCTGCAACTCCCAAAGGCCAAGATTGGTCTAAGTGACCACCCGAAAACACCTCGAGGCCCCCGGGACCTCAACCAAGAGTTTCAACCCATCCTAATACATCATACAAACATGTTCCAATCATAAAAATACATCCAACAACATATGAATCATCAATTCTCAATGGATTCAAGCCTAAGTTCAACAAAAATCCCGAAACTCACATTCGATCAAAAACCCGACCTAACTACTTCCGATTCAAATGAAATTTTGCACACACATCACAAATCACCTAACAAAGCTTCTGAAACTCTCGGAATTCCATTCCGACCCTCGGATCAAAATATCGCCTATCAACCGCATATTGCCTTAATGCTAACTTTGCCAATTCAAACCTAATTCTACATCGAACCTCCAAAATTATTTCCGATTGTGTTCCTAAGCCTCAAATCATCCCCTAAAACTAATCAAATCATCAGAAATACATTCCGAGCCCTCTAACTCACAAGTCAACATCCAGTTGACTTTTTCCAAACCAACCCCTTCCTTAAAGAGACTAATTGTATCATTTCTTACCAAAATCTATTTGAATCACTTCAAACTCACCAAACATATATAATGAAACATGTAGAAGCATAAAACGAGGAAAACGGGATGGAAATACATGAGATGACGGGTCGGGTCGTCACATCCTCCCCAACTAAAACAAACGCTTGTCCTCGAGCGGGTCAAGAAGCATACCTAAAGTCTCAAATAGGTGCGGGTATCTGCTCCGTATCTCCCGCTTGATCTCCCAAGTAGCCTCCTCCACGGGCTGGCCTCTCCACTGTACCTTCACCTAAGATATATCCTTTGATCTCCATTTCCGAACCTGACAACCCAAAATAGCCAGTTGCTCCACATCAAAGGTCAAATCATCATCCAACTTAAGCGTGCTAAAGTCCAAAACATGAGATGGGTCGCCAACATACTTCTAGAGCATGAAAACATGGAATGCCGGATAAACACCCGAAAATCTGGGTGGCAAAGCAAGAATATAGGACAGTTCCCCAATCCTCCTAAGCACCTAAAAAGGTCCGATAAACCGCAGACTCAGCTTCCCTTTCTTTCCAAATCTCATCACACCCTTCATGGGGGAAACCTTTTGCAAGACCTTCTCACCCACCGAGTAAGATACATCTCAAACCTTCTAGTACGCATAACTCTTCTGACATGATTGAGCTTTATGAAGTATCTCCTGAATCACCTTCATTTTCTCTAAGGCATCCTGGACCAAATCTGTCCCCAACAACCTAGCCTTGCCGGGCTCAAACCTACCAACAAGAGATGTACACCGTCTCCCATATAAGGCCTCATACTGCTCCATTTGAATGCTAGACTGATAGTTGTTGTTGTAGGAAAACTACGCAAGAGGAAGAAACTCATCCTATGATCGAAACCAATCAAACGGGCAGGCAAAATATCTTCCTATATCTGAATAGTACGCTCGGACTGTCCGTCCGTCTGAGGATGAAATGCTTAACTCACCTCCACCTACGTACCTAACTCGTGCTGAAATGTTCTCCAAAACTGAGACGTGAACTAAGTACCTCTATCTGATATAATAGAAACTGGAACACCATTCAATCGGACAATCTCAAGAATTATGATCCCTACAAGCCACTCCAAAGAATATATGGTACACACTACAATGAAATGCGCGAACTTGGTCAGCCAATCCACAATGACCCAAATAGAATCGGACTTCTTTAAAGTACGAAGAAGACCACTCACGAAATCCATAGTAACTCTCTACCATTTCCACTCAGGAAACCATTTGCTGAAGCAAATCGCCTTTTCTCTGATGCTCATATTTTTCTTGCTAACAATTGAGACACCAAGCCACAAATCCCTCAATGTCCTTCTTCATTCTCCTCCACCCGTAATGATGTCTCAAGTCCTGGTACATTTTTGCGGCACCTGGATGGATGGACTACCGTGAATTGTGAGCCTCCTCAAGAATCAAATTCCTAAGCCTATATACATTGGGTACACAATGCCGGCCTTGCATCCTCAACACACCATCATCACCTATAGTTACATCTCTAGCATCTCTGTTGTGAACTCTGTCCTGGAGGACAAACAAATGTGGATCATCATATTAGCGCTCTCTAATGAAATCATATAGGGAGACGGAGAAACAACGCTCGCTAGTAATCGGCTAGGCTCAGAAATATCTAACCGTACCAACTGATTGGCCAAAGCCTGAACATCAACTGCAAGGGGTCTCTCCCCAACTGAAATATACACCAAACTCCCCATACTAACTGCCCTTTGGATCAAAGCATCTTCCACTACATTGGCCTTTCCCGGATGATACAAAATGGTAATATCATATTCCTTAAGTAACTCAAGCCTCCTCCATTTCCTCAAATTAACGCTCTCTATTTGAACAAATGTTGAAGACTGCGATGATCGATAAATACCATACAAGATAATCCATATAAATAGTGCCTCAGAATTTTCAGTGCATGAGCTATAGTGGCCAACTCCAAGTCATGAACAGGGTAGTTCTTGTCATGGTACTTCAACTGACGAGAAGCATAAGCAATCACTCTAGCCTCCTGCATCAATACATAACCAATCTCGACTCTCGAAGAATCACAATAAACAGTGTAAGAACCTGAAGCTGATGATAAGACCAATACTTGAGCTTTGGTCAAAGCTTTCTTCGCACTCATCCGACCATATAAACGAAGCACTCTTCTGCGTCAACTTGGTCAAGGACGAGGCAATAGATAAGTACCCTTGAATGAACCGGCGATAATAACCCGCCAAACCGAGGAAACTACGAATCTCTGTGGCTAAGGATGGTGTAGGCCAACTCTAAGCCGCCTCAATATTTTTTGGATCAACCTGAATACCATCACTAGACACCACGTGTCACAAGAAGGCCACGGAACTAAGCTAAAACTTGCATTTTAAAAACTTGGCATACTACTTCTCCTCCTTCGATCTCTGCAAACCTGGCTTTGCAAGTATACCAGAATATCATCAATAAATAAAATAACAAACAAATCCAAATACGGTCAAAATACGTTGTTCATCAGATGCATAAATGCTGGTGGGGCATTGGTCAGCCCGGAAAAGATGACTAGAGCCTCAAAACGATCATATCTTGTCCTGAAGGCAGTCTTATGAATATATGACTCTTTGATCTTCAACTGGTGATAACCCGAAGGGTGATCAATCATAGAAAAAACCCTCGCGCCCTAAAGCCGGTCGAATAAATAATCGATGGGAGGTAGGGGATACTTGTTCTTAACTGTTACTTTGTTCAACTACTTGTAGTCAATGCACATTCTCATTGTGACATGTTTCTTCTTCACAAATAACACCAGTGCACCCCACGGTGACACACTAGGCCAAACAAACCCCTTTTTGTAGGAGTTCCCATAAGTTGATCTTTCAATTCTTTTAACTCTGCTGGTGCCATACAATATGGCAGAATGGAAATGGGCTTGGTGCCTGGCACCAGGTCAATACCAAAATCAATGTCCCTGTCCGGGGGCATACCCAGTAGGTCTATTGGAAGTACGTCAGGGAAGTCCCTCACAATGGGAACAGCATATATACCGGGAGCCTCCGCTCCTACATCACGGACGAAGGCCAAATATGATAGGCAATCCTTCCCAACCGTGCACAGGGCTTTCAAGAATGATATAACCCTATTGGGGACATAATCAGTCATAGCACAGCACTCGATCTTCGGAACAGCCGGCAAAGCCAAGGTCTCCAGACCGCCAATAGAAACAAGATAGGACCGATACGTGAACATTGATATGCCGGAGAATTTTGGCACATTTCAATACTAATTGCTTAGATTCTAGATAGTTTTAATACAACTATAACTAATACTCATGTAGATTTGTTGTTCTCATAGCACAAGAGGAAGGGAACACCAAGGATATGAAAATGGAAGCAAAAAGACAAGAAAAGTGCATGATATTGCACAAATGCCAATCTGCAATCTAGTCTGCGGTCGCAGAACACACCTGCGGACCGCAGACTCGTCTCCCTCATCACAGAGTCACAGAGCATTATAGGATCTGGAGCTAAACATCACGTCAAGAATGCGGCATGATCGGCTATCGTATAATCAACATGCGGACCGCATACATGCCACAGAACGAACAAGAAGAAACTCAAGATCAAAGATGCGACGCAAATTTGCGGTCGCATAACTCAAATGCAGACCCTAAAATGGACCTGCGATGAAGACCAGTTACCTAGGGTTTTTTATGTACAGAGTGGCTGCTAAGAATGCGGACCGCAGACCTGTTCTGCGACAAGTCTGCGGTCGCAGACGTGATCTGGAAGGGCAAATTTCTCCATTTTCTGTCCTAAAATTGGTCCACCTATAAATAGTTTCAAGATACCTTTGTGGGCTCAGCTTGTCTTACCTTTTAGGTACACTCCAAGACATTAAGATTCCCTCTTTTTTGAAGCTTTTAGGTAAAGAATCTTCTCTTTATAAGTATTTATGACACTTATTATTAGTTGGTTTTTGTTTTTTAGCATGTCTAGGTAGTTTTAATACTAAGGTTGTGAACCCTAAATGGGTGTTATGTTAATGTGTGTTTAACATTGAATATATATAATGGTTGGTTGATATTTATTTACTTCTTGTTCTTCATATTGTTGGTGGTTGCAAACATTAACAAAAGCCATTAAATTCTTGCTTTGCTTGGGAAAAGTGGGTTAGAATTTGGTAAAAGTAAATATCAACGACTCAAGGATCTAAACCTTGTTTGATAAAATCAGTTAGGAATAAGTGGGTTTTAATTGGCATTTATTGTTGGTTCTTAATAGCAACTCTTTTATATTTTTCGAAAATCATAAAGAGGAAATACTAATCATTCATTGGAAAATATTGTGTAGTATCTTAGACATCATTTGCATATCTAATGGACCTCCCATTAAAAATATATCATATTAACACCTGTTGACATTACACTACATTAAAGGGGACACAACCTTGGTTACTTTTATCCACTTGTTTACTCATTAATTGTTAAAAATAGTTCTTACTCAAACTCAAACAATCATACATAATCTTGTCACCATACAACATTCTATCTTGCTACAATTAACCAAATAGAGATCGAACTCGAGTCGAGCAACACATTAAAGAAGTAACCTTTTCACACCTATTCCCTGTGGGATTCGACCCCAACCTTTTTGGGTTATTATATTTGACATCGACCGCCTTACACTATTTATTAAAGTGTAATTTGACCGTATCAAATTTTGGCGCCATTGCCAGGGAATATGGTTCTTGAAATTACTATTTAGTGTGTACTTTACTTAAGTTTATTTCTATTCCATCACAATTTTATTCTTTTGCTTGGTGTTGATAGGAAACACGTTGGATTATGAAGAAGATGTGGAGGGTGAAATGGGGAAAAATCCCTTTGCATACGTCGAAGAATACATTGATGATACCAATGTTATTGTGCCTCTGGCCGTTGGAGCGGCTACATTTAAAGCGGAGCATGGGTTAATTTTGATTCATAAGGCAGAAGGGTTCTTCAGAAATTCCACTCTTGATGATCCAACGCAACACCTTTGGAACTTTGTGGGTGTATGCGCAATGCATAAGCAAAACAATGTAACTAATGATGCCCTAAGGTTGAGATGCTTCAAGTACTCTCTAGCTGAGGATGCAAGGAAATGGCTCCAGAATCTACCTCCCAACTCCATTCATACATGGCCCGATCTTGTTTGGGTGTTTTTGTACAAGTGGATCCCGCAAAGTAAAAAGTTAGAATTGCGGGACAAGATACTTTACTTCAAGAAAATGTAGCGGGAGCTATTGCATGAGGCATGGAATCGTTCCAGATTGTACTTGGTGAGGTCTCCAAACCATGGGTCCCGGATTCCATGTTGTTGGAAAAATTCTACATGGGTTTGGATCCTATGAACCAAGCCATAGCCAAGAATGCAACTGACAGGTCCTTCATGGATAAAACATTTGCTCGAGTGATGCAAATTCTGGGCAAAATGGCAAAGCACAACCAAGCATGGCATTTTGAAGATGCTACCGGAGGAATTTCGCATAGCTCTCCTTCCTTGAGCACTTCGATCAAGGAAAATCGGGAGAGGGATCAAGTGATTGCCGGACTTGCTACAAATGTGATTGTGCTTACCAAGATATTGACAGATAATAAGACAACAAGAGTTAATATAGTGGAGGATGTTCCTCCCAACTTTGAGGAAAATTTTATGGAATCAAGCTACATCAACAACCCTCATGGAGGGTACCAAAGGCAACCATACCATGGTCATGGGAAACAAAATCAAAGGAGGCCGAACCCGCAAGGGCAGGGTAACCAACAGTGGAGGAATGACCAAGGTAATTCTCAACGAAGAAATTGGAACAACAATAAAAACTTCACAAACCGTAGCTCCAACCCATATGTTTACCCCAAAGCTAATTATGCAAATCTAGGGTCATCTAGTTATTCGAAGTTAGAAAGCATGCTTGAGAGATTTTTGTAAAATAAGGTAAGACGGATCCATCCATAAGAAACATGATTGAGGTGGTTAGCTCTCATACCGCATCTATCAAAAATTAGAGATGCAAATGAGATGCCTTTCACGAGAGCAAAACCCAAATCAAAAAGGGCAATTTCCGAGTGACACAATAGAGAACCCGAAGAGTGGCGGAGGTAGTTTGACCTCTCACGTCATGGAGATAAGGACTAGAAGTGAGAAGGTTCTACAAAGTGACATTGAGCAAGAGGTTGTGGGGGAAGAAGCCGAACAAAAAATGGAAGCCGGAGAGCAATGGATTGTAGTAGTTGAGAGGTTGCCGGAAAAAGAAAAAGTTCAAGAAGTGCTCCAAGAAGAGGTGAAGGAAAAGGAAAAAACGAAGGAGACATTCAAAACTCCAACTCCTAATCCAAGACCTCCTCCACCATTTACCCAAAGACTTGTAAGAAGGATTGAAGATAGAAAGCTTGAATAGTTTTAAGATATCCTTAAGCAATTATCGGTGAACATTCCATTATTGGAAGCATTCCAAAAAATGTCGGGGTTCGCCAAATATTTGAAGGAATTTATCACCAAGAAGAGGACAACAAAGAATGAGGTGGTGAACATGACTCACTGGGTTAGCTCGATTATTGCCAAGAGTCATGTCCAAAAGAAAGAGGACCCGGGAGCATTTACCATTCCATGCACTATCGGAGAGCGAGACTTTGATAGAGCCCTTTGTGGCAACGGGGCTAGTATTAATTTGATGCCACTTGCCATCTACAAGAAAACGGGATTAGAGATGCATAGGCTAACAAGCATGAGGTTACAAATGGCCGACCGATCCATTAAACGAACGGTAGGCATTGTTGATGATGTGATTGTGAAAGTCGGTGAATTTCATTTGCCTGCCGACTTTGTGATTCTAGATTGTGCCGTTGATAAAGATATCCCCATCATCTTGGAGAGATCATTCTTGGAAACCGAAAGAGCACTTATGGATTCATAACAAAATGAGGTCAAATTTTGGGTAAATGACGAAGAAGTTAATTTCCACGCTAGCAAGGGTATGAAGTTGCCCCATGAATATGAAAACATCTCCGTGATAGAGGTGGTTGACGATATTGAAGGTGTCGTCGAAGTAAAAATGGAAGAGCAATGCCTTTGTAAAGTATTGGCAGCAATCTTAATGAATTTTGATGGTGAGTACATAGAGGGATACATGGAGTCAGTGAACACATTTGAGGGTCTTGGATTCTACACTTATGCTCCGGCCAAGCTCTCTCTTGACTAGGAAAATAGAGCCACACCTCCCGCCAAACCATCCATCATTGAACCACCGCAATTAGAGCTCAATCCTCTCCCGGTGCATTTAAGGTATAAATTCTTCGGCTCTAATGACACCTTACCCGTAATCATTTCATCTTATTTGAAGGATTTGCAGGTAGACAGGTTGTTGGAGGTCTTGAGAGACTATTAAAAGGTTATTGGATAGACAATTGCATACATCCGTGGGATTCCCGCGGGGATTTGTGACAATAAAATCCAATTGGAGAGCGACACAAATCCAAGCATTAAGCATCAAAGATGGTTGAACCCGTCAATGCAGGAGGTGGTGAAAAAGGAAATCATAAAGTGGTTAGATGCCGGAGTAGTGTACCCCATTGCGGATAGTTCATGGGTGAGCCCAGTTCAGTGTGTGCCCAAAAAGGGGGGCATGACCGTGATTGAAAATAAAAAAAATGAGTTCATCCCAACATGAACAGTGACAAGATGGTGAGTGTGCATGGACTATTGAATGCTAAATGGTGCTACATGCAAAGACCATTTCCCTATGCCTTTTATTGATCAAATGCTTGATCGGCTAGCGGGAAGGTAATTCCATTACTTTCTTGGTGGGTATTCTGGATATAATCAAATCAACATCGCGTTGGAGGATCAAGAAAAGACAATATTCACTTGTCCATGTGGCACGTTTCCTTTTAGTCGAATGCCATTTGGCTTGTGTAATACGACGGCTACTTTGCAACGATGTATGATGTCCATTTTCTCGGATATGGTTGAAGATTTTCTTGATGTATTCATGTATGATTTTTTGGTAGTTGGGGACTCATTTGAGCATTGACTTGCCAACCTCAAGAAAGTGCTTAAAAGATGCAAAGAGAAAAATCTCGTGCTAAATTGGGAGAAACGTCACTTCATGGTTGACGAAGGCATTGTGCTTGGGCACAAAATTCAAAGAAAGGTATGGATGTTGACAGGGCGAAGATTGATATCATCTCTAAGCTTCCTCCACCAACGATCGTGAAGGGAGTGAGATGTTTTCTAGGGCACGCCCGATTTTACTGGTGCTTCATCAAACACTTCTGAAAGATCGGTAACCCCTTGTGCAAGCTCCTCGAGAAAGATGATCAATTTGTGTTTTATGAAAAGTGTCTTAAGGCTTTTGAGGAGTTGAAACTCAAGCTCACCACGGCACCTATTATTTTCACTCCCGATTGGTCTCTTCCTTTAGAGCTCATGTGTGATGCCAGTGGTGTGGCTATTGGAGTGATGCTAGGTCAACGCCACAACAACATACTTCATCCGGTGTACTATGCCAGCAAAACTCTCAATGGAGCACAGGCAAACTACACTGTGACTGAACAAGAGCTTCTTGCTATTGTATATGCTTTTGAGAAGCTCCTGGCATATTTTTTGGGATCTAAGGTCATAGTGTATACGGATCACGCGGCTCTTCGTTATCTTATGGAAAAGAAAGATGCAAAGCCTCTATTGATACGATGGGTCTCGTGTTGCATGAATTTGACTTTGAAGACAAGGATCGCAAGAGAACACAACATCAAGTGGCAGATCATTTTTCTATGCTTGAGGAAGCAGGGAGACCACAACGTGATCTTGAAATCAATGATTCTTTTCCGGATGAGCAAATATTGGCACTATCTAGCACCTTTGCTCCCTGGTATGACGATATTGCTAACTATTTGGTGAGTGACCTCATCCCTAATGATTTGGAATCATATCAAAAGAAATAGTTCTTGAGAGATTGCCGTCAATACTATTAGGAGGAGCCATATGTTTCGTGTTTGTACTGACAATATCATTAGAAGATGTGTTCTTGAAGAAGAGATGATGCCAATGCTCAATGCGTGCCATAACTCTTCGGTTGGGGGTCATCATGGAGGAAATCAAACGGGGGAAAAAGTTCTTGAGTGTGGATACAATTGGCATCCATCTACCATGCTGCCAATCAAATGGTCAAAGCATGTGATCAATGTCAACGACAAGGTTCTATTTCCAAAAGGCATGAAATGTTGATGCACTTTGTGATGGAGATAGAGATCTTTGAAGTGTGGGGGATTGACTTCATGGGCCCCTTTGTGAGTTCTTATGGGATGAAATAAATCTTGGTGGCTGTGGACTACGTGTCCAAATGGGTTGAAGTTGTTGCCTTACGAAACAATGAGGCGAGAAGTGTCACCGTATTTTTGAAGAAGAACATATTCACTCGGTTTGGCACCCCTAGAGCGATTCTTTGTGATGGTGGATCACACTTCTGCAATAGAGCTTTTGCGGGTTTACTTGAAAAGTATGGTGTCAAGAACAAGGTGGCCACACCTTATCATCCGCAATCGAGTGGTCAAGTTGAAGTGTCCAACCGGGAGATCAAGAATATTCTAGCAAAAAATGTGAACGCAAACAGGACCGACTGGTCAAGAAAGCTAGATGATGCATTGTGGACATACCGTACAGCCTACAAGACTCCTATTGGTACTTCTCCTTACAGGCTCATCTTTTGTAAAGCATGTCATCTACCCGTGGAGTTAGAACATAAACCATGTGGGCATTGAAAAAGTTGAATTTGAAATGGGCTGAGGCTGAAAATTTGAGGTTGACACAACTCAACGAACTGGAAGAACTCAAGTTCCATGCTTATGAAAGTGCGGCTGTGTAAAGAGAGCGGATGAAGTTTGTCCACAACAAAAAGATCTTGAAGAGTGAGTGCAAGGCGGGTGATTTGGTCTTGCTCTTTAACTCAAGGCTCAAACTGTTCCCAGGCAAGCTCAAATAAAAAATGGTCTGGTCCCTTCAAAGTGGTAAATGTCTCACCATATTGAGCGGTAAAACTAGAATCAATAGACGGGTCCTGAACATTCAAAGTAAATGGCCAACACAACAAACATTACTTGGGCATTGATGGTGAAAAGCATTTGGTGGAGCATCTAGCTCTCAAAGATGGTCCTTGACCGACCACTGAGTGACATTGATCGAACATCAATCCCGTCGTGCCGCGACGTTAAATCAAGCGCTTCATGGGAGGCAACCCATGGGTTGTAACACCCTTTTTCTCTTTATATATATATATTTTTTTGTGTTTACAAAGTCTGTTGGAGTGCAGGGAGCTCAAAAGATCTCAAAACTTGGTGAAACTGCTTGAAAAATTGAAGGAAAAGCACAGCGTGAAAAATGCAGTACAAATGCGGTCGCAAAGTTGATTTGCAGTCCGCATATGTACTGCAGACATAAGCAGAGAGGGGCTAAAATTGGCAGTTGGAAATGCGGCGGAAATGTTCATTCTGCGGTCCACATATTGAATCTGCGACTGTAGATTTGAACGCATTCGAGGCCTTCTAAAATCCTTCACTCCCACATTGCATAACACATAGGCGATTGCATAGTGTGCTCTGCAATGCTTTGGCCATCGCAGATAACATCGCAAAATCACCAGGTACGTTTCACTTACACTCTGTGTTAAAACAAAACAAAAACAAAAACAAAACAAAAGAGTAAAGGGACAGAAAACAAAGAAAAATGAAAAAAATTCGAAAGAGAGGCGTGGAGCTTAAATGAAACCCAAGCTAGGACAATCCCCACGCTCAGAAACCATTCTCTAATCGGCACTTGTGCACTGATCCTGGTATGTAATCTCTTCTACTCTCTTTCGTTCGAAACACTTGTGCAAAGGTTTGATATAAGTTAGTTTGTGTGATTGCTTGTTGCTAAGAATGGTCGCATTTGGGCTAAGCATGCTGGGGGGAAATGGGATTGAGCAAAATATGGTAATTATTTTAGGAGACTAGGGTTTTTTACTGAGAACGATGAGTTCTGCGGTCCGCATGTCTGATATGCGGACCGCATTGTGGTTGCACACCTAACCCTAGGTCGCCTGGAGACAATGATGTTCTGCGGCTATTACGCGGTCGCAAACCTATTATGCCGTCCATAGAACGACTGCATCTTCGACTCCTTTATGGCTGAGAAAAATTGTAAAAATGCGGTGGAGAATGCGGTCGCAGAATTGATCTGTTGTCCGGATATCTACTGCAGGTTGAAACAATGAATTGGAAAATTTTGAAATTTAAAATGATCATTCTGCGATGACTCTACGGTCCACATAGTGGTTTTGCGACCACATATGCATCACAGATTGACCAACCCGTTGGACAAGCATGTCTGCGGTGATTCTACGGTCCGTAGAGTGGTTCTGGGACCGCAGAATGGTCTGCATTTTTTACTTTTCTTTGTAAATTGTCCGAATCTTCTCCCAATGTCTTGAAGTCTTATTCCACCCTTGTGCAGATATGTCTCCCCGACAAAAAAAAATAGCGACCAAGCCTCCCCAGGCAAAGAAACAAAAAGTTGAACATATACACCAACAACCCTCCCAGCCTGAGGAGGAAGATTTTTGCCCTGAGGTAGACATACATGCTGAAGCCCAGAGAATGCAATAGGCCGAAGGTGCAGAATATCATCTCCGCTGGGGAGTTTAGGGATCTAGGGACAAGTATAAAGCTGGCTCCTCTAGAGGTTGCTTCTGCCTAAAAAGAAATTAATTCTGAATGGGCTCAAGGAGAGATACCTTCACATCCTCACTAACATCAAGTGGAGGAAATGGATTGCTTTCACTGAACCTCCACTTGAGTACGATGAATCAATGGTGCGTGAGCTCTACGCGCCCTACGGCGCATCCAGAACTAAGCACCACAAGCGGCGGAGGATGTATCTAGAGAAGGTAGAGGTTTGGGGCTTCACCGTCAAGTGCAGTTCCGAGGCCTAAAAAACATTGCTCGTCCCAGAATGGGAAGACGGCATAGCAACGGTGGAGTATGATGCCAAGTTTGCAAACAAAGATGGTGAACATAGCTGGATTGCCTCCGTCATTGCATGTGGGACTCTAGGATGGATACAACCAGGACACAAAATCTACAAGAAGAGTTCCTCATGTGAGGGACAGTACTAGCTTGCATTTGTCGCATCCAGATTGATCCTTACACAGAACGAGATGGAAATTGCAATTGAGAAGGCTCTCTTGGTAGCTTGCATGATGCAGGGCATTAAGATAGATGTGGGGTCCTTTATATTTCAAGAAATGGGTAACTGGGCAATGCAGGGTGCTACATTTCTCCCATTCCCAACATTGATCACAGCTCTACGCCAAGCGGCTAATGTCCCAGTGGATGTCCAAAAGGACAAAATAGGCAGGAAGAAAGGTATTATAGATATCACCCATCTTGGTGACACAGTAGTGCCTCCCGTTGGTGTTGTTCAGGAGGACCTTCCTTCATCCCAACCTAATGTCACTCCTCCAGCAGATGCTTTAGAGTCCTCCACGCCTCAGACTGCCCCTATATCTACCACTGTTCAGACTCCATCTGCTCCTCCGACAGTCTCAAATCTTTGTATACATGCCCAACATGCAAACACCAAAGTTCACCATCTTCTGAAGAATTTGCTGATTTTGATCAATCAAGCCCTCACTCCCATGCAAGCGTCCATGGAAGATATTAAGCAAAATCAATCAGCATATGCAGAACGGCTAAAGGGAATTGAGTTGAGGTTAGAGAAGGTGGAAAGAGGTGAGGTGAGTGGCTTGCCTGACCTCAAGATAGAGGTTGCCTCTATGAAGGTCAAATTCTAAAAAATGCAAAATTTGGAATTCGATCTTTTATCCCTCCTTCCCTCGGAAGGTGCTCCAGGTACAGGCTCAGCTCCAGACTTGGGGCTTGATTCACAAATTTGATGGTGGATCCTTTGGTTCCTACTACCAGAGGCTCTCATACCGATGCTCCTACCGATCATATTGATATTGATTCGGATGAGGAAACCGATAGCTCAGACAAGTTGGAGGGTAACGGGGAGGATGAGGAAGAAGATAGTTTGGGTTTCTCTAGTGATGAAGCCCCTCAGCTTGATGATAAGGGTAAGACGGTCGCTAAGGGTGATGAGAGTGCAGATGCTAATGCTGATGAGGTAGAGAGGGCACAGATGAAGATTGCCATGGAGAGATCTTTGATTGACAGAGGGGACTGACAGCTCCTGTAGCATCCCCATCTACAGCAGGTGCATCTAGTAGCTCTCAAGTGCCAGCCATTGATATTGTCACTCCAGCCTCAGTTCCAGTTGCACAGCTAGTTCTTTCCCCTGCTTCAGATCAGCCACCACCGGAGGAGATCACACTCCCGACTGCTCCAATGCCAGTTCTCACCACCACATCTGAGGGTGATCCCTCCAGCACTCAGCCAGCAACCAACTCCCATCGCACTTAGTGTGCCTCAGGGAGCTTCCCCTTAAAGTCTACTCTTTACTTCTATGCATTAGGGACAATGCATCGTTTACATTTGGGGGTGGGCAGGTAGCCTTATGTTATTTTTGTTGTATATAGTTGTGAATATAGCTGGAAACTCATCTATCTGTGATGTATGACTTTGGTATATGAGTGATGTATGATTTTGGTTTTTGATAGAAGTTGTTGCATTCATGTTCGTGTTTGTTAAATATCATTTTTTGAATCAATTCCCGTTTGTTGTTCTTTTTCTAGTTCTTATCCAAGGGTGTAATAGTACAATTGGGATCTTAGGTGTAAATCGGTGTGACCGGTTTGGTGTAATTACCTAGTATCAAGCATGTGTGTCTGTACATAGCATATACCCTCCTATAGTCATTCTTGTCGACTTTTCCCAATGATAGATAGATTGATGACTGTCTTAAGGGAATTTTTCTCTATGATCAATTCTGTGAATCTAAGGCTCGCTTTGTGCCTCTATGGCAACCTAGAATTTTACTTGTATCTATGAAAAAGTCTTTGAGTTGCAAAATAGTTACTCGAAAGTGTCAAAATATGTGAATGAAGCAGTTCAGGTACCATGTGTGTGTGAGTTATTTTTTTGTATATAATTTTCGTATTTACTTCTGTCATCTGGAACTTGCCTGGTTAGTCTTTCAATGCTAACGATAATATGTTTGGTTTGAGGAATGATCTTAGGCATTCGTTGTGATTATGTGCAAATCCTCTTTAGCCTTTCAAGCCTACCCGTGCATAATGGATACAACTAGCACCCAATTTGAGCCTTTTTAACCTTTCTTTGGCCAACTCATTACAAACATTTCCTGTTTTGAAATACAACTCCCTCTCTTGAACCCGTCCCTCTTTGAACACTAAGAATGAGGCTAAAAGCGTAAGTTGGGGGTACAGTCTAAGTGGAAGATCGTGAAGTGTGTATGTGAGTTTAGGGAATCATACCTCAAAAGAGTTTGTGAAATTGTTCAAGCTCCAAGAAAAAGGTGATAACCAAAAGCAAGAGAAGAAAAAGAAAAAGAGAAGAAGAATCTAATAATGATTATGTTTACAAAATTGTGAGTATTGAAAAATAATAAAAAGGTATGTAAGGTAGATCTATGCTAGAGGTTAGACGAAAATAAAGATATGGGGGTTTGAAAAGGAATGCAAAAGAATGGTAACATGTGATTATTATTCAAAGAGGGTGTAGCCACTTGTACCCAAATATCTATCCAACCCGTCCCTGAACCTACATTACAAGCCAAAACACCCTTATGAGAGCTCCAATCGAAAATTCTTAAATAAGCGGCAAATTAAAATAAGGGCAAGCCTATGGTATTCCATGTTGTAGCACTTGATGTTCTTTCTGAGAGTGACTATGTTTGTAAATGATCCCTCTTTGTCGTCTTTGTAAATATTGTGATTCTGGGACTTTCTTTATAGTAACGGTATATGAACTGTGGAATTGAACTGAAGTTGAGCTTTTTGAGTCAATTAAACGTGCACTCAGCTGAGGGTAGCATCTAGTCACAACTTGAGGCTCTGAGTTCACATGATTGATTAGTTTTCTATGTACATACTTCTAATGTATGAAGGGTGAAGCAATTGTAAATGCTTGCTCGAGGAACTAGCAATGAACACCATCTTGAGTCACTATTGTTTCGTATTTGTAAATAGGGTTAAGGATAAGCAGAGTATGTTTTGCTTGCTTGAGGACAAGCATGAGTTTAAGTTGGGGGTGTTGATGTGCCGGAGAATTCGGTAGATTTCAATACTAATTGCTGAGATTCTAGCTTGTTTTAATGCAATTGTAACTAATACTCATGTAGATTTGTTGTTCTTACAACACAAGAGGAAGGGAAGACCAATGATATGAAAATGAACGCAAAAAGAGAAGAAAAGAGCATGATATTGCACAAATGCCAATCTGCGATCTAGTATGCGGTCACAGAACACACATGCAGACAGCAGACTCGTCTCTCTTATCGCAGAGTGTTACAGGGTCTGGAGCTAAAAATCACGTCAAGAATGCGGCGCGATCTGCGATCACATAATCAACATCAGGACCGCAGATGTTCCATAGAACGAACAAGAAGAAAGTCAAGTCAAAGATGCGATGCAAATCTGCGGTTGCATAACTCAAATGCGGACTGCATAATGGACTTGCAATGAAGACCTTGGTACCTACAGTTTTGGATCTGCAGAGCGGCTGCTCAGAATGCGGATCGCAGACCTGCTGTGCGACAAGTCTGTGGTCGCAGATGTGACCTGGAAGGGCAAATTTGTCCATTTTTTGTCCCGAAATTGGTCCACCTATAAATAGTTTTAAGATACCTTTGTGGGCTCACCTTGTCTTACCTTTTATTTACACTCCAAGATATTAATATTTCCTCTTTTTTGAAGCTTTTAGGATAAGAATCTTCTCTTTGTAAGCTTTTATGACACTTATTTTAGCATATGTAGCTACTTTTAAATACTAAGGTTGTGAACCCTAAATGGGTGTTATGTTAATGTGTGTTTAACATTGAATATATATATATATACATATATATATATATATATACATATATATACATGTATACATATATATATATATACATATATATATATTGGTTGGTTGATATTTATTCACTTCTTGTTCTTCATTTATTGTTGGTGGTTGCAAACATTAACAAAAGCCATTAAATTCTTGCTTTGCTTGGTAAAGTGGGTTAGAATTTGGTAGAAGTAAATATCAATGACTCAAGGCTTTAAACCTTGTTTGATATAATTGCTTAGGAATAAGTGGGTTTTAATTCTCATTTATTAATGGTTCTTAATAGCAACTCTTTAATATTTGGGAAAATCATAAAGAGGAAATACAACTCGTTCATTGGAAATTATTGGGTAGTATCTTAGACATCATTTGCATAACTAAAGGACCTCCCATTAGAAATATATCACATTAACACTTGTAGACAATACAATACATTAAAGGGGATACAACCTTGGTTACTTTTATCCACTTGTTTACTCATTAATTGTTACTTAAACTAAAACAATCATACAAATTCTTGACACCATACACCATTCTCTCTTGCTACAATTAACTGAATAGAGATCGAACTCGAGTCGAGCAACACACTAAACAAGTAACCTTTTCACGCCTATTCCTTGTGGGATTCGATCCCAACCTTGTTAGGTTATTATATTTGACATCGATCGTCTTACACTATTGATTAAACTGTAATTGGAGCGTATCACACATGTAAAGCAAGATACCCTCGGGTCATACCCAAATGATGAGCAAAATATAAAGACACATAGGAATAGGTAGAACCGGGATCAAATAAGATAGAGACATCTTTGTGGCAGACTGAAATAATACCTGTGGTAACAACATCTGATGTAAGGGCATCCATTTAAAATATAGCATGGGCGCTGCCACCATGATCGGTCTCCGCCCTTAGGGCGACCCTTGGCTGCCTGGCCTCCACCCCTCTCTGACTGTGCTGGTGCTGAAGAAATCAGAGCATAAGATGAGGGTTGATCCCTCTACTGAGACTGGCTATGACGACGTCGAGGACACTACGTCCTCATATGGAAAAACTTGCCACACTCGAAGCAAATACCAGATTCTAGAAAAGGGGACTAATTGGACCCTCTCACACCAGAATGACAAGACGATGCGCCCTGTGCAGAAGAACCCTGAGCTTAAGGGGAATATGATGAGCTATGAGCTGGGAGGGTGCTAAGTTAAGACCAGCCCTGCTAGAACCCCTGATGAGCACGTCCTGATGACGCCCCACGATACTCGGATCGAGCCGACTGATGAGGTCAGAAAGAATAACCTCTACTCTCTTCAACGTGGACCCTAGACAGAGCACCATTGAAGCTACCCGATCCTCACGGCGAGCTGTCATAATATCACGAGCAATATCTACTGCATCCTCAAAGGTATGACTCATAATCCTCTCTCGAGTCATCCGACTACTGATGGGATAGATAAGTCCGTCCACAAACCTCCTAATCCTCTACTGTTCAGTCGGGACCATCCATGGATCATAACGGACAAACTCTTAAAATCTCACCTCATATTGTGACTCATTCATGTCTCCCTAACCAGCACTTAAACTGTCTCCGCAGCTCCTCCCTCTGAGAATGTGGTACCCACTTCTCCAGAAAGAGAGTGGAAAACTCTTCCAAGACAAAGATGTTGCACCTACCGGTCTACGCTGCTCATATACCTCCCACCAAGAAAAGGCTTCTCATGATAACTGAAAAGTAGTAAATGATATCCCGCTCGACTCCATTATCCCTACGGTCCGAAGCATACCTTGACACTTGTCGAGAAAACCCTGGGCATCCTCCCCCGGAACCCCACTGAAAGTAGGAGGTGAGAGCCTACTGATCCTTTCAAGATGATGTTGCTCATCGTCTGGAATAGCTGAATCACATCATCCTGAACCGGGTCAACCGGCTGAACAAGGGCAACCTGCTGAACAGGGGGTGCCTTTGGTGTCTGCAAACCTGGCACTACCTGCACATGCGTGTGAGCAGCGGGGGTCAGATTTCCTCCTCCCGCCTGCGAAATTGCTGCTGTAGTAGTGGCTGAGACGGCCAGAGCCAAGCTAGTGCAAACTGATAGAATCTTAGCTAGGGCCTCCTGAAGACCTGGAATCAAAATTGGCACAACAGGTGACTGAACAGGTGCTACTGGAGTCTCCACAATTTGAGCTTGATCCTGAGCCAGGGTAACTGGTGGGTCAACAGCTGCTCCCCTCTCGGCTCTGCCTTGAACACGACCGCGTTCACGGCCTCTGCTGGCTTCAGTAGGTGGTACAGGTGGTCGTCCCCCATGTCCAGTAGAATTAGTTCTTGCCATCTGCGAGTGAATAGAATAACTTAATTTTGTTCTCGTATCAAAAAAGTCGCACAATAAGAATTCCAAGAACATGAAGTTTCCTAAAGGTTCTGCAGCCTCCCGAGCATAAGTACAGATCTCTCGGTACCGATCGACTAGACTCTACTAAACCAGCTCATGACTCTCAAGACTAAGTAACCTACGCTCTAATAGCATCTTGTCACGACCCCAATATATATATATATATATATATATATATATATATATATATATATATATATATATATATATATATATATTGGTTGGTTGATATTTATTCACTTCTTGTTCTTCATTTATTGTTGGTGGTTGCAAACATTAACAAAAGCCATTAAATTCTTGCTTTGCTTGGTAAAGTGTGTTAGAATTTGGTAGAAGTAAATATCAATGACTCAAGGCAGTAAACCTTGTTTGATATAATTGCTTAGGAATAAGTGGGTTTTAATTCTCATTTATTAATGGTTCTTAATAGCAACTCTTTTATATTTGGGGAAATCATAAAGAGGAAATACTACTCATTCATTGGAAATTATTGGGTAGTATCTTAGACATCATTTGCATAACTAAAGGACCTCCCATTAGAAATATATCACATTAACACTTGTAGAAAATACACTACATTAAAGGGGATACAACCTTGGTTACTTTTATCCACTTGTTTACTCATTGATTGTTAAAATTAATTGTTACTTAAACTAAAACAATCATACATATTCTTGACACCATACACCATTCTCTCTTGCTACAATAAACTGAATAGAGATCAAACTCGAGTCGAGCATCACACTAAACAAGTAACCTTTTCACGCCTATTCCTTTGGGGATTCGATCTCAACCTTGTTAGGTTATTATATTTGACATCGATCGCCTTACACTATTGATTAAGCTGTAATTGGAGCGTATCACATATGTAAAGCAATATACCCTCGGGTCATACCCAAATGATGAGCAAAATATAAAGACACATAGGAATAGGTAGAACCGGGATCAAATAAGATAGAGACATCTTTGTCGCAGATTGAAATAATACCTGTGGTAACAACATCTTATGTAAGGGCATCCATTTAAAATATAGCCTGGGCACTGCCACCCTGATCGGTCTCCGCCCTTAGGGCGACCCTTGGCTGCCTGGCCTCCGCCCCTCTCTAACTGTGCTGGTGCTGAAGAAATCGGAGCAGAAGATGAGGGTTGATCCCTCAACTGAGACTGGCTTAGACGACGTCGAGGACACTACGTACTCATATGGAAAAACTTGCCACACTCGAAGCAAATACCAGATTCTAGAAAAGGGGACTAATTGGACCCTCTCACACCAGAATGACAAGACGATGCGCCCTGTGTAGAAGAACCCTGAGCTTAAGGGGAATATGATGAGCTATGAGCTGGGAGGGTACTAAGTTAAGACCAGCCCTGCTAGAACCCCTGATGAGCACGTCCTGATGACGCCCCACGATACTCGGATCGAGCCGACTGATAAGGTCAGAAAGAATAACCTCTGCTCTCTTTAACATGGATCCTAGACAGAGCACCATTGATGCTACCCGATCCTCACGGCGAGCCTTCCTAATATCACGAGCAATATCTACTGAATCCTAAAAGGTATGACTCGGAATCCTCTCTCGAGTCATCAGAATACTGATGGGATAGATAAGTCCGTCCACAAACCTCCTAATCCTCTACTGTTCAGTCGGGACCATCCATGGATCATAACGGACAAACTCCGAAAATCTCACCTCATATTGTGACTCATTCATGTCTCCCTAACCAGCACTTAAACTGTCTCCGCAGCTCCTCCCTCTGAGAATGTGGTACCCACTTCTCCAGAAAGAGAGTGGAAAACTCCTGCCAAGACAAAGATGTTGCACCTACCGGTCTACACTGCTCATATACCTCCCACCAAGTAAAGGCTTCTCATGATAACTAAAAAGTAGTAAATGATACCCCGCTCGACTCCATGATCCCTGCGCTCCGAAACATACCTTGACACTTGTCGAGAAAACCCTGGGCATCCTCCCCCGGAACCCCATTGAAAGTAGGAGGTGAGAGCCTACTGATCATTTCAAGATGATGTTGCTCATCGTCGGGAATGGCTGAATCACATCATCCTGAACCGGGTCAACCGGCTGAACAAGGGCAACCTGCTGAACAGGGGGTGCCTCTGGTGTCTGCAAACCCCGCACTACCTGCACATGCGTGTGAGCAGCGGGGGTCAGATTTCCTCCTCCCGCCTGCAAAATTGCTACTGTAGTAGTAGCTGAGACGCCCGAAGCCAGGCTAGTGTAAACTGATAGAATCTTAGCTAGGGCCTCTTGAAGACGCGAATCAAAATTGGCACAGCAGGTGACTGAACAGGTGCTGCTGGAGTCTCCACAATTGGAGCTTGATCCTGAGCCAGGGTAACTGGTGGGTCAACAGCTGCTGCCCTCTCGGCTCTGCCTTGAACACGACCGCGTTCATGGCCTCTGCTGGCTTTAGTAGGTGGAACAGGTGGTCGTCCCCCATGTCCAGTAGAATTAGTTCTTGCCATCTGCGAGTGAATAGAAAAACTTAATTTTGTTCTCGGATCAAAAAAGTCGCACAATAAGAATTCCAAGAACATGAAGTTTTCTAAAGGTTCTGCAGCCTCCCGAGCATAAGTACAGATCTCTCTGTATCGATCGACTAGACTCTACTAAACCAGCTCATGACTCTCAAGACTAAGTAACCTACGCTCTAATAGCATCTTTTCACGACCCCAATATATATATATATATATATATATATATAGATATATATATATATATATATATATATATATATATATATATATATATATATATATTGGTTGGTTGCTATTTATTCACTTCTTGTTCTTCATTTATTGTTGGTGGTTGGAAACATTATGCTTGGGAAAGTGGGTTAGAATTTGGTAGAAGTAAATATCAATAACTCATGGCTTTCAACCTTGTTTGATATAATTGATTAGGAATAAGTGGATTTTAATTCTCATTTATTGATGGTTCTTAATAGCAACTCTTTTATATTTGGAAAAATCATGAAGAGGAAATAATACTCATTCATTGGAAATTATTGGGTAGTATCTTAGACATCATTTGCATATCTAAAGGACCTCCCATTAGAAATATATCACATTAACACTTGTAGACATTACACTACATTAAAGGGGATACAATCTTGGTTACTTTTATCCACTTGTTTACTCATTAATTGTTAAAATTAATTGTTACTTAAATTAAAACAATCGTACATATTCTTGAAACCATACATCATTCTCTCTTGCTACAATTAACTTAATAGATATCGAACTCGAGTCGAGCAACACACTAAACAAGTAACCTTCTCACACCTATTCCTTGTGGGATTCGATCCCAACCTTGTTCGGTTATTATAATTGGTCGACCGCCTTACACTATTGATTAATCTGTAATTGGAGCATACCACACATGTAAAGCAAGATACCCTTGGGTCATACCCAAATGATTAGCAAAATATAAAGACACATAGGAATAGGTAGAACCGAGATCAAATAAGACAGAGACATCTTTGTGGCAGACTGAAATAATACCTGTGATAACAGCATCTAATGTAAGGGCTTCCATTTAAAATATAGCCAGGGTGCTGCCACCCTGATCGGTCTCCGCCCTTAGGGCGACCCTTGGCTGCCTAGCCTCCGCCCCTCTCTGACTGTGCTGGTGCTGAAGAAATCGGAGTAGAAGATGAGGGTTGATCCCTCTACTGAGATTGGCTATCACGACGTCGAGGACACTGCGTCCTTATATTGAAAAACATGCCACACTCGAAGCAAATACCAGATTCTAGAAAAGGGGACTAATTGGACCCACTCGCACCAGAATGACAAGACGATGCGCCTTGTGCCGAAGAACCCTGAGCTGAAGGGGCATATGATGAGCTATGAGCTGGGAGGGTGCTAAGTTAAGACCGACCCTGCTGGAACCCCTGATGAGCATGTCTTGATAACGCCCCACGATAATCGGATCGAGCCGGCTGATGAGGTCAGAAAGAACAACCTCTGCTCTGTTGAACCTGGACCCTAAACGGAGCACCATTGAAGCTACCCGATCCTCACGGCGAGCCGTCTTAATATCACGCGCAATATCTACTGCATCGTCAAAGGTATGACTCACAATCCTCTCTCGAGTCATCAGAATACTGATGGGATAGATAAGTCTGTCCACCAACCTCCTAATCCTCTACTGTTTAGTCGGGACCATCCATGGAGCATAATGGAAAATCTCCGAAAATCTCACCTCATATTGTGACACATTAATGTCTCCCTAACAAAGCACTTAAACTGTCTCCGCAGCTCCTCCCTATGAGAATGTGGTACCCACTTCTCAAGAAAGAGAGTGGAGAACTCCTGCCAGGACAAAGGTGCTGCACCTAACGGTCTACGCAACTCATATGCCTCCCACCAAGTAAAGGCTTCTCAAGATAATTGAAAAGTAGTAAATGATACCCCGCTCGACTCCATTATCCCTGCGGTCCGAAGCATACCTTGACACTTGTCGAGAAACCCTAGGCATCCTCCCCCGGAACCCCGCTGAAAGTAGGAGGTGAGAGCGTACTGATCATTTCAAGATGATGCTGCTCATCGTCTGGAATAGTTGAAATCATATCATCCAGAACTAGGGCAACCGGCTGAACAGGGGCAACCTGCTGAGCAGGGGGTGCCTCTAGTGTCTGCAAACCCGGCACTACCTACTTAGGCGTGTGAGCAGCGGGGGTCAGATTTCCTCCTCCCGCCTGCGAAATTGCTGCTGTAGTAGTGGCTGAGACGGCCTGAGCCAGGCTAGTGCAAACTGATAGAATCTGAGCTAGGGCCTCCTGAAGACCCGGAATCAACATTGGCACAGCTGGTGACTGAACAGGTGCTGTTGGAGTCACAATTGGAGCTTGATCATGAGCTAGGGTAACTGGTAGGACAACAGGTGCTGCCCTCTCGGCTCTGCCTTGAACACGACCGCATTCACGGCCTCTGCTGGCTCAGTAGGTGGTACAGGTGGTCGTCCCCCATGTCCAGTAGAATTAGTTCTTGCCATCTGCGAGTGAATAGAATAACTTAATTTTGTTCTCGGATAAAAAAAGTCGCACAATAAGAATTCCAAGAACATGAAGTTTCCTATAGGTTCTGCAGCCTCCCGAGAATAAGTACAGATGTCTCCGTACCGATCGACTAGACTCTACTAAACCAGCTCATGACTGTCAAGACTAAGTAACCTACACTCTTATACCAACTTGTCACGACTCCAATATATATATATATATATATATATATTGGTTTTGTTGATATTTATTCACTTGTTGTTCTTCATTTATTGTTGGTGGTTGCAAACATTAAGAAAAGCCAATAAATTCTTGCTTTGCTTGGGAAAGTGGGTTAGAATTTGGTAGAAGTAAATATCAATGTCTCATGGCTTTAAACCTTGTTTGATATAATTGCTTAGGAATAAGTGGATTTTAATTCTCATTTATTGATGGTTCTTAATAGCAACTCTTTTATATTTGGGAAAATCATAAAGAGGAAATAATACTCATTCATTGGAATTATTGGGTAGTATCTTAGACATCATTTGCATATCTAAAGGACCTCCCATTAGAAATATATAACATTAACACTTGTAGACAATACACTACATTAAAGGGGATACAAACTTGGTTACTTTTATCCACTTGTTTACTCATTAATTGTTAAAATTAACTGTTACTTAAACTAAAACAATCATACATATTCTTGACACCATACACCATTCTCTCTTGCTACAATTAACTGAATAGAGATCAAACTTGAGTCGAGCAACACACTAAACAAGTAACCTTTTCACACCTATTCCTTGTGGGATTCGATCCCAACCTTGTTAGGTTATTATATTTGACATCGACGGCTTACACTATTGATTAAACTGTAATTGGAGCTTATCACACATGTAAAGCAAGATACCCTCGGGCAATACCCAAATGATTAGCAAAATATAAAGCACATAGGAATAGGTAGAACAGGTATCAAATAAGACAGAGACATCTTTGTGGCGGACTGAAATAATACCTGTGATAACAGCATCTGATGTAAGGGCATCCATTTAAAATATAGCCTGGGCGCTGCCACCCTGATCGGTCTCCGCCCTTAGGCGGACCCTTGGCTGCCTGGCCTGCGCCCCTCTCAGACTGTGCTGGTGCTGAAGAAATCGAAGCAGAAGATGAGGGTTGATCCCTCTAATGAGACTGGCTACAACGACGTCGAGGACACTGTGTCCTCGTATGGAAAAACTTGCCACACCCGAAGCAAATACCAGATGCTAAAAAAGGGGACTAATTGGACCCTCTCGCACCAGAATGACAAGACGATGCGCCCTGTGCAGAAGAACCCTGAGCTGAAGGGGCATATGATGAGCTATGAGCTGGGAGGGTGCTAAGTTAAGACCGACCTTGCTGGAACCCCTGATGAGCATGTACTGATGACGCCCCACAATACTCGGATAGAATCTGGTGTCACTAACATGAGCCTCTAAAATACAGAGTAACATCTTACTATAATATATGTCTAACATTGAGAATGAAGAAATAAAATGATAGGGATAAAGGGGAGAATCATCGGTTGTGAATGCCCTGAAGCTACCTCGAATACTCCTGGAATAAGAACTCTGGATCAACTGGATCTACTCAGCCTGAGACTGCCCTAGATCTGCACCCAATGTGCAGGGAGTAAAGTGGGTACTCCGACAGTCAGTAATAAACATTCTATAATCTGAAAGTAAGAAAACATAGAAAATGCACAAAGTACTATATATCTAGCAGTGTATATCCAAAACAGTGGAAACAGTATACAACAAGTACTACAGTCAAGAAATAATACATGAAAGAATGCAACACATATAATGGTACACTCTAGTACCCGTTGCGGCGTGCAGCCCGCTCCACTCATTTAGTGTCGATGGAGCTCACTGGGGGTGTGTGCAGACTCCGCAGGGGATCCTACAGCCCAATCGCAATATCAGCTAGGTATTGGCACAAAACAAGCTCTCGGCCTCAATATCATTATATATAATCGCTGTTGCATGCAGCCTGATCCATATCAAGGAAACATCCTCACTACCAAGTCCCCGACCCATCTCAGATAAATAAGTTCTCAGCCAATCGGGCGTGATATACTGCAGGTATCTCATCCCTCATATCCTTATTCATATAATGTTCATGTATAAAACACGGTTATTATATTATTTTTAACATTTGAAAACATGACTGAAAATATATGTTATGCACACAAGTGAGGAAAATACATATGGATTCCCTAAGGATTCTACAAGTCGGCACAAGGCCACAAACACGGCAATAAGCCCAATTAACAATGATATAGTATGCGTCTCAATCGCCAATATAGTAGAAATTAACACTCGGGATAGACAAAGTCTCAATCCCCAAAAGTAAACGACCCTAAACTCATCGTGAAATTCGTGTCACGCCTCAATATAGTGTTACGATATGAAAGTCCATGGTTTCAAACCCTTGGAGCAGCATTTACATCCATTACTCACCTCTACCGGCCAAAAACTAGCTTGCAATGCCCTTGCCTTTAGAATCGACCTCCTCGAGCGTCGAAGTTGGCCAAAACAACAATGAATACATTACAATAGGCTAAGGAAATATTACCCAATCGGAAAGGCTAGAAAAATATCAAAAACAACAAAATTTGCAAAACCCGAGCCCTGGGCCCACTTGTCGAAGGTCAGAAATTTTTGCACCAAAATGTTCTTTGCATTGCCACGAGTCAATACATGTAAAATTTATCAAAATTGGAGTCCAATGCTCCTTCAAAATCCAATTTCTCAGTCAAAAACCCAACCCCTACTTCTTCCCTTTTTACTCAAATTCCATGAATTTCAGGTGTTGAATCACAATTAGATGATGTTTCTAGGCGATATGACATACCTCCAAACGATTCCCAATAAAACCCTCTAAATTCCTCGTCCAAAGCTCCCAAGGTCGCTCAAAAATGGTGGAAATTAGACCCAAGTCACGGATGAATTGTCCTTAAAACATTCTGCCCAGGCATTAATTAACCCTATGCGATCGCAGCCTTGCTATTGCTATAGCGTACCACAATTTCCGGACCTCCCAAAAATGCTCAATGTGATGGCTCAACTGCGCCTGTGATCGTAGAGCACATCCTCCCAAACCTATGCGATCACACTCCAAGCCCTGCGTTCGCATAGAATAAAAGGCTACAATGGACCCCAGGTCCCATTACTCTACAAGATCGTAACACCACGAACGCGAACGCACTAACCAATTTTCCACACCTAAGCGATCGTACAACCTCTTACGGGATCGCATAGAACAAATCTGAACCCCTTCCAAGACCTCCTATGCAATCGTAATGCTGCATACGCGATCGCAAATAGAAAAACCTCTGCAACACTTCAGCTATTTTTCTGCAACTCCCAAATGCCAAGATTGGTCCGATTGACCACCAAAAAACACTCTGAGACCCCCGGGACCTCAACCAAAAGTTCCAACCCATCCTAAAAGATCATATGAACATGTTCCAATCATAAAAACACATCCAAAAACACAAAAATCATCAATTCTTAATGGATTTAAGCATAAGTTCAACAAAATTTTCGAAACTCACATTCGATCAAAACCCAACCTAACCACCTCTGATTCAACTGAAATTTTGCACACACATCACAAATAACCTAAAGAAGCTATTGAAACTCTTGGAATTCAGTTCCGACCCTAGAATCAAAATCTCACCTATCAACCGGATATCGCCATAATGCTAACTTCGCCAATTCAAACCTAACTCTACACCGAGCCTCCAAAATTACTTCCGATTGCGTTCCTAAGCCTCAAATCATCCCCCGAAACTAACCAAATCATCGGAAATCCATTTTGAGCCCTCTAACTCATAAGTCAATATCCGGTTGACGTTTTCAAACCAACCCTTCCTTAAAGAGATTAATTGTCCCATTTCTTACCAATCTCTATCGGAATCACTTCAAACTCACTAAACACATATAGTGAAACATTTAGAAGCATAAAACAGGGAAAACAAGATGGAAATACATGACACGAAAGGTCGGTCATCACACCTAAGGGTTTAGCCTAGTCCTTACCTTGTAGGAATAGTGGTCCTAAATACCCTCTAGGACTTATAAGATGGGATGGGTATAGTACGTCATAAGCATTCGTGACTAATCCACACATTTAAATAACCTTTACGGTGGGAAGGGTTGAATATGGAGATAATGACCGATGTGCTAATATCAAGTGCGACCCTTCTTTGAGGAGTGATTGCTGGGAATTGCATTGAAGTGATCCATATAAATCATAAATCTAGGACCCCTTTCCTTTGTGCGTCTTTGTTTGTTTTCCTTAGAATTGTTTAAACTTTTCTCCTTTTACTTGTTTTCATAAGTTTCAGTTTATCTCTATCCTGCCGGCGAGCCGTCGCAATCTAACGAGCGATATCAACCACCTCCTCAAATGAAACAACAAAAATTCTCTCTCTCTCTAGTTATCATGATACGGAGATGGTAGTTAAGGCCACCAACAAATCTACTAATCCTCTCACGATAGGTCGGAACCATCGAAATGGCATGACGATCCAACTCAGAATACCTCACCTTATGCTAAGACACAATTATATCTCCCTATCGTGGCCACCCAAACTACCTAAGCAGCTCCTCCCTACGGGACTACCGTACATACTTCTCTGAGAAAGGAGGGGAGAACTCCTGCCAAGTAAGGGGCGCTTCACCAACCGGCCTACGCCTCTCATACACCTCCCACCAAGTGAAGGCAGCTCCGATAAACTTAAAGGTGGTAAATGCCACAACGCTAGTCTCAGGAATCCCTATTGTGTGGAGCATCCGCTGACACTTCTCAAGAAAACCCAAGGCATCCTCGCCCTCAACACCACTGAATGACGGAGCCTGGAGCCTACCAAACCTCTCAAGACGACACTGCTCATCAACTGGCATAGTTGCACTACAAACTCCTGAGTTGCTGCAACTGGCTAAGCTGGAGGTGCCTCTGGTGTCTGCAATCTCTATGCTACCTGCTTAGGCATGCGAGCAGCGGGGGTCTGATTTCCTCCCGCAACCTATGGAGTTGGTGCTGCTATGGTAGCTGAAACTACCTGAGCTATGTCAGTGCAAACTATCAGGATCTGAGCCAAGGTCTGTTGTAGACCTGGAATCAAGATGGGCAGTGTTGGTGCCTGGACTAGTATTGCTGTTGGAGCTTGATCCGGAGCTAGGGTAGTTGATGGCTCAATAGATGCTACCCTCGCTACTCTACCACTGACATATCCACAAACGCGTCCACGACCTCTGGTGGCCTCAGTGGGTGGCACTGGTGGTCGTCCACCTCGTCTGGTAGCACGAGTCCTCGCCATCTGCGTGAGAATAGAATTACAGAAGTTTAGTTCTCGGATCAACAAAGTCGCACGATAAGAATTTTAAAAATATGAAGTTTTCTTAAAGGTTCTGCAGCCTCTCGAGGATAAATACAGACGTCTCTGTACCGATCTGCGAGACTCTACTAATCCGGCTCATGACACACGAGACCTATGTAACCTAGGGTCTGATACCAACTTGTCATGACCCCAACCCCTGTCGTGGTGGCGCCCATCCCATTGCCAGGCAAGCTTGACTAATAAACACTTACAACCCATTTGCATAGATTTCATTGCCAATTACCAGAGTTAAATACCAATTTAATATCATCAGAAGTCTGAAATAGTAAATAAATAGGCGGAAAACCATAAAAAAACTCTACAATAGCCCACCGATCTGGTGTCACGAGTCAAGATCCTCCATTACAAGATTCAACAACCTAATACAACGATAGTCTGGAATATTGAAAAATAAAAGATAGAGGGGGAAAATTGGGTCTGTGGATGCCATGACGCTACCTTGATGACTCCGGTGGATGATGATCAGCAAGAAAACTACCACTATGCCTCGGGATCACCTGGATCTGCACGCAAGGTGCAGGGAGTAATGTGAGTACTCCGACCCAGTGGGTAATTATCATAAATAACGGCTGACCGTATTAAAATACGTAAAGGCATTATAGCAGTTCTATATCAAAACAGTAAAATAGTGAAGAAAACCAAGTGAAATCTCTTAAAAACAGCTAAAACATGTAGCTTATCAGGAATTTATCAAATATAGACCCACTCCTTGAGCTTACGGTGCATTAATTATTAATTATCCTCAACACTTGATCCATATACTCTTTCACAATAACCGAAATTAAAAAAACCGATGTGACATGTAGCCCGATCCATACATCGATGTGGTGCATATCCCGATCCTTCTAAGTAGTCGACTACGCTCAGTGGGGGTATGTAGACTCCAGGAGGGGCTCCTACAGCCCAAGCGCTATATTGCTGCGGCGCGGAGCCCGATCCATATATACATTTGCTGCAGCGTGCAGCCCCATCCATATAAGTACTTATTGTGGTATGCAGCCCGATCCATGACATATATAACATCCTCACTATTGGGTTCTCAACCCCTCTAGATCATTATACTGACAGCCTCTCGGGCACAATGATATAAGGTAGCGATCTCAGTCGACATATTTCTCTTATTTGTGATTAGCATTGATAAAACCGATTCATATTGTTTTAAACAAATAGAAACATGAACGAGGAAATAATTTTTAAACAATTAAAGTGAGGATAATAGTCTGAATGCCGCTAAGGTTTCTACTGGCCAGCACAAAGTCCCCAAACATGGCAACTAGACCAAATTATAATGATATTAAACAAGTCTTAATCATAAATGCGGTAAAAACATCAATTGGGATGGACCAGGTCACAATGTCCAGTAGCAATGGACTCCACGCTCATCATACAGCGTGTGTCTCAACTAGTATAGCACTACGTTACGAAAATCCGGAGTTTCACACCTTGAGGACATAATTTACAATTATTGATCACCTCAAACAGGTCAAAACTTTAGCTCACTATGCTCTTGCCTCTCAAATCAGCCTACTCACGCGTCGAATCTAATCAAAACAAGAACGAATCTGTTACAATAGTCTAAGGGAACAAAACCCAAGCGAAAACAATCGAAAAATATCAAAAATCCCGAAATTGGTAAAACTGTTTACATCAACGGGTTACTCTTCTCGCCACGAGTCCATACATATCAAAAACTATCATATCCGACCTCAAACGACCCTTCAAATCCCAATTTAAAATCTCAATCCCTAGTTCTTCCCTTTTTAGTTAAATTTCCATGAATTTCTACGTTTATTTCACAATATAATTATGTTTTTGGTTCATAAAACATACTTCCAATCAATCCTCTTCGAATACCTCTTCAATTTCTCCCAAAGAGCTCTCAAAATACTTAACAATGATGAAAATATAACTTAAGCTCGCGGATGAAATATTTATAAACCTTCTGCCCAGCTATAGAAATTCCTTCCATGGGAACACGGTCAAACCCCCGCGTTCGCGAAGGAAAAAATTTTCCTTGACCAAATTAACTCTTGACAAACACGGTACATTACCCGCGAACGCTAAGCTTCCACTGCCTCAACTACGCGAACGCAACCCCTTGGCCGCAAACGCGAAGAACAAAATGAATAGAACCCTAGATCCTCCTATACGAGCACGAATAACTCCCCGCGAATGCGAACCTCAAGGAACCCACCCTCCTCAAACGCTAAAACGCTTATGCGAACGCGAAGAGCAAAAGTCGAGGCTGCCAACATCCTTCTACGCGAACGTGGCCCCAAGATCGAGAATGCAAATGACAAATTAGGCCAGCACTGCTGCTTCAAATTTTCTCTGAAATCGTTAAGTGTCAAAACCTTCCGTTAACCTTCCGAAATTACCCCGAGGCCACCGGGACCTCAACCAAAAGTACCAACACATCCTAATATATCATTCAAACTTGCTCCGATCAACAAAACACCTCAAACATCACCAAAACCATCATTTCATCGAATTCAAGCCTAAGATTCCCAAAAACTTCTGAAACTCGCTTTTGATAAAAAACCCAAACAAATCACCTCCGAATGACCTGAAATTTTTCACACACTTCCCAAAACACATAATAAAGATACAAGAACTCTCGAAATTCCATTCTGACACTCGGATCAAAATCTTACTATCAACCTGAAATCATTAAAATACTAACTTCGTCAATTCATGTCTAATTCTACACCGGGCCCCCAAAATCACTTCCGATTACACTCCTGAGTAGCAAATTATCCCTCCAAGCTAATCAAATCATTAAAAATCAAATTCGAGCCCTCTACAGCATAAGTCAATATCCGATTGACTTTTTCAAACTACACATTCCCTAGAGAGACTAAGTGTCTCATTTCCTATCAGAACCACTCCAAACCAGCTCGATCACATAAGGCACGGATAATGAAGCGTAAAGAAGCAAAAAATGGGAAAAATGGAGTATGAACTCATGAGACGACGGGTCGGGTGATCACTGATGTATAATTATATTTTTTCAATGTATAAGGGAGTATATAACTTTGAGCATTTGGTATCGAAATATAAGTCCCAAAAAACATAATTCCGCCACTGACGAAGCTAATATTTTCAAATTTGGAAGTTTTCATTGGGAATTGGTGCTTCAATCTATATGGGTATTGACTAATAATAGTATTATTGATCGGATGAGACAAAATTTAAGAATTTGGGATTCATCTAGACCTATCTTAAGCTGGGTTCTTCTTCTTCTTCTTCTTCTTCTTGATAATATTAGTGTTAAACAGAAGTGTGGTGATGGACATAAGGTAGTTTTCTGTGCATATACTGTATAACTGTGTTTATACACACTAATACAAATATCTTATTCTTTTTGATAATATTGGTGTTAAACACAAGTGTAGTGATGGACATAAGGTAGTTTTCTGTGCATATACCGTATAACTGTGTTTATACACACTTATATAAATATTGTATAATTATGTATAAAACAGGTATAAATGTGTAGATTTGTGTATAATGATCTATAATTATACTTTTTCAATATATAAGGGTGTATATACCTTATTATTATGTAAGAGGTCTTTATGAAGGTTTGATACTTTATTTATATGGTAATTTTTATATTGAAATAAAATTTTAATGATGGCTGGAAAGTTTTTCCCTAGTGTAACTCAAAGAGAGAGAGAGAAAAGGTAAAGATTTAAAACCACGTGATGACATGATTTTTTGTCAGATAGTCACATTAATCTGGAAGAGAAAAAATAATAAGGAGAAATAGGAAAAGAAGAAAAAAATGAAAGAGATCATTATGAGATTGATGCCAGGCGATAATGTTAGTAGACAATAATGTTAGAGGGCACCATTGGCTATACGGATGAAAACTTAAAACGGTAGCTGCGCGAATGAAAAGCACCTATGTGAGCTGTACTTTATGTGAAATTTTCACTTTATTGTAAAATATTAAATTAATATTAGATATTTATAGACTTGACATTGTCAGTTATCATTTTTTATGAGCTATAAGATAATATCTTCATTCCCAATATATATATATATATATATATATATATATATATATATATATATAATTCTGAGGTTTCCGAGTACTGTGATCAACATTGCTATCAACTGAGCTAGCTAGGATCACCATTCATCATTTATCAAACTTACAGAAAGCTCAGATATTTCTAAATAGAAATATTCTACTAAAGAGGGAAATTCTAACTTTTGTTATTGGAAAAAATTTGCTGATTACCAAACGAAATTAGGAACTTCTTTTTACCCCTTTTATCTATATTTTGAAGTGTAGAAATGTCGTGCTTTTATCTGAAGAAAATTTAATTTCTTCTTAGAAAATGCTAAGTCTACTTTTAATTGCATATAAGAAAAAAACTACCCTTACTTCTTTTTAAAAAATTTTATTGTGAATATACTACAAAACTAAGAATATTATAATCGACCAATTGTTCATGGATGCCCAATTGTAACGTCAACATATATTCTTAAATCTTATCCTTCAATAATGTACTATTTCTTTAAAATAATGTACATATATAATCATAAAACTATTTTACAGTGATTGGACTAATAGGTAACTAAAGCATATTTTTACTTTGAAAATTAAAGTTGTGTTAAAAAAAGTATCTGAAAATCACGTTTAGACTTACATTTGTTAAGTTATTTCTTAAAAGAAGTGCAAGAGTAATAGCAAACATGTAGCAAGCAATACAAATCAATACATAATACTTGCTCTGTTTGGACTTCTAAACAAAAAATAAAATTCATGCATAAGTACTACTATAAGACATATGCACATTTCAGTGGTATATTGTTTTTTTTAAATATAGAATTAGCTAAACAAAATCAATGTTTATTACTTTAGTAAATTATATTATTTAATTTAATTTTTTATTATTCAAGATACTTTTCTTTATAGTATATATGTAACTTTTAAAAAATATTTTTAATCGAGGCATATGATATTAGCTTGAAGAAAAAATAGATGCTCGAGATACGAGGAAACAATGTCTGTAGTTGATAGGAGAAATTGATTTTTAAGTAAAAATTCAAATAGAATAATTATTTTCACCTTTTGTTTAAGTTTTCTAATGCTTAATCAGTTAGAACTATTTGTGCTTTTTGTGTTTCCTTAAGGTTATCTCAGCCAAATCGGTAAAATTATCTGTAAAATCTTTTCAAAATAATAAACTTGGGAAACCTTTCATTAACGAAACTAATGGATTTTTTAAAATATTCTTTGTGAAAGAGTAAGGAGATAGAAAAAATAAAATATTTTTATGATGCAAGATAGGAACTCTCCACACAAATTAAATTAGGTGTGATAAACTAAAGTAAAGACAAGAACAATTATGTAAGAGCAATAGCAATAGAGAGAAGAGTAGAGAGAGTTGTTCTTATTGAGTTGAGAGGGGTGAATTACAATGGTAGAGAGCACCTCTATTTATAGGGAGGAGGAAGATCTTGCTACCAATAATAGGACTCTAAAATCTCTCTAATTAAGTACATTAAAGACATTCACCTTAAATAGAAGTGTAAGAATCTTCTATTTCATAACACTCCCCCTTGAATGTCTATTCAATGATGTGCCTCATAAAACCTTAAAACCAAAACCCAATGGGAAAAATTAAAGTAAGGAAAAAGAGTACACATGTTTGAATATGCGCCTATTGGTTGCCTCGTTAAAAACCTTGCAAGGAAAACCAGTGGGAAAAAACCTTGTAAGGGAAAAAGAGTGCAACGCGCATTGACTCCCCCTAATGAGTACATCAATTTATATCCTTGAGCATTTGCATTCCAATCTTGTGCATCATCTTCAAAACGATCTTTGGTAGAGATTTGACAAATCAACCATATTGACTTGAATAAATATTCCGTACCTTGAAATCATCATTCTTGATAGATATGAACATCTTCATATATTGTCGTGGAATAACTCTTCAATATCTCCATAGATGCATTCTCAATGCCATCATGCTTATAGTTATAGCAAGATACATATGTACACAAATTGCACTTAGGATGTGGTACTTCAGGACCACGAATTGCATATGCTTCAAGCAACTTAAATCTTTCAAGTTAAGTCATATAAGCCATATAATAAACTTTAGCTGCATATCAAGCTTTCATTAGTGATACTAAACAAATAAGATATCGAAAACTGACTATACATACCTTTGACTTTTATCTTTCAAGCATTTGAACTATAGATTCAAAACTACATGTCTTTCATATGGAATCAATTCTTCTTGAATTGTATCTCTTCCATTTAGTTACTTTCTTTGAGTCAGCAAATGCGTATAGCATGCTTTGCAATATGTTGCAATTGTATTTCCCTTTTATGAACTACAGGTTCATATCATGATATTCGGGGATATACATATACAAATGAAAATTCATCCCATGTAACACTTTCTCAAGTGTTTATCATGTCTCCCCCTCATGTTAGTAAAGCTAACATGTTTCCTCAACTTTGGAAAATCATCTTTGTGCATTATGTCAATATACACAGCACCTTAATAATAAGATGAAATTATTTGGTTCCTGACCCTGAACCACTTGTGAGGGGAGAATATACTCTCGTATACAACTTATATCAAACTGATATATATATATAACTTAGTTCTCATAAGAAACAGTTTAGCTATTAAGTGGAAGCACTCAATAATTATCTTGCTAAACCAACTTTAATATAAACCAACTTATCAAGATGAACTGTCTTGAGTAGAGAATCTGGAAACTATGCTCGAAGTTAGATTACTGAGCGATTTACCTCGCAAGAACTGCCAGGCTGCGGGTTAATAACAATGGCGCATGTAACCATATCATAGATGCATCATATGTGGTATACATGGCAGGTGAATGGGCCCATACTCACCTTTCATATTTCCAGAATTTATGGGCTTCAACCCGAACTCTTTAGTTGGTCCGTTCATTAATGAGAACAAGTGATACAAGAGTATTCGTAAAGAACTTTCTAGTTCTTTAATATTCACCTATGTGAATTTGCACATCATACTTAAAATGAGATGGCTAACATGAATGCCAACTGAATAAATTATCAATATTGGTAAACTTCAAATTTACACCATGACATGTGCACTTATCAATAAACTTCGGGTTTATTATGACATGGGTTTTATACCAATAGATATCCACTTTATTGTGGCATTCTTTCGTTTGTGTAGTACAAACTGGAGAACAAAGCGGGTAGCTTTTCATATACAAATTACCCCGCTACAAGTTGTAGTAATAGGAGAATCAAAGCCTTCCTTTATTTATAGTCTCAATATCATCAATCGCCTTCGCGTGTACTTTTGGAAACTGGATAAGTTTCTTTGAGACTTACTATTGCACAATACTCAATTGTGTTTCTCCAACATAGTAATAATTGGCTCTTCGAGAGCTCTCAATTAATTTTGTACTACCACAGACTGAGGTTCGAGATCCTCACATTCTTGCATTCCGTATTTTCAAGAGTCTCAGGCTCAATAGATTCTTCTTGAATCTCGGAATTAATCAAATCATGAGCGTCCTCATGTGATTCTTTCATAGTGTCATTTAGATCGTTCTTTTTCCTCTTTCTAGGATTTCGATCTTTGGAACCTAATGGTCTGCCACGCTTCTGGCGTGCATTTGACTCATTGGATATGACATAGATATTTGTCCAATAGGGACTTCAATACGGATCGGAACATTTTCCCGCGTGAATGTGTGATTTCGTTATCCTCTTCAAGTCCGTAAATGCGTCAGGCATTTGATTTGCTATTCTTTGCAAATGGATAATCTTTTGTACCTCTTTCTTTCAAATAGAGGTATGTGGATCAAGATGAGATAATGATACATTTTTCCACAAAATTTCCCATTTGGTTTCACCGACTTCTCCCCCTAATTTTGGGAAAAGTGTCTCATCAAATTGACAGTCTGCAAATAGTGCAGTGAACAAATCTCCTGTCAATGTTTCGAGGTAGCGAATAATGGAGGACGATTCATACTCAACATATATTCCTAACCTTCTTTGCAAACCCATTTTGGTGCGGGATGGCGGTGCTACAGGCACCTATACTGCGCATCCAAAGCTTCTTAAATGGGATATATTGGGTTCATGACCCAAAACCAATTGCAATAGGGAATATTTGTGATAATTCGTCAGTCAGAGACGAACTAGCATTGCTGCATGCGAAATGGCGTGACCCTAAGCCGAAGCGGGCAGCCGACAAAGTAGCATTGCTGCATGCAAAATGGCGTGAACCCAAACCGAAATGGGCAGCCTCGTTTTCATGAAGAATTCAAGATTATTCTCATCTATTATCCATTAACTTTGCAAACGCAAGGTTGCGTGATGGCAACAAGCACACATTAGATCATCTACAGGATGCGTCTATCAAGACCATGAAATACCTAAACTACCCACTAGGTGGGTGAATAGGTCCACAAATGTCCCCTTGTATACGTTCCAGAAACTGGGGTGACTCAGTCCCAACCTTTGTTGGGGATGGTCTGATAATCAGCTTGCCTTGATAACACGAAGTGCAAGGATATTCATTACTTGAAAGAATTTTGAAATTCTTTAACGGATGCCCATATGAGCTTTCTATAATCCGTCTCATCATGGTTGATCCTGGGTGACCCAGTCGATCATGCCAAAGTACAAATGTATTGGACTCAGTATTCTTTAGATTTACTGTTGAATGTGCCTCAATTGCACTAATTCTTGTCCAATACAGGCCACAAGATAAAGACGGGAATTTCTCAATAACCCTCTTTTGGCCGGAGACATTCTTTGAAGTGAGGACGAGATATTCGAGATTATCTTCATCTATTGTCTCAATATTGTAGCCATTCCGGCGTACATCTTTAAAACTCAACAAGTTTCTCATAGACTTGGAGGAGAACATAGCATTCTCTATGATTAACGTCGTGCCCTTGGGCAGAGTTACAATGGCTCTTCCGGAGCCTTCGATCAATTTACTTTCCATGGTATGACATACAAAAGAAATACAGGAACATAAGAATAAGCAAGTTCAATTCCTTTTGTGTCACATAATATTTTCAAAATCTGCTACTAACAGTTGACAAACAAAAATAAGATATGTTGTCCATAATCAATTACTATGCAGTTTGAAAATTTCAGCGTTTTTCATAAGACAATCGATTGTTGGAACATAGACAATCGATTGTTAAACACACACAATCGATTATTTGTTATTTTTGAAAAACTTCAGATCACACTGTTTAAGACAATCGATTGTTAAACATAGACAATCGATTGTGGATGATTTTTGAAAAATTCCAGATTACACTGCCTAACGACAATCGATTGTTAGATATAGACAATCGATTGTGGGTGATTTTTGAAAAATTCCAGACCTCACTGTTTCAAGACAATCGATTGTTAGACAAAGACAATCGATTGTTGGCTATTTTTGAAAAATTCCAGAACACTGTTTCAAGACAATCGATTGTTAGCCAAAGACAATCGATTATTGATCAATTGTTTTTCAACTTTAATGCGAAAATAGTTGATAATCGATTAGTTTTTCAGGCTAGTCGATTACCCCCACTGGAAAATAAAAGTTTTATTGATATTTGAACATATTGAAGATATTCTAAAGAACTACTGCTAACATTGCATCATGAACTAGCTAGTACGAGCTAATACTAATGACTATTAGATTATTCACTAACTAATACAAATAAGTAGAACAAAATCAAATAACTCCATCTTCTTTCATCATGGTCCCATCGCCGATTAGGTGTTCTATTTTCCCCTCGGGTTGCTCAAAGAAGTCTGCCACATCCAGGTGGGTGATGTCCTCATTGTCGTCATAGACAAAGTTTGTTTCAGGGCCTTTTCTCTTTCGAGATGCTTGATAAAGGTCAACCAAGTGTCTTGGTATACGGCAAATCTTTGACCAGTGCCCTTTCCCACCGCAACGATAACATATAGTTTCTGAACTATTTGCCTTAGGATCTTCGGGATCCCGTTTCTGCTTTCGGTGGTTATCTCTCTTTGGGGGGTGACGGACTTCTTTGGAATTTCTTCCTTGTCCACGTCCTTGGCTTTGACCCCGTTTATGACCATGATCATGGTCCCTTTTATGTTTGGCATAATGCGAGTGCACCATATCTGCTTCAGGCAGTGGTGTAGACCCAGTTGGTCTATTTTCGTGATTTCTCATGAGCAGGTCATTATTTCGCTCAGCCACTAGTAAGAGAGAAATCAGTTCAGAGTACTTCGTAAAGCCTTTCTCTCGGTACTGTTGCTGCAGTACCATATTGGAGGCATGAAACGTTGTAAACGTTTTCTCAAGCATATCGTAATCGGAGATGTTATCTCCACATAGCTTCAGTTTAGAAGTAATTCTGAACATAGCAGAATTATATTCAGAAACGGACTTAAAGTCCTGTAGCCTCAGATAGGCCCAATCATATCGTGCTTGTGGCAGAGTGACCAACTTCAGGTTGTCATATCTCTCCTTTAAGCTGTTCCACAAAACGAGTGGATCCTTGACGGTGAGATATTCAATCTTCAAACCTTCGTCAAGGTGGTGGCGCAAGAAAATCAAGGCCTTCGCACAATCTTGGGTGGATGCTTTTTCTTTATCTTTGAGGGTGTCTCCGAGACCCATAGCATCTAGGTGGATTTCAGCATCCAACACCCATGTCATATAGTTCTTGCCCGAAATTTCAAGGGCAACGAACTTTCTTTTCATAATGTCAGACATACTCGAAAATTAAATTAGGAAGAGGGAAAATACCTTGGATTTTCGAGAATGGTACTTGGGACGGTAGAGTCTCGTGCTGATAACGTGTTATAAACTAAAGTAAAGACAAGAACAATTATGTAAGAGCAATAGCAATAGAGAGAATAGTAGAGAGAGTTCTTCTTATTGAGTTGAGAGGGGTGAATTACAATGGTAGAGAGCACCTCTATTTATAGGGAGGAGGAAGATCTTGCTACCAATAATAGGACTCTAAAATCTCTCTAATTAAGTACATTAAAGACATTCACCTTAAATAGAAGTGTAAGAATCTTCTATTTCATAACATTAGGAAATTTTTAATTATTTAACTTCCAAAATAATTTATGAACATTAACAATATCAAATTTTGTAAATGGGGGACTTTACAAATCTCCATGTCAAATCCGTAAGTAAAATCAATAAATACATAGTAAATCAATTTCTACATTACAACTTGATAATCACCGGCACCAAATCTTCATTAATGTCCATACCATAAAAATAAACGCACTTACCATACCTTAATTCACAAGAAAAAAATTCACAATCTTTGTATAAATTATTTAAGGACCATTCATCAACAAAAAGAAAGGAGTCAAAAAAAGGTAAAGGCAAATTCTACAAAAATGAATCTCTTTCATTTCTTCATTGTTCTTGTTGCTTTGTTCCTTCCTAGTACTGAGAAAATGGTTCATGCTATTCGACCACATGAGAGTTTAACAGCAAAAGGTGAAAAAATCTTACAACCTTTTTTAGCAGCACACAAGATTTCAAGAAAGTTGAATGATGTTCAACAATGGTCAGGGTCTTCCTAACCGTTTAGTTCCTCATGACCCGAACCCGGCCGAGAGTCCAGAGGATCCTCCGGTATCGGTCGAGCCTGGCAAAAGCTATATACATGGATTGGGTAAAAAGTTGTATACATTGATTGTAGTTGCACTTATTGGAAATAATTATGATTATTAAACGTTCGCGTCGCTTGAAAATTATATGCTTATCTACTATGTAGTATTTGTTTTGTTGAATAAAGTAGAAATTGGAAAAATCGTTGTAGTTTCTGTTTGGGGCGGGCAATAGTTTGGGCAAATCCGTAATTCAAATTTAGATTCATTTTTACGGATTTTTTATTTGGATTTTTGGATTCCGGATTGAATTTTGGATTTAATTTTAAAAAAAATTTTGAATTTCACATTGGATGTTGGATTTGGTACTTCGGATTTTTAGATATTCGAAACTTGAAATGTTTATACTTTATATTTTAGGTAAAAATAGCATGGGCTAGCCAGTTTTTGGACTGGTCATTCAAAATAGCCAGCGCTTGCAAAGTCATTGAAAAATAGCCAGTACTTTGATGCAACACCAAAATTTCCAGCATAATATACTGGAAATTAATACACTTGTGTATGAACTTCCAGCATATCGTGCCAGACCCTAATACGAGAAAAGTTCCAGCACAATATATTGGATATCGGAGCACCTGTGTATAAACTTTCAGCATATTATGTTAGACCGGTATATTATACTGGAACTCTAGTATACTATATTGGAGTATTTTTCCGGAGTTTGAATAGTATTTTCGTTCAGCATTATCTTTACATAAAAATTGGCAAAAATTCGATTACTTTTGAAACTGTGGTCATTTTTGAATAACAACATGCAAATCTGGCTATTTTTTAATTTCTTCCTATTCCATTTTCATATGCCAATAGTAGTAAGTCCACTACCCTACCCATTTTACATTATCTCATATATTCACTATTCAGTACTAATTACTAAGTTAGTGTTACAACACTTTCTATTGGAATATGATTTTACTGTTTCCACTTTTTATACTAGTGTCTCTGTTGTATTTTTTAGATTATTTTATTATTTGAATATTTCATTTGGATAATGGCAGTGAGAATGAGAAACCTTTTTGGTAATTCGTATTTTCAAGAAAAAGAAACATCTCAATCAAAAATTTGAAATATCCAAACTGACTAATCTGAAATCAAACTTAAACATCTGATTCAATCCGAGCTTATTTAGATCGGATTTGGATTGTTATTTCTTCAAACTCGATAACCAAAAATATTAATTGAAATTGTGTATTCAATCCGAACTGTCCGAACGTTCACCCCTAATTTGTATACCCAAATTGTCTTTAAATAAAAATTATGATATGGAATAAAATATCATTACTAAATGAATACCATACATTTTAGTGTTTCCCCTTTTGATTGAAAGTACTGATTATCACATGTTTATGCCGCTCCAAACTAGAGAAAATAAATTAAACACCAATATTTTATTTTTTTAAAAAAATCCGGTTATTTTTATAAATTCATTAGTAAGGAAATGCTCCAATTGTCATCCAATTTTCTCACTTTTAATTTCCAAAGAAGCGAAAGACTTAAGGTTCAGTGTTAATGTTTTCGAGATAATTTGTACTTCTATTGTTCTATTCAATCTATGCAATTAAGGTTAAAACATATATTTGAAGATTGTCAGCGCATTTTAATTCTGCTTAGAGCGGCAAACGGACAAGATGAGTTGAATTTGGGTGGTTCAATATGGGTTAAGTTAATAAATGGAATATGGTTTAACCCAATCCAAAATATATGTAGGCTAAGACGAGATTGGTCAAGATAGGCTAAACGATAGATCATAGTCCGACCCACCCAACTTGACACATACTTTAGAATCGTACTCGTCTTGCATAAACAAATCTTTTATTTTTTTATAACAACCCGACCGGTCGTTTTGATCTCTAGCGCATCGTTCAGCGGTTTGAGGCCTTGAGCAGCTTCACTTCATATATTTTGACTTGTACGCATAGTTGGAATCGAATTTTAGAAAGTTTAGAGTTGATTCTGATAAAATTTTCTTGATTCGGAAGCTTTAAGTTGGAAGAGTTGACAAAGGTTTGACTCTTCAGTAAATGACGTCGAAATCGATTTTAAAGGTTCCAATAGGTTCATATAATGATTTCAGACTTGGGTGTATGTTCAGGTTGAGTATCGGGTGGCCCAGAAGAATTTCGACGCTTAATATCTAAAGTTGGCATTTCCAAGATTTCCTAAGTTTAGTTTGAAGAAGATTTTGGTGTTATTGATGTCAGTTTGGTGTTCCGGGCTTTGGAATATGTTCGTATCGTGATTTATGACTTGTATGTAAAGTTTGGTGCCACTCCAGAATATTTGAGTATGAATTGGATGCACTCGTCAAAGTTTGAATATTGGAAAAGTTGAAAGAAAGTTTCGATTGACGATTAATAGTTTTTATGTTAATTGGTGTGATTCAAGGCCCGAGCAGGTTTTTGTCATGTATTGGGACTTGTTGGTATAATCGGACGGGCTCTCGGAGTCCTCGTGTGTATTTTGGAGGGGCTACAAGTTATTTTGCCATGTTGAGTTGCTATTTTCTAAGGTCTGGTGTGTTCTTCTTTGCATTTGTGAAGAAAGGGCCGCGATCGCGAAGGTTTGTGGGGGTGTTTGGCCATTTGTTCATCGCGTTCGCATTTAAGGGTGCACGTTCGCGAAGCCTTGGAGGAGGCAGTGCTACGCAATCACGAGTGCAATTACGTGATCGCGTAGAAATGCAACCAGGAGGTAGGCACCGGGAAATTGTTCTACGCATTCGCGTGTTTGGCATCGTGTTCAAAAAAGGACAAAGTAGTTGGTCACTCTGTTCGCAACTAGTGCATCACTTTGGTGAAAGGGAGTTTTTGAGCTGAAACAGGATATTTGTTCTTCGCGATCTCGAGGGTAAGACCGCGTTCGTAGAAAAGGTCGTGCCTGGCAGAATTGTTTTTAAAGCGGATTTTGGCTCATTTTCATCTCATTTTCTTCCATGGGAGCCAACTTATGAGCAATTTTGGAGCACTATTTTAATCATCAATTACGAGGTATAAGTGATTTCTACATGGGTCAAATATGCGAATTTAGGCTTGTAAATTCAAGAATTTAAGCGAAAAGTATGGGATTTTTAGTTGAAGACGTAGAATTGAGATTTTGGATTCGTAGCATGAAATTGGATGCAAAATTTAAAATAAATTATACATTTAAATTCATGGTGCTAGAGGTAATGATTGCCTTCAAGAATCTTCCAAAAATTGGGCACGTGGGCCCAATGATTGACTTCGTTGACTTTCTAAGCGGAGTTGAGAATTGTTATAACTTGTTAAATTATATGAATTCGATTATATTCTGATTGATTTTCACATTGTTCGACTAGTTTCAGATTGTTTGATTTTGAATTGAGGAGTTAAAGAGGCATCAGAGCCGGTCATGGAACTTCGGAGCGAGGTAAGTCTTCTACCTAACCACGTGAGGAAAAAACTACCCCCTAAGTAATGCAATTGCTATTTGCAACTAGTTATGGGTGTTATATATGTACGAGGTGATGGTAGTCCATACGTAGCTAAAGCATATTTATGTCCAATTAGACATAGGATTCTATCATGCTATATTTGAATTATTTGAAATACGTTTTCTAGCTTAAATAATTGAATTCATAATTTAAATTGATATATATAGGCCATACTTTATCACCTTCATTGTCGGCCAATTATTTGAGAAACGGTGAAGGTTTATAAATTTATGCTCATATACCTGTATTATAAGCACGTGCCTAGTAATTCGATCAGTTCCTTTATTTCTTATGGAGCGGGCCGACACCTCGACAGTATATTGAGATCCATCTCTGGTTCGTGCCGATCGATCCCTCGGCAGTGTACACACCACTCTGGATCGAGCCGTATGACCACGATATAATCGTGTGTATTATCGCTAGGAGTCCAAAAAATTGTGAGATGCCCTTTTTATTCACACTTGACATTTATGTGGTATTCCTTATCCATTTGAGACTACCTTTGATATTTCTGATATGATAAGATAACATATGATCTTCGTGAGATTTATATTGCCAAATTAAATGTTGGAGGATTATATTAGTTACCGGTTTACCTCATTATTACTGTTGTGATTCATACCTGCTTATGACTTAGCATACAGCTTTGTTGGATCTCTAGTATATATCGATGTTGATCCCTCGTTACTAATTTTTCGGGGTCAGGATCTGACATGCTCATTTGTGATCATCTTGGTGTGTAGGCGTAGCTGCTGAGCAGAGTTTATGGTGAGTTGTATATTAGGCTATGTATCGCACCCCATAGATTCCCTATCGTACTATTACTTTATTTTGTCTTATTTACATTCCACGCAGATGTTATTTTATTATTGTCCTCCTTAGTAAATATTCATACACTTGTGACATTGGATTTTAGGATATTCTACTTGATGGTTAGGAATTTGTATATTATTATCACCTTTTGTTTCTTTTATAAACTACATATTATGTACGTACCCATAATTTTAAAGGTATAAATTCTCTTACTTAATAAAATTTATGATTTTGAAAGTAATAAATACACAATTAATGTGATAATTTACCATTGGCTTGTCTGATGTTTATGTTGGGCGCCATCACGATCTATAGCGAGTTTTGGATCGCGACCCTTTTACCTTTTATAAACCTATGTATGTTCCCTTATTTCATAGCTTTATAATGTATTCATTCCATGCATTGATGATGAATTATAATATATCTAATTAATTTTAGCTAAAAAATACATATGGATTAATCTTATACTCAACTTTTCATGAACTTTTATAACTTTCTAAGACAAAATAAATAATTTTTTTTTGTGAAATGAAAAAAATTAATTCATCTCCAAACAAGTACATCAATTGGAATACAATCAAAGAAAAACTATAAAGCAGCTAACTTTGGCTTCTATCTAGATAAAGAGGTTATAGAGTTCCGGTCTGTCTATCTATATATTCCTTTTATCCATCTTCTATCATTACCCTTTATCCGCTTGTTGAGTATTCACGCCATACTAATTTTACATTCTTCTTTTATTACCTCCCATATTTTATGTGGTCTAGGCACTGAACTCTGCCATAAGGCTTCATTCCTCCCTTTCCAAATATAGTAGTGTGGCGACCAGGCCGGTCATCTTTGGAATTTATGCCTCATTCTCCCCTTTAACTTCTTCCCCTAAGTTCATTTATGCAATTTTGGTTTGCCGGGATATTCGGTAATAGAATTCGGAGTGTTTTGGTACACTTAGTCCCTAAATAAGAGCTTAATTGTTGGAAAATGATCTGTTATCAGAACAGTGTGAAGACAACCTCGGAATGGAAATTCGATGGTTCTGTTAGCTCTATTAGGTAATTTTGGGGTTGGGAGTGTGTTCAGAATGTATTTTGGATGTTCGTACCTCATTTAGGCTAGAAATGTCAAAAGTTAGAATTTTGAAGTTTCCGGTCCAATAGAGAATTTTTTTTATCCGAGGGTTGGAATGGAATTCCGGAAGTTTTTAAGCACCGTCACATTATTTCGGACGTGCATGTAAAATTTGAGGTCAATCGGACGTGTTTTGGTAGGTTTTTGATCGAAAGTGAGTTTGGTTTGAATTGAAAGTTTTTAAGTTCAAATCATTGATTCATTCAGGTTTCCGGCATTGTTTTTGATGGTTTGAGGATTGATACAAGTTTGAATGATGTTATGGGATATGTACGTAGGTTTGGTTGAGGTCCCGGGGGTCTTAGGTGTATTTCGAATGCCCAACGGGGCATTTTTGTGTAGTTAAAAGTTGCAGAAAATCTAATCCAGCTGTTGCAGGATTTTCTTCATTGCGATCGCATACCCATTCATGCGATCGCGTAACACATTCTCTGAGGGGGGAAAACTCCCTTCAATATGATTGCATGACCCTCTATGCGATTGCATAGCTCTGTGTTCACCTACTTCGCGATCATATTACCTTATACGCGTTCACACTGAACGATTTAAGCTGGTGGCTCAGAGATCCATTTCCTCTATGCGATCGCAGGACCCCTTACGTGATCGTATAGGTCTTCCTTTTCCTTGTCCGCGGTCGCAACTCTTTCCATGCATTCGCATCGGTCTAATTCCGGGCTCTAAATTTTTATTCTACGTGATCACAATGCTTTTTATGCGACCGCATTGAACAACAGGCATGGGCAGTTATAAGCTTTTCAAAAACAAAGTTTCTTCCATTTTTACAAAACTCAAGCTAGAGAGCTCGATTCTAGGAGATATTTCGAGGGCTTTTCAGAGGCAACGATTGGGTAATAATTCCTTACTCCTCTATGACAAAAACTCATTAATCTAATTGTAAATTCAACCTTTAGTTTCAGATTTTTGAATAAAAATTGGGGTAAAGTTCTAAGACCTAACTGTGAGGATTTGAAGGGGCATTTGACCTCCAATTTGGGAGATTTTTATATGGTTAGACTCTTAAGAGTGTGAGGTTTCTGAAAATGTAAAAATTATTTGATTATGAGACATTGGCCTGAGGGGCATTTTGGTTATTTTTCCTATTTTTTCCCCTTAGCATTAATTTTAATAGTGGAATTAGTTACTTGCGATGTGATTTACAATATGTAATTGGTTTGAATAGATTTGGGCCACTAGGATTCGGATACTCGTGGCAAGGGAATTGTTTCTTAGAAATTTTTGTGCCGATTCGAGGTAAGTGGCTTGTCTAACCTTGTGTAGAGGACCTCTCCCCTTAGGATTTCTTGACTGCTATTTAAATGCCTTGTGCGCGAGGTGACGAGCGTGCACTTGTGCTAATTATTGAAAATTCACCTTACTTGACTTACTTAGGCTATTTTTCTTCACGTATTTAACTGCTATAAATGCAATTTCACTTGGTTTAGCTTAGGTAAAGCATGTTGGCAACTTATTTGCTCTATTTGACTAAATTGCACTATCCGCTCTTCGTGAATCATGCTAGAATTTGGATTCTAATTGTTGTCTTTACTTAGCATTTTTACATTTATTGGTATGATGGACAACGAGTTTAGTTCCCGGGGGATCCTTTATTATTGATATGATAGACTACAGGTTCAATTCCTGGGAGATCCTCTGTTATTGATATGATAGACTACAGGTTCAATTCCCGAGATATCCTCTGTTATTGATGTGATGGACTGCGGGTTCAATTCCCGGGAGATCCTCTATTATTGATATAATGAACTACGAGTTTAATTCCTTGGAAATCCTCTGTTATTGATATGATGGTCTACAGGTTCAATTCCCGGGAGTTCCTCTGTTATTGGTATGATGGACTACGAGTTTGATTCCCTAGAGATCCTCTAATATCGGTACATGGAATACGAGTTCGAATCCAGGGAGATCCCCAGACATTTGCAAAAATGGACTACGGGTTCAATGCCCGGAGCTCCATATGAAATCCTAATATTGAGTGATACTTGGTTTTGCTATTTTCTTTATGTAGTTTTATGGTCGTTGACTTGCAGCTTCAATCTTGTACATTGTTGTTTTCCTGCTTATTTTCCTGCCTTACATTATTCATTACTGTTGTTATGTTTATTCTCAGTAGGCCCCTAACCTTCCTCGATACTACTCAACCGAGGTTAGGCTTGACACTTACTTAGTACCGCTGTGGTATACCCATGCCTCTTCTGTGCATGTTTTTCATGTGCAAATTCAGGTACTTCTGGTCGAGCGCACTATCACTAATTTCAGAGCTATACTCGAAGACTTGAGGTATGCATCTTCCACGTCCGCAGATCTGAAGAGTCTCCTTCTACTCTACCTTTTAGTTAGCAGTTCCATTTCATGTATTCAGTTATGGTAGACATTTCCAGATATTAGAGCTGTATGTTATGTTTTTACCCTTAGCCTATGTTTCCCGTGAGTTTCTGGGTCTTGGAGGTAGTTACAGTATTTTGAGTTGAAGTGTATGTGCTAGGCAGCACTCTATACATTTTCCTATGTTATTCAGTATTGGTTTTTTGTTTTCGTCAAGGTTGTTAAATTTCTGCAATGTGTTAGGCTTACCTAGTCGAGAAGACTGGGTGTCATCATGACATGTTCACGATTGGTGAGTTAGGGTCATGACAAGTTGGTATCAGAGATTTAGGTTCATAGGTGTCATGGGACACAGACCGGTTATTTTGAGTCTCGATGATCGGTACGGAGATGTCTGTACTTATCTACGGGAGGCTATGTAACTGTTTAGGAGCGATATTCACTTAATTGAATTCCTTGCCGTTCTATATTTTGTGCGTCGATTCTAAACTTTTGTATTCTATTCTATCAAAGATGGCGAGGACATGCACGACCCGGGACGATCAGAGACCCACGCCCCCTCCTGCAGCTGCTAGAGGCAGGGGCCAGGCCAGGAGTCGTTGACGCTCGTGGGGTGCAGCCAGAGCACCTGCGCGAGCGGACGCCGAGGTACCACCAATGGATCCAGTCAGGACTCAAGCACCTTACACCCCCATAGCCACCACTACTCCAGCGGTCCAGGAAGTATAGGCGTAGTTTATGAGCATGTATACTACGCTGCCACAGGCAAGATTTCTTCCCCTTCCTACAGCCACGTCCCAGGCCGGGGGAGGAGCCTAGACTCCCGCAGCCGACACTCAATAGTAGAGGGTGCATACGGGATATATTCCAGATATTAACCCTGCCGAGCTTGCAGTACTAGCTCAGCCCGAGTCTGAGGCACCTGCTTCATAGGAGATTGGAGCGGTTCAAGAAGTATGGCCCTCCTATTTTCAGCGGGCTAGCTACAAATGATCATTCGGGGTTCTTAGAGGATTGTCACCGCATCTTTCTCACAATGGGTATTACTTTCTCGAGCGGGGTTTCTTTCTCATCTTGTCATCTTCAAGGAGCCGCCTATGACTGGTGGCACACCTTTGAGTTTGACAGTCCGGATGAGGCTTCCTCCCTGACTTGGACTCAATTTTTAGATATGTTTAAGAGGGTGTTTTTTCCCAAGAGCCTTCGAAGTGCATGGCACGCAGAGTTTGAGCATTTGCGAAAGTGCCCTATGATTGTCTCTAAGTATGCCATCTGTTATACTAGGTTTGCCACGCATCCGCCTACTTTGGTGGCTACTGTTCGTGAGAGGGTTCGCCGGTTTATCGAGGGTCTTATTCCTTCCCTCAAGTCTACCATGGTGCGAGAGTTGGAGAGGGATATACCATATCAATAGGTAGCGAGCATAGCCAGGAGGATAGAGGGTATGCATGACAGAGAACGAGAGGAAAGAGAGGCCAAGATGTCTTGAGAGTTGGGTCATTACTTTAGTACCTGTACTTCAAGAGCAGGACGTCATGGTAGGGTCTATATGGATCGCCCAGTTCACTCAGCTCTTCCTTTATCCAGTTGTACTCCTGCTCCTCCGAGATCGTAGGAGCCTTATTATGCACCTTCAGTTTCCAGTGCACCTCCTGCGCGGGATACTCCCAGATATTAGTCTAGCTAGGGTGAGCCCTGTAAGTCATAGCCATCGCGCCCTCCCAGAGCTTGTTATGAGTGCGGGATACCCGACAAATGGTTAGAGAGTGCCCCAGACATGGGAGGGGTGGGTCCTTCTCAGGCTCCACGGCCTCAACATGCTCCACAGGGTCAGTAGGCCATTGTTCCAGCTCCAGCCGCCACTCTACCTTCCCAGCCAGCTAAGGGCGGGGATGGGGGAGATAGAGGTCGCCCTCGAGAAAGGGGCCGGGCCAAATTTTATGCTATTCCTGATCGTGCCGTAGATGTCGCCTCCGATTCTGTCATCACCTTATTATATTGGTTTGTCACAGAGGGTCATCGATTCTATTCGATCCAGGTTCTACTTATTCTCACGTAACATCTTATTTTGCTCCACATTTGGATACAGCCCGAGAGACCCTGAGCTCTCCTGTTTATATTTCTACTCCCGTGGGAGATTCCCTTGTTGTGGACCGCGTATAACTATAATGTTTGGTTACTATTTGTGGTTATGAGACTAGGGCAGATCTTTTATTACTTGATATGGTTGATTTTGATATTATCTTGGGCATGGACTAGTTTTCACCCTAGTATGCTATTCTTGATGGTCACGCTAAGACCGTGATGCTGGCTATGCCAGCTATTCCATGTATTGAGTGGAGTGGTACTTTTTATCACACTCCAAGCTAAGTTATATCTTTTCTTAAAGCTCAGCGTATGGTTGAGAATGGGTGCGCCGCGTATTTAACTTATGTGAGAGATGTCCGTGTTGATACCCCTTCTGTTGACTCTGTTCGAGTAGTACGAGATTTCCCCAATGTGTTTCCAGCTGATCTTCCGGGCATGCTGCCCGATCGGGACATTGATTTTAGTATTGATTTGTTGTTGGTCACTCAGCCAATATCCATTCCTCCTTACCATATGGCTCCTCCTGAGTTGAAGGAGTTGAAGGATCAGTTACAGGAATTGCTTGATAAGGGTTTTATTCGACCTAGTATTTCACCGTGGTGTTCTCATGTCTTGTTCGTAAAGAAAAAGGATGGTTCTATGCGCATGTGTATTGATTATCGTCAGTTGAACAAAGGTACAGTGAAAACACCGATATCCCTTGCCTCGTATTGAAGATCTATTTGACCAGCTTCATGCGGAGAGGTGTTTTCTAAGATTGATTTGTGTTCAAGTTATCACCAGCCAATGATTCGGGAGCCGGATATCCCGGAGACTTTTTTCAGGACTAGGTGTGGTCATTCCGCGTTCCTTGTCATGTCATTTGGGCTAACCAATTCCCCAACATCTTTTATGCATTTGATGCACAGTGTATTCAGGCCCTATCTCGACTTGTTTGTCATTGTTTTCATAGATGATATTCTTGTATGCTCCAGGAGTCGGGAAGATCATGAGCAGCAAATGAGGACAGTGCTTCAAACCCTGAGGTAAAAGAAATTATATGCAAAATTCTCAAAATGTGAGTTTGGTTGAGTTCCATTGTGTTCCTAAGCCACGTGGTGTCATGTGAGGTCATTCGAGTAGATTCGAAGAAAGTGGAGACCGTGCAGAGTTGGCCCAGGCCCTCCTCAGCTACAGAGATCCGGAGTTTCCTTATACTGACGGGGCATTACTGGCGTTTTGTGGAGGGATTATCATCGATTGCAGCCCCTATGACTATATTGACCTAGAAGGGTGTTCCTTTTCAGTGGTCAGACGGGTGTGAGGCGAGCTTCCAAAAGCTCAAGACAGCTTTGACTTCAGCACTTACTCTAATTTTTCCTATTGGTTTAGGGTCCTATATGGTTTATTGTGATGCCTCACGAGTCGGACTTGGAGCGGTGTTGATGCAGGACAGTAGGGTGTTTGCCTATGCGTTTAGACAGTTGAAGGTACATCAAAAGATCTATCATGTCCATGACCTTGAGATAGCTTCTATTGTTCATGCCTTAATGATCTGGCATCATTATTTGTATGACGTGCCTTGTGAGATGTATACGGATCGTCAGAATTTGCAGCACTTGTTCAACCAGAAGGATATGAACTTACGCCAGAGAAGATGGTTGGAGCTAGTGATTGATTATGATATCACTATTCTTTATCACCCGGGCAAGGCCAATGTGGTAGTCGATGCCATGAGTCGTCGGGCGAAGAGTTTGGAGAGTTTGGCATATTTACCACCTTTTGAGAGACATATGGCAATGGATGTTCATGCTTTAGCCAGTCACTTCGTGAGATTGGACCTTTTGGAGCCTAGTCGGGTTCTAGCATGTGTTGTTTCTCGGTCATTATTGTTTGATCGTAATAGGGAGCGGCAGTATGATGACCTTCATTTACTTGTCCTCAGGGACACAATTCAGCATGGCGATGCTAGGGATGTGACTATTGGAGATGATGGTGTATTGAGGATGCATGGTCGGATCTGTGTACCCAGTGTTGATGATATTCGGGAGTTGATATTGATTGACGCCCATGGCTCGCGGTACTCCATCCATCCGGGTGCCGCGAAGATGTATCAGGATCTGAGGTAACATTAATGGTGGAGTCGGATGAAGAAGAACATAATGGAATTTTTAGCTAGATGCTTCAATTGTTAGCACGTAAAGGCTGAGCACCAGAGACCATGAGGGTTACTCCAGCAGATGGAGATTCCGGAGTGAAAATGGGAGAAGATCACTATGGATTTTGTGACTAGTCTCCCTCTAACGGCAAGGAAATTTGATTCTATTTGAGTTGTTGTGGATCGGCTGACCAAGTCCGCTCATTTAGTTCCAGTGTTTACTTCATACTCGACAGAGCGGTTAGCCGGGATTTATGTTAGGGAGATTGACCGTCTGCACGGCATTCCAGTTTCTATCATCTCAGATAGGGGTTTAGTGTTTACATCATGGTTCTGGAGAGACGTCCAGCACGAGTTGGGTACCTAGGTGACTATGAGTACAACTTTTCACCCTCAGATGGACAGACAGTCCGAGTGCACAATTCAGATTCTTGACTATATTCTCTGTGCGTGCGTGATTGAGTTTAGAGGGTATTGGAATCAGTTCTTTCTATTGGCTGAGTTTGCGTACAACGAGAGTTATCAGTCCAGTATACAGATGGAGCTTTATAAGGCCTTATATGGTACGAAATGCAGATCCCTGGTGGGTTGGTTCGAGCTGGGTGAGGACAGGCTATTGGGAACTGATTTGGTTCGGGATGCAGTCGAAAAGGTTAAGGTGATTCAGGATAGGCTCCGTACAGCCCAGTCCAGACAGAAGAGTTACGCGGACCTGAAGGTTCGTGATGTTTCTTTTATGGTTGGTGAGCGGGTTTTGCTTCAAGTCTCTCCTATGAAAGGCGTCATGAGGTTTGGAAAGAAAGGGAAGTTGAGTCCGAGGATCCTTTTGATATTTTGAAACAGGTTGGGAAGGTTTCTTATGAGCTTGCTTTACCTCCCAGTTTGGCTGGGGTTCATCCGGTATTTCATGTTTCGATGCTTCGGAGGTATCACCATGACCCGTCTCACGTGTTGGAGTTCACTTGAGTCCAGCTTGACAATGATTTTTCCTATGTTGAGGAGCCAGTGTCAATATTAGACAGGCAGGTCCGAAAGCTCAGGTCAAAGGATATAGCTTCAGTAAAGGTTCAGTGGCAGGGTCAGCCGGTCAAGGAGGAAACCTGCGAGACCGAGCGAGATACGAGCTGTCGATACCCTCATCTTTTTGCTACTTCTGGTATGTTCTCTATGCTCGTTAGAGGACGAACAAATTTTTAAGTGTAGGAGGGTATGACGACCCGGGCGTTCATCTTTGGAATTTATGCCTTGTTCCCCTCTTTATCTGCTTCCCCTAAGTCCATTTCTGCTATTTTTGGTTTGTCGGGACATTCAGTAATAGAATTCGGAATGTTTTTGGACACTTAGTCCTTAAATGAGAGCTTAAGTACTGGAAAATGGTCCGTAACTAGAAAAGTGTCAAGATAACCTCGGAATGAAAATCTGATGGTTGCGTTAGGTGATTTCGGGGTTGGGAGCATGTTCGGAATATATTTTAGATATTCATAGCTCATTTAGGCTAGAAATGAAGAAAGTTAGAATTTTGAAGTTTCCGGAATATAGTGAATTTTTTTATTCGAGGTTGGAACGGGATTCCGAAAGGTTTTGTAGCATCGTCTTGTCATTTGGGATGTGCGTGCGAAATTTCAGGTCAATCGGACGTGTTTTGGTTAGATTTTTTATCGAAAGCGAGTTTAGTTCGAATTGGATGTTTCTAAGTTCAAATCATTGACTAATACAATACGTTTGGCTTAGGTCCTGGGAGCCTCAGGTTTGTTTTGGATGCCTAACAGAGCAATTTTGTGATCCAGCTGTTGTAGACCTTTCTTCATTTGTGAGCAAGTAATACTAAAAGTTGCAGAAAATCTGATCCAGCTGTTGCAGACCTTTCTTCATTGCGATCGCATACCCACTCATGCGATCGCGTAGCACATTCTCCGAGGGGGGAGAACTTCCTTCAATGCAATCGTATGACCCTCTATGCGATCGCATAGCTCTGTCTTCCCCTACTTCGCTATCGCGTTACCTTATACGCGTTCACATTGAACGATTTGAGTTGGTGGCTCCGAGATCCATTGCCTCTATATGATCGCAGGACCCCTTACGCTATCGCATAGGTCTACCTTTTCCTTGTCCGCGATCGCAACCCCTCCCTGTGTTTGCATATGTCTAATTCTGGGCCCTAAATTTTTACTCTACGCGATTGCAATGCTTTTCATGCTATCACATAGAACTACGGGCCTGGACAGTTATAAACTTTTCAAACACGATGTTTCTTCCATTTTTACGAAAATTCAAGCTAGAGAGTTCGGTTTTGGAAGCTTTTTCGAGTAATGTTTAGAGGCAATGATTGGGTAATGATTCCTTACTCCTCTATGACTAAAACGCATTAAACCAATCGTGAATTAAACCTTCAATTTTTGATTTTTTAATGAAAATTGGGGTAAAGTTCTAAGACCTAATTGTGAGGATTTGAAGGGGCATTTGACCTCCAATTTGGGAGATTTTTATATGATTAAACTCGTAAGAGTACGAGGTTTCTGAAAATGTGAAAGGTATTTGACTCTAAGACGTTTGCCTGGGGGACATTGTGGTCATTTTACCTATTTTGTGCCTTAGCTTTAATTTTAATAGTGGAATTAGTTAGTTGCGACGTTATTTACAATATGTAATTGGTTTGAATAGATTTGGGCCACTCGGAGTCAGATACTCGTGGGAAGGGCGTTGTTTCTTAGCGATTTTTGTACTGGTTGGAGGTAAGTGGCTTGTCTAACCTTGTGTGGGGGACCTCTCCCCTTAGGATTTCTTGAATGTTGTTTAAATGCCTTGTGCGCGAGGTGACAAGCATGTACTTGTGCTAATTATTAAAAATTCACCTTACTCTACTTACTTAGACTGTGTTTCTTCACGTATTTAACTGCTACAAATGCAATTTTACTTGTTTTAGTTTCGGGAAAGCATGTTAGCAACTTATTTGCTCTATTTGAATAAATTGCACTATCTGCTCTTCGTGAATCATGCTAGAATTTAGATTCTACCTGTTGTCTTTACTTAGTATTTGTACATTTTTTTGAATTGTCTTGTTGTATTTATGATTGGGACAACAGATTCAATTCCCGGGAGATCCTTTGTTATTGGTATGATGGACTATGGGTTTAGTTCACGGGGATCCTCTATTAATTGTATGATGAACTACTAGTCCAATTCCTAGGAGAGCCTTTGTTATTTATTTGATGGACTACAGGTCCAATTCCTGGGAGATCCTCTGTTATTGATATGATGGACTACACTTTCAATTCTCGGAGGATCGTCTATCACTGATATGATGGGCTACGGGTTCAATTCCTGGGAGATCCTCCATATTGGTATGATGGACTACGGGTTCTATTCCCAGGAGATCTTCAAATATTGGTATCATGGACTAGGGGTTCGATTCCCCGGAGATCCTTAGACATTGGCAGAAATGGACTGCAGGTTCAATTCCCGGAGCTACATATGGCATCCTGATATTGAGTGATACTTGGTTATGTTATTTTCTTTACTTAGTTTTACTGTCGTTGGCTTGCAGCTTCCATCTTGTACATTGTTGTTTTCTTGCTTCTTTTCCTGCCTTACATTATCCATTGTTGTTGTTATGTTTATTCTCAGTAGGCCCCTAACCTTCCTCGATACTACTCAACCGAGGTTAGGCTTGACACTTACTTAGTACCGCTGTGGTATACCCATGCCTCTTCTGTGCATGTTTTTCATGTGCAAATTCAGGTACTTCTAGTCAAGCGCACTATCACTAATTTCAGAGCTATACTCGAAGACTTGAGGTATGCATCTTCCACGTCCGCAGATCCGAAGAGTCTTCTTCTACTCTACCTTTTAGTTAGCAGTTCCATCTCATGTATTAAGTTGTGGTGGATATTTTCGGCTACTAGAGCTGTATGTTATGTTTTTTCTCTTAGCCTGTGTTGCCCGTGGGTTTTCGGGTCTTGGAGGTTGTCACTGTATTTTGAGTTGAAGTGTATATGCCAGGAGGCACTCTATACATTTTCTTATGTTATTCAGTATTTGTTTATTATTTTTGTAAAGGTTGTTAAATTTCCGCAATGTGTTAGGCTTACCTAGTCGCGAAGACTGGGTGCCGTCATGACAGGTTCACAATTTGTGAACTAGGGTCTTGACAGGTAGTTAGTTTCTGTTAATGCTGCAAATGTAAATTCTCTACTCATTTAGCCAACCATTTTCCTTTCTCCTCTTTTCCACATCTGCTTCCTTTCCACATTTGTAACTCTTATCTTTAGCCACTCCACTATTATAGTTATGCATCTTCTTGAGAACAGACATTCATAGAATAGATGCTCAATAGTCTCTTTTTCATCTCCACATAAAACACATAAGCCATATGTATTCATCCCTCTGCGGCCCATCCTATCCATTGGAAGTAGCTTCTTCTGCATAGTCATCCAGCGTATGAAGCTATGTTTTGGCATGTTTTGTTTGCTCTAGACCCATCCTCCCTATTGGCATTTGTCTAGAGACCCTCTAAGCCATTCATATCCCTTTTGTATAGTATACTTTCCTGTATTTGACTTTCATCCCCGGTTTACATAGCCTTCTGTCAATTTATCTCTAATGTGATAAATTTTCTTCTAATACCGGCTACTGTCATTTGCTACTATATACTACCACCAATCTACAACTTTGAGGTAGATATGGTTGATCCATTTAACCTATAGTGTATTGGGCTTATAAGTTATGTCCCACACTTACGTTTCTATTGCAGTTCCATTCTAGGCTACATAGTACTTTATCCCACTTCTTCCTTCTTATTTCGGTCAGCATACAATGTCATAAACTACTAAAGGTACTCTATTTGTTTCCACCGTACCATTCCATAAATCGTTTCTTCACGATGTTGTGATATTTTTAAGGATTGCGTTGGCTAGTATGAAAATTGAAGCCCTGTATGTATAGATGTGCATCAAAACTGCATTTATCATTTGCACTCGACCTGCATATGATAGATTCCTTGAACTCAAACTGTTTATTCTGATGAACATATTATCTACTAGTGCTTGAGAATACATTTTAGAGAGTTTTTTTTTATGAAATTAGGACTCCTAAATATTTTAATGGAAGTATGCCCTGGCTATACCCTATTATTTCACATAGGTCTGCTATTTCCTATGCTTCCATATTCACAGCAAAGACGTTCGACTTCCCTGCATTTGTAGTTAGTCTAGAAGAATTGGAGAATGCTTGTAATCCTCTCAACATTAGCATCACAGAATGAATCTCCCTTTTACATATAAGTAGTTCATCATCCGCAAAGCATACGTGATTAAGCTGCAGACTTCTACACTTAGTATGAAACCTAAACCCCTTCTACTTTGTCACAAGCTCATAATCCTTGAAAATTATCCATACATATTACAAATAGTAAATGAGATATGGGGTCTCGTTGTCTCAAATCCCTTTTCCCTTTTATGTTCCCATAGAGTCCACCATTTATAGCCATTGTGTATTGAGGGGTTCATATGCACTCCATGATCCATCTAATGAATTTCATAGGGAAGTTTAGATCATGTAACATTTATTTTACAAATTCCCACTCTATCGAATCATGCGCCTTCTTAATATCTATTTTAATCAAACATCTTTTTTTTTTGCAACTTTCCTTTTGTACAGTCTAACTAAGTTTTCATATATTAGTATATTTTGCATAATTGTTCTCTCTACTACAATAGTACTCTAGTACTATGATATTATGTCTGGTTGGTTGAGCTTTAACCAAGTACATAACATTTTAGATATTACATTGTACATCGTATTGCAACAAGCAATTGCTCAATAATACCCAACTGTCTCTACATGATTGCTTTTAGGAATCATTGTAATTAATGTTCTATTGATTGTCTCTAGCAACTTCCTTGATGAAAAAAACTCGAGCACTACCTCCTTAAGGTCTTTACCAGTTACATCCCAACTATCCTTAAAGAATTTGCTCTTATACCCATCTAAACTTGAAGCTTTTTCTCCATCTATTTGACATAATGATTGATTGGCTTTCTTTTCTTTAACGTCTTCTGTCAATAATTGTCTTTGTTCCTCTGTTACCATCTTGCCCTTCCTTACGAGTGTCCTACAAACATGCTCTCTAGTAGCTGTAGTAGATCCTAGTTAACTTAAATAGACTTCCACAAAGGCATCTACTATCCCATCTATAAGAGTCACCACATTGCCCGTCGAGTCCTTGATTGATAGTATTCTATTAGAATTCCTTCTTGCCTTCATGTAGCTATAAAAGTACTTATTATTTTGGTCACCTTATTTCAGCCATTGTATTTTACTCTTCTGTCTAAGTAACGGGTCCATTGCTTCAGTGTATCTTCTATAACTCGTTGCTAATTCATGCTCCCTTTCAATAAGACAAATGCTCGTGGGGTTCTGTTGCATTTGCTTCTAACATTCCTCAAGATCCATCTTAACTTGATCTGTGTTCCATTATATATTACTAAATTTTGTTCTATTTAGTTGTTTTAGTACCCTTTACAATTTTTTCAGCTTTCCCGCAATTTAATACATTTTGGTCCTAGTGATTCCAGTATTCCAGCTATTATCCATCTTCCCCTTAAAATCTCGATCCATGCTCCACATGTTGAAGTATTTAAAATATCGGTTAATCTTCTGCTTCCTATTTTTCCAACTAATGATAGCTGGACTATGATCAAACAGCCCCACATTCATATAATGCATTGTTGAAGTAGGTAACAATGATAGCCAATCAAATTCACCAATACTCAATCGATTTTACTCATTACTCTATCTTCACCACTTTTTTTATTATTCCACTTATAGAAAGCACCAGTTCTCTTGAGCTCTTGCGGTCTACATATATCCACACATTGCCTGAATTCTCTTGTTTATCCATTGTCAGAGTACGTTTTCTTTCATCTTTATTCAACACATTATTGAAGTCACCCATCACTACCTATGGTCCCTAAGTATTCATGTATATATCTTCTATCTCTTCCATAGATTTCTCCTTAGAGCTATATCATTGTATGCATATATCATGGTTACATTGATTGTCACCCCTGTTCCTCTATGTTTAATTGCACTATGAATTAGCTTATTTGTAGTTCTTAATATATCCACCTCAAAAATCATTGATTTTCATAGTAACAAAATTCTTCCCCTAGGAAGCTGTGATAAATTTGTTATAAATGACCAACCCTTATAAAGATTAAGAGAAGTGGTAACCTTTTGATCTTTTAATCTTTGTTTCTAGGAAACCAAACAAGCTAGCTCCACTATTATGCATAAACATATGTATTTCTCTATGTTTATCGAGAATGTATAGTCCCCTTACATTCTAGAATATTATCTTATCCATTAGGCAGGGGTTTACCCTACCCCACTTCACGTCCTAGACCCGTCTCCACTACCTCTCCCTCAGGGCAGAAAGAGCTAGCTTTATTTAGCCTCAACTCCTCAATACCTCCTTCTTTGTTATGTACCTCAAATGCTTTTCTTGTTGTTAAAGCATCAGGATTATTCTGTTGTTTCTCTACCCCTTTCTCACTGGCTTTCTTTACGCCCATTTATTCTCCTTATTCTGAACTGAACCTTCTATTGTTTTCTCCCCCTGTTCCAGCTACTTCCTTCTTGTTTATGCTTCTTCTTTATGCAGTTTCCTGCAATCTTGTAACTCTTGTCAAAATTTTTACAATTTGAACATAATCTTGGCTTCCCTTCATAATATATCTCTTGTTTCACTATTTTCCCCACTTCGTTATCAAACATTACATGCTTAGGATATTGCTAATTCATTGACACTTCAACAAGCACCCTAGAAAATGCTAGTCTCTCCTTATTTGTGGTAGCTCTGTCCGCTTTTAATGGCTTCCCAATCAGTCCTGATATTTTAGTTAGGGCATTCTTACCCCAGTACTTGATATCCAAACCCTTCAGCCTTATCCATATTGGAATTCTATCCACAATTTCCTTACTAACGTCCATATCTGCATCCCAAGGCTTTACTACAATAGGCTTTTTGTGAAACATCTGAACTTCGTTTTCTATAACTTTCATTCGACTTTCAATTGTGTGAAACCTTATCAGGATGGGACGACCCAAAGGGTTATCACCTGTTTTATCTCTATTCCGTGCTTCTGAGGCCTTGAAAGACCTATTTTTACTTGCCTCAATTTGCGTGCGCAATTTATGCGCGAAGCAAGAAAGATTATACGTTAAAATCTGTAAAAATTGCTAAAATATGGCTTTAAAATAATTAAAGTTGACTTTGGTCAACATTTTGGGTAAACAGAACCGGACCTGTGATTTGACAGTCCATGAGAGTCCGTGGAAAAATATGGGACTCCGGTGTATGCCCTGGAATCGAATTCCCATGTCTCGAGCCCGAGAAATGAATTTTTCAAGGAAATTATTTTTCTAAAATTTATATGGAAATTTGAAAGTAAAATTGATTAGAAAGTATTGGTATCAAGCCCGTATTTTTGTTCCGGTGCTTAGTACAGGTCTTATATGTGGTTGAAGCACTTATTGTGAAATTTTCTAGATATTGGACGTCATTTGACATGTTTCGGACTTAAATATATAAAATTAAAGTTTATGAAGTTTGATGAAAACGTGATAATTTTGAGGTTTGATTCCTCATTTTTTATATTATTTTAGCGATTTGATCGCACGGTTAAGTTCATAGGATGTTATTGAGTTATTATTTGTCTATGGTTAGGAGTCCCTAAGGCTCGAGAGTGTTTTAGAGGTATTTCGGGGTGTTTTGAATTTAGAAAAGTATCAAATTTTCTGCAATTTTTTCACACGCTTTTTCCTCTTCTTGATCGCGGCCTTCACTTCGTGTCCGCACTGCCTGTGGTGTCCCTTTCTTCGCTTTCGCAAATTAGTCCCCGCGTTTGTGTAGTTGAACCCCCCTTCATCGCATTGCGTGTCCAATCACGCGTTCACGTATAGCCTATTCCTGGACTCCATTGGTTTAATCTACATGTTCGCGGCCCCCTCTCTCGCGAACGTGATGCTTGCCAGTACCTTTCATCGCGAACACGACTCACCTTTCACAAACGCATAGGGCAGTTTTGCCCATTCATTTTAAGTCTTCAAAATCATAGCACTGACAGTTTTTTATTCATATTTCACACAAGCTATCTTCTTCCCCAAGCTCTAGGAATCCATTGAGCCCCTATTCTTCAAGACCACTTGGGTTAGTAAATCCCCACTCAATTTATTTATTTTTCTTCATTAATTAGTGAGTTTTTTAGCTTAAATCATGTAATCTAGGGTTGAAATTGGGGGAAAAGGGGAGAGTTAGGGCTTTTCAATTTTTTTCGATTTAGACCTCATATTAGGGTCGTAATTGAAAACAAATTATATATTCGGCTCGTGGGGGAATTGGTGTTATGAAATTGGTTCGAGACTCATGTTTTGACCAAGCGGGACCGGGGTCGATTGTGGAATTTTTGGAAGAAAGGTTGGGAATCTATATTTAGGCATTGGGTTTGATTTTTTTTAGATATTATTGATATTTAAAGTCGTTAGTTCATATATTTTGTTGAGTTGGAGCCGAATTCGAGGGGGAAAAAGGTCGTCGTGTATTAATTTAGCCGTGGAAGTTGAGGTAAGTATTTGGTCTAACTTTGGCTTGATGGAATATGAGTAGAGTCTAATTTTCTAATTGTTAGTTGTCGAGTACGGTATATAGGCAATGTGACGAATATCTATACACTGGTGTCAAGCATGAACGTGTGTCCTTATATTGTTTTTATCCTGAATTTGTGTGATTTTTCCATGCGTATTTGATTATTTCTATATACTGTAAAGAGCATGAGGAAGAGATTATGATTATGAAACTACGTGGAGCATTGGCTCGAGTTGTGTTACGAACTAAGAAGGTCTGTGATATGAAATAACTCTTTGGAGCGATGGTTCGAATGATAATGTGAATTGTAAAGTGAGATGTTCATGAAAGAGGAAGAGTTGATGGTTATTCCCTTGCTGGGATATTTTATTGGTTTTGGTTATTTTTCTCTCTTGCCAGGTTTAGTTTTGTTGTTATATTCCCGGCATTTCTCTTTACTAGTTGTTACTCCTTTATCCCTAGTTTTTTGTTGTTGTATGGGTGAGGTTTTATTATATATACATGTGGATCGGGTTGCATGCCGCAACAACACTAAGTAATATGGGTCAAGTTGCACGCTGCAACAATACTATAAAAATGTTGATCGGGTTGCCCGCCACAACAATGATAATTCTGGATCGTTTGCACGCCGCAACAGTGTTGTTAAGTGACTGGATCGGGTTGCGTGCAGCAACAAATTATAGATTAAATGTGTTATTTCCGGATTTGAGTTTCTGTTGGATGTTCTATCTTTAAATTTAGACTCCTTGTTTATAAATCTTGCCTCCCATAGCATGTTCCCCCTTCTTTTATAAACTGCTCATTTCCTGTTTATTTTTCCGCAATATATGTTTCATAACTACACCGTTTGATCTGGTAGTCTGGTCTACCATTGTCATTACTTCGCCGGGGTTAGGCTAAGAACTTACTAGTATATGGGGTCGGTTGTGTTGATGCAACACTTCTGTGCTCTTTTGAACAGATCACAGAGCCAGAGCAGCCTTTGGACAACAATATTTGATTGGGAGCTAAATTCAGTCCAGAGATTTTGAGGTAGCCTTACTGACGTCCGCATGGCTTGGAGTCTCTTCTATTTTTGTTTTTTTTTAAATGTCCTTCTACCGGAACAGAGTATTGTGGTCGACCGAGTTCATTGTTACTGTGTGGTAGTTTTTGATAGTCTTGATACCCGTGTTGATTTATTGCTCTTAGACATGGTGGATTTCGACGTCATATTAGGGATGGATTGATTGTCCTCGTATCATGCCATCTTGGATTGTCACACCAAGTCCGTGAAATTAGCTTTACCATATTTTACCATTTGGAGTGGAGAGGGACCCCAAGTCACAACACCCGCAGTGTTATTTCATATGTGAAGGCTCGACGCATGGTCGAGATCCGGTTTTAGCTTATCTGGCGTATGTTTGTGATTCTAGTGCAAAGTTCCCTTCTATTGATTTTGTTCCTATTGTTCGGGAGTTCCCCGAGGTTTTCCCTTCAAATGTGCTGGGTATGCTGCCCGATAGGGTATCGACTTTTGCATTGATCTGGATCCGGGCATGCAACCTAGTTCCATTCCTCCGTATGGCATGCCCGCGCCAGAGTTGAAAGAGCTAAAGGATTAGTTGCAGCATTTTCTTGAGAAGGGTTTCATTAGGCTAGTGTATCGTCTTGGGGTGCGCCTGTGTTATATGTGAAGAAAAAGGATGGTTCGATGATGATGTTCATTGATTACGAGAAATTGAACAAAGTTATGATAAAGAATAAGTATCCACTACCGAGGATTGACGATTTGTTCGACCAGCTTCAGGGTGCCAATTTGTTTTCACAGACTTGAGATATGGCTACCATCTGCTTAGGATTAGGGCATCTAATGTCCTTAAGACGACATTCTGCACTTGGTACGGGCATTATGGGTTGCTGGTCATGTCATTTAGGTTGACCAATGCCACAACAACATTTATGGAGTTGATGAACCAAGTGTTCATGCCTTATTTTGACTTGTTTGTGATAGATTTTATTGATGATATTCTGATATACTACCGCAGTTAGGAGGAGCACGAGCAGCACCTCAGAGTGGTTCTTCAAACTCTGAAGGATACCAAGTTATATGCTATGTTTTCAAAGTGCGAGTTCTTGTTGAGTTCAGTTTCATTTCTGGGTCATGTTGTATCAGCATAGGGTATTTAGGTAGACCCTAAGAAGATTGAGGCAGTCAAGAACTAACCTCGACAAGCATCAACTACAGAGATTTGGAGTTTTGTGAAGGGGTTTTCATCTATTGCAGCCCCGATGACCAGATTGACCCAGAAGGGTGCCCAGTTGAGATGGTCGGATGAGTTTGAGGCGAACTTTCAGAAGCTCAAGACATCTCTAACTACAACACCAATATTAGTTTTGCCCACAAGTTCAAAGCCTTATACAGTTTATTGTGATGGTTCCCGTATTGGGCTTGATGCAGTATTGATGCAGGATGACAGAGTCATTAACTATGCTTCAAGGCGGATGAAGATCCACAAGAAGAATTATCCGGTTCATGATATAGAGTTGGCAGTCATTGTTCATGCTTTGAAGATTTTGAGGAATTATTTATATAGTGTGGCGTGTGAGGTGTACACGGATCACAAGTGTCTTCGGTATCTATTCAAGTAGAAGGAGTTGAATTTGAGGCAGAGGAGGAGGTTGGAGTTGTTGAAAGATTATGATGTTACTGTCTTATATCACCCGGGTAAGGCCAATGTGGTGGCTAGTGCATTGAGTAGTAAGTCCGCCAACATGGGTAGTCTAGCTTATATTCCGGTTAGCCAGAGACCGCTTGCTTTGGATGTTCATGCCTTGGCTAATCGATTTGTGAGATTTGATATTTTTGAGCCTAGCAGAGTGTTATCTTGCGCTGTTGCTCGTTGTTCATTATTGGAGCTTATCCATGATCGGTAGTTTGATGAACCCTATTTGTGTGTCCTAAGAGACACGGTGCAGTGTGGAGGTGCCAAGAAGGTGACCTTAGATGATGATGGCGTTGTAAGATTGTAGAGGCGAGTTTGTGTGCCCAATGCTGATAGGATTCGAGAGTTGAACTTAGCGGAGGCTCATAGTTTTAGGTATCCTATACATCCGGGTACTGCGAAGATGTATTACGATCTGAGGCAGCACTATTAGTGGCGCAGAATGAAGAAAGATATTGTTGCATATATGGCTCGATGTTTGAACTGTTAGTAGGTTAAGAATGAGCATCAAAGGCCCAGTGGATTGTTTCAGAGGATTGAGCTTGCCGAGTGGAAATGGGAGAGGATTACTATGGATATTTTTACTGCGATCCCATTGACCCAGAAGAAGTTTGATGCGATTTGTGTCATTGTTGATAGTCTAACAAAGTCAACGCATTTTGTTCCTATTGCAGCCACTTATTTATCCAAGAGGTTAGCTGAGATCTACATCAAAGAGATTGTTCGCCTTCCTGGGGTGCTAGTATACATCATTTTAGATCGGGGTACGTAGTTTACCTCGCGCTTCTAGAGAGCAGTTCTGCGAGAGTTGGGCACCCAGGTTGAGTTAAGTACAACATTTCATGCCAGATGGATAGTCAGACCGAGCGGACTATTCAGATATTGGAGAATATGCTCCGAGCCTATAACATTGATTTTGGAGGATTGTGGGACCAGTTTTTGCCTTTAGCATAGTTCGCCTACAAAAACAGCTACCATTCCAGCATTCAGATGGCTCCATATGAGGTGTTGTATGATAGGAAATGTCAGTCTCCAGTTGGATGGTTTTATCCTGGAGAGGCTCGGCTTTTGGGTACGGATTTAGTTCAAGAGGCCTTGGATAAGGTCAAGATAATATAGGATAGGCTTCCTACAACTCAGCCCAGGCAGAAGAGTTATGCAGACCGCAAGGTTCGAGATATTGCTTTCATGAATGGTGAGCGAGTATTTCTCCGAGTTTCGCCTATGAAAGGCATGATGATATTTGGGAAGAAGGGCAAGCGTAGCCCTAGGTTCATTGGTCCGTTTGAGATTCTAAATCGTGTGGGAGGGGTGGCTTTCAAACTTGCCTTGATGCATAGCTTGTCAGTCGTGCATCTAGTGTTTCATGTTTCCATGCTTCAGAAGTATCACGGCAATCCAGCCAACATTTTAGATTTCAGCATTGTCCAGTTTGATAAGGATCCGTCTTATCAGGAGCATCAGGTAACTATTCTAGACTGGCAGGTTCGACAGCTGAGGTCGAAGAGTTTTCCTTCGGTGCTTGTTCAATGGAGAGGACAGCCTCTTGAGGCATCGACCTGGGAGTCCGAGTCTGATATGCGGAGCCGCATTCCTTATCTATTTCCCAACACAGGTATTTCTTTCTTTCGTACGTTTGAGGACAAACGATTGTTTTAGAGGTGGAGAATGGGATGACCCAAATGATCATAACCTATTTTCTCTCTTTATCCACGCTCCAAAGTCCTTGAAAACCTTATTTTTACGTGCATCAATTTGTGGTGCAATCCAGGCGCGTAGCCGAAAAGCTTATATGTTAAATTTTGTGAAAATTGATAAAATATTGCTTTAAAATGATTAAATATAACTTTGGTCAACATTTTATGTAAACAAACCCAGGCCCATATTTTACAGTCCCGGAGGGTCCATAGAAAAATATGGGACTTGAGCGTATGCCCGGAATCGAAATCTGAGGTCTTGAGCCGAAGAAATAAATTTTTTAGAGAAATTTTTTGCCTGAAATTTATATGAGAATTTGAAATGAAAATGGATTATAAATTAATGGTATCGGGCCCATATTTTGGTTCTGGCATCCGGTGCATGCATTATATGTGGTTTATACGCTTCCTGACAGATTTGGTCGAAATCGAACTTCATTCAATGTGTTTCGAACCTAAATATCTAAAAATGAAAGTTTATGAAGTTTGATAAAAAGTGATGATTTTGAGGTTTGATTCCTCATTTTAAAATTATTTTTGCATTTTGATCGCATGGTTAAGTTCGTAGGAGGTTGTTAAGTTAGTGTGTGTGTGTGTTTGGTTTGGAGTCCCGAGGGATCGGTATGTTCGTAGGTGTTTCGAGGTGTTTTGAACTTAGAAAAGTATCAGATTTTCTGCAATTTTTGCACAGGCTTTTTCCTCTTCATGATCGCGGCCTTCAGCTCGTGCTTGCACTTCCTATGGTGTCGCCTTCTTTGTGTTCGCAAAGTGGTCCCCACATTTATGTAGTTTAGCCCCCCTTCATCCCGTTCGCGAGTCCCCTCTGGTGCTCATGTATAACAAATTCTTGGACCTCATTAGTTTACTCTATACGTTCACTGGCCCCTTCCTCGGGAACGCGATGCTTGCCAGTCCCCTTCAACGCGAATGCGACTCATTGGTCGTGACCGCATAAGGCATTTTCACTGAGTCATTTTAAGTCTTCAAATAAGAATAGTGATGGGTTTTTGTTCAAATTTCACACGAGCTCTCTTCTTCCCCAAGCTATAGGAGTCCATTGAAGCCCACATTCTTCAAGACCACCTGGGTTAGTAAATCCCCACTCATTTCCTTTATTTTCCTTCACTAATTAGTGAGCTTCTAAACTTAGTCAAGTAATCTAGGGTTGAAATTGGGGGAAAAGGTTAGAGTTAGGGCTTTTCAATTTTATTTGATTTAAACCTCATTTTAGGGTCGAATTTGAAAACAAATTATCCATTCGGGCTCGTGGGGGAATGGGTGATATGAAATTGGTTTCGAGCCTTAGGTTTTGTCGAAGCGAATCCGAGGTCGATTTTTTAATTTTTGGAAGAAAGGTTGGTAATCTATATTTAGTAATTGAGTTTTATTTGTTTAGCTATTATTGATATTTTAAGTCGTTATTTCATAGATTTGATTGAGCTGGAGCCGAATTCGAGAGGGAAAGCGGTCGTTGTGGAATGATTTAGCCATGAAAGTTGAGGTAAGTGTTTGGTCTAACTTTGCCTTGAGGGAATAGGAGTAGAGTCTTATTTGCTAATTACTAGTTGTCGAGTCTGGTGTATAGGCATGGTGACGAGTATCTATACACTGGTGTCTAGCATGACCGTGTGTCTTTATATCCTGTTTATCCTGAATTTGTATGGTTCTTCCATGCTTATTTAATAATTTCTATATACTATAAAGAGCATGAGGAAGAGATTATAATTATTACATTCTGTGGAGCATTGACTCGAGTTGTGTTACGAATTGAGAAGGTCTATGATATAAAATAATTCTTTGGAGCGATGACTCGAATAATAAAGTGAATTGTAAAGTGAGATGTGTAAGAAAGAGGAAGAGTTGATGGTTATTCCCTTGCTGCGATGTTTTACTGGTTCTTTACTTTTTCTCCCTTGGCGGGATTTTATTGTGTTGTTGTTATATTTCCTTTCCGGTATTTCTCTATACTAGTTGTTACTCCCTTATCCCTTGTTTGTGGCTGATTTCTGGGTGAGGTTTTATTATATATACATGTGGATCAGGTTGCACGCTGCAACAACACTAAACGATATGGGTCGGGTTGCATGCTGCAACAATAATATAAATATGTGGATCGGGTTGCACACCACAATGATGATAATTGTAGAGGGGTTACGCCTTAACAATATTGTTAAGATTGGATCGAGATGCGCGAGACATTAAATTATAGACTAAATGTGTTATTTCCGGATTTGAGTTTCTGTTGCCTGTCCTATCTTTAAATTTAGACTCCTTGTTTATAACTGTCGCCTCCCCCAGTATGTTCTCCCTCCTTTTATAAACCGCTTATTTCCTGTTTATTTTTTCGAAATATATATGTCATAACTGCACAGGTTTATCTGGTAGTCTGGTCTAGCCTCGTCACTGCTTCGCTAGGGTTAGGCTAGGCATTTACTAGCGCAAGGGGTCGGTTGTTCTGATGCTACACTTCTGTGTTCTTTTGCACAGATCACAGAGTTGGAGTTGCTTTTGGGCAGCAGTAGTTGATTGAGAGCTAACTTCAGTCCAGAGATTTCGAGGTAGCCTTGCTGACGTCGGCATAGACCGAAGTCTCTTCTATCTTTGTTTTCGTTTCAATCCCCAAACCTCTCATATTGTTTTAAAATATGCATTAATTACAGTCAGTGATGGATTAGATCCCGACACATAAAATATCACTGTTGTTTCCTAGTAGTATATTTCATCTTTGATATCATCCATCATAATTTTGACATTTTCACCTGCCAATTTGTCACAATTTAGGTATAATCCTTCTTTATCTGGTACTGTGCCCATAATTTTACTTCATGAATTAGTTTTGGTATTCAATTATACCTGCTTTGCCGCATTTATCTCCATGATTTTTGCCTCTACTCTGTCCGCCCATGATCCACTTGATTGAATCACCGAAGTTATTGCCTAATTTAATAGAGTTGTCACCGACTCAGAAAAATGTTTCGCATGTGCAATTGGCATCATTGACGATCCTTGACTTTAGCCCAAGATACAATTCCTTTAATTGCATTTATATTCCTCGTCTTATTTGCATCTGCTGACTGTGGAATTCCACTTCTTCTCGATTGATTACTTGTATTTTCTATCATGCGTTGTTGCCTCCCCCTCCGTTCTTCGTTTTCCTCGTCATTTTCATTATTATATGAAAGGAAAATTCATTCTAGAGAGAGTTTTTTGTACATCTACTAATTTGTAGTCTAGCCATTTTTCCTACAAAATAAATATTTAAAAGTGTATAAGAAAGAAGAAAAAAAGCGAAGAAAATATATTTTCTTAAATAACAAATTAGTATTTAAAATTTATAAGTTTAAAAATATTTTTTATGTTATTTCTAAATAAGTAATTTTTACCACAATTCAGTTACAAAATTATTCATATTTTCATTAAATTTTAAATACCTTCATTGTTATTTTTAAACATAGATACAGAAACTAATGATTGAGTAACTAAGTAAATTTTCAGATAAGCATTCAATTGGGTTGAGATCCCTTAGTTTTGGATTAGCCCATTAATTTTTGTACGGATTGGATGAGCTTGGGCTCAAATTGGAACTTCTAAATTCGCTCAAATTTAGCTCAACCCGTTCATTTCCACTTTTAATCAAAATTTTAAAACCTCACTTTATTGATAGAACTTTGTATTCAAAGTCAAGAAAAAAGAATTAGTCGATCAATATCCTTGGCCTTAGGTCAAGAAAGAAGTGTTGCATTAAGTCTTAGTCAAAGTTGATTACACCTTTTAAATTGTGCAATAAAGTACTAAACTAAAGACATATTAAAAACAGGTTACAATAAAGATAAATCAGTTTCCAACGCATTAACATTACATATCCTACACTATAAATATGACATCCTCCTCCTTAATCTCCATCACAACTCCAAATCCTATCAACCAGTAAAAACATACAGTCGTTACACAACTTATACATTTTGTAAGAAAAATGACTTCCGTCAATGTATATGCACTTGTTTTCTTGTACATATCAATCGGGGTTTCTCCGAGCGTTGCACAAATACTTGGCGGGGGCCTTTTGCCAGGTTTAGGACCGGGTCAAATCGGTAAGGGACTTTTTCCCGATATCTCCAAATGCTTAGCATCAGTGTTAATTGTTCCTGGATGTGTTGAAGAAATTTTAACATCTTTTTTAAGTATTCGATTTCGATTAATTGGTCCTCAATGTTGCAAAGCTGCATTAGACATTGAGGAAAGTTGTTGGCCTAAGATTTTCCGTTTGAGTTCTCTTTTCCCTTAACACTTAGGAGTTTTTGCGCCATACAAGGTTCATTACCACCAAAATTTCCTCCCCCTCAAGTTCCAATAATTGCAACTGTGAAGACCGTCAAGGAACAACACTAAGTTGTTTATCGTCCTTCAGTTTCTTTTTCATAAATGGGTAGCGGTAAGAATCGCACCCACGATCTCTGTTTGTTTTAGAATCATGTTGGATTGTATGATCGTTTCAATCGAATGATTAAGTTGTTAGATATTGCACGTTACTATTTATTTAATTATGTCTTCAGCAGATTTGTGCATCTACGAATATTTATCTTTTGTTGAATTATGCGAATTTAATCTCATACTACCACGTGTTTAGTTTATGTCTTTTTCAATTCGATCTATTTATATCTATATTTATACTATACTAAAAGTACGAAAGTTATTAGTGAAATGTCATTCGTCTTTTTTATCCCTTTAAAATAGAGTTCACACAGTAGACAAAATCATCATTTGAGTATTTTCCAAATATTTAAAAATAGTAATTTAACTGATTTCCTACTATTTAGGAACTATATATCATTAAAATTTTTTTTGCAAAACAGTATTTGTATTCATTCCAGAAAAATAATTACATTACAGTCTAGTAGATGCTGACCATCTACACACCTTCACCTACAAACTCTAGCGTAAGTATTCCTTCTTAAGCTACGTACCTGACAATCCCAATCACAACAATCGAGTTAAGGATATTACAAAACAGTACAATACTAGCATTCCAAAGAGTAACAATTAATCTTCTCAAGAGCTCCTTTCCAATTCTGTACCAAACCCCTTTTCATGTGTATGTGAATTGCTATTTCTTTGCAAATGTTGCTGACGATCACTGTGCCTCCCTGGAATCTTAGCTTGTTCATTTCTCTCCATACAATATTGTAACGTTCCTGCCGGTCGTTTTGAGCTTTGCAATCGGATCGCCAGTTCTTGGGCATGACTTGCCCCGCGTTATGCATTATGACTGATGCAAATCGTTGGTTTTGGTTTTCACGGAAATCTATATGAATTTAAAGGGAAAAGTCTCAATTGAAAGCTTTGACTTTGAAAGGTTTGACCAAGAGTTGACTTATTTGTATATGAGCTTGGATCAAATTTTCTGTGATTTGGCTAGCCCTTTTAGGTGATATATGACTTGGGAGCGCGATTGGAATTGGTTTGGGAGGTCCGGTGTGGAATTTGGCTTGAATTGACGAAACTAGTATTTTGTCGATTTTCGGTTGATAGGTGAAATTTTGATATGAGGGTTGGAATATAATTTTGAGAGTTTCTGTAGCTTCATCATATGATTCGGGATGTGTGTGCAAACTTTCATGTCATTCAGAGGTGATTTGTTTGGGTTTTTGATCAAATTCATGTTTCGAAAGTTTTTGGAAAACTTAGGCTTGAATTCGATGTGGATTGATGGTTTTTGTGTTGCTTGAGGTGTTTTGATGATTGGAACGAGTTTGGATGATATTTTCGGATGTGTTGGTACTTTTGGTTGAGTTCCCGAGGTCCTCGGGTGAATTTCGGGTGGTCAATCAGACCTTTTTTTGCTTTGAGAGTTGCAGAATTTGTTGTTCGGAGGTTGCAGAAAAATTGACCTTCGTGATCGCGAGGGGCCAGTCGCGTCGCGTAGAAGGATTTTGGAAGGCCAGAAATTTTACCTTCGCGTTACCGTCAATGAGATCGCATTCGCGTAAGGTTAGGTGTTCTTGCTTCGCGATCGTGTGAAAGCTGCCACGTTCGCATATAAGGAAATAACGTCCAGAAGTTGTTTTTCTTTGCGTTTGCGTTTGAGGGAACGCGTTCGCGTATGTGTAAGGTCTGGGCGTTCGTAGAGATAGGACTGTGTTCGCATAAGGTTAAAGTTTGGGAAAAAAATGTGCTTCGCGATCGCGAGGCTTGTGCCACGATCGTGAAGGAGGATTTAGAGTGCTGGGCAAAATTCTTTTAAGTCATCTTGTTCGCGATTTTGGGTCTATTTTCACCCATGGCTGTCCGTTTTTGGAGATTTTTGGAGGAAATGAAAGAGGGATTCAAGATGAATCGACTTTAGGTAAGAATCTTGGTCTCGATACTCGTTTTTATTAGGAATTCATGGAAAATTAACTAAAAATGGAAGAATTAGGGCTTAACTTTAGAGATTTGTAAATTGGAATTTGAAGTGCCATTTGATGTCAGATTTGAGAGTTCTTAATAAGTATAGACTCGTGGCGAGATAAAAAATCCGTTGATGTAAAAAATTTTGAGTATCAAGAAGTGGACTCGGGGCTCGAGTTTTGGTCATTTTGAGATTTATACTTGTTATTGTTTGTTTTCGATTGGTTTTTGTTCCCTTAGCATATTTTGACGTATTCGTTCTGATATTGGATAGATTCGACGCGCGTGGAGGACGATTTGAAGGGAAAAGGCATCTCGAGCTTGAGATTTCACTGAATCGAGGTGAGTAATGATTGTAAATGATATCCTGAGGGTTTGAAACACCATTGGACATCGTAGTGCTATATTGAGGTGAGACACACGCTGGATGACGAGCGTAGGATCTTTTACTACTGGAGATTGTAACTTGGTCAGTCCCAATTGATGATTTAATTGCATATTTGAGTGAGGTCGAGGGCCATATGTGAGGATATGCTGAGTGATATGAAGCCGAGGACCTGAGATACTTTTATACGCCACGAGATGGATTTATGGTTATATGAGGCTGAAAGTGTTTATGATGCCACGAGATTTATTATTTTTGCGCTTCGGCCATAAGGGACCCCTCCGGAGTCTGACCCCCACTGTGAGCGCGGGTACCTATTATGCTGAGTGATTGATACTGTGCCCGAGGGGCTGATAGGAGTGTTTCTAAGAGCGAGACCGAGGGGCTAATATGCGTGATGTGAGGAGGCTTTCAGGCCTTATGATATTATTGCTGTGAGGTAGCACGATGGGATGATACGAGTGATTGTGAGGTAGCCCGAGGGGCTAGGATTGCTTTTAGATATCGCCCGAGAGGCGAGATTTTATGTGTTCGTTTTGCATACTTACTTACCTTTTACTTGTTATACTGTGGTATTTGTGCCCGAGGGGCGTAATTCTGTGCATATTGGCACTAATCATTTGAAATTATATATTTCGAAAGTGTTGAAAAGACCATTTTCAAAAGTAGGTTTAATCTGAGCCAAGAGATTTTCTAAAGATTTAATAGTTTCACTGTTTTCTCAAAGGATTGTAAACTACTTCTATACAACATGTTAGTTGCTTTACGTGATTTCCTACTCCTCAGTTGTTGTTTACCTTTATTACTCACTGAGTTGGAGTACTCACTTTACTCCTTGCACCTCGTGTGCAGATGCAGGTATTTATTTACCCGATAGCGGGTATTGGCTATTTGGAGACAGAGCTATATGAGTTTAGTGAGGCGACTGCCAGTGTTTGCAGCATGGTTTCTTTCTATGTTATTCATTATTCCTTTTCAGTGTATTTCTAGACTTGTAAATGTAATAACACTCTTATAGATACTCGTGACTTGTGAAACCCCGGTTTAGGCTGTGTTTGGGTTGTACTTCGCTAAGTGATGTTATTGAATCATATTTTAAAATTACTTATTCATGTTTATCTAATTTTGAAAATGCAATTTGGGTTGGTTGGCTGGTCTTTTCTTTACCAGAGGCGTCATCACGACCGGAGCGGGGTTTGGATCGTGACAAATATAGACCATCATACCAAATACACAAATGACTATCACACAATGCCCATTCTTTATATTAGCACCTTTACTTATCCAGTTGAACTCACTATGCCTGTTGCGAATAGGTATATCATACCCCAGACATCGTAACAACCTCATACATAATTCATTTTTCAACGAGCATTCAAAAAAGAGGTGATCAAAGATCTCATGGGTCTGCTTACCAAAATACACTTTTGTGGAGCTAGTATTCAAAACTTCAATAGCCTCTCCACCATTGGCAATCTTCTATGTAAAGTGAGCCACAGAATAAACTTGAATCATGGATGCATGTGTGGGTGCAAAATAATACTTTTACAATGGACCTTCTAGAGTTGAGGAAATTGAAGCCTATAAAGTTTCTTAATGCTAAACAAATTTCTTCTCTGTAATTGGTACAACCTAACATCAAGGTCCCCCTGAATGCCTTGGAGTTCACTTATCATTCTCTGTGTCTCAAAGAATTTCCTAACTACCCAGGTTGCATTCCTAGGTATGGGCATATTTTCCATCACATAGTTCTTTATGCAAAAGGTATGCAACCATTTTATCCATAAACAATCTTTCTTCTTTGCCATTGTCCACAAATGCTTCGCAATAGCAGCTTTGTTCTAGTATATCATGTTCATAACTTTTAGCCCCCATGAAATATGTGGTAGATAAATATTCTCCAAGGAAATTATAACTTTCCTTGAAACAGTTCCTGAGCCTGTCCACAAAAAGGATCTGCAAATTGCCTCGATTATCTTTATCACTTTTTACGGCAATAAAAATAGTTGTGTCCAATACGATTGCACTCCAAATAAGACTTATTTATCAATTGAATGCGCCCTGCATATGATAATAACCTTGATGTCCAGCAGCTTCTCTTTTATGTTACCTTCTTTACTAACGGCCATCACTGAGTAATGGATAACTTTTTGGAAGTTAATGGAACACCAAGGTACTTAAAAGGCAGACTTCCTTCAGAAAACCCCATCTCTTATATAATTTCCTCTTTTTGGCAATCTGAAACCCAACTATGTAGATAGAACTCTTTTTAGCATTTTCTTGTAGACCGGATACCACAGTAAACTTATGGAAAGCCTGTTTTAGGAGCCTTACCGATTGGATATCAGCGTTGCAAAATATTAACAAGTCATCTGCAAAACATACATGTACCACTCCGAGTTTCTTGCACCTAGGGTGGAACTTAAACTCTTCAATCTTCATCAGTTGCAAAAACTCTCTTTGCAAGTATTCCATGGACAGAACAAGAGATAGGGAGACATTTGGTCTCCTTGCCTTTGAAAGGCATTGTGAGACCACCATTAATATTAAGAGAATATGTAACTGATATAATGCACTCCATTACACATTTTATAAATTTGTAAGGAAACCCCAAATCAGTGAATAGTCTCTCCAAGAAACACCATTCTACTGTAATGTAAACTTTCATCAAATATACTTTAAGAATACATCATGGGGATATATACCTTTCCTATTATAGCCTTTGAAAAATTCATGTGTGAACAATATGTTATCTATGATACTCCGACCTTCTATAAAGGATGACTGTGAACTCCCAATAAGACCTCCAGTAAAACTTATAAGTCTAGCAGTAATGACCTTTGTGATAATCTTATACAGACTTGTACAACATGCTATGGGCCTGTAGTCTTTAACATGACTCGGATTTTGCACTTCAAAAATCAATGTTACAGCAGTACTACTAACACCTTTATGCAATTTTCTAGTTTTAAATAATTCCTTAACAGTATCATAGATATCACCACCAACTTCCTTCTAATGTCTTGTAAAAAACTCAATTTGAAAACCATCCACTCCTGGAGCCTTATCATGAGGCATATCTTTAACTGCCTTTAGGATCTCATCACTTGTATCTTCTTTAATTAGGTCCTCCTTCTGATGTAGGTTAAGACAAGGCTCTTGTCATATAACCTCTGAGTTTGGACATCTACACATAGTATTACTCTCCCCCACTAGCTTAGCAAAGAAATTGATAAACTCTTTCGCCGCTAGTACAGGATCAGACACCTTGTTCCCCAGATCATTATAAATGGAATATATAGTATTTGTGCTTGTCATCAACTTCCATTGTGCATGAAAATACTTCCAATCTGAATCTCCACAAGCTATCCAATTTACTCTGGATTTCTGATGTTATTTGTTCCTCAGTGTTGCTCCATTTCTCTACTTCTACTAAAGCCATTTTTTCTTGATCAACAAACCTTTGATCCATGTGATGGTTCTTAAGTTCACTCTAAATTACTTCAAGTCTCTGCCTGGCCTTTTGAGTTGATGCTTATAAGAATCCATATAAGTTTTTCGTTCTTTAAGGTAAGATTTCAACCATTTAAGCTTACTCCAAGTACCGTGCATCGGACTCACTTTTACCTCTTGATCCCATAACTTTTTAACTATTCCTATGACATCAGTATGATCTATAACAAAACTATATAGTTTAAAAGGTTTAGGATATATGCTTCTCATTTGATACATAGACATACATTGTAATACGATAGGCGAATGATCTGATACCTCTGGATTTAAGAATTCTGCTTCAATATGACTGTACTGGTGCATCCATTCAAAATTTCCCAATGCCCAATCTATTCTAATATACACCCTCTTTGTCGGTTGCTGCTTGTTACACCAAGTACAAAACCAACCCAAACTCTTCACTTGTGTGACTTGCAAAGTAAGAATCACATCCCGGAATCCCTTAATCTCACTTGTGTAACAGGAGCCCCTATCCTATCCGCAATGTGGAGGACATTGTTGAAGTCTCCGCTAAGTAACCAACACACTTTAATGTTTGCTCCTAATTGTATAAGTTTACCCTCACAACCGCTACCTTTTATTAATCCCATTGCTTGCATACACTACAGTTACCGGAGTCCTAAATTAGAGCTTCTTTCTTGTATCTAACAGTGAATAAACTGTTCATTTATCACCAGCGCTTGAACCTCAATATTCTTTTTCCATAGTAGCCAAATCCTTCCATTTGAATGTTCCTTATAGTTACAACAAAATCTCTAATCTATGGCCACTTTATTTATGATCATATTATCCTTCTTTTCCTTAACTCTTGTTCATCCCCCTTACATTCCATGTGCATAAAATCATTTTTTGGTGAAGCTAGAAGGGCCAACATCCCCTAAGTCATCTTCTATTTGCTGAGCTGCAAATCCATTTCTGAAATTCAACATGACTTTTGAACCTTGTTAAACAACTTTCCCCTTTGTTGTTCCTCTATCATTCAGATTCTCACTTCCTTTGTCATTTGTCTTATGAATGTCACCTTTTAGTCTAGGCTACTGAAGAGTATCTTCCTCCCTTGTTTTCTGTTTTGGTAACTATCTCATGTTCCTTTTATGCTATTATTTTCTATTCCAATTTTTATTTGGCCGAACTTTCAATTCCTCTTTATTTTCCTTCTTCTCCTTGAGCCAACATTCATTTGAATTATGGCCAAGCCTAATGCAATCACAACAGAATTTGGACTTCCATTCATACTCGATTTGCTGAACTATTACTCCTCTATGAGTTTTCATTTCAAAATAGTCTGGTAATGGTTGTGACATATTTGTTTCAACCAATACTCTTGCATAAGACACCTTCTCTATTTCAGCAATGATCCTATCCGTGTATAGAGGCGTCCCAACAACACTAGCAAGTTTATTAAGTGCTTGAGTAGAACAAAATCCAGAGGTAGGCCTGGAAATTTGATCCACAAAGGTAGCACACTCACACTCCCAGGGTCAAATTTGAAATCCATTCTCCATTATTGTAGAGCAAAAGGCTTATTATGATATGTATAAGGTCCAGCTTGAGGTATTAGATCCCGATCTTCGATATTTTAAAATCTAAAGACATAGTATCTATTCTCATGATACAAAGTTTGAGGCTTTTCAACAAAGTTCCACACATTTGTAACATAGTTATCCATTGCTTTCTCATAAGGATTATCGCCGAACACAAACACAATTAAAGTTGTACTCCAAAAGATTGTTTGTTCCTTTGTGTCTTCATCTTCAATTTGCACAACAAATGTACCATCCCTCATAGCAGGAGGCACATAGCTTAAAGCCTTGCCCACTTGGGAACTTCGATTCTTCTGCATGGCTTTCTTTTTGCTCTCAATTTCCGCTGGAGGTGTCATATTTTGGCAAATTTGCACTCACACAATTTATAATTATTCCAAATTATATGGTTGAAAATATAGTTTGCATTATGATCATCTTTTTTTCTAACACACATCAATCTAAATGTTATAAAACATAAAAAGTAAACAAAGCCAAGAAATACATTTGTTGAAAACTGCAATCGCCGATGGACTAACGATGCATCCAATTTTTCCTTTGGCACATATTGTTCTACATCTTCTTCAATTTCCTCCCTATTTGGCTATTATTTTTGTGGCAAAAATACTACAAAACATTACCGGCAATAGTCTCTTTTGAATTCCCGTGTCCAGTGTCATAGTCATTCCATCAACTTCCCCACCCTGATCTAGTTTATGATGTAGGCACACTCCCATCCCTGTTAACCAGCGACTAGGTTGAGTTTGAGCAGGTATTTCTACATTTCCTTCAACTTCCGACGGAGAAGGAAGCTTCCTTCTGTCACTAGCCATGGCTGAAGCGCAAGTTAGCTGATCTCGCGCCTGCAGAGCTTTCTCAATAGTATACTAGCACCGTATATCAATTCTATATATCATTTAATTATTCTTTCAAATTTAGAACTTTTATATTTTAGTTACTTTTAGGTCGAAATTTCAAGCACTTTCAACCAACTAGGAAAGTTTATGTCATTCAACTAAAACTAGAAAAAATACGCCTTTCAACTAAACTAGGAAAATTGTATTCGCTTTCAAGAAAGTATCGTAGGATTTTTCTTTAGTTAATAAACTTTTGAAAAATTAATTCTTCATCAAATCCTAGGTTAAAGAAAGCAATTCGGCTTTTTTTTTTCTTTTCGGTTTTTCGGTCTTTATTTTCCAATAAATTATACATAATTTTACTTCGTATGAATTATTTCCTGTTTCAAATTATATACCCAAAAAATTCTATAAAAGAAGTTACAATTCCACGTTTACATGAAATGACAATCATTACTACAACTCAAACAGTTTATAATTATTTCAAATTATATGGTTGAAAATATAGTTTGCATTATGATCATCGTTTTTTCTAACACACAGCAATTTAAATATTATAAAACATAAAAAGTAAACAAAGCCAAAATTTTAAAAATAATGAGGATTTTATCTTTGGAAGCATTGGTTAGTGTGGTTTCGAAGAATTATTTTTTAAATTACCTACTTGGTTATTAATTATATGTTAATTTTGAAAAATAAATAATTTAAATTATAAAAATAATCACAGAAGTTCTTGAAATAAACCTCAGAAAACTAGAATTATTTAAGGTATCTAACAACCAAGTCAAATTTATAAAAACCAACCAGGATTTTAGCTTTGGAAGCATTAGTTGGTGTGATTTTGAAGAATTATTTTTAAAAGTTACCTATTTAGTTATTCATTATATGTTAATTTTGAAATATAAATAATCTATATTAAAATAACTACTGAAACTCTGGAAACAATCCTACAAAATAGAAAAAATAATTAAGTTACCTAACAATCTAAAAACTTATAAAATAATTTATATGAAGTTAATTACCACAAAGTTGATTTAGGTCGACATATTCACTTTTCTACCCTAAAAAACTAAACTATTCCTTAGACAAACAAATCAATGTTACAAAATTTACATCAACATTTAAGGTTTTGTTTAATATTTAAAATTCTAAAATCAACTAATTAAATGTTGCCATAAATTTGATGGAATGTGATTTAAGGATCAACGTAAGCATCATTTTTCTTTTTTATAGATGAGTCAAATGTACATGCCCATTCATATTTGTACTATTATAACATACGATGCTCTAACGAAATGTTGATCAATTTTTGGATAAAATCAAAACTACGATTAATATTTTATTTTGACTAGAATTAAAATTTAGGATTTTGAGGGTTTCTACAAGGCAGAACTTCTTCCTTTATTGAGTTAGCTTAATAGCGTAAACAATTGTTTTTATACTTTTTATTTACCTTTAATTATACAACTTAAACATATTTTTTAGAGAAAATTATAATTTAAATATTTTCTAATATTTCAAATATTCGAATTAACTAAAATTTATTATTAAATCTTTTCCAATTTAAATTATGCAAAAAATCCTAACATTTAAAATGTAACGACTCGACTGGTCGTTTTGCGTTTTAGAACCCCGTTCCATTAAATAAAACTTTTCACACTTGCTTTAATTAATTTATGACTTGGAGGGATGGCTGGTTTGGAAGTTAGAAGAGTTGTTGGCAAGAATATGTCCATTTGCTTCTTTAAGCTTTTCTAAAAAGGTCAAGTATGACTTCGATCAACTTTCTTGGAAAACAGATCCGGATTCGTGGTTTGACGGTCCTGGAGAGTCCGTGAAAAAATATGGGACCTGGGCGTATGGTCAGAATTGAATTCCGAGGTCCGTAGCCCATGTATGGAATTTTTATTTAAAATTATTAAATGAAAGTTTTAAAGATCTAAGCATTCATTAAAAACCTAGGTATCAGGTTCGGATTCCGGTTCCAAAATTTGGTACAGGTCTGCAATATCACTTAAGACTTATCCATAAAATTTGGTGACAATCCGACTAGTTTAAGGGCATTTTAACCCGTTAGGAGGAAATTTAGAACTTGAAGATTCAGTGATTTGATTCATTTGGTTTCTGGGTTGATTCCTTGATGTAGCGTTGTTTAAAGTTTTTCAAGGGTTAGAGTAGGTTCGCCTCGTGATTTAAAACTTGTCGGTATGTTAGGACGAGGGTCGGGAGCCCCGAGCATCAAATGGTCGAGGTTCAAGCGAAGTTGAAATTTTGAAAAGAACCAAGTTTGCTGCTTCTGTCATTACAGCTTCTACGGCTCCTGGACCGCAGAAGCGGTCAGTTGATTGCAGAAGCAAAGCAGGGAAGGCCAGGGAAAAACCACAGAAGCAGCCTAGGGACCGCAAAAGCGATACCGCCTATGCGGCCCCCAGACCGCAGAAGCGGTCCAACCCAAAATTCGAAAAGTCGCAGAAGCGGCCCATTTTCGCAAAATCAAATTCCGTAGAAGCGGAAATCAACCCGTAGAAGCGAAAAGGGTTGGCAATGAGCTTCATTTAGTACGAGCTCAAGCTCATATCTTTCACATCTTTCTCAATACATGGTCAATTGTGGTGATTCAAATAGGGGGTCTCAACATATTATTGCAAGGTAAATAATTCCAATTCATATTTAGTTAAAATACATGAATAGTAGGTAGATTTAACACTAAAAATTAAGTAAGCTCAAAGGGTTAGTGTGACGACCCAAAGGGTCATCACCGTAATTTTCCATTTCCTTGTGCTTCTGAGAACTTGAGAACCTCGCATTTGGTTGCCTAAATTTGCGTGCGTAGTTCGGGCACGAAGCCGGGAAAATTTTTATGTTGAAATAATTGAATTGTGTGTTAAAAACTATGAATTTTGATAATAATATTGCTATAGTTGATTTTTGTAAACGTTTTAGGTAAATGAACCCGCACCCGTGATGTGACTATCCAGGAGGGTCCGTGAGAAAATTTGGGACCCAAGCGTATTCCCGGAATCGAAATCCGAGGTCCCACGCCCGAGTACGGAGCTTTTCTGTAAAATTGTTTTCTGAAAATGCTTAAGGAAAAATGAAAATGAAAAATTATCAAAAGTGATGGTACCGGGCTCGTATTTTGGTTCTGATGCCCGGTACGAGTCTTAAATGAGCGTTAAGTACTATCTGTAATTTTTTTTGAAAACACACGTCGTTTGACATGTTATGGACTAAAAATGGAATTTTTGAAAGCTTTGAACTTTGAAATGAAAATCATGAGTTTTAGAGGTTGATTGTTTGATTTTGATGTAATTTTAGCGCTTTGATCACACGAGTAAGTTCGTATGATGTTTTAAAGGTTGTGTCCACGTTTGGGTTGGATCCCCGATGGCTCGGGTAAGTTTCAGATATGTGTTAGGCTCATTTTGAAGCATTTTAACTGCCGGTGTCTGCAGTTTTCGCATTTGCGAAGCAATACTCACAAATGCGAGCTTCCCCTTTAGCATGCTTCTTCGCAAATGTGAGGAAAATCTCGCAATTGGGATCCTCTTTTGTTTGGCCAGTCTCCGAAATCGCAAAATACTTCTCGCAAATGCAATCTTTTCCCTTTGCAGCCAGATTTCGCAAATGCGAAGTCAATCTCACAAATGCAAATTTCCTCGCCTAAGCCATGGGTTCGCAAATGCGAACATTATATCGCAAATCCGAGTTCCTCCTTTCTTCTGCTGAGTTCGAAATTGCGAAGTCAATCTCCCAATTGCGACATCTGCAACTGTGCAACTTATACTTTGCCGATTTCAAACTTCCTTTTTCATATTTTCAAAACCCAAACCTCCATTGGTGATTTTCTCTCGACTCTTTCTCTCCCAAATCACTTTTAAGTCAACGTTTACTCAATTTCTTCAAACATTAACATTATTTATCATGATTTCAACTTAAAATCAAAGCTTTCAATGGGTAAAAATGGGGATTTGGGGTAGAACCTAGGTTTTCATAAAATTGGGGATTTGGACCTCAATTTTGGGTTCGATTTCAAAAAAATTGGCATATATGAAATAGTGGGGGAATGGGCAACCCGGTTTTGATTGCCGTTCTACTATGTTCTTTCGCAGATGGCGAGAACACGTGTGTCTTCTTCTTCCATGCAGCAGCCCGAGCTCCGAGCAGCAACTCCCACGAGGAGCAGGGGCCGAGGCCGTGGCAGGGGGAGAGCTCAGCCCCATGCAGCAGTTGTAGAGGTGGAGCCTCATATTGACATTGATGAGGAGGTTCCAGCTCCACCAGCTCCAGTGGGCCCAGATCAGGTCCCAGGAGGAGTGATGTTTTCTTAGGATCTTGAGGATGCTCTTGTCCGCATAGCAGGCTTTATGGGAAGTGTTGCCAGAGAGGGATTGCTGCCAATAGCACCAGCCACTTCTCAAGCTGGAGGAGGGGTTCAGACTCCTGCAACACGTACTCCGGAGCAGGTGGCTCCCCAGACTTAGGTTCCGTTGGTACAACCCACCGTGGAAACTCAGACAGGCATTACAGCTCAGGCGGGAGATGGGACGGCCATGTCTTCGGATGCTTTCTGTATACTTGATCGGTTCTCCAAGCTTTTCACTAATATATTCAGCGGTGCTTCATCGAAGGATCCCCAGGATTTTCTATACACTTTTCATGAAATCCTCAGGACTATAGGGATAGTAGTGACCAATGGGGTCTATTTTAGCACTTTCACGCTTGCGGTGTCCGCCAAGACTTAGTGGAGGGATTTTTGCTTATCTTGACCAGCATGGTCACCAGCCTTGACATGGGATCAGTTCACAGAGTTATTTTTGGAGATGTTTCTCCCCGTCACTCAGCGGAGGCACTTCGCATATAGTTTGAGAGCCTTCAGCAGGGCTCCATAAAAGTTACAAAGTATGAGACCATATTTAATTACATGGCACGCCATGCAGTGGTCTGGAGGTTCATTGATTGATTGATTCATCTTATTCGCCTTCAGATGGCTATGGGAGTTGGTAGCGACATTTCGTTTTAGAAGGCGGCCAATGCGGCCCGCCGAGTAGAGATGGCACTAGCTCGAGGAGGTAGTCAGGGTTCAGACAAGAGGTCTTGACATTCTAGCAGATTTAGTGGTACCTCATCTGGAGGTAGGGATTTCCATTACAGAGGCCATCCCCCAAGACCTTTCTAGTCGGCACTTTAGGTTTCTCATGGTACACCAGGCGGTGGTGGCCATCGGTAGTATTATTCGGATCCTCAGTCTTTCAGCGCACCACCAGCCTCCATCAGTGCACCGCCATTTCAGAGATTCAGGGGAGGGCATACTGGTCGACATGTCCATCAATCCCAGCCACCGATGTCATGTTGTTGTTGTGGTGACATAGGGCATATTGTCAGATATTGCCCTCGAGCCTCGAGTAGTTCTCAGCAGTAGGGTCCTCGCCCTACGATTCAGGCAGCAGGTGATCCACAGGCTGCCCAGCCAGCTAGAGGCGGGGGTAGGGATCATATAGGTGGAGGGAGAGACCGTAGAAATGGAGCCCGAACAGCTAGAGGTAGGGGTCAGCCCACAACACACCGTCCCAGAGATATAATTCAGGGAGGTGGGGGCAACCCATTGTTATGCATTGCGAGCCAGGCCGAAGGCCGAGTCATCTTATTCTATTATTACAAGTACTATACTAGTCTGTGATAGGGGTGCTTCAGTATTATTTGATCCGAGATCTACTTATTCGTATGTGTCATCCTATTTTGCACCCTATTTGATCTTTCATAGTGCGGCTCTGGGTATTCTTGTATATGTGTCCACACCGACTGGTGATACTATAGTGGTCGACCGAGTGCATCTTTTTTGTGTGGTGGTATTTTAGGGTCTTGAGACCCGTGTCGACTTATTTCTTTTAGGCATGGTCGACTTCGATGTTATATTGGGGATGGATTCGTTGTCCCCGTATCATGCTATCTTGGATTGTCACGCCAATACCGTGACTTTGGCCTTGCCCGATTCTCCCTGACTTGAGTGGAGGGGGACCCCACGTCATGCCATACATAGTGTTATTTCGTATGTCAAGGCTCTACGTATGGTTGAGAAGGGGTGTATAGAATATTTGGCGTATGTTCTCGACTCCACCGCAGAGGTTCCATCTATCAACTCTGTTCCTATTGTTCAGGAGTTCCCCGATGTTTTTCCTTCAGACCAGCCGGCTATGCCGCCCGACAAGAATATTAATTTCTCTATTGATCTGGCTCCTAGCACTTAGCCTATTTCTATTCTTCCGTATCGCATGGCCCCGCAAGAGTTGAAGGAGTTGAAGGAGCAGTTCAGGACTTTCTTAATAAGGGTTTCATTAGACCCATTGTATCACCTTGGAGTGAACCATTCTTCTTTGTGAAGAAAAAGGACGGGGTCGATGAGGATGTGTATTGATTACCGGCAGTTGAACAAGGTGACGATAAAGAACAAGTATCCACTACCGAGGATTGACAATTTGTTTGACCAGCTCTAGGGTGCCAGGATGTTCACGGAGATAGATTTGAGGTCTGGTTATAATCAGACGAGGATTAAGGCGTCTGACGTCCCTAAGATACATTTCGTACTCGGTACGGGCAATATGAGTTTTTGGTCATGTCGTTTGGTTTGACCAATGCCCCGGTAGCATTCATGGAGTTAATGAACCGAGTGTTCAGGCCTTAACTGGATTTATTTGTGATTGTGTTCATTGATGATATCTTTGTATACTCCCGTAGCCTGGATGAGCATGAGCAGCACCTCAGAGTAGTTCTTCAGACTCTGAAGGATAGCCATTTGTACGGCAAGTTCTCAAAGTGTGAATTTTGGTTCAGTTTGGTTGCATTCCTGGGTCATGTCATATCAGCGTAGGGTATTCACGTAAACCCGAAGAAGATAGAGGCAGTCAAGAACTAGCCTTGACCAGCTTCAGCTACAGAGATTTGGAGCTTTTTGGGGTTAGTTGGTTACTACAGACATTTTGTGGAGGGGTTTTCATCCATTGCAGACCCGATGACTAGATTGACTCAGAAGGGTACCCAAGTGAGGTGGTCAGATGGGTGCGAGGTGAGCTTCCAAAAGCTCAAGACAGCTCTGACTACGACACCGGTATTTCTTTTGCCCATGGGTTTCGGGCCTTATACTATATATTGCGATGCTTCCCTCATCGGACATAGCATAGTGTTGATGCAAAACGGCAAGGTTATAGCATATTCTTTGAGGCAACTAAAGATCCACGAGAAGAATTATCCAGTTCATTACCTATAGTTGGCAGACATTATTCATGCCTTGATGATCTGGAGGCATTATTTGTATGGTGTGACGTGTGAGGTGTACAGAGATCACAAGAGCCTTCAGTACTTGTTCAAGTAATAAAAGTTGAATTTGAGACAGCGGACATGGTGGCCGATGTATTGAGTAGAAAGTCCGCTAGCATGGGTAGTCTTGCCTATATTCCGGTCAGCCAGAAACCGCTTGCCTTAGATGTTTTGCCTTGGCCAATAGATTTGTGAGATTGGATATTTCTGAGTCCAGTTGGGTGTTACCTTGCACGGTCGCTCACTCATCATTGATGGAACGTATCCGGGAGTAGTAGTTTGATGATCCCCATTTGTGTGTACTAAGAGTCACGGTGCAGAGGGGAGGTGCTAAGGAGATGACTTTGGGAGATAATGGCATATGGAGGTTTCAGGAGCAAGTCTGTTTGCCCAATATTGATGGTATTCGAGAGTCGATCTTCGCGGAGGCCCACGATTCTGGTATTCTATTCACCCAGGCATCATGAAGATCTACCACGATTTGATACATTATATTGGTGACGTAGAATGAAGAAATACATTGTTTATGTTGATTATTGTCTGAATTGTCAGAAGGTTAAGTACGAGCATCAGACGCCCGGTGGGTTATTTAAGAGGATTGTACTTCCTGAGTGGATGTGGGAGAGAATCACCATGGATTTTGTTATTGGCCTTCCGGTGACTCGGAAAAAGTTTGGTGCTATATGGATTATTGTTGATGGGCTGACCAAGCGCATTTTATCCCAGTTGCCACCAACTATTAATTCGAGAGGTATGCTGAGATTTATATCAGGGAGATCGTTCACCTTCAAGGGGTGCCCATATCTATTATTTCGGAACGGGGTCCATAGTTTACCTCACATTGCTGGAGAGCGGTGCAACATGAGTTTGGCACTCAGTTCTAGTTGAGTATACCATTTCACCCCCAGACGGAAGGACAGTCCGAAAGGACTATTCAAATTCTTGAGGATATGCTCTGAGCCTGCGTTATTGACTTTGGAGGCTCGTGGGACCAGTTCTTGGCTTTAGCAGAGTTTGCCTACAATAGCTACCAGTCCAGTATTCAGATTGCTCCATATGAGACGTTGTATGGTTGGCGGTGTCGGTCCCCAGTCGGATGGTTTGAGCCGGGAGAGGCTCGGTTATTTGGTATAGATTTTGTATAGGAGGCCTTGGATAACTTCAACATTCATTCAGGACAGACTTCGGTTAGCTCAGTCTAGATAGAAGAGTTCTGTAGATCGTATGGTCAAGGATGTTGCTTTCATTGTTGGTGAGCGGGTATTGCTCTGTGTATCGCCTATGAAAGGTGTGATGAGGTTCGGGAAGAAGGGCAAGCTTAGCCCTAGGTATATTGGCCCATTTGAGATTCTTGACCGTGTGGGGAATATAGCTTATAGACTTGCATTGCCGCCTAGCTTGTAAGCTGTGCATTTGATTTTCATGTATACAAGCTTCAGAAGTATCACGGTGATCCCAGACACGTGCTAGATTTCAACACTGTCCAAATGGACAAGGATCTTTCATATGACAAGGAGCCGGTGTCTATTTTAGACCAGCAGGTTTGATAGTTAAGGTCGTGAAGTTTTCCTTTAGTGCGTGTTCAGTGTAGAGGTCAGCCTCCTGAGGCATTGGCGTAGGAGTCCGAGTCTGATATGCGGAGCCGTTATCCCCGTCTATTCCCCGACTCAGGTACGTCCTTCTTTTGTACGTTCGAGGATGAACGGTTGTTTTAGAGGTGAAGGATATGACGACCCAAAGGGTCATCACCGTAATTCTCCCTTTCCTTGCGCTTCTAAGGCCTTTAGAACCTCCTATTTGATTGCCTCAATTTGCTTGCCCAGTCCAAGCGCGAAGCCGAAATTTTTTTTTTGTGGAAATAATTTAATTCTGTGTTAAAAACTATGAATTTTGATAATAATATTGCTATAGTTGACTTTGGTCAACATTTTCGGTAAATGGACCCGAACCCGTGATGTGACAGCCCTGGAGGGTCCGTAAGGAAATTTGGGACCCGGGCATATTCCCGGAATCGTAATCTAAGGTCCCAGGCCCGAGTACGGAGTTTTCTATGAAATTGTTTTCTGAAAATGCTTAACGAAAAATGAAAATGAAAAAATATCAAAAGTGATGGTATCTTGCTCGTATTTTGGTTCTGACGCCCGGTACAAGCTTTAAATGAGCGTTAAGAGCTATTTGTAAAGTTTGTACGAAAATGGACGTCGTTTCATTTGTTTCGAACTTAAAATGGAAAATTTGAAAGTTTTTAATTTTAAAATGAAAATCGTGAGTTTTGGAGGTTGATTCTTTAATTTGATGTTATTTTGGCGATTTTATCGCGCAAGTAAGTTCGTTGGATTTTTTCGAGGTTGTGTGCATGTTTGGGTTGGAGACCCGAGGGCTGATGAGAGTTTCGGATAGGTGTTAGGCTCATTTTGAAGAATTTTAACTGGTGGTGTCTGCAGTCTTCGCATTAGCGAAGCAATATTTGCAGATGCGAGCTTCCCCTTTAGCCTGCTTCTTCGCAAATGTGAGGAAAATCTCGCAATTACAGTCCTCCTTTGTTTGGCCAGTCCCCGCAATTGCGAAATACTTCTTGCAAATGCGATCTTTCCCCTTTGTAGCCAGACTTCGCAAATGCAAAGTCTATCCCGCGAATGCGAATTTCCCCGCCTAAGCCATGGGTTCGCAAATGTGAACATTATATCGCAAATGCGATTTCTGCCTCTCTTCTACTGAGTTCGCAATTGCAAAGTCAATCTCGCAATTGAGACATCTGCAACTGTGCAACTTATACTTAGCCGATTTTAAACTTCCTTTTTCATATTTTAAAAACCCAAACCTCCATTGGCGATTTTCTCTCGACTCTTTCTCTCCCTAATCACTTGTAAGCCAACTTTTACTCAATTTCTTCAAACTTTAACATTTCTTATCATGATTTCAACTCAAAATCAGAGCTTTCAATGGGTGAAAATGGGGATTTGGGGTAGAACCTATGTTTTCGTAAAATTGGGGATTTGGACCTCAATTTGGGGTCTGATTTCAAAACAAAGTGCATATATGAACTCGTGGGGAAATGAGTAACCCGTTTTTGGTTCGAAGCTCGAGTTTTGACCACGTGGGCCCGGGGGCATTTTTGGAATTTTTGGGTAAAACTGGGGAATTTCATTCTTATGCATTTAAATTGATTTAACTAGCAATTGTTGATAGTTTTGACTAAATTGTGGTGAGATTTGACCGGTTTTGAGGCGAATTCGAGGGGTAAAACTATTCTAGAGGCGTGAGTTCAGTTGGAAGCTTTCGAGGTAAGTGTTTGATCTAACTTTGGCTTGAGGGAATAGGATTAGGTAATTTTGCTATGTGTTATGTGGAGTAGGTGTCTAGGTATGGTGACGTTTACCTATGCGCCCGAGTCTAGCATGACCGTGAGTCATATTTGCTATTAAATGTTCGAAAGAAGTGAACAATTATGCTAATTTCTTGTTAAATGAACTTTGAAGTGATAGTTGAGAAGCTAATGAACAAAAAGGAAATTTTGGTAATTTTCCCTTGCCGGGACTTATTGTTGAGCGGTATTCCCTTTTCCGGATTTATTGTTAAGTTATTCTCACCTGCCGAGATCTATTGTTGACTTATTCTCCCATCCCGAGATATTTTGTCTTGTTATATATTCCTTTCCCATTTTTGTTGTGACCATTGATTGGGTGAAGATGAGAGAGTAAAAGCACGAAGGGTGATACCGTGCATTATGTATGTAAGAGTAAAAGTACGAATGGTGATGCCGTGCACTGTATATTGAGAGTAAAAGCACCAAGGGTGATGCCGTGCATTATATTTGATATTCTTGGTGAGATATAAGAGTAAAAGCACAAAGGGTGATGCCATGCATTATATTTGCCATTCTTGGTGAGAAATGAGAGTAAAAGCACGAGGGATGATGCCGTGCATTATATTTGGAAGTTTTTGGTGAGGAATGAGAGTAAAAGCACGAAGGGTAATGTCGTGCAGTTGTTGATTCATTGGCTTTCTTTATTTAATTATTATCTTTCAGATCCATCTCTTGTTTGTTAAAGTGTAATTGAACTGCTACTCCTCTAGCATGTCCCTTCCACTTTTATTTGTTTAAATTCTTGTTCTCTTTCTGTTATTGCACATATATCTGTACAGGTTATTTGTGGTAGGTCCGGTTTAGCCTCGTCACTACCTCGCCGAGGTTAGGCCGGGCAGTTACTAGCACATGGGGTCGGTTGTGCTGATACTACACTTCTGATCCTTTTTGTGCATAGGTCAGGACACAGCCTATGGACCGCAGCAATAGTTAGGGGCAATCCTTCAGTCCAGAGACTTTGAGGTAGTTCTCTTGTGTTCATGGGCCCTGAGTGTCCTCTATCTTTTTTAGTTTGTTTAGATGTATCAAACAGATAAGACAAGAGGGGTTGCTCTGATGGTAAGCAACCCTCACTTCCAACTGAGAGGTTGTGAGTTCGACTCTCCCCAAAAGCAAGGTGGGAAGTTCTTGGAGCGAAGGATGCCGGGGGTCTATTTGGAAACAGCCTCTCTACCCAAGGGTAGAGGTAAGGTCTGCGTACACACTACCCTCCCCAGACCCCACTAAGTGGGATTATACTGGGTTGTTGTCGTTGTTGTTTAGATGTATCAAACAGACATGATATGTATTTCTTTGAGACTGTTGTTTTTAGTACTATTCTAGTCGTTCGTGAGTAGTGACACCAGATACTGGGTAGAGGCATGTTGTTAATTTCCGCTTTTTGTCATCTCTATTATTGCCAAAAGTCTTCCGCATATTTTAATTAATTATTTCAATATTTAATTTGCTTTAGATTGAGGTTATTGTGAAAATGACTAAAAAGGGGCTGGCTTGCCTAGATTCGATAGTAGGCGCCATCACGACTCCCGATGGTTGCTAAATCCGGGTAGTGACATTTAGGATTAGAACCAGGGTTTAATAAAAATTAAGAATTAACCATGCAATTCGCCATGTAATGAACTAGAAATCATATATTTGTGATCCTTAGGTGATAGAGAACAACTTTCTAAAAAGATATCGTAATCTAGCATGTGGGTCCGGAGTCAAAATTTAGGAAACTTATGCGAAAGGTTGGGAAATAACTTAAATAGCTAGAATTCAACCTTGTAAGCCTTTATTGACTAGATTTATGTTGTTTAATTAGTTTTTGCTTGTTCGGCTTCGCGTTGAGGGTATGGAGCTTGTTCTTGATATTGGAAGTGCGCTTTGGAGCGAGGGGAGTATCCTTTCTAACCTCGTGAGAGGGAATTATCCCCTCGTGACTAATAAATGTTAAATTGCTATTAAATGTGGGGGCTACGTACATACGAGGTGACGAAAGCCGGTGCGTTGCTACTATGATATTCAATTTTCGGGTAGTTTAGAACCCACATCATGGCTAATGTGAGATATTCATTATTGAATTATCGAAATGATCTTTTATGATATGTTAGAGACTAGAGAAGAACGAATAGTGATCATACGAATGTTGTTGAACCTTGTAAGAACTTCTTTGTATATAATTGGTGCCTCTGTGTGCATTCTTGATGTTTTAATTGATATTTGTGAATCGGGCCGATCTCCTCGGTAAAATAAAAGCATATCTGGTACGGACCGCTCGATCCTCGCTAGTGCACAATTTATATTCTGTTGGAGAGGGCTGGCGACCTCGTCATTATAGCGTATCATATATATATATATTAAATACGGGGGCTACATACACACTAGGTGACGAAAGTCCATGCGTAGCTACTATGATATTAAATGTTCGAGTAGTTTAGAACCCAAATCATGGATAATGTAAGATATTCATTATTTGAATTATCGAAATGATCTTTTATGATATGTTAAAGTCTAGAGAAGAACAAAAAGTAATCTTACGAATGTTGTTGAACCTTGTAAGAACTTCCTTGTATAAAATTGGTGCCTTTGTGTGCATTCTTGATATTTTAATTGATATTTGTGGATCGGGCCAATCGCCTAGCTGAAATAGATGCATCTATGGTATGGGCTCCATCCTCGGCAGTGCACAATTTATATTCTGTTGGAGCGTGCCGTCGACCTGGCATTGTTGCACATGATATATATATATATATATACACATATATGTATGCTTGAGCTTAGACCTTTCATGATTTATTACTAATTATTGCAAAAGAGGGAAAATGATAAACGAAGAATGTGATGAAGATCATGATTGTGACTTCCATGATAACCATCGTATAAATGAACTAGTTATGCTCTAAATTGTACATCATTGTTATGATATTAGCTTGACCTAGTGGGTATCAAGTCGACCTCCCTTCTCTACCTCTTCGAGATTAGGCGGGATACTCATTGGATGCATATTGTTTTTGTACTCATGCTACGCTTTATACTTAAATGTACAGGTTCTGAGGCTGACTCATCTAGTTAACGATCGAGGGCGCGCTAGTGAGCTGCAGGAAAGACAGCTGGCGTGAGCTTCTTCCCTTCCTACGCCACTCAGCAGCCAGACGGAGTCTTCTTTGTATTTTGTTGGATTTCTTTATTTCAGACAGTGTGATAGTGAAGTTTTGTATATTCTACTAGATACCCATACTTGTGACAACAGGTCTTGGCACACACACAATGGATATTTATTATGGGATTACATATTTATTTTGATGTATTATAAATCCTTGGTGGTCTCAGCTTCATCGTTGAAAAGTCTAGTACATTTGTTCTTTGGTAAAGGTAAAATGAGAACTTAAATCACAAATTTCGCAGTTGGCTAGACAGACAATGGTGCCGGGCGGCGTCATGACCTATTTGAGAAAATGGACCATGACCACATGGTATCAGAGCAATAGGTTTACGTGGGTCTCACAAGTTACAGGCAAACCTAATAGAGTCTTGTAGATCAGTACAGAGACATTTGTATTTATCTTCGAGAGGCTATAAGGTATTGGGAAAGACTACTCTTTATTCACTTCCTATCGTGCAATGGTTCATGTACTAAATTTCAATTTCTATTCTGTCACTGATGGTGAGAACTCGTACCCCTGACATTCTGGACCCGGGAGAAGCTGCTCATCCCGTTACTAGAGGCCGAGTTCGAGACCGAGGGAGGGCACCAGCTCGTGGTAGGGGATGAGGGTGCCCCGGAGCCATTCCAGTCATACCACTAGCAGACCCTGTGGGGGATACAATTATTGAGGAGAAGGGTGAGGTACCTGCAGCTGAGCCTACCCCGACAAACTTCATGACAACACCGGGATTTCAGGAGGTCGTGGACCGCATGCTTCGGTTGATGGATACTTGACTCGGGATGGTTTATTTCCAGTGGATCCAACTACTTCATAGGCAGGAGGGGGAGCACAGACCCTTACTGCTCAGGCGTAAGGTCATACAACGACAGCTTATCAAACTCCGGGTGCACTGCACGCGGATGGGGTTCAGCCAGTTGCTGCAATGGAACCCCAACCCAGCCCAGTTGTGGAAGGTGATCCGTAGAAGCTATTGGACAGATGGACCAGGTTGCGCCCTCCAGTCTTTAGGGGTGTGCGTCATGAGCATGCCCAAGTTTTCATTGACAGGTGCAGGGATAGACTACAGAACTTGAGGATACTTGAGTCACATGGAGTTGACTTCACCACTTTTTAGTTGTAGGGAAGGGCCCGTAGGTGATGGCAGTCCTATTCTCTTAGTAGGCCAGCAGGTTCTCCTCCCCTCACTTGGGGTCAGTTTACCCTGTGATTTCTTGATCGGTACATTCCACCCTCTAAGAGGGAAGGGCTGCATCATAAGTTTGAGCATCTACAGCAGGGTCAAATGTAAGTGACTGATTATGTGGCGAGATTCTCTGCGTTGTCTTTCAATGCACCTGTGATACTTCCCATAGAGGCAGAGAGGGTATGGTGACTTGTTGCGAGATTACATCCCACTATTCGGAACATAACTGCTCGAGAGGTGGAGATGGGCCCAGGTTATTAGCTTACACTTTAGATTGCTTGTAGAATTGAGGGTTACCTTCAGAGGGGTTTTGAGAAGATGCAGCAGGAGAAGAACGCCATATTCTCCGGAGGGTTTAGAGACGCCCCAGCTAGAGGTAGAGGTCACTCTGGAGGGGTTAGACTAGTAGGCCCCCAGATTTAGCACCATCACCTGCTCGGGGTGCTCCAGCACGCTCTTATTTTAGCGCCATGCCAGAGAGTTCTTATCGCCCACCAGTCGTTCAAGGTTCTTCCAGTGGATATTCAGGTCCTCCAGATTCCTATCTCTATGCTATGCCGGAGAGTTCATACTGCTAATCGGCCATTCAAGCTTTTTCTAGTGGATATTCTGGTATTCGGAGTTAGCCATCTGAGCAGCAGGTTGCCGCACCATGTTGTTTTGAGTTCAGAGACCCAGGTCACATAAGGAGGTACTGCCCCAGGCTTCAGGGCAAGGCTATACAACAGGGACAGTAGCCCAGGGTTCTTGCACCAGCAACCCATCCACCTAGAGGTGGAGGACCAATTGGTAGAGGTTATCCCACAGGTGCAAGCCAGACATGAAGTGGTCAGGCAGATGCATCTTAGTTGGGTGTAGGCGAGATAGCCGGCGTTTCAACCAGATTTTATGATCTCCCAGCCAGGCCAGATGCATTGGACTTAGATGTCGTTATCACAGGTATTATTTAAGTCAGCGGTAGGGGTGCTTCGGTATTATTTGATCCAGGATCTACTTATTCATATGTGTCCTCTTTGTTTTCTCATTTTCTGGTTACTTCCCTCGAGTTCTTGGGTGTTTCTGTTCTTGTGTCCACTCGTGTGGGTGATTGTGTTGTTGTGGATCGCGTCTACCGGTCTTACGCGATTGCTTTCTATGACTTTGAGACTAGGGGAGACCTTATGTTGCTTGATATAGTTGATTTTGAGGTCATTCTAGGCATGGATTGGTTATCCCTACATCATGGCATCCTTTATTGTCATGCCAAGACTATTTTGCTAGCTATGCCAAGATTTCCGAGTTTAGAATGGAATGGTTGCACAGTTGATACACCTAGCTGAGTAATTTCTTTCTTGAAAGCTCAGCGCATGGTTGAAAATGGGTGTTTTCCTTATTTAGCTTATGTTCGAGACACCACCATAGAGTCCCCGATGATTGATTCGGTGCCAGTGATCTGAGAGTTCGCCGATGTTTTCCTTTCTGATCTTCCGAGCATACCTCCGGATCGCGATATTGTCTTTATTGACCTGGCTCTAGGAACTTAGCCTATATCTATCCTACCGTACCGTATGGCTCTTAAGGAGCTGAAGGAGTTGAAGGAGCAGTTGGAGGAGTTGTTAGCAAAGGGGTTTGTTAGGCCCGGAGTATCACCTTGGGGTTTACCAGTGTTATTCATGAAGAAGAAGGATGGGACTTTGTGGATGTGCATTGACTACCTCCAGTTGAACAAACTCAACATCATGAACAAGTACCCATTGCCCCTTATTGATGATTTGTTTGACCAACTACAGGGTGCCGGGGTGTTCTTTAAGATTGACTTGAGGTCAGTGTTTACTGAGTTGAAGATTTGGGATTTAGATGCTCCAAAGATTGCATTCAGGACTAGATATTGCCACTACGAGTTCCTGGTAATGTCATTTGGCTCGACTAATTCTCCAGCAGCATTTATGGATTTGATAAATAGGGTCTTCAGGCTTTATATTGATTCCTTTGTTATCGTCTTCATTGACGACATACTTATATAATTGCGTAGCTTGGGGGAGCACAAGCAGCATTTGAAAGTAGTGCTTCAGACCTTGCAAGAGCAGAATGTGTATGCTAAGATCTCCAAGTGTGAGTTTTGTCCAGAGTCCGTGGCATTATTGGGGCATATTGTGTTTGGAGAGGGTATTAAGGTGGATCCTAAGAAGATTGAGGAAGTTTAGAGTTGACCACGACCTACTTTAGTGACGGAGATCAGGAGTTTCCTGGGGTTAGCAGGTTACTACCGATGATTCGTGCAGGGCTTTTCGTCTATTGCATCACCGTTGACCAGTCTTACCAAGAAGGGTACCCTATTTTGTTGGTACAATGAGTGCGAAGAGAATGTTTAGAAGGTGAAGATTGGTTTCACTACAACATCGGTTCTTGTATTTCCTTTCAATTCTGGGATATATATTGTATGTTGCAACGCTTCTCGCGTCAGCTTGGGATGTGTATTGATGCAGCAGGGGCGAGTTATTATGTATGATTCACATCAGCTGATGGTCCTTGAGAAAAGTTAGTGTGTGCACGATCTAGAGTAGGCAGTGATTGTTCAGGCTCTGAGGATATAGAGGCGTTATTAGTATGGAGTGTCATGTGAGGTTTACACCGATCACCGCAATTTACGGCACCTGTTCAAGCAGAGAGACCTTATTTAGAGGCAGCGCAGGTGGCTTGACTTACTAAAGGATTATGACATTACCATTCTTTATCATCCGGGTAAGCCAAATATGGTCGCGGATGACTTGAGCAGGAAGACCTGTGAGTATGGGTAGCTTGGCATCCATTGCTGCTATGATGAGACCATTAGCCTTGGACATTAAGTCTTTAGCTAACAGACTTGTGAGATTGGAAATTTCAGAGCTCGACCGAGTTCGAGCATGCGTGGTTGCTCAGTCTTCATTATCAGGGCTGATTAATGTCCGACAGTTCGATGATCCGCATTTGGAGGTCCTCAGAGAGACGGTACTTTAGGGAGGTGCCAAGGATATTTCTATTAGCGAGGATGGTCTGTTACGGCTTCAGGGCCGTGTATGTGTTCCTAATGTTGATGGCTTGAGAGAGAGGATTCTAGAGGAGCCCATAATTCGAGGTACTCTATTCATTCCGGTGCCACGAAGATGTATCGTGACTTGAGACAACATTACTGGTTACGGAGGATGAAGAAGGACATTATTGAGTATGTAGCTAAATGTTTGAATTGCCAGCAGGTCAAGTATGAGCACCAGAGGCCATGTGGCCTAATTCCGCGGCTGCCCATTCCGGAATGGAAGTGGGAGCACATCACTATGGACTTCGTGGTTGGGTTTTCGCAGACTTTGCATAATTTTGTTTAGTGTGGGTTATTGTGGATAGGTTGACGAAGACCGCCCATTTCATTCCAGTGGCGACTACTTACACAGCAGAGGGATATGCTCAGATTTACATTCGGGAGATAGTCAAGTTGCACGGCGTGCCAGTTTTCATTATATGAGATAGAGGCCCTAAATTCACTTCCCATTTCTGAAGAGCTAATTAGGGCGAGTTTGGGGACCCGCGTATAGCTTAGCACGACATTCCATCCTCAACTGGCGGTCTGTCGGAGCGGACAATTCATATTTTAAAGGATATCCTTAAAGCATGTGTGATTGACTTTGGAAGGAATTGGGATAAGTTCCTGCCTTTTGTAGAGTTTGCATACAATAATAACTTTCAGTCCACCATGGATATGTCCCCGTATGAGGCATTGTATTGTCGGTATTATCGTTCCACTATCGGGTGTTTTGTGCCTGGTGAGTCTAAGTTACTTGGTACAGATCTGGTACAGGATGCCTTGGATAGTGTAAAGTTTATTCAGGAAAGGCTCCTGATAACTGTGAAGTATACACAATATATGCCCTTTATTACCTTAGATTTATGCATAATTTTACTTTAATTAGTCGTGATTTACTTAAAAGTTGCGCTTGATTGCAAGTTTGAGCGACAAGATGATTAAAATCACAAATCGGCTCAAGGAGTAGTGAAATCTGCCAAGTGACAAGAAGATGACAAAAAGAGGGAATTAAGAACCTGCGCGGACCGCATTATTTTGGTGTGCAGCCACGTAGGAATGATCAGAGGCTCATCAACCTTCCTTGCCTCCTGCGCGGTCCGCCTGTTTTTGGATGCGGCCACATGGAAGAGTTAAGAGGCATGACATTTTTTAGGAAAACCCACGCGGGACGCATCTATTTCTATGCGGTCTGCATTGATGAAGATTCTGAGGCAAGGACATTCGAGGTACAAGACCCAAGCGACCGCGCACCAAAAGCAGGCGGTCCGCGTGGGCACAAGTTCAGAGAAGAAACATTTTGCTAGTTCCTCTTTTATGGCTGCAAATCACTTTCATGCGGTCCGCTTGATCCAACCTATGCGGCCGCAGTTCATTTCCATGCGGTCCTCTTGCTAAGATCTATGCGGCCGCGATATATTTTGATGCGGTCTGCATCTATTACCCAGAGGCAACTGAAGTGAAGACACCATGCCCTATGCGGCCGCACGCCATTTCTTTGCAGTCCGCAACAGACCCTCAGAGGTATTTTGCCCAGTTTTCCTGAGCAGTATAAATACAACACTTTACTATTTTAGGTTAAGTTTTATTCTTTGAACAGTAGTTGCGCTCGTGAGGTTTTACATTAGCCAATATTAGGCAACTTCCTATTGTAATTAAAGTGGATTTGAGTAGATTTAGCATATAGTTAATGATTATGTTCATCTCTTTCATTATCTTTGCTATTTCTATTACTTCCATGTCTAACTAATCCTATTAGCTAGGGTTATGGCTCAACCCTTATGTGGGTAATTAATGGGTGTTTTTTCCTAATACTTGGATGTTTTTGGGTGTTTGGTATTTGGGTTGTGTGCATGTTTTCACTTTGATTTGGTGGTTGCAAAAACTAAGTTAAGCTTAGTGGGTCTTGACTCTTCTTGAGAAATAGATCCTATGACCTCACATTCAACCCAACAAGAATTTGGGATGGACCCATTGAGAATAGTAGTCCCAAGTAACAGGTTAAACCTCGAGAGAGTAATTACCCTACTTGAACCTTATGTTGCTTGGGAAATTGGCCTACCCAATTGGTCTCGAGAGAGTCAATTGGGCAAAATCGTGCTCTCTACTGAGAGGTGTGAGAGCGAGTGTTAAAAGTGCAACAGTTATCCATATTCCCCATAATTAGCATCCTTGTGTTAGAATTCTATAATAAATTTTGATTATCCGCCAAGGTAAGTGTAACGATCCTAGTGCTTTTCTATTACTGCTTAAATCTAGCATCAATCATATTAGCTTAATTTTAGATCATAATAGTAGTTGATAAGTATATTGAAAACCCAAAATTTAAAGAAGATCAATTTGAAGCTAGAATATATCTCTAAGCCATACAATTACTCATCTCCAACATGAAGCTCCCTAAGATATTTCGACCCCGATATACTATTGGGTTATTAGTGTCCTACCCACTCTTTCTTGGGATTGAGTTCGACCCGGTCCACATGACAATGTCCAGAAAAAGCAAGTCTTTGAAGTTTACCCATGTGGTCGCGGACAAAACCAGGCGGACCGCGTGACAATGGCTAGAAAAGGAAAGTCTATGAAGTTTACTCACGCGGCCACGGACAAAACCAGGCGGACCACGTGAGAAGTGTGTATTAAATGCAAGGTGAAAAATCTTGTGCGGTCCTCATGCCACTTTTGTGCTGCTGCGCAGGTAGGTGAGTACTGGGCCCGACAGTAGTCTATAAATAGACGCCTAAGCCATCCTTCTACCCTTTTAGCAAAATTTCATCGTGAAGCTTTTTCCCTACTACTCTTCCATAGCTTGTGCATTTCATCTCACCCTCATTATTTCCAGGTAACATTCCATGATTCTTGTGGATTATTAGTTAATTTCTTAACTATTGTAATTACATTTTGTTAGTTTAACTTCTTAATTTCTATTTTACCTTATAGAAATTGATTAGGTTAGTTTTTTTGAGTTTTGATTGGTTCAATTGTTCAAATATGGGCATAAACTGATGATTCTCAACTGATTAGGGACAAAACTTAGGATTTTTCATGTTGAAGTGTGAGCTTATATGCAAAAATGCCCTACCCAATTTTTTTGTCCTACGCGGCCGCACACCCTTTTCGTGCGGTCCGCGTGAGTTTACCTAACTTCTAAGGCACTCTCTGATGCACCCGCATGGTCATTTTGGTCCCCGTTGTGTCTTATGCGGCCGCGTCCAAAACCAAGCGGACCGCATGGGTAGTTTATCAGAGATCTTGAATTTTTCTGATTTGTCTTGTACGGCTGCGGTCCAAAACCAGGTGGACCGCATGGCCTGCTTATCAGAAAGTTTGAATTTTGGTGCTGGCCTGTACGGACCGCGACCAATTCTGTGCAGACCGCGATACCCCTTTGCAGCCGAAAGCCATAATTATATGGTTCGCGTGACCTATTCTGAGTAATGAATGCTGAGACTACTTTTCCTGTGCGGACCGCATGACCTTTTTGTGCGGTCCGCCTCAACCCTGTCTGCAACACATGTTTGTTCAACTGTTTGATCTTTCAACTGTATATTTCTTCTCTGCTTTCACTAATAATGTTAGATGTGATTCTTTTGCAGACAATGCCTACAAAAGGTAAACAAATACAATGTGGGGGCAAGGACAAACAATCGGTGAGGGGTGGAGCCTCCAAAGTAAAGACATTTCGAAGAGTACTCAAACTCTCTGCCAAGGAAAAGAAGGATATCAGGAAGATGAGAAAGATTATACGGGAGGTAGACAAGGCTGCCTCTCATTTTGCGGCAGTGAACATGCCCCATCCCGGAGTTTGAATCCAGAGTCCATACCCTCACGGATGTCCATAGAGGTGTCAGTACCAATTTCATCATCTCCCAAGCATGAGCAGGAAAATGTGGCCACTTCCACGATGCTAGTAAATACAATACTCACGGATTCGTCTGATGAGTACGGGGCTGAGAAAGAAGCTGATGAAGAATATTCCACCTCTCCCAACATATAATCATCAGGGGAAGGTGAAGGTGGTGAGCCACAGATTGGGGGGCTCGAGAGAACCAGAAAAAAGGAAGTGTGGGAAGATAGATTCATGAATGAGGTTTCCTTTCACATGTACAAAACATGGTGGCCCAAAAAGAAGCTGATAGTCGAGAGGAAATTCATTGTGGCTGATTTTCTCCCTCACAACCCTCACGTACATGCTTAGTTCCATATTAGAGAGGGTTGGGGCTTCTTTACAGAGAGTTTGTATATGGCCACCGAGCCCATGGTGATGGAATTATATAGCAACGCCCACCACATGTTTAAGTGTGAAACAACTATGAAGGTGAGGGACTAGGTGATTCTTTTTTATGGGAAAACTTTGAATGAATTTCTGGGGTTTGCTGAGGAGGGCGAGTCTCAGTATCTGGAAAAACTGGCTCTTAAAAAAGAGGTTCGCATGTGGTTAGCCTGGATTATTGCAGCCCTAGGTATAGTTCCTGAATGGCTAAAGGCACCGGCATGAATTTTCAGAAACACCATGAGCTTTGAAGCAAATGGCAGTTATCATTTGTGTGCAACAGACTCGACCCATCAACTCATGACAACACTGTGCCAATTGAGCGTGCTGTCCTAGTTGCTTCCATTATTGTGGCTTTCCCGTAAAATGAGGGTAACATCATGCTGAGGGTGATTTCCAAGGTGGGGCGCGACACTCAGCAAAACTACCCATTCCCAAACACCTTGACCATGTACTTTAGTGATATGAAAGTGAAGAAAAATAACTATGATATTGAGGCACCTCCGGTGAGTGCCTACTCGTGGTATAATCAAAAAGGCTCGGACTACCCCAAATCACCAAGAAGGGTCAAGGCTCAACCTCTACTGCAGCTGGCCAGTCTGAAGAGCCAGCTGCAACTAAGCTTCCATCAGAGCCCACCGCTGAGGCATTGCAGCCGGGATCATCTTCAGCCCCTCCTTCTACTTCTGCGGAGCCGGAGATCCCGGTGTCCAAGACTCATAGATTAACCTCTCATCAGCTATCTCAATCTATTGTTAGTTTGAACAACTGGGTGTCGGCAGCAACATCCAAGTTGTCAACAATGATTACGGTTGTTGAGGCTCATAGAGCACCAGTGACGGTTGAGGTCCGTGCTTCGATTGAGGAAACATTAAAGAAAATCCTGGAAAACTAGGTAGTTATGCTAATGAAGCAGGATCAGCTGGAGAAAGCAGTTGGGGAGCACAGCAAGGCACTGAAGAATTGGCCAAGGAGCACAGAAAGATTAGAAAAGATAGGGCCTCAAAGGAGTCAGTGAAAGAGTTACGGAAAGATGTTGACAAATTCCGTGCCGATCATATGCCCCTGAATTTGCTATTTGAAGATCCTAGCGTTGAGGTAGCAGCAACACAGCCACAGGTGGAGGAGAGTAGACCTCGGAAGAAGAGGAAGCTCACGAGCACAAAGGAAGTGGTGATTGAGATAGCACCAGCATCGGAGGGCCCATCCGGTATTGCAGACATTGAGCCTCCGGCAGCACTAGTGGGAGATGAGCCACCCCAGGAGTAGATAGTTGATGTCCCAGCACCACAGCAGCAGCAGGCTGGGGACCGGTCTGAGGTCCCCGCCGGTACAGAGGACACAATTGCCATTGACTAGCAGCGAGCTGTTGATGAGGCTTGAGGGGCCACTTCTATATCCTTTCCACTATTTTTATGCTTTATTTGACAATTACCATTGGGGACAATGCTAGCATTTATTCATGGGAGTGTGGCCCTACTTTTTGATTTGGATGACTATATATATACTACTTACTATTCACTTTCAACATATTTGTAGTTTAGATGGTTTGTAAATAATTTTTTATTCAGAACCACTTTAATTGTATATTCTGCTTCCCCGTATGTATTTATTGATTTGGTGCTCATTTGAGCTTTATAGTTATTTTTCACTTGAGCTTTCTTGTTATTTTCGTAAAATTTTTCGTGTTAGCGCAAAAGTTAGGCCCGTAGCCTCTTTTTTGTTTTTGGTTGATGTTTCAATAAGCCGTTGTTTTTCTTAATGCCACGGTTCTTTCTAAGGGTATAATTTTGTGTGAACCGGGTGACTCTTCCCAATGATAGATAGTGTGATAACTTTCTTAAGGGTTGAGTCAATTTTTTTAGTTTTGTGTCTTTAGATTTTCAAGCTTTTTGTAGTTAAGAGTACCTCAGACAAAGCTTCACTTGGGACTAACACATTTTCCTTGTCAAAGACATTAAGTTGTGTTTAGGATAGTGAAAGTCGTGGCCTTGAGACTCTTGTGTTGACCAAGCAATCATCATATGGTTGTGTGGGGCCATTGTGTGTTTATATCGTATCTAAGGTCGTTGTGGGCCCTCGACTCTGTCCTTGAGTGTATGTGTGGTCAGAAATCGATTTGGGAGCCCAAGTGCCTAGCCGATGGTCTAGAACTTGCCCTGAATGTTTGTTGAGGCGAAATCGTGAGTGGAACTTGATTTGAGATATGATTGTAGGCTCTCCTTGATCCCAAAATGTATTCTTGATTAATTTCATGACCTGCCAATAGAATAATCCCTAGTTCACCCTTTGAGCCTAAATCCTTATTCTTTGATACACCAAGCTACAAACCTATACCCGTTCTCAATTAGACTTTCTCTTGGCATCCAAAAATCTTCCCTTGGTTATTGGAAATGGCATAAGTTTGGGTGGGAGAGACAAGAAAAGAACCAAAGTGGTATAAGGTACAAAAAGGAAAATAAAAAGGAAGACAATGAAAAAGAGAAAAGGACAAAAGAAAAGGAAGTAAAAAAGAGAATAAAAATCAAAAGGGAATCAAAGTACAACAAAAAGGTGAAAAAGGTTTGGAAAGTAGAAAAGGAAGGAGAAAAAGGCTTGTTTTGCAAAAAGAAAGAGTGACAATGTGTCTCTCCACCCCCTTTGAAGAGGTGAATTGCATGTTTGAGTCAAGAAAGTGTTCCAAAACGAAACAAAAGAAGAGCTTAAGGGAAGAGTACACTCATGTGAACAATTGCATATCATACATGTACCCAAAAGCCTCCATAATGACTCCCCAAAAGCCCTACATGATTTTGAATTAAGGAAAACCTACATTAGTGGATACTTACATGAAGGGCAAGCATATGGTACTTAGAGCTGGACTTAGGGTCTCTTCTTTGTGAGTGTGAGTGAGAGAGCTTTCCACCTCAATTTGTGTGCATATATTCAGAAAGGTGAGGTTCACTGAGGGAGATTCGAGGATGTACGAGGTTTGGATCCACAATGACCAAAGTACTTGAGAAAAAGCTCAATGATGATATGTGTCAACCTTTGAGGCTCTTGTGTCACACTTGATCCTCAAGTTCGCAAATTTTAGGGTGTTAATGATGCATTTGCATTGGAGACAATTGTTAGTCCCAAGTGAGGGTTATTGAGGTTACATTAAGGCAAACAAGAATTACTGGGTCATTTTCTATTGAGGGGTGTGTCTCATTTTATTTGATTGAGGACAAGCAAAGGTTTAAGTTTGGGGGAGTTGATAACTGTGAATTATACATGAATTATGCCCTTTCTTACCTTAGCTTTGTGCATAATTTGCCTTTGATTAGTCTTGAATTACTTACAAGTTGCGCTTGATTGCAGGTTTGCGCGATAAGATGATTAAAATCACAAATCGGCTCAAGGAGGAGTGAAATCTGCCAAGTGAAAAGAAGATGACAAAAAGTTAGAATTATGAACCTGCGCGGACCACGCTGTATTGGTGTAAGGCCACGCAAGAATGATCACAGACTCATCAACCTACCTTGACTCCTGCGCGATTCGCCTGTTTTTGGATGCGGCCGCATGGAAAGAGTTTAGAAGCATGACATTTATAGGAAAACCCGCGCGGGCCGCATCCATTTCTATGCGGTCCGCATTGATGAAGATTCAGAGGCAAGGACATGGCAAGGACATTCAAGGCACAAGACCCCCGCGACCGCACACCAAAAGCAGGCGGTCTGCGTGTGCACAAGTTCAGAAAAGAAACATTTTTCCAGTTCCTATTTTGCAGCCGCATATCAATTTCATGTTGTCCGCCTGATCCAACCTACGCTGTCGCAGTACATTTCCATGCAGTCCGCTTGCCAAGACCTACGCGGCCACGATACATTTTGATGCGATCCGCATCTATTACCGAGAGGCAACTGAAGTGAAGACACCATTCCCTATGCGGTTACGCATTTCTGTGCGGTCCGCATCAGACCCTCAGGGGTATTTTTGTCCAGTTTTTCTGAGTAGTATAAATAGAACACTTTACTGTTTTAGGATATGTTTTATTCTCTGAACATTAGCTGCGCTCGTGAGGTTTTACATTTGCCTATTTTAGGCAACTTCCTGTTGTAATTAAAGTGGATTTGAGTAGATTTAGCAGATGGTTAATGAATTTGTTCATCTATTTCATTATCTTTGCTTTTTCTATTACTTCCATGTCTAGCTAAACCCATTAGCTAGGGTATTGGCTCAACCATAATGTGGGTAATTAATGGGTGTTTTTCCCTAATACTTGGATGTTGTTGGGTGTTTGGTATTTGGGTTGTGTGTATGTTTTCACTTTGATTTGGTGGTTGCAAACACTAAGTCAAGATTAGTGGGTCTTGACTCTTCTTCAGAAAGAGAGTCTATGACCTCGCATTCAACCCACCAAGGATTTGTGATGAACCGATGAGAATGGTAGTCCCAAGTAATGGGTTAAACCTCGAGAGAGTAATTACCGTACTTGAACCTTGTGTTACTTGGGCAAATTGGCCTACCCAATTGGTCTCGAGAGAGTCAATTAGGGAAAATCGTTCTCTCTACCGAGAGGTGCGAGAGCAAGTGCTAATAGTGGAACGATTTTCCATATTCCCCATAATTAGCATCATTGTGTTAGAATTCTATACTTATTAATTATTCGCCTAGTGAGTGTCACGAACCTAGTGCTTTTCTCTTACTGCTTAAATCTAGCATCAATCATCATAGCTTAATTTTATATCATAATAGTAGTTGATAATTGTATTTGATAAGTATATTGAAAACCCTGAAATGAAAGAAGATCAATTTGAAGCTAGAACGCATCTCTAAGCCATACAATTACTCATCTCCAACTTGATGCTCCTTGAGGAATTTCGACCCCAATATACTATTGGGTTATTAGTGTCACGCCCACTCTTTCTTCGAATGGAGTTCGACCCGGTCAGCTCCGCATAGCTCAGTCCAGGCAGAACATTACGCGGATCAGAAAGCATGTCATTTATCATTCACGATTGTTGAGAAGGTTCTCTTGAAAGTCTCACCAATGAAGGGCATTATGAGGTTTGGGAAAGAGGGCAAGTTGAGCCTAAGGTTTATTGGCCCCTTTGAGATGTTGAGGCGAGTTGGAGATGTTTCCTATGAGCTTGCTTTGCCTCCTAGTTTATCTGGAGTTCATCCAATTTTCCATGTATCGACGCTTCGAATGTATCGCACCAACGACTCTCATGTGTTGGATTTCAGTACCATTCAGTTAGATGAGATCTCTGGCTACAAGGAGGAGGCAGTTGATATGTTGAGAGAAAGGACCGCCCGTTGAGGTCCAAGAGGATTTCTGCGGTAAGAGTCCAGTGGAGGGGCCAACTAGTTGAGGAGGCGACCTGGGAATCCGAGGAGGACATCCAGAGCCGATATCCCCACTTATTCAGCAGTCCAGGCACTTCTTTTTATGTTCGTTTGAGGACGAATGTTTGTTTAGGAGGTGGAGAATGTAACGACCCAACTGGTTGTTTTGCGTTTTACAACCCCGTTCCCTTAAATAAACCTTCTCACACTTGTTTTAACTAATTTATGACTTGCGGGGACAGGTGGTTCTGAAGTTATAAGAGTTGTGGGCAAGAATATGTCCATTTTCTTATTTAAGCTTTTGTAAAAAGGCCAAGTTTGACTTCGGTAAACTTTCTTGGAAAACGGACCTGGATTTGTGATTTGACCATTCCAGATTGTCTGTGAGAAAATATGAAACCTGGGCGTATGCTCGAAATTGAATTCTGAGGTTCCTAGCCCAAGTACGCAATTTTTATGTAAAATTGTTAAATCAAAGTTTTAAAGAATTAAAGAATTTAAGTATTCATTAAAGACCTAGGTATCAGGTTCGGATTCCGATTTTGAAACTTTTTACAGGTCCAAAACATGGCGCTCAGCACAATACTAGGATAGCCCGACCATTTACAGCACTTAAACCAACAAATTAAACATATGTAGTTAAATGGGACAGAGAATCACCAAGCCATTTAGGTTAAAGGTCTAGAAATACTGATAAAATGCGGAATGTTAAGTAAAAATACATTATATAGTCCAACATGGACCCGGTGTCACGAACATGAGCCTCTAAATACAGAGTGTCATCCTACTACAAAGTCTGTCTAAAAGCTGAAAATGTGGAAATCAAGGATATGGATAGAGGGAGAAATCAATGGGTACGAACGCAGTGCAACTACCTCGGCACTCCCGGAAACTAACTATGCTGATCAACTGAACCTACTTAGCTTGAGAAGAACCTGGATCTGCACTCAAGGTGCGGGGAGAAAAGTGAGTACTCCAACCCAGTGAGTAATAAATATAAATATAGTCTAAAAGTAAGAAAACGTAGAAAATGCACAAAGTAATCTATATCTAGCATTTTAGATCAATATCTGTGAAAAACAGTAACCAACAAGTAATACTGTCAAGGAATAATACATGAAAAGATGTAACACATATAACGGTACACTCTGGTACCCACTTCGGTGTGCAGCTCCCTCCATTTATTTATCATTAACAGCTCACTGTGGGTGTGTACAGACTCTGGAGGGTTGCTACAGCCTGAGTGCAATATCAGTCATCTCGTGGCATCAAATAGGCTCTCGTCCTACATATCAATATATCATTGTTGCGTTGTGCAACCCGATCCATATCAAGGAAAAATCATCCTCATTATCGGATCCTTGACCCATCTCAGTCAAATAAATTCACAGCCACTCGGGCATGAAATTCTATAGGTATCTCAACCCTCATATCCTTTTTATTTAATATTCATGTTCAAAAACATTCTTGTATTATTTTTAACAGTTGAAAAGCATGACTGAGAGTATATTTTATACAAACAAATGAGAAAAACGCATAAGGGTCCTCTAAGGATTCTACATGTTGGCATGAGGCCCCAAACATGGCAATAAGGCAAATTCTCAGTAATAAATTATGCAAATCAATCGCCAATATAGTAGAAATCACACTCGTGATAGACAAAGTCACAATCCCCAATAGTAAACGACCCTGCATTCATCGTGGAATGCGTGTCACGCCTCAATATAGCTTTACGATGTTAATGCCAGGGGTTTCAAACCCTCAGAGTAGCATTTACATCTATTACTCACCTCTAGCCGGCCAAAGCCTAGCTTGCAATGCCCTTTCCTCTCGAATTGACCTCCCCGCACGTCGACTTTGGCCAAAATTACAACGAATACATTATAATAGGCTAAGGGAATATAACCCAATCGAAAAGACTAGAAAAATATCAAAAATTACGAAATTTGAAAAATCCGAACCCCAGGCACATTTCTCGAAAGTTAGAAATTTTTACACCAAAATGTTCCTTATCTCGCCACGAGTCTATGCATGTAAAATTTACCAAAATCGGAGTCCTAATTATCCCTAAAATCACAATTTCTCATGCAAAAACTCAACGCCTAGTTTTTCCCTTTTAAATCAAATTCCATGAAGTTAGGTGTTGAAATCACAATTAGATGGTATTTCTGACCATAAGACTTACCTCCAATTGATTCACAGTCAAAACCCTCTTAAAATCCCGCCAAAAGATTCCAAGGTCGCTTAACAATGGAGGAAAATGAACTTGGTTTGCAGATGAAATGACCTTAAAACGTTCTGCCCAGGTGTAAAATAACATTATGCGATCGCAGCACTTTTATTGCGATCGCATAGCATAAACCTTCCAGCCTCCAAAACTCCTCTTATGCGATCGCATGACTGCCCCTGTGATGGCAGAGCACAACCATACACACCTATGCGATCGTACTCCACGACTCTGTATTTGCATAGAACAAAACGCTGTCAGGGACCCCAGGTCCACTTACACTATGAGATCACAACCCCACGAACGCGATCGCACTGAACATTTTTCCCAACCTATGCGATCGCACACCCTATTACGTGATCGCATAGAGCAAAATAGAACCCCTAATAGAACCTCCTATGCGATTGCAATGCTCCCTATGTGATCTCATAGAAAAAAAACCTCTTCAACACTTCAGCTATTTTCTACAACTCCCAAAGGCTAAGATTTGTCCGATAGACCATCCGAAAACACCCCGAGGCCCCTAGGACCTCAACCAAAAGTGCCAAACCATCCAAAAACAACATACAAACTTATTCAAATGATAAAACACATCCAACAACACAAAAATTACTAATTCGCAACGGATTCAAGCCTAAGTTCAACCAAAACGTCTGAAACTCATATTCGATCAAAAACCGACCTAAAGACCTCCGATTCAACTGAAATTTTGCACACGCATACCAAATCACCTAACGAAGCTATTGCAACTCTCAAAATTCCATTCCAACCCTCGAGTCAAAATCTCACCTATTAACCGGATATCGCAAAAATGCTAACTTCGCCAATTCAAGCCTAATTCTACACCGAACCTTCTAAATCACTTCCGATTGCACTCCTAAGCCTCAAATCCTTCCCCGAATATAACAGAATCATAAAAATTACATTCAAGACCTCTAACTAACAAGTCAACTTCCGGTTGACTTTTCCAAACCAACCTTTCCTTAAAGTGACTAATTGCCCCATTCCTTACAAAATCCAATCCGAATCGACTCAAACTCACCAAACACATATAATAAAACATGAAGAATGTCACGACCCGAATTTTCCCACCAACCCGTTTTAATCATTTTCTCATAAAGCTTAATCTAAAGCAATATAAATACTGAAATAGTTAATTAAAACAACACGGAAGACTTTTAGCAACAATAGCAATGATAAGTACAGAAATTAGAAACATGCCTCTACCCAGTATCTAGTGTCACTATTCATGGACGACTAAAAGAGTACTAAAAGCAACAGCTTGAAAGAAATACATAACATGTCTGTTTTGATGCAATAAAACAAATTGGAAGAGAAAGAGGAGACTCAAGGCCCGCGAACGCCAGCAAACTACCTCAGAGTCTCTGGACTGAAGGATCGCTCCCTAACTACTGTTGCGGTCCGTAAGTTGTGTCCTGACATGTGTACAAAAAGGCACAGAAGTGTAGTATCAGCACAACCAACCCCATGTGCTGGTAAGTGCCCGGCCTAACCTCGGCGAGGTAGTGACGAGGCTAAACCGTACCTACCACAATCAACTTGTACATATATATGTGCAATAACAGAAAGAGAACAAGAATTTAAAAAGATAATGGGAAGGGGACATACTGGGGGTGTAACAGTTCAATTATAACTGCAACAAACAAGAAATGGAACTTATTATATAATAAAAAAATAGAGAAAGTCGGTCTCTTCATGCTTTTACTCTCATTTCTCACAAAAACTATCAAACATAATGCACGGCATTACCCGTCGTGCATTAACTCTCACTTCTCTCCAAGACTGTCAAATATAATGCACGGCATCACCCTTCCTGCCTTTACTCTTAATATACAGTGCATGGCATCACCCTTCGTGCTTTTACTCTCAATACATAGTGCACGGCATCACCCTTCGTGCTTTTACTCTCTCTTCCTCACCGAATCAATGGTCACAACCAAACGGGAAAGGAATTATAACAAGAAAAAATATCTCGGCAAGGGAGAATAACTCAACAATGAATCCCGGCAAGGGAATACGGGTCCACAATAAGTCCCCGCAAGGGAAAACAACTCAACAATAAGTCTCGTAAGGGAAAAGTACAAAAAATTCCTCTTTAGTTCATTTACTTCTCAACTATCACTTCATAGTTCATTTAGCTAGTAATTATAAAAATTGTTCACTTCTTTCAAAATTTTAATAGCAATTATGACTCACGGTCATGTTAGACTCGGGCACATCGGTAACAGTCACCATACCTATACACCGACTCCTCATAGCACATAGCAAATATTAACTTAATCCTATTCCCTCCAGCAAAAAGTAGATCAAACACTTAGCTCGAATCCAAAAATAGCAACTCAAAGCTCAACAATCTCCTTTCCTCTAGAATTCGACCCCGGACCAATGATATCTATTCACAATTTACTCAAATGTATCAACAAATGCTAGTTAAATCAATTTTGATTGAATAAGAATGAAATTCCTAAAGTTTTACCCAAAAATTCCCAAAATTCCCCCGGGCCCACATGGTCAAAACTTGAGGTTCAAACCAAAACCGGGTTACCTATTTCCCATGAGTTCATATATGCAATTTGTTTTGAAATCGGACCCCAAATAAAGGTCCAAATCTCCAATTTTATAAAGACCTAGGTTCTACCCCAAATCCCCATTTTTACCTATTGAAAGCTTTGATTTATGTTGAAATCATGATAAAAGATGTTAAAGTTTGAAAAAATTGAGTAAAGGTTTACTTACAAGTGATTTGGGAGAGAAAGAGTCCAGAGAAAATCGCCAATGGAGATTTGGGTTTTGAAAATATGAAAAATGAAGTTTGAAATCGTCTAAGTATAGGTTGCACAGTCGCAGATGTCGTAATTGCGAGGTTTTGTTTGCAATTGCGAAGAATGCAGAAAATAGCTGGTGTCGCAATTGCGGGAAATGGTTCGCAATTGCAAAAAGGATAGGTTTTGAACTGGGTTCGCATTTGCAAGAATGTTTTCGCATTTGCGAAGACCGGGCTGTAAAGCGGGGAATCATATTTGCGAGAATTTGTTCGCATTTGCAGAGTCTGGACATAAAAGGGAGGGATCGCATTTGCGAGTTTTCCTTTCATTTGCGATGAAGCAGGACAAAGGGGAAGGCTCGCATTTGCGAAGATTGCTTAGGAAATACGAAGAATGCAGATACAGCAGTTAAAATGTTTCGAAATGAGCCTAACACCTATTCGAAACTCATCCGAGCCCTCGGGGCTCCAACCCAAACATGCACCCAACCACAAAAACCTCCTACGGACTCACTCGTGTGATGAAATAGCCCAAAATAACATCAAAATCAAAAAATCAACCTCCAAAACTCATGATTTTCATTTCAAAGTTAAAACTTTTAAATTTTCTATTTTTAGTCTGAAACACGTCAAACGACGTTCGTTTTCAACCAAACTCTACAGATAGCGCTTAACGCTCATTTAAGACTTATACCGGGCATCGCAACCAAAATACGAGCCTGATATAATAACATTTGATCAATTTCCATTTTCATTTTTCCTTAAGCAATTTCATAAAACAAGTTCATAGAAAACTTCCGCACTCGGGCCTAGGACCTCGAATTTTGATTCTGGGAATACGCCTGGGTCCCAAATTTCCCTACGGACCCTGGGGACCGTCACATCATGTGTCCAAGTCTATTCACCCAAAATATTGACCAAAGAAAACTATAGGAATATTATTATAAAAATTCATAATTTTTAACACAGAATTTAAATATTTCAAAATAAATATTTTCCAGCTTCGCGCCCGGACTGCGCATGCAAATCAAGGAAACCAAGTAAGAGGTTTTCAAGGCCTCAGAAGCACAAAGAAAGGGAGAATTACGGTGATGACCTCTTTGGGTCGTCTCCTCCACTTGTAAAACAACTGTTCGTCCCCGAACGGACAAAAGAAAGAAGTACCTGAGTCGGGGAATAGATGGGGATAACGGCTCCGCATATCAGACTCGGACTCCCAGGTCGATGCCTCAGGAGGTTGACCTCTCCACTGAACACGCACTGAAGGGAAACTCTGCGACCTCGACTATTGAACCTTCCGGTCTAAATTAGCCACCGGCTCCTCCTCATATGTCAGATCCTTGTCCAGTTGGACAGTGCTGAAATCTAACACGTGGGTGGGATCGCCATGGTACTTCTGAAGCATGGACACATAAAAATCTGTATGCACAACTGGCAAGCTAGGAGGTAATACAAGTCGATAAGCCGCCTTCCCCACATGGTCAAGAATCTCAAATAGGCCAATATATGTAGGACTAAGCTTACCTTTCTTCCCGAATCTCATCACGCCCTTCATAAGAGATACACGGAGAAATGCTTGCTCACTAACCATCAAAGCAACATCCCTGACCTTACTATCCGTATAACTCTTATGTCTAGACTGAGCTGACTGAAGTCTGTCCTGAATGATCTTGACCTTATCCAAGGCCTCCTATACCAAATCTATACCTTATAACCGAGCCTCTCCCGGCTCAAACCATCCGACTTGGGACCGATACATCCTACCATACAACTCCTCATACGGAGCCATCTATTGTTATAGGCAAACTCTGCTAAAGGCAAAATCTGGTCCCACGAGCCTCAAAAATGAATAACACAGGCTCGGAGCATATCCTCAAGAATCTTAATAGTCCTCTTGCACTGACCGTCCGTCTAGGGGTGAAATGATGTACTCAACTGGACTGGGTGCCCAACTCATGTTGTACCGCTCTACAGAAAGAAGAGGTAAACTGCGAACTTGGTCCGAAATAATAGATATGGGAACCCGATGATGGCGAACGATCTTCCTGATATACATCTCAGCATACCGCTCGGAAGAATAGGTGGTTGCAACTGGGATAAATTGCACTGACTTGGTCAGTCTATAACTAATAACCCATATAGCATCAAATTTCTTTCGAGTCATTGGAAGGCCAGTAACAAAATCCATGGTGATTCTCTCCCACTTCCACTCGGGAAGCTCAATCCTCTAAAATAACCCATCGGGGCTCTGGTGCTCGTACTTAACCTGCTGACAATGCAGACAATGAGCCACATATGCAAAAATGTATTTCTTCATTTTGTGCCACCAATAATGCTGTGTCAAATCCTGATACATCTTCGCAGCGCCCAGGTGAATAGAATATTGAGAACTGTGGGCCTCCGCTAAGATCGACTCTCGAATACCATCAACATTGGGCACACAGTCTCGCCCCTGCAATCTCAATACACCATTATCTCCCAAAATCATCTCCCTGACACCTCCCCGCTGCACAGTGTCTCTCAAGACACACAAATGGGGATCATCAAACTGTCGCTTCCGGATACCCTCCATCCATAATGAATAAGTAACCGTGCAAGCTAACACCCTGTTGGGCTCAGAAATATCCAATCTCACAAATATATTGGCGAAGGCCTGAACATCCAAGGCAAGCGGTCTCTGGCTGCCCGAAATATATGCAAGACTACCCATGCTGGCGGACTTTCTACTCAATGCATCGGCCACCACATTGTCCTTTCCGGGTGGTATAAAATAGAAACATCATAATCTTTCAACAACTCTAACCACCTCTGCTGTCTCTAATTCAACTCCTTCTACTTGAACAAGTATTGAAGGCTCTTGAGATTAGTGTACACCTCACACGTCACACCATACAAACAATGCCTCCAGATCTTCAAGGCATAAACAATCGCTGCCAACTCTAGGTCATGAACTGGATAATTCTTATCATAAATCTTCCACTGCCTCTAAGCATATGCTATGACCTTGCCGTTCGGCATCAACACTGTGTGAAGCCCGATGCGGGAAGCATCACAATACACAGTATAAGGCCCAAATCCCGTGAGCAAAACCAATATCGGTGTCATAGTCAGAGCTGTCTTGAGCTTCTGGAAGCTCACCTGGCACTCATCTGACCACCTGAACTGGGAACCCTTCTGGGTCAATCTAGTCATCGGGGCTGCGATGGATGAAAACCACTCCACGAAACGTCTGTAGTAACCAGCTAACCCCAAGAAGCCCTGAATCTCTATAGCTGAAGCAGGTCTAGGCCAGTTCTTGCCTGTCTCTATCTTCTTCGGGTCCACGTGAATGCCCTCTGCTGATAGGACATGACCCAGTAATACGACTGAACTCAACCAAACTTCGCACTTTGACAACATGGCATACAACAGGCTATCTTTCAGAGTCTGAAGAACCACTCTGAGGTTCTGCTCATTCTCCTCCTAGCTGCGGGAGTATACAAGATGTCGTTCATGAATAAAATCACTAATAAATACAAATAAGGCCTGAACACTCGGTTCATCAACTCCATGAATGCTGTCGGGCCATTGGTCAATCCTAATGACATGACCAAAAACTCATAATGCCCATACCAAGTACAAAATGATGTCTTAAGGACATCAGACGCCCTAATCCTCAGGTGATTATAACCATACCTCAAATCTATCTTCGAGAACACCCTGCACCCTGGAGCTAGTCGAACATATCGTCAATTCTCGATATTGGATACTTGTTCTTTATCATCATCTTTTTCATCATCCGGTAAGCAATGCACATCCTCATCTACCCATCTTTTTTCTTCACAAACAACACTGGTGCACCCCAAGGGAATACACTGGGTCTAATAAAACCCTTATCAAGCAACTACTGAAGCTACTCCTTCACTCTTTCAACTCTAGCAGGGCCATACAATACGGCAGAATAGAAATAGGCTGAGTACCAGGAGCCAGATCAATATAGAAATCAATATCCCTGTCTGGCGGCATACTCGGTAAGTCTGAAGGAAAAAAATCGCGGAACTCCCGAATAATAGGTACAGAGTCGATAGATGGAACATTTACACTGGAGTAGCGAACATACGCCAAATATGCTAAGCACCCCTTCTCAACCATACGTCAAGCCTTGACATACGAAATAACACCGAGGGTGGCATGACCTGGGGTCCCCCTCCACTCAAGTCTGGGCAAATCTAGCAAGTCCAAAGTCACGGTCTTGGCGTGACAATCAAAGATAGCATGACATGCGGACAACTAGTCCATCCCTAATATAACATCGAAGTCCACTATGTCTAAGAGCAATAAGTAGACTCGGGTCACAAGACCCTCAAATACCACCACACAAGAATGATTTACTCGCTTGACCACTATAAAATCACCAACCGGTGTGGATACATATACAGGAATACCCAGAGCCTTACTAGGCATGATCAAATAGGGTGCAAAATAGGATGACACATAAGAATAAGAAGATTCCGGATCCAATGATTACTGAAGCACCCTTATCACAAACCAGTATAGTTCGTGTAATCACAGCATCAGATGACTCGAACTCCAGCCTGGATGGCAATGCATAGCAACGCGGCTGGCACCCACCTCCTAAACTGTATCGCTAGGACAATCTACTGCGGGCTAACCCCTGCCTCTGGCTGTCCGAGCTCCACCTCTATGGTCTCTCCCTCCACCTATACAATTCCTACCCCCGCCTCTAGATGGCTAGGCGGTGTGTGGATCACCTACTGCCTGAATCGTAGGGCGATGTCCCTGCTGCTGAAAACTACGCGAGGCTCGAGGGCCAAATCTGACAAAATGACCTAGGTCACCACAAACATAACATGCCCTAGATGGCTGAGACTGCTGCCCCTGTCGACCGGTATTTCCTTCCCTGAAGCTCTAAAGTGGCGGTGCACTGATGGGGACTGGTGGTGCGCCGAAGGACTGCTGGTCCGAATAATACTGCTAATGACCACCACCGCCTGGGGTACCATGAGAAACCTGAAGTGCCGACTGGAAAGGCCTCGGAGCATGCCCTCTGTCCTTGGAATCCCTACCTCCAAAGGTACTGCTAATTCTGCCAGAATATCGAGGCCTATTGTCTGAACCATGACTACCTTCTTGAACTAGTGCCATCTCTACCCAGCAGGCCGCAATTGCCTCCTCCTAAAAGGTAATATCACTGCCAAATCTAATAGCCATTTGAAGGTGAATCGGCTGAATCAATCCAAAAATAAACCTCCGGACCCTCTCTCTATTTGTAGGGAGTATCACTACTACATGGCCTGCCAAGTCAATAAATCTAGTATCATACTATGTAACTGTCATGGAGCCCCGCTGGAGGCGCTCCAACTGTGTGTGAAGTGCCTCCCGCTGTGTGACGGGGAGAAACTTTACCAAAAATAACTCTGCAAACTGATCCCATGTCAAGGCTGGTGACCCTGCTGGTCTAGATAGGCAATAATCCATCCACCAAGTCTTGGCGGATCCCACAAGCCTGAAGGGGCAAAAATCCACCCCATTGGTCTCTACTATCCACATAGTCCTAAAGATCTAATGACAACTAAATAGAAAATCATGGGGATCCTCCAATGAAGCACCGCTGAAAATGGTAGTGAAAAGCTTGGAGAACTGATCAAGTCTCCACAAAGCATCTGAAAACATGGCCTTCCCATCTCCGCCCCGAGCTGTAATGCCTGTCTGAGCTGCCACTGCGGGCTGAACCAATGGAACCTGAGTCTGGGGAGCTACCTGCTCCGGAGTACGTGTAACAGGATTCTGAGCCACTCGTCCAGCCTGAAAAGTGGGTGATTCTACTGGCAGCAATCCCGCTCTAGCAACAATGTCCATAAAGCCTGCTATGCGGACAAGAGCATCCTGGAGATCCGGATAAAACATCACTCTTCCTAGGACCTGAGCTGGGCCCACTAGAGTTGGTGGGGCTGGAACCTCCTCATCAAAGTAAATATGAGGCTCCACCTCTGGAACTGCTGCCCGAGGCTGGGCTCTGCCCCTGCCACGACCTCGGTCCCCGCCCCTCGCGGGAGCTGCTGCTGGGGGCTCTGGCTGCTGCGCGGAAGAAGAAGATGCATGTGTTCTCGCCATCTGCGAAAGAACAGAGTAGAATTATAATAAATATTTGAGAAACAGAATCGCAGGACAAGAATGAACAAAGTGAAGTTTTTCCTAACTTTGTAAGCTCTATGGGATAAATACAAAAAATGTTCGTGACGATCCCATAGACTTTACCGAGCTTGTCCGTGAGTCGGGAGACACAAGTAACCTAGTGCTCTGATACCAACTTGTCACAACCTGAATTTTCCCACCATCAGAAGTCGGGATGGCACCTACAGTCGAAGAAAGGAAAGCCAACCCTTTTTTATCATTTTCTCAAAAACCTTTATCCAAAGCAATATAAATACTTAAATAGTTAATTAAAAACATGCGGAAGACTTTTAGAAACAATAGCAATGATAAGTGCGGAAATTAGAAACATGCATCTACCCAGTATCTGGTGTCACTACTCACGGACGACTAAAAGAGTACTAAAAGCAACAGTCTAAAAGAAATACATAACATGTTTGTTTTGATTCAATAAAAACAAACTGGAAGAGAAAGAGGAGACTCAAGGCCCGCGAACGCTAGCGAACTACCTCAGAGTCTCGATAAAGGGATCACTCCCTAACTACTATTGCGGTCCGTAAGTTGTGTCCTGACGTGTGCACAAAAAAGCACAGAAGTGTAGTATCAGCACAACCGACAAATGTGCTGGTAAGTACCTGGCCTAACCTTGGCGAGGTAGTGACGAGGCTAAAATGTACCTAACACAATCAACTTGTACAGATATATGTGCAATAACAAAAAGAGAACAAGAATTTAAACAGATAATGGGGAGGGGACACACTGGGGGTGTAACAGTTCAATAATAACTGCAACAAACAAGAAATGGAACTAAATATATAATAATAAATAGAGAAAGTCAATGAATCAACAACTGCACGGCACCACCCTTCGTGCTTTTACCCTCATTTCTCACCAAAACTGTCAAATATAATGCACGGCATCACCCTTCATGCTTTTACTCTCATTTGTTTCCAACACTGTCAAATATAATGCACGACATCACCCTTCGTGCCTTTACTCTTAATATACAGTGCACGACATCACCCTTCGTGCTTTTACTCACAATACATAGTGCACGGCATCACCTTTAGTGCTTTTACTCTCTCTACCTCACCAAATCAATGGTCACAACCAAACGGGAAAGGAATATATAACAAGACAAAATATCCCGGCAAGGGAGAATAACTCAAAAAGGAATGCCGCTAAGGGAATACAGCTCCACAATAAGTCCCAGCAAGGAAAAATAACTCAACAATAAGTCCCGGCAAGGGAAAAGTACCAAAAATTGCACTTTAGTTCATTTGCTTCTCAACTATCACTTCATAGTTCATTTAGCAAGTAATTATCACAATTGTTCACTTATTTCGAAATTTCAATAGCAATTATGACTCACGGTCATGTTAGACTCGGGCTCATAGGTAACCGTCACCATACCTATACACACGACTCCACATAGCACATAGCAAATATTAACCTAATCTTATTCCCTCAAGCCAAAGTTAGATTAAACACTTACCTCGAATCCACAAATAGCAACTCAAAGCTCAACAGTCGTCTTTCCTCTAGAATTCAACCCCGGACCAATGATATCTATTAACAATTTACTCAAATATATCAACAAATGCTAGTTAAATCAACTTGAATGCATAAAAAGGATATTCCCAAAGTTTTACCCAAAATTCCCAAAATGCCCCCGGGCCTACGTGGCCAAAACTCGATATTCGAACCAAACCGGGTTATCCATTCCCCCATGAGTTTATATATGCAATTTGTTTTGAGATCGGACCCCAAATTTAGGTCCAAATTCCCAATTTTATGAGAACCTAGGTTCAACCTAAAATTCCCATTTTTTACCCATTAAAAGCTTTGATTTTAGTTGAAACCAAAATGCACCCAACCTCAAAACATCATACGACTCACTCGCACGATCAAATCGTCAAAATAACATCAAAATCAAAGAATCAACCTCCAAAACTCATGATTTTCATTTCAAAGTTCAAAACTTTTAAATTTTCCATTTTTAGTCCGAAACACGTCAAACGACGTCTGTTTTCAACAAAACTTTACAAATAGCGCTTAACGCTCATTTAAGACTTGTACCGGGCGTCGAAACCAAAATACGAGCCCGATACAATAACTTTTGATCAATTTCAATTTTCGTTCCTTAATCAATTTCAAAAAAAATTTCACAAAAAAGTTCCGTACTCGGGCTTGGGACCTCGGATTTCGACTCCGGGAATACGCCTAGGTTCCCAAATTTCGCTACGGACCCATCGGGACCATCACATCATGGGATCGGGTCCGTTTACCCAAAATATTGACCAAAGTCAACTATAACAACATTATTATCAAAATTCATAGTTTTTAACATAAAATTTAAATATTTCCACATAAACGTTTTCCAGCTTCGCGCCAGGACTACACACGCAAATAGAGGAAAATAAATAAAAGGTTTTAAAGGCCTCAAAAGGACAAAAAAGATAGAATTACGGTGATGATCCCTTTGGGTCGTCACATCGAAGTAATAAACGAGGAAAACGGGACGGAAACGCATGTGAGGACAAGTTTACTTCAAATAAACGAACGTTAGGTAGATTTAACACTAAAAATTAAGTAAGATCAAGGGGCTACAGTTAGACCTAGGGTTTAATAAAAATTAAGATTTAACCATGCAATTCGCCATGTAATGAACTAGAAATTATATATTTTTCATCATTAGGTGATAGAGAACAACTTTCTAAGAAAAGTATCAGAATCTGGGCATGTGGGCCCAGTGTCGAAATTTAGGAAACTTATGGGTAAGGTTCGAAAATCACTTAAATAGCTATAATTTAACCTTGTAAGCCTTTGTTAACTAGTTCTTGCATTGTTTAATTAGTTTGTGCTCGTTCGGCTTCTTATTATTGAGAATTTGGGGCTTGTTCTTTATATTGGAAGTACGCTTTGGAGCGAGGTGAGTCTCTTTTCTAATCTCGTGAGAGGAAATTATCGCTTTAGGACTAATAAATGATAAATTGCTATTAAATACGGGGACTATGTACGTACTAGGTGACGAGAATCTGTGCATAGCTACTATGACATTAAATGTTCGGGTATATATTATTACGCATGATATATATATATATATATATATATATATATATATATATATATATATATATATATATATATATATATATATATATATATATATATATGCTCGAGCTTAGACCTTCCATGATTTATTGCTAATTATTGCAAAAGAGGGAAAATGATAAAAGAAGAATGTGATTAAGAGCATGATTAGGACTTCCATTGTAACTATCATATAAATGAATTATTTATGCTCTCAATTGTACACCATTATTATGATATTAGCTTGACCTAGTGGGTATCAAGTCGACCTCTCGTCTCTACCTCTTCGAGATTAGGCGGGATACTCACTGGGTACATATTATTTATGTTCTCATCCTACGCTTCTGTACTTAAATGAATTGGTTCTCAGGTTGATTCGTCAGGTTATCGATCGGGCGCGCGCCAGTGAGCTGCGGCAAAGACTTCTACGGTGAGCTGATTCCCTTCCTACGCCGCTCAGGAGCCGGATGGAGTCTTCCTTATATTTTTGTTGTCTTTCTTTATTTCAGACAGTAGGATATAGATGTTTTATATATTCTATTAGATGCCCTTACTTGTGACACTAGGTCTTGGCAGACATTGTAGTGGATATTTATTCTGCCGCATTATAAATCCTTACTGGTCTCGGCTTCACCTTTAAAAAGTCTAGTACATTTGTTCTTTGGTAAAGGTAAAATGAAAACATAAATCACAAATACGCAGTTGGCTAGCCCGACAATAATGTCAGACGCCATCATGATCTGTTTGAAAAAATGGGCAGTGGCATAAAGTTTTAGAATAAATATTATTTGGGAGAACAAGGAGTATTATGTTTTCTTTTTCGTATATTTGCTAAGCACAATTTCCATATAAAATAAGTTTGACATTCATTCTTCTTATAGGCTCTTCTCTAAGGGGAGGTTTTTATACTGTTACTATTAAGTTAGAGATTTGTATTTTATTAAATACTGATTCTGATTATTGAATGTAGTTCCATATATTATACAAAACATCGATGAAGATAAAAACATTGTTTGATGACAAAGAAGTTCAAAATTATCTAAACATTGTATATATTATTATAAAATCATGAAGCCCCAAAGCAATATTTTTTTAATATTACAAAAAAATAATGAGATATGTAAATGAATTAATTAGTAAAGAATTAAATTCATTTTTTAGATCTATATAAGTAAATTTATTTTTCAAATGATAAAACTTTGACACATAAATTTGTTTTCACAAGAAAAGTACTGGCAATGAACGAAATACAAAAAGAAAGCAAAACCATTTACATCATAGCATTAAAAGTCAAAGTGCTAAAAATGCAAACTTGAAGCAATAAGAATATGACAAATAATACAAAAAGTACTAAAAATATTAATATTATTAATATTATTATTATTATTATTATTATTATTATTATTATTATTATTATTATTATTATTATTATTATTATTATTATTGTTGTTGTTGTTGTTGTTGTTGTTGTTGTGTGTTACGACCAAAAATTCACTAAGTGTCGTGATGGCACCGCACATCGCTATCGGGCCATCCAACTCAAATGCTAAAGTAAATCTCGTTTTATCACTTTTGAAAATACAGAATTTTTCTTTCATTATTTAGAAATTTTTAAAGAGTAAAGTTTCAAATCAAATTTAAAAGTTAAGCATTAATACAACACTTTAAACCATCCCAGAACCCACTGTCACAAGTGCATGAGCATCTACTGACAAGAAAAAAAATACAACATCTGCCCAGAATACAATGGACGGGAAGTAAATACAGTGCAAATGAAGGGACTACTCTAGCTGCGGCCGTCTCGAATATTGCAACTCATCTAGTCCCAGAATCATCTGCGATGCTATGCCTAGCAGACCGCTTGAGTCACATATACTTGTGCAACAAAATGCACAGCAAGTGTAGTATGAGTACAAAATTCAAGTTTAGTAAGAGTACTAAAATCATGAATCAACCTCCAATCAAAGCTTTATGAACATTAGAACTTCCAACTTCCATTTCCGATGCCAAACCCTATAAAATCATGTCCGATTGACTTCAAATTTTTAATACAACTCATATTTAACGTTACAGACCTATTCCAACTTTTGGAATTGGATTCCGACCCCGATATCAAAAAGTTCACTTCGGATCAAATTTCTCAAAAACCTTTTAATTTCTATCTTTAGCCAACAGGCTCCAAAATGACCTACGGACCTCGAATTCACTTCGGATTGCCCTTCCTACTCCAGAATCACCATATGGACCTACTTCCAGTCTCAGAATCCCTAACGGACACCAATAACACTGAAATACACTTTAAGCCCAACTGATGCAATTTCTTTTAAAATGTTAACTTCCACAATAGGTGTCAAAATACTCTCGGGTTATCCAAAACTCGATCCGGGCATATGCCCAATTCCAAAATCATCATACGAACATGTTGGAACCTTAGGATATGAATTTAGAGGTCGTTTACTTAAAATTATAATCTTAGTCTTTTTCTCCAACTTAACGCTTCTGAAATGAGAATTTTCAATTAAATTTGACTCCAATCTTCGTGAATTTCAATTTCCACAACGTGAACAAGTCATAACACCTAAAATGAAGTTGTTCATGACGTCAGACTGTTGAACGACGTGCGAGGGCTCAAAAAGACCGTCGGCTCATTACATTCTCTCCCACTTAAACATACGTTAGTCCTCGAACGTGTTGAGAATTATACTGAAGTAGTCTGAAATCATTGTTTAGCACCTTATGCACCTTTTTGTGCTGCCACAACTCAACTGAGCACATTACCCCGATATATTCTGAAGATATTTCCTTTTATTCAAGCAACTAAGCCATAAAGACCATTTCCAACATCCGAAATTCTATGCCAGGCATGTTTCCATCATAATATCACCAAAACATTCACTACACACAGAACCTAACGTGACTGCATAACTTTGCTGAATTCATACTTTGCATCATTGTACTCATAGGACCAAAATAACATTTTCCTATCAACTTAGCCAAAATTGAATGATCAGATGCTCTCATTTCACCTCATGACCTACATAGGTCTTGTTCTAACTCATACAACATCGACACAACGGAAGAGATATGTCGAATTTCATAACCAACTGCTGAATCAAAAAATCATTGGGTCGATACCCCTGAAAAGAATCATTAGATCCATAATACATTTCATATAATCAAATTGCACAGGTCCTAAATCCGACAAAAATCGTCTCACCCAATATGAACGTCTCAGGCAATAAGCCCTTCCGAATGCGATCAAGAGTCTCATATGACGCCACAATGTGCCAGTAGGCCACCAAATCAGAACACAACACAAACCAAAAATCGAACCCTGGAAGGAATTACCTAACCCCGCACTACTACGGACTTTCCCTAGAATATAGGAAACAAAATACACAAAAATATCATATAGAAACTAGACTTGACGTCACACTATAGCTGCGTGCAACCCGATCCGAATAATCTTAGCAATCAATAAAGGAGATGCACATCGAGCTAGATTGATCATTACAACAAAATGCCGAATATCTGTCATAGACACACTAAGGTGTATAATACCATCCCTGTGGACACATACAGCGCTATAGGCTACAAAACTCAAGCACAACTGAGGTGCAATGCATAATCTAAATCTCAAGAGCCATCCTTCTCATATGACATTACCGCTGAGCCGAACCTCAACACATAAGAAGTTACCAAGCCATCTCACAACTCATACGGCGCAATATATCGCTACATGAAATAGCTGACCACGAGATAACACCGCGACTACTCTTTCATCAAGAGCACATTACTAAAATGAACACAATTGGCATGTCGTAAGGCTTACTTCCACATTTAAATCCATCCACCAACCTCAAGTTGATCATTATCGGTCCCAACTAGGCCAATGTCCTTACAAAGGTCAATGCTAACTTCCCCCTTCTTATAACACACGAGAACATCCACCGTAACTCGAGCAACCTCATCAGTTCATAATCTAATAAAAAGAGTGCCCTTCAAGCATAAATTCTCAAATTAATGATACTACCACAATCCTCATACTTGGTTTAAATCTCTACTCAATCAAGTGACTGCATGTCACACTTATACAATCTTCCTGTGGGGAACACTCCCACAACCTTCCGAAATAATTAATGGATCTGCACATCGAAACCACGGACTGCACCACTCTGAAAAGAGATCAAGAATCCTTAACTAGGATGCAAAGCCTTTCTCACAAAACACTGATCTCAGGTGATACTAATGACAATACCAACTTACTCACAATACTAAAACTCCCTTCCTGCTCATCCGAGCTCGTGACATCATAGTCATTGCCAAACTGCAACCTTGGTCCTTACTTCAAATTCCATACCACTCACTGCACCTCACGTGCCAATATGCGATAGACATTATTTCCATCACAACTCTGGAACCACTGATAGACTAATACTCCATCATATAAAACTTTTCATTTAACCCACTTCAGGAGAACTATAGCAACATACAGGTGAATTCTCATAACCGTCGAATATGCCAATCTCTAAGTAGTGGTCCAAGCCACCATAACCCTTCTAGTATCCGCCTAGTCATAACAGGCCATAACAAAAAATGCTTCTGAATAACAACACTCACTGCGGCCGACAAGCATCACGTGCACCACCATAAATTACATACATGACTTGATCACACTGGATGAACTGATCACCACTATCAATATGAAAAGTTAACCATGGATAATCAATCTACTTCCTTCAACTTTATCCTTGATTGCCTTAGAAATAATACTTCTTCATTCAACACATAACACACTCCATCTACACTTGCCCCGAGTGACCTTGAATCACGAGACCAGGCTGTCTCAATTCTCACGAACTATTTCATATTACGCAAATGCTAAACTACAAGTCAAAATACCATATAACATTATGGTCACCTTCTCACAAGCTACTACAGAGCTTTATTCTTAGCTGTACTCATATGCTCGAAATCATTGGGCACCACACTTTAACTTCTGCATTCAACTAGGACCATTATTGAGAGCCACCCGCTCCAACTGGGTTCCGAACATAATCCACTCTATAAATCTTTATAACACATGAATGCCCTCCCGATGCAGCACTCGGCAAAATCACTTCCTCTGAAACCTGCATATATACGAGGCATAATTCTTTGATTCTTTTTCCAAGTACGAACATAAGCCAATAAGGCCAACCATCGCTGCCTCCAACAATTCATCTGCTCGAATTACCACTTATTGTCTTTTCTCATAGCTTAAATAATTCATAAATTCGCTGATAACCAGAAATCTCGCAAGTTGTTAATCATACAGCCCAATCATAAGCGGTGGGACTCTCTCACTTAGCTTGAAGCCATCATTTCACAATTGCTGAGTTCGCCCGAGCTCTTTACCTTTATTGGCATAACCTCGCATCATAATTTATCATAATTTCTTGGTGTCTTCCTTTAAGTCCCCATCTTCCATATTCTGAATCATCATCCAGATTCGCATGACCGATCCCCATGTGGCATAACCAATATAAGCCCTTGCAGAAGCTTCGCCAACCACGCAACTGCTAACCTACTCATCGGGAATAACCCATATAGGGAAATCACCTCCCCACATCTTCCCACGCTACTGCACGATCTACATTCACTACGATACCAATTGCCCTTCCTGAGTCCGAGCTTACCTTCCAGCTCCACATCTTTTAAATTTCAGGGTTATGTTGCACCCTTCTCCATTTCAATCAGCTCCTTTCTGCCATATCAATCTTCTGCCACGTAATAGCACATACTTCACATTATACCCGTAGGCTTCATTCACCAATCATTAGAATCCCCTATTCAATCCAAACTCTCCTTAAGGTGCGTAGTCTTCCTACTACCAAGGCCACATGCAACCCCTTCCACTCTCCCACTTTGGCAGAACTCATCTCCTGAATCGGTCACTCGACCTTGCTTCTCATACTTGGACTTCTAGAAATTTTAAACACCGTCTGACACTTCCCACATGTCCTTCCTCATACTTTGCTGCTCATATGTTGCCTTAAATGAAATCTATCTTCGTGGCAGTTGAATCCACCATTGATTCTAACTTTAGAACTCTTCCAAAGTCCACCTTTATAGATCCATCAACATTAAAAATTATGATTCGATCTTAAACCACCGCACCATGCGATCTCACAGCTATATCTCCAATATTATTTCACAATCTCTCGCCATAAAGGCGAATTGGAGTAGATTATAACATCGACGAACTTGATATGTTCCATTAGGACCATGACACCCCATCATAGAAGAAAAGTTCCACCACACTTGCAAATACCAAGTCTCATTACTTCCACCAGCCCAGATCTGTCCATCTTTAGTCCGACTGCCTTTCCCTTGCCAGGAGTAAATACTGGATCCCTTGATTACGCGCTGAGTAAATTTTCCTTCAATTCATCCACTGCCCCGACACGTGGTAATATATCCTACCATCACAACCACACTGAGGAATAATAGCTTATAATCATCATGGAAACCTATTCCTAGCCTCAAGGCTCTTAGGATTTATGTTACTGAGCTGAACAATAGAATATCCTTCCCTAAAGCGATTATAATAGTCCAATTAACTATACCGGGAAAATCATCCCGCACCATAATTATAATGCCATTCAGTTCTTCAAATTCTCGATTTCTAAAAAGCGCCCGCACCCAAAAGAATGAGTAGGAAGGAATCAAAGGCATAAGCCTCAAAGGAATTGAACCACACGATAAGGAAATCAAGAATGTAAGTACTCCTAATTGCTCTGTAGCCTCCCGAGGATAAGTACAGACGTCTCTGTACAGATGCGTGGGACTCTACTAGACTTGCTCATGACTCGTGTGACCGACTGAAACCTAGTGCTCTAATACAATGTTGTCACGACCCAAAATCCACTAAGGGTCGTGGTGGCGCCGAACACCGCTGTCGGTCCAACCAATCAAATGCAAAAGTAAATATCGTTTTATCACTTTTGAAAATACAGGATTTTCTTTCATTATTTAGATATTTTTAAAGAGTAAAGTTTCAAATCAAATATAAAGGTTAAGCAATAATACAATACTATAAATCATCCCAGAATCTGGTGTCTCAAGTGCATGAGTATCTACTGACAAGAGAAATTAAAATACAATATCCCCCTAGAATACAATGGATGGAAAGTAAATATAGTGCAAAGGAAGGTACTACTCTAGCTGCAGTCGTCTCGAATAATTCAACTCATCTAGTCCCAGAATCATCTGCGCTGATATGCCTAGCAGACCACTAGAGTCACATATACCTATGCAACAAAATGCACAGCAAGTGTAGTATGAGTACAAAAAAAACGTGTACCTAATGAGTGTCCCGCCTAATCCCGAAGGGGTAGAGATGAGATGGTCAATTTAGACACTCACTAGTAGTCCAATGATTATTTATCCATCATAAATATATTAAACAGTGGATTTATTTTATAAACATGACTCTAATCCAGATAGAGGAAACAAGTAAGCATATAATTCTTTCGTGGAAAAATTCCTTAGCTTTCTTGTTATTGTTAACACTATGATCTCAAGCCATAGTGTGGCATAACACGACTCAAATGAATCCGGGAAGCAATACAAGCATGCGCAAATCATACCGAGATGACGGCCCAATCCAACAGAAATAAATTTGCACTTGTCGAGGGTCGACGATGCCTATAGATGCATCTATTAATCTGCCAAGGCGTACGACCCTTTCCAAAATAAACATACGCAGAGAGACAATGAGTCAAACAGTCAACATGGAGGAAATATCCAAAAATGATCAATTCTCTTTAATATTTTGAGAAAAACGAAGCTTAAGTCTTTCTTTTTGAAATCCATTTATAAATTTAATATGATTTAAGAAATTCAAGCCATCAATGGTTTCAAAATTAATCCAAGTATAACATATTTTTGGGTCCTAGGCTACTCGGACAATAGCATAATAGTAGCTTTGCACGGACTCTCGTCTCATCGTGTGTACGTAGCCCCCACAAATAGGAGCACATAATCAATTTAACTCACCTATGGGGTAAATTCCCCCTCACAAGATTAGAAAGGAGACTCACCTTGCTCCGAAGATCCACAACCGGCATTCATTCGAAGACTTGCACCCATGCACAATGCTCCAAAACTTATCATTGATGACATAAATCCCTTCTGAAGCTCTCCAAAATCTCCCCCAAGCAAAGAAAATATGATGAGAAATGACTCAAAATCGGATATTAAAACATTCTGTGAAGCTACAGTGTTTTCGCAATTCCCATCACTTTCTTCACATTTACGAAGTCATAGTGTTTTCACAATTCCCAGCCCAGCTACAGTGTTTTCACAATTTCCTGCATTTTCTTCGCATTTTTGAAGCTACAGTGCTCGCATTTCCCAGCATTTTCCTCGCAATTGGGAGCATACTCGAAGCAACAGTTTTTCCGACACAAAAATAAGCTCAACTTCCTCATAACATGTCCAAATTCGATGATTCTTTTTCCTATGGCACCATAATTTTGATACCGATCTAATGGTTTAAACAAAACTGAATTTGGAACTCATTCACTTAATATAATACCCCTTTATGTCCAAATAAACGATATTGAAACATCAAATAAGCGCGTGATCAGAATCCGAAACACACCTGATGCCCCCCGGGACCCCGACCAATCACACCAAACAGTACCAAAACACATTATGGACTTGTTAGAGGCCTCAAATCATATCAAACAATGCTAAATCATTAATCAACATCCAATCCAAGCATGAATTTTAGAACTTCCAACTTCTATTTTCGATGCCGAAACCTATCAAATCACATCCGATTGACTTCAAATTTTGTACCAAAGTCATATTTGACATTACGGACCTACTCCAACTTCTGGGATGGGATTCCGATCCCGATATCAAAAAGTCCACTTCCGATCAAACTTCTCAAAAACCTTCAAATTTCTATCTTTAGCCAACTGGTTCCAAAATGACCTACGGACCTCCGAATTCACTTCCGATCGCGCCCCCAGCTCCCGAATCACCATACGGAGCTACTCCCAATCTCGGAATCCTAAACAGACACTAATAACACTGAAATACACTTTAAGCCCAACTAATGCAATTTCTTATAAAATGCGAACTTCCACAATAGGCGCCAAAAATGCTCCCGGATTATCCAAAACTCGATTTGGGCATACGCCCAAGTCCAAAATCATCATACAAACCTGTTGAAATATTCGGATCTGGATTCCGATGTCGTTTACTCAAAATTTCAATCTTAGCCATTTTCTCCAACTTAAGGCTTCTGAAATGAGAATATTCATTTAAATTTGAGTCCAAACTTCCTGAATTTCAATTTCAACCATGTGAATAAGTCATAAAACCAGAAATGAAGCTGCTCATGGCCTCAAACTGCTGAACAACCTGCTAGGGCTCAAAACGACCGATCGAGTCGTTACATTATTGTTGTTGTTGCTTAACCATTTCAATATAACAGCCCCCTATGCTTATGTATTCTTTACAATGTATTAACTCATATTAGTTTTTTAAGATTTTATTTTATTATTTATTTATCGAGATATAAATGGGATTAACCTCCAATATGTTTAAAGAACTTATATTTTTTTGTTGTTCAATAGCTCAATACAACAACAATAGAAATATATCTAGAGTGATCCCACAAGTGGGATCTGGAGAAAGTAGGATATATGCGGACCGTATTTCTATCTCGTGTGAGATAGATAGGCTATTTCTGATGGACCCGCGACTTTCAATAAGTCTAATACATTATTTAATGATATATATGTGTTTTTTTAAATTATATACTCACTAATATAAGATAGAAAAGATGGCATGTAATAGCCACTAATTAATGGTGTCTTTAATTTTTATCCACTAATTATAATGCTCAGCAAAAAAGCCACTATTAATAGAAAAAAGATAGTTTTACCCTTCTTCATCTCTTTCGCATAGCTTTAATCTTATTTCGAGTTGCGTTGCATTTTGCTTCTAAATTTGTTAATTCTTGTAGACTTCAACATCGTTACATGTTTGATCCTAAAATTGGAAAAGTGGATCTGCTTTAGTTGCTAATAACTTTCCCTAATTCATATTTGTCCAGTTGTGTGAATGTTTAAAGGTTTTCTTTCATCAAGTAAGGTAATATATTTTAATAAAAAATGGCACAAAACAGGTAAAAAAAAGACTTGTTTTTGTTTCTTTTGAATTCAAAGATTAAAAGTTAAGGACATGACAGGTTTAAAAGTTAGGGACATACAGCCCTTAAATTTGACATGAAGGTTCAAAAGATAAGGACAGACATTCCTTAACTTATAGTTTCGAGTTTAAAACTTAAGGACAATCAGTATTTAAGTTATTGTTTCAAGTTCAAAACTTAAGGACTTTCTGTCCTTAACTTTGATTTTAAGGTTCAAAAGTTAAGGACATGCAGTCCTTAAGTTATAGTTTCAAGTTCAAAAATTAAGGACATGTGGTCCTTAAGTTATCGTTTCAAGTTCAAAACTTAAGCACAAACAGTCCTTAAAGTTCAAAAGTTAAGGACAGACAGTCCTTAACTTACAGTTACACGTTCAAAAATTAAGGACAAGCAGTACTTAACTGACAGTTACAAGTTTAAAAGTTAAGGACGTTTGGTCTTGAAGTTTGAGTTCCAAGTTCAAAAGTTAAGGACATGTAACCTTGAAGTCCTCAACTTAGAGTTCCAAGTTCAAAAGTTAAGGACATGCAGTCTTGAAGTTTAGAACTTAGAGTTTCAAGTTCAAAAGTTAAGGACATGTAATCCTAGAGTCTTCAAGTTAAGAACATAAGCAGAAGGGTATTTTCGTCCGACCAGTTAAAGTTTATTAAACTAGTCGCTAAAGACTAAATACATTTTAAATGTTGGCATTAAAATAAAGACATGAGCGTTTGTGGCTATCTGTGCACATTACCCTATAAGATACACGCGCAAAGTGTATATCCTAAAACTGATATATACTAATATTACGAGTTATGATGACCAAATATATACTAATATTACGAGTTATGATGACCAAACTTTTCTCTCCTCCTTCTTTTTGTGGGACCCTGATAAATAATTATTACTATAATATATTGCGACAAAATATTGTAGAAAGCTTCAAAAAAATCGACCCAATGAAAACATTAATAATAAGAAGTTCCATAGACTAGAGTAATTAGGGGTATTACACTGGTAGTATGTAAGACTGACTACTGATATTTTGATCAATATTTTAGGTATTTGGTTTGACCAAAACTTTTATTTCACCAAACCCGACTCTTAATAAAAAAAAAAAGGGTATAACCTTAAGGGATCGTTAGGTAGCGTCAAGTATAAAATTCAAGCCCTAGACATGACCTCAACGATATGACCTCTCTATTACACTTCTTATTTGTTCCATTCTCTGCTCTTACTTTCCACATAACAATATTGGTCGCGGTCTGCGACAACCAAGTACTCATGGAGGAGAAGAACAAGATTATTGTTAATAATGGTAATTCATGTATTCCTCTCGAGATTGTCTTTGATATTCTCTTAAAGGTCGTTTCAGTTAAGTCTCTGTTACGTTTTAGGTGCGTTTCTAAATCGTTTTGCTCCCTTATATCACAACCCTTATTTATTGAAACACATCAAAAAACTTGTTCCACGGATGAAGTCATCGTCAGTTTTCCATGTTTATGTTTTACTCGTAAAGTGGTTATCTATAAGTTAGTCCAGAAATTAGAAGATGTTCAATTCCAGGCTTTTCCCTTTCAATATTTGAATGAGCCATGTTTCTCTAAACTTGACTATTTGGAATCTATCAATGGCCTAGTTTGCCTATGTAACGACGATGAAGATGTTGCAATTATCAATCCTTCCACAAAAAAACACATCTTTCTTCCTACATCCACTGAAAGATTTCGTTATCCAACGTTTACTCGTTGCTTCTTGGGTTATGATCCATCTACCAAGAAACATAAAGTGTTGAAGGTACACATAGTTGAAGAAAAAAAGGGACATTATAAAGTAAGACATTGGATTTTCTCACTCGGGATAGACAAATCATGGAGAGGAATTCATGGTTGGGATGACTCTTTTCCTAGAATGGATACTTGTATTTATGTCGACGGGGTTATTTATCTAGCAAGTTTTTATAGATGTAATATAGCTGCATTCAATGTCGGAGATGAAAGTTTTCGACTGATCGCATTCCCTCGTGGAGTATCGACGAGCATTGAACATTGTTCACCAACACTAGTAGATATAAAGGGACAAGCTGCACTTTTAGATCATATGACTTTTCGAGAAGATAATGGCAAGATTTTTATGTATATTCTAACTTCCAATGAATATACTCAGACAACATGGGTGAAGCATACAATTGATCTATCATTAGAACTCATGCATTTAGTAAATACATGTGGTAAATTTTTATTTACTTCCAACCCTAAGGGAAACATTGTATTGATTCCATGTTCTTGGCATTTAAACTTGTTGATCTATGATATTGAAAAGAAAATATGGCAAAATTTTGAGATAAGTGGAGTTCATGATCGAAGGTTGACTGATGAGCGGATTAGTGTTGTACGATGTCTTGTGGGGAGTCTTAGCTCTGTAGTTTGATTGTATATTTGTTTTTTGTTTTTTTTAATTATTGTTAGCTTGAGGATTTAGTTAGTTAACTTCAGGATTTGAGTGACAACATTATTTATTCTGTTGTTTAAAAGCAGAAGTCATGACTGTTTTACTTTTGCTAATACTGTTGCTCTTCGTATGAACCATTCCTAGTAACTTTTTATCTTTTTTTTTGAGTAAAAAATATATTTTCCAAATAGACTCCGGCATCCTTACCTCCAAAAAATTTTCACCTTGCTCGAACTTACAACCTCTAGGTGCAACCCCTCTTGTCGAGTAAAATATTATATATTACATATTATAATGGGAGCATATCTCTGAGGCCTGAGTGGTATGACCCGCAGCTGCGCCTTCATTTACATTAAAGTTATGAATATTTTGACTATTATTATAACAAGGAAACAACCCCCCATGTTTTCTTGGTTGTGCTCTAACTTTTCAAGTTGAAGCTCTAGCTTGATTGTGATGAAGGCTAGATACTTAGCGGAGTAGGTTAGGCAGTAGCAGAAATTGTAATAGCATAATGAGACATATAAACGTAATTGATGGACACGACTTATAAATCTGAATTTCCACCTGACACTTATATGTCGCATCGCAATTGATTTAAGCCATGTCCGTGCTAGTGGGAATTGAACCTACAACTATGAAGGTTTGAACCCCCTTGACCACTAAACTATACCTCTAGGCTATATTTAAGGGTTCAAATTTTAATATATAGAGGCAAAAAAAATAGATTTTACCTTATATATACAGTGTAATTTTTCGGCGAAGGGGGTTCGGGTGAGCCCCTTCCGCCCCATAAATCCTCCACTGGGTATCAGAATATAAAGAAATAAACCCACAAAGAAGCCAAGGTATGTCAATATAAATCCACGAAAAAGCCAAGCAGCAACGTAGTCAGAAATTCCGTCAAGAGTATTCTAACTTTAAACAAGTCAATAATTATTTTTGTCGATGAATGGTGTACCAATTTTTTTAGATCAAACTAAGAAACATTTAGCTAAACAAATAAATAAAAAACTTTTAATGGAACTATAATTTTGTAAATCTAAATTAAAATAACAAACAGACAACATTAGAAATTTTACTGATAAAAGTAAGTATAAAACCAAAGGAAAGAGACGAGAGGATTTATAGTTTGTAATGAGCTCATATTGAATTTTTTTTTATAAAGCTTGACTTTTTAATTATAAAAACTATTTAAGAAAATAACTTTTAGTTAAAAAATTATTTTTAAGATTACTTATTTATTTCTACACAAATTTAATTTTTAAGAATTATTTATTAGAAAAATTTTTATATTGAAAAAGAATCAAATAAATCACTCATGATGAATTCCGTATAGTTTTGACAAAACTTTAAACCCATAGACAACACGTCTCTTTAATAATTAAAACTGTCTGGCGTAGATGGGAGAAGAAATACCATTGGTAGTAGTAGCCCGTGCCAGCACGGGCTCAATATAGGGGTGTGCATTCTAATCGATTTATCAATAAACCGAGTCGATTATTTGTTATCGAGTTATCAATTTATCTATTTCGATTTCGATCAAGAAAATTTCTTTATCGAGTTATCGATTTTGTCCTCTCCGGTTATCGACTTATCGAATAATCGATAAGAAATACAAAATAAAAAACAATACTTTTTACCTATACTCTATAATAGCCTTTCATTTACCCTAAGTCTCAAACCCTATTATTTCATCTATCACATTTAAGTAATGATCATATTTACAGCTCAAGAGAATGAAGTTCAAATTAAAGAAAAATAAAACCGTGATGATGTATTTTTATTTTTTTAATATCGTTGGAGTGTTGTTGGCATACATTTGATCACATACTTTAGTTTCGTTGCATGTGCTTGTTGACATAATTTTCATGTTATCAACGGTGTTCGTCTTATTTTAGTTTCTTTTGGTCCATAAGTGACGCGTGCTTATAGTGATATACTTTCCGTGAAATTCCACAAATTTTCTTATTTGTGTAATCGATAATCAAATCGATAAGCCCCAAAAATCGATAAATCGAAATCGAAAAAATTGAAATCTTATAGAAACGATAACGATAAGCATAAGTACAAGTCGATAATCGATAAGTAATTATCGATAAGGGTCAAAATCGAATCGATGAATCGAATGCACACCCCTAGACAAATATTGTAAAAGTTGAAGCATTTATTTATTTTTTGTTAATTTTGAGTTGATACTAAATTGCAAAGAATAAAATTTATTCACATAAGTCGGTATCAATTTAGATAGGCAATAGCTCACAATATCATATGCTAATTGCTCGATTATTACATGCATTTTGGAGCAAAATATTCATCATGATGTTTCATTATGGCGAATAATACACTCTTTACATTCATTGCGCATTATGATATTAGATGCCTAAGTGTAAAGATTACAGTATCTATATAGTTTTACATGTAAAGGAACTGCCATGCCGATAGTCTTTATATGTTAGAGATTTCCCCTCAAACTCAAGTTTTTGGGTTCAACTTTGGCAGAAAAAATTTCGTCTGTACAACATGAGTGAACTAATATTAAATCATCGAAGAAATATGTCAAATGAGACTTTAGCATGGTGTGAAACCATAAAAAATAATTTTATTTTCTTCCAAACAGTAGATAAGTTGTACAAAAAGAAAATATATAGTGAAAATCAACTGAAGATCAAGAGGAAATTCTATCAGAATTTAGTGTCCCCAAAGAGTAAGAATATCATCTATGCAATGTAGAGGAATTACCCAATCCAAACAATCTCCATCTTGAGTAAGAAAATTTCCATTAACAAGATTTATAATCCATAAGCAGAACAAAAATCATGAAAGAATTATGCTATATGCAATAGAATCCTTCAATCAAACAATCATCTTAAAACAAAAACATGCTTTCTTCAAAAAGTAAAAGATTCGAAATTCAACAAAGACATTCAATTGACAAGAGGGGCTTGCTCTGATGGTAAGCAACCCCCACTTTCAACCGAGAGGTTGTGAGTTCGAGTCTATGTCGGGGGTCTATTTGGAAACAGTCTCTCTACCCCAGGGTAGAGGTAAGGTCTGTGTACATACTACTCTCCCCAGACCCCACTAAGTGGGACTATACTGGGTTGTCAAAAAAAAAAAAAACAAAGACATTCAATTCTTGAACTGAAACGTCCAAATATTACCTTGTTGCAAATGTTCAAAGAGGTCGTTGATGCTGAAAATGCTACAAAAATATCCCTAACCACCATAACCTGTTAGCAATATTTCCTAAAGAAGAAGGCAAGGTTTACCTATGAGCTGACGACTACAGAAGAATGTTTTCATCCTGAACGATGTTGAAGTATTCATTAGAGTCTTAGGTCTCTATCATATTAATCAAAGTAGAAAATAACACAAATTAGTCACTTGTATACAAGAAACAGTGATAACTTGAATGCAGATATGTCACATTTTTTGAACAAAATGAGACAAGTCCAAGTAGTTACAATCACAAATTGCAAAAGTTGGAGCAAAATTCTTAAGGTCTAAATGTTACTGTCCCATGTATGAAATATTAATACAAATTTCCATATTTTTAATCTTTTCAAAACAATCAGCTTACAAAAGCTTCATACATCAGTCAACTAACTTGTAATTTTTTGGTAATGTTCCATCGTATCATACAAATACAGATACCTATAAGCAAACTTGAGACTACTACTTTCTCGGGTGATTGTGTTAGATATATGAACTGTTAAAGCTAGTTAATGATTAAAGCTAGCTAAGTTGGTGTGAATGAGAAATGGAGGGAAGAAGACAATAGAAGGAAAATGAAGTTTCAAAGCAAAGTTCCTTTGAAAAGGAGCTTTGTACCACATTGGTGGTAGAAAGGGAAAGTTATGTGCTTATATTAGAAAGCACTTCTTCTAGCTCTTAAAGGGTTAAGAAGAGGGACTCCCCTCGCGCCGTCGTCGTCGCTCGGCTTCGGCTTCGACTTTTGATTGATAATCTTTTTGGACCAAATTTATTTAAAATTCAATCTTCATTTTCTGAAATTAATTTTAATTCCCGCGGGAAAAAAATATTAATTTGTTAACTGTAAACTTCCCAACGTTCTTATTTTTCAGGAAAAGGCATGGCCTTTCCCGAACAGGCACCAAGCCTTTCCGAACAGTCACAATTCGAGGCTATATATACTGAGGCAATGCCTCATTTTTTAATACTGGAAGCATTAAAAATTCTGCATTTTTTTCTGCAAACTGAAACATATCGAGTCATAGTGTGATTTCGTTCCCGAATTTGAGTTCGTCGAAGTCGTAGGCGTTTGAGGTACCGCCACTCCTACGACAGGTATATCCGTTATATCCTGGGAGGAAATAATCCACAACCTCGGGGACAGTGAGGGGGTTAAATTCCTTAAGGACACACAGTGAATTCTGTGGTCTCGGATTTCTTCATTTCTGTGAATATTTTTTTTTAACGTTACATACGTTCTGTTTGTGTCTCTTCTTCTTACTGGTTTCCAGTTTCTCGTTGCTTTGAACACGGACAATCGATAACAAGCTTAAGGAATTTAATTTTATTATTTCCGTGTTCATCTGCTGTTGATTAAAACGTTACAGAACGATACATACAGTTTTTCCTAACATAAAATTGTGACTGTCCAGAAAATAAAAGAAACTTGTAATTTTGTTGTTTGCATGTAACGAACTTGTATGTTGTTTGGAGACTAAATCTTCGGATTTTCTACTCCGGTTGAGATTAAAGTTTTCAGAACTTTCTACTCATTTGGGTACTTGATTTGAAGATATAAAAACTTCATCAAGTATACTACATACAGTATATTACATTCTATTTGAAGTTTGTTTTAATTCTGTTTGTGTAAATTTGATTCGGTTTGAAGAAATAAAATCTTCACCGATTATTAAAGTGTTCTGTTATTTCCTACGACAGAAATGGGAGACCAAACTCCAAATTTGAATGCTACTGCTACTGTTACTGCCACACCAGCCCCCGTGGTTGGTTCTACGAGCAATGCTGCGTCCTCCAGTCGTACTGCACCAGCACCGGCTCCGGCAGAGAAGCCCGGAAAATTCACCGGGATTGATTTCAAACGATGGCAACAAAAGATGTTCTTCTATCTAACTACTTTAAGCCTTCAAAAGTTTATTAAGGAGGATATTCCGGTTCCGCCAGAATCAACACCTGAAAATGAACGATTTGTTGTAATTGAGGCGTGGAAGCACTCAGATTTTTTGTGCAAGAATTACATTCTTAGCGGACTGGAGGATGATCTTTACAACGTCTATAGTAATGTGGGAACATCAAAAGAACTATGGGATGCGTTGGAAAAGAAATATAAAACAGAAGATGCTGGCTTAAAGAAGTTTATCGCTGCCAAGTTTTTGGACTACAAAATGGTAGATGGCAAGTCTGTTGTCACTCAAGTTCAAGAGTTGCAGGTTATCATCCATGATCTCCTCGCTGAAGGTATAAATTTAATTAATGCCTTTGTCAAAAGTATTCAGTGCCCCGTCACTTACATGTTGTTTGTTGTAGGTTTGGTGATTAGTGGGGCGTTTCAAGTTGCGGCAGTGATAGAAAAGTTGCCTCCTTCATGGAAGGACTTCAAAAATTACTTGAAACATAAGCGAAAGGAGATGACATTGGAAGATCTCATCGTTCGGTTGAGAATCGAGGAAGATAACAAGGCAGCGGAGAAAAAGGCAAATGGGAGATCAACCATAGGGGGAGCACATATAGTTGAAACTGCCCCAACTAATATGAAAAAGAGGAAAAAGGCATCAGGACCAAGGAACTATCCCAACAAGAAGAAATTCAAGGGAAACTGCCATAATTGTGGAAAAATCGGACACAAAGCTGCAGACTGTCGTGCTCCGAAAAAGGAAAAGAAGAAGGGTCAGGCTAATATGGTTGAAACAAACGAGGAGGTTGATGACTTGTGCGCTATGTTGTCCGAGTGCAACCTAGTGGGAAGTCCAAAAGAGTGGTGGATTGACTCTAGCGCCACTCGCCACATTTGTGCTGTTAGAGAAGCCTTTGCTTCATATGCTCCCGCCGGGCCCGACGAAACAATATATATGGGAAATTCTGCAACGGCCAAGATTGAAGGTTATGGAAAGATACTGCTGAAGATGACCTCTGGCAAGGTGGTGACTCTCAACAACGTCTGTCATGTTCCTGAAATTAGGAAAAATCTTGTATCTACCGGACTTCTAGTGAAGAACGGTTTTAAATGTGTTTATGTTTCTGACAAGGTTGTAATAAGTAAGAACGAAATGTACATACCTCACAGAGGGCCTTTTCAAACTGAATGTAATGGTTGTTGCTAATAATAATAAAGTTTCTGCTTCGTCTTACTTGCTTGAGTCAAATGATTTATGGCATTCACGTTTAGGACATGTCAATTATAGAACCTTGCGAAAAATGATTAGTTTGGAAGTATTGCCTAAGTTTGAATGCAATCAATCAAAATGTCAAATCTGTGTTGAATCTAAGTATGCTAAACATCCTTATAAGTCAGTTGAAAGGAATTCAAGTCCTTTAGACTTAATCCATACAGATATTTGTGACATGAAGTCAATTCCATCTCGCGGTGGAAAGAAGTATTTCATAACTTTTATTGACGATAGTACGCGGTATTGCTACGTTTATTTACTTAATAGTAAAGATGAAGCAATTGAAGCGTTCAGGCAATACAAAACTGAAGTTGAGACTCAACTTAACAAAAAGATTAAAATGATAAGGAGTGATAGGGGCGGTGAATATGAATCTCCTTTTGAACAAATATGTTTGGAATATGGCATTATTCATCAAACAACTGCTCCTTACTCGCCACAATCAAACGGAATTTCGGAAAGAAAAAATAGAACACTGAAAGAAATGATGAATGCCCTGTTAATAAGTTCTGGTTTACCCCAGAACTTGTGGGGGGAAGCCATTCTAACAGCTAGCCGAATACTCAATCGAGTGCCACATAGCAAAACAAAATCTATTCCATACGAAAAGTGGAAAGGAAGGAAGCCCAATTTGGAATACTTCAAAGTGTGGGGGTGTTTGGCCAAGGTGCAAGTTCCTAAACTCAAAAGGGTAAAAATAGGACCTAAAACCGTTGATTGTGTTTTCATAGGATATGCCACAAATAGTAAGGCATATAGATTTCTGGTTCACAAATCAGAAAATCCCGACATTCAGGTGAATACGGTAATTGAATCAGATAATGCTGACTTCTTTGAAACCATATATCCGTATAAAAAGGAATGTGCGTCGTCTAGCAAAGAATCTAAACGACCTCGGGAAGAAATAAAGGAAAACATTCCTGATGAGGAAAATCCAAGACGTAGCAAACGTCAAAGGACGACTACTTCCTTTGGACCAGAATTTTTAACATTTTTGTTGGAAAATGAGCCTCGAACGTTCAACGAAGCTACGTCTTCATCGGAAGCTCAATTTTGGAAAGAGGCAATCAATAGTGAGATAGAATCCATATTGAACAACCATACTTGGGAATTGGTTGATCTTCCTCCAGGGAATAAACCTTTAGGTTCCAAATGGATTTTCAAGCGGAAAATGAAAGCTGATGGCACTATTGAAAAATATAAGGCAAGACTAGTTGTTAAAGGGTTTAGACAACGAGAAGGTCTTGATTACTTTGATACATACTCGCCGGTAACGAGGATTACATCTATTCGGGTGTTAGTAGCATTAGCCGCCGTGTACGGTCTTGAAATCCATCAAATGGATGTGAAAACAGCCTTCTTAAATGGAGAGTTGGAGGAAGAAATTTACATGGAACAACCCGAAGGGTTTGTAGTTCCAGGGAAAGAGAAGAAGGTATGTAGACTTGTTAAGTCTCTTTATGGACTAAAACAAGCACCAAAACAGTGGCATGCAAAATTTGACCATACGATGCTGTCAAATGGATTCAAGATAAATGAATGTGATAAATGTGTCTACATTAAGAACACTCCGAACCACGTCGTCATTGTTTGTTTATACGTGGATGATATGTTAATAATGAGTAACAACATTGCTAACATAAATGCTACTAAGCGCATGCTTGCTAGTAAGTTTGATATGAAAGACTTAGGAGTTGCCGATTTAATTCTGGGAATTAAAATCCATAAGACTCCTCAAGGTCTAGCATTGTCTCAATCTCATTATATTGAAAAAGTACTTGAAAAGTTCAAGTATTTGGACTTTAAAGTTGCAAAGACGCCAATTGATATGAACCTTGCTCTTGCAAAGAATAAAGGTGAAAGTCATTCTCAATTGGATTATGCTAGAGTATTGGGAAGTTTGATGTATATTATGAACTGTACGCGACCTGATATTGCGTGTGCTATAAGTAAACTAAGTCGCTACACGAGTAATCCCGACCAAAATCATTGGCTGGCAATGAAACGAGTTTTGGGATATTTGAAACATACTCAAAACTTTGTTTTGCATTATAACAGGTATCCTGCAGTTATTGAAGGATACAGTGATGCAAATTGGATCACCGGTTCAACTGAAACTAAATCCACAAGTGGATACGTTTTTACTATAGGTGGAGGAGCAGTGTCTTGGAAGTCATCCAAACAGACATGTATCGCCCGCTCTACAATGGAATCTGAGTTCATAGCTCTAGACAAAGCCGGTGAAGAAGCTGAATGGCTCCGGAATTTCTTAGAAGATATTCCATTTTGGCCCAAACCGTTGGCTCCTATATGCATACATTGCGATAGCCAAGCGGCAATAGGAAGAGCCGGGAGCGTTATGTACAACGGAAAGTCTCGTCACATACGACGAAGACATAATACCGTTAGACAACTACTCTCTAGTGGAATTATCACAATTGACTATGTTAAGTCAAGAGATAATGTGTCGGATCCACTAACTAAAGGCCTAACTAGAGAAGTGGTTGAAAGATCATCGAGGAGAATGGGACTATGGCCGAGGACAAGTCATCGTGGCGGTAACTCTACCTAGAAGACATGAGATCCCAAGATCTAGGTTCAAAGAGATCAAACAAAGTCATTGATGACGGTTCAACATTGTCACAATAACTTTTTGGTCCATTCTCGTGATGAGACAATGTTCAGTACCAGGATAAAGCATTAAGGTTTTTTAATGGTTTCTAAGTTTGATACGGGGTATATCAAATAGTGTATCTACGGGATGACACATTTAGGAATCACCTATGTAAGTGTGAAGTGTAAGCCGCTTCAAGGAGAACTCTGTAAGGCCAGCTCTCTACGCACTTATGAACCAGGAAGTGTTCATGGCTGAAACGAACAAAACAATGAGAACCAAAAACGGTTAAAGGGTTAATTGTGTGACATGTGGTTGTCTAGGTATACACCAAAGCTCGACGGTTCAAAGATATCAAATCTACCGATTGACTGAGTATATCCGACATATGCTCACTACGGAAAGTTCAAAGAGAAATCTACTTATCCAGATGCAATTAATCCTTGCTTACGAATCACACAGTTTTTTTTTCATGCATGTTTTTCATCATATAGCCATTCCCCATTCATGTGGGGGATTGTTAAAGCTAGTTAATGATTAAAGCTAGCTAAGTTGGTGTGAATGAGAAATGGAGGGAAGAAGACAATAGAAGGAAAATGAAGTTTCAAAGCAAAGTTCCTTTGAAAAGGAGCTTTGTACCACATTGGTGGTAGAAAGGGAAAGTTATGTGCTTATATTAGAAAGCACTTCTTCTAGCTCTTAAAGGGTTAAGAAGAGGGACTCCCCTCGCGCCGTCGTCGTCGCTCGGCTCGGCTTCGGCTTTGGCTTTGGCTTTGGATTTGGATTTGGATTTGGATTTGGTCAAATGATCTGATTGATTGATAATCTTTTTGGACCAAATTTATTTAAAATTCAATCTTCATTTTCTGAAATTAATTTTAATTCCCGCGGGAAAAAAATATTAATTTGTTAACTGTAAACTTCCCAACGTTCTTATTTTTCAGGAAAAGGCATGGCCTTTCCCGAACAGGCACCAAGCCTTTCCGAACAGTCACAATTCGAGGCTATATATACTGAGGCAATGCCTCATTTTTTAATACTGGAAGCATTAAAAATTCTGCATTTTTTTCTGCAAACTGAAACATATCGAGTCATAGTGTGATTTCGTTCCCGAATTTGAGTTCGTCGAAGTCGTAGGCATTTGAGGTACCGCCACTCCTACGACAGGTATATCCGTTATATCCTGGGAGGAAATAATCCACAACCTCGGGTACAGTGAGGGGGTTAAATTCCTTAAGGACACACAGTGAATTCTGTGGTCTCGGATTTCTTCATTTCTGTGAATTTTTTTTAACGTTACATACGTTCTGTTTGTGTCTCTTCTTCTTACTGGTTTCCAGTTTCTCGTTGCTTTGAACACGGACAATCGATAACATGAACTTATACTACATATATATGGACAATATATGGATTAATTATATGTTATGTGCTATCTTTTGGTTTGGCCTAAATTAATGGTCTTTTGGATATTATTATTAAGTAGGCCAATACATTGTTATATAAAGTATAGGGTATAATTTCTTGTGTAGATACCCATAAAGAGTAATGTTAGTTAATGATGGGCTAACTAAGGTTACATACATGTAACTAAGGTTACATACATGTGACCTTTAAGCTTCCTTAGGTTAGATTCTTATAAGGGGGGTTATGGTTCCCATTTGACACAAGACACAATTCTCTTCTTCTTCCCATTGAGAGAGAGCATAAACTTGGCTTGCACATCAAGTGGAAAATCCAACCCCGGACGAACTCCAAGCCGGATCAAGGAGCTTCCACCTATGGATTCAGGTACGCTTCCGCTTATTTAATTCCAAATAATTCGATATGAAGGCTACAGTTTTATAGTCGGATTTATTCCAACAATTGGTATCAGAGCCTCCTTCGTATTGGGTTATTTGGAAGTTTTATAGCCACGTAATTCAAAACATCAATTCAAGAATTTCGTATGCTACTGTATTTATCTAGTACAATATTGTGGCCAATATGCTATTATGAATTCAAATTGAATCTTGCTGTTGATATATAATTTTGTAAGGAATCTATTGAAAATATCGAATATATATGCTTTGATAAGTGATTTGTTGATAATAAACTTCAGTATTTCGATACCTTGCTATCACCAGATGAAATGAAATGTTGAAATCATTTGCATAAATTTCGATTGTTGAATATGATTCCTTGTTTAAGCCTTTTGTTGAAAGCCCCATAAAGTTGGACAGAAGACCAAGATAATCGATTATTAACAAGTGATAATCAATTATCCTGGAATTTCCAGCAAAATGGAAATTCCTGAATGCCAAGGATAATCGATTATCCTGGAATTTCCAGCAAATTGGAAATTCCAGAATGCCAGCATAATCGATTATCCTGCAAAACTTGAAATTCCAAAAAGCCAGCATAATCGATTATCACATAGTGATAATCGATTATCCTGGAATTTTCTGCAAAATTGGAAATTCCAGAAGGCCAGCATAATCGATTATCACATAGTGATAATCAATTATCTGGCAATTTATTAACAGAAACGTTTTTTTCTGGGGACATTAATGGAGACATAATGCAAGATTAATATTATAACATTAATGTCCATTATTAAAGAAACGTTTTTTATTTTCTGGAGACATTAATGGAGACATAATGCAAGATTAATATTATAACATTAATGTTTTGTCCATTATTATTCAGATTTTAACTTATAAACATGTAATTTTCAGTTAAGATTCAATATATGGCTTAAAGAACTAATTAATTCTGCATCTAATATTTTAAATTAGTCAATTGAAACATTATGTTACCAAAGTAACCTCTTTTGTGAAGATTGATTGATTTTAAGATATAAGATGACTGTGTATGTTCGTATTCCATGCGTTTAACACCGGCCCAAAAGGAAGGTTGTTATTTGGCAGGAATTCGAGCATGCTTGTGGTGATAAATATGTGACAATTATTAAGTTTTCCATGTTAATATTAAGTCGTCCCAAAGGAAGGCTTGATATTTGACAGGAGTTTATTGTCAATATTTGACTACTACACCAAGAGTACCAATTACAAGTTGATTTTCTGTCCAAAGACTAAAATCAATGTTGTGCTAGGTATCTTGTAATGGGATTTGCCTATTTTGAATCTGTATACTAAGTTAAAATTCAAATAATTGTAAGCATGTTTTAAGTTGTCCTTGTTCTATTTTCAGTGAATTCTTCAGCTGCTACAATATCTGCGAACATTAACAGCATCCTGTGCTTAATGGCACAAATTTTAAGGAATGGAAAGAAAACATTATGATAGTTCTTGGTTGCATGGATCTAGACCTTGCACTTCGGATTGAGAAACCTGCTTCTCTTGAGGATACATCTTCTTCTGATGACAAGAAGGAGATGGAGAAGTGGGAACGCTCAAATCGCATGAGTCTTATGATCATGAAACATGCAATTCCAGAATTTTTTAGGGGCACTATGACTGAAAAAAATAAAGCCAAAGTTTTTCTTGAGTACCTTGAAAAGCGTTTTGCGCAAAACGAAAAGGCGGAAACTAGTACTCTTTTGAGTAAACTTGTTTCCATGAGGTATAAAGGCAAAGAAATATTGAACTTCTTGAGATATAACTTTGTTTGGGATTTTCTGCTGTAAGAGAATGCACACTTAGCTATAGCTTTATATAGTTTACTAAAGGGAGGACTGAGTTGATTATATAAATTTCTATCAATTAAAGATGTGGAATATTTCACCATTTGTATCTGTTATTCCATACCATCTTTTATTTCTACCTGTGATGAGGCGGGCGCTTAGAAATTTCTCTTTTAGTTAATAAAATATTATGTATATTATTTGTGAGTGCTATTTTCTATGATATGTGGTGTACATTGAATGCCACAATTCAACTGTCTGAAATAGGTCAACAAAAGTGTCCCAACATTTGGGTGTAAAAAAGAGAAAAATATAAGTGGAGCAAGTTTGCTCAAGACAGAGAGTACCCCCCTAATGGTGGGGTGGGACACATAAATACTTTTAATCAAGGTCTAGAATTCGAGTTTTAAAATAAAAAAACACCCAATAGGGATCGCCCTAAGGGTGTCAACCGGGCCGGGTTGACCCGGGACCGGCACGGACCGGCCCGGTCAAAACCGGCCCGGACCGGACCGGTTTAGCGCGGGGGGGGGCCGGGCTGGGTTAGGGGGGGGAAGGGGGTTGGGACGTAAGGCCTTACCGGGCAATTAACCCGGACCGGACCGGCCCGGAAAGAGAAATACCGGGCGAACCGGCCAACCCGGACCGGCCCGGACCGGTTATAACGGTAAAATTTTTTTTTTTTTTTTTAAAAAATTTTTTTTAGCTGCTGGGGCCCACTTGCCCGTTGGCAACGGTCCAGAACCGTTGGCCAACGGGTCTTTTTGCATTTTTGGCCCTTTTTTGTTTTTTTTTTTGTTTTTATTAAATTACATTAATAACCCTTCTAAAAATCTATAAATACCCTCCCCTCTTCTTCATTTCCTCACTCAAAATTATCTATCTCTCTCTCAATTCTCAAATTAGCAAATATCAATCACTCTCTTCTCTTCAATTTTCAAGAATTCATATTCTACTTTCATAATTTTATTGTCTTTATTTTCCCGAATTTAATTTATCGTAATTTCTTATTTGGAAATCGGCATTCGAAGCTTGATTCTTGAAGTTCAAGTGTTCAACATTCTTGAAGTTCAACTGTTCAAGTGCTCAATTTATTGTCGAATTCGGTGCACTCTCTCCAACTCTTTCTCTTATTTAATATTTTAATTGCATATTTGATTTTAGCTTATATATTAAATTTTCCAATATGTTGAATGCTGCTAAAAGAGCGTGTAGAAAAGTTACTGGTAGGAGTGGAAGTGGTAGTGGAAGTAGTAAAAAAAGTCCTGTAGCTTCTGGTAGTAATAGTAATAATGAACCAATAACACATGTTTCTGAATCATCGCCTAATTTGCAAGATGTAAATATTGATTATGAACAATTACACCAAGATTTCGGAATAGAAGATAACGAAATTGGAATAGAAGATGAGATACCACCTACACCTACTAGTGCAAATGTTGGTAGTATTGGAGTTGGAGTTGCTAGTGCAACAAGGGGTAGAAGACCACCAGTCGCTCCAACTTCTAAATCTAATCGTAGAAAAAGAAGTCCTGTTTGGAAATTTTTTGATGAGATAGAAGATAGTGATAGAGTTAAGTGCAGACTTTGTAACGAAACGTTTAAACATTTGACCGGAGGTAATTTAGGGGGGACTGGCACACTAATTAGACATATGCAAAATTATCATCCTATAGAATGGGGGGTTAATGGGGATGGAAGTCAAACAACCGGTAACCCTACTACTGCAGGTCTCCTAAAATATGATAAAATGAGGGATCGAGAGGAATTAGCGAAAATGATCGCTTTGGGTTGTCTACCTTTTTCTTTTGCTTCTTCCTCTTATCTTGTTACGTATATTCAAAGGATATACAACCCTATGTTTAAAGGTATCCCTAGAAGTACCTGTAGATCTGACATCTTTAGACTTCACGGCCAATATCAAACATACATACGTTATTTGTTTAGTCACCTTCCTTCTAGAGTATGTCTAACTTCTGATATTGGCCATGCTGTAAATGGAAATGATTATTTAACAATTACATGTCATTGGATAGATGACAATACTTGTATGCAAAAACGTATTATTGCTTTTAAATATGATGAAGATCAGAGTCATACTGCAACATTTATTAGTAGTACAATTGTTGAAGTTGTCGAATTTTATAATCTAAACCAAAAAGTTTTGTGTATGTCTTTTGATAATGCTTCAAACAACAATGCTGCAGTTTCAATTTTAAAATTGAATTTACATCCACCTCTTGATGATATTTTTCATGTTAGATGTGCATGTCATGTTTACAATTTAATTGTTAAAAGTGGGCTCGATTTATTTTCAACTGAGATTACTCTAGTTAGAAGAGCTGTTGGAGTAATTCAGGGAAATAATAGACAATCTAGAATAAGAGAATTTAAGAACAAGTGTATGCAATATAACCTTACACCTAGATTCATGCCCGACGAAGTAGTTACTAGATGGAATTATACGTATATATTTTTAAAATGTTGCTACAAATATAGATTTCCAATAACAGAAGTTGCTAATGCACATTGTACTGATCCTAGGCGTATGTTAACCGGTGATACCTGGGAGGTCATTAGTGATGTGATTAAATTTTTACATAAATTTTATACTGCTACTGTTGTATTTTCTGGGGCATATTACCCAACTATTACTTTGGCTTTAGTACATATAGCTGAAATTTCTTTGCTACTATTTGAATTTAAGAAGAAAGATAGATATACGGATGCTGTTGCAAGTATGCAAGCAAAATTTAAAAAATATTTCTTTCCAATTCCTCCTGTTTACTTAATTGGTGCAGTTTTAAATCCTTCAATTAAAATGTCTGATTGTCAACAATTAATGAATGCTTTATACAATTATATGGAGATTGGGCCTACTGAAAGCCCAAATTTGTATGAATCTATGAACCAACTAAATGAACATTTACAATATCTATATACTTATTATGCAACTCAATGTGATAATGCTCGTGCTTCAACTGCTGCAAATCCCACTATGCAATGTAGCACTTCTAATGTAGTCGGAGATGATGATGAAGGCTTTGATAGTTTTAATATTTTTTCAACTTTTTCTAACACTCAAAGTAGTAGTAGGAATATAGATGAACTGCAATTTTACTTGCAGAAGCAAAAGGAGCCTCGCAGCAAGGAATTTTCACCGTTAGGCTGGTGGCAGGAAAATTCAAAGCAATTTCCCGTTCTTTACGCTATGGCGCGGGATGTCCTGAATGTCCCAATTTCCACTGTTGCATCCGAGAGTGCATTTAGCCAAGCAAGACAACAACTTGGAGACACGCGGCACTCATTGGGAAGCAATGCTTTGGAAGTCTTAGTGTGTCTAAGAGATTGGATAAGATCTGAACGAAGAAATCAAGGAAAGGAAGATCTTGATAGCCCGGAAGACGAAGAACTTGGAGATATATTAACGCACGGAAACCCATCCGAATTTAACACTCCAGAAGAAGGTCCAGAGGTTCATATTAATATGGAAGAACTTGCTATTGCAATGCAAGCCATTTGATGTAAATTGTAAACTAATTATGATACATTTTAGTTTTGAAATTTTGAATTTAAGAAATAAAGTAGCACTTGCAATAAGTGCAATTTTTTCCCCATCTTTTGTTGTGTTCATTCAATTATTACAAAGTATTAATATAACTTAATATTTATACTATACGTAATTCAAAAAAAAAAAAAAAGATTAACCCGGCCCGGCCCGGCCCGGACCGGCTCAACCCGCCCCCAATTGAACCCGGACCGGACCGGCCCGGACCCGGACAGGTCATAAAATTTGGACCCGGACCCGGCCCGGCCCACCCACTGGTCACCTATAGATCGCCCTAACCGCTAGAATGCTTCTCTCTTAAATGCCCCCTATACAGCGCGACAATAATTAGTCGGATCAATACATTCCAACTAAGGGTGTCTTCTGGCCCGGGCCTAAACGGGCCTGACGAGCTGAGCTTTGCGGTCTCGGGCTTCGTGTGCCGGGCCTGGCAGTCCCGGGCCTGACGATCCTGGTGGTTGAGACCGGCTCGTGACGGGCCTAAGCCCATAGTGGTCCCGGGCCTGGCGGGCCTAACGGGCCTAACGAGTATTTTTTTAAGGCAATATCTTGTATAGTAGTTATTAATATATAGTAGAATATATTTTATATGGTGTACTAAGTTATTAGTATAGTATATATTGTGTTGTAGTAATTAGTATATATTGTATGTTATGTATATATTGTGTTGTAGTAATTAGTATATATTGTATATTATGTATATATTGTGTTGTACTAATTAGTATATATTGTATATTATGTATATATTTATATATATTATGTATATATTGTGTTGTAGTAATTAGTATATATTGTATATTATGTATATATTATATTGTACTAATTAGTATATATTGTATATTGTGTATATATTGATATATATTATGTATATATTGTGTTGTAGTAATTAGTATATGTTGTATATTATGTATATAGTGTGTTGTAGTAATTAATATACATTGTATATATTTTCTTATAGTTTAGGTTGTACGTTATGTATATATATTCTCGTATATATTTTATTGTAGTATATATTTTATTGTAGTATATATTTTATTGTAGTATATATTGTATGTTATATATATATATATATATATATATATATATATATATATATATATATATATATATATATATATATATATATTCAAGGATTGATATCGAAGTAAAGACAAAGAAATATTGAGAAAAAAGATATTCAAGGATATGACAAAGAGCATTTTTATTGACCAAAATGGCATATCTTTCTTAGTCATCCACCCCCAATGGAATGAGCACAATAAGGTACTAATACCATCATTAAAAGAAAAAAAAAACTAAAAGAAGATGTGACAATGTACAAGTTACATCATAATCTACATTGTATTTCTAACAAATCTCATAAATCCGTCAAGGTTGGGAGGAGGTTGTGCTGGTGGTGGTGGAAATGAAGCTTGTTCATCACCACTTAATGGCGAAGTCGAATCCTCCGAAAGTTCTGCTATCATTTCTTCTTATGCTTCATCTATCGCCGGTTGTGATTCTGCAATGCCAAAGTTTCTTCTTTCCGCGCGGATCCAATCTCTAAAAAGCACCGATTTTTCCAAGCTCTCCCTCATCGCCGCTCTATGATCACCGATTTGTAGTCTTGCTTGACTGAAACCGCTCTCTGATGCAACATTTGAAGCTTGAATTGATAAAACATCCCGAGCCATCCTTGCAAGAACGGGAAAATATTTTTCCCTTGACTTCTACCATTCCAAAATATCGAAAGAGCCGTTTGGATTCTCCTTTTCTAGTCCCTGTGATAAGTAAATTTGAAGCTTATTTAGATGTGAAATTTTATCAAAATTATCACCTTTAGAACCCCGGAACTCCGTCCAAGATTTAAGAGCTGTTAAGCCCACAACTCTTTTAGACGATTGTGAGCTAGACGAAGTAGGGGTTGAAATATTTGGCCTAGCATGCTCTAACGCCTCTTTATAAGCATTATAAACAGTTTGAGCATTAATTTAATTGATTCTTTTGCATCATCAAGTGTAGAAATTTCCTCTTCTGAAAGATCTAAAGCTTTATAAATATTAGAATACCAAAAATGAGGACCTCATAATTTCATTGTTGGATTTAACATTGCAGCTACACCAAAAATAGGAGGGATAGGGAAAAAATATTTTTTAAACTTTTGTTTTCATTTATAGCAAGTTCATAAATATCCCCATCCTCGCTAAATTAACCAAACAAATCAGCTAGGGCGGCAATATAAACTAAACAGTTTGAAATAGTCGGATAATATTGCCCAGAAAATGCATTTGTAGCAACTTGAAAATGTTCTAAAAAATCCAAAAGAATTTTAATATTACTCCAATCTTGGGTAGTAAGCATTTCATCAACATCCTCACCACCTACCCGAGAATTAAACGTAGCATTAATTGGGTTTCTATATTCATACACAACTACTAAATTTTCGTACATGCAATTCCACCTAGTCGGGCAAGGTTTAGGAACTTTTCTTTCTCTAAGGCCATATTCATCACATTTCTTAAAATACTCTCTAAGTCTAGTTCTACGGTTTGAATAAAATAGCCAATTAAGAGCCATTCTCACCTTTCAAATTTCTATGTTTAATATTCGCATACCATCACTAACAATTAAATGATAAATATGACAAATACATCTAACATGGAAAATATTACTAAATGCAGTATTAAGGGTTTGTGTTAGCATGCCTATTGCACTAGTGTTACTAGAAGCATTATCCATAGAAATTGCCATTATTTTATCGTTAAAGCAAAAATATCTACATATATCTGAAACAGTGTTAGCTATAAACCTACCCGTGTGACGTGAATTAATTATTCTATATGCAATTATGCATTTTTGCATTGTCCAGTCCTCATCTATCCAATGACTTGTAACAGTTAGATAATCACAGTCATTATTACTTCTACCAACATCAGTTGTAATAGAAATCCGATTAGGTATATGAGTAAATAAATATCGCAAATATTGTTCATATTCATGTTTGAATTTATATATATCGGTCGTAAATGTTGCGCGAGGCCAACCTTTATAAGTAGGATTAAAAACTCTTCTAACATAGTGAACCCAATTAGGATTAGAAGCAAAAGTATAAGGCAAGCACATAACAGTAATCATCTTTGCTAGTTCTTCACGATCACTATTTGGATCGTAATATAGAATACCTCCGGTGACAGTGTTAATTCCTGGTTGAACTAGATTTGAACCTGTACTAGGGTTAACTTGAGAATCTACACTTGTCTCCCCCCTCCCTCTTGTTGCGCTTGCATTTGAAAAAATCTAGCCTTATCTCTAGGGTGTATTTTTATGTGCCTAACCAAACTACCTGTGCCGCTACGATCTCCAGTAAATTTATGAACAAGTAATTTCCCACAAGTTTTACACTTAGCCTTATTTTGTTCTCTTACTTGAGTAAAAAAATTCCAAACTAATGATGTTTCTGCACATTTAGCAGGTTGTCTATTAAAAGTTAGAGTTTCAACAGGTGGGTGTGCCGGTGCATTACTTGAGTTATGAGCAAGACTAGTAGGTGTTGGAACACATTCTTATGTTGTTAAAACTAATATTGTGTTCATCCTTGAAGGTTTTGATAAATGACAAACCGAAGTAGATGGAAAATTCGTATATGCCAAAAACAGTTGTGAGTTATTATTGAAATACACTTTCATTTATATTTTAACTAAAGTGTGTTTGTTTTGTAGATTTGATATGCAAATATATTAAGCGGACTAAAAGTCGAAGACCAAGAACAAGAAGTTCAAGACAAGATCAAGTAAAGCAATGAAAATAAATGAAGACATATTTGAGTCATATTTATATTGTGATCTTGATCCAACTTTAAATGTAAGTCTTGGCTTCTCTCAAAAATAATTTTTATAAAAATATGCATCTCATAAATATTTTTGATACACTAAGAACAAATTGATTTTAAATGTTTTAAATTGAACCAAAAAGGTCTTTAAAATTGTTTTTCATGTTTAAGACATATACTATATTCATAGTCTTCAAATAAAACAATGAAAACGTTTTATAATTGGTTATCAGTGAGATAATCGATTATCATATAACAGATAATCGATTATCAAATATTTCTATTAAACTGGACGTTTTCCGCAAAGCATAATAATCGATTATCAGTCCTTAGATAATCGATTATCAGAAAAATAATCGATTATCAAACTTTGTATAATCGATTATCTTATATCAGTTGCTTCCCAACGACTATTCTTTCAAATGAAATAATCGATTATCTGAATTGAATAATCGATTATCTCCAAAATAATCGATTATCAAACATCAGTTAATCGATTATCCTAATATCCGTGCCTTTCAAATGACTAGTTTTTTGAAAGATAATCGATTATCAAAATTCAATAATCGATTATCTCATCAGATTTTGAAATTATTGTCTAATTTTTAAGCAACGGATACAAGAGTTTTTGGGCTATAAATACACCCAAAAACCTCTCATTTTACAATAACACAACTGAGCAAAATCATATACAAGCTTTCAAATACTCTCTACATTCATTTCATTATATTCAATTGCTTTTGAGAGCCAATTTCTTAAATTTATTGTTGTGTTCTTGAGCGTACTTGTTTTACTCATACCTACTCTTTATGAGAGTTTTGTTTAAGTGAGAGTTAAGTGTTTTATATACACTTAAAGGGAAGTTTGAAATCCCTTGTTGTTGTAAGAAGGAACAATTTATTCCTTCACTTGAAGTCTTGAAGTGCGGTATCTTCGAGCAAAGATTATTGAGGCTTGTGTGATTCAAGTTCTCAAGTTGTAACGGTTTGTTGAGCACCCGGAAGCTTAATAAGTTTAGTTGAACCTCGAGAGAGTCTCTCGGGAGACTGGACGTAACCACATTTGTGGCCAACCAGTATAAATTTGGTGCACTTCTTCCTTACTCTTTTAATTCCGCATTTGAGTTAATTTTTATTTCCTGCAAACTTTTATAAAATGCTATTCACCCCCCTCTAGCGTTAAGCACTTATTCTAACAATTGGTATCAGAGCCTAACTCTCTGTAATACTTAACCGTTTGAGAGAAACTTTCCATGGCTTCTACTCCTAGTGCTTATGCAGGACTAGGTGAAGGTCAATGCACCACAAGGCCACCACTTTTCGATGGCACCAATTATACCTACTGGAAGGAAAGGATGAGAATCTTCATCCAGTCAAATAATTTTCTATTATGGAAAATTATTAAATATGGAGAACAAATGCCGACCAAAAAGGAAGGAGATAAAATCGTCCCAAAATTAGAAGACGAATACGATGCGGACGACATAAGAAAAGTAGAAAACAACGCAAAGGCCATCAACATGATGTACTGTGCCGTAAACCCCGATGACTATCGGAAAATATCGTGTTGCACAACGGCCAAGCAAATGTGGGACAAACTGGAAATCACATACGAAGGTACGGACCAGGTAAGAGAAGCAAAAATTGATTTTCTAACCCACTAATATGAATTGTTTCATATGAAGGAAAGCGAGAAAATAGATGACATGTTCGAACGATTTTCAAAAATCGTTAATGATCTTCACGCTCTCAAGAAGAAATTTACGGATAGGGAGCTTGTCCGTAAAATTCTTCGAAGTCTTACTCCGGAATGGTGATCCAAGGCCGACGCTATTCAAGAGTTAATCGGCGTTACAAATGTCACAATCGACGGGCTAAGTGGTAATCTTAAAACCTATGAATCTACTATTCTTAACCCTCCTTTTGATGATCAAAGGAAAAGGAGAATCACCCTAAAAGCAAGCACGACTCAACCCCAAAATGATGAGGAGTCGAGCGACGAAGATAACGAGTTCGGACTCGTTATTAAGAAATTCCACAAGTTCATGCGAAAGGAGTATGAACGAAAAGGTAAGCGACAAGGAGGTAAATTAAAGTGCTATGGATGCGGAGAAATTGGGCACATCAAACCGAAATGCCCAAATGCCAAAACGGAGAAGAAGGTCGTTAAAAGCAAAGGGCCTACATCTCTTGGGGAGGCGACTCCGGAGACGAATCAAGTGATGGAGAAGGAGACGAGACCGCAAACTTGTGTCTTATGGCACATGAAGGAGCCCAAAACGAGGTATGTACTTCTTCTAAAAATACTTACACTTTAGAAGATATGCAAGACAGCTTTGATGAGCTATATGATGAGTTTATTAGCGCTTCAAAAACAATAAAAGTTTTAAGAAAACAACTTTCTTTAAAAGAAAAGGATTTTGAAAAATTAACTCTTGATAATGAAAAATTGAAAGAGGAAAACAAGTTTTATGCCAAAAGAAGCGCTGATAAACCCGAAAGTTCTAACAAGGGTTGTTCTTCTTGCAAATCTTTAAAAGAGGAAGTAGATAGTCTTAAAAGCACCATGCATAAATTTAATTCCTCTCACAAAAATCTCAATGATGTTCTTGTGAATTTGAAATCCACTAAGAACGGTATAGGTTTTAAAAACGAGCCGAAAGAAAAAGTTGAGCCATTCCTAAACCACCTAAGACTCAACCTAGGCAAAGTAAAATAAACGTGAACACTCAACCTAGAAATGTTAATCCTAGAGTTGCTACTCATCCTAGAACCAATGCTAGGAGAAATGTTGGTATGTATAAACCACCTAGAGAAGTTTTTCGAAAAATGCACCAAAACAATTTTCCTAAAAATAAGGTGAATGAATTTAGACCCCCAAATTATTATCATCCTAGAAGAATGCCTAATCCAAATGTGATCTGCCATTATTGCAATAAAATAGGACATATAGCTCCTGTTTGTTTTACTAGGCATATGCATCTCTCCACAAGCCAATCACACTACCACGTAGCACCTAACACACAAGGACCCAAAATGGCTTGGGTACCAAAAACTCATTAATTTGTTTTGTAGGTATGTTTGAAGGGATCAAGCGTACTTTGGTACCTTGATAGCGGATGCTCCAAACACATGACCGGAGACGCATCAAAATTCCTTCAACTAAAACCTGCGAAAGGAGGAAACGTTATTTTTGGAGACAATAACAAAGGAAAAATTGTTGGCATCGGCTCGGTCGGTAAGGACGAAACCTCCTCCATTAAAAATATCTTGTTAGTTAAAGGGCTTAAACATAATCTCTTGAGCATAAGTCAATTATGTGACAAGGGAAATCTTGTATTGTTTGATTCGGAAGAATGCTTAGTTATCCGTCGTAGTGATTTTAAAGTTATTCTTCGTGGTATTAGAATTGATAATATTTATATGGTTGATCTTGAAAATTCTTCATCAAGTTTTGTGAATTGCCTTATGAGTGAAGAAGACGACATGTGGTTATGGCATCGTAGAGTAGCTCATGTAAACATGAATCTTTTAAACAAATTAGTTTCTCAAAATTTAGTAATTGGTCTTCCAAATATAAAATTTGAAAAGGATACAATTTGTGATTCTTGTCAAAAAGGGAAACAAACAAAAGCTTCTTTTAAATCAAAAAATATTGTTTCAACCACTAGACCTTTACAACTTCTTCACATGGATCTTTTTGGACCATCTAGAATTAAAAGTCTTGGTGGAAATTTCAATGCTTTTGTTATTGTTGATGATTACTCTACATTCACATGGACGTTATTTCTTGCACATAAAAGTGATGCCTTTCAAGCTCTTAAAAGTTTTCTTAAGCATGTTCAAAATGAAAAGAACACAACCGTCACTTCCATAAGAAGTGATCATGGGGGAGAGTTCGATCATAATATCTTTGCGGATTTTTGTGACGAACTCGGTATTGAACATACCTTTTCGGCTCCACGTACACCACAACAAAATGGAGTGGTGGAACGCAAAAATCGATGTCTCGAAGAGATGGCTAGAACCATGCTCGATGAGGCAAAGATTCCCAAGCTTTTTTGGGCGGATGCCGTGAGTACCGCAAGATATGTTTTAAACAGAGCTGTCATAAGACCTATACTCATGAAAACTCCCTATGAACTCTACAAGGGAAAGAAACCTAACCTCTCCCATCTTAGAGTTTTCGGTTGTAAATGTTTTATTCACAACAACGGAAAAGATAACTTGGGAAAGTTTGACGCTAAATCTGATGAAGGAATTTTTCTTGGTTACTCATTATGTAGCAAAGCATATAGAGTATTCAACAAATGCACTTCAACTGTCGAGGAGTCCCCTCATGTTGCATTTTGTGAAAATGATGCTCGCTTGGTGAGAAAGGATTTTTGTGACGATCTTGCAGATGCTTTAAACAAAATCAATCTTCAAGACGAGGTGCAAGAGGAGAATCCAAATGAAGTTCAAGATGAGGTCGTGGAACAACCATTGGAAGAAGCAACACCACAAGAGAAAGAATCGATGATGCCTAAAACATGGAGGACGTTTAAAGACTATCCTCTCGACAAGGTAATCGGCAACATCGAGCAAGGGGTAAGTACTTGAAACCTTCTTAAAGACACTGTAGGTCATATGGCTTTTGTTTCTCAAATTGAACCTACTACCATTTCCGAAGCAAATGGGGATGAGCATTGGACCTTGGCAATGCAAGAGGAGCTTAACCAATTCAAACGTATTGATGTTTGGGAATTGGTGCCAAGACCCAATAATCACACCATAATTGGTACGAAATGGGTTTTACGAAATAAATTGAATGAAAAAGGTATAATCACTAGAAACAATGCTAGGCTAGTTGCTAAGGGATATAATCAAGAAGAAGGCATTGATTATGAAGAAACTTATGCACCCGTTGCACGACTAGAAGCTATTCGTTTATTACTTGCTTTTTCATCATTTATGAATTTTAAATTATATCAAATGGATGTCAAGAGTGCCTTCCTCAATGGATTTATTCAAGAGGAAGTGTATGTTGAACAACCCCCGGGTTTTGAAGACTTTAAATCTCCCGATCATGTCTTCAAGCTTAAGAAAGCACTCTATGGTCATAAACAAGCTCCCCGAGCTTGGTACGAACGACTAAGTAAATTTCTTTTGGAAAATGAGTTCATTAGGGGGAAAGTTGACACTACACTTTTCATCAAGAATAAAAACAATTACATTCTATTAGTTTAAATTTATGTCAATGATATTATTTTTGGTGCTACTAATGATTCTTTATGCGAGGAATTCTCTAAGCTAATGACTAGCGAATTCGAAATGTCAATGATGGGTGAGCTAAATTTCTTCTTGGGGTTGCAAGTGAAACAAATGAAAGAAGGAACTTTCATTTGTCAATCTAAATATTGCAAGAAGTTGCTAAAATGATTTGAAATGAGCAACGCCAAAGCAATGGCCACTCCAATGAGCACATCCAACCATCTTGACAAAGATGAGAAAGGTAAGGAAGTAGACACCAAGAAATATCGAGGTATGATCGGATCTCTTCTTTATCTTACTGCGAGTAGACCGGACATCATGTTTAGCGTTTGTTTATGTGCTCGATATCAATCATGTCCGAAGGAGTCACACCTAACTGCGGTAAAACGGATAATGAAGTACCTAGTTGGAACTATGAATGTGGGACTTTGGTATCCCAAAGGTTCTTCATGCCAACTTATTGGCTATTCCGATTCCGATTTTGCGGGTTGCAAATTGGACCGCAAGAGCACTAGTGGCACTTGCCATTTGCTCGGTAGCTCAGTAGTTTCTTGGTTTAGTAAGAAACAAGTTAGTGTTGCGTTATCCACAACCGAGGCTGAATATATAGCCGCGGGAAGTTGTTGTGCACAAATCCTTTGGATGAAGCAACAACTCTCGGATTATGGTCTTAGTGTTGATCACGTCCCTCTTCGATGTGACAATACTAATGCCATAAGCTTGACGAAGAACCCTATTCTTCATTCAAGAATGAAACACATCGAAATTAGGCACCACTTCATAAGAGATCAGGTTCTCAAAGGTGATGTCAAAATTGAGTTCGTTGAAACTAAACATCAATTGGCCGACATCTTCACTAAACCTTTAGATAAAGAGTCATTCTTCCGTATTTGTAGTGAACTCGGAATACTTGACTCTACGTTGATCTAATGCCTACATTTAGGTTGCATTTTGTTTTTTGAATTATTACTAACTTGAGCGTCGGAGGCATTTATTTTTCTTTTGCAGGTATCGCCCTAAAGACAGGGGGAACTTAGTTAAATTTCCTTAAGTCCTTTTGATCATGTTTAAGGTTTTTGATTATAAAATAATTGATTGACAAAATAGCATAATCGATTATATTATTAATATGTTTTCCAAAATTTTTGATGAATAATCGATTATCATTAGTCAGATAATCGATTATCATAAAAGGTATAATCGATTATCCAGTTTTTCGGCTTTTAGTCTTTTACTATGTCTTCAGAAATAATCGATTATCAAAGAAATAATCGATTATCCTCCCTCATCCGGAACTGACACTGTCTCAAGTTAATTGATTATCAAATCCGATAATCGATTAACAACAGCCAAATTTTCAAAATTCCTACCGTTTTTCTATCCGTTTGTAGCCTTCAATTCTGAATTTTTTCACATTAATTGTCCTTATTTCTTCAACTCTATAAATAGGATTGTCTTTCATTCAAATCATTCACTCAAAAAGCAATTCTCTTCACAAAAACTCTTCAAAAGCATCAAAAACCTTCAAAAACTCTCTTGATTTCTCATTCAAATGGCAAATAGAAATTCCAAAAGAGCTCGTGCCGGCAAGAACATTGCCTCTTCTTCTAATGATCCTCCATCTCTACATTGCTATAAAGACGGCTCATTTCTAAGGTTCGAACATGAAGCCGAACTTCTCCGTTTTGTTCAAAAAATTTGAAAACCGAGAAATCCTTCCTCCGCATTTTACAACCGGAAGATATCTTGCCGATACTATTCACTCATCCTTACTACTCCAAAGCCAAATAATAAACTTTGTGTATCTTCAATACTCCTATATTCATCCTCACTTAATTCGAGCTTTTTATTCCAATCTAAAGAAAGATGATGACGGGGAAATCACTTCTAACGTCAATGGCGTTTCTATTCTTTTAAGTGAGAAAAATATTCAAACCCTCACAAATTTACCCCGTGAAGGCCAAGACATCGTCCACTACACCGGGGACGAAGGGATATTTTTTGATGAACAAGTTATTTTCCAACATATTGGAATTGGACACTTTGAACCAACCCCGGAGCATCGTCGACCCTCAATAACAAATATGCTACCGGAATTTCGTTTGCTATTCTATATCATTACTCGAATCCTCAAGCCTCGTAAATTCAATCATACAACAATTGGTCGTGAGGACGCCAAAATTATGCATGCCATTATATCCGGAGCTCGCATCAATTGGTGCAAGCTTATTCTAACTCACATGTATGATTCAATAGGGGATGACAAACCTCTCCCATATGCTCTTCTTATAATGATCATTCTTGAAGCATTGGAAATAAATACCAATGTTGGTCCGAAGAAAAATCGCACCAAACTTTGGGAGATCTAAGAAACTTCGTTTCATAGCGGTGAACATTCCGCTCCTCAACCTCCTCCTCCTCAAAATCGTCGTCCTCGTGCCCCTTCGGATGCTACACTTCAAACTATTTCGGAGCAATTAGCATCTCTATCAACTTCAATGAATAGGATCGATAGAAATGTTACCCGCACGGAAAGATACGTGCGAAGGTTATCAAATGAGCTTCACGGTTATTTTGACCATGTCAACTACCCTTATGCCCAAGTTTACTCTTCAAGCGATTCAAGTGTTGTTCCGAATACGGATGATGAGATTGAAGACGATAGCCCTTAATTTAAATTTATTTTGTTATTAAATTATGTTTTTATGATTCTAATATGTATTTTTTTTTAATAAAATCATTTCTTTTATCCTATTTTTTATACTCTTTTTGTTAATGTGAAAAGGGGGAAGATAAATTGGGGCTATGCATAAATCCTTTTAAATAAGAAAAATGGACTATGCATAATTTTTTTTAACTTTGAAAAATTATTTTTTAACAGTTGGTATAAATTGAGGGGAAACTCAATTATAACTCATCTAGTATTTGGCATAATTTAATTGTATTAAATTTGTCATGCATATCCCCATATCGGATTGCCATTATCAAAAAGGGAAAAATTGTTGGAACACATTCTTATGTTGTTAAAACTAATATTGTGTTCATCCTTGTAGGTTTTGATATGACAAACCGAAGTAGATGGAAAATTCGTATATGCCAAAAATAGTCGTGAGTTATTATTGAAATAGACTTTCATTTATATTTTAACTAAAGTGTGTTTGTGTTGTAGATTTGATATGCAAATATATTAAGCGGACTAAAAGTCGAAGACCAAGAACAAGAAGTTCAAGACAAGATCAAGAGAAGCAATGAAAATAAATAAAGACATATTTGAGTCATATTTATATTGTGATCTTGATCCAACTTTAAATTTAAGTCTTGGCTTCTCTCAAAAATAGTTTTTATAAAAATATGCATATCATAAATATTTTTGATACACTAAGAACAAATTGATTTTAAATGTTTTAATTGAACCAAAAAGGTCTTTAAAATTGTTTTTCATGTTTAAGACATATACTATATTCATAGTCTTCAAATAAAACAATAAAAAACGTTTTATAATTGATTATCAGTGAGATAATCGATTATCATTTAACAGATAAATGATTATCAAATATTTCTATTAAACTGGACTTTTTCCGCAAAGCATGATAATCGATTATCAATCCTTAGATAATCGATTATCAGAAAAATAAGCGATTATCAAACTTTGTATAATCGATTATCTTATATCTGTTGCTTCCCAACGACTATTCTTTCAAATGAAATAATCGATTATCTGAATTGAATAATCGATTATCTCCAAAATAATCGATTATCAAACATCAGTTAATCGATTATCCTAATATCCGTTGCCTTTCAAACGACTAGTTTTTTGAAAGATAACCGATTATCAAAATTCAATAATCGATTATCTCATCAGATTTTGAAATTATTGTTTAATTTTTAAGCAACGGATACAAGAGTTTTTGGGCTATAAATACACCCCAAAACCTCTCATTTTACAATAACACAACTGAGCAAAATCATATACAATCTTTCAAATACTCTCTACATTCATTTCATTATATTCAATTTCTTTTGAGAGCCAATTTCTTAAATTTATTGTTGTGTTCTTGAGCGTACTTGTTTTACTCATACCTACTCTTTAAGAGAGTTTTGTTTAAGTGAGTGTTAAGTATTTTATATACACTTGAAGGGAAGTTTTAAATCCCTTGTTGTTGTAAGAAGGAACAATTTATTCCTTCACTTGAAGTCTTGAAGTCCGGTATCTTCGAGCAAAGATTATTGAGGCTTGTGTGATTCAAGTTCTCAAGTTGTAACGGCTTATTGAGCACCCGGAAGCTTAACAAGTTTAGTTGAACCTCGAGAGAGTCTCTCGGGAGACTGGACGTAACCACATTTGTGGCCAACCAGTATAAATTTGGTGCACTTCTTCCTTACTCTTTTAATTCCTCATTTGAGTTAATTTTTATTTCCTGCAAATTTTTATAGAACGCTATTCACCCCCCCTCTAGCTTTAAGCCCTTATTCTAAAGTAGGTGTATCATCTAAATTTGGTGCTTGGGTTTCATCATCATCATTATCATCCTCATTTTCCTCTAAGATAGGTTCATTAGGATAAAGAGTATTCATGGTTTCATCATCTAATCTGTCACCTACTGCAACATCATGTAGAAATTCACTATCAGTAAATTGAAAACAAGGGTGATCACTATCAAGCATTACGGGAGGTGGAGTAGGACATCTAGGTTGGCGACTACTTTCAACTTGCTTGTCTTTTGTAGGTCGGGGAGCCGGGGGAAGGATAGTATTATGGCCACTACTTTCACCGGTTTATCTTTTCCTTTACCGAATATTTTTTTCAAGAAAATGCCATACTAATTAGAATTATGCAAACTAAACAACACAAAAATATATTATTAACACGTAAGAGTTGAAACGAGTTTACCGGATTGCCGAACAACTTCTTGAAAATTGAAAATCGTTGAACACTTGAAAACTTCAATTCAACAACTTCACAATTCTACACGAATTTTCAACAATAAAATAAGCAATTGTAGTAGAAAGATTGAAAGAGAGCTTGAGAGAGATTGAGAGATATTGATGAATTTGTGAATAAAAATGAAAGAATGAGGGGGTATTTATAGTTGAGAAATGGGAAAAAGTATAATTATATAAAGTTTGGGGGCCAAATGACTATTTTATAAAGTTCCAAACGGCTACTTTTTGCAAAGAGCCGTTACTGATTTTTCAAAAAAAAAAATATTTTTTTAAAAAAATAGCCGTTGGGTCCGCCAGGACCGGCCCAAGTCCGCCAGGCGGTCCCGGGCCTGACGGTTCGAAGATAAAGACCGGCCTGTTACGGAATTTTTAGACCGGTAGGACCGGGACCGCCAGGACCAGCCCAGTAGGCCCGTCAGGCCCGCCAGGACCGCGGTCCCGATCCGTTTGCTCCCTTAATTCCGACTACTAAATGGCTATAAAAAATGAGTGAGTGAACCCATTAACGATTAGATAGCCGGCCATACACATGCATGATGGTTACTGAAAAGTGGTTAGTTTTAAAATATATAGGTTATCGCAAAAAGCAAGTTCTAATGATATATATATATATATATATATATATATATATATATATATATATATACACACACGAGTGTTAAGTCATTTATTTCAAACGCGTAATATATGGTCCATAAATGTGTGAAATAAAAACCGGTCTTACACAACATTTTTTTTTAGCAAATTTTTGATTTTATTAATAGGAGTGAAAATACTACAAATAGGTGAATAACGAAAAAGGGTGTCAACCTTCCCGTATTTGACCTATTAAGAAAAATACAAAGATAGGTTTATACGAGGGGGACGCCAGAGTTGTTACCCATATAACAAACATCCTTAGCGACCAAACCTTATAAAACCTATCGATGCGGAAAAAGACTCATAACATAAAAAGCACGAAAAATAAACATTAAAGAGACGGGAAAGAAAGCATAATTGCTTTCTTTTCTTCAACTATGTGGAGTGTTGACTCCAACTGTCTTTAAACTTCCCGCTTGTTCCTCAGTCGAGTAGGTTTTAAGACGGAAGGTTGCACTGTTTGTTTTTGCTTTGCATTTCTCATTGGGAGCTTCCTTATGTTTACGTCTTCACACGCGCTGCCGTCCCAACTTGTTTCCCTTTGATGAGATTTCTTATTTCTTGCGTTATGCAATGGTGACAGATCTCCTTTCATTGAAGCGTCTGCTCGGCATTGGTTTAGAATATCCTCTTCTTCCCCTTCTTCATAAAAGTGTCTTCCTGTGAGAATTTGTTTTGGCATTTCCATCGCTTCCAGAAGTTGTCTTTCCAAGATTACTGAAGCTGCTGTGACGATCTGTCCCGCCTGCGTTGACTTATTCTTGCTTGATGATGGTTGCGATGTTGAGATTCGAGCACCAAGTGAAGCTTCCGCTGAGTTCAAATGAGAATTGAATTTTGCTGTCCCTTCAGTTGAGTAAACTGTTTTTGTGTTTTTTTTGGAACAAAGAGTGGAGCATTGTGGTTTAAACTTATTTTTGGAGTTGCTGATTGTTTGACGTTTGCGCGCTGGTTCTTTTTTGCATTTTTGTTTTGAAAAATTTGTTCAACCGAATCATCACTGTCTTCTTGATCACCCTCTTGGTCTTCTTCTTCCCAAGAGAAACTAGCAAGTCCATCTCCCCAAGTCTCCTCATCATCGTAGTCTCTTTGGTCATTCCATCCTTTCGATTTAACGACCTTTGTCCTCTTTGGTACAGTTAGAGTATATTTTGTGCCAGAAATGTGAGCAGCAGTCTTTGCGTCTGAATTGGTATGACTGTGAGCTGGCTGAAAATTTTCTCCCACTATTTTTCCTTCGTCATCATTTATACTGTTATTGAAATCGAAGGAAATCGAACAGTAGATTGTATTTGGCATTGCTGTGTTATTTCCATATTCTGCATCGAACATTCTGCTGCATTTGTAGTACTTGGACAATCTGGAACAGTCTTATCGAGCACTGTATTTTGTGATATTTGATCTGCTTCAATATTTCCATCTTCATCTATTGCCTCCACCGATGCAGCAGCAGATTCATCAAATGTTTTTACACCGGAGCCCGAGAGCTGCTCACTAGAGACTATCAAGTTGTGACCAGTCATGTGTTTAACTGTATCAGCAGTTGGGTTCTGATCTGTGAATACATTATCTTTTGTCGGAATGACAACAGTTGTGGCATTATCTGTTGAATCAATAACAATTTGATTCAATGAAACAGTATATTTCAGCAGCCTTGGATTAACAGCATCAAAATCTGCTGCAGCAATTCCTCGAACTTCATTTTGTTTCAATGTATCCTTCCCAGATTCTTGCATTACATCACTCCTACCAGAATTCTCGTTCAAAATAGAAATGTTATTTGAATTACCTGCTTCAGCATCCTGTGCATTCTGCTTAAAAAGATCAGTGACATTTGCATCAGGAGTTGTGAAGGGTTGTGCTGTTTCATTTGTTGCAACACCCTTTGGACCTTGGCTGTTAGAATTAAAAACTGCCACTGTTTCGTGTTGTTCCTCTATTTCAAACAACTGATTGGAGTGTGCTTTATATTCAACTGTTGGAGGTAATGATTCTGCAGCTTTCTTTGAAGATGTAACAACTGCCAAAGATTGTGGCTGACCATCCTTAGTATCCAAACTGTTAACCCGTTTGGTCTGCATTGAGTCGCTATGATGAATTGTTGCATCTCCCCTTTCCTTGCCAGCCTGATTTGTCGATTTAACAGAATTTTTGATATCAGATATGACATTATCCAATGCCTCCAGATTTGTTCCAGTTGCCTGACCAACTATATCAGTTTTTTGATTGACATTAACCTGCATTATCTGCTGCTGGTTGATCAGGTTCATGCTGTTGTTTAGCTTTTCTTTTTCAAAGCTGATATGCAGTTTCAATGGCACAGTGTCTGGCAGATTACCAGACTGTCCAGTTTCTTCGTTTGGCCTTGAATCATTGGACATGAAATTTCTTTGGCCTAGAATTTCTGCTGTTATATCACTTGTGGCAGAGGTATGTCCATTGCACTTGTGTTGCTGCCCATCGACATCATCCACATGCCCAACCTTTGCATTTGAATTACCCTGATCTGTATAAGCCATCATTGTAGAATCTGTATCCAAATTTGATTTTGCATAGCTTATATAAACAGGTGCAACTCTAGGAATGGTGGAAGCTTTTTTATCCAAAATTGAGACTTCTTCCATGGCCTTCACTTGAATTACTGCATCACTGCACATATCAGTCCCTCCAGTAGCCAAAGCACTCTCGGACACCACCTGAGTACTGTTACCAATAATGTTTAAATGTAACAGTAGCCTGACTATTATCCCAGTGATTAACATCAGAATTTGATGCTGAATGGGGTTCTGCAGTTAAAGCCAATGGATCATAGGCTTCAGATTGATTTGGTTGTGCAGTCCCATTATGAGCCAGTTCACTGTGATCTAAAAGTATGTTTGCATTTATACTTTTCTGTTGACTACCAGATTCTTCAGGTGGACCAATTTGATCATTTTGGTCTGTATTGACAACACCATTGTGCCCTTCACTGCTTCTTGCAGAAACCGAAACATGACTATCCTGCAAATAATTAACAGAGAGAATGCTAGTATCATTGCAATCAGCTGTGTCCTTTTCTGCAGTAACTGTAATGTTGGCATTTGACACTCCTGATTTGTTTTCATTTACTCCAGTTACATGTAATTGAACAGATACTGAATTTTGCCTTTCATTCCCATGAATCCCATGATCATTTGAAATACTTGGATCAATTTGAATTGCACAAGCCAAAACCTTCTGTTGCCCTTCATGTTGAACATCTTGTGGACGATCTGCCTTGATCACATTCAGATCTTCCCTTGCATCACCATTCAACTTAGACCTCTCTTCTGAAGCATTAGAAGGAAGTTCTGTTTCATTACACTCCTTCAAGATTGGATCGACTGTAAGATTTTCAGTCGTAACAGATTGTACTTTCTTTGGTTCCATTTTCTGTTTCCACACAAGAACCTGTTGATTATTGTTTACGACATTTGTTTGTACAGCTCTTTTTCAATTTAGAAAATCCCTTGCATCTCCTTGCAGTTTGTCGATGATATTTCCACTGCCATTCGTGTGATTGACCTGTTTATTCTCCTCAGACGCATCCTTAAACCTATAGACCTTTTCCACATGTCCTTGGTGTTTGCAAAAATTGCAATAACTAGGAAGGTTGTCATAAACAATAATTTGCTGAAACTCAACAGACTTCCCGGAATTAGAATCTATAAACTGAAGCATTACCTTTTTTGGATGTTTATCCAACAGGTTTAAAATAACCTTGACTCGCGCTGTGCTAGGCCTCGTTCTATCATGCGTCGCCTTGTCAACAGCAAGTGGTTTACCAACAGCAGATGCAATTGACAGCAGACATCTTTTCGCAAATAGGTTTGGTGGCAGGCCTGGCATAGAGATCCATACGACTGCCATCGGCGTCTCCTCCTTTGGATTAAATCCGAAAGTCCAAGGAAACGTTTGGAAGAAAAATTCTTCGCCTTTGGATTTAAGATATCCTGTCGACTTTCCATGGAATCGAGCATAATCGTCAAATAGATCAAATCTGACTAGCAGGTGCCTATATTCCAACTGTCCCACATTACAATGACCTTTAACATCAAATTGCGACGACAAAATTCGTCGCACCTCCGATATATCAGGTTTGCCATACGAAAATTTAATCACAGCTGCTTGATGCAAACCTTCTTCTCTGGTGAAAATGTTAACATCTTCCATCGTAAATTGGATTACAGGATGTTCAGATTCGAAGTTGACTGCACAAAGCTCGATATTTGACGGAGCAGTCTGATTAGCTTGAGAAATCGACGCATACATTGACTTTACATCTTGTTTCGAAGTTGTAGTTTCGGTCTTACACAACTAATTATGTCAGTTGTGTGAGGCAACAACAACAAAAATCACCCATTACTTACCTTTAGGGACTCATTTGGTTTGAAAATAAATTATGCTGGGATTGGTTATACTAAATTAGTTATACTAAATTAGTTATCCTGATATTATTTTTATTGATTGTTGATATGATGTATTAATCCTGGGATTGTCAATTTTATTGATTTATCCTGCTATAACTTATCCTGAGATTACTATATTATATTCCACACTATGATATGTGTAAGTTATCTCAGTATTAATATTCTTAATCTTTGATAACTTATCCCGGATTAATAACCAAACACAGGATAAGACGGTACTAAAATTTTATTTAAGAATTATTTATGTTTATCCAACAATATCAATCTACCCCTTAGTTTCAACCTTGATTAGGCTTGATCCGATCATGTAACTGTAGCAATCCATTCATTAACCTTGGGCAATATGATACAGAAATTTGTTTATACTCCCCATTAGATTCCATAATCCAAAAATACTCATTGATTGGAATCACAAGTCCGAACAATACTTTAACAAATACCATCCCTAGTTCATACTTTACCTTTCAGTTATGACACAAACCTTGATAAAACTAATCCTACGCAATGAAATATATGGCTAAATCTCAACGTGTATTGCTTGAGAAATCTTTACTGATCTCCAACGGTGTATTATCTGTGTAAATCTCTGTTATCCTTAACATAATATATTAGACTCATAAACTTATATCCCAATTGAGATGATATTTGGATGACGGAATTGTCCTTAAATTCATGTGAGTATTGTGGAGAGGTGTGTGGTCGCGGACTCAGGATGCACGATCACGCTCTACAATCTTATTTTGTGCATCCATTAAGGTCACGCGATCCAAGATAATGCATTATCAAATGACTGGGTGGAATGGTCAGGATCATTCTTTCTTTACTGGACGGATAAACAGAAAAGTTCGGGGGTAAGGCGATTGGGTATGGCCATACTTGGGGGATCTTGGGTGTGAGTCTTTACAAACTCAGTTTTAGTTTTATGATTATATCTTTTTTTAATTTTAAAATTGTAAAGCGATATGATGCCCTATTTTATGTAAAATATTGAGTTCGCACAAGAAAGGATTAACTTATTGGCACGACCTGGAATTTTCACCGTCGGAATCGTGATGGCGCATAACATTTCACTTGCTAGGCAAACCAACGTTAAAAGATTTCTTAATTCCAATTTTAGCCAAACTTCAATTAAACTAAACATGAACTGAACTGATTTGCGGAGTAACATAACCCATAATATCTGATACAATTAGGATTTGGAGTCACAACTCACGAGCAACTATGATTTACTACAAACAGAATCTGAAAGAAAATACACTATTCTGAAAGAAAAGAAATAGTAAAGTAATAAGCCTAGGAAGAGACTCTAGGGTCCGCGACCGCCAGTAGATCTACCTTGGGTTTCCTGACGGGCAAGTCCAGCTGCTAACCTCACGATCAACTAGGGCTGGTACCAAAATCTACACAGAAGTGCAGAGTATAGTATCAGTACAAAAGACCCTAATATACTGGTAAGTGTTGAGCCTAACCTCGACGAAGTAGTGACAAGGCTATAACAAGACACCTACATAATAACATGTGCAATTTAACAGTATATGTACAAATACAAGAAAATAAAGGCTAGACAAGTAATAACGGGAGGGGGACATGTTGAGAGGAATACCAGATAAAAGAATCACAACATCAATGATAACTATAACAACCAGTATATCTTGCACCAATGAAAAACAATTAGACACAGTAAAGAAACTCAATCTCACTGTAAAATAATGAAACTGCACGGCATTATCCTTCGTGCTTTTACTCTCAACCTCACAATAAATAGTAATAGATATGGCATAGCATCACCTTTCGTGCATTGACACTCACAATATGGCACGATATCACCTTTCGTGCATTAACTCTCATAAAATGGCACTGTGTCACCCTTCGTGCATTAACATTCACATTATGGCACAACATCACTCGTCGTGCATTAACACACACAATACGGCACGATATCACCGTTCATGCATTAACAATCTCCCTTACCATAAAATAATGAACAAATTACAACAGGGAGATATAATAACAAGAACAAGCCTTACTTCAAAATATGGTTCCGCAATATCAATCTCAACTTTGAATTTAATACTCAATTATCACTAAAAATCCGTAAACATGATAAGGACGATCAATTCAAAAATAACTAGTCTAAATATGGATAACATGACCAAAGAAGCAACAATTACAAGGAATCAAGTCACACCAGCATGCTTTAACCCGACGACAATGAATAAGCACTCGTCACCTCACATGTACGTTGTACCCAACATTTAAACACATAGAAAGTAGACAAATAATTCCTAATCTCTCAAGTCAAGGTTAACCACGACACTTACCTCGCTCCAAGGATCAAACTCAAAGCTCAACCACAGGTTTACCTTTCAAACAAAAGTTTGAACCAGTAGTATATAGCAATTTACCAACTAAACGATTCAAGTTAAGCCTTAGAAATTACCTACGATTGTAAAAAAATAATTTAGATCATTATTGAAAAAGTTAATAAAACTAAATACCCGGCCACACTTCATCCAAACCCAAAATTCGGACCAATACTGGAGTACCCATTCATCCCCGAGCCCTGTACGTAACTTATTTTGGAATAGACCCCAATTTGAGGTCTAAATTCCTATTTTTCAAAAATCTCTAATTCGCAAAATCGCCCAATTTTCACCATGAAAACTCTAGATTTTAGATTAAAATCTTAGGAAAAATAGTGAATGATTGAAAGAAACTAGTTAGAATCACTTACCAATGATTTGAGGAAGAAAAGTTCTTTGAAAAGTCGCCTATATGATTTTCTTGTTTTGAAAATTTGAAGAATGAGTGAAAATTCCATTTTTCTAACTATTTGATCAGTTTCCGGTATCACATTTTTGACATTTGCGAACCTTGCAAATGCGAACAAGCCTTCGCAAATGCGAAGAATCACTATGCCTGCTGCCTTCGCAGATGCAAATCAGTGTTCGCAAGTGCGGGCTGCATGGCAAATGCAATTAAAGCATCGCTAATGCGAAGATCCTTCCCGCAACCCACTGCTCCCAAATGCAATTGCCTCTTTGCAAATGCGAAATCTGGAGATCAGTTGCAGCAGTTACTATATTTTCTAAGCTCAAAATACTCCGTAGCCTATCCGAAACTCACCTGAGCCCTCGGGGCTCTAAACCAAAAGTGCACACAAGTCTTAAAATATAATATGAACTTGCTCGCACGATCAAACCGCTAATATAACACTTAGAACTATGAATTGAACACCAAATCAAATAAAAATTTTAAGAAAACTTTGAAACTTCAATTTTTATAGCCGGACGACCGAATCACGTTAAACCAACTCCGTTTCTCACCAAATTTCACAGAGAAGTCATAAATATGTTATTGGATCTATACCGGGTTCCTGACCAGAATATGGATCTGATATCCAAAAAGTCAGCCATTGGTCAAATATTTCAAATTCATTAAGCCTTTAACTTTCAATTTTCTACAAAGTCCGATAACTCGGGCTATAGTCTTTCGAATTAGATTTTGGGCATACCCCAAGTCTCAAATTATGATTCGGACCCTCCGGAACTGCCAAAACATAAATTCGGGTGGATTTGCTCAAAATATTGACTGAAGTCCATCCAAAAGAATTTCAAAGCTAGAATTTCATATTTATATCATTTTTAACATGAAAGGTTTCCGGAAACACGCCGAACTACGTACACAAATGAAGGAGGGTAAAAATGAAAATTTTAAGGTTTCGAACGCAGAATTAGGTTCTAAAATAAGATGACCTATCGGATAATCATATTTATAGATTTGGGAATTAAGCGTGTTAATACTGCACATATTTTTCATGGGTGTGATAAATTCGTTTTTTAAAATGAAAAAAAGCTTCTAACAAGTGAAGTACTAGCAATTATATTGAGATTTCAAGGCTCCTCTACAAGTAACTACAACATTCAGATATGAATTTCCTCATTAAAATGAAATAGATCTAATCATGTCATATTGTTTCCTTAATTTGAAAAGAATCACCAAAATAAATTGAATAAATCAAACTAGCCAAAATCCCAGTCAGTTATGGCGGGGCCGATACTGAAGAAAACCGTGGACTCCATACAAATCACCATGGCCGGCCAGCTTCCTTGTCCACAACAATACTTTTATTATTTACATTCTCTCTTTCATGGGTTCAAGCCATTTAAGAAGTCACTAATTCTTCAGATCATGCTCATATGTGGACGCGAGATACTTTGTGTATCAGGCTACCTTTACTAGCGTTTGCTGCGCTTCTATAAATTTATCTTACCCACCATTGACAGCGATCTCTTGATCTTCCCGACAAGAAATCTAAATGGATAACTTCTTGATGATGATGAAGCTCAGAAAAGAGTGCATTCGGCTTTAGGTGATTTCTACATAATGGGCAAGTCATATTACGTCCACAGTTCATCCACCTATCCAAACAAGCCCTATGAAAAACATGATCACATCTTAACTTTCTAACTTCTTCTCCTTCTTCAATCTTGCACAAACATATAGCACATTCCACTGAATCCAAATTAGACCCCAAATCGTGCTCGAAACGCCTTATTTTAAGCTCATTATTATGATCATGAGGTGTTGTAGCTGCATCTTCAGAAATGGCAGTGAAGTCGTAATTACAAGAATGAGAGAAAGATTGAAATAGGACAACATTCCATGCCCATTTCAAATTTGTAACAATAAAGACTATGTAGTTTAGTATTTTTGATTGATGAAACATTTGAAATATTTTTTAAAGATATAACTGAAGATAATACATAGAAAGAAGAAGGAAATGGCTAATGAAGATGGACTCATATTCTTTTAGGTGATTGTTGAAATCTTGAGAGATAACTAAACTGGGGTTTGGGATTAATTTTGTTGTAGGGGAATAGTACGCACACATGGGTTTATATAGTTATCTAAAGGCAGTTCCTAGATAACTGAACTGATATTAAAATAATATTATGTAATTATTTAATGTTGTACAGAAAGTTTGAATATATGGCAACTGATTTTGACTTATACTATGGAAAATGCATGTGTGGCGCCGTCTTTGTTGTCAAGAATAAATAGTTTCAACCCTGTACTACAGCGGCTTTAATTAAATATTAGCTTTATAACTTTCCTCCGTTTCAATTTAGATAAGGTAGTTTGACTCGATACAAAGTTAATATTTTTTTTGAAATTTATAGTCTTAAAAATTTAAGAAGTAAAAGCTTTGTGTGGCCATAATATTTGTATGGTTCTAAAAACTTTCCATTAAGGATAAAATGGGTAAAATAAAGAGTTTAAAGTTAAATTATTTTTAAATTTTAAAATGTCACATTTATTTTGCAACAAACTAAAATGGAAAGTATCTTATTTAATTTGAAAAGGAGGAAGTACAAAGAAGGAATTTATCTAATTTAATACATCTCACTTTATAGTTTTTGGAAATGGAGATGAAGAAGTAGCTACACTGCAAAGTATAATAAAAAGTAGTTAAGTACTTATAAAATAATTTGACTATTATCGTAATGTTTTATTTTGTGAAAGCCTTAAGTAGTTTTGATCTTCATTTACAAGATGGTCAGTGTAACCGTTTCAGTAAAGGAGAACGAAACAATAGAAATCGAACAAATTTAAATACGATGAATTGTCAGTATAAAAAGATATTTATTCAACCAACTCAACACAATTAATCGATAACTTAGAAAAAAAGGGGCAAATAATCGATTTAAACCTTAGTATAGCGTTAAAGAGTGTTGTACAGAACTATCGGAGATAAACGTTAATCTGAAAGGAAAAAGAACTATTCCTTCCATTTCAATTTATGATAAACCTATTTTTTTTAGTCGTTGTCAAAAAAATTATCTCTTTCCTTATTTGGAAACAATTTACCTTTATACAATAATTTATAACCACAAATATATGTGTTTTATTTTGCACTATAAATTCAAAATTTTTTCTTTTTTTAAAGGCAAAATACTTAGTTTGCCCATTAATCTTGCACCCAAATCCATGTTAAACACCTCTTAACCACGGGCAACCTTTTACACATCCAACCTTTTAAAAGTGTGTTGCCTGGAAGACTCTTGCATTCCTCTCTTGCCATACATAGTATATGCTCCCAGCTAGCATCATCCTGTATATCTCAGCATTTGCACTCTTTCCACAACAATGTTGTTCAGCCCATTTCAGTTCATGCTCCCATGTCATAACCTGTCTGTAGATCCTCATCCATTCTAGCATAGCAGTCCAAATTTGTGTAGAGAATGTACATGTAAAGAACATATGATCAGTAGTCTCTACTTCTGTATTGCACAGTGGACAAGTATCATCTTCTACACAGCCACATCTTCTCAACCTATGTAGCGACCTAAACTCGGTCGTGATGGAGCCCAAGCCTAAATCTAGGCAAGCGTGACCAACAATCGCTCACAATTTAACGATAAGTCTCAAAATGAACAATTTAAGGAGAAACGTCATAATCTTAGAGTAATAATCCAATAATATTAATAGAATAACAGGGAATGATATGAAAACAGATAAAACACACACATAAGATCTGGTGTCACGAGTCTAGAGCCTCTAAAATAACTGGATAATAATATCTGAATGAAAATATATAAGTCTGGAAATGTATATGTAATAATGAAATTGAAATATGAAGAGTAGCCAGGTCCTGCGAACGTCAAGCAGCTACCTCAACAACTCTAATAATATCTGGAGACAATGAGTGCTAGTCTAAGCCTCCGGTGTACTTGAATCTGCACACAATGTGCAGGGAGTAGAGGTGAGTACTACCGACTCAGTGAGTAGTGAGCATATAAAATAACTGAAGATAAGAAATCCACGAAATGCCACAAAGCAAAGCTAAAACTAACAGTCTGACACCTTAACTACAAACTAACAACAAAACAATATCAAGTATATGAGACAAATATAATGCAACAATGCAATGCAATGCACATGATCCGCTGCGGTGTACATCCCGATCCATTTAACGTCGATAGCGCTCACTGGGGTGTGTACAGACTTCGGAGGGGCTCCTTCAGCCCAAGCGCAATATCATCATATCACTGCTGCGGTATGCAGCCTGACCCATACTCAGTCCACAGTATGCATATGAGTCACATAACAGATTCAATTTATTTTCCAGTTCCTAATTATTAAGAAAAATATAATGTAAATATTTAGTTTCATGAAAAAGGTGACTTAGCATTTACTGAGATCAATGATTATAAAAATCATGTTATCACAAAGATATTCATCCTAGACGGATGCTAGAACTCGGCACAAGACCCCAAGCACGACAATAAGCCCAATTTTCAACAGTACAAGTGAGTATCAGTCGCCCATAAATTATATTTAGCACTCGTGATGGACCACGCCATGAATCCCCAATCATATACGATCCTGCACCTGGCATGGGGTGCGAGTCACGCCCTAACATAGCATCACGATGTGATAAACTGGGGTTTCAAAGACTCAGGCCATCATCTACACAAACGACTCACCTCTAACCGGTCGCAGACTGGTCCGCAATGTCTTTTCCATTTGAATCTCCCACTACACGCATCGAATCTAGTAAAAATCACAACGAATACGTTGTTATATGTTAAAGAAACATAACCCAAGTGAAATTACTCGAATAATACTAAAAATTACGAAATTGGTAAAACCCGAGCCCCGGGACCACTTCTTGAAAAATTTCGAAAATCACATCAACGGTTTCTTCGTCATGCCACGAGTCCGTACATATAAAGTTTGTCGAAAACGAAGTTCAAATGCCCCTTCAAATTCCATTTTTACATCACAAATTCTCAAGCCCTAACTTAACCCATTTTTGGTGGGTTTTCACTAATTTCTACGATGATTTTGCCATAGACTCGAATAGTTAGGCTAAGAAACTTATCTCCAATTAATTCTAGGTCAATTCCCTCGAAAATCGTTGCCCAAATTATAAAACCCTTTTGTCCGCCCAGGTATTACCCTATGCTATCGCATCATCCCTATTGTGATCGCATAGAATAAATTTCACCTCACCCAGATTAACTCTATGCGAACGCACTACTGCCCCGCGTTCACACAGACCAAGGTCCAGACCCCCCTCAAATGACCCATGCGTTCGCATTTCCCCCATGCGTTCACATAGAGTAACTTCCAACCAAGGACCCCAGGCACCAATGCACTACGCGATCGCATGGCCTTTGTGTGATCGCATAGCACAAAACAGTGCCCTCTACCAGCCTTCTATGCGATTGCAGACACCCTATGCGACCGCATAGAGCAAAGTTTCTGCTGCAATATTTTGCTGCATTTCTTTATTCCAAATTTTCCCGTTTTACATCCGAAATCACCCCGAGACCCTCGGTACCTCAACCAAAAGCACAAATATGTTCTATTACGTTATTCAAACTTGCTCGTGACATAAAAACACTATCATAAACATCAAAATCATCAAATTACCACGGATTCAAGCCTAAATTAAACTAAAACTTCTGAAACTTGCATTTGATCTAAAACCCGACCTAAACACCTCCGAATGACCTGAAACTTTGCACGCATATCAAAAATTACCTAACGGAACTACTACAACTGTCGGAATTCCATTACGACCCCCGGATCAAAATCTCACATTTCAACCGGAATTCGCCAAAATTCAAACTTAGCCAATTCAAGCCTAATTCTACACCAGACCTCAAAATTCAATTCTGATTGCTCTACTAAGTCATAAATCATCATCCAAAATTAGTCGAATAATCGGAAATCTATTCCGTTCCCTCTAACTCCTTAGTCAACATTCGGTTGACTTTTCCAAACTAATCTTCTTATAAAGAGACGAATTGTCTCATTTCTAACCAAACTCTATCCGAATTACTTCAAATTCTCCAAAAACATATAATGAGACATATAAAAGCATAAAACGGGGAAATCGGGTCGGTACTCACGTGGCAACGGGTCAGGTCGTTGCATCCTCCCCAACTTAAACAAATACTCGTCCTCAAGCGGGTCAAGAAACATATCTGAAGTATCAAACAAGTGAGGGTATTTGCTGCGCATCTCCTGCTCTATCTCCCAAGTGGCTTCCTCTACGGGCCGGCCTCTCCACTGCACCTTCACCAAAGCTATGTCCTTAGATCTCAACTTTCGAACCTGACGACCCAAAATAGCCACCGGCTCACCATCATAGGTCAAGTCCTCATCAAGTTGAATCGTGCTGAAGTCTAACACATAAGACGGGTACCCAACATACTTCCGGAGCATAGAAACATGAAACACCGGATGAATTCCCGACAAGCTGGGTGGCAAAGCAACCATATAGGCCACTTCCCCAATCCTCCTAAGTATTTCAAAAGATCCAATAAACCTTGGACTCAGCTTCCCTTTCATTCCAAACCTCATAAGGCCTTTCATGGGCAAAATCTTCAACAAAAACTTCTCACCCACCGCATAACATACATCACCAACCTTTCTGTTTGCATAACACTTATGACACGACTGAGTTGTACGAAGTCTCTCCTGGATCACTTTCACCTTCTCTAAGGCATCCTGGACTGTCTCCGTCCCCAATAACCTAGCCTCGTCGAGCTCAAACCAATCAACAAGAGATCTACACCATCTCCCATATAAGGCCTCATATGGCGCCAACCCGATGCTGGATTGATAGCTGTTATTATATGCAAACTCCGCAAGTGGCAAGAACTTCGCCCATGAGCCTCCAAAATCAATATCACAGGCACGCAACATGTCATCCAATATCTGGATAGTGCGTTCGGACTGTCCTTACGTCGGAGGATGAAATGCCATGCTCAACTGCACCTATGTGACCAACTCCCAATGAATAGTCCTCAAGAACTGGGAGGTAAACATGGTACCCCTATCTAATACAATAGAAACTGGGACCCCATGCAACCGTACAATCTCCCGGATGAAAACCTCTACTAACTTCTCCGCAGAGTAGGTAGTACATACTGGAATGAAGTGCGCGAACTTGGTGTGTCTATCCACAATCACCCAAATAGAATCAAACTTCGTCGAGGTATGAGGAAGAGCACTCACAAAATCCATGGTAATCTTCTCGCATTTCCACTCCGGAATATCCTCTGGTGCTCAAATTTGACCTGCTAACAGTTGAGACACCAAGCCACATAATTCACAATATCCTATTTCGTCCTCCTCCACCAATAATGGTGTCTCAAGTCCTGGTACTTTTTCGCAGCACCTAGATGAATCGAATACCGCAAGTTGTGAGCCTCCTCTAATATCAACTCCCGAAGACCATCCATATTGGGCACGCAAATTTGGCCCTACATCCACAACGCACCATCATCTCCAATGGTCACATCTCTGGCATCATCATGCTGGACCCTGTCCTTCAGGACAAGAAAATGCGGGTCATCATTCTGGCTCTCTGTGATGCGGTCATACAAAGAAGATCGGAAAACCACACTAGCCAACACCTGACTGGGCTCGAAAATATCTAACCTCACCATCTGATTGGCCAAGGTATGAATATCAACTGCAAGGGGCCTCTCCCCAAGAGGAATGTACGCCAGACTACCCATGCTAATAACCTTCCAGCTCAAAGCATCATCCACTACATTGGCCTTCCCGGGATGATACAAAATGGTAATGTCATAGTCTTTGAGTAACTCAATCCATCGCTGCTGTCTCAGATTAAGATCCTTCTGCTTAAACAAGCGCTGAAGACTACGATGGTCCGTATATACCTCACAAGATACACCATAAAGATAATGCCTCCAAATCTTCGAGGCATGAACAATTGCAGCCAATTCTAAGTCATGAACAAGGTAGTTATTCTCATGGGGCTTTAGCTGACGAGAAGCATAAGCAATAACTCTACCATCCTGCATCAATACACAACGGATCCCAACTCTCGAAGCATCACAATACACCGTGCAAGAACCTAACGCCGATGGCAACACTAATACCGGAGCTGTGGTCAAAGCCGACTTGAGCTTCTGGAAGCTCTCTTCGCATTCATCCGACCATACAAATAGAGCATTCTTCTGCGTCAACTTTGTCAAAGGCAAAGCAATGGATGATAAGACCTAGACGAACCTGTGGTAAAAACCGGCCAAATTAGGGGTGCTTATCGGGCGGATTGGGCGGCTTTTTACCCTTAATGGTTTGGCTTAACGGTTATCGACTTTTAAATGTATTAATCCGTTGGCCACCCAATAAGATATCGAGATTGGTATCGGGTTAGCTCTAAAAGGGAGGTTATTGGGCGGCTTATCGGCCTAACATACATGTTTACTAAATATCTCTTATTCTCCTCGTCTTAGAAATAATGAATTGCCATAAAAAATAATATTTTAGAAGCAATATGATGCATTCAATTTTCTTTGCCAGCCTAACTTAATTTGATTCCCATGTTTAGGAAATTAGGTTTACCATCTCCGGCATGTTGCCAAACAGGAGGATTACAACCAAAAATAAATTAAAAATAGAACCAAAATATTTCTAGGTCCCGAGATTAAAATGCTTAGAAGTAGAAATAAACTTTTGTTAATCATTTTCAAGGGTTTTAGTTTTTTGTGTATTTAATATATATAAATAAAAATAAATTTTATATATATATATATATATATATATATATATATATATATAATATTTATATTCTTAACGGGTTAACGAATTAGCCGTTAAGAAAATTGAATAATCCATCCCCAAACGGATAAGCCGTTAATTAAAAAAATTCAATCAGTTCCCCGTCCGTTAAGCCGTTAAGTCGTTACCAGTAAGCCGTTAAGCTTCAGTTTGGATCGGTTTTCTGTTTCGGATCGGTTTTGAATACCCCTAGGCTAAATCGAGGAAACTCCGAATCTCAGTAGCTGAGGACGGTCTGGGACAACTCTGCACCACCTCAATTTTCTTTTGGTCAACCTGAATACCATCGCTGGACACCACGTGTCCCAGAAAAGCCACTGTACTAAGCCAGAATTCACATTTGGAGAACTTTGCATAAAGCTTCTTCTTTCTCAATCTCTGCAAGACCACCCTCAGGTGCTGCGCGTGCTCCTCCTGGCTGCGGGAATATACTAGAATATCATAAATAAACACGATCACAAATTAATCCAGATACGGCCGAAATATACTATTCATCAAGTGCATGAACGCGGCTGGGGCATTAGTCAGCCCGAATGACATCACTAGAAACTCGTAGTGCCCATATCTCGTCCTGAAAGCCGTCTTCATAATGTCTGAATCCCTAATCTTCAGCTGGTGATAGCCTGATTGAAGGCCAATCTTAGAGAATACCCTTGCTCCCTGAAGTTGATCAAACAAATCCTCAATACTGGGTAGTGAGTACTTCTTCTTCACTGTCACCTTATTCAACTGCCTGTGGTCAATGTACATTCTTATTGTGCCATCCTTCTTATTTACAAATAACATCGGTGCACCCCAAAGTGACATACTCGGGCGAATCAACCCCTTATCTAGGAGTTCCTGAAGCTGTTCTTTCAACTCATTTAGGTCCGATGGTTCCATATGATAGGGAGGAATAGATATGGGCTGAGTGCCTGGCACTAGATCAATACCAAAATTAATATCCATGTCCGGCGGCATGCCCGACAAGTCCGCTGGAAACACATCAGGGAAATCCCTTACAATGGGAACCAAATCAAGACTAGGAGCCTCCACTTCCACATCTCTCACAAAAGCCAAATACGAAGAACACCCCTTTCCAACTATCCATTGAGCTTTTAGGAAGGAAATCACCCTGCTGGGTACATAATCAGTCACGCCTCGCCACTCGATCCTCAGAATACCCGGAATAGCCAACGTAACTGTATAAGCATGATAGTCTAGAATAGCATAATATGGAGATAGCCAATCCATACCCAGAATCACATTGAAATCTACCATGCCCAATAATAATAAGTCAATTCGGGTCCTCAGACCCCCAATAGTCACCAGACAGGATCGATATACATGAGCTACAATAATACTATCACCCACCCCGGTAGATACGTGCATAGGCAAGGAAGACAACCACGTGGCGTACCCAAATGATGAGCAAAATAGGAAGATACATATGAATAGGTAGATCCGGGATCAAATAAAACAGAAGCATTCCTGTGGCAGACTGAGATAATACATATGATGACTGCATCCGAGGCAATAGCGTCCCTCCAATCTGGAAGGGCATAGAAATGAGCCTGACCACTGCCAGTATAGTCCTCACCCCTAGGGCGACCTCTGGATACCTGGCCTCCACCCTTAGCTGACTGAGTGGGAGCCGAAAAAATAGGAGCAGAAGACGAGGGATGATCCCTCTGCTGAGATTGCCTACTGCAGAACCAAGAACACTATCTCCTCATGTAACAAAACTCACCACACCCATAGCAACGACCTGGAGCTGGAGAAGGGGATTAATGAGAAGCCCTCACTGTAGACAAACCCTAAGCTGAAGGAGCATGAGCAGAGCTCTGAGCTGGAAGAGCACTCAGTGCAGGCTGACTCTGCTGAAGACCCTGATGGCCCCTTCTTGTAGAGGCTCCACTGAACTCTGTGCGCTCTGACTGAGGAGGCCTTAAGGAACTACTTCTACCATGCCGGAACTGGCCCCTAGACGGAGCACCATTGAAATTTCCTGAACCTCGAGGCCTCTTGGCCTCCCTCTCCATACGCTCGCTACGGCCATCCGTCTCAATCAGTCGAGCTGCATCAACAACCTCCTCAAATGTAGCTGTTGTAGCCCTCTCTCTAGTCATCAATAGATGGATCGGATAGTTGAGGCCATCTATAAACCTCCTGATCCTCTCTCTACCTGTCAGGATCATCGACATGGCATGCCTAACCAGCTCTGTAAACCACAACTCATACTGAGTCACTGTCATATCTTCCTGAGTCAACCACTCGAACTGATGACGCAACTCCTCCCTGTAAGACTGGACACACACTTCTCCAAAAATACCGTGGAGAACTGCTTCCCCAATAGGCCTACACCTCGCGAACTCTTCCCACCAAGTCAATACAGCCCCTTTGAACTGGAAGGTGGTAAAAGCCACTCCGCTAGACTCTAGAATACCCGTAGTACGAAGCATACACTGGAATATATCCAAAAATACCTTGGCATCCTCACCCTTAGCACCACTAAATGTCGGAGGCTGAAGCCTACCGAACCTCTCCAAACAACGGTGCTCGTCATCTGGTATAGCTGGAACCACATGAGCTGGAGCTGGTGCGACTGGAACAACCGGTGCAACTGGAGCAACTGGCTACACTGGATGAACTGGCTGAACTAGAGCTACCTCAGGTGTCTGTAAACCCTGAACAACCTGCTTGGGCATGCGAGCATCGGGTCTGATGACCACCCCCGGTCTGAGAAGTAGCCGCTGTTATACTGGCTAAACCCCCATGAGCTAGGCCACTACCGAAGGACAAGATCTGAGCTAAAGTCTCCTGAAGACTAGGAATCACGATGGGCACTATCGGTGCCTGAATAGGTGCTGCAGGAGCTTCTACAGCTGGAGGCTGATCCTGGACCTGGGAAGCTGGTGGGTCTGCAAGTGCTGCCCCTGCTAGTCCGCCTCGTCCAACATTACGACCGCGTCCACGACCTCAAGCATGTGGTACTGGTGGTCGTCTGCCATGTCTGCTAGCACGGGTTCTCGCCATCTACGAGAGAATAGAATACAGAGATTTAGGTTTCACATTAACAAAGCCACACAATATGAATTTCAAGAAAGTGAGGTGTTTCCTAAAAGTTCTCTTGCCTCCCATGGATAGATACGGACGTCTACGGACTGATTCACGAGACTCTACTAAGCCGGCTCACGACTCACGAGGCCTAGTAACCTAGGCTCTGATACCAACTTGTCATGACCCAAACTCGGTTGTGATGGCACCCAACCCTAAAGCTAGGCAAGCCTGACCAACAATCGCTCCCAATTTAACGATAAGTCTCAAAACCGACATTTTAAGGAGAAACGTTATAATCTTAGAGTAATAATACAATAATATTAATAGAATAATAACAAAAGATATGAAATCCGATAAAACACTCCCATAAGATGTGGGTTCACGTGTCTGAAGCCTCTAAAACAACTGGATAACAATATCTTAATGAAAGTATAGAAGTCTGGAAATGTATATGTAATAATGAAAAAGAAATACGAAGAGTAGCCAGGTCCTGCGAACGTCAAGCATCTACCTTAACAACTCTGAAAAATATCCGGAGACAATGAGTGCTCAGCTAAGCCTCCGGTGTACCTAAATCTACACACAAGGTGCAGGGATTTGGGGTGAGTACTACTGACTTAGTGTGCAATGAGCATATAAAATATCTGAAGATAAGAAATTCACGTAATACCACAAACCAAAGCTAAAACTCACAGTATGACACCTTAACTACGAACTAACAACAGAACAGTATCAAGTATATCAGACAAATATAATGTAACCATGCAATGCAATGCACATGATCCGTTGCGGTGTACAGCCCAATCCATTTAACGTCGACGACGTTCATTGGGGGTGTGCACAGACTCCGGAGGGGCCCCTTCAGCCCAAGCGCAATATCATCATATCACTCCTGTGGCATGTAGCCCGACCCATACTTAGTCCACAGTATGCATATGAGTTACATAATAGATTCAATTTATTTTCCAGTTCCCAATTATTAAGAAGAATATAATTTAATTATTTAGTTTCCGAAAAAATGTGACTTAGCATTCAATGACAATGATTAAGCATAGGACTGAAATCAATAATTATGCAAATCATGTTATCACAAAGATATTCATCCTAGACGGATGCTACATATCGACATAAAGCCCCAAGCATGGCAATAAGCCAAATTTTCAACAATACTGTGTGCGTATCACCAACCCATAAATTATATTTAACACTCGGGATGGACCAATTTAAAAATCCCCTATCATATACGATCCCGCACCTGCCATGGGGTGCGAGTCACGCCCTAACATAGAGTCATGATGTGATAAGCCGGGGTTTCAAACCCTCAAGCCATCATCTATACAAACTACTCACCGCTAATCGATCGTAGATTGGTCTGTAATGCCTTTTCCTTTTGAATCTCCCACTATGAGCGTCGAATCTAGTCAAAATCACAACGAATACGTTATTATATGTTATAAACATAAACCAACTGAAATTACTCAAAAATACTAAAAATCACGAAATTGGTAAAACCCGAGCCCCGATCCCACTTCTCAAAAAATTCTGAAAATCACATCAACGGATTCCTCGTCTCAGCACTAGTCCGTACATATAAAGCTTTTCGAAAATGGAGTTCAAATACCCCTTCAAATTCCATTTTACATCACAAATTCTCAAGCCCTAACTTATCCCATTTTGTGTGGTTTTTCACTGATTTCTACGATGATTTTGCCATAAACTTAAATAATTAGTCTAAGAAACTTACCTCCAATTGATTCTAGGTCAATTCCCTCAAAACTCCTTGCCCAAAGCTCGTATGTGGGTTGACAATGGTGGAAATAATGAAGAAGTTCACAGATGTTATAATTATTAAACCCTTTTGTCCACCCACGAATTACCCTATGTGATCGCATCATCCCTATTGCATCACATAGAACAAATTTCATCTCTCCCAGATTAACTCTATGTGAACGCACTACTGATGCGCCAGAGAATTTAGGCGCATTTTAATACTAATTGCGTAGGTTCTAGCTTGTTTCAAGGCAATTATAACTGATACTCATGTAGATTTGTTGTTCTTATAGCACTGGAGGAAGGGAAGATCAAGAATATGAAAATGGACGCAAAAAGAGAAGAAAAGAGCATGATATTGCACAAATGCCAATATGCAGTCTAGTATGCGGTCGCAGAACACACATGCGGACCGTAGACTCGTCTCTCATATCGTAGAGCCCTACAGGATCTGGACCTAAAAATCATGTCAAGAATGCGTTGTGTTCTGCGATTGCAGAATCAAAATGCGGACCGTAGATGAGCCACAGAATGTACATCAGGAAACTCAAGGACAAAGATGTGATGCAAATCTGCGGTCGCATAACTCAAATGCGGACCGCTTATTGAACCTGTGATGAAGGCTTGGCTTCTAGGGTTTTAGATATACGGAGCAGCTACTCAAGATGCGGACCGCAGACCTGTTCTGCGACAAGTATGCGATCGCAGACGCGAGCTGGAAGAGCAAATTAGTCCATTTTCTGTCCCGAAATTGGTCCACCTATAAATAGTTTTAAGAGACTTTTGTGGGCTCATCTTGTCTTACCTTTTAGCTACACTCCGAGACATTAATATTCTCCCTTTTTGGAAGCTTTTGGGTGAAGAATCTTCTCTTTGTAGGCATTTATGACACTTATTAATAGTTGGTTTTTATGTTTTAGCATGTGTAGGTAGTTTTAAATACTAAGGTTGTGGACCCTAAATGGGTGTTATGTTAATGGGTGTTTGACATTGAATATATATATATATATATATATATATATATATATATATATATATATATATATATATATAATGGGTTGTTGATGTTTATTTACTTCTTGTTCTTCATTCATTGTTGGTGGTTGCGAACATTAACAAAAGCCATTAAATTCTTGCTTTGCTTGGGAAAGTGGGTTAGAATTTGGTAGAAATAAATATCAATGACTCAAGGATTTAAACCTTATTTGATAAAATCGCTTAGGAATAAGTGAGTTTTAATTAGCATTTATTGATGGTTCTTGATAGCAACTCTTTTATATTTGGGAAAATTTAAATAGAAAATACTACTCATTCATTGGAAAATATTGGGTAGTATCTTAGACATCATTTGTACATCTTAAAGACCTCCCATTAGAAATATATCATATTAACACCTGTTGACATTACACTACATTAATGGGGACACAACCTTGGTTACTTTTATCCACTTGTTTACTCTTTAGTTGTTACTCAAACTCAAACAATCATACATATTCTTGTCACCATACACTATTCTCTCATGTTACAATTACTGAATAGAGATCGAACTCGAGTCGAGCAACACACTAAACAAGTAACCTTTTCACACCTATTCCATGTGGGATTCGACCCCAACCTTGTTGGGTTATTATATTTCACATCGAGCACCTTACACTATTTATTAAAGTGTAATTTGAGCGTATCAACTATTGCCCCTCGTTCGCATAGACCAAGGTCCAGACCCCCCCCCCCCCGAATGCTCGATGCGTTCACATTTCCCCCATGCGTTCGGATAGAGTAACTTCCGGCCAAGGACCCTAGGCACCAATGCACTACGCAATCACACCGCCCTTGTACGATAGCATAGCACAAAATAGGGCCCTCTACCAGCCTTCTATGCGATCACAGACACCCTATGCGATCGCATATAGAGCAAAGTTTCTGCTAAATTTTCTGCTACATTTCCTTATTCTAAATTTTCCCGTTAGCCATACGAAATCACAACGAGAACCTCGTAAACTCAACCAAAAGCACAGATATGTTCTATTACGTCATTCAAACATGCTCGTAATATAAATACACTTTCATAAACATCAAAATCATCAAATTACCACAAATTCAAGCCTAAGTTAAACTAAAACTTCTGAAACTTGCATTTGATCCAAAACCCGACCTAAACACCTCCAAATGACATGAAACTTTGCACACATATCCAAAATCACCTAATGGAACTAATGCAACTATCGAAATTCCATTACACCCCTCGGATAAAAATCTTACCTTTCAACCGGAATTCGCCAAAATTCAAACTTAGCCAATTCAAGCCTAATTCTACACCAGACCTCCAAATTCAATTCCGGTTGCGCTCCTAAGTCATAAATCATCATCTGAGAGCTTGTTCTATGCCGATACCTGGTTGATATTGCACTTGGGCGGAAGGAGCCCCTCTAGAGTCTGTATACACCCCTAGTGAGCGCCGTCGATGATAAATAAATATGGATAGCTCGGGATGCACGCCGAAACGTATTCATGTGCATTGCATTGAATTTTTTATCTGATACTTGATTGCTATTTTGATATTGCTTTGCTGTTAATTCCTAGCTAGAGTATATGACTATAATTTTAGCTTTGATTTATGAATTTCGTGGATTTCTTACTTTCAGACATTTTTCTATGCTTATAATTCACTGAGTCGGTAGTACTCACCCCTACTCCCTGCACCTTGTGTGCAGATTTAGGTACACCGAAGGCTTAGGTAACATTCGTAGTCTTCTAGAGTCGTTGAGGTAGCTGCTTGACGTTCGCAACATGGATGCTCTTCATATTCCAGCTTATTATTATTATATACTTTTTTTAGATTTTTATATTCTCATCCAGATATTATTATCAAGTTTTGTTTAGAGGCTCTAGACTCGTGACCCCAGATCTTTTGGGTATGTTTACTGGTTTTTTCGTGATTATCCATATTACTCCATTTATAATTTTGGACTATTATTATAAAATTACTATAATATTCTTAAAATTGTCAGTTTTTGGAGACCGAGTGTTAAATGGAAAAACGATTTATGGTCAGGCTTACCTAGATTTAGGGTTGGGTGCCATCACGATCGGGTTTCGGTCGTGGCATATCTGCTCTTCATGCTTACATAAAACTAGGCAGTGTTGTAATCTCCTAGCTGTAGCTATTTTACTCTCGATTTTTGCTTCATGATACTTTCCTCTACCCTCAACCATTTCTCCAGCTGCATCTTTAACTCCTTTTCTATTGTAATCATGTTCTCAGACTGCCCAGTATTTCTCATTTGTTCCTGCATTCGACACAGTTGCTTCCTACAGTCTGCAAACTTATCTCCTACTGCATTGTATTTTTTAGTTTTTAACTATTTCATAGCTTGTTTCACTTTCTTCAACCCGTTCCATACATCTTTCATTACATTATCATCATCACTCTCTTTCCATGCTTCTTTCACTATCTTTAGAAAGTCTCTATGTTCAGCTAGGTGGTTCAAGAACCTTAATGGTTTGGAGAATATATTTTCCCTTTCCTCAAGTATAATACTCAAGGGTTAGTGATCAGAGCATCCTGGATCCATTACCCATACCTCTACACAAGGCATTTTCAGCATCCACTCTGGGTTAACCAATGCTCTATCAATCCTTCTATATGTGTGCCCATTTGTCCGTGTCAAAGATCTTCCTTTAGTTCTCATTTCAACCAAATTAGCATCATCTATAATTCTATTAAAGTCTCTCACCTCCACATCTTGAACATGATTACCAATTGGTGTATCTTCCCCTGATCTTATGGCATTATAGTCACCCATGATAAGCCATGGTAGTTGCTATCTATTGTTGATATCTGCTAAGTCTCTCCATAAGTGTCTCCTATCATCCAATGTTATCAAGTCATAAACTGCAGTAAACTCAAATCTCATGTTCGTACTTTTCATATGCACTACAGCATGAATAAACTGAGAAAACTTCCCCTTCTCCAGACATACTATCTCATTAGCATCCAATAAAAACCAAATTCTCCCTTTGCCACTATGTTCATAGTTTGCTAACCAGTGCCATCCTGCAGTGATTTCCTTTATTATTTGTTCAGCCTTCTACTCCTTTATTTTGTGTTCAAGTATTGCTATCATATTAACTTTATTGCTTCTTATGAACTTCTTTACCTCCTTCTGCCTAGGGGCCTTGTTCAGTCCCCTAATGCTCCATGTTGCCAGCTTCACATAGGAATGAATAAACCTTGTTAGTATCCTTCCTCCCCTGCTTGACTTCTTTGTCTACCTGTGCCTTCACCTAATTGCCTCGGATTCATTAGCTTTAGTCCAGATTCTGCCAATATATTGAATTTATTTAATATGTTTATTGAGACCTCTCATGCTTTTTCCATGCTTCTAACTATTGATTTCCCTGTAGCTATCCTCAAATTCTGCTCCTCATCCCCTCTAACTATTCTTGTTGGTGATTGAGCTGGCTTTTCCTCATCCATACTTATTGCTTCACTCTTCTTTGTATTTGTTTCATCTTTCTACTCCATCTTGTCAATATTTCTGTCTTTAGGTTGCCACTCCTGTTTCTTGTTTTGTTGTTTAGGCCTAGTCTTCTGCTTAGGTATCTCCTCTTTGCCACATCTCTGCCCGACTTACATACAAACTTGGCAGAACTTCGGAACCCAGTCATACACTACTTCCTGAACAAATTCACTTCTTGTTGGATCTGTCACCTTTATGGCCTTAGGAAGCTCTTTGGCTACATCCATCTCAATTAACACTCTAGCTATGTGATTCGATCTATTTTGGGTAGTACAAGAAACTGCGTAAAGTGCAACTCCTAAAACACTACTTAGCCTGCTTAGAGACTTAGCTCCCCAACAATTCAATGTAAGGTTAGGAAATTTTGCCCACATAGGTATAGTTTGCAGAACCTCCTCGCTAAAATCAAACTTTTCTGACCAAGTCCTCATTATGATTAGCTTTGTACCCAACATATGTGGCCCTGGATACAATACTTAATCCTTGTCCTCCACGGAGTTAAATTTCACAACAAAATATCCCTCGTTATGGTAGTAGACTTTTGGCTTATTTGTGAAATTCTATACCGAAGTAATAAATCGTTCCATAGCTCCTATTGTTGGAGTTGTTCCAACAATATAAAGGATCAATGTCTGCTTCCACTTCCTTGTCTCTTCCTCAACTTCCTCCTCACATAACTCCACCATTATTTCTCCATTTTTGATGGTCGGTGCAATGAAACTTAGATCCATGCCTTTTGCCGCCAATCTGTTCCCCTCAAACAAATTAGCCCAATTCCTCTGCCCTGCCTCTGCATTTTCAGCTGTTAATTTGGCCTTATTGTTATCATTTTCCAGTTTCTCCTCAATTTTGCCATTATTACCTACAATTGCTTTAGCATTACTCGCAATCGATTTAGGCCATTTGCCTTTTGATGATCAGCATATACTCGTAACTTGTTTGCATGCAAAGTAATTTCTCCTAAGCTAGGGCTTCTGTTTTGCACTGAATTACCAGAAATTACCTTTGAATTCTTAATCGTCTTTATCAGACTCATTACATGTGTTTTCAGGCCTTCCTTTGCAGTTGACAATAGCGGCCACTGTTCCATTGATGATTTTGTTGCATTTGCACGTTCCACATTTTGCGTTCTAGTACCTTGCGAGCAACCAGTTCCCGTAAATTTTCCTAGCTGAATCGTCGTTACAGTTTTCCTGGGTCTTCCCTTCCCCATTGTTGTTCAGCGTATGTTAGACTATCATGGACTTGATTGTTACTACCAATAGAGAAGGGTTCATACGAGGCTAACAACTACACTTTTACTGGTAAAATATACTATTTTTATATTTTAATATATAATACACATAAAATATATATTTTTGACACGTAATTGATACTCCCTCTTCCAGTTTATGTGAATCTATTTTCTTTTTGGTCCGTTCCAAAAAGAATGACCCCTTTCTAAATTTAGTAACAATTTAGTTTAAACTTACAATTCTACCCTTAATGAAAAACTTTTATAGCCATACAAATACTCTGGACCCCTTTTTAACTTTTATAGGACCGCAAATTTTTAAAAAAATTATTTTTTCTTAAAGTTTGTGTCAAGTCAAACAGATTCACATAAATTGAAACGGAGAGAGTATATTCGATTAGTGGATATAATCTATTTTCGGTCAATCAACCAAATATATAATTTGCTCTATTAAGTGGGCCATAGAATAGACCCACTCTGTATTTGTTGGCCATAACATCGTTTTATCGCTGCTACATGTAGGAGTGACTTTTACACGAAGAAAAACGCAATATATGGACTGCCAAGAAACCATTCAACTAGGATTTTTTCAAGGTTGTAATGTTGGCAGGAAGTACAATAATAGCGGAAAAAAACCTCAGCATCTAAATTCACTGTAGCATGCGTGAATAGTGTCTTCCGACAACATTGTCACAAAATTGGCGTCATTCGATCCCCTTCTCTGCGAGATCATTTCCCAATTGAAATTTTCCCATAATTCCTAACCAATCTTCCTACATCTTAAATCTAAGATTTGCGATTTACTGTAGCATCATTTCTTTGGATTTGAAACTTCCAGTGCAAATTCACACCATGTTTGTGATCGATTGCGGCTGACGTATAAAGAATCCATGGAAGAGATATACTCTCCCCAGCTTTGTACTATGGGAGAGGATCTTAAAAATACTACAACAAATCAATTCTGTATCGGTGTAAAACAAAGTTATGCATCACAAATAGCTAAAAATCATTCTGCCGAGTAGTTTTGAAACTGGATCTCTGTCCAGTTTCATTCGAAAATGGAACACCTACTGTTGAATTCACAGTAGACGAAGTAAATTCTTTCAACAGGGAGGAAGGTCTTCATCAAGCTATTGTAATCAAATTTTACGGAAAACATGCGATTCAAGAGTTAAGACAGATCTTCCCGAAACTTTTCAACGTCAGAGGATATTGCAACATTGGACAGTTAGAATATCGACACATTCTGGTAAGATTCGATCTATTAGAAGATTTTGCTAATGTCGTATCAAAAACATCTGGTTATGTTCAGTCGAAAGGAGATGAATTCTTCTTTAGGACATTCCCATGGACTATGAGATTTAACCCCCGCGAAGAAACGCCAAAAGCTGTCGTTTGGATTTCATTCCCAGATCTTCCAGCAAACTTTTTTGCAAGGAAATCACTAATGTCCATTGCATTTACTGTTGGGCATCCTCTTGAAGTAGATAAGGCTAGTAAAGATCGTACGCGACCTAGTACGGCACGAGTTAAAGTCTTGATTAACTTACTGGACAAACATCCAAAGAAAATCAAGATCAAAATTCTAGATACTAAATCTGAAAAAGTGGTGGAATATGAACAGCAGATCGTTATCGATAATCTTCCAAAATACTACACTTTTTGTAATCACCAAGGTCATGATGTAAAATCGTGTCGTTGGAACACAAAAGAATTTAATGAAAAAGCAGCTCATGTTACTGAATCTGAAGGCCGGGGTGCCATGGAAGTGATTAGTGCAGGTCGACGACTTGAGGTGGTTTCACATTCAGACAATGCTGCTGTCCAACAGACAGTGTCTGTTTCTAATGCCAATGTTGTAGCACGAATCCTAAGTCCAGTTGCAGTTTCTGTCCAGCATCTTACGGAGCAATCTCCTCCAACTTTGCATTTGTCAAATAATGTCTTATCTGAAAAGAAATTATCCAAGTTGCCTACAGAGACATCTTCATGCTGTCCTGTAGGTCGAAATGAATGTAATCATCAGGGCAAAGTCACTGAATTGCCTCAAAGAATTCCAAAGGAACCTGAACCAAATTTGATTTCAAATGAGGCAGACCCTGTAATGTCAAAGATGTGGTCCAATGCATTAGTGCAGTCTCATTGTGAGGCATCAGATACATCTACAGATGGTAAGGAAAAATCCAGTGAACAGATGATGGCAAAACCGAATGGTGCATATGATGAAGTTGCAGATCACAAAACAAATAGGATAGGACAAGTATTGTGTGAGCAGCAACAATTGGTACACAATGATAACAATAAGAAAACCACAATACTATGTCGAGGAACTCATCCAAATTTGGAGGAATTGGATCGTGCCACAGCCTCATCCAATCCAAACACTCATTGTAATAAGGTGGCATCAAATCTGACTAATGTTACTTCTAAAGAGAATGTTGAAACAGGACAAAACATGGAGGTTCCAGTCAGTCCAACTGCACAAGGTCAAGTATTACTGGATGCTGAGATAGATCAGATGTCTTCAAAACAAGTTACTGTTCCATCCAACAACATAGACAAAGGGACAGTACAGAATGGAGCTTCTATTAGTCGAGATGAATCACAGCTTGACATTCATGAAGCAGTGAATAGAAACATTCACAGAACAACAATTCATACAACTCTAGTTGCCTCTGCTGACGCTGTCAATGAAGCTGCCTTACCTCAAGAAACTGCTGTTGTACAGCATACAGAACAAAAGTGTGATCAATGTAGTTCTGGAGAATCAAAGCTGAACAATACTATTGCATTGGATGCAATAGCAGAAGATGAAGAATGCATTAGCCAGCAAGGGAAAGCAGTTGCACTAAACACAGACACAGATGTGTATTTGCATCCAAAAGAGAATTTGTCAGTTTCTAATACAACTGTTGATTCAAACAAAGCTAGACAACAAATTTATGACCAAGTTGTATTTGAGAATGCAGTAAACCAACAAAAAACAAGGCCTCCTGAGGAGGACACTGAGCAGAACTCTAGCTCATAGAAAAAAAGAATAACTTTCAGCAAAGAGCAGCAGAAGAGGAAGCAGTCTATGCAATAATACCCAGAACAAAAATAAACAGATTGCAAACAAGTCTACAGCAATATCAGTAAGGTCCAATCCAGCTGCCGCGCATGAAAATCTGGATAAACATGGTGGAAAAGCTGCTGGAAGAGTGGTTCAGAAAGTGCGAAGTTATCCTCCCATCTATATATCCAGTATATACAACAGGGAACAAATTTTTCCAATTGAAACAGTGAAGCAATCCACAATGGCAAAACTGCAACATACTGCAGCAAACAAAGCAGGAAACAATACAGCTTCACTGCCAACTAAAGTACTTGCCAAGGACAAATCTCCTCCTATGAACAATATTGTCAAGAGTACGGGGAACCATCAATTTCAAGCAAAGAAAAAGATGAGGAGAGCTGGGATGCAATATTCAGTAGTTTAAACTATAACGCCTCAATTTTTGCTCCAAGAAACAATGCTAAGGCAGAGCCTCGTCAAAGGGAAAGAAGTTGGGACGGCAGGGTGACCGAAGACGTCAACATAAGGAGGCCCCCAATGCGAAAGGCAAAACAAAAACAGGTTGATCAAACGTCCAAGAATAAAGTATGATTTTTGAAGAATTCCTGAAAAATCAAGTGGAAGAAGACATCATTCTACAAATCGAAACTTTCACAACAACAGAGAAAAAAGGGAACCTTTATGGTTTCCTCATCTATTTATTTTACCATCACTATAGTATAATTCTATGTAATATCATCACAGAGTATGTTATAAACTCTGTGATGATCAGTCAATTCTTAGTTCTTGCGAGTTCCTTCTTTCTACATGCTTGCTAGTCCAGGAGGCCTTTGCCTCAATAGGATAGCCAAGGTAAGGTCTATGCCGGCAGTGTTATATGTGTAACATTACCGGCGTAATCCGCCTTATTTTATTTTTCCTATTTGTTGTAATTTTTCTTTTTTTATTATTATATTAATAAAATAAAAAACCCTAGGCGTTTGCCTAGTGGACCAAAACAAAAAGAAACCATTCAACTGTTTCAAGTGGATCAATTGGAAGACCAAGAGAGAGAATTTGTCACGACCTAACTAATGTCATGTATTATCTGCTTAGGTACAAATATGTGTCTTTCAGGTCACTTCGAACCCAAATAGTGTATCAAGTAAATTTGTATTGTCTCTTATAAATTTCTTCATTTTCCTCTTATATTCTAATGTAGAATTTGTCTAAAGTGGTATGTGTACCCTTTTACAAAAAATTTAACAGAACGTGATGCACCCTCATTTGCTCGCTTCCTTCATTGATGTCATGGATTTCCACTACGATGTTCTGTTTTAACCCATTCGATAATTAGTATTTATCGATTCGTTAAATTCAATTTTGTGAAAACAAATTTCACTATGCATTTGTTTCACGAGAGGAATTACGATATTTCTAAACATGAAGATGAAAGATCTGATTAAAAATAAAAAAAATATTTATCGCACTAATTGATGGTATTCCTGTATAATGGTGGATGTCCATGCACATGCACATGCACATGCACATGCACGTGCACATGCACAAGTGCACTTAGGGCCCTCCTGGTATGCTTGTAAGTAGGGGTGTGCATTTGATTTATCGATTCGATTTTAACCCTTACCGATAATTACTTATCGATTATCGATTTGTACATATGCTTATCGTTATCATTTCAATAAGGTTTCGATTTTTTCGATTTCGATTTATCGATTTTGGGGGCTTATCGATTCGGTTATCGATTACACCAATAAGAAAAATTTACGGGATTCCATAAAAAGTATATCGCTGTAAATACGTGTAACTTATATGGATAAAATGAAGTTAAAATAAGACGAACACCATTTATAACATAAAAATTGTATCAACAAGCACATGCAACAAAACTAAATTAAGGGATCAAATGTATGCCACCAACACTCTAACGATATAAAAATAAAATAAAACAAAATACATCATCACGGCTAATTTTGTTTTCCATTAATTTGAACTTCATTCCCTTGATCTTTAAATATGATCATTCCTTAAATATGGTAGAGGAAATAATAGGGTAAGGGACTTAGGGTAAAAGAAAGGGTATAGATCAGGGAAAATGATATTGTATAGCCGTTTTAAAATAGTAGCGGAATATATATACATTCTGTATGTTATATTAATCTACACAAATAGGTAATTACTCATTTTACAAGTGTCTACAGTCTAGGGATGTACATTCGATTTATCGATTCGATTTTGACCCTTATCGATAATTGCTTATCGATTATCGATTTGTACATATGCTTATCGTTATCGTTTCAATAAGGTTTCGATTTTTTTGATTTTGATTTTCTTGATTTCGATAACAAATAATCGATTCGATTTATCGATAAACCGATTCAAATGCACACCTCTACTTGTAAGGAAGAATTAGTCATGATATAAAATTGGCTAGTTAGGAGAATTAATTATTTGTATAAAAAGAATTATTTATACATTGTTTGATTTAAATTTTTATTTTTTCTAATAGAATATTACATTTTTAAATTTATGCGAGAATTTTTGCATTATTTTATGCACGATTGAATGCATTACAAGAATATGATTAATTACCAAAGAAAAAAAAGAATATGGGTAATAGTAATTTGTTGATTAAACCAACAAAAATGGGAAAAATACCCTCATGATCCATACAGTATTAATCCTACATTACAATTTCTGTATTATTAATTTTGTATTACAATTAGTTAATAAATCCACATTATGTAATATGTGCATAACTTAATCCCTGCAAACTTTGTATTGAAAACACCTTTTACTGATGAGATCTTTAATGAACTTTTTTATAAAGCACTATCTTTTAGTTGTAATTAGCTATCTATAGATACTATTTGCTATACGGATTGTAGATACGTTTTCTGTGCTAAGATATCTTAGATGTATTTAAGCTACTATATTAATGAATACAGTAGAAAAAATAGGTGTGAATCAGGGAAGTCCAGCTAATCAGTTGTTATATTCGAGTGTATTCGACTGTATTCATGCCGTGAAATACGGGGTTACAACTAGACAGATTATTGTATTCGACTGTATTCACAGCGTGAGACAAGAGTTACATTGTTTAAACGGAAAGTAAATCAATTAACATAATAGACTCTTAATATAATTCAACAAATTCATTATATTACACAAATTTTTTATTTCTAGTTATGAAAAAGATTTAACCAAAAAATACCCCAAAAATATAGCAATATTCAAAGAAATTATATAATACATCTGAATACATAAATTATATTAATTAAAAAATATATAAATACATTTATGGCATATAACAAGACAGTGAATATAATGAAATACATAGAATACAGCGGGATATATAGAAATACAATAAAAAAAGGCAGTGAATATAATGAAATATATGGAATCAGCGAGATACATTAAATTACAATGAAAAACAATAATGAACACAACGAAATACATGAAAATAAAGCGTGATACGTTGAAAATATATTAAAATATATTAACAGAAAATCAAGTTGCTCAGCCTCAAACTTCGATGTCTTTGTTCAAGAACAAGCCGTAATTTCCGGCGAATCTGCCATTGAGCAAAAACCCTGAATCTCACTGTTCTCACGCATCTTGTACAGTAGCCGAGCAAAAACATGCATTAAATCTTGAATCTTGTATTGAAGATGACAGATATTGAGAAAGGTTCATGGGTTTGTTGTGTTGTGCGCGCCGATCGGAGGCTTCATCTCCTTTGGATTCCATCTGGGTTGCACAAAATTGAGGAAAAGAGTCACAGAAGTCTTCATGGTATACTAGGCAAAATCACCGTTTGTGACTAATGGTAGGTAATGTGGGTGAAAGAAATATTGAGATTGAGCATCGTGTTTTCAGAGAATGGGGGAAGAGAATGTCATATATTAAAGTAGAGAGAGAAAGAAAATAATGTAACTGAATAGCATATTTAGTGGCTTAGGAGTAGGGGTAACTAAAATTAGATATTTTGCTATAAACATTAAAAGGTATATATAGAATATAATTTTGATAATTATTTAAAATAAAATAAGGTGTTAACCTTTACTATACGAGGTAAAAATTCCATTTTTAGTTGCATTAAATTCCAAAATAGCCATATATACAAGTGGTCATTCAAAAATAGCCACATTTTTAAAAATAATCAAAATTTAGCCACATTTCATGTAAAGATAAATTAAAACGAAAATACTATTAAAAAATTAAAAAAATACTCCAGCATAATATGCTGGAATTTTAGTATACTATTCTGGAACTCTTCGCGTGTTGGAATTCCACAATAATATGCTGGAAGTTCATACATAGGTGTATCGATCTCCAGTATATTATGCTGGAACTTTTTGTGTTGCAGCAAAATAGTGGCTATTTTCGAATAACTTTGAAAATGCTGCTATTTTTCAGTGACCAGTCTAAAAACTGGCTAGTCCGTACTATTTTTACTTTTTAATTAACTTAAGCCCATCAACAAAGATTTTAAATCAAGGGAGGCGATGATGAGCCTTCTATATACATTATCATAAAAAAAATAAAAATTATGGTGGATGGACCTTTTCAAATCACTACTTATATTTTGATCTTACCAAGAAAAGTTCTGAAAATAGAGTCCTGCATTATAATTTTTACACACGCTCACCAAAAGTTTGAAGCACTCGCCAGTTGAGCGAAATTCTAATGGCCACCATAACTGCTGCATGCTTTAAAGTGCCGATGATGGAGAAAAATCTTGGTAAAGAAACTTCAAAATTTTAGTGGTTGTTTTTCAAACTTCTGTTATTGGTATAAAATATTAACAGTGACACCAAAATTTCCTATTTATGTCATTCAAGTTGCTCATATCTAGTGTTACATCGATTCTATTAGTATATAACATGTGTCTTTCACTATATCAAGGTCAATGACGATAAAGTTTGTAAGCCTTGTGAAAGGGGAAGAAAGTAAGATCCTCTTTTGAATGCAAGAAAATGGTAAACCTCATCAGAACGATAGATTGGTCCATATAAATCTTTATGGTCCAATGAGAACATTAAGCATATGTGGTAAAAGATATATTATGGTGCTTGTTGATGATTATTCTAAGTTTACTTGGACGTTGTTTTTAACATCTAAAGATGAAACATTTGATACGTTTACTTCTTTTGTTAGAAAAACTCAGAAACAACTAGGTAATCAACTTGCATCAAATAGGTTTGATCAATGCACTATATTTGAGAATGTTAAATTTTGCTGAATTTTGTGATGAGCATGGCATAAATCATAATTTTTCAGCTCCTAGGACTCCACAATAAAATGGAGTAATTAAAAGAAAGAATAGGATACTTGACGATATGGCTAGGACTATGCTTCTTTCTAGTAAACTGCCCCATAGCTTCTGGGCAGAAGTTGTGAATACTGCATGCTACATCCTAAATTGGTGCATGACTAGACCTCTTGTAGAGAAGACCCCCTATGAGTTACTTAAAGGGAGAGAATCATCTCATCTTAAGACATTTGGATTTAAATGCTTTGTGCACAATATTTGTAAAGACTCCATAGGTAAATTTGATCCCCGATGTTATGAGGGAGTATTCTTACGATAATCTTCACATAGTAAAGTTTGTAGGGTCTATAACAAAACAACTATATATGTAGAAGAAAGTGTTCATGTGATTTTTAATGAAACTAACATTATTTCTGAGAGACAAGAACATGATGATGAAGGAATTGGACCGGTGATAAATTCAAATGAAATCACAGTCCAGACTGAAGCTGCACTAGAGCAAGGAATATGTGATGGAACATGTTCTTCTACCAAGTGCAACTTGATAGGGGGAACTGAATAAAGAGGAACGGATCCTCAAACCTCGAGGGAACATGTCCATAAACTTGTACCTCAACAACAAAATATTAAAGGAACATCTAGGGAAATCAACTGGTTGTGATACCTTGCACATACAAAAGTTCTCATCCCATTGATAACATAATTACTGACCTAACCTCTGAAATCAAAATCAGATCTTCTTTGAAGAATCTTTATGCTTTTAATATTTTTCTATCTCTTATTGAACCTAAAAATGTTATTGAGGCCTTGCAGGATGTAGACCGAGTGAATGCAATGCAAGATAGACTTACCAACTATGAGAGAAGTTAGATTTGGCATCTGGTTCTAAAATCCAAGGATATATCAGTAATAGAAACAAAATCGGTCTTCAGAAACAAACTCGATCAAGATGGAACATTTACAAGGAACAAGGCAATATTGGTGGTTCAAGGATATAGTCAAGAGGAGGGCATAGACAATGATGAGACCATTTCTCCCGTTGCAAGATTTAAAGAAATTATAATCCTCATAGCCTTTGCTACTTATATGGAATTCACTCTCCATCATACGGATGTCAAGAGTGCCTTCCTCAATGGCTATCTAAAGGAAGAAGTGTTTGTTGAGCAACTTCCAGGCTTTGAAAGCAAGAAATGTTCTGCTCATATGTACGAGCTTGGCAAGGCACTTAATGGGCTCAAGCAGGCGCCAAGAGCGTGGTATGAAAGATTATTAAAGTTTCTACTTGAGCATGGCTACAAGAAAGGTAAAATTGACAACACTTTATTCTTGAAGGAAAAAATAAAAATCTCTTGGTAGTTCAGATATATGTTGATGATATAATTTTTTGAGACACTACTGATAAGCTATGTAAAGAATTTGCTAATCTAATGGAGAGTGAATTTTAAATGAGCATGATGGGCGAGCTTAATTTCTTTTTATGCTTAAAGGTGAAATAAATTTCAAATGAAACTATGATCCATCAGTAAAAGTATGTAAAAGTGTTTCCTAAAAGGTTTTCCAAAGAAATTGACACTCCTGTTGCAACAACCACAAAATTGAATGTAGATGAACACGGTTCATCTGTTGATCAAAAGTTGTATATGGAAATGATTGGCTCTTTGTTATATCTCAATTGTACCATACCTGACATTGTCTTCAGTGTAGGCATTTGTGTTAGATTTCAGGAAAATCCAAAGGAGTCTCACTTGACTGATGTCAAGAGGATATTAAGATACCTAAAAGGCACCACTAGCCTTTATCTATGGTATCCAAAAGGTAATAATTTCAACCTATATGCAAATGATGATTATGTAGGTTTTCTTGTGGATAGAAATAACACTTCAGGCATGTCACACTTTCTTTGATCATGTCTTATGTCTTGGGCCACTAAAAAGCAAAATTATGTAGCCTTATCTACTACCGAAGTTGAGTATGTTGTTGATGCTTTATGTTTTGCTCAATTGTTGTGGACTAAACAACAATTAATGGACTTTGGAATTGATGTTGGTCGTATCCTTATTTTTTATGATAACACTAGTACAATTAATATGACCAATAACCTGGTCCATTACAAGAGAACTAAGATCATAGATATTAGGCATCACTTTACAAGGGACAACTATGAAAAGGATTTGATCACTGTGGAATTATTCTCACCGACAAGTAATAGCTGACATCTTCAAAAAAATAACTCTAGGTAGAGATCACTCTCAAAGAATTAGGTTAGAATTAAGGACGATTAAGATCTCCTAAAATGACTAGTTCAACATTCACAAAAAAAATGAAAAGACATTGGTGAAAAAATAAGTAAATGTGAGGGCCCGACAAATCATCTCATGATTGCTGCTCAGTTTCTTCCATTTCTGCTCTGTTATGCTTCGTTATCCATGATTTATGATATTGGGTTGGCTGGATTGAGTATGGAATGATTTGGATAAGGTTTGAGACATTTAGTCTATTTCTAAGAAGGGCTAAGTTTGAAAAGTGAATCGGATGTTGACTTATATGTTAGAGGGCTCGGATACGAGTTCTGATAATTCGTTTAGCTTTGGGAAGTGATTTATGACTTACGAGTGTGATCGGAATGGGTTTTGGAGGTTCAAAGTAGATTTAGGCTTGACTTGGTGAAGTTGATATTTTGGCGATTTCCAGATGATAGGCGAGATTTTGATATAAGGGTTAGAATGGAATTCCGAGAGTTGCAATAGTTTTTTTTGTCTCATTTGGTATGTTGTGTGTAAATTTTCTGGCTATTCGGACATGTTTTGGTTGGGGTTTTGATCAAAAGCGTATTTCGGAGGAGATTTTAGAAACTTAGGCTTGAATCTGATGTGTTTTGGGTGATTTGATGTTGTTTGAGATGTTTTAATGATTAGAACAAGTTTGAATAAGGTTTTAGGATGTGTTGGTGCCTTTGGTTGAGGTCCCAAAGGCCTCGGGTTAGTTTCGGGTGCTCAGTCGGATAATTTTGAGTTACGAAAAATTGCACAAAAATGGTTTCATTTGTTGCAGGGTTTTTGTCTTCACATTCTGGAGAGGACCCTCACATTCGTGAAAAACTAGGGAGGAGGCGTTAGTTTTGGCCTTCGCATTTGCGAAGGGTAGTCTGCGAAGGGTTGGTTTTGTGAGCATCGCAAACGCGTGAGTCATGGTCGCGCTCGCATAGATTGGTGAGGCTGAGGCGTCGCATTTGCAATTATGGAGTCGTGTTCGCCAATAGTAATTTTGGTCAATGGAGTTTTTGTGCTTCGCGAACGCAAGTCATTGACCGCATTCACGAAAAGGATATTTAGGCATGGCAGAACTTTTAAAGGTTCATTTTGTCCGTAAATGTGGGTCTATTTTCCGCCATTGTTGGTCGTTTCTAGAGCTTTTTGATGGAGATTAAAGAGGGATTCAAGGGGAAATATTTGAAGGTAAGAATTTTGGACTAAAAACTCGTTTATTATGTAAATTCCACCTAAAAAATCATGAAAACTAAGCCTAAAACTGAAGAATGAGCTTGATAAATTGGACTTTCGATTTGGGATTTAAAGGACCACTTGGGGTCGGATTTGAGAAATTTGATATGAATGAACTTGTGTGGAGATAAAGAATCTATTAATGTGAAAATTCCTTAATTTTGGAGATGTGGGCGAGGGGGTCGGGTTTGGCCAATTTCGGGATTTTTGGTATTTTTTGATTGTTTTCGTTTGGGCTTCGTTCCCTCATCATATTTTGACGCCGTGATTCTGATTTTGTATAGATTTGATGTGAGTGAAGGTTGATTCGAGGGGAAAAGGCATCGCAGACTATATTTTTACCGGTTTGAGGTACGTAACCATTGTAAATCTAGAACTGAGGGTACAAAACCCTAATATTTAACTTGATTTGATAAAAGCGGTGACACACATGCTAGGTGACGAGCATGTAGGAGTGCACTGGTAGGGATTGTAACTTGATCCGTCCCGTAGCGACTATTAAGCCGCGTATTTTATTTGGAAATGTTATATTATTCCATATTTTAGATCGTTATACAGTATTATGGGTTGTATGCCGTGTTTGGGGCCTTGAGCCGACCTGTAGACACCCTTAGAGGAATTTTTACTGTTTTCCTCATTTTAATTGCTAGAAATATATCCCCAGTCTTGTTTTACCTACTCAAATGATTAAAACTAATTTCATTACTCTACCCCTAATTGTGATAATTGTTTGGGCTGATTTCCCTATTTTCCATTACTATGCTCGAGAGGCTATAAGATTAAAGACGGAGAGAGGTTGAGATATATATATATATATATATATATATATATATATATATATATATATATGAGTTATGGATCGGGCTGCATGTTGCAGCGATATGATGCTTGGGTTGTAGGAGCTCCTCCAAAGTCTACACACCCCTATTGAGCCTAGTCCACTTTAAATAATGGATCGGGCAGTATGACACATCAGTTATAATGATTTCTAATGTTATGAGATAATACTGAGTCGAGTGCTGAGAGTGAGTATTGTGTGACAAGAGTTGAGTCACGAGGGATTGTGAGGCTGCCGAGGGGCCCTGCTATGAAGATTCACTATTTTCACTCTTCTTTTAAATAAAGACTCTGTTAGAAATATTGCTAAGTAATTGATTTCAATGTTATAAACTGAAAATGATGAATTCATGACATAACTGATTTTAATGTAATATGTTTTTAAACTGCTCGTCACTACTTTCAGTCCATTATCTACTTTAGTTACTTACTGAGTTGGCGTACTCACGTTACTCCCTACGCCTCGTTTGCAGATCTAGTGGCCGTGCAACCGAGTGAGCATCTTTAGTTGATTCAGTTTCTATTGGGGATGTCGAGGTAGCTGCATGGCATTTGCAACCTTGTTTTCTCCCTTCTATCATGTTATTTCTGCATTTTTCTAAACATTTGATGTAGTAGGTATTTAAACTTGTATTAGAGCCTCTATACTCGTGACACCAGATCTGTATAGGCTTTGTAGTTTTCTGTCATTTATGACTTTCGCATATTTTTGGTTGTTTTTTTAAAACGTTTATTATGATATTGGTATTCAAACTTGTGTTGGAAACTGTTTCTTACTAAAGAAAATGGGTTGTAGTTAGTTGACTGGTTGGCTTGCCTAGTAATGTGATAGGCGACATTACGACCGGTATTTGGGATCATGACAAGTTGGTATCGGATGCTAGGTTACGTAGGTCTCGCAAGTTAGGTCGATTTAGTAGAGTCTCGCGGATTGGTACGAAGACATTTGTATTTATCCTCGATATGCTGCAGAACCTATAGGAAAAACTTCATATTCTTGAAATTCTTATCATGTGAATTTGTTAATCTGAGTACTAAACTTCTGTTATTCCATTCTCTCACAGATGGTGAGGACACATGATACCAGACAGGGTGGATGACCGCCAGTACCACCAGCTGGGGCCATCAGAGGCCAAGGTTGCGATCGAGGTTGTGGCAGGGGCAGAGAAGATAGAGCAGTACTAGCAGATCCACCAGTTGCCTTTGTTACGGATCAGGTCTCAGCTGTGGATGCTACATCACCACCAGTTCAGGCACCAGTTTGTGTCTATTGTGATCCCAGGTCTCCAAGAGGATTTAGCTCAGATCTTATTAGATGGGTACCAGTTTGGCTCAGGCGGTCTCAGCTACTACATCTGCAGCTTCTTCCTAGGTCGGGGGAGGTACCCAGTCTCTCATTGCTTCCACAACTGAGCATGTTGTGCAGGGAATATAGAAACCGGTGACACCTCCAGCCTATCCAGTTGCACCAGCTCAGGAGTTTGTAGTACATGTCGACTTGAGAGGTTTGGTAGACTCCAGCCTCCAACATTCAGCGGTGCAGAGGGCGAGGATGCCCAAGGTTTCTTGGATAAGTGCCAGCGGTGATGAAATCCAAATCCACCGCTAAAAAGCAATTGACACGGTCACATGCAATATAATTTACCCAACTATGAGCCGGGGTAGAATCCCACAGAGAACAATGTGTAGGCGATTAGGAATGTAAGAAAATTATCGCTAGTTGCGCAGTGCCAAACACTAAGAATTTTGGTTGAAAATTATTGTTATGTCTAATATAAGAAAATGTAAACTAACCTAGAAAGCAAGTAAAATGATCAATGGCTACAACTATGAAAGACTCAGGAATTATACTCAAGTAACGATCTAATGTACTTCACGATTTTACAAATATGAGCGAGTCTATGTTAATTAGCCACGGATAATAATTCTTAATTAGCTTCTTCCAAAGACTAACAAGACTTCCTAATTGAATTATCCCTAATCCCAATTAGAAGATTACGCACACCTGAAAGGCTACAAGTAGTTCAATTCTATCCCTCGGTAGAACTTATAAAATGAGGGTTAACGCCTCAAGTTCTTTTTAATTAATCTTTTGCAACCCCAAACTATTTTTTCGAAAATTAATCGGAGTTAATGGGCGAGTCCTAGGATTAGCTAATCCCTTTGGAAACATTGAAGAACAAGAATAATTAAAGAAACAATGACTCACTTCATAAATATAGAAAAATCATTCAATACATAAGCACAACAAGGTATAAAATCATCACTTTAATTATGAATATTCCCATAAACAAGTTTTATGTGTTGGATAAAATACTACACACTTACATAAACAATACAAAGCAAGAAAATGAATAAATAAACATAAATGGGTAAGAAAATCTTAACCACAATCTTTAATCTTCAAGATCCAAGTGTGTTTGGGCAAAACCCTAGCTTCAAACTTGTTCTCTCTAGTCTCTATGGACTGAAAATAAGACAAAGATACTTTACAAATGAACCTCATCGGGTATTAAATGATTTGGGGATCAAAAGTGTGAAGTTGCAGAATTGCCCAAGCATGAAGCACGTGCTTCACAATTGCAAATAAATGTTCGTATTTGCGAAGCTTGATTATACTGCCTGGTTTCGCATCTCCCAACATTTATTCACATTTGCGAAGACTCCAATTTCCTGCTGAGTTCGCATTTGTGAACATTACTGTACATTTGCGAAGACCGCCCTTTTCTTCTTGGCTTCGCATTTCCTAGGATTTGCTCGCATTTGCGACCTCTGAGGCCACTGCCTAGATTTTATCTTTGTTTTTGCTTCTTTTTACTTGTTTCCACTTGGTTTCTTCACTATTACTTCTAAATCACATTCAACCTGTAAAATAGAAATAAATTACATTAAACGCATGATTTTATCACTTAAAATATAGCAAATGTATAGGTTTAAAGGCAATATAAGTGGGTAAAATACCAACTTATCACAACCACAAATATGAACTATTGAGCAGCAAAGATGATAAAATCTCTTCCCAACTGACTACATAAAACTCATATCTTTATCACACCAAGCCAAAAAGGGCTAGTACAAGCACAAAAGTATGATTTTGCTTGGTACCAACAATTAATCCAAAATACATGAATTATCGAGCATTTCACATAAATTTTATTATACTTCAAATGCTCAAACAATAATGTGAATCAAAGTAGCAATCAAGTCATGACACTAAAGCTTTAAAATTTTCCTCTATATCACAATCAACTTTCTTTGGTCATTCTTATCAATTGAAAATGAGGTTAAATTCACAACTAAATTCTCATGTGCCCTTACATTCAAGAGAGGATACCACACTCATAAAACTAAATTTAAGTAAAAAATGGGATATCAAATGGAAAGAATTAACTCACTCTCAAAAAGATGTTCAAATGTGTACAGGTAGTACCATAGGCTTTCCCTTCATGTATTTCTCCACTAATGTAGACAGCTTAGTTCAAAATCAATTAGGACTTAAAAGTTTATAGCTTAGGCATTTGGTTAAAGTAAGGCACAATTTTGGTTAAAGTGACTCAAAACTTTCCCAAGCACTACAAAGTTTACTGTTAAAGTCCACTTCCTTCACAAATATTTTTCCACCCTTTCTTTATTTTTTTTACTTTTTTCATACCACAACTAGTCTTTTCTTTATTCACAACATTTTTATAGACACATATTATAGAATTTTTTTTTATAAACCATTCACCTTTTCAAACAATTTCCATATCAAAACATTCTGAACTTTCACCCCCAAACTTAGATTTTTAGCCTACATAAAAACTTTCAAGGTACTTAGAAAAGCATGGTGCCAAAAGATGTATCATTTGAGAACAAAGGATTTAAGCATGTAATATGGTTGCCAAAGAATGTAAAAGGCTCAAAATTGGTTGACTGGGGAAAATATTTAAGGGTAGGAATTTTTAGGTGTACTAGCAGTCCAAGGAAGGCCTAATATCATTTTTCAAACTAAGTTAGTCTATAATTTCGCCTCAAAATACATTCCGGGCAAGTTCTAGACCACAAGCACTACAAAAAAATTAACAAATACATCTCACTACACATGGCACATGAAAACTCAAATGGAATACAAATCCACATTCTAATTAACACAAATAACTCAAGGAGGTTATATAGCATAGAAGAAGCTATTTAGTGAATTAAAGAGCCAAAAATTTAATCTAAAAGGTCATGTCATTAATACTTCAATTGTTTTCTTTTAACATCCAAAAATTTATATGCCAAGGTTTAACTATGTTGGTACCAAGCAAACCACACTTGTCAATGGGCACAAATCACAACTTAAACCATTTATTTTCCTAAATTAACAAATATGAAATCTAACTATAAGACTAATTTCCTTAAGAAAGTTGTCAATCCATCCATCATCGGGAGAAGTCAACAAATATATTTCTACAATTACCCGGTTGATGAAGAAAAAATTGGCATCCTCGGAAAAAGAACCGTGGTATAAAGAAAACCAAGGATATCGCCACTAACACAAAGCATACTAATATAAATAAAAATTAAGAAGCTAAAAGAAAAAATATCAAGTACTAAACATACTAATATTAACATACTAAAACATACTAATATAAAGAAAAACATCAAGTACTAAACATACTAATATCAACATACTAAAATAAAACATGATATCAAAATAAACTAATAACAAAATAAAAACAGTCACAATACTAATCCGTCAAATATCCACAAACATAACGGTTATACAAGAATCACCCCCAACAAAAGATGTCGCATTTTCCCCAATGCAACTAAACATGATATAGTAAAAGTGGTGGAAAGTGCTCCCTGAATACTGCATCGGATGCTCTCCTCGCTCTCGGACTCAGACTCATCCTCGTCCTCTCCTTCTTCCTCTGGCCAGTCTACAGGAGCATCATCAAGATCCACAACTCTACTCGATGGTATCCGGTCCTGAGGCTTCAGGACCTTCCATATGCCCTTCATACCCTTCCACATGCAAGTAAATAATGTATCTATTTTCTTCTCCCTTTTCACCATTCGGGTGTGTGACTTTTCCAGGTTGTCATGAGAATTGCTCAACTCACCATGATTCTTGGCCAGCTCTGTGTATGTTTTTTCCGGTTCCTTGAGGTGACCCACATGCTTCCTTTGATTGTCAATATATTTATGGAAATCTTTCATGGAAATGTTAGAAGATGCCTCAGATGTATCCCCAGGTCCATGGGGAAGGCCAAACATTAGCTCTCTAATTACTCGCATCTCCTCATTGATCACAGCAAATGGCCCTCCTACTGATGATAAAGGCAGACTACCCTGAGAAGATGAAAATATCTTCCTCTTTTTCGGCTTCACTGCTCCTCCTTCTCCTCTTTTCTTCAGCAGATGTATAAGCTTCCTCGGTTTTATCCAATTGTCCCCTGGAGCTTCTTCCACCCCAGGAAGCAGGCATAACTCAATGATAAGCGAAGGGAACATCAATGAGGGACTGTTTTGAATCCGATACTTTCTCGGTTCACTGATAAAGATCTCGCCCACATTTAGCTGAGTGCCATCAAGGATGCAGGCTATCATTTGAGCTCGTGTAATCAGTGTGTTCCATATGTTAGAAATATGGGAGACAAGATTGCATATGATAGCCAGCCATATCATTGCTTTTGCAGTGAAATCTTAGATGTGATCCCCCTCTTTTCAGTTGCCCACAGAACATCTACACCCGGGCACAGCTTAGAAGCCAACCACTATCCTGAAGCACAATCCTTTTACCTGAATGTAGTCATGTCATGGTCTTGCAGGCGGTAGACCCTGTTCACATCTTCAGCGTCAAAGCGTACCATTTTACCCCGTATTCTCATCTTGGGCTTTTTCAACCGGATAGCTGGGAGGTTAGCGTAAAATTCCCTCACACATTGCTCATTTGCTCGCCAAGGTTGAGGGGAAAAAGAATCCTATCCCATGTTTGTTAGTCTGGTATAGAACTCGTGGAGCGTTCTTGGACATTATCCATCACTATTCCACTCTCCGGTAGCACCTTTTTTTAGATCAGTTCGTCATAGTATCGTTCCCGGTATTGCATTGTTAGCAACCGATTGTCATGAAATGCCTGTTCTTCTTCCGCATGATTTTCACTTGAGGATCCTTCATATTTAGGATTCAATGTTCAATTATAACACCTTTCAAAAAAGTGATAATAGTGAAAACATGGCATGGCTATGAAGAATAATGCAAAATGAAGTGAATATACAAAGAATGATCTCACAGTCAAAACATAGCCTTAGAAAAAATTTCAGAATTTTTCAATTTTTGAAGTGGTGGGCTACAGATATTGCATTTCCCAGGAATTTTTCACATTTGCAAAGAAATCAGAGACTCCGGGTTTTGGGAATTGCGAAGAAAACTTCGCAAATGCGAAGTCTTTAGAATGGCTAGATATAGAAAATGCGAAGATAAATTCGCAAATGCAAAGTCAACCAGGAAAAGTCAACATTGCAAATGCGAAGAAAATCTCGCAAATGCGAGCCTTCGTCCCTAGGCAGTGTTCTTTCAGAGAACATGGTTTAGGCCCAAAAATTTCAATCCAAGCCCTTTTTTAAGCAAACCCAACCATTAATCAAGCATATATCATGCATTCAACTTCATAACGACCATGAATCAAGAAATATCAATGTTTTGGCAACGAATTTCATTCGGGCGTCGCATCAAACACACTAAGAGCGCAAAACTTTTACTTCTATTTGACAAGTAATTGGGTACTCAGACATCTCCACATTTTGCAGTGAGCAAATTTACTCACATCTCAACCAAACCTCACCCAGAAAATACATAGAATTTGAAATCAATTTCTAACAAATTGGGGCAAAGGGTGGAAACCATTTCAACCCTAGGATTCATAATACCAAGCAAAATAAACAAGAAAGTGAAGATGAAGAAGAAGAATGTGTAGAGATTAAGCTTTCATAAATGATGCTCTTCAATGAGAGGTGAAGACGTGATGCCGTTACAATGAGAGGGAAGGGGAGCCAAGAGTTTAAGAGACTTAGAGTGTTTTGTTATATTTTAGTTCAAAATGGGGCAAAGTCATGCTTTACCCCCGCAGAAGTCGCAATTGTGACTTTTTTTTTCGCATTTGCGAAGTTTGGGTTTTCCCTTCAGGTTCACAAATGTAAACTTTTGTTCGCAAATGCGAACTATGCACTGTATTTTCCAGACAACTACTGGTTTTTGCGAAATGGGCCATCCTGACCTGCTCAAATCAACACAAAAAATTCTCAATTTTTGCAGAGTAGCTAAAAATTATATTTTAAGCTATTCTAAAAAAGAAAATCTCAAAGATGATGAAAATTTTTGAAAAACGATGGGTTGCCTCCCACCAAGCGCCCCCTTTAACGTTGTGGCACGACGCAAACAACTTTACTACTTTTCTCGCCACTTGGATGATATGTTCTGGGCACCTAGCATGGAATTAAGCTTGTCACCACGAGCGATGGGGGTGTGGTAAGTTGATGATCGATCCAATACTTAAAATCTTCATTTTGCACTTCTTGGCTCTCATGTGAGGAGTATCGTTTTGCTTTCGTGTTTCCTCAAACTGTAAAATGAATGGCATGAGCCTTTCTTCTTCGCGATCCTTCATTGATCTGTGTAGTTCGACTTCCGTGTCAACACATAATTACAACATTGAAAAATGCTTGGAATGTGACTTCAAACCTTCACTTTGAAATTTTTCTATCTTGACATCCTCCTTTTCCCCCGGATTAGAATCAACATCAACCACATTTGCATTTACACCGGTCGACTCCAATTCCATATTTTTCTTGGCATCACTAACACTCATTGAGTCGGTTGGAAGATGTTCAATTCTTTATTCCTCAAAGTAAAGCTCACTTTCTTCCTCGGAATAGGACTCTTCTTGGCTTTCTTCCACACACTCAAGTTGTTGGTCATAGTGAGCCTCAACCAAGTTTTCATTTGATTTTCCAAATTGTGGATATGTTCATCATTGTAATTCATGTCTTGTTTCAAGTCTTCGAGTGAAAAGTTATGCTTCTCCTCATTTTCAAGAATGGCCATGAGCATTATTTTCTCATTTTTAGCACTTGGGAGTTCCTCTTGGTTTTGATCAAGTGCCAAGAAAGGGTTTTCACTTTCAATCTCCAAAGAATAATTTGGATTTCATTCACTTCCGAGGGTTTTTGAATCCTTGAGGCTTCGGTCATTTCCTCCATTTGTGAGTACAATCGTTGAAGTGCTAAATCATATTGGAGACTAGTCTCCAAAAGATGTTGCAAGGCATTTTGCTCCTTGTTTCCTTCTTCAAGTAGACACTCCAACATGAGCTTGAACTCTCCCTTTTGGTCATGCTCACTTTCTTAAATTTTCATAGTCTTATAGTTCTCATCACAACAAGCAAACTCATCATAGTGGGGGCTTAGGGAAGGAAAGGTAAAATATGCACAATAATCCAAATGACCATTTTGGCAACCACACTTATCACAAATACTCCAACATGGGGACGAGATTGTACGCACAATCCTTCCCCGGAAAAATTTAAACAATTTTGCCACGAGTGTGGCCCTACACAATAAGGACATGGGTCATCAAAGTATGAACAAGTATATCATCCGACCAATTATCATCATATGATGCCATTTTTAAAAAATAAGAAAATAAACAAGAAACAAACAATAAAAATAGACCCAAGGTAAGGAAATAATTACATATATATTCACAGGTTTGGACCAAAGCTTTTTCGCTTACTTCTTAAACAACCTAAATTACACCAAATTGTTTCCTGGCAACAGCGGAAAATTTTATGACGTCCAAATCCACTACTAAAAATCAATTGACACGGTCTCATGCAATATAATTTACCCAACTATGAGTCGAGGTCGAATCCTATAGAGAACAATGTGCAGGCGATTAGGAATGTAAGAAAATTATTGCTAGTCGAACAGTGCCAAACACTAAGAATTTTGGTTGAAAATTGATTTTATGTCTAAAATGCGGAAATGTAACTAACCTAGAAAGCAAGTAAAATGGTCAATGGCTACAAGTATGAAAGCATCAGGAATTACACTCAAGTAGCGATCCAATGTACATCACGATTTTAAAAATAAGCGAGTTTATGTTAAGTAGCCATGGATAATAATTCTTAATTAGCTTCTTGCGAAGACTAACAAAACTTCCTAATTGAATTATCCCTAATCACAATTAGAAGATTAAGCACACTCGAAAGGAAATAATTAGTTCAATCCTATCAATAGGTAGAATATATAAAATGAGGGTTAACGCCTCAAGTTCTTATTAATTAATCTTTCCCAACCCCAAACTATTTTTTCCCAAAATTATTTCGCATTTAATGGGTGAGTCCTAGGGCTAGCTAATCCCTTTGGAAATATTAAAGAACAAGAATAATTAAAGAAACAACTTAAAACATAGAAAAAGTATAGGTTTAAAGGCAAGATAAATGGGTAAAATACCAACTTATCAAGCGGATGCTTCATACAGCAGGGATTCTTGAGACTAGTGGTGTGGCATTCGCTACTTTTTAGTTTTCTGGAGCTGCCTTCACTTGGTGGGAGGCGTTTGAGAGGCGTATTCCTTTTGGTGCGGCGCCCTTTAGTTGGCAGCAATTCTCTATTCTCTTCCTGGAGAAATATGCACCACAGTCATGCCAAGGGGAGCTGCACAGATAGTTTGAGCAGTTGTGTCATGGGGAGATGACAGTGACGTAGTATGAAATGCAGTTCTCTGAGTTAGCCCGACATGCAGTTTGGTTGGTTCCCACAGATAGAGAGAGGATCTGGAGGTTTGTTTATGCCCTCACGTACTAGCATTAGATTCTCATGACTAGGGAGAGGGCGATAGGTGCTACCTTCGAGGAGGTTGTTGATATCTCCCGTGAGATTGAGACGGTTCGCTGGCAAGAGCAAAAAGAGATGGAGGCCAAGAAGCTTCGGGGATCTAGTACCTGGGCGAGCTGAATGTGCCTGCCTGAAAAAATAGACTCTACCAGGGGTCGTCTAGTGCTCCAATATTCTAGAGTTCTTCCATGCCAGGTCATTCTACTGGTCATTCTGGTGCCAGGGGTTCCGTTAAGTCCCAATCTCAAACACCGCCGAGTTTTTGAGTACAGAGAGTTTGGACATATGAGAAGGCAGTGCCCTCATCTTCATGATAGTTAGTCTCATCAAAGAGGTCAACCCTCAACTTCTACTCCAGTTACTTCACCACCCGCCCAGCCAACTAGGGGCGGAGGTTAGGCAATTAGGGGTCGCCCTAGAGGGGGAGGTAGACTAGGCGGTGGCCAGGCTCATGTCTATGCCATCCCAGGTAGACCATATGTCGCTACATAAAATGTCGTGATTTCAGGTATTGTTTTAGTCTGCCATAGAGATACCTCTGTATTATTTGATCTCGGTTTCACCTTTTCTTATGTGTAATCGCACTTTGCCCGTTACTTTGATATACCCCGTGAGTCTCTTGTTTCACTTGTTCATGTATCTACTCCAGTGGATGATACTATTTTTATAGGTCGTGTGTATCAGTGGTGTGTGATGACTATTTGGGGTCTGGAGACCCGAGTGAATCTTTTACTATTATGTATGGTGGATGTCGATATCATTTTGGGCATGGATTGGCTTTCCCTATGTCATGCTATTCTGAACTCTTATGCTAAGACAGTTACATTGACTATTCCGGGTGTGCCACGAATTTAGTGCCGAGGCTTGACTGAATATGTTCCCAGCTGAGCGATCTCGTTCTTGAAGGCCCATTGTATGGTTGAAAAGGGATGTCTTTCGTACTTAGCCTTTGTGAGGGATGTTGGAGCTGAGGCTCCCAATATTGATTTTATCCCAGTTGTAAGGGACTATCCAGGTGTGTTTCCTGCAGACCTGTTGGGCATCCACCGGACATGGATATTGATTTTTTAGTTGATCTAGTCCCGAGCACTCAGCCCATTTCTATTCTACCATATCGGATGGTACGAGCGGAGTTGAAGGAGTTAAATGAATACCTTCAGGAACTCCTTGATAAGGGGTTCATTTTTCCTAGTGTGTCACCTTGGGGTGCGCCGGTTTTGTTTGTGAAGAAAAAGGATGGCATAGTGAGAATGTGTGTTGATTATAGGAAATCGAACAAGGTAACTATTAATAACAAGTATCACTTCCCTCGCATTGATGATTTATTCGCTAAGCTTCAGGGAGCTAGAGCGTTCTCCAAGATTGATCTCCATTCGGGTTATCACCGGTTAAAGCTCAGGGATCGGATATTCTTAAGACGTCTTTCAAGACCTGTTATGGTCATTATAAGTTCTTCGTGATGTCATTTGGGTTGACCAATGCCCCAGCATCATTCATAAATTTGATGAACAGCGTATTTCAGCCTTATCTCTATTCACTTGTCATAGTTTTCATTGATGATATTCTTGTGTATTCGCATACTCAGGAGGAGCACGTGAAACATTTGAGAGTTGTATTGTAGAGATTGGAGGAGGAGAAGCTTTATGAAAAATTCTCCAAGTAAGAGTTTTGGCTCAATTAAATGGCTTTCTTGGGGCACGTGGTGTCCAACGAGGATATTTAGCTTTATCCGAAGAAGAGGGGGTTCAAAGTTGGCCTAGACCGTCCTCAGCTGTAGAGATTCTAGATTTCTCAGTTTGGCAAGCTATATTCGCGAGTTTGTTCAGGGATTCTCACCTATAGCATCGCCCTTAACTAAGTTGACTCAAAAGGGTGCTTCATTTGTATGGTTGGACGAGTGTGAGGAGATCTTTCAGAAGCTCAAGAGAGCTTTGACCACAACTCCAATGTATGTTTTACATTAGCTTCAGGTTCATATAATGTTCGTTGTGATGCTTTGAGAGTTGGGATTAGTTCTGTGTTGATGTAGGAGGGTAGAGTTATTGCTTATTCTACTCGTCAGTTGAAGTCACATAAGAAGAACTACCCCGTTCATGATTTGAGTGGGCTGCCATAGTTCACGCATTGAAGAATTAAGGCATTACTTGTATGGCGTATGTTGTGAGGTGTTCAATGTCATCGCATTCTTCAGGACTTGTTCAAGAAAAAGGATCTTAATTTGAGGCAGGGGAGATGGTTGGAGTTGCTTAAGGATTATGATATCACTATATTTTACCATCCGGGAAAGGCTAACGTGGTGGCCGATGCTTTGAGCTGAAAGGCAGTGAGTATGAGGAATTTGGCATATATTCCAATTGGGGAGAGAACTCTTGGGGTTGATGTTCAGGCCTTGGCCAATCAATTCATGAGGTTGGATATTTCGGAGCCCAGTCGGGTATTTGCTTGTATGGTTTCCCGATCTTCCTTATATGATCGCATTAAAGAGTGGGAGTATCATGATCTGCATTTGCTTGTCCTTGGGGACAACGTTCAGCATAATGATTCCAGGGATGTGACCATTGGTGATGACGGGGAGTTGAGGATGCAGGGCCAGATTTGCATGCCTAATATGGATGGGCTTCGAGAGTTAATTCTGGAAAAGGTCCAAAGATCGCGGTATTCCATTTATCTGGGTGCTGTGAAGATGTATCAAGATTTGAGGCAACACTATTGGTGGAGAAGAATGACGAAAAATTTTATGGGACTGTTAACTTGGTGTCTCAATTATCAGCAGGTGAAATATGAGCATCAGAGACCTTGTGGCTTGCTTCAGCAGATAGATATTCCTGAGTGGATGTAGGAGAGGATCACTATGGACTATGTTTTTGGACTTTCACGAACTTTGAAGAAGTTCTATACTATTTGGGTGATTGTGGATAGGCTGACCAAGTTAGCTCACTTCATTCCTATGTTACTACATATTCGTCAGAGCGGTTGGCAGGGATCTATATCCGGGAGAGAGTGTTCGCATGGTGTTCCAGTTTCTATCATTTTGGATAGAGGTACTTTGTTTACTTTGCAATTTTGGAAGGCCGTGTAGAGAGAGTTAGATACTCAGGTGGAGTTGAGCGCAACTTTTCATCCTCAGACGGACGGACATTCCGAGCGTACTATTCAGATATTTGAGGATATGTTTCATGTTTGTGTGATTGATTTCGGATGATTATGGGATGAGTTTCTATCATTTATATAGTTTTCTTAAAACAATAGCTACTAGTTGAGTATTGAGATAGCTCCATATGAGGCTTTGTATGGGAGACGGTGTAGATCTCTAGTTGGTTGGTTCGAGCCTGGCGAGGCTAGGGTACTGGGGACTAATTTGGTGCAGGATGCCTTGGAGAAGGTGAAGGTGATTCAGGTGAGGCTTCGTACAACGCAGTTGAGACAAAAGTGATATGCTGATAGGAAAGTTTGAGATGTTTCCTACATGGTTAGCGAGAAGGTTCTGTTGAAGGTTTCACCCGTGGAGGGTGTTCTGAGATTCAGCAAGAAAAGAAATTGAATCCTCGGTTCATTTGGCCTTTTAAGGTGCTTTGGAGGATTGGGGAGGTGGATTATGAGCTTGGTTTTCCACCCATTTTGTTGAGTGTTCATCCAGTATTTCATATTTTGATGCTCCGAAAGTATATTGTGGATCTGTCTGATATTTTGGACTTATGTACGGTTCAGTTGGATGATTATTTGACCTTTGATGTGGAGCCAGCAAGTATTTTGGATTATCAGGTTTGGAAGTTGAGATCAAATGATATAACTTTAGTGAAAGTGCAGTAGAGAGGTCGGCACATGAAGAAGGACACATGGGAGACCAATCGGGAGATGTAGATAAGATATCCTCACCTATTTGAGGCTTCAGGTATATTTCTTGACTCGTTCGAGGACGAACATTTGTTTAAGTTGGGGAGGATGTGACGGCCCGACAAGTTGTTTATGAGTTATCGCTCCCTCTTCCCAATTTCTTCTTTGTTATGCTTTGTTATGCGTGTTTTGTGGTATCGTGTTGGTTGGATCGAGTCTGGAATGATTTGGATAAGGTTTGAGACACTTAGTCTCTTTTGAGAAGGGTTAAATTGAAAAAGTCAACCGGATATTGACTAATGTGCTAGAGGTCTTGGATATGAGTTCTGATGGTTCGGTTAACTTCGGGAGGTGATTTGTGACTTGGGAGTGTGATAGGAATGGGTTCTGGAGGTTCGGAGTACATTTACTCTTGAATTGGCAAAGTTGATATTTTGGCAATTTCCCGTTGATAGTCTAGATTTATATATAAAGTTCTAAATGGAATTTCTGAGAGTTGCAGTAGCTTTATTGTGTCATTTGGGATGTGTGTAAAATTTCAGGTCATTGGGACGTGTTTTGGGTTGGTTTTATTTTATCAAAACGTATTTTAGAATATTTTAGAAACTTAGGCATGAATCCGATGCATTTTGGGTGATTTGATGTTGTTTGAGGTGTTTTGATGATTGGAACAAGTTTGAATAACGTTTTAGGATGTGTTGCTGCCTTTGGTTGAGGTCCGAGGGGCCTCAGATGAGTTTCGTGTGCTCAATCGGATAATTTTTTAGTTAAGAAAAATTGCAGAAAAATGGTTTCAGCTGTTGGATGTGTTTTGGTCTTCGCGATCACGAGAGGACCCTCGTTTTCGCAAAGGGCCAGGTGGGGAGGCGTCAGGTTTGGCCTTACCTTTGCAAAGTGTATTCCCGCATTCACGATGGGCTGGTTTATGATCATCGCGATGGCCTGAGTCATGTCACGTTTGCGTATGTTGGTGAGGCTGAGGCATCACGTTCGCGATTATGGAGTCGCATTCGCGAAGAGTAATTTTGGTCAACGGAATTTTTGCACTTCACGAATGTGAGGCTTTGACCGCGTTCGCGAAGAAAGATTTTTAGGCTTGGCAGAATGTTTAAGGGGCCGTTTTTTTCGTAAATGTGGGACTATTTTCCTCCATTATCGGTCGTTTTTAGAGCTTTTTGAAGGAGATTGAAGAGGTATTCAAGGGGAAACGTTTGAAGGTAAGAATTTTGGACTAAAAACTCGATTTTTATGCGAATTGTACCTAGAAAATCATGAAAACTAAGCCTAAAATTGAAGAGCTAGAGCTTGAGAAATTGGACTTTTGATTTGGGATTTGAAGGACCATTTGGGGTCTGATTTGAGAAATTTTGATATAAATGAACTTGTGGGGAGATAAGGAATCCATTGATGTGAAAATTTATGAATTTCAAGATGTGGTCTTAGGGGTTGGGTTTGGCCAATATCAGGATTTTTGCTATTTTTCAATTGTTTTCGCTTGTGCTTCCTTCCCTTAGCATATTTTGACGCGTGATTCTAAATTTTAATAGATTCGATGTGAGTGGAGGCCGATTCAAGGGGCAAAGGTATCGTGAAGTAGTATTGTCACCGGTTTGAGGTAAGTAACCATTGTAAATATCGATCTGAGAGTACAAAGCCCTAGTATTTGACTTGATTTCATAAAAGCAGTGACGCACATGCTAGGTTACACACGTGAGGGCGTGAACTGGTAGGGATTGTGACTCGATCCATCCCGTAGCGACTATTAAGCCGCGTATTTTATTTCGAAATGTTATATTATTCTGTATTTTGGATCCTTATACAATATTATGGGCTATATGTCGTGTTTGGGGCCTTGTGACGACCTGAGACACCCTTAAGGGAATTTTAACAATTTTTACTCACTTTATTTGCAAGAAACATATCTTCAGTCATATTTTACCTACTCAAATGTTTAAAACGGGTTTCACTACTCTACCCCTAGTTGTGAGAACTGTTTGGGCTGAGTTCCCTGAATTCCATTGCTATGCCCGAGAGGCTGTGAGGTTAAAGACTGAGAGAGGTTGAGAACCTAATTGTGAGGTTATTTATATGTATACAATATATATATATATATATATATATATGAGTTATGGATTAGGCTGCACACCGCAGCGGTACTTCTATGGATTGTGCTGCACGCCGTAGTGATATATATATTGGATCAGGCTGCACGCTGCAGTGGGTATTATGGTTTATATTATTATGAGATAATATTGAGCCGTGTGTAGAGAGTGACTATTGTGTGACAAGAGTTGAGTCACGAGTGACCGTGAGGATGCCGAGGGGCCATATTCTGAGTGATTACTTGCCCGATGGGCCCTACTATGAAGTTTCACTATTTTCACTCTTCTTTCAAAAATAAAGCCTCTGTAGGAAATATTGCTAAGTAATTGATTTCAATGTTTTAAACTAAAAATGATGAATTGATGACCGACTTATATTAAAGTTATATGTTTTTAAACTACTCATCACTACTTTCAAACTATTATTTACTTTAGTTACTTATTGAGTTGGCATACTCACGTTACTCCCTGCACCTTGTTTGTAGATCCAAGTGCCCGAGCGGCCGAGTGAGCATCTTCAGCTGATTCAGTTTCTATCGGTGATTTTGATGTAGCTGTATGGCGTTCGCAGCCCTGTTTTCTCCCTTCTATCATGTTAGTTCCTCATTTTCTACACATTTGATGTAGTAGGTATTCAGACTTATATTAGAAGTTGTAGACTCGTGACACCGAATCGGTGTGAGTTGTATAGTTTTCTATCATTTATGACTTCTGCATATTTCCTGTTTTTTTAAATGTTTATTAGGATATTGGTATTCAAACTTTTGTTGGACATGGTTTCTTACTAAATAAATGTGTTGTGCTTAGTTGAATGGTTGGCTTGCCTAGTAATGTGATAGGCACCATCACGACCGGTATTTGGGGTTATGACAGTAAATTTTGTACATAATTAGATCAGATTTTTCTCGGTCTCATACTCTCAATAACATACTCTTGTTCCATGTGCTAAAATGACTCATTAATCTCGAATGATATTATCTCGATATTCTTTGAAAGTGAAGACTTACACAAGAGATTTTTCAATGAAGAACCTGGTTCATCAAGAATTACTTGGTATGTATTCTACACTCTGCTAACTTGAAATAACTATATTTGGATCATGATTACAGAAGAGTCCCATATAATTCCAAATCCTTTTTGGACTTATCCCTTACAAAATGAACCAGTTCTGTTCAAAAGATGTCCTAACCGCATTAAGAGCCTAGATTCTAGGGATAGACTACAACATCTTTTTAAAACTGAAATTCAGTTTGATAGACTTCTGCAAAACTGTCGTTACCCATTAATCACTCTTAGTTTGAATAGATTTGGCTTTGTCTCTTCTTCACATCACTTTTTAATGCAGTAAAAATACTCCCCATCTTCTCTCATCTTCTAAACATATATAACTTCTTTTCCTTCATACCTAAGAACTAAAATGGCAAACACCTTTGAAAATCCTTCATCACCACCACATGAGATCACTTCCACAGCTTCAATCACCCCTTCAACCACACAAATCTCTAAAAAAAGAGTAAAGATGATGGTTTGCAAGGTTGTCGCTGGTGGAGAGCAGATCAAGAAAATGAAAGAAAAATTAAATGTGGGTACCGAAGAATAACCCTAGGAACCTAATGAATCATTAAAATTTGCTGCCGAGGGGGAAGAAACCATTTTTTCTGAGACTGAATGGGTAATATCTAGTCATAAAGTTACTCCTGAAACTATCTCTGAGGTTGCTACAAATTTGGGGAATAGGTTTGTGCGGGTAGGATCTATAGAAGGTGTTGAAACTACTTAGTCTAGAAGGATTGGTGTTAAAAATGAAAAAGGAAAAGAAAAAACGAGTGAGGGTGCTCGAAGTACTGTGACGGGTAAGGGAAAAGGAGTGGTTGGTTCTTCAACCACTCTTGTTGGTCTAACTGAAGAATTAGGAGCTGTGGTTGTTTGGGGTGACGAATCCGGTGCAATGGAGGAGACTGTGAGAAAAATAGGGCGAAGTGGGTCTGAAGAAGTTGTTGAGGGGCTGTTTCAACTAGGGAAAATTTTTGATGAACATGTTCCATCTGAACAGGAAACCCTTTGATCACAGCCAACTACGCACTACTAAAAAGTAGGAAGAGAGGGTCGCAATAGCTTTTACCCGATTTTGGGTCGGGATCGATATCCACAAAGAGCTAGAATTGGAATTGAGTGTCTATTTAGCTTGGGATTGCGTATATGTTCCAAATTGCACTTCTTTTCATTTTTTGGTTTTTCTTTATACTCTACTATTATCAATCTACAAATTATAATTCCAACATGATTAAACTAAGAGTTAAATGCTACAAGTTTTATTTAATGGTTTAAAAGGTACTAGGGTAGTGACTTCTACCTAGGTGGTGAATTGACGGGTAATTGCATCTAAGGCACGATTGATATGATTGGGAATATATTATAAATGTTGCTCAATACTACCCACACTACACCTTTCGGTAGAAAGAGTGATTTTGCCCAATGACTTTCTCAAGACCAATTGGGTATACAAATTTGTCCACGCAAATACGGTTCAAGTCGGGTATTACTCTCTCGAGATTAAACACCTTTAATTGGGACTATCAAATCTCTTGAGTCCATCACAATTCCTTGTGGAGTCAATTTTGGAGACTTAGGCTCTCTATCTCGAGAAGAATCCAAGTCAACTAAGAAGAAACTAGTGTTTGAAACAACTAATTCAGTAATTAAACCATGAAATTGACCCAAATAACAAACACCATAGTCAAACTAGCCCTAAATTACAACACCGATCAATTACCCACACTAGAGTTGAACCACAACCCTAGCTAATGGGTTTAACTAATCATGCGTGAAGAGAAAAATAAAGAAATAGATGAAGATAAATACTTATTAATTAATAGATAATGTAAATACAAAGATTCAATGATGAAAACCAAGTAAAATGCCCAAAATGGCTAAGAAAAGTCATCTCACGAATGCAACTACTGTATTACAATGTCTGATTCCCTAAAAATAAAAAAGTACTAAGCTGAAAAATCTGGATAAAAATGCCCCTGCGAGGTCCGTGCGGACCGCACAAAATGGTGTGTGGCCGCACTAGGCTCTTGTCTTCGAAAGATCGACTCTCTGAACCTAGGCTACGCGGACCGCACGGAATGGACTGCAGCCACGGAGGCTTCTGGTGTGGTTTGTACACAATGGACTGCGGACCGCATAGGCTTCAATCCTTGAACTTGACATCTCTATGAATCATGGTTCTGCGGACCGCACAGAATGGTAGTGGGACAATAGTACTTGGAGAGCCTCGGTTTGGTATTACTCTGGGAGCCACTCTTGGAAGTGGCATAGGAGGGTTTTGGATATTGTCATTTGGATTAGAATAGGCATTTCGTCCTCTACGTTGTCCTTGAGGCACAAGAGGAACCTCATCTTCTCTGATATAATCTACCTCATCCCCCGCAATCATGTTTCGAAGAGAGTCATTAGTGTTGTTCAATGCCATATTCGTACCTGAGTAGTGACACAAACAAGTAAGTAACAAATAAGGAAAGAAGAAGAATACACAAAAGTAACTAAATAGATAGCCAAAATCGTTAACTCCCTAGCAAAGACGCCAAAAAGTGATTGCAACCTACTCCACACGACTAAAAATATGAAAAGAGGTTCACAATAGCTTTTATCCAAATTTGGGTCAGAATCGATATCAACAGAGAGCTAGAATTGGAATTGAGAATCTATTTATCTTGGGATTGCATATATATTCCAAATTGCACTTCTATTCATTTTTTGGGTTTTCTTTATACTCTACTATTATCAAACTACAGTGTATAATTGAACTAGATGAAACTAAGAGTTAAATGCTACAAGTTGTACCTAATGATTTAAAAGGCACTAGGGTAGTGACTTCTGCCTAGTTTGTCAATTAACGAGTAATTGTATCTAAGGCAAGATTGACATGATTTGGGAATATATTATAACTGGTGCTCGTTACTACCCACTCTACACCTCTCGGTTGAAAGAGTGATTTTGCCCAATTGACTTTCTCAAGAGCAATAGAGAATGCAAATATGCCAAAGCAACTAGTGTTCAAGTCAGGTATTACACTCTCGATGTTTAACCCTTTAATTAGGACTATCAAATCTCTTGAGTCCATCACAATTCCTTGTTCAGTCAATTTCAGAGACTTAGGCTATCTTTCTCAAGAATAATCCAAGTCAACTAAGCAGAAACTGGTGTTCGCAACCATAAACTCAGTAGCTAAACCATGAAATTGACCCAAATAACAAACACGCATAGTCAATCTAGCCCTAAATTACAACACCCATCAATTACCCATACTAAGGTTGAGCCAGAACCCTAGCTAATGGGTTTAATTACTCACGCTTGAAAAGAAAAATAGAGAAATAGATGAAGATAAGCACATATTAATCAATAGCTAAGTTAAATACAAACATTCAATGATGAAAACGAAGTAAAAATGCCTAAAACGACTAAGAAAAGTCGTCTCACAAGCGCAACTACTGTATTACAATGTCTGATTCCCTAAAAATGAAAAAAGATTCTATTTATACTAAGCTTGAAAATATGGACAAAAATACCCCTGCGCGGCCAATGCGGCCCGAACAAAATGGTGTGCGGACGCACTAGACTCTTGTCTTTCAAGTTGACTCTTTAAACCCAGGCTCCACGGACTGCACAGAGTGGTAGTACGACCGTGTTGCCATTTGTGCGGACCGCAAAAAAGCTTCTGCTGTCGCACTGCCTTAATGTCTGAAATACCAATTCTCTGAATCTCCCTAGTGCGGACCGCACAAAGTGTAGTGCGGACCGCACAAAGTGTAGTGCGGCCGCACTAGGCCTATTTTTCCTGAGTTTGTCTTGTCTTTGGTACTTGTCCAAGTTTCACTCCTTTTGAGCTGGTCTTTTGACATCTTTTCACTTTGTTGATCAAACATGCAATCAAGCACAACCTATGAGCCTTTTGGGACTGCTTTTGTATGAATTTATAATCAAAGCGTAAGCAAGAAGGAGTATTAAATGCGTTTAAATTCCTAGTTATCAACTCCCCCAAAGTTAAGGTTTTTTTTTCCTCAAGCAAAGAAAATAAGACCTTCCCCTTAAGGGAAAATCCAAGAAATTTTCAATTTTCCTAAAGTAAACTCAACTAGCATCAATTGGGACTTGTCTTCAATAAAATTAAATCATTAACAATATTTTATCTTTGAAAAACCATGGATAAAGTGTGACACACGAGCATCGAGAGTTGACTCAACACATAAATGAACTCTTTCAATTACTTTGGTCATTCTGGAACCCAAACTCACATATCCTCAACTTTTCCTAAGCAAATCTCATCCTTTGAATAGTGGCACGCAAAATGAGTTTAATGGGAATTCACTCATCTCTCTCAAGAAAAAAACCACAAGTCCTGCTCTAGGTACTATATGCTTGCCCCTTATGTGAGTATCCACTAGTGTAAGCTTCATTCAACTCAATATCATATAGTGCTTTTATGGAGACATCGTGAAGGCTTTTGGTTCATGATATGACATGTTTTGGTTTAAGTAGGTTCCATCTTCCCTTAAGCACTTCTTTTGATTCGTTTGGACCACATTCACTTGAGTCTTTGAGTCATTTCACTTCTTTCTAAGGGGTTAGAGAGACTCACTGTCACTCTTTCTTATGCATTTAAAACCTTTTTCCTTTTTCCAACTTTTCACACTTTTCATTCTTTGCTTTTCTTGAATCCCTTCTTATACTTTTTCACATTGAGCATTCTTTTTGTCTTTTGCTTTTCTTTCTTTTCATTGCCTTTCCTTTTCTTTATATTTTGTGCCTTTTTACCACTTTGTTGCCATCCTCATCCCTCCCCAAACTTATACTTTTGCCAAGTGCTAAGGGAAAGATTGGGTGCCAAGAGAGGGTATATTTTAGAATGGGTATAGGCTTGTATCATAGGTTTTTGAAAGAAAAAGGTCTAAGGCTCAAAGGGGTTGACTAGGAATCTTATTATTGGTAGGCTATGGAATTGTTCAAACTATCATTTGTATCAAGGAGAGCCTACAATCACGACTCAAGTAAGAATTCACTTAGGATTTTGCCTCAACAAACATTTAGAGCAAGTTCTAGACCAATGGCTCGATACTTGGACCGAATTCAATTACCCGCAACACGAGCTAAGGGATCACTAAAGACATAGATTCGGGGGCCCACAACGACCATAGGTACGATTTGAGCTCACAATTGTTAACACAAGACTCTCTAGGTAACGACTTTCACCATCCTAAACACAACAAATTATTTTTGACCATGAGATAAAAGGATAATATGCTACGTCCAAGTGAAGCTTTGATTGAGGTATCCTTAACTACAACCTACTAAAAACAAACAGATAAACATACTCAAACCCTTAAGAAGGTTTTCACGCCATCCATCATTGGGAAGAGCCACCCGGTTCATACAACACTCCACTTTTAGAAAGAATTGTGGCATTAAAAATCCAAAGGCTTATTGAAAACATACAAAATAAAATAAAAATCTACGAACATAAATAAGAACCTAAAAATGAAAAATTTCATGGAAAATAGAATGAATATATACAAGAAGGAATTTGAATATACAACGGATGGGATAAATATGTACAATGAAACATAACTTTATATACAAACCCAAAGTAAAATAAAAGTGCAATAAATCTAACTAAATATAAAATTATATACATACCAAAGATGAAAAAACAAGAAAGCATAAAAATGTATCAATATATACAACCATCCAAAGGAAAAGTAGGGCCTACCCCCTCAAATGAAAGCTGGAATTGTCTGCAATGCCACCTAGTGTAAATAAAGCATAAAAAGATAGAGAAAAAGGATATAGAAGACTCCCTAAGCCTTGTATGTCTGCATAGGATCATGGGTGGTCCCTGGGTCCTCTGTGTGCTCGAGAACCTCAGACTGGTTCTCGATTGTCTGCTGCTCTACTACTGGAACCTGGGCCTGGACAGGCTCTAGAATCAGTACATCATGTGGCTGACTGGAGTAAATCGATGATGGGTCCTCCAACTACATGGTAGCATCACCGACTCTAGGAATCATCAACTTCCTCTTCAGATCCCGCTGTGACTGCTCCGCTAGTGGATGAGCTGCTGGGACTGGGTCATTAAGTAACTAGTCTAAAGGGAGTCGGTCTACCTTCAGTCTATCAACATCTGCACGCAGCTCCTTCACGGAATGCTTGGAGGCTCGTGTCTTCCTTAGCTTCTTGTGCTCCCCCGCAAGCTCCTTGAGAGCCTTGCTATATGAATCGACTGTTATTGAGAGCGAAGCTTGAGTATCGAGGATCTTTTTGTGGTTGTCTAGTATCTCCTTGAGCACATCCAAGATCGATTGGGGCACCTGTGGGGCTGGAGGAACCGACTGAGTCTAAACCACTGTAGTGAGTGTGGACAACTTGGATGAGCCGATGATTAGTAATAAGATGGGCTCAGGTAGATGGGATCTGAAGACATGCTGCTGTAGATGGGCCATGAGGAATTCTGAGGATGTGGATGGACCGCGAGGGATTCTGTAGATGTGGAGGTAGGCTCAGCAAAAGACACTACCACAATTGGCTCCTCAGACTGGCCAGTTGGAGCAGTATCTAGTACTTTGTAGTTCTTTCTCTTAGGCTTGTCATCCCCCTTCATGCTATACCAGGAAAATGGGGTTGTCTACTTGAACTTGATGTCACATGGCCTCTTATCCAGTTCTAGATTCTGGAAGTACTCAGTGAGGAAAGTGGGGAAAGGGTAGTTCCGTTCATGCTTCACACCCACTATCGTGATTCGGGACATCACATTCCCTATATTTATGGGGTACCCATCCATAATCGAAGAAACCAATACAGCCTAGTGGAGAGGAAGGGTATTGTCTTGAGTGGTAGGGTCCAACCGGCTGCAACCAAAAGTCTCCCATCCCCCCGCTTCAAAGTTCAAGGTCATTATTGGTATATTGACTCCACCAGTCAACCAGTCAGGGATAGTACCTGTGATTGCCAGGTGCTGTGCTAACCATGGATAGACCTCCTCGCCCATCTCCATCTTTGCCATATACAAAGTATCATCCTCCTCATTTAAGCCCAAGTATTTATTGATTGACTTCCCATTAAACAACACTTTGAGGTTCCAAACATTTGGAGTCCTTTTTTATGTGGACTACATTGCAATACAACTCCTTGACCAAGTGATCGTTGGCGTCCACGCAAGCATCTAGGAAGTGCTACCAAAACACTGTAGCTCTAAATTGTCTATATACATTGGGGTTTTGTTGTAGTATGTTTTTATCAATAAAACTCCGCTCTGGTATCAGCTTTCTCACCGGCCACCACTCCCTAAACTTATGGTACACCGCCTCCCTTACAAACCTATCCTCCCAAGATTTTAGCTTCCTAGTTCTAGCAACGCCTCCAACCTGAGGCTCACCACCTTCAGCTACCTCCTCATCTCCCTCTACTTCCTCCTAACCTTGCCCTGCACCCTCACTTGATAATGAAGTTGTAGGGGGAGGGAGAGTATTCACCACTACTGGATGTTGAGTCCTCAGGCAACTCACTAGAAACATGTGCTAGTACTTTGGAAATGGGTTATGGTGGAGGAATAGTATGTGTCAGTCTGAATCTTCCTGGGCAATCTTTAAGATATTCTGGCACAGTCTGAAAAAATGTCCTGGGAGGGCACATTCTTACTCCCCGATCGATCACAGGCTCTGTCAGCTACTTTTATTTCCTTCCTCATCTGTAAATGCTTTGTCTAACTTGGGGAGTGAATCTAATCATATTCTTGCCCTTGCCACCCCCCCCCCCCGGGAGGATTCACCTCTGTCGAGTTGCTTTGAGACTTACCCTCGATGTTTAACCATTGTCTGTAATTCACATGAAAGGACTTTGTTAGTAGTAGTGTAATCAGTTAAGAAACAGTTAGAATTAGTATTGCAGAACTAGGTAGAAAAATGTCAAAAGGCTCATAGAAGTCCCCAGTGCGGACCGCACAAAATGTAGTGCGGCCGCATATGGGTCAATGCGGACTTCACAAAATTAACTACGGTCTGCACAAGAGTAAGGTTCAGAATACCCACCCTTTGTATCTTGACAGTGCAGTCCGCACAAAATGGAAGTACGGCCGCACTAGGTCCAGTGTGGTCCCTACAAAATGTAGTGCGCTGCACTGCCCCAAATTCAGCTTCCCAGAGATTGATTAATGTTGTCCGCACAAAGTGGCACCACGGACCGCACTTGGGCACCGCGGACCGCACAAGAATGACCGCGGTCCGCACTGAGTGCCTAGTGATGGCACTAAGTTATGGTTCATGAAGTTTTTCCCTTAGGTTCAAGTTTCCTCCTAATTAGTGTCCTTATGTTATTACCCAAGCCATTACATTAACTAAAACCACATGAATCGAAATTTAAGCTAACCTAAATTAGCAATTAAGAAAAAATGAGAGGAAGAAGAAATAAAAGCTAAGAAAAATGATTGCAATATTACCAGTTATGAGATGAATTGAGGAATGATGATCCTAAGCATTTAATTATGAGCAAAGATGCGAAAGAACAGTGCGCTTCAGAGAATCAAAATTTCGAAAAGGGTAAAAGGAGTCCCTCAGGGACTATTTATAGAAAATCCCCTTGGGACCATTCTCACCAACCCTTGCAGACTACACAAAATGGACTGCGGTCCGTACTGCACCGCTTTGTACAAACTTGAGAAGGAAATGCTCTCACGTCTGCACATAATGGATTACGGCCACAAAGGTCCAGTTCAGACCACACAAAATGTAGTGTGGTCGCACCGGCAAACTTCAGAGAGGTCTCAACTCATCCCTCACCAGTGTGGACCGCAAAAAATGTGGTGGGGCCGCACTGGAAACTTCAGAGACATGTGCATCTTTCCACTATGTCTTACATTGATCAACACAATTCTGTAACATCTCACAACCATTTAGCCTAAAAATAAAACCTATACTACAAAGAAAGTCAAAGAAAACAAGAAGAAAAACACATGGGTTGCCTCTCAAGAAGCGCTTGATTTAACGTCGCGACACGAGCAGTTTACCATCACATCATTTGAAATAAAGAAGTGGCACCACGTGGCTGTCATCAATTCTTCCAAGATAATGCTTGACCCGGTGCCCATGAACTCTGGAGACTACACCATTTTTATTTTTCAAATCAATAGCACCAAACGGGGTCACAAACACAAATTTAAATGGTCCACTCCAATTTTATTTGAGCTTTCTCGTATCAGACGTAACTGAGAGTTGAAAAAGAGAACAAAATCACCTACTTTGAACTCCTTCCCACAAGAATATTTATAGGTACTTCATCTTGTCCTTATACAAGGACGAAGTACAGTAGGCATGGAATCGGAGTTCATCAAGTTCATCGAGATACTCCACATGAAGATTGGCTGCAACATCCCACTCAAGATTAAGCTTCCTCAAACCCCACATGGCCATGTGTTCTAACTCAACCGGTAGATGAAAAGCTTTCCCAAACTCCAACCAATATGGAGACATACCAAAAGGAGCCTTGAAAGCCGTCCTGTAATCCCATAGAGCATTATCCAACTTCTTCGACCAATCGGTCCACTTTTGATATCCCTGTTGGATACATCCACTTGACCACTTGCTTGAGAATGATATGGGGTAGAAACTTTGTGATTGACACCATACTTGGAAAGTAAAGTGTCGATAACTATATTGCAAAAATGAGACCCCTCCCCCCCGTCATTTATGATTGCACGAGGAGTACCAAACCTTGTAAAAATGCTTTTTTAGAAATGCAACAACACTTCGGGCTTCATTGTTGGGAAAAGCCACAGCTTCAACCCATTTTGAGATATATTCAACCGCCACAAGACTGTAAGTATAACCACAAGAGCTAACAAATGGAACCATGAATTCGATGCCCCAAACATCAAAGATATCCTCTTGAAGAATGGTGTTGAGAGGCATCTCATCCCTTTTAGAAATTTACCCCGCTCTTTGGCACTCGTTGCATCTCTTCACAAAATCACCTGCATCTTTTAAAAAAGTTGGCCAATAAAATCCTCAACAAAGAACCTTAGAAGCCGTCCTCGCCCCACCATGATGGCCAACATAGGGAGAGGAATGAAAAGCCTCCAAAATACTCAATTGCTCTTCCTCATGGACACACCTTCGAATCACACCATCCATGCAAATCCTAAACAAGTACAACACATCCGAATAGAAGTCCCAACTATCCTGCCTGAGCTTCCACCTTTGGTTATAAGTATCTCATATGGGATTAATCCGATCACAAGGTAATTAGCAACATCAGCAAACCATGGAATATCGTTTATTGACACCGAAAAGAGTTGTTCGCCGGGAAATGAATCATTGATCTTTAGGCCATCACAAGGCCTCCCCTCTTCCTCCAAACAGGACAAATGGTCCACCACTTTGTTCTCACTACCTTTCTGGTCGACAATTTCTAGATCAAATTGTTGAAGTAGTAACAGTCATCGCATCAATGTTGCCTTGGAGTCTTTCTTTGTCATCAAGTATCTGTTGCTACCCAATTTTTCGCCTATGTATTTTTATACCAAAATATCTTTAAAATAGCATGTGTATGCGTATAGAGCATGCCCAAGAGTTTTGGTATTTTTTTTCCATTTTTTAAGATTTTTAAAATTAATTTATTGCCTATCTTAATAGTACAAAGTCGAATAACTATTCTTAGAATCATCATTTTTGATGAGTAGTTTATTTCCATGCTCACATTTACACTCAAATACAATTAAATTAATTTTTTCATATTTTCACAAGTTTATTTGATATTATATAAGCTAAATTGCATAAAATTATAATTATATTTTATATTACGATTAATAGCGTTTTACAATTATAAAATTATTCCCAGTATTTTTAAATTAATTTTTATATATTATTAATTAGTCAGTGCTTTTAATTTATTTTTAAAATCATTATAACTATTTTAATTAAATTAAAAAGGGGATGAATTAGCTATTTAAAATGTAGCCCCAATCATCAATTCTAGCCTAAATCAGCCTCCTAACTAAACCTAATTTCGATCCTAATTCCCCAACCCAGTTTTAATTCAAACCCTCAACTAACCCAATTAAAACCTATCCGACCCAAACGCCTCTCATCCTAGTCGTTGATCTCTAAGATCAATGACCCCCATTCATCCTTTCCTTTTTAATTCCCAACTACCCCTCAAACCCTAATCATTTTCACCTGCAGCTGCCCTTCCATTACCCCCTCTCTCGGTTCTCTCTCAACTCCCCCTTTAACCCTAGCCGCCTTATTCCATCTCCACCCTTAAACTCACAGGAGTCCATAACTTCTTAGGCCATGGACAGCCTCTATACCCACCTCCTACGTTTCCTACATGACCCATGCTCGAAGGTTCAGGGCCAGACTTCGAAGGTCTTCACTCAAACCTTTACCGATTTGAGGTTTCTAGCCATCTCTAGCCTTGCTCCGGTGGCTCTTGGTCCTCTGAGCCTAATTCTGACCTTATCCAACTTAGATCGGACTTTTTCAAAGCCTTTCTCACGCTAGGATTCTTCTTAAACCCTAACTATTTGAGGTTTTTCTTTGATTATTTTTAGATCTGTTGTGTATCTAAGTTTTTCTTGCCATCTAAAGTGTTTTCCCCAAAAGTTTCTTTTCAGAATCGTTTCTCTTCAATTTTGGATTTTTGAAATGATTTTTTGAAAAAAAAATCTTTCTGATATTTCTTCTTCTTTGCGTTATGTGGGTTTTTTCATACCCTACTCGGGTGATTTCTTTTATTATGCATGTATTGTCTTCTTCCCTTTCTTTTCTGCTATGCATGTTACTCCTGTTAATCTTTGCTCTTTCACTATGTGTGTTGCATTAAGTTATTTGATTTTTTGTTCCCCGGAATCTGTTCATATTCTTACATGCTTCATCTACTTGTGTTCACATTTGTGTTATCTCTTTTTTTCTGAACTGGTTAGGTTTCGAATTTTCTAAAAATATGTTCTTCATGATTCTTCTTCCCTTTCATTCAAACATGCTATCATATTTGTTTGTTGAGACTTATAAGAATTTTCTTTCTTTCTCACTTCCATGCCTAATTCAATTTTGAAACCCTAGGATTTGGGGGTTCCCTTGATGATTTTGATTTTTGTGTTCGAGTTAATGCTCCACTTTGGGACCCTGGATTCTCAAACTCACTACGAGTCTATAAGTTGAACTTGTATCTCTTTGCTTATGATTATGAGTTTTTATGATTATGAACTTCTCTCTTTTTTACATAACTGAACATTCTTTTCTTGATTCACATGTTTGTGTACTTTATATATGAGAACTCTCCTTCAAATGGTTTTGCCAACTACTAATTGATTATGAATCACTTTGATGGTGTTTACTAGATTATTCCTGATTTTCCCTAAGTGAACTTTTCTTTACCCTTTTTTCTCGACCTGATTCATTTAAGTAAGCATGTAATTTTAGTTTTACTTATTAATTCCCTTTCCCTTTTTTTACAAACCGTGTGCTATTGGTTTGTTGACTTAAATAGCTTCTATGTACTTAACCTTTATTATAGCGTTAGGAAAATATTTTGTTTAAATCCCTTTCCTTAATTGTTTTACCTCTTTGAATTTGAATCCCTTAATTAAAGGGAGTCTTATGTAATTGATCGAAAATTAGAATTCAATTATTTCTTTCCTTATTTCTCATGATTTTGACACTATAATACCCGACCCCTTTTCTTTTCACAACACACAACTGAATACACTTCAGACTTCATACTTATAGTTCTCACAACCTCTTCTTAACTTTCTTGTCTGCACTTTGGCTTTCACAAGACTACTGCTTTCTTTTGCTTGTCTCTTTTAAAAACTAGTATATCTTGATTCAATTCCCGGCATCATCCCAATGTGCTTAATTACAATCTTTGTACACATGTCTACTTTCTGCAGAATTTGACATTTGAAATACTTATGTGCTACTGTTTGCTTTACTTTCTCGTAAACACTAGTTCCACCATCCTATTTACCCTCTGTATTATTATAATTGCGGACTCGAGGCACGGAAACAAGAGTTGTTGCTCATGAACTAAGTATTAACCCCCAAAGTAGGCTGAAGGGTGGGCCAGTATGTCTCATTTCTGAGTATGCCCTTGTCTACTCTTTTCTTGTATCTTGCTTGCTATGAATCGCTATATTCCAACTCCCATATGTATACTCAGTTAAGGTATAGCCCGACAGCATCCCAATTGTTGTCCAAGGCTGAAGATGGTCTTTAATAGGTTCTAACTCCCCAATTTACAATTGATAAGCTCGTTAGGAGTGCGCCAGCACCCCAAAAATGCTTGGCATGACCACCAGCTTGCCATTTTCCCTCTGCTGCACTTGCACTTATTCCTAGCCTTTAGGTTAAGCACCTCCTATGAGTCTTGACTTGGGACCTTGAGCTTCCGCTGAACTTGGACATTTGAGGGCTAGCCCTTCCACACTGCACTATAATCTTATTCTGCAATGATATTTGGGGTGTAAGCATTGCCTGGAGCTCTTTAAGCTCCTTGGAACTTTGATACACCCCAAATAAGAGAAAGGCTTTGAAAATTCTGATCATGGAAGTTGGTTTATCTCATATTATTAGACTCTGAGTCTGGATAAGGCTGATTAGATGTAGATATTATCGCCGATATAATTTTAGTTTCTTTCTGATTCATTCGGTCTGTAATAATTTTGTTATAACTAACTTTTTTTTTGAATACCTAGGCAAAGCCTAGGTTAAGATTTTATTAATAACAGAAATTTAAAATTACAGAATGAAAAATAAACAAGATAGTGCCAGATAACAATATGATCATCCCAGAGTTCATAAATACCCTGTGATGATGTTACATTTGGGGAGATTAAGACAGTTGATAAACTTATGAAAAAGTGATGGATGTCATCGTAATTCATGCTTTGATATTTGTTCTTTGTGCCAACTGTTTTTGTTTTGCGATTCTCATTGGGAGTCGTCTTATGCTTGCTTCTTCTATTACCCTGCCGTCCGAGCTTCTTTCTCTTTGACGACTCTTCTTATTTGTTTTGCTGTGTATTGGTGATAAATCGCCTTTTCTTGCAGCGTCTTTACGACATTGCATTAACATCTCTTCTTCCTCCCCTTCTTCAAATGTTGTTTCCATATCATTCTGGAGGTGTCTTTTGTCTGAAGAGATTTGAATAGCAGATGATTCATAGTGACCTTGTCGTTGTCCAATGTGTATAGGTGCAACATGCTTTTGTCCACTGTTATGTTGTAGTGTTTTGTTTCCAGCAGTTGAAGATTCACCCAAGAATTGGATCACATTTTGTGATGTTTCTTTTTGGTTGATCTTTAAAGTTGCAATCCTTGAATCACCTGGAGAAGTATTAGATTTTGGAAAGTAAGCTACAGCATTATGATTTAATAAGCTGTTTGAGTTTGCCGCGGATGGAGTTTTTGCATTCCAAAGTACTATTGCAGATTTTCCTTGAGTCTCCAATTCTTCTCTTGAGCTATCGTAATCATCTTCTTGATCTTCCTCTGCTGATGAAAAACCAGTAGAGCCTTCTTCCCAACTATCTTCATCACTAAATTGTCGTTGGTCCAAAAGTTTCGATTTAATTACCAACTCCCTCATGCTAGCTAAAACTAGCTTTTTGTTCTCTCCATTGAATATTGAAAAATCTTCATGATCCTTGCTCTCTATATATGTGTAGGGTACGGGTGGATAACTTTTGACGACCTGTAGCTTTCCTCCAACGACCATTCCCGATGAATTAGATCTTGGTATTAGAGTTGTATTGTCCTCTTTGATCTGCTTGCTTTGTTTCAAACAAGAAACTGGACTTTTTCCTTTTTGTTGTTGAGATACCTCATTGTGTTTATTGTCCATGGCATCCCTGTTGTCCCCACTTGTTTGAGCATTCATACCAACCTTAACGACCATCTGTTAGAGAGTTTCTGTTCAGTCGTTTCTGCAGATTTGCAATTTGAAATCAAATTTCCAGATTCTACATTGCCAGATCCTTGGTTCTTCACGTTGTTGTTGTGCTGCAATCCTTCGATATCATTCATCTGCCCATCCTTTGCATTCTGCTTATGAAGTGGAAGCTCACTGTGATTTGTATCATGGATAGCATTGTGTTGTGCATCCTCATTAGATGTAGCAGTCTCTGGTACAGTATGACCAATTCCAGCCACAGTTGAAACTTCACTGGGAAAGTTCACTTTGGATGCAATAAGATTAACACTTGTATATGATTGTGCAGTATAATCGATAATTTTTGGGGTGGATAGTGAAAAGGGATGGGATTGAATGCATGCAAAAAGAGGGTAGATATAACGTCTATAGGCAATTACTATTTCTGAAATTCTGCATCTCATATCGTTATCATGTCTATAGGGAATCATTATTTCTGCATTTTATATAAATATCGTGTCTATAAGGAATTACTCCTTCTAACACTTCAGGATTTCATATAGATACCATGTTCATAGGTTTTTCTACACCTCATATAGATACCATGTTCACAGGAAATGCCATGTCAAGCGCACCTATCAGAATCGGAACAGACCAATTACTAGATCCACCTATCATCGCCGGCATAACCATAAAAAAGATCATTAAAAAAGCGTGAGCCGTTATTAAAACATTATAAAGTTGATGTTTCCCACCAAGAATTTGATCGACGGGTCGTGCTAATTCCATACGAATCAGTACTAAGAAGCATGTGCCCATCACTCAAGCAATGGCACCAAAGATTAAATAAAGAGTCATTATACCCTTGTGGTTAGTGGAGAACAGCCATCAGACCAGATTTTTCGTAAAATTGGGATTATTTCGTTTCCTTCCTTATCAGAGAGGGGCGCGCGGGGCTTATTTATCTGCATCTCATATAGGTACCATGTTCATCGGATTTTCTGCACTTTATCTAGATACCATGTCCATAAGTCGTTATTGAAATTCTGCATATCACATAAATAATATGCCAATAGGACTTCTTCCAGTTTGTATATGCGTCTGTCACTAGGCAAATCCGCTTATGGGAGTTAAATAACCAATTGCATATAGATGACCTACCTATAGGATCTCTGCATGACAATAGCAGTGACTAAAATTAGTAACATCTAAAAGGCATTCCTATAGGAGCTTTAAACTAAACTTGAATCGTCCACTCGCTCCTAAGTCTAAAATCAGCAGCAATCATGTTTAAAAGTCACATAACTTATGACCTTATAACTGACAATTCTTTTTCAGCAATCAGTTTACCCTTTTGTCTCTGAACGATTAAATATCATGCCTATAAGTCCCGTTTAACACATAGGCAAATAGTTAAGTAATTAATCAACTGTCTCGGTCTTTGACAACCATATCTAAGTAGAGCTAATTCGGACTCCCTAACTAGGAAATACGTGGTAAATCTACCTATCCTACGCCTTAATTTAATTCAGACCAAAACAGTATGTGTAAGACATGCTAAACTATATGCTTCTCTTTGATTTAAGGAAGTTATTTGAGCCATATCTTCTTGCTTGCTTTCCTAAAACTTGGTGCATATGTTTTGAATGTTGCCTTAGAATTTCATCCTTTGAAACTCTCAAAAATTCCCCCAACTCCATCCCATTTAGAACTAGTAGTCCTACATACCTCCGGGACAAATAGGATTGGGAATGGGTAATAGCATGCAATAAGTAACGATACCGTTCCACGCTTTAATACCTTAACGAGATGGGAAGGGTAGAATATGGATATGATGACCGGTGCGTTAATATCACGTGTGACCCCTCTTCTGAGGAGCGATTGCTGGATATTGAATTGATGTAATCCATATTAATCATAAACCTAGGACCCTTTACCCCTTATTTTCTTTCATCTCTTCTTGTAAAACTATTTAAATCTTTTCATAAATTCTGCCCTCTCTACTTACCTTCGAAAATTTCCAACTTATTTGCATAGTTATATGCAAGTCCATTGTTTGAAGCTTAATTTATTATTTGTTTATATAAAGTCACAATTGTGACATGGTTTAGAACCACACTAGTGGATCCTGAGGGGTGCCTAACACCTTACCCTCTGGATAATTTCTAGCCCTTACCCAAATCTTAGTTTCTAAATCAAAGAACCTAATAGTGTCCTAATGCATTCAATCATTAGGTGGCTACTCTTCAATTCAAAAATCCAATTCCCAAAAGGGAATGAGTTGCCCTCCCAAATGTCACAAGCCTGATTTCGACTTTAGAAAAAAGGGGGCGCTATAGCATGGCGACTCTAGAGGGGACTTTCTTTAGACTTTTACCATGTCATGTCATTTGTTACTTTATTGCTTCTTTACTTCTTTTACTTAATGTCTTTATTACTTCTTCTTCTACGAAACTGGCTTGGATCTTCATGTCTTTTATTCCTTTACCGCTTTCCTTCAATACTGTTTTAATTACGAGCAATTATTGTAATCATTATCTTATGAATATACAAATACATGACAACTTGTTTCATTCTTGTAACAACATCTTCAACATCATATTCCACGCGTGCCAAACAAAATTCCATAGCAAAGTTTCTAATGAGTGGTTGCACTCTTCCAATATTATCACCCCCTAAATTTGGCAAAGGCATATTTGCAGTAAAACTAGTCGACTAGCGGTGCAGTCGACAGTTCTGTGCCTTTCCCTCTTGAGTTGTCTGCTCAAGGGTACCGGTTTAATGCCCCATAGAAACCTTACTCTATTTAACTGTTCATGCATCATGGTCAAAACTAGCCAAGTCATTCATGTTGTCTGCATAATGACTCTTTAAGATAGCCTTGTCCAAAGTCCACTGGGTTTTCTTGGAACCCAAATGGACACTACCAAGTCTATGCGTTTATTTGGAGAACTGAATGCCACTTAAGCTAATTATTGGTTTAAATAGTCGAGTCTGGTGGGGTAATGGTCTAATTCTTTGTTTTGTAGAAAATGACGCACGAAGTCCCCAGATTCAGCATGGTAACCAACATTCACCCAAGGTTGCTAAGTTGATGGGCTCCACTCCAGTGATCACACTCGTGTCCGCAAATATTTGGTCATACAGCCCTTCATCCATGTAATGTAGTGTGGAAGCTGGAATGTTTGATGTCCAATCACTATTGACCAACACTCTGTCTATCTTACTCATAACCTTGTCTTCTGCATCTTGTTTATTATTCCAGGTGAAATAGGCACCAGTAGATTTTCGATCATGTAGATCATAACTCTCTACACATCTCTTAAAATTTCTTGTTCCAGCTATTGTTACAATGCTTCCTAACCTTTCCTACTTATATAATACACAGGTGAAATCCCCCATTACACTCCATGGCCCTTGAATATGACTATGGATTTTGCTTAGCTCCTCTCATAGATTTCTTCTAAGGCCTTGATCAAACAAATCATACAGCAGTGTTATGTGCATCCTCTCATTACTACCTCTATGCATTACTTGGCAATGAATCAGTTGTGGTGTTACTGTTACTATATCAACCTCATAGATGTGAGATTTTCGTAATAGCCATATCCTACCCTAGTATATTTGTGTATATTTGTACTAAATGACAACCCATTACAAAGATTAAACAAGGATTGTTGATCCTTGTTTCTCTTAATCTTTGTCTCCAGGAGCCCAAATAGTCCAACTTTGACATATTACAGAAATAGATTAACTTCTTTCTGCTTTGCTGCCCTATTTAGGCCCCTTATATTCCAACATCATATATTATCTATTAGGATGGGGTTGCCCCCACCCTTCCCACTGTCATGGCCCTTACTAGCATGTTTATCATCAGGGTTAGATGAGCTTGCTTCATTCCCAATCCCCTTGTTGTTATCATCAGTACTCTTTGCTAATACTGCATATGTGTTCCCCAAAGATAGAGTCATCTCCTTTGGCATCATGACTGTGTTGCTTTTCCATTTACTCTTTTGATGCATCATCCCCTTCTATCTCTTTTCCTTTGTTCTTTGCATTGTCTGCTTTTTCTTGCTTTGTTTTTATCCCCTTTCTACTTAATTTTTTTGTTCCTCTTGTTGAGGTTTTGGGTTCTCCTTTTCTTCCTCCTTCCTCATGTTCCTTCTGCAATCCTCTTGTTCATTGCAAAAATTATTACAGGTAGGACAATGCACAGGCTTCCATTCATACACTACTTGCTGCTCTATTATCCTCCCATACTCATTTTCAAACATAATCATTGAAGGATATTGTTGGTTAATTGATACTTTAACCAATTTTCTTGCAAACATGAGCCTTTCCTTTTGTGCAGTAGCACTGTCTCCCTTTAGTGGTTTCCCCACCATGCCTGCAATTTTTGTTAACGCACTCTTTCCCTAGTATTTGATATCCAATCCCATGAGTCTAATATATATTAGAATCATGTCAATAGTCTCCTTCTTCATGTCAATATCATGTTTCCAAGGCTTTATCACTATAGGCTTTTTATCAAACATTTGGACTCCATCCTCGACCGTTCTGTTTTTGGCATCTTCTGAGTGGAATCGAACAAGGAACACACCTTTATTCACCATATCTACTTTAGCAATTCCTCTATTTCCCCAAATTCTCTTGAAGAAACCCTCCATAACTTCTAGCGGGGGATTAGATCCCAGCACGTAGCATATCACAGCAGTTTGCCAATATTCAATTTCTTCCTGAATATTCTCAATTGTGATCTTCACATTCTGATGTGTCATTTCTTGATTATTCCATTCAATTCCTTCAGATTGTGGAATTGGTGCTAGTACTTTGCTCAATGATTTTCCACTTTGCTACAGAGTCCCTGCATCTCCTTCCACCATTGCTTCTTCCTCAACTACATCAGCCCATGAACACCTTCCGCTACTTTGCATGTTGCTGTTCTCACTTCCATTTGGCATTTTGCTCTGATTTGGAGTTTGATCCATACTCCTTTTTGCTAGATCCAGTAGAAGGAACCCCTGTAACACATTAATGATCGTTGTTTTCTTTTCATCTATGGTTTGGGGTACAGATTGCCTTCCTCCATTTGAAGTGTTGTTCTGCCATTGTTTCTCACCTGCTCCTTCTTTTGATTTCCTTCTCATGGTCAGTTCTCACTGAGGGAAGGTTTTCATTCTAGAGAGAGAAATAATACAGACCCCGGTAGGGCAAAATATTTTTAAAAAAGTTACAAAAAAGGAACTTAGTTAATTTTATATAACTTATTTTATAGTTTCTGGAAATGGCGATGAAAGAAGTAGCTAACCTGCAAAGTACAATAAAAAGTAGCAAGTACTACTTATAAAATAATTTGACTATTATAGTAATTTTTTATTTTATGAAATCCATGAGTAGTTTGATCGTCATTTACAAGATGGACAGTATGACCATTTCAGAAAAGGAGAAAGAAAATATAAAATCGAGCTAGTTTAGATGGTTGAATTGTTAGTATAAGAAGATATTTATTCAACCAACTCAACACAATTAAACGTAACTATATATAATAATTATTGATCGATAACATAGAAAAAGTGGCAAGTAATCGATTTAAACAATAGTATAGCGTTAATTTTTTTTTTTTTACAAAACTAGTGTATATAAACTTTAATGTAAAAGGAAAAAGAAATAAGAAGGAAGGAGGGAATAATAGACGAGAAGGAAAATGGAGACACAATAGTAGTCTGACGAAGACAAGTCAAACTCCATGCACGTTGTATCTTTGGGCCATACCATTTTCTTTGGTTGCGCGACTTTCTCTTATAGGATGAGGTGGGAAAACTATTAAATACATCCACACTATAATTGTGAAAAGATTGGAAGATCTGGCCAAAGAAGGTGATAGCCCTGTAGATTCGTTCCCATGGTTCGATCCTTCCCAGTAAAACGCGGCGTGTTCGAATTCTGATCGCTTTTACGCGAGAAAGGGGGACCACCCTCTAAGCCCCGATAGCGTACAAGTACCGTGAGGGAAAGGTGAAAAGAACCCTATTTAGGGAGTGCAATAGAGAACCTGAGATCCGATGCGAACAATCGAGCCCTTTTGTTAAAGCAATTCCTATACTTTGAATGAATTCAAGCTAGTAAAGTAGTCTGCTTGAAGGGGGCCCTCCTCACCTCTCCCCCTTCCCCTTATCATAGAACCAAAAACTAACCATGATACAAGGGCCTGCCTCTCAGTACGTGAAAACGGAAGTGAAACTCTTTCATTGTCTTACTTTGGCCCTTCTCTAGCCAAATCAAAAAATTTGAACAACCCCCGAGACACCACACAAATTTTTAAAAATAATAACTAGTAATATATATATATATATATATATATATATATATATATATATATATATATATATATATATATATATATATATATATATATATTCGACTGTTATATATTTTTGGCCGACAAACCAATTATATAATTTGCTATTTTTAGTGGGCCACAGCATGCCGTATTTGTGGGCCATAACATCTTTTTATCTACTATAGATGGGAGTGACTTTACCCGAAGGGAAAAGCAAGATATGGAGTGCGGAGTGCCAAGACACTCCATTCAAACTGTTTCAAGTGGATCAATTGGAAGACTGAGGGAGAATTTGTCATGACCCATTTAATGGTACGTACAAATTCTGTCATTCTGACGGGGGTTTTTGCTTGACCCCTACTCTGTATATTGATGAGACAAATATTACAATGGAGAGGGACACAAAACCAAAAATCTCATAGAACTACTAGCTCCAAAAAAACATAATATTGGACTAATCAATAAAGAAAATCTGCGAGTTTAAAAGTGGAAAGCTATTAAATGAGATCCTCCCGAAGGGAGTTCTAAGTGTTAGGATTCGAAAAATCAGGTGTCACACAGAAGGTAGAAAAGCAAATCCAAAAGAGAAATATACCTGTTTGGCTCAAAGTTCTCATACACTTTATGAGCATAAAACAATAAAAATAAATGGAGGGGCAATCATAGCAGATCATAATTAACAACCAAAAGACCGAACAGAAGAATAAGATACAAGTTTATATATTAAGATGACGAAAGTGGGAAGCATTTTATTGATTGATATTGGTTTGGTCTGTCTATCCATGGAAAGGTTCAGTGCCTTACAATGATATTCTCTTCTCTTAGAAGTGGAGGTGAAGAAGAAGAAGCAGCCCTCCTTTAAGGTTCTTTATCTTAATATTTATAGTTGTGTACCTTACCACCTGGCGTTGGACGGTCGTGGTCATATCAAGGGGACGCCCGCCAATAGTGAACAGACCGTGGTCTCATTGATTAAGCTCAGTGATCTTTGAGTGCTTATCATTAACGAATAATTGCACCATTTGTTAGCCCGAATGTGCTTAAAAGCGAATTACTCTTATTAATTATGATGAATCAGATTTTGACACATACAGTTAGTCCCTCCGCTTATTGAGGTCGAGATTCGATCAAATTCGATGAGATAATTTTACCAAATGTAACTCAATAGATTCGGAATAGGGGATTAGATATCGTTTGGTTGTGACCTAGGAGGGTTGTAGTTGTTCATGCTCCGAAGACGGCCATAACTGTTGATACTTAAAGGGTGGCCATAGCCATTTGCATACCTGAAGGATGGCAGTAACCATTGTATGTTTTTGGGCAATGGCCATAGCCGGTTATACTTAAGAGACGACGGTAGGCATTTATACTTGAGGGATGGCCGTAGCCATTTATATTTAGGAGACGGCCGTAGCCAGTTATATTTAAGAGACGGTTGTAGCCATTTATATTGGAGGGATGGCCGTAGCCATTTATATTTAGGAGACGGTCATAGCCAGTTATATTTCAGGGACGGCCGTAGACATTTATATTTGAGAGATGTCTGTAGCCATTTATATTTGAGGGATAGCCGTTTGATGTTTTCATCTGGAGACATGTATTCCCGCAGGCGACCACTGAGGATATGGTTGTGTTTGACGTGTATTGCAATAGTTCTTGGTGTAAGGAGGCATACAGGGCGTCTTTCCAACATACCCAGGTCGTTAAACCCACTTCGAAGAAGAAGTGTCGATTAACAGTTGCGAAATGATTTTGTGGAACCTGTCATAATGACACCCGTTACTGTGGGTTCGAACCTTTTTACTATTGGTTGTGCAGTTAATAGTGTTGGAAACACGTTCTCAAAGCATTATACTAAAACGTGTGTTCATATGTGTAGGTTTTGATGAATGACAAACGATGCGCAAATTGATATATGACGAAGTTCAAGTACAAGCGCACAATTGATATATAACGAGATTCAAGCACAAGACCAAGTTTTATAGTTTTACTGAGTCGTTCTTAACTGTGATCTTGATCCGACAACTTGACTCATGACATGGCTTCTCTCGTAAAATTATTTTTACAAAATCATGCATATTTAATTTAATGCTAAATGATTTTAAATCATGCATATTTACTTTAGTCAAAATGATTTTTAAACATGCTTCAAAAATCTGGACTAAGATAATCGATTATGTACTTATGATAATCGATTATGTTAAGCCAAGACTGCATGACAATCGATTGTGAACTAATGACAATCGATTGTGTTAAGGCAGTGAGCATCAGGTTTTTCAAACCTGCATGACAATCGATTGTGAACCTTATGACGATCGATTGTGATGAGGCAGTGTCCATCAAAGTTTTTCAACGATCAAAATAATCGATTGTGAAGTTAATGACAATCGATTGTGAAGAGACAGTGTCCATCAGATTTTTTCAAAGTCACAAAATAATCGATTGTGAACATATGACAATCGATTGTGTTGAGGCAGTGTCTTCCAGACTTTTTCAAAGTTATTAAATAATCGATTGTGAGTATATAACAATCGATTGTCACGAGGCAGTGTCTAAATTGATTTTTCAAGACTGATATATAATCGATTGTTAGCTTAGTATAATTGATTGTATAACTAACCGTTGCCAAAATATTTTCAAATACCGTCAGGTAATCGATTGTTGATATTGTACAATCGATAATGAAATTATAATCTGGAAAAGATTTTTTGAACGTTGCTGAATAATCGATTATTGATTTTGTATAATCGATTGTTTTACGTAAAATCTGGAAATGATTTTTTGAACGTTGCCAATAATCGATTGTTGATCTTAGATAATCGATTGTGAAGCGTAAAATCTGGGATTGATTTTTGGAACGATTGGCAAACAATCGATTGTGGATTCTTGACAATCGATTGTCACAGAGTAAAATCAGCAGTTCTTAATTGGCAATAGGCAACGGTAATGCCAAGTTTTTCAACTATAAATACTGCTTAAATTCAGTCTTTTGAGTACACAATAACACACAACAACTGATCATTCAATTGCTAAAGCTTGCATACTCTATTGCTAAATTCCGCAAGTTTACGCTAATTTTTATTATAACGCTATTTACCCCCCCTCTAGCGTTAAGCGTATTTTCTAACAATTGGTATCAGAGCCCAACTCTCTGAAGACTTAACCGTTTGAGAGAAACAATCCATGGCTTCTACTCGTGATTCTTTTGCAGGAATAGGTGAAGGACAATGCTCCACCCGACCACCACTATTCGACGGTACAAACTATACGTACTGGAAGGAAAGGATGAGAATATTTGTTCAATCAAATAGTTTTCATCTTTGGAAGGTTATAATGAAGGGAGAACAAATTCCAACCAAAAAGGTTGAAAATAAAGATGTTCCAAAGTCCGAAGATGAATACGATGCGGATGATATCCGAAAGGTGCAAAACAATGCTAAAGCCATTAATTTATTATATTGTGCTGTAAATGCTGATGATTACATGAAAATATCATGTTGCACAACGGCGAAGCAAATGTGGGACAAGCTGGAATTACGTACGAAGGTACGGACCAGGTAAGGGAAGCCAAAATTGATTTCCTAACCCATGCTTATGAATTATTTCACATGAAGGAAGGTGAAAAGGTAGATGAAATGTTTGAACGATTTTCAATAATCATAAATGACCTACATGCTCTCAAGATAACTTTCACGGATAGGGAACTTGTCCGAAAAATCCTTAGAAGTCTCACTCCGGCATGGCGATCAAAGGCCGACGCGATTCAAGAGTCCATTGGCGTCTCAAATGTTACCATCGACGCATTAAGAGGTAATCTTAAGACTTATGAATCTACTATACTTAACCCTCTTGTTGATGATCAAAGGAGGCAAAGAATCGCTCAAAAGGCAAGCACAAGCCAACCGCAAGTTGATGAGGACGGAGACAACGAGTTTGGACTTGTTATCAAAATATTTCATAAGTTCATGCGAAAAGAGTATGAACGAAAGGGCAAAAAGCAAGGAGAACAAATAAAGTGCTATGAATGCGGAGAAACCGGGCACATCAAATCAAATTACCCAAACATAAAAAAGGAAAAGAAACCTTTCAAAAAGCAACGCGCATATATATCTTGGGGAGGAGACTCCGGAGATGAGTCAAGCGAAGGAGAAGAAGAGGAAAGCGCAAACCATTGTCTTATGGCACAAGAAGACAAGCAAGATGAGGTATGTCAAATCTCTTCTAAAAATGTCTTTTCCCTTGAAGAAATGCAAAATGCTTTTGATAAGTTATATAGTGAATTTATTAAAGCTTCAAAAACTGTTAAGTGCATAAAGGAAAATGCTTCTTCAAAAGAAAAAGATTTTTAAAAACAACTCTCATTAAAAGAAAAGGATTTGGAAAAATTGGTTTTAGAAAATGAGAAGTTGAAAGAGGAAAACAAGTTTTTCGGAAAAAGAAGCGCCGACAAGCCCGAAAGCTCTATTAGAAATTGTACTTCTTGCATGCATCTCAAAAATGAAGTAGAAAGGCTTAAGGGCACATTAGATAAGTTTAATTCTTCTCACAAAAATTTGAATGAGGTCCTTGTTAGTTTGAAGTCAACCAAGCATGGCATAGGTTTTAAGAATGAGCCTAAAGAAAAGGTTGAAGCCAACCCCAACCCCCTAAGGATCAACCTAGGATTAATAAAACAAATGCTCATCCTAGAAATAACAACCCTAGAACCAATATGCATGCTAGACCAAATGTTGAACACTTTAGAAGACCTAGAAATGACTTACCACCTAGAAATAACTACTCTAGAAATGATGCATATTCTAGGCCACACACTAGAAGGAAGTTTGAACCTTTTAGAACACCTAGAAATTGCCCTCAACCTAGAAACAATTATTCTAGAAATGTTACTCATAATAGTAGGAATGACTTTCATGAAATGCGCAATAGCCACAGTGTCGAAAATAGAGTGAACAATTTTCATCCGTCTAATTACTATGAACCTAGAAGGATGCATAATCCCAACGTGACTTGTCATTATTGTAGACGAATTGGTCATATTGCTCCTGCATGTTTTACACGATATAGACATATCACTCAATCGCATCATTATGATATGCCTAACCCTCAAGGACCCAAAATGGCATGGGTACCTAAAACGCATTAATTTGTTTTGTAGGTGTGTTTGAAGGGATCAAGTGTACAATGGTACCTTGATAGTGGATGCTCCAAGCACATGACGGGAGACGAATCCAAATTCCTTCAACTAGAACACAAAGAAGGAGGAAGTGTTATTTTTGGTGACAACAATAAAGGAAAGATTATCGGCATCGGATCAGTCGGTAAGGATGAAAATTCTTCTATTAAGCATATATTACTTGTTAAAGGTTTAAAGCATAATCTCTTGAGCATAAGTCAATTATGTGACAAGGGAAATCTTGCCTTATTTGATTCGGATGAATGCTTAGTATTTAGACGTAGTGATTTCAAAATTATCCTTCGTGGTTTTAGAGTGGATAATATTTATATGGTTGATCTTGCTAATTCCTCACCCGAATATGTGGATTTCCTTATGAGCAAAGAGGATGATACTTGGCTATGGCATCGTAGAGTGGCACATATAAACATGCATCTTTTGAACAAATTGATTTCACAAAACTTAGTTATTGGTCTTCCCAATTTGAAATTTGAAAATGACTCTATTTGTGATTCTTGTCAAAAAAGGAAGCAAACAAAAGCATCTTTCAAATCGAAAAACATTGTTTCAACTATTAGACCATTGCAATTGCTTCACATGGATTTATTTGGACCATCTCGCATTGAAAGTCTAGGAAGAAATCGTTATGCTTTTGTGATTGTTGATGATTATTCTAGATTCACTTGGACTTTATTTCTTGCCCATAAAAGTGATACTTTTCAGAATTTTAAATATTTCCTTAAACGTGTTCAAAACGAAAAGGAAACAACCGTCACTTCAATTAGAAGTGATCATGGGGGAGAGTTTGATCAAAATCTCTTTGCGGACTTTTGTGACGAACTCGGTATCGAGCATACCTTTTCCGCTCCACGAACACCACAACAAAATGGGGTGGTGGAAAGGAAAAATAGGTGTCTCGAAGAGATGGCTTGAACCATGCTCGAAGAGGCTAAGATTCCCAAATATTTTTGGGCGGATGCCGTGAGTACCGCATGCTACATCTTAAATAGAGTAGTCATAAGACCAATACTCATGAAGACCCCTTATGAACTCTACAAGGGAAGGAAACCAAATATCTCCCATTTTAGAGTATTCGGTTGTAAAGTTTTTATTCATATCAATGGAAAAGATCAATTGGGAAAATTTGATGCTAAGTCCGATGAGGGAATTTTCATTGGTTATTCTTCACGTAGCAAAGCATATAGAGTTTTTAATAAAAGAACTGAAACTGTGGAGGAATCCCCTCATGTTGTGTTTTCCGAAAATAATGCTCGCTTGGTGAGAAAGGATTCCGGTTTTGATCTTGTAGGTATTTTAGATAGCTTGAAAGACAAAATACAAGAGGAAACACCTAAGGAAACTCAAGACGAATTATTGAAACAACCAACGGAGGAAGCGCCACAATTGGAGAAAGAAACTAAAATGCCTAACGAATGGAGGACAATCAAAGATCACCCTCTCGAACAGGTAATTTGCAACGTCGGAGAAAAGGTAAGTACCCGAAACTTCCTTAAGAACACCTTAGGACATACTGCTTTTGTTTCTCAAATTGAACCAACAACCATCTCCGAAGCAATTGGGGATGAATTTTGGACCTTGGCAATGCAAAAGGAGCTTAACCAATTCAAACGGAATGACGTTTGGGATTTGGTGCCAAGACCCGAAAATCATACCATAATTGGTACGAAATGGGTTTTTCGAAACAAGCTAGATGAAAATGGTGTAATCACTAGAAACAAAGCTAGGTTTGTACCAAAAGGCTATAATCAAGGTAAGGGTATTGACTATGAAGAAACATATGCTCCCGAAGCTAGATTAGAAGCTATTCGTCTATTGCTCGCATTTGCCTCTTCTATGAATTTCAATTTATATCAAATGGATGTGAAAAGTGCTTTTCTAAATGGTGTTATTCAAGAAGAAGTTTATGTTGAACAACCCCCCGGTTTTGAAGATTTTAAATCTCCCAATCATGTTTTCAAACTCAAAAAGGCTCTTTATGGTTTAAAACAAGCTCCCCGAGCTTGGTATCAAAAATTGAGTAAATTTCTATTGGAAAATGATTTCATTAGGGGGAAAGTTGACACCACCCTGTTTGTTAAGCATAAAAACAATGATATTTTATTAGTTCAAATATATGTGGATGATATTATATTTGGTGCTACTAACAATGTCTTATGCAAGGAATTTTCCGATTTAATGACAAGCGAATTTGAGATGTCTATGATGGGTGATTTAACATTCTTTTTGGGATTACAAGTAAAGCAAATGAAAGAAGGTACGTTCATTTGCCAAGCCAAATATTGCAAAGAATTGCTGAAACGATTTGAAATGACCAATGCAAAAGCAATGGCGACTCCCATGAGCACATCCGATCATCTAGACAAAGATGAGAAAGGTAAGGAAGTTGACACTAAGAAGTATCGAGGTATGATTGGCTCTCTTCTTTATCTTACTGCTAGTCGTCCGGAAATCATGTTTAGCGTGTGCTTATGCGCCCGTTATCAATCGTGTCCGAAGGAGTCTCACCTTACTGCGGTAAAACAGATTTTGAAGTACCTTGTTGGTACTACAAATGTGGGTCTATGGTACCCCAAAGGCTCTTCATGCCAACTCGTTGGCTGTTCCGACTCCGATTTTGCTGGATGCAAATTGGACCGCAAGAGCACTAGTGGCACTTGTCACTTGCTCGGTAGCTCTCTCGTTTCTTGGTTTAGCAAGAAACAAGTAAGTGTTGCGTTGTCCACAACCGAGCCTGAATATGTAGCCGCGGGGAGTTGTTGCACTCAAATCCTATGGATGAAACAACAACTCTTGGACTATGGCCTAAGTCTTGATCATATCCCTCTTAGATGTGATAATACTAGTGCCATATGCTTGACGAAGAACCCCGTTCTTCATTCGCGAACAAAACACATTGAAATTAGACATCATTTTATAAGAGATCACGTTCTCAAGGGCGATGTCAAAATCGAATTTGTTGAAACCAAAGATCAATTGGCCGACATCTTGACAAAGCCCTTAGAGAAAGAGTCCTTCTCCCGAATTCGTAGTGAACTCGGGATTCTTGACTCCTTGATCTAAGTCATGCATTGCATTTTTTTACATGATTTCTAACTTGAGCGTCGGAGACGTCTAACGAATTTTTGCAGGTATCGCCCTAAAGGTAGGGGGAATAATAAAGCATGACGCGCAATAATCGAGTCTTCTTCAGAAAAATCGGTTTCTGTCGTCTAATAATCGATTATCTCGTATCAATAATCAATTGTGCTGCTATTATTTGAGTTATTGTACTTTCTTTAAGAAATCACGCTTTATTTTCAATAAATAAACAAGTTTTTTTAATCCTTGCCATCTTATTACATTTTTTTGCTAATGGCAAAAGGGGGAAGATAACGGGTATGCAGCGTATGCACTCTCAATACTTATCGGCATAAATTGAGGGGGAATTCATATATTAAGGGGGAACAAATTGCATATCCATATACTTGTTGCATATCTTTTCTTGTCTAGAATCGTCATTATGAATTGCTTAATATGCATATCCCGCTTAAAGTTTGCCATTATCAAAAAGGGGGAAATTGTTGGAAACACGTTCTCAAAGCATTATACTAAAACGTGTGTTCATATGTGTAGGTTTTGATGAATGACAAACGATGCGCAAATTGATATATGACGAAGTTCAAGTACAAGCGCACAATTGATATATAACGAGATTCAAGCACAAGACCAAGTTTTATAGTTTTACATGAGTCGTTCTTAACTGTGATCTTGATCCGACAACTTGACTCATGACATGGCTTCTCTCGTAAAATTATTTTTACAAAATCATGCATATTTAATTTAATGCTAAATGATTTTAAATAATGCATATTTACTTTAGTCAAAATGATTATTAAACATGCCTCAAAAACCTGGACTAAGATAATCGATTATGTACTTATGATAATCGATTATGTTAAGCCAAGACTGCATGACAATCGATTGTGAACTAATGACAATCGATTGTGGTAAGGCAGTGAGCATCAGGTTTTTCAAACCTGCATGACAATCGATTGTGAACCTTATGACAATCGATTGTGATGAGGCAGTGTCCATCAAAGTTTTTCAACGATCAAAATAATCGATTGTGAAGTTAATGACAATCGATTGTGAAGAGACAGTGTCCATCAGATTTTTTCAAAGTCACAAAATAATCGATTGTGAACATATGACAATCGATTGTGTTGAGGCAGTGTCTTCCAGACTTTTTTAAAGTTATTAAATAATCGATTGTGAGTATATAACAATCGATTGTCACGAGGCAGTGTCTAAATTGATTTTTCAAGACTGATATATAATCGATTGTTAGCTTAGTATAATCGATTGTATAACTAACCGTTGCCAAAATATTTTCAAATACCGTCAGGTAATCGATTGTTTATTTTGTACAATCGATTGTTGAAATTAAAATCCGGAAAAGATTTTTTGAACGTTGCTGAAAAATCGATTATTGATTTTGTATTATCGATTGTTTTACATAAAATCTGGAAATGAGTTTTTGAACGTTGCCAATAATCGATTGTTGATCTTAGATAATCGATTGTGAAGCGTAAAATCTGGGATTGATTTTTGGAACGATTGGCAAACAATCGATTGTGGATTCTTGACAATCGATTGTCACAGAGTAAAATCAGCAGTTCTTAATTGGCAATTAGGCAACGGTAATGCCAAGTTTTTCAACTATAAATACTGCTTAAATTCAGTCTTTTGAGTACACAATAACACACAACAACTGATCATTCAATTGCTAAAGTTTGCATACTCTATTGCTTATTATTTTATATTCATTACATAAGTTTTTGAGAGCCAAAATATTGTTCAAAGTTGTTGTGATCTTGAGCGTATTCTTTTACTCATCTCTACTCATTAAGGAGTGTCTTGTTTGAGTGCTTAGTGTATTGTACACTTAAAGAGAAATGTTATTCTCTTGTTGTAAGAAGGAACTTGTGTTTCCTTGGTTGAAGTCTTGGTGTGTTGTATCTCCGAGCAAAGGTGTTGAGGCTTGTGTCCTCAAGTTGCAAAGGTTTGTTAAGCACCCGGAAGCTTGACAAGTTAGTGGAAATCTCGAGAGAGTCTCTCGGGGACTGAACTAGCCACGGGTTGTGGTGAACCAGAATACTTCGGTGTGTTCTTTCTTATTTATCGCACTTATTTATTTCCTGCAAATTTTAAATTCTGCAAGTTTACGTTAATTTTTATTATAACGCTATTCACCCCCCCACCCCCTCTAGTGTTAAGCGTATTATCTAACAAATAGTAGCTTTTGGTATTCGGGAAAACCACTTTTGTAGTATAAATAATGAGTTATGTTATCTGTTTTTCACTTTTCAACATCTGTCTAAGAAAGATTTCTGAAGAAGCAACTTTTCTCACTCTTTTTCATCGTTAATTTGTGTTTTTCTTTGCCTTCTTTCACTCAATCTCCATTTTTACTCCTTTTTAGTGAATCTCGTTCATTCATCATCCAGTAATCAGTAAATGGCAAGTGGTTCCCACATAGAGCTTTCTCCGGCGACTCTTCCGGCGGTCGATGGGCCTTCTGCGGTGGCGAGGGCCACCGAAAGGCGGAGATCGATGGGGTCCCATCGGTAGTTTATATTCTTTTGTGCCCAAAGGTCCAGCAACTGACTTCACCACCGATTAGGGGAGGATCAAGTCAATGAGGCCCCACTAATGGGAGAGGTGGGCCTCGCATAGTCAAGGGAGCAATGAGGTATTCCTTGTTCTGTCGTCATCTCCCTTGCCAAGAGCGAGGAAAGGGTTCACATATACTGCCCCGAATATTACATTTTCTACGCTTACCCTTTCAGATTAGGGTACAAGCTTTCCCTTCCCCGTGTTGGTAGCGTATGTTTGCCTTTATTATGAAGTGTGCCCTAGGCAACCCGTCCCTTCCTTCTATAAGCTCTTTGCCATGCTCGCCATGTATGTAAAATTGGCTCGATGGGAAATAACACTGCGACACGTGTTGACTTTGTACGCCCCTCAGAGGGTCCGCGTACTATGATTCGAATGGTCCCCCGTGGGGTCGGGAGTTTGACTACAAAGCTGGACAACACGGTCGACTCTCATTCTTATGAGAACTTTTTCAACATCATGACTGAGCATTTGGTAGGGATCGCCAAGGAGTTCCCAGAGACTTGGAACCATATACGTGAGTTTTCTATTTGTCGGGTTTTGTCTTCCATTCTTTCTTGTTCTTTGTTCTAATAGGTGTTGAATTTATCTTGTGTTTGTTGCATAGAGGGAACCATGACTCCTCTGTCTGGCATTAGTGAATAGGTCGAGGCCGTACTCCCTCAGACAGTGGGGATTCGCACAAGCCAGTCCTTCTGGGAAAGGCACGGCCATAGGCTTGCTGCAGGTGAGTGTTTGAGTTATTTTATCGTTCTTGTTCGGTTGTGTTGAGTTTCTTTCCTTTTATTTATTTTCATTTGCTGATCAGGGGCGGTGCCCTGTGTGAGGGCTCCTCGGCTTGCTTTCCGCAGGCCGGGCGCGACTGCTCAGCTGGCTATGGCATCGACACCACGCCCAATCTTAGGGGCGACTTCAGTTGAGTCATCGGTGAAGGAGGAGAGACCATTTGTTAGGCGAAAGGTCGCCTTCATGACTACTGCGAAGGTGGTAAATTTGGACTCTCCGTTGTCGGGTATGGAGGGGAATGAGGCGTATGTGCCTGCTCTTGAGGTCGAAAACACAATAGGGGTTGCCCCAGTCAGCTCGGGCCGTAATGAAACTGTCGCTTTGGCGGCTCAATCAACAGTCCCAGCTGTTGAGAGCAAAGTTGGTTCCTCAGCAGCTGCTTTGGTCAGGGAAGCAAGTGCCAACACGTTGGTGGGGGAGGGGGAGCCTCGACCTCTCGGTCGGTTGAGGAAGGAAGGGACGTCGCGGGAGGGGGGTTTGACTTCGAATCCGACTTGGAATCTGATGACGTTTGCATGCTCCGGGAAGGATTCACCAACGCGAAGACGCATGCATAGGGGCCGTTTAGTTAGGCTGTGATTCCCACCTAGCAGAACCTGCTGCTTTAGGAGGACAATTTGGTGCTGATGTTTGTGACCTTGTGCTAAGAGGAGGAGAGTAGGTTGCTGAAGGAAGTCTCAAATGTCAGATTGATGACTGAGGTGGCCGTGATAGGTTTTTGGGTATGTATGGTGATCTTATTTCGTTTCTTTTCTTGCCTTGGTTTACTTCCTAGATTAACCACTGCTTTCGTCTTGCAGACCTTTCTTTTGGAGGTAGAGAGCATGTACGGGGCCAACGTTCGCTCGGGACTCTTCTTGCGGGCGCTGGAAAAGTATCGCCGCTACCAGTGTAGGTTTCGCGTGATGCGCGAGCGCCTGAGGAATGACCCCTGCAGCTAGGAGTTGGTTGAGGAATTGGCGAGGCGGGAGCTTTTAGTGCAGCAGGCTCAAAATAGGGTGAACGCTCTCGAGGAGAAACTTCGTCTTAGGGATGAGGAGGTGGAGGCCGAGAGGAGCGCTGCAGCTGAGAAGGAGCCCCAAAGTCAAGAGGCTTTGGTAGACGCCTCTGAGGCCTTGATTATGCAGGTGATCAAGTTGGAAAAGGAGCTTAGTATTTCGAGGCAGCAAGCAAGGGATGCTTCGACGTAGGCTGTGGTGTTGGAGGCGGCGGTATGCATTCGCGAGAGGGAACGAGATCTGGAGAGATCTGTTGCATCTTTTAGATTGGCGGGGCTAGAGGAATGCATTGACGTTTACAAACGGGATGCCCAAGTTGCATCAGATCGGATCGCGGCCTTGGAGGCCGAGAATCAGCGTCTGAGAGACCAGGCTGCCTCTTACGGCCCCGCTCGTGATCTTTGGTCTTTTGCTGAGGTCCATCTTGACGTGTACATGAAACTACGGGAGGTAGTTGTTGTGCCTGAGGCTGTTTATGAGGGGGGGCCCAAAAGGCTCGTGATTCTCGTTTGGCTGTGGCTTGGACCTGGCCACTACTTGGGCTGATGGTGGCCCTGAGAACGCTGATGATGGCGCATGTGGCGCTGAGTAAAAGGGATTTTTATAGAGTTAGTTTTTATTCTGTTTTGTTTTTTTTGTTGTCGTTTGGCTTTTTTCTTTGTTCGCTGGTTTGGTTGTACGTAAGCGGGGCTGGCCCATTGTAAATGTAGTTGTAGATGCATATATGCAATTTTATGTCCTTTTCTTTGTTTCCAAGTTTTCTTTTGCACTCATTGAAGGGGGTTTCGCCTTTAGAGTTTTCAAGGGGGGCGTGTTGATCTCCCTACGCCTTTAGTCGTGATAACGTCAGTGGCTTTGGCCATGATGACGTTGATGGTCTTGGTCAGTTGGGTGATTTTGACTGTTGTCGGGTCGTTTGCTCGCTCTAGTCAAAAACTAGGTGGGCTGCTAGCATCGATGGCCTTAGTTGTGATTGGCTGCTTTTCGCTTATCATTTTCCTTTTCTCGGTATGAGTAAGTTGTAGCCATTATTTTGTGAGGGTCGCGTATAGCCTTAGTCCCAGTTCGGGCGTGGTCGAATTGTTGGCCGTGGCCTTGTAATTCGACTAGGAACGAACTTATCGCGGCCTGAATCTTAATTTGAGTTAGGCGTGCTTAGTTGATTGGTATGGGCGCTTAACTTGTCCCTTCACTCGTAGAGGAATAGGCCTTGCAGTTTCCAATGTTGAGGGCGCTTGGCCTGAGTCTCGGTTTATTCTATAGTTGTATTTTGTGTGAGGTCGTGTGGCTTGAGTTGTTGTTCAACCGTAGTTTAACCTTTGCGATTTTTGTTGTCGAAGGCACGTAGCCTAACTCCCATTTCAACTCATGGTTGAACTTTTAGGGCGAGGGCACGTAGCGTGAGCTGTTGTTCAACTGCGGTTGAACCTTTGCAATTTTTTGATGTTGAAGGCACATAGCCTGATTCACGGTTCAACTCATAGTTTATCTTCTGGTCGAGGGTGCATAGCCTGAGCTGCTGTTTAGCCCTGTTGAACCTTTGCAATTTTTGTTGTCAAAGGCACATAGCCTGAGTCCCAGCTCAACTCATAGTTGAATTTCTGGGCGAGGGCACGTAGCCTGAGCTGCTGTTCAGCCATAGTTGAACCTTTGCAATTTTTGATGTCGAAGGCAGATAGCACGAGTCCCAGTTCGACTCATAGTTAGCCTGAGCTACTGTTCAACCGTAGTTGAAACTTTGCAATTTTCGTTGTCGAAGGCACATAGCTTAGTCCCAGTTCAACTCATAGTTAAAATTTTAGGGCGAGGGCACGTAGCCTGAGCTGTTGTTCAACTGTGGTTGAACCTTTGTAATTTTTTGATGTCGAAGGCACATAGCCTGAGTCCCAGTTCAACTCATAGTTGAACTTTTAGGGCGAGGGCACGTAGCCTGAGCTATTGTTCAACCGTGGTTGAACCTTTGTTATTTTTTAATGTCGAAGGCACATAGCCTGAGTCCCAGTTCAACTCATAGTTGAACTTTTAGGGCGAGGGCACGTAGCCTGAGCTTTTGTTCAACCGTGGTTGAACCTTTACAATTTTTTGATGTTGAAGGCACATAGTCTGAGTCCCGATTCAACTCATAGTTGAACTTCTGGGCGAGGGCTTGTAGCCTGAGTTGTTGTTCAACCGTAGTTGAACCTTTGCAATTTTTGTTATTGAAGGCACATGGCCTGAGTCCCAGTTCAACTCATCGTTAAATTCTTCCTTTTCACCTGACTTGTTTTCTTGGGGGGAGGGGGGGTTAGGTTTTCATTTGAGATTTTGTATGATTTGTACGTAGTCTTCTTGACTAGTTTGTAGAGCCATTCTGTTATGGATCTTGGTTGCGTGCCACTCTCCGGCAGGGTCTCGTATCGAGGTGATGGGGGTCTCTCGCCCATGTTCTCCCCGTAGGGAGGGGGTATCTACTTTCTCTTATTCTTCTTTATTTTTCTCGAGAACGGGGGGAGTCGGAGCTTTGGACTCTTGCTGGAGCTTTCGAGCTCCGTTTGCCCGTTGTGCTACTTTGGCTCATTCGAGCTGGGTTGCTTCCCCCTTTGGGTGTCTTCTTTTCTTTTTGGTCTGAGAATGAACTGCGTGATTCTGCTATGAAATCTCCATAGACGGTGCCAAATTGTTTGGCTCAAAGTTCTTATACACTTTATGAGCATTAAACAATAAAAATAAATAGAGGACCAGTCATAGCAGATCGTAATTAGCAACCAAAAGACCGAACAGAAGAATAAGATACAAGTTTATATATTAAGATGAAGAAGGTTGGGAAGAATTTTATTGATTGATATTGGTTTGGTCTGCCTCTCCATAGAGAGATTCAGAGCCTTACAAAGATATTCTCTTCTCTTAGAAGTGGAGGTGAAGAACAAGAAGAAGCAGCCCCCCCCCCCCCTTAGAGTTCTTTCTCTTAATATTTATAGTTGTGTACCTTGCCAGCTGGCGTTGGACGGCTGTGGTCATGTCAGGGGGACGCCCGCTAATAGTGAACAGACCGTGGTCTCGTTGATTAAGGTCAGTGATCTTTGAGTTCTTATCATTAACGAATAATTGTACCATTTGTTAGCCTGAATGTTCTTACGAGCGAATTACTCTTATTAATTATGATGAATCATGTTTTGACCCATACAATACCAAAAGAGACACATACATTTAACGTGATTCAACCAACCGAGCTACGTCTACCAGTAGAGATGAGGAATCCACTATTAAAAAGAGAGTATGAAATATTAAGAGAACAACCTCGCGAAGAGAAAAAGACAAACGATAAACTAATCACTTGTCCCGTTAAGTTCTCCCCCTAAATACAACTCTCAAACCTCATATGTCTACATTGTGGATGCTACTGAATAAGAAGAAAGCATCCCGAATTTATAGAAGTCCAAATAATTTTCTACAAGAAAAAAGGTTAGCCAAATATGGAAGACTTATATTTTCCATCTAGGAAACAAAAAACCCTATTATGGTAAATATGTTGTCCTTTCCTTCATGAGATAGGAAAACCAAATATGGTAAGAAAATCAGAATAACACCTAACAATTCTCTCCGTTGGCCTGAATTTTCTGACAAAATAAACCTGATCAACCTTCTTGACATAGCCTTCAACATGTTGCATCTCCAAATCTCCACAATAAAGTTTATCTCAATATGCGTATAACACCGGTCAAATTTCTCAGACAAATTCACAATTATCGTCACATATGTTGCAGCTAGAATTGAATCCACTAAGATGAACCTGTCTTGAACCCCGTTTTGATACAACTTGTTAGGATCGAAAAATTCAGGTGTCATGCATAAGCTAACAAAGCAAACCTTGAAAGAGGATGAATCATATAAGAAAAGAGAAATATACCAAAGGAGACACACACATTTAACATGGTTCGGCCAATCGACCTATGTCCACAGGCGGAGATGAGCAATCTACTATATAAAAAGAGAGTTCAAAATATTGAGAGAACAACTTCACAAAGAGGCAAACACAAGTGACACACTAACATTTGTGCGTAAAGTTCTCCCCCTAAACACGACTCTCAAACCCTATATGGCTACATTGTGGATGTTACTGAATGAGAAAGAAAGAATTTATAGAAGTTCAAACTTTTTCCTATAAGGACAAGCCAAATATAGAAGATTTATATTTTTTATTTAAGGAAAAAAACACCTTATTATGGTAATAAGTTGTCCATTCCTTCATTAAATAGGAAAAACTGATAAGAAAATCAGGACATGGTCCTACCTGCTATCGGTCCAAATTGGTCAGAAAAGATTTGGGCGGGGAGAGGGAGGGGCAATTGCGCTGCCGTACAATTTGAGTAGAAAAACCAAAATTAGGATAAAACTCCGGCCGTTACGAAAAAATGTGATCTTGGATTAAATGTAAAATGCTGAAACGCTCAAAAAAGGATTAACATATGCTTGTGAAAATTACACGAGTTAATACAGCACTCTTTTTTTTATATCATGGGGCGAGAAATTTAAATAAGCTTCTAACAAGTGAGTACTATAGCAATTCCAATGAGATTCAACATTCAAGCCTCCCCTCCAAGTAAATGCAACATTCAACATGAATTTACTTGTTAAAAATGAAATTGATTAACTCATGTTTCCTTAATTTGAAAAGATGTTATCACCAAAATAAATTGAATAAATTAAACTAAGCCAAAATCCCAGTCAGTTATGGCCACGGACTTATACAAAGGAGCATGGCCAGCCTGCTTCCGTGTCCACAACAATATTTTTATCATTTACAATTTTTCTTCCACTGGTTCAAGTCGGTGGAAGCTGTCATTAAAATTTATATTATGATAGGTTGTCTTTTCGAGTTGCAGCCCTTCTCCGGATTATGCGTAAAAAAGAGATGCGTGACGGCCTTCCTAATGCCGCGCTTCTGTAAATTTATCTTATCCACCATTGACAGCGATCTCTCGATCTCCCTGACAAGAAATCAAAATGGATAACTTCTTGATGATGATTAAGCTCATAAAAGAATGCATTTGGCTTTAGATGATTTCTGCATAATGGGCAAGTCATATTACGTCCACAATTCATCCACCTATCCAAACAAACCCTATGGAAAAGATGATCACATCTCAACTCTCTAACTTCTTCTCCTTCTTCAATCTTGCACAAACATATAGCACATTCCACTGAATCCAAATTAGACCCCGAATCGTGCTCGAAACGCCTTATTCTAAGCTCATTATTATGATCATGAGGTGTTGTAGCTCCATCTTCAGAAATGGCAGTGAAGTTGTAATTACAGGAATGAGAAAAAGATTGAAATAGGACGACATTCCAAGCCCATTTCAAATTTGTAACAATAAAGTCTATATATTTTAGTAATTTTGATTGAGGAAACATTTGAAATGCTTTATTAAAGATGTAGCTGAAGATAATACATAGAAAAAAGAAGGAGATGGCTAATGTTGATGGACTCATTTTCTTCTCTTTTTTTAAGTGATTGTTGAAATCTTGAGAGATAATAATATGCACACTTACTTAGGTTTATATAGTTTGCTAAAGGCAGTGCCTGAAGAGCTGAGTTGATGTTAAAATAATATATGTAATTATTTGCATTAAAAATGTTGTACACAAAGTTTGAATATAGGGCAACTGATTCTGACTTACACTAAGGAAAATGCATGCGTGGCGCCGTCTTTGTTGTCAAGAATTAATAGTTTCAACCTTGTACTACACTGGCTTTTATTAAATATTTGCTTCATAGTTTTCCTGTTTATAATGTAATTTCTGACCAAATACATAAAGTAAAATGTCACAAAGAAGGAACGTAATTAATTATACATATCTTATTTATAGTTTCTGGAAATGGAGATGAAAGAAGCAGCTAGCCTGCAAAGTTCAGTAAAAAATAATTTGACTATTATAATAATTTTTATTTTATGAAAGCCTTAATTAAGTAGATTTGATCTTCATTTACAGGATGGGCAGTATAACGATTTCAGATAAAGGAGAAAGAAACAATAGAAATCGAACAAGTTTAAATTCCATGAATTGTCAGTATAAAAAGATATTTATTCAACCAACTCAACACAATTAATAGTAACTGTATATATGATTGATAACTTAGAAAAAGTGGCAAGTAATCGATTTAAACCTTAGTATAGCGTTAAAAATGTTTTATAAAACGAGTGTATATAAACTTTAATGTAAAAGGAAAAAGAAATAAGAAGGAAGGCAGGAATAAATGACGAGAAAATGGAGACAGAATAGTAGTCTGACTAAGACAAGTCGAACTCCATGTATGTTGTATCTCCGGGCCATAGCATTTTGGCGGGCAAACTATTTAACATAATCGCTCCCAAAAATAATAATTGGTAATATATATTTATATATATAATTTTATATATACTCCCTCCATTTCATATTGTTTTAGGTTTTTTTCTTTTTGTATTGTTCCAAAATAATTGACATATTGGAAATAATTCAACTTTAAAACTTTTTATTTTTCCTTTTTGTTGTTAGTGACAAATTTTTATAGCGACACAAATTGTATGACCCTACAAACACTTTACTCCTTAATCTTTTAAGATCACAAATTTTAAAAGTCTTCTTCTTTTATCTTAAACTCCATGTCAAAATAAACTATCTCAAACAATATAAAACAAACTATCTCAAACAATATAAAAAAAAATTTAGTGAATATAATTTATTTTTGACCGACCGGTCAAATGTATAATTTGGTATTCTGTAATGGGTCATAGCATAGACCCAATGCTGTTTATGTGGGCCATAGCATCTGTGGATGGGAGTCACTTTTATCCGAAGGAAAACGGAATATATGGATTGCGGAGTGCCAAGACACTATATTCAACTGTTTCAAGTGGATTAATTGGATCAATTGGAAGACTGAGACAGAATTCACGATCCAACTAATGCTACGTACAAATTGTCTTTCACGCTGTGCCACGTCGAGCTCCAAAAGTATGTGGTAGACTTCGAAATTTTAAGAAATTAAATCAAATCTTAAATTAAAAATATTATAGAACTCTTGAAATTAAGGGTGTGTTTTGTTCCGGGTTCGATCCTAAACGGGCTTTACGGGCCGGGCTTTGTGGGCATGGGCTTTGTCGGTCCCGGGCCTGACGGTCTCCGGCTTCGTGGGCCTGGCGGGTGAGACTAGCCCCCGACGGGCCTAAGCCCACATTGGTCATGTGTTTAGCGGGCCGGGCCTAGCGGGCCTGACGGACTTTTTTTAAGGCAATATCTTGTATAGTAGTTATTAGTATAGTATAGAATATATTTTATATAGTATACTAGTTATTAATATAGTATATATAATATATATTTCATTGTATATTGTCTTGTAGTAATTAGTATATATTGTATATTATGTATATATTGTATGTAATGTATATATATTCTCTTATATATTTTCATGTAGTATATATATTGTGTATTATGTATATATATTATAACGTATATAGTTATATATTTTCTTGTAGTATATATTGTATCTCTTATGTATAATGTATATATATTCTCTTATATATATTGTATCTTATGTATATATGTTATTACTTATATATTTTCTTGTAGTTTAGGTTGTATTTATATATATATATATATATATATATATATATATATATATATATATATATATTGTAGCTTATATATAATTCGAAGTAAAGACAAAGAAATATTGAGAAAAAAGATATTCAAGGGTATGTGTTATAATTTTTTTATTATCCCAAAATGGCATATATTTCTTAGTCTTCCTTCCCCCAATGGAATGAGCACAATAAGGTACTAATACCACCATTAAAAGGAAAAAAAAACTAAAAGAAGATGTGTCAATGTACAAGTTACATCACAATCTACATTGTATCTCTAACAAATCTCATAAATCCGTCAAGGTTGGGAGGAGGTTGTGTTGGTGGTAGTGGAAACGAAGCATGTTCATCACCACTTCCGGGCGAAGCCGAATCCTCCTAAAGTTCCGCTATCATTTCTTCATAAGCTTCATCTATCACCGGTTGTGATTCTGCAATTCCAAAGTTTCTTCCTTACGCGCGGATCCAATCTCTAAAAAGTACCAATTTTTCCAAGTTATCCCTCATCGCCGCTCTATGATCACCTATTTGTAGTCTTGCTTGACTGAAAGCTCTCTCCGATGCAACAGTTGAAGCTTGAATTGATAAAATATCCCGAGCCCTCCTTGCAAGAATCGGAAAATGTTTTTCCCTTGACTTCCATCATTCCAAAAGATCGAAAGAACCGTCTAGATTATCCTTTTCAAGTCCCTGAGACAAGTAAACTTGAAGCTCATTTAGATGTGAAGTTTTATCATAATTATCACCTTGAGAACCCCGGGACTCCGTCCAAGATTTAAGAGTTGTTAAACCCGCAGCTCTTTAAGACGATTGTGAGCTAGACGAAGTAGGGGTTGGAATATTTGGCCTAGCATGCTCTAAGGCAACTTGATAAGCATTTAAATTGTTTGAGAATTAATTTTAATTGATGCTTTTACATCTGCAAGTGTAGCAACTTTCTCGTTTGAAATATCTAAAGCCTTATAAATGTTTGAATACCAAAAATGAGGACCTCCCAATTTCATTGTAGGATTTAACATTGCAGCAACACCAAAAATAGGAGGGATGGGGAAAAAATATTTTTTAAATGTTTATTTCATTTCATTTATAGCAAGTTCATAAATATCCCCACCCTCGCCAAATTCAACAAACAAATCAGCTAGTGCGGCAATATAAACTAAACAGTTTGAAATAGTAGGATAAAATTGCCCAGAAAATGCATTTGTAGCAACTTGAAAATGTTCTAAAAAATCTAAAAGAATTTTAACATTCGTCCAATCTTAGGTAATAAGCATTTCATCATTATCATCACCACCTACCGAGAATTAAACGTTGCATTAATTGGGTTTCCATATTCATATGCAACTACTAGACTTTCGTACATACAATTCCATCTTGTCGGGCAAGGTTTAGGAACCTTTCTTTCTCAAAGGCCATATTCATCACATTTTTTAAAATATTCTCTAAGTCTAGTTCTACGGTTTGAATAAAAAAGCCAATTAAGAGCAATTCGAACCTTTTCAATTTCTATGTTTAAAATTCGCATACCTGATTTGTCAAGTTATGAACAAGTAATTTCCCATAAGTTTTACACTTAGCCTTATTTAGTTCTCTTACTTGAGTAAAAAAATTCCAAACTAATGATGTTTCTTGACGTTTAGCAGGTTGGCTACTACAATTTGGAGTTTCTACAGGTGTGTGGGTTGGTGCATTACTTGAGTTATGAACATGACTAGTAGGTGTATCATCTAAATCTGGTGCTTGGGTTTCATCATCATTATCATCATCCTCATTTTCCTATAAGATAAGTTCATTAGGATAAAGACCATTCGTAATTTCATCATCTAATATATCACCTACTGTAATATCATGTAGAAATTTACTATCGGTAAATTGAAAACAAGGGTGATCATTATCAAGCATTACGGGAGGCGGAGGAGGACGTCAAGATGGCGACTACTTTCAACTTGCTTATCTTTTGTAGGTCGGGGAGCCGGGGAAGGGTAGTATTATGGCCACTACTTTCACCTGTTTTACCTTTTCCTTTACCGAACATTTTTTTCAAAGAAAATGCCATACTAATTATAATTATGCAAACTAAACTACACAAAAATATATTATTAAAACGTAAGAGTTGAAACGAGTTTACCGGATTGCCGAACAACTTCTTAAAATTGAAAATCGTTGAACACTTGAAAACTTTAATTCAACAACTTCACAATTTTTCACGAATTTTCAATAATAAGTTAAGCAATTGTAGAAGAACGATTGAGAGAGATTGAGAGATATTCATGAATTGGTGAATAAAAATGAAAGAATGAGGGGGTATTTATAGTTGAGATATGGGAAAAAGTATAATTATATAAAGTTTGGGGGCCAAATGCCTATTTTATAAAGTTCCAAACGGCTATATTTGAAATTGAGCCGTTACTGATTTTTTAAAAAAAAAATTTTAAAAAGAGCCGTTGGGACCGTTTATGCCCGCCAGGCCCGGCTCACGGTCCCGGGCCTAGCGGTCCCGGGCTCACGGGCTTTCATTCTTGGACCGGCCCTTCACGGGCCTATAGGTACCACCAGGCCCAGGACCACCAGGCCCGGCCCACCCATGCCAGTTAGGCCCACAAGGACTGCAGGCCCAGTCCGATCTGGTTCAGGCCCGGGCCACAGTGCACCGTTGCTTGAAATCCTAAAATTTTATTAAAGCTTCTTGACGTTTACTCTAACCTAAACCCTAACTCACACACCTAGCTATTACCTATATAAAGGGATACATTCCCTTGAATAGGTATCGCAAAATCCCATAAACTTGTAGGATATGCACAAAAAGATCAAAATATGGTCGGATACTTCTTGACAATCAAATAGTTCAAAAGGTTGGAGATCCAATACATCCCAGAAAGTCTACACCATCCGACATTCAAGAAATACGCAGTTCCAGCAGGTGAGAAGAATCAAATGAGATACAAAATTGTACTCACAATTTATTAATAAAAAATTTTTCTCTTATTTTGTAATTGTGGTTTATTTTTCATATGTTAAAATTAGTTCCAAACACATGCATATTAGGTAAATTTGTGTTGTATTTTATAAAACTCTTTATTTTTCTTTGCTATTTCGACGGGGGTTCACCTAAGGTGACATGTGCACCCCTTCTTCACAAGCTTGCCAACCTAGAAATATGTCAGTCTTACTTGACCCACCCTCATCTGTTTGTTATTCATCATGGGTGTCACAGAATTCCAGCATGATAGTTTTTTTAACCATTCGATGGTTAGTATTTATTGACTCGATTAATTCAATATCGTGCCATAAAATTTCACTGTGGGATTTAATTCACAAGACGATTGCGAGATTTTTAAGTTTGAAGATGAAATCTCTGGTTAAGAATAAAAATACATTTATCATTTTATCACAACACTTGATGGCATTCCTATATGTTGGTGGATGTCCATGCGCAAGCACACTTAGGGCCCGTTTGGTTGGCTTGTAGGAAGAATTAGTCATAATATAAAATTGGCTATTTGGGACAATTAATTATTATATAAAAAACCTTTATGTTATACCTTGTTTGGTTGTTATTTTAATTTTTCTCATAGAATATTATATTTTTAATTATGTGAAAATTTATGTATTCTTTTATGTATCATAGAATGCGTAATAAGAATATCCACATGAAAAATATAATTTAACAACTGTATTAATTATTAATAGGATAATTTTTTACGCTTAATTAATAACAACATTTCAGAAAATAAAATAAAATTTTAAAATGTTCAGCTAGCATTTACGATGTTCCATTATTCTGCTTGTAATAATTTCGTTCATATAAAGAGCAGAGGCATATATAGGATTTGATGTTTATAGGTTCATATATATAAATACCTCAAATTATTATACACTGACAATTGGATTCACAATTAGGTATTTATGGATATTAATGAATTTCTTCATACATATACATGATATAAATAAATAAAAATTGAATCCACATGAATCCATTCTAATATATGATAGCTCCGTCTCTGTCAGAGAGCATGAAAATTATGGTTTTTTTTTACGTTTGCATGTGTCCAAATATTAATCTGATAGACCAAGTAAAAAGGACGCTATTGTTTAACAATTTGCAATAATTAACACCGTATGAAGCATATCATGTAATTAAGATTATTCAAATAAAATAAAAAGAAGGAATAAGACTGAGTTGATATAATACAACGTTAACTATCTGAAGTTATGAGTCCAAAAGTACTCTTTTGAAAGTTTCAAAGATTCTACTTCAAAAAATAATATTGAGTAATGTATTGGCAATTTACAAATAGATAATTTATTTTCAATTGTATACACGTAAAAAGAAATGCAACAAAAAGGAATTAAAAGAATTAGATCACGAACTCACATGAATCAAGAAGTTTTTTATTTATACTTTATAGCAAGCAACAAAAAAAAGGCAAATCTTGCCTCAGCAAAACATCGAAGGCAGGTATTGTTAACGAGAAAAATTAATTCAAATAACCGTTCACCTAACTTTTTATATTAAAAATAGCGTGTGAAATATAATATATTAGAATTTACACACACACACACACACACATATATATATATATATATATATATATATATATATATATATATATATATATATATATATATATATATATATATATATATATATATATATATATATATATATGTGTGTGTGTGTAATAAATATTTAATTTACGTAAACCAACTAAAAGAGATAAACGATGAGTTTGGCGATTTAAGTAAAATCCTCTTCATAAAGAACCAAACATTAAATTTTAATTAGTTGTTCCTTATAAAGTGAGATTTTTACGTGTAGAGCCATTAATAAGCAAATATTTATACAAACAATATTACTTTTATTTTATTTCATATGTAGCACATTCATTTGTATACATCGCATATCACAAAATTGATACATTAGCATCAGTCTTTATTTTTTAAAGCTGGCCCATGATTCGAGGGATGATGTATTCGAGATTAAAAGTCTCCCATATTCCACCAAATTCCAAAATAATATTTCCTCCTATATATAATTCCTATGTATATATTTTTAAAAAGTTTTTATATTCCTTATATTAAATATTTAATTAGGAATAGTTTAGTCACAATAAATATATTTTATATAGAATTTAGTATTTTTTTAGTAAGCATACTAAAAATAAATTAATCACTTATTATGAACCGGAGGAACTAGTGATTATTTCTCCACTAATATCTCTCCACCACCATGAAACCAAAATCTCACTCTTTTTGTTCTCTCTCGAGAAATTAGGTAAGGCAAAGTCTTACCCAAAACTCTTTCCTCTTCCCTTCTTTTATTAAACTGCAAATTCTATGGCAAAGAATAAGGTGAAACTTATTAAGATTGTTTATTCCATCGCTACAGGCTTTGAAAAATCATTAAGGAATAGAAGAAGAAAATAATTCACTGAATATAAGGTGTATATAGCAGTTTTCTTTGTATACAAATGTGTTAATATACATGGTATAAGTTTATAGAGTTATAATATTATATATATCTCGTTTAATATTTTCTTTAGAGAAATGCTATGTATTATAATGGTATTAAGGTGTAATATTATAGATAACTAGTATAATGATATTTCGAGAAATACTAATGTAATAATATACCTTTGATCTTTTTAATAAGAAAATACTCGTTGGTATAATAATAATAATAATAATAATAATAAATAATAATAATATAAAATTATATTGTTAATAATGTGTATATACCTCAAATATACATAACATTTTTCATGAAACATATGAATTTTAGTTTTTCAAAATATAAAGATGTATATTTTCGATTGAGTTTATATTATGTTGTATAACAAGGTACTAGTACTCTTTTTTCTAGTAAAAAGATACACATATGGAAAGTATAAAATCGTTATAGAATGAATTAATTTCTAACGAAAAATATGAAAAATATTACTATTTAAATATGTTAAGTATTGGTTTCAAAAGAAAATATAAAAATAAATGCATTAGGTGCGTGATTATAGGTACATGGTTTAAAGGTGCTTGCTAGGAATATAATTATTTAGTTTCCATATGTATAAAATAGATATTCCTGCTACGTTTCTGGAAAATTTTTCTTAAGTTTTGCCTATTTATGTTTTTTTCCTCGTGCAATTTTAAGCCCTAACTAACAATAACACTAATGAATTTGACTATTACAGTTGACTTCAAAGTTATCCAATATGTAATTGTAGACAAATCCCAATACGGATGATGAGCCTTTTAAGGAGTGTATGTGACATATTTAACAAATTTCATATACTCATATTGATAATATACGAGAAGGATGTTAAAACATAGTCATTTATAATAAGTGATTTTTTGAATTTTTCATACAAATTTAAAAATTTACCTTTTGACATTAATTAGCAATAAAAAAACTGACCATATTAATCTTTATTATCTTTTCACATAAACACTCATAAATTTTGGAAAACAGAAAAATGTTTTCTGTCATACCAAACACACCCTTAATTTCAATTTAAAAACGAAAAAAAAAAAACACAATGAGAAGGAATTCAAAAAAAATACTTAAAGAGACGAATTTACATAATAAATAATTCAAGAAGTTAAAGTTGCTTTCGCTGATACACAGCAAAAACAAGGCTTCAATTGAATTCAGTGCTTTAAAGCGAAGCATAAATTTATGTGTAAAAAATTACTAAAATTATAATAAATAATAAATATAAATTCATAACTTTAAATGCTGAACCCTTAAAACTAAAATTTTAAATCCGCGTATAATTACATGCATGCCTCTTGCATTATCTGCCAACTATATACATAGTCTAGAAACTAATTATTTGCCCTCTCGAAGGAGTCCAATCCGAAGGTAATTTAAATCATAATCATAAACTGAGAGGTAAATTTAAATTTTTACTGATTCCGTTTGGACACGTGAACAGGGCCAGCTTTTGGGTACAGTCTCTAAAGCCCAAGCTTTAGCCCCCAATTTTAGTGGGCCTCATTATTCACCTTATAATTTTTTAATTAAGTACTTTTGTTCTTATTATATATTTTATTAATAATAAATCTTTTTTGTTTCTTAAAAATAGGCTCCTAACATATAAATACAAAATTTATGGAAGGAATCAAGTGATTATTCTTTTTTTTTATAGTTTTTTCTCATTAAATATTATGTAAACTATATTTAATTTCTTTTTTTTTTAATCTTTCTCAATTCCCACTAAGCATTGCTATTATTATATTTTTTCTTTGTGCTTCCAAGAGATCATATTATTTTGTATTTTTCGTCAATCAAGCTAAAGCCTACCAGAAGATATTGGAAGCACCAAATATTTATTTTCACATTAAATTAATAATCAAGTTCTTTTATTTCAACTTTTTAGTATTAGTTTTCATCTACGTTTGTTTTATCCGTACGTATATATTATCCTTTTAGTGTTTATTAAATTTAAATATGTCAAATATAAAGAATGAATTCGGTTATTCAAGACTTAAGGGAAAAAAATTAAATATTTGATACAATCCCAAAAGAAGAAATGGTAGTACTCGAATTGATATACTCAATCCAATAAAAAGACTTGATTCCCTTTCAAATGCTTATATTGCATATAGAATAGTGATAACAGTTCCTGTAACAGTTATCTCGGGTCGTCCTCGATCACAAACTAGAAATTTGAAAGATGTTTTTTTACTTAAAATTGATAAAATCTTACTTAAGATGAACCATGGCGCAAGAGATTTAATGAATTAACTATATTACCAATTGGAAAATAACAGTTAGAAGAAATTGATTATAAAATAAATATTCATTATTTTGCATCTGAAAAAGCTAGAAACTAGATTTCAAATAAATAATATATATGATAGTTTTTTTTATTATAAAAATAATTAAGGCCTCTTATGAAAGTTTGACTGTGGACTTCAATAGTATTAAGCTGCCCCTACACGTGAAGTCCGTCCATTTTACATAGGAGTTCGGTTATTAATGACAAAATGACAAATACAATACTTTTCCCTAAGGGGAAGAATATAAATTGATCCAAAGTTTAGCATATAGTATACAAACCGCTCAATTTCGACTATACGAAATATCATAAGAATATGAAATAGTCCATTTTGCCAGTCAAAAGGTCAAATCAATTGACCAAAGTAGCACTAGGCTATGTGCAATGAATCCTCATAACTTCCAGTCACAGTTGATAGTGGTACGTTTCTAAAGTTCAAAAATTACATGCACTAATTAATTTTGCCAACTTTCCCCAAGAAAATTACAAAGTTTAATGAACCAAACTACCAATTGGCTTGCACGTTTTGGTATTGTGTTGAATTTCTTAGTACAATGATAATTTTCCAAAGGCTTGTGGAAGAAAGGTGAATTATAGCATCATTTTTTTTAAAAGTTGAAAAGCACAGTCAGACTTATTTGTTAATCCTTTATAATAGTATATTTTATTATAACGGTCAGGTTTTATATGAGATCAATTTTCCATCATATGTTACTATATATATTTTTTATAATAACATTTCACTATACTAGCTTAAAAATATTAAAACAAACGATATTAATTTAGGGTGTGTTTTGTATAACGGAAAATATTTCTTGTGAAAAATATTTTCTAAGAAAATATTTTCTTGTAAAACAAGTAGTAATTTTATTTATTTTCCGGTGTTTGGTACGCAAATTAAGAAAAATGACTTCTCAAGCGTTTTCATAAATAATTTATATGTAATAAACATAAAGCCATAAACTTTCAAAACCAACAATCTTCCGGATACACAAATTTTATAAACTTTCGAACCGCTAAACTTTCAAAATCGCGGAATTTCGAATCCGTAAACTTCCAAACACATAAACCTCCGAACTTATAATTTGGAACTTGTGAAAGTTTGAGCCTTTAAACAAATAAATAATAAAATTAAAACTCAAAAATATATTTAAAATTTTATTTCTCGGGAGGCGGGAGGGGGGCAGGAGGGTGGGGGTGGGGCCTGGGCGGAGTAAAACAAAAAAGACATAAATTTAAATTACGAAAAAAAATTGTGGGGGGGGGGGGAGATGTGGGGTGGGTGGTGCAGAAAAATGAAAAACAAGAAATCTAAAATTAAAAACAAAATTTAAGGTAAAATAAAATATTGTTTTGTCGGGGGGATGTGGTGGGTTGGTAAGGGTGTGGAAGGTTGAGAAGGAGGTTTGGAAAATATTTTCCCTTTTCTTAATAAGAAAAATATTTTCCTCCAATTGGAGGAAAATGAATTTATAACGAAAATATTTTCCAAAACATTTAAGATAACCAAACATGAAAAAATTGAAAAATATTTACCAAACACACCCTTAGAGAGGTTTGAAACTTTGAATATATCTCCTCATTAAAATTATACAGACTTCTTCAATTGTTAAATATATAATTACGGCCGCCATGCACGATTATGTTTATGTCTACGATTGATTAGTGACATTAAACAACAAAAGACGGCGTTAATTGAAAAATATTACCCTTACTAATTTTCTCTGTTTCCATTTTCAACTTTACTAAATATTTTATGTACAGTCCATTTATGATTTGACAAGAGCTACTTTAAAAATTTACCATCTTCTTTGAAACAGTAAAATTCTTAACCATGAAAAAGGATATTCTAAAAAAATAGACTAGTCAAGATTATAATTCTGCTACGGTGAGTTTGCTCGAATTATTGGTCTGGAGTCCGGATAAAGGAGAAGGTTGCATTGGCAGGTAGCCAGCATAAAACTAGCCAATTCAGAATGAATCTTAATACTACAAATATGGTTTGAGGTGAATTATTGGGAAATCGTCCATAGAAATTTTTGTTGGTTGTCCCTTTTTCTACCCGTTGTTTAGTAAATGAAGCTAACTCAAAATATAATAAGAAAATATTAGACTATGGTCTAAAATTTGCAAGTTATTGTGTACGTTTGACAATAGTCTAATATTTTGTGCGTAAATTAAAAATTATATCAAAAAAATATTAGATCAAAGTCTAACTTTCTTGCGAAAGAAATCACAAATATGACGAGAGTGAAACTCTGGCGACTGGCAAGCGAGCCGCCTCCTGCCGCCGGCAACCACCCACCACATCCAACCAACCTTACTAAACACTTCCCCACTGTAAATATGACGAGAGTGATCACACCGGAGAGTGGAATACCACAACAGCTAACCCCAATGTCCCTTCTACACTGGTTTCCTGATATGGGGAGTGCCCCTACAGTCATGCAGGCACCGACGGAGAAGGAGAAGGAAGCTGCAAGTGGAATGACGATGGCTAGGAAACTCACGTACTCTACTGAAACCCAGAAGCCAACAATGGCGGAGGTAGTCAAAGGTAATCGGACTCAAAATCAGGGTATGCAACTGAAGTTCTATCCTCCGATGATGAAGGATGGAGTGAAAATAGCAAAATTGAACCCTAAGGAGATAGAGATTCAGAACCAGAAGTGGAGGTATGCCATAATTGGTTATGTTTTGGGAGGTAATCGGTCATTTAAGGAAATGTTAAAGTATGTTTATGGCGTTTGGAATGAGGTTACAACACGTACATTGTTGCTGCATGACGATGGGTACTTCATCTTCAAATTTGATTCTATGGAGGATAAGAACCTAATCATGCAACAAGGAGCATACACGTTCAATGGTAGGCCTATGATTCTGAAGGAATGGGATCCTAACTTTCAGATTCAGAATGAGTCGATGAGAATTGTCCTAATTTGGGTTAGTTTTCCTGGGCTGCCAATACAATGTTGGGCAGAAGAGAATTTAGGCAGAATAGCAAGCTTACTTGGTAAACCTTTATGCACTGATAGGTTAACTGCTGAATGTGAAAGAATCTCCTATGCGAGAGTTCTTGTGGAAGTTGATATCACTCAACCTCTGCCTGAGAATGTGTACATAGAGATACCAGATAGGAAAAGCTGGCTACAAAATGTGGAGTATGAATGGAAACCAACCTTCTGTCTTGAATGCAACTCGTTTGGGCACAAAAATGGAGACTGTAAGAAGGAGAAACAACATAATGTAGAAGTCGAGAGACAGAGAAAGAGGAAAAAGAAGATAACCCGAGTGCAGTGGCAACCAAAAGCTGTAACTGAGGAGACAGTAGAAGGGCAACAGAATGAAAAACCAACAGAGTTGCCTGTTATAGAAAGGAATAACAAAGGCAAGCAGATTGCAGATGTCCAAGGCCCTAAAGATAGAAACCAAAACAAAGTGACCGACTATGCTGAAGTAACCAGGAGGAATACATTTGCAGTACTCACTATAGTAGAGCCTCCTGATGGGAACCAACAGAAGGGAGAATGCACCCTAGAGCCAGTAGATCCAGGAGGCACTACATCCACTGTTTCCCTATGATTATTGTATCCTGGAACATTAGAGGACTAAACAAGTCATAAAAACAAAGAGCGTTAGTCAAATTCCTGAGGACTAATAAAGTTGATATGATAGCTTGCCTAGAAACTAGAGTGAAGCAGCAAAACTCAGTGGCAATACATATGAAGCTGGGAGGTGACTGGACTATAGGGAACAACTATGTAAATGCTCCTAATGGCAAAATATGGATAATGTGGAAAGATGTAAATGTTCAAGTGGTACTACTGGAGAGCACTGGTCAACTAATGCATTGTCAGGTGAAAGATAAGAATTCAACCTTCACTAGCTACATCACCTTTGTGTATGGCCTACACACTACCCAACACAGAGCACCACTATGGAAGGAATTGAGAGCTGTCCAGCATACTGGCCATTGGCTTATAATGGGGGATTTCAACAATCTGCTAGGGGTTGAGGATAGGATAAATGGCCAGCCAGTGCATCCTTCAGAGATAGCTGAATTTCAGGGGTGTATTGATGACATTGGAGTGGGGCAGCTTACCAAAAGAGGCAATTCATTCTCACGGAGCAATAAAAGGGATGCTGAAGCCAGAGTCTATTTCAATATTGACTGGGCCTTTGGTAATGATCAGTGGTTCAATTCATACACAGGAGTGGAAGCAGTATACATGTTACCTGGATGTTCAGATCACACTCCTATATTGATAGACACTGATATAGTTAAAGTTAAAGTAAAAAGACCATATAGGCTACTACTAACAGTTATGCAACAAAAAGAATACAAGGATACAGTTCAAAGAGTGTGGAGACAACAAATCCAAGGCTACACTATGTATTCTATTTGGAGTAAACTGAGGAAAATTGAGCAGGAGACCATAACCATTCACCAGGAGCATTCATCTGTTGATAAAAAGCTGCACCAAATGAGAGATGGTCTGAGGGTAATCCAAGGAAAACTGAATGAAGATTATTTCAATGAAGCAGTGATTGAAGAAGAAAAGAAACAATTAGAGAACATTGAAAAGTGGGAAGGCATTCAAGAACAAATAATGAGACAGAAATCAAGAGCAAACTGGATCTAGCTGGGTGATAGCAATACAAAGTACTTCCATGCGTATATGAAGTCCAGACAAGAAAGAAACAGGGTGAGTAGCATTCTCAATGACAACCAGGTGAGGATTATTGATCCACAACAGATCCAGCAGGAGTTCATTCAATTCTTTCAAAAACTACTAGGCACAGCAGCAGATCATCTTCCTGGAATAGATATCAATGTATCTAGAGATGGGCCATGTCTATCATTGCACCAACAACATCAATTATTAGCTCCAGTAACAAGGGAAGAAATCAGCCAGATAATACATAATATTCCTAATGACAAGGCTCCTGGGATATATGGTTACCCTGCAGAATTCTTCAAACAATTCTGGCCTATTGTGGGTAAGGAGGTTATAGAGGCAGTGCAGAAATTCTTTTCAAACTAATAAACTATTGACAGAGATTAACTGCACAACTGTTACATTGATTCCGAAAGTGAAAAATCCCAACTATGACAAGGAATACAGGCCCATTTCTTGCTGCTCAACACTTTACAAAGTTATTGCAAAGATCCTTACAAACATGCTTAAAATAGTTGTGGACTATCTGGTGGGGCATGCACAATCAACTTTCATAGAGGGGAGAAACATCCTGGACAATGTCATTATGGCTCATGAACTGATTCGAGCTTACTCCCAGAAAGCAGTATCTCCCATGTGCATAATCAAAAAGGATATTAGGAAAGCTTATGACTCTGTTGAATAGGAATTTTTGAGGGCAGTGTTGCTGGAATTTGGTGTACCTTACAAAATGGTCACCTTTAATTATGGAGTGTGTCTCTACAGCAAGCTTCTCTTTACTAGTTAATGGAAGTCTTACCAGCAAATTTACAGCAAGGAAAGGATTAAGACAGGGAGACCAATTTCTCCCTACCTGTTTGTCTTAGTCATGGAATACCTCAACAGCACACTGAAGCAATTAAACAGGAACCCAGACATCAACTTCCACCCCAAATGTTCCAAGTTACAACTCACTTATATCTGTTTTGCAGATGATCTCCTGATGTGCTGTAGAGGAGATGAAATTTCCATGAGGCTATTGATGAAAGAATTTGATAACTTCTCCCAGATGTCTGGACTGCAAGCAAACTTGGAGAAAAGCTCTCTGTACATAGCAAGGGTTTCACAAGAAGTCAAGGAAAAACTATTGGCAGAATTTCAATTAACAGAAGGGCAGCTCCCCTTCAAATACCTGGGAGTTTCCTTGTTAACAAGAAAGATTACAATCACACAATGCCTACCTTTAGTTGCAGGATAGTGGACAAAATCAAATGCTGGTCATCCAAGGTCTTATCCTATGCTGGAAGGCTCCAACTAATCAAGAGTGTTCTATTTGAAATGCAAACCTACTGGGCCCAGGTCTTTCTACTTCCAAAGAAAGTCATCAAACTGGTGGATGGAATTTGCAGGAACTACTTATGGACTGGGAAACATGAGACAAGTCATAGGGCCCCATAGCTTGGGAGGCAGTATGTAAACCAGAGGCAGTTGGAGGCTTGAATGTCAATTGCTATGAAAAGTCGAACAAAGCAGCCTTGTCAAAGCTGCTATGGGCTCTAATGCAAAATAAGGATAAACTATGGATCAAATGGATCCACTGTCATTATATAAAGAGAAAAGTAGTTTCTACTATGGAAACACCAAAGAAGGCTAGCTGGTTGGTAAGGAAAATATTTGGAGCTAGGGACTGGTAGGCACATGACCGGGTAGCAATGCAAGCATGCTCCCAGAATGGAAGATACAGCATTAAGAGAGCATATATGCACTCTATTCCACAGTACACCAAAGTTCCCTGGAAAAAATTGGTGTTGGTTCCTGGCCTACTGCCAAAACAGAAATTCATATTATGGGTGACATTGCATCGACGTTTGGCAACAGTTGACATGTTAGAAAAATGGGGTATCCACGCTGATCAGTCTTGTTCACTATGTGACAGTGGTTGTGTAGAGACACACGGCCACCTATTTTTTGACTGCTTTTATTCCCAATCACTGTGGCAAGGATTGTTAAGGTGACTGAATTTCAATAGATTGATAAACAATTGGGAACTAAAGGTGCAATGGATCTCTGATAGAGTAAACAACAGAAAACCAAGGAAAACCATCCTAGGAGTGGTGTTCACAGCAGCTTTATACAATATTTGGATGGAAAGGAATGAAAGAAGATTTAGGTAGTCGAGCAAAGAAGCTACAGATAGAGCACGACAGATTGCAATCCAGGTGCACATCACTGGAAGGAAGAAGCAAAAATGACAGCCCACATTACAGTACTTAAATTGCTCTCCACAATGTACTCCTTGAATATATTCACAGTTTTGTATGTTAGGAGTTAGTTAAACAACTTTCTGGCTGTAGAGTAGATAGTTGATCAAATTTGAGATTTGTTCTATAGTCCCAAAGAACAAGTGATGGACATTTATACTGGTTGAAATACAAAATTTTTCTTCTTGACCAAAAAAAAGAAATCACCAATACAACTATGATATATATATATATATATATATATATATATATATATATATATATATATATATATATATATATATATATATATATATATATATATATATATATATATATATACTCCAGATTAAGAAAAGTTTATAGTTCCATAAATATCCCAACAAGTTCAAGGTTTTTCCGTTTCTCTTGTCTATTTTTTTTAAAGAAAATCTTAGATATGTACTATGGACCTACTAGCTAGCCACTAGAAATATAAAATAGTGCTAACCATTTAATTATAGCAGAGGTTCAAATAGCCACATTACTCAACATCAACCAGTGTCCCTGAATCATGTGATGTCCATAGATTTTACAGTAAAAATGTTTAAAAATTAAAGCTTTTTCCAACTTTTCAATGAAACGAGTATCTTTAGGAAATTAGGGTTTCTACTGAAGTAAGCAGATTAGAGAAACTGCCTTTGTCTATATAACAATTTTATCTTTGTTCAACCTCTGCAAGCAATAGGTGGTAATATTATTTCGGAACTAAAATCCTTTTAATATTTTTCGCAGAACAAAGGATGGAAATGATCCCAAAAATAAATTCAAATTAACATTGAAAAAGTTATCTTATATGATATAAAGAGGTTTATCAAATAAAATATTAAATATTTTTCTTTAATGCTTTGTTGGTGGACTTCTAAGTATGAAAACAATCAATTAAGAAATAAGAAATAACTAGGGACCGATGATATATAGCATAGGCCAAAGTATAATAGATGAGGTATGTTGGACCAAGTAGGACAATACTTATCATGTGCTTGGGCAGTAAAATATATTGTATTATATGGAGCCTAGCTCCAGTAATATGATGGTAGTGTATCGGGAAAAATCGAGTTCACATATTGGATATGACGTGTCATGATACGGGGATCAATCAAATAGTCAAAGAATAAAGTTATCAAAGAGATATAAGAAGTAACAGATGCGAGCAAAGATAGTGGAAAAGGCACGGGCGATTACTTAGGAGATGCGGAACCCACACCTATTCAAGATATTTAAAGCACAAAGATAAAAGGGGATGAACCTGATAGCCTATGAGAGATCAAATACAATATTTAATGCATATTAAATACTAAGAACGTTATAGAATATTTATTTAATATCTGATTGTGTAACATATTATATTAAATGACATTCATTACTCATTATTGCCTCATTATAGCTTGAGGCAAGGCTTATAGTCTCAAAAGGCTATAAAAGGGGAAATAATCAACAATTGTACGACACTAGGAATTACTGGAATATACTTGGTTTACTTGCTTTCTTATTATCTTATTCTCAAAATTTAATCTTTATATTTTCTTCTGATTATCGGTAACCCGTGTTTTCATAAATTCTTAGCTTTGACCAAAGTCCTATTTTTTGGTTAACCAAATTGGTTCAATTACTGGGAATCTGATAATTAATTTCTATCTACTATGGCAAACAACAATGACAACACTCTAGGAAACCAAGCAGATCAAATCCAGCAAGATCAAGGAAATTTACAAAACATTCACCTGGTCCCCTCTCTACATGTTTCACCATGGCAATCTCGTGAAGGCACCCCTGAGTTTTGTGAAGATGAACAGGAGCAATCTGAACATTTTGAATAGGCATATGAGGCTTTACAAAAAGTAATTGTTGCACGGGTTAACAAAGGTTTTTAACCTACACCTGCACCCAATAACAACACGTTGGAGAATCCCCGTTATGTGCTTGTTAATTTTTAAAATGGAGGAACCCCCAGTGAATCGCAGGAGGAAGAACCAGGTAATTCAACTAATTTTCATTTGTACAATTTAGTACTAACCTTGAATAAATAGCTCAAGGAACAAAATGACCGCATAGAGAAAATCCCCGGAGTTCCACCTAAAATCAAAGGGGTGGATATAGATAAATATTGACAACAACCGTGGAAACCAAGTACTGCCCCCCTCCAAATTCCAAAGAAATTGAAAATGCTTGATGTCCCAATGTATGATGGAACAACAGACTCATGAGACCACGTGATGGAATTTACAACTGGCGTAAAGGGCAATGATTTGACCAAACAGGATATCGAATCAGTATTGGTCAACAAATTTGGTGAAACACTCACCAAAGGGGCGCCAACTTGGTATTCTCTCTTACCCGAAAATTCTATAAACACTTTTGCTGAGCTTGTTGATTCTTTCATTATAAAACATTTGGGAGCCCAAAAGGTAGAAAAAAGAATGGAGGATATCTTCAAAATTAAGCAAGGAGATTCAGAACTACTTCGTGATTTCGTTGATAGTTTTCAACATGAAAGAATGACTTTAACGCGTATACCTGACAATTAGGCAGCTATAGCATTCACGAGTAATTTGAATGAAAGAAGCTCGAAGGCCACAAGGAGACTCAAGGAAAGCCTTCGAGAATTTCCTCATACAGCATGGAATGATATTTATAACAGGTACACCACGAAGCTGTGAATTGAAGAGGATACTACTCCAAGATTTCAAAAAGAGGAAAAAGTAAGTTTGAGATGTGCAGAAAATAAAAGGAGGTCCGGTTAAAATAGGTACGAGCCCTACATGGGACCCGCGGGAAAAAACTCACGGTCAATATCAGATAATCAAATGTACGATCACAAATCTAGAAATTATGAGTCAGGTTCCTCATCTAGATTTAGGAATGAGCGAAACAAGCAAGAGTCAGGGATGATGATAGAAGTTTAAAGGCGAGATTCGGTGGCTATAATTTCAATGTTACCACCTCTGAGTTCGTAGTTGTTTTGAGAATCATGGGAGACAAGGTTCGATGAACAAAAGAGATGAGGTCAAATCCAAACCGGCATAACCCTGATCGTTGGTGAAAATTTCATAATGATCACGACCATAAAACATCTTAATACAGATTTTTACAAAGTGAAGTTGATCATTTGTTGAACCAAGGGTATCTTACCGTGTTGTTCAGTGAAAAAGGCAAAGAGGCTTACATGAAAAACAGGCAGGTGCCCTCAGAACCATCATCTCCCAAAAGAAACGTCAACGTCATAAGCGGGGGAGAAGATATTAACGGTGAACGTACACATCATCCAACTAAGTTTCTAAAGTTACTATCACTCACGGGAAGTGGGTACGACAAGTCTTTGAGGAAGAAATTATTACCTTCGATGAGGCGGATGCGGATGGTGTATTATCTCCACATAACGACGCACTGGTTATATCTCTGCTTATATATGTACTAATGTGAAACGAGTCTTGATTGACCCGGGGAGTTCTGTAAATATTATCCTACTAAGGGTAATTCGTGTAATTCAAGCTTAAGAAAAACTAATTCCAAAGGCGCATACCTTGTCTGGATTCAATAATTCTAGCATGGTAACAAAATGAGAGGTAATACTAACAACTTTTGCAGAAGGTGTTACTAAAAAAACTAATTTCAAGTAGTAGATATGGAAATGGCTTATAACATAATCTTGGGGAGACCATGGATCCATGAAATGGATGCCGTCCCACCCACTTTACACCAAGTTATTAAATTCCCATCACCTTGGGGAATTTATCAAATTTGTGGAGATCAACATGCAGCTAGGAATATTAATTCTGTGATAAAAGAGAAATAGCAATCACAGATAGCAGTTGAGGACATCACAGTTCAAACCTCAACTAAACTGGAACGAACATATATAGACTCGAAACCTGAAACGATTCAAGAGCAAGAGGAGAATGAAAACATCAAAACGACAATTAAAGAATTGGAAGCTGTTATATTGTTTGACAATGGCCCCAGTGGAAGGTTTATGTTGGAGCAAATTTGAGCTCATATATGAGAGGTATGATTATTAAATTTTTAAAAGCTAACATGGACTGTTTTTCTTGGTCCCATACTGATATGACAGGTATACCACCAATGACCCACAAGATAAATGAAGTACCATCATTCACACCAATCAAACAAAAAACGAGAAAGCAAGGAGCTTTCAAAAAATAAGGCGATTCAAGATGAGGTTTAGAAATTATTAAAATTGGGTCTATCCGCGAGGTAAAATATCCTAATTTGTTAGCTAATACCGTTGTGGTGCCTAAAAATAATGATACGTGATGAGTTTGTATGGATTATACAGATCTTAATAAAGCTTGTCCAAAACATTCTTTTTCTCTACCGCATATGGATCAACTAATTGACGCTACTACATGGCATGAGCTGCTATAAAATCTCAAGTATTAGCTAATTTCGTGGCTGATTTTAGCCAAGGGATGCAATTAGAAGCGGTAAAAGAGTTACAAGTTTTCAGTGGTGCAAACCCAGGAACTTGAATTTTATTTACTGACGGTTCATCCAATGTAAAAGGCACATGTTTAAGAATCGTTCTTGTACCACCTACGGGCGAAACCATTAGACAAACTATAAAATATCATTCTATAACTAATAATGAAACTGAGTATGAAGCAGTGATTGCAGGTTTGGAATTGTCACGAGAACTCGGTATAACCCATATTATAATCAAAAGTGATTCACAATATAATCAAATGCTGGGGACTTACACAGCTAGGGAACCAAGGATGCATCAATACTTAGAAAAAGTACGTGAATTGATAAAGCAGTTTCAAACCTAGAATGTCTTGCAAATACCAAGAGATAAAAATGTTGAAACATATACTTCAGTCAATCTCGCATCTGCAACTGACGTTGTTAACAATGCAAATGCTTCAGCTATATATTTATTTTATTCTGTTCTCGAACCTGATAGAATGAGGTAAATTTTAATAATTTAACTTGCGATCGGGAAAATGAAATAGTTGTTTTTTTGTAGTACGGTACCGTACCTGATGACAAAAGGAAAGAACATGCGCTTCGTAAAAAGGTTTCCCATTAATATTTAACCAAGGAAATTTTTATCAAAAGATGTTCGGTGGACCTTTAGCAAAATGTCTCGGACCTTCCCAAACGGAATATGTAATGAGGGAAATACGTGAGGGACATTGCGGGAGTCACGTAGGAGGAAGATCGTTTGTAAGAACTTTAATTAGCGCAAGATATTATTGGCCTAAGATGGAAAATGAAGCAGAAAATTTCTTATCTAAATGCGACAAATGTCAATGGTACTGTAATAATATCCGTAGACCAGCAAAACTATTGCATCCAGTCATAGCCCCGTGGCCCTTTATGAAATGGGGATAGATATAGTGGGTTTATTACCACATGCAAAAATTCAGGTAAATGTTTTACTTGTACTCACAGATTACCTCACTAAATGAGTAAAAGCAGAAGCGTTTAAACAGGTACGAGAAAACGAAGCTAAGGACTTCATTTGGAGAAACATAATATGCCGTTTTTGAGTACCAAAAGAGATCGTATGTGATAATGGTCCACAATTCATAGGAGCCCAAATCATAGATTTTTTTCAAAGTTGGCAAATCAAAAGGATAAAATTCACACCATACCATCCAGTAGGTAATGGGCAAGTGAAATCCACAAACAAGGTCATTATTAATAATTTGAAGAAGCGGTTACAGGAATCAAAAAGTAACTGGACTGAGGTATTACCTGGGGGTATGGGCTTATCGTACATCTACCAAAATAAGCACGGGAGAAACAATATTTTTGATGGTTTATGGGGCTGAAGCCTTAATTTCAGTTGAAATAGGAGAACCGAGCACTGGGTACGTGAAAGCAACAGAGGAATCGAATAATGAAGAGATGCGGGTTAACCTTGATTTACTCGAGGGAAGAAGAGAAGTTGCATTAATAAGAATGGCAACACAAAAGCAGGTCATTGAACGATATTACAACCAAAAAGCATGCCTTAGATTGTTTAAAATTGGGGACTTCGTGCTTAAAAATGTTTTTCAGTCTACAAAAGCTGCTAATTCAAGAAAGCTAAGTCCAACATGGGATGGACCCTATAGAATTCGAGATATTGCAGGAAAAGGAGCGTACGAGTTGGAGACAATGGATGGAGAAATCTTACCTTCACACTAGAATGCTGTTCATTTGAAAAGATATTACTTCTAAGAAAATACCTACGGTCAGGTATCACTATTTTATATTTATTTTTGAATTATAAAAGTTTTACTAATGATTTTAGGTGCTAGAAAAAATTCTAACCCGTACTAAATGTTGAGTTACGACATGTAAGGCAAAATGGAATACACTAAAATTCCTGTCCTAGGTTATAATTATTCTGATAGAAACACAAATGGGCTAAGCAGTCTTCATCTATAATTGCACCCCTGAGAGTGTTCTTTGCCATGAGAACAATGGAGTCACTTCCCAAACCCTTCCTAATGTTTCAAAGCTAAAGGGATCATCTGTACCCTCAAAATAGTTAGGGTAAAGACTATGTATCAAAATGGGTTATTCGATACAAAACAAATAGATGGGAAGAAAACCATATATATTTACAATATTTACACAGGGTCGGCCCCAATAACATTTGCCCAAGGCCGTCAAAGAAAAAACAAGGAAAAAACAAACGAAAATTAAACCAACATTACAAACATCCCCATTGTTCACTCGGCACCCCAGCACCCTCTTCAAATTTATCAGCGCCCTTGGTTCCATCATCACACCCAAGCGTAGATGGGTCAAGACCACAGTCAATGTGGGCATCACGAGCCTTTTGGTGCGCCTCCTTATAAGTGACCTCAGACACGACACCGGTGCCCCACAGTCGCCTATACATATCAAGCTGGCCTCGGCATACGTTCAAAGCTCTGGAGCAGGACCAAAAGAGGCAACCTGATCCCTCGGGCGTTGATTCTCGGCCTCCAAGATCACAATCCGGTCCGCTGCAGCACAAGCGTCCTTCTCGCAGACAGTAATGCGCCCCTCGAAAAGTAGCGGTGGCCCTCTCTAATCCACGCTCTCTTTCTTTGGCGCAGTTAATTGCCTGCATTGTTTAAACCCACGCCAGGGCGTCCTCTACCTGCTTCCTTAAAGCAGTGGCCTCCGTCTCCAGGGCAGCCACCTGCTTAGTCAGAGCTTCAGCGGCCTCTGCTGCAGCTGTCTGGTTTTGGCACTCTCTTTCACTAGCCGCCCTTCTCTCGGTGCCGTCTCCTCTTTTGCTTGGCAGAGCTGCCCCTCAAGAGCAATTACCCTGCTGAGGGCCCGTTGCATATGAAGCTCCCTCCACGTTAGCTCTTCCACCAGCTCATACTTCCGTGGGTCATTCCTTATGCGTTCACGCAGACCACAGCACAGGGCACGGTAGCGGCAGAACTTCTCCAACAATCACACAAAAATCGCCGAGCCAACGTTAGCCCGCCTGATGCCCTCCACCTCCAGCAAGAATGTCTACAACAAACAGAGCGACAGTTAATACCAAAAGACGTATTAAGAAAGGAAACAAACCAAAGTTTTATACATACCTTTATACCTTGGGAGTCCACCTCACCCATCAACCCAACGTCTGAGATGCCCCTCAAGGACGTGCTCTCCGCTTCCGAGCATAGAACACCGAACAATGTCACCAGGTTCTCCTCCTAGAGCAGTAGGTTCAGGATGTTAGGGATATCCAAATAATGGTAATCCCCCTCGGCTTGTATCGCTGGCCGGGTATAACCCTCATGGAAAAGACGGACATCTTCAGGATCCATGTCAGACTCCGAATAATCCCCATCTCATGAGGTGCCCCTTCCTTCCGCCTCCCTAGAAGTCGAGGCCTCCACCGCTCGGGACGTTGAAGCGCCCGAATTCACCAAAATATCAGTGCCTATACCCTCCACCAAAACAGTTTCCGAGGAACTACCTTCCCTCTCAGCAACAGGAACAGAAATTTGAATCGCCGAAGCAATTGTGTCACCTTCGCCTGAGCCAACCCGGCAACCCCCACTGAGTGCTCACCCTCTGGGGAAAGGTCCGTTGCGCCCCCCTCCTCTGCCGATGGTGAAGAGTCCAAACTAATCACCACCAGAAGGGCCGGGTAAACTCCACCCTACGCCGGACCAGCAACTTCCCATCCTCTTCCTCATATTCATTCAGCGATAGCTCTGCCCATGAACGTATGACCCCTGGTGATTCTTCAACTCGAGGCATGGGCCGTACTTGGGAGTGAGCCGCGGAGGATTCTATTGTGGTCGCCCTCGGGACCTAGCGAGGTGCCAACATTGTAATCAATCAGCCAGTCGTCCCCGACCTATGGAAAGAAAGCTGAGGAGCCCTCTTGCGACGGGGTCGTTCTGACCAAACAAGGAAAAAGGGTTAAACGAAGGAACTAAATATGAAATAAGAACAATAAACAGCAAGTCATATCCTTACCAGCAGCCGGCCTACGGCATTGGACCTCCCAGAAAGACGTCCATCTGCGAATCCCCGTTGTAACAGGAAGCACGACCTCAACCCTCTTGCAGATGTCAGAAAATTGCGCCGGTGGCGCACCTCCTGCTACGGCACAAAAATAAGATCATTACGTACAAACATAAAGCAGAACATTTAGCCCAAAGATATCAAAGCCAGCGTAAAAGAAACTTACGTGCATGGTTCCACTCCTCCGGAAAGTCAGTAAAGCAAGCCACTAGGTGCTTAGTCCTGATGTAGAAAAAGTGCTCGTAAGAACGGGTAGCAACGCTGTCATCAAGCTCCGCTGTTAAGCCGTTGACCCCACGAGGGACAAACCGAATCATGGTGCCATGTACCCTCTGAGGGGCGTAGAGGGCTAGCATGTGCCCAAAAGTAATCTCCCTACGTGCCAGCTCCGCATAGTTGATCAGCATCGCCAATAACTTGTAACCAGAAGGGACGAGCTAATCAGGGCACACCCTATAGTAACGACAGAAGTACACCACCAGCATGGGGGGAGATAGCCTAAATCCAAGCTTGAAAGTCGACGTGAACCCTTTCACCTTTCCTAGTCAGAATAATGTCAGCAAAGCGAGGAATATCACATTGCCCCTTCAGCTGGGCGATCCCAACTTCCCCCATCAGTGTAGCTTCATCCGCCTGATCCTCTCCCTCGGCGTTGGTGAAATAAGTTGCCGGACTACCAGGCACAGAGAGAATGTTAGTCGCCGATAGAAACCGATCAACATTCGGAGAATCGGTGGTTCTCACCACCGTAGATGGGCCCCCAGCCGCCGTAACCGCCATCAGAGCTATATCGGGACGAGAACTGCTCGCCATTATCAGCATAACGAGAGAAAAATGGCAAAATTCACAGGAAAAATAAAAAAAGACGAAGATCCGACGAAAGTGACGGAGAATGAATTAACGAGGAGCAAAAGGCTATATAATCATAAAACAAGAAGGGCTATCTCTCTCAGAATTTTGCTTAGACAAATATCAGGAAAGTGAAAACTGAACGATACAACCCTTTATTTATAGACGAAGAATAAATGACCTTCATGAATCCCAAAGGTCACCATTAACTACCCGACCAACCGCAAAACGGTTCAGGCGTACAGTAACACGCACCATTATAACAGATACCTCTGAACGGTCATTCAACCGTCAATCAGCGCGTCCCCCATAAAACGGTTGTGACGACCTCAAGATACCATAGGCACGCCCCATGCATTAACATGCATGTGATGTCCCCGTAATACGCGGTAAGCGAGATGGTATTCTCTCAAGGCACGGGTGATTGACTACGGCCATCTCTAAAGTAAAAATGGCTATGGTCATATCTTAAGTAAAAATAGCTACGGCCATCTCTAAAGAAAAAATGGCTACGGCCATCTCTCAAGTAAAAATGGCTACGGCCATCTCTCAAGTAAATATGGCTACGACCATCTCTCAAGTAAAAACGGCTACGGCCATCTCTCAAGTAAAAATGGCTACGGCCATCTCTCAAGTAAAAACGGCTACGGCCATCTCTTAAGTAAAAATGGCTACGACCATCTCTCAAGTAAAAATGGCTACAGCCATCTCTCAAGTAAAAATGGCTACGGCCATCTCTCAAGTGAAAATGGCTAGGACCATCTCTAAAGTAAAATTGGCTACGCCATCTCTAAAGTAAAAATGGCTACAGCCATCTCTCAAGTAAAAATGGCTACGACCATCTCTCAAGTAAAAATGGCTACAATCATCTCTAAAGTAAAAATGGCTACGACCATCTCTCAAGTAAAAATAGCTGCGGCCATCTCTCAAGTAAAAATAGATACGGCCATCTCAAGTAAAAAAATCTACGGCCATCTCTCAAGTAAAAATGTCTACGGCCATCTCACAAGAAAAAATGGCTATGGCCATTTCTAAAGTAAAAATTGTTACGGACATCTCTAACGTAAAAATGGCTGCGGGCATCTCTAAAGTAAAAAGGGCTATGGACATCTCTCAAGTAAAAATGGCTACGGCCATCTCTCAAGTAAAAATGGCTACGGCCATCTATCAAGTAAAAATGGCTACGACCACCTCCAAAGTAAAAATGGCTCCGGCCACCTCCGAAGAATAAGGGGATACAATCGTCCCCAATGCATAAATGGCTACAGTTATCGGCAGAATCCGCTCATCGGCTCGGCCTGGGCACGACCTCAATAAGCGGATGGACTATCTGTAGGGGTCAAAACTTGAATCATGATAATGAATGAGATCGAAGCATTTATTAAAGTCTATTTGCGATTTATAAATAATAACATTATCGGGCAGTTACCCAATTTGACAACTAAGGCCACGACCTGGCTATCCTTACGAGGGCGTCCCCTCTATGTGGTCTCAACCCCTTTGCGCCAGCTGGCAGATCTTCTAGCTATAAATATTAAGAGAAAGAATCCTAAAAGGGGGCTGCTTCTTCTTCTTCAGATCTATTTCTAAAAGAAGGGATAATACATCATTGTAAGGCTCTGAACCTCTCCAAGGAGAGGCAGACAAAACCAATATCTTTAATAAAAGTTCTTCACCCTCCTCCCTTTATTTAATATCTATTGTCTCTTGTATTTTATTCCTTTGGTCTTTAAAATTATTACGATCTGCTATGATTGACCTTCCATTTATTTTGATTGTTTTATGCTTATAAAGTGAATGAAAATTTTGAGATATATATATATATATATATATATATATATATATATATATATATATATATATATATTCGATTATTTTTTTGAGAGTGGCTATACTATGTATTTTTTTTTGATAATTAAAAAGGATAAATTTATGCCTAATGGGCTAGTAGAGGTGAAAAGGTCGTCGTGCATGTGCATGGATTTACAGTCCTTGGTTTATTTATATATTATTACTAATAAATTCCATGACTAATATTCTTCAGGACTTAAATGTCCCGATTCACTTGTCCCTACTTTTTTTGGGGTTTTTAATTCACTTGTCTCTACTTGGACTGGCGAATTGGTTGGTGCCACTTTTCTTGACCTTTGATATATTAAGGAACCACATAAGACTATCGAAGATCCAGATTTTCTTATTGTCGTCACTTTTTGAATATTCTAACGAAAATGACATATAATTTAATTAAAAATTGCAACGGATAAATTAAATACCGGTTTGATACTCCCATTAATAGAAAGGCAATTTAGATACTTCCTTACCCTTCTGTTGCTTGTAATTTTTAATTGTCCTCAAGCGAAGAGCTACAGTCGCCTGAAGGGTGAATAATGATCAGTCGAACATTATTTATAGTGAAATTATAGTATATATATATATATATATATATATATATATATATATATATATATATATATATATATATATATATATATATATATATATATATATATATATATTCTCCGGTCATCGCTATCTTCTTTTAATTAAATAGGCATTTTGTTCTTTTGTTTCTTTGAAAAAGGTGTCGTAATATGCCATGTATAACACAAATTATAAGTAACATATGTTTAATTATGTTAATCCACTCTTAGTTCGTCATCATTATTATTTTCTCTTAAAGTACTTCTATTTTTTATTTTATCATTTTAGGGTTTGGCTTTTAGCAGGCCAGAGCCAAATAGAACGCTAGATACACTATTTTGTTGGCGGCAGAAAAAATCCAAAATGACGGATGTTAACGAATCATTAAAGAAACAATATAGAAACTAATTGTGTTATCATTTAAATATGAAATAAAGGAGAAGTATAGGGATTTTCTAAGGGATAATATTGCCATTTTTTTCTTTAGTGAAGTGAAAATGCAAATTACTCAAAAATTCAAAATTTCGCTATGAATATTAGAAAAGAAATATTAGAACGTCTGGAAAGTATTAAGAAAAATAAATTGGGAACTATTGTTGAATTGATGAATTCAGCTAACATGCAATTCAGTTCTGAGACAATGAGAAGAAGTCGAAAAAAGAAGAAGAAATGGAAATCTTACTGTTCCATTCATTGAAGAGTAAGTATACAACTGCCTAACTAACACATATTTATACTAACTAATATCTAACCCAATTATGCTTGCTAGTTAACTAACTATAGTAACTATGGTTTATAAATAACAACCAATTAACTAACACTAGCATCAGTACATTCCTCAACACCCCACCCCCCTCAAGCTAGGTCTAAGAAAAATGTTCTTCAGGCATAGCTTGGAGAATAGATGGTCATGCTGAATGCCACTTAATCCATTCGTTAATAGATCAGCAGGTTGCTCAGCAAAAGGTAGATACACAGTTTCAACTAATCCCTGCTGTATCTTCTCACGAATGAAGTGACAATCAATATCAATGTGCTTAGTGCACTCATGAAAGACTGGGTTCGCAACAGTTTCTTTGGCAGATTTGCTATCACAATAGAGTGGAATAGGCAATGTGAGAGATACTCCCAATTCTTTGAACAGACCAACCAACCACACTATTTCTGCCACAGATGAAGCTAAGCTCCTATATTCTGCTTTAGCTGAACTACAGAATATGGTATTCGGCTTCTTGGATTTCCAATATATTAGGGAATCACCAAGAGTAACCATATAGTAGTCACAGACTTCTTTGTGTTTGGGCATGAAGCCCAATCAGCATCACAAAAAGCTTGCAATTTTTTGGAACCAGTGGATGACATAAGTATACATAGACAAGGATTCTTCTTCAAGTATCTAATCACTCTTAAGGCAGCCTCAAGATGAGATGTCTTAGGAGCATGCATGAATTTACTCAAACACTGCACAATAAATGAAATATCTAGTCTAGTAATGGTTAGGTAGAGTAACCTACCAATCAACCTCTGATAGGATCCACAATCATCACGCAAAGTGTCATTAGCAAGACCAAACTGATGGCCAAATTCAGTCGTGGTTAGCTTCTGATTTACCTCAACAGGTGCTCCCACTGATTTAGCTCATGCTAACCAACATCAGATATAAGCTCTATAAAATACTTTCTTTAGTGCAGTAAAATCCCTTCTTTACTCCATGCAAACTCCATCCCCAAAAAATAGTTGAGCTCTCCCAAGTCTTTGATTTTGAAGTTCTGATGAAGTGAAACTTTAGTTTCTAAAATAAGGGCAGCATCATCTCTAGTGATGAGCAAATCATTCACATACACTAGAATGATGACTATCTTCCCATTAGTGTTCTTAGTAAACAAAGAATAATCAAGATGGCTCTTCTTGAAACCTGACTGAAGAAGAGCAATAGTTAGTTTAATGTTTAGCTGACGGGAGGCCTGCTTAAGCCCATAAAGAGACTTGTGCAGTCTAGAAACTTGTATTTTTCCTGCTGAATGTGAGAAACCTTGAGGCAGCTTCATATAGACCTCCTCTTTCAAATCTCCTTGCAAGAAAGCATTGTAAACATCCATTTCATGCAAAACCCAACCTTTTGCAGCTGCAATAGCAATCACAAATCTAATTGTGACCATTTTTACTACAGGTGAAAAGGTCTATTGATAATCCAATGCCTCCTTCTGACTGTACCCTTTTGCCACCAAGCGAGCCTTGAACCTTTCTATATACCCAGAAGACGTATATTTGATCTTATTGACCCATTTACAACCAATTTCCTTCTTACTATGAGGCAATGCTACTATCTCCCATGTATGGTTATCTTCAACAACTTGGATTTCTGCTTTCATAGCATCAATCCACCTCAAATCTTTAGTAACTTCTAGAAAAGATGTAATTTCAATATCTGAGGAGACTTCACCAACATATGCTTGATATTTTTCTAAGAGTCCACCATAGTGCATAACATCACTAATTGGATATAGACAATGATTTGTAGAACTTGACCTCCCTTCAGGTATAATGTAATCCTCGAGCCAAATGGGAGGTTTAGTAGTCCTCCCAGATCTTCTCTGATCACAAACAATAGATCCATTTTGTCTATTCTCAGATGACATATGAGCCTCATTTCCTTCAGCTGGTGTTTGTATCTCTAGACCAGCAAATGCACCTTTTTCTGCATTGACACTTCATCCTTTTTACTGCTGGAATTAGAGGATGGAGATATTTTCATTTCATGGGCATGAGCATCAGCTGTTGTATCAATGGTAGTATTCTCAAGTTCCTCAACATCCTTGCAATCAATAGGTGATACCAAACAATCATTGTTGACTATGGCAGTTGGTTGAGGTGAGTGAGAGAACATTCTGAAATATTCAGTATTATTTTTGAAGGGATACACATCTTCATAGAAAACCATATCCCTGCTCACAAATGTAGACCTCCGCTCAATATTGTATAACTTGTAACCCTTCTGTGTAGGTGCATATCCCAGGAGCAAAGATTTTATTGCACGAGGACCAAACTTGTCCCCTTTCACCAAGTTAGTAGCAAAGCACAGACACCCTAGAACCCTCATGTGAGTTAGAGAGGTTTTTCCAATTAATACTTCAAATGGTGATTTTTTGTTCAAAAGAGTGGAGGGTATCCTGTTAATAATATATACTACTGTCTCAACACACTCCCCCCAGAACTTGATAGGCAAATAACCTTGAAACCATATAGCCTTGCATTCTCCAGTATATGTCTATATATTCTTTTCACCACTCCATTTTGTTGTGGAGTGTATGGACAAGAACTTTGATGCACAATGCCATGCAATGACAATAATTCATTTAAGCTCTGATTAAGAAAATCTGTCCTATTATCAGATCTGAAACATTTGATCATCTTCCCAAACCGTGTCTTGACCATGACAATGAATTGTTTGAGAACTGCAACTACATCAGACATAAGATGCAATTAAAAAATCCAGGTCCATGTGGAGCAATCATCTACAACTGTCAGAAAAATCTCTTTCCATTATGAGCTAAGGCTTTGTAAGGCCCCCATACATCCATATGTAGCAAACCAAAACAATCTACTACTCTAATAGTACTTATTTGAAATGGAATCCTAGCTTGTCTTGCCAATGGAAAAATATCACAATGACTTATTCTAGTACTATCACTACCAGTAAAGCTAGGTAGCTCCTTATTGCCAGAAAAAGGAATATGTCCCAGCCTCTTATACCACAATTCACTATCAGCCCTTACTACTGCAAAGGACCTAGCTATATTATTTAACCTCCTTTGTGTATGAAGCACATATTGCTCTCCTTCTTTTTTACCAACTTACTTCACCTTCCCAGTGAAGAGATCATGTAAAATACAAAAATCAGGATAGAAGGCAGCACAACATTTAAGAGCCTTTGTCAATTGAGACACAGGCAATAGGTTGAACTTAAATGATGGCACACATAATAAACCTATGATAGTTTCTCCTCCATTCAGTTGGCAGCTTCCAACATGGGATACTTTGGCTGAATAGTCTGTAGGGAGCTGGACACTACCTGCATTTCCTGTTACCACTTTGTCATGCAAAGTGTCTTGGTTACCAACCATGTGATTAGTAGCTCCAGTATCCACAACCCATTTTTCATCAGGTGGTTGAACAAAGGAAACATTACCAGCCATATGTGCAGAAGCATGGGCCTCTGAGACATGTGTCTTATTCAACATTGTAAGGATTTGCTGATATTGCTCGGGTGTGAAGGTTGGTGCTGGTGCATATTGCTGATGTCCCAGCTGTTGTCCTTGTCCAGTTTCTTGTTGCCCATATTTCTGTAGTTTAAGTAACACTCCATCATAAACACCATGACCTGGAACACAACTGGTCATGTTTGCCTTTCTTTTTGACTTAAAGTCTGCAAGGTTCACATTCAACTTGTAACAGTTAGTTTTCAAATGCCCTTTCATGTTACAGTATTTACATCTCATTAGCTTGTAGTAGTTTTCTCTTGTATGTCCTTTCATATTACAATAGTCACGCCCCATATTATAGTTTTTTTCACTATCTTCTGCCCCAACTTTGATGAGTATAAGGCCGTGGGATCTGATGAATTAGGAACATAAGAACTGGTACCAGCCACCATTTTATGACTCTCATCTTGCAAAATCATTGCATATGCTTGATTAACAGTGGGAAATTTGGATTTCATAAGAATTTGACTACGAGCTTGACTATAACTATCATTAAGTCCCATAAACAATTGCCATAGTCGCTGATATTGTTGGTGATCTATAAACTTTTTAGATTTATCACAATAAGTAGATGGTGGCATAATTGAGTCATATTCATCCCAGAGATCCTTCAATTTTGAGTAATATACAGAAACACTAGTTGCTTCTTGAGTCGATATAAAAACATCCCAATGAAGATAGTACATACGTAAAGCATTTGCTTTATCAAAATGCTCACGTAGATCACTCCAAATAGCATATGCATTGGATCGAATAGAACATCACTCAACAAATCTCGACTAACATTATGCATAATCCACGATTTCACTATAGCATTACATAGATCCCAGAGATTAGAATACTTATCTTCGTAAGTGTCCCAAGTGATGGTTCCGTCAATAAATCCCAGCTTGTTGTAAGTCAGTAGTTAGTAGCGAAACCTCCATAGCTTGGCTCTACGTAGTTTAATTCTCCGTTCCGATCAACTGAAAACCTAGTAATAGTTCTCCAGGTGTGTTAGATGGATGCAAATACAGAGGGTGATTGTGATCAACCACAATTGAACTTTGATCAGCAACTTCATCAACCGCAATTGAAGAGAAATTACAGTTTCTAAACCAAAAAACAAAGAATAACAAAAAATTGTCTTTCTCTCGCTCTTCAACTAATTAACAGTGAATAACTCTAGATTCGATCGATTATCCGCTCTAATACCATGTTGAATTGATGAATTCGGCTAACATGTAATTTAGTTCTGAGAAAATGAGAAGAAGTCGAGAGAAGAAGTAGAAGAGAAATGGAAATCTTACTGTTCCATTCATTGAAGAGTATGTTTACAACTGCCTAACTAACACATATTTATACTAACTAATATCTAACCCAACTATGGTTACTAGTTAACTATGTGGGCGATTTTAGATAGCTTCAAGAGGGGATTTTCATCATGAACGTCAGGGTAATATATCCCCACCTATTATGAGTTAAATACATCGATTATGTATGGATTCAAGTTTGAATTATGTAAAAATATTTGGGGGTTTTGGAAGAAAGAACAAAAACTTTTATTCTTGGAATTTAACCATGATATTGAGTATGGAATTTAGTAAAAATTATATACTTGAGTTCCTAAGGTCAAGGGTAATCTTTGTCTTCGAAATTTTTTGGATTCCGGGCTCGTGGACCCGAGGGCGTGCTGGTCAACTTTTCATTGGGGTTAGGAATTATTATAAATTTGGGTGTAATGAATAATTGAGCAAATATTAATGGATTTGTATAACCATTGGCTAGTTTTGGAGCATTGTACGTTGGTTCAAGTCCTCGAAAGAATGTAGAATGTCGGTTATGGGTCTTCGGAGCGAGATGAGTTTCCTTTCTAAACTTGTAATAGGGAATGTCCCCATATGTGAGTAAAATTGGTTATGTGCTCCTATTTGTGTGGGGCTACGTATGCACGAGGTAATGAGAGTCCATGCATAGCTACTATTATGCTATTGACTGGGTAGTTTAGGACCCAAAGCATGCTACACTTGGAGTATATGTAATCCTATTAACATTTTACTTTCTTGAATCACGTGGGATTAATAATTAAATTTATAAAATACTTAAACTTCATTTTCTTAAATTTTAAAGAGAATTATCCTTCATTGGATAATATCTTCATGTTGACTCCTTGACTGACTGGCTACCAATGTGTTTATTTTTGAAGCAGGCTGAACGCGTCGACAGATTAAATAGATGCATCTATAGGCGTGTCATTGACCCTCGACAAGTGCATAGTTATTTCTATAGGATCGGGTCATCGCCTCAGCATGATTTGTGCATGCTTAAATTGTTTGCCTAAAATATTAAATGTTCATATTGCCTTCTTTGCGTGATATAATTGTTAAACATATCTGAACAGAAATCTGGAAAACTCCTTATTACTTGTTAAAGGTGTTACATGTTTATCGCTTATTGAGGTGGAACTGCCACATAAATCCATGATTTCCTCATACTTTAGTATATTATTTTTTTACCACTAGAAATTGTTAAAGTCGACCTCTTGTCTCTGGCCTGTTATGTGTTGGCGGATCCCGGGAGGGCTATGATAGCTTAGACCACTACTTAGAGATTTGCATATCCTATGGTTATGGGAATTTACTATGTGTTGATATGACTCCCCTGAAGTAATTTAAGTGAAAATTTCTTATATGATGAAGTGTTAAAATATTAATGGTTTCGGAGTTACAATGAAAATCGTGTTCTGTCGTTGTAACGACCCGGTCGGTCATTTTTTGGAGTTTATGCTCCGATCCTCCATTAATTGTTTCCCCTAAGTTCATTTCTATTATTTTGGTTTTCCGGGACATTCGGTATTGGGTTTAGGAGAGTTTTGGGAAACTTAGTCCCTAAATGAGAGCTTAAAAGTTGAAAAGTGGTCCATAATAGGAACAGTATGAAGATGGCCTCAGAATGGAAATATGATGGTTCTGTTATCTCCTACTGTTCCGATGACCTCGGAATGGAAATATGATGGTTCTGTTATATCCATTAGGTGATTTCGAGGTGGGGAGCATGCTTGGAATATATTTTGGATGTTCGTAGCTCATTTAGGCTTGAAATGCCGAAATTTGTATTTTTGAACTTTCTTGTCCGATAGTGAGTTTTTGATCTGAAGGTCATAATGGAATTCCAAAAATTGCAGTAGCTTCGTCATGTCATTTGGGATATGTGTGAAAATGTATAGTTCATTCAGATGTGTTTTGGTTAGGTTTTTGATCGAAAGTATAATTGGAAGAAAACTTGAAGTTCTTAGGCTTGAATCATTAATTAAATCGGGTTTCCAACGTTGTTTTTGGTATTTAAAGGATTGGTACAAGTTTGAATGGGGTATTAGGTGTTATTGATGCTTTTGATTGAAGTCCTAGGAGCCTCGGGATGAATTCGGATGGTTATCGAAACATTTTTGGAGTTGAATGATTACTGAAGAATTGCTGATACCTGTCATAACCTCACTTGCGGTTTGGATTCCTAAGTTGCGGAGTCGCAGAAGATGTTGTGTCATCGTAGATGCGGCCCGGGACGGATTATTGGAAATTGCAGAAGTGGTGTGAGAACTACATAAGCGGAACTACTTGAGCGGTATTTTGTTCGCAGATATGGCCACTTAAGGAAAACCGCAGAAGCGGGACTGCAGGCGCGGTCCCTTGTCCGCAAAAGCGGAAATTCCTGTTCACAAAAGTGAATTTCGAGGGTTGAGTTTCAAAGTTTGAAAAATCAATTGACAGCTTGGGAGAGGGCGAGTTTTTGAGGGTTTTGAAGAGAAGATTACTGGGTAACGTTTTCCTAATCCTATTTCTTTTTATTCCATCAAAATCTAGTTTAATCCATCATGTAATTTCAAATTTGGAATCAAAATTGGGAAAAACCTATTAGACCAAACTATTGAGTTTTGAGAGGTCATTTGAACTCCGATTTGGGAGATATTTATATGGTTAGACTCGTGAGAGTACGAGGCCTTTGAAAATATAAAAATTATTTGATTCCAATACGTTGGCCTAAGGGGCATTTTTTATCATTTTACCAATTTTGCGCCCTTGCTTTAAATTTAATAATGGAATCAGTTTTTTGTAATATTATTTACGATATGTATTGAATTAAATAGATTTGGGTCATTTGGAGTAGGATACTCATGGCAAAGGCATGGTCCATAGTTTAATATTGAGACGATTTAAGGTAAGGGGCTTGTCTAACTTTGTGTGGGGGACCTTCTCCCCTTAAGACTTGTTATTTGATGATTGAGTGCCTTGTACGTGAGGTGACGGGCGCGTACTTGTGCTAATTGTTGAACACCCAATTTTTACTTTAAATGATAAGTTGCTATTCCTTTCTTACTTGCTTTGTTACTTTCAATATAGCCTATGATATCATGTTAGCTGACTTAATTGGTTTAATTGTTTTATTTGTCTCGTTGCATTACGTGAAGCATGGTAGGCTAGATTCCCTGTTGCCTTGGTATTTAATTTCATTTATGATTATTCTTTGGCTGTGGTTGCGTATTTATATTTGGTACTACAGATGTGGGACTCCAGTATCTCCCCCCTATTTGTTTACTTTCGACTACGGGTTCGATTCCCGATAGATTCCCCTGCACATTTACTTTGGGACTATGGGTAAGATTCCTGGTAGATCACCCTGCACATTGATAGTTGGACTATGATACGGTATCGTAGGAGATCCTTCCGACATATATATGATATGTACGGGACGGTGTCCCGGGAGATCCACTGGACAGTTGAGAAAGGACTACAATACGGTATCTTGGGAGATCCTCATGGTATCATTGGTATTGAGCTGCACCTTTTCGTGTTTATGCTTATTTTGGTTATTAAATATTGACTTGTTTGTTCAGTCTTATTTCGTTGTTGTTTCCATTATTCTACCTGTTTTCATACTGTACATTATTATTATTATTATTATTATTATTATTATTATGATGGTTTAACTCAGTAGGGCCTCGACCTTCCTTGTCACTACCTGACCGAGGTTAGGCTTGACACTTACCGAGTACTGTTGTGGTGTACTCATGCGTCTTCTACGCATGGTTTTCATGTGCAGATCTAGGTACTTCCTCCCAGGTGTATCATCCGCGTGGTGGAGAGGTCTAGTTGAGACTTTGAGGTATATTTGCTATATCCGCAGACAAGGAGTATCTATTCCATTCCAGCTTTAGCAGATAGTTCTTTTTCTTTCCTTTCATGTTATTTAGACATTTTAGTGTAGAAGAGACTATTTTATTCTATTGGCCTGTGTTTCCCGTGAGATTTCGGGCATTGGGATTCGTTTTAGATTTGTGGTGTTGATTTGTAGATGCCGAGCGACATTCAGTATAATTTCTTTTCTAGATATTTTATTTGACTTTCTCTATTTTCCGCAATTAATCTATTTTCGCAAATATTAGGCGTACCTAGTCGTAGGGAGTAGGTGCCATCATGACATGTTCACAGTTGGTGAACTAGGGTCGTGACAAGTTTGTATCAGAGCTCTGGGTTCATAGGAGTCACGGAACATAGGCCGGTTTATTAGAGTGTCGCTGATCGGTACCAAGATGTCTGTACTCATCTACAAGAGGCTATGTAACTGTTTAGAAAAAACTTCACTTCATTGAATTCGTTACCGTGCTATATTTTGACATCAATTCTAAAACTTCTGTCTTCTATTCTCTCATAGATGGTGAGTACACGCGCTACTCAGGATCATCCATGCCCCTCCTGTTGCCTTCGGAGGCTGGGGTCGGGGCAGAGGCCATGGACGCACACGTGGTGCAGCCCGAGCTACCGTTGAGGTACTGCTAGTAGATCTAAACGGAGTTCAGACACCTGACACGCCTACCACTACTACTACTGCAGCCCTATAGGAGAAATTACCTCAGTTCATGTCTATGTAAACTACATTCGCTCAGGCGCGATTGCTTCCCCCTGCTGCAGCTATATCCTAGGTTGGGGGAGGAGCCCAGACTCCCGCAGCCTGGACTCCTGAGCAGAGAGTGCATATGGAGCATGTCCCAGAGATCATTTTTGTACCACCTACAATGCTAGATCAGCCCATGGATTGGGCAGCTGCGTCTGAGGATGAGCAGCGAAGGTTGGAGAGGTTTAAGAAGTATGATCCTCCAGCTTTCAGTGGATTAGTGACAGATGATGCCTTGGGATTTCTAGACGAGTGCCACTATATTCTTTGCACTATAGGCATATTAGAGTCCAGTAGGATAATTTTTACTGCTTTTCAGCTTTGGGGAGCCGCTTATGATTGGTCGCACTCTTATGAGATAAACAGTCTAGTTGAGGCTGCTCTCTTGACTTGGACCTAGTTCTCGAAGATGTTTATTAGAGAGTTTGTCCCCAAGAATCTTAGAGACACATGGCATGCAGAGTTTGAGCATTCGCTCCAGGGTGCTATGACCGTTTATGAGTATGCTATCCTTTATACCAGGTTGGCCAGACATGCACCGTCTTTGGTTGCTATAGTCCGCGAGAGAGTTTGCAGGTTAATTAAGGTTCTTATCCCATCCATCAGATCTAGCATTGCTTGAGAGTTGGAGATGGACATTCCTTATCAGCATGTAGTGAGTATTGCTAGGAGGATCGAGGGTATGCTCGCCAGGAAGCGGGTGGAGAAAGAGGCCAGTCACTGTCAATGCTTCCTCCCAGAGCTTGTTTCTAATGTAGAAATACACTTCATATTGTTAAGGACTGCCCCAGACTTGGTAGGGGTGCATCTTCACAGACTGCTCAGCCACGGTGTGCTTCTCAAACTTCTCATGCCATGATCACAACTCTAGCTCCTACCCTATCTGCCCAGCCAGCCAGTGGCGGAGGTCGGGGCCTTTCATTCTTTTACCGAGGATGTTTCCTCAGATTCTTTCATCACAAGTATTATACTGGTTTGTCATAGATATGCATCGATTCTATTTGATACATGCTCCATCTATTCTTTTATGTCTTCCTACTTTGCTCCGCATTTGGGTATAGCCCGAGATTCTTTGAGTTTTCCTGTTTATATTTCTATTTCCGTGGGAGATTCTCTTATTGTGGACCGTGTTTATCAGTTGTGTTTAGTTACTAGTCATGGTTTTGAGACCTTAGCAGACTTATTGTTACTCGGTATGGTTGACATCGATATTATTTTGGGCATGGATGATTGTCGCCCCATGATGCTATTCTTGATTATCACGCCAAGACCGTGATGCTTGCTATTCCAGGTGTTCCACGTATTAAGTGGAGAGGTACTTTATATCACACTCCCAGTAGAGTTATCGTTTTCCTTAAAGCTCAGTGTATGGTTGAGAAGGGGTGTGCGGCGTATTTAACCTATGTGAGAGATGTCTGTGTTGTTACCCCTTATGTTGATTATGTCCCAGTGGTATGGGATTATCCCAATGTGTTTCCAGCTGATTTTCTAGGTATGTTACCTGATAAATACATTGATTTTTGTATGACTTGTTGCTGGACACTCAACCCATTTCCATTCTGCCGTATCATATGGTTCCTCCTGAGTTGAAGGATTTGAAGGATCAGTTACAGGAATTGCTTCATAAGAGTTTTATTCAACCCAGTGTTTCACCGTGGGGTGCTCCTGTCTTGTTTGTGAAGAAAAACGTTGGTTGCATGCGCATGTGTATTGATTATCGTTAGTGGAACAAAGTGATAGTGAAGAATTGTTATCCTTTGCCTCTTATTGATGATCAATTTGACCAGCTTCAGGGCACACATGTGTTTTCTAAGATTGATTTATGCTCAGGTTATCAGATGTTGAAGATTTTGGAGCCGGATATCCCGAAGACCGCCTTCAGGAATCGATATGGTCATTACGAGTTTCTTGTTATGTCATTTGGGCTGATCAATGCCCTAGCAACTTTTATGCATTTGATGCACAGTGTATTCAGGCCCTATCGCGACTCGTTCGTCATTATTTTCATAGATGATATTCTTGTATACTCTCGTAGTTGGGAAGATCATGAGCAGCACCTGAGCGCAGTGCTTCAGACCCTGAGAGAGAAGAAATTATATGCAAATTTCTCAAACTGTGTGTTTTAGTTGAGTTTTGTGGCATTCCTAGGCCATCTGGTATCGAGTGAGGGAATTCGGGTAGATCCGAAGAAAGTGGAGGCTGTGCATAGTTGGCCCAGGCCCTCCTCTACTACAGAGATTCACAGTGTCCTTGCTTGGTTGGTTATTATCATCATTTTATGGAGGGATTTTTATTGACTGCAGCCTACATGACAAGATTGACCCAGAAGGGTGCTCCATTTCAGTGGACAGAGGAGTGTGAGGCGAGCTTTCAGAAGCTCACGACAGCTTTGACTACATTCCTTATTTTGATATTACGTACTAGTATGGGGTCCTATACATCCTATTATGATGCCTCATAGGTCGGACATGGAGCGATGTTGATGCAGGACGGTATGGTGATTTCCTACGCATCCAGAGAGCTTAAGATACATGAGAAGAATTACCCTATCCATGATCTTGAGTTAGTTGCTAGTGTTCATGCCTTGAAGATCTGGCGTCATTATTTGTACGGCGTGCCTTGTGAGATTTACACGGATCATCAAAGTTTACAGCACCTATTCAAGCAAAAAGATCTAAAGTTGCACCAAAGGAGGTGGTTAGAGTTACTAAAGGATTATGATATTACTATGCTTTATCAACCGGGCAAGGCCAATGTGGTAGCCGATTCCTTGATTCTTCGGGTGGAGAGTTTGGGGAGTTTGGCATATCTAAAATCTTCAGAGACACCTATGGTGATGGACGTTCAGGCCTTAGCTAGTCAGTTTATGAGATTGGATATGTAGGAGCCTGGTCAGGTTCTAGGCTGTGTGGTTTCTCGGTCTTCATAGTTCAATCGTAACAGGGAACGTCAGTATGATGACCCTCATTGGCTTGTCCTCAAGGACACGGTGCAGCATGGTGATTCTAGGGATGTGGCCATTGGAGATGACGAGGTATTGAGGATGCAAGGTTCAATCTGTGTACCCAAGGTTGATGATATTAGGGAGTTGATATTGGTAAGGGCTCATAGTTCATGGTAATCCATCCATCCGGGTACCACGAAGATGTATCAAGACTTGAGACATCACTATTGGTGGAGGCGGACGAAGAAGGACTAGAAGGTTTTATAGCTAGATGCCTCAACTGTCAGCAGAAGAAGGCTGAGCACCGGAGACCGGGTGGGTTGCTTCTGCAGATGGCGATTCCGGAGTAGAAATGGGAGAGGATCACCATGGATTTTATAGTTGGACTCCCTCAAGCTGCGGAGAAGTTCAATGCCATTTGGGTTGTTGTAGATACTGACCAAGTCCGCACACTTCATTCCTGTGTGTACTACTTATTCTTTAGAGCGGTTGGCAGGCATTTATATCGGAGAGATTGTTTGTCTATTTGGCATTCCAGTTTCTATTATTTCGGACAGAGGTACTTAGTTTACATCACAATTCTGATGAGCCGTTCAGTAGGAGTTAGGTACTCAGGTGACGATGAGCACATCCATTCACCCTCAGACGGACGGACAGTCCGAGCACACCAGTTAGATTCTTGAAAATATACTTCGTGCATGAGATTAAGTTTGGAGGGTCTTAGGATCTGTTCTTGCCACTGGAGAAGTTTGCCTACAACAACAATTATCACTCCAGCATTTAGATGGTGTCGTACGAGGCATTATGTGGTAGGATATTCATGTCCCCGATAGGTTGGTTAGACCCGGGTAAGGCCACGCTATTAGGCATCCATTTGGCTTAGGATGCGGTGGAGAAGGTCAAGGTTATTTAGGATAGACTCCGTACAGCCCAATTCAAACAGAAGGGTTATGCAGACCAGAAGGTTCGTGATGTTTCCTATATGGTCGGTGAGTGGATTCTTCTTCGGTTCTCGCCTATGAAGGGCGTAATGAGATTTGGAATGATAGGGAAGTTAAGTCCGAGATTCATTAGCCCTTTTGAGTTTTCGAGGTAAGTTAGGGAGGCTGCTTATGAGATTGCCTTACCTCCCAATCTGGCTGGGGTTCATCTGGTATTTCATGCTTCGATGCTCCGGAGGTATCATGGTGACCGGTCACATGTGTTGGATTTCACTTCAGTCCAGTTGGACAAGGATTTATCTTATGTTAAGGAGCGAGTGGCTATATTGGACATGCAGGTCAGAGAGTTGAGATCAAAGAATGTCGCTTCAATAAAGGTTCAGTGGCGGGGTTAGCCAGCCTAGGAGGCGACTTGGTAGACCGAGCCGGATATGCGCAACCGATACCCTCATCATTTTACTACTTCAGGTATGTTCTCTATGCTCATTCGAGGACGAACGATTGTTTAAGTGTAGGAGGATGCAACGACTCAGTCGGTCATTTTTTAAATTTTTGCCCTGATCCCCTATTAACTATTTCCCCTAAGTTCATTTCTATTATTTTGGTTTGACAGGACGTTCGGTATTAGGTTTCGGAGAGTTTTGGGACACTTCGTCCCAAAATGAGAGCTTAAGAGTTGAAAAGTGGTCCATAATCAGAAAAGTGTGAAGATGGACTTGGAATGGAAATCCAATGGTTTGGTTAGCTCTGTTAGGTGATTTCAGGGTTGAGAGCGTGCTCAGAATGTATTTTGGAAGTCTGTAGCTCATTTAGACTTGAAATGCTAAAGTTCTTATTTTTGATGTTTTTGGTCCGATAGTGAGTTTTTGATCCGAGTGTCGGAATGGAATTCTGGAAGTTGCAGTAGCTTAGTCATGTCATTTGGGATAGGTGTGCAAAATTTCAGGTCATTCAGATGTGTTTTGGTTATGTTTTTTATCAAAAGCATGTTTGGAAGAAAATTTGAAGTTCTTAGGCTTGAATCATTGATTAAATTAGGTTTTCAGTGTTGTTTTAGTCGTATTAACGACTGTTACAAGTTCGAATGAGGTATAAGGTGGTATTGATGCTTTTGGTTGAAGTCCCGGGAGCCTCGAGATGAATTCAGATGGTTGTCGGAAGGTTTTTGGAGTTGAAAGATTGCTGAAGAATTGCTGGTACCGATCATAACCGCACATGTGGTTTGGGTTCCGCAGGTGCGGAGCTGCATAAATGGATGTCTCATTGTAGATGCTGCCCGAGACAGATTATTGGAAACCGCAGAAGCGGTGTGAGAATCATACAAGTGGAACCGCTAGAGCAGTATTTTTTCGGTAGATATGGCAACATAAGGAAAACCACAGAAGCGACTCATTGTCCGTATAAGCGGGACCGCAAGTGTGGTCCCTTGTCCGCAGACGCGGAAATGCCTGTTCAGAAAAGTGAATTTCGAGGGTTGTGTTTCAAAAAAAAAAAAAATTGAGAGCTTGAGAGAGGGTGATTGCTTGAGGGTTTTTAAGAAAAGATTATTGGGTAACGTTTTCCTAATCCTATTTAGTTGTATCCATCAATATCTAGCTTAATCCATCATCTAATTTTGAATTTGGAATCAAAATTGGGAAAAACGTATTAGACAAAACTACTGAGTTTTGAGTGGGCATTTGACCTCCAATTTGGGAGATGCTTATATGGTTAGACTCGTGAGAGTGCGAGGATTCTAAAAATGTAAAAATTATTTGATTTAGAGACGTTATCTTGAGGGGAATTTTGGTTATTTTTCTTATTTTTGCACCCTAGCTTTAAATTAATAGTGGAATCAATTGATTGTTATATTATTTACTATATGTAATTGAATTGAATAAATTTTGGCCATTTGAAGTCGGATACTCGTGGCAATAGCCTGGTTCCTAGTTGATTATTGAGCCAGCTCAAGGTAAGTGGCTTGACTAACTTTGTGTGAGGGACCTTCTCCCCTTAGGACTTATAAATTTGATGATTGAATGCCCGGTATGTGAGGTGACGGGCGCATACTTGTGCTAATTGTTGAACACCCAGTTTTTTTTCTAAAATGATCAAGTTGCCATTCCTTTCTTACTTGCTTTGTTGCTTGGCATATAGCCTGTGATAGCCTACAAAAGCATGTTAGCAGACTTAATTAGTTTAATTGTTTAATTTTCTTCGTTGACATGTTAGGCTAGATTCCCTATTGCCTTGTGATGACGTCCAAATCTACTACTAAAAAGTAATAGACACGGTCGCATGCAATATAATTTACCCTACTATGAGCAGGGGTTGAATCTCACATAGAACAATTTGTAGGGGATTAGGAGTGTAAAAATTACCGCTATAATCAAAACCGAAGTGTGTGTGCAAGAGCCCTAGCTTCCAACTTGTTCTCTTTAGCATCTAAGGACTGAATATAAACCAAAGATCCTCAAAATATCTGTTTTGACGAGTATAAAAATGGTTTGGGGAAGTATCACAGCAGGTGCGGCTCGGTGGAAGTGTAGTCCTCATCGTAGAAGGGGAAATTTAGTAAAGTGCTATCACCGCAGATGCGGTTCTCAAGACGCAAATGCGCTTCCGTCAAAGCCGAATTCCAACCGCAGACACGGTTCCTTTCGTGTTGATCCAGCTCCGCAGATGCGTATTATATTCCGCAGATACGAGGTTGCTTCTGCGGCCCCTTCTCCACATATACAAAATCACTAGAGACTTTTGCATAGTTTTCTCCTTCTTTCACTCAATTCCACTTCAATTCAACTCAAATCACTTTGTACCATCATTTACCTGAAAATCTGACAATATGCACCATAAACGACCTAATAGTATAGTAAAAAGACATAAAAGCTAAGGAAAAGAGGCTAGATTGAGTGGGAAGACCACAACTCATCAACATCCCCAACTTATAACTTTTGCTTGTCCTCAAGTAAATCAAAACCAACACTTCCATGAGGATTTACTATTTAAAACACAAGTGGTATTGCTTATCATCTACATTTCACATTCTCCAATTTAAGCACCATGCCTATGGATTTTGTTGGTATGAACAATTAGGCTCAAGTATGTGTATCTTTTCTGAATGACTCCCACATAAAGAAACAACTTCAAGAATGTGCAAGGGAGTACCAATATAATCAAGTGATAAAAATAAGTCTCAAGAAATGACTCAAAATCACTAGTCCACTACATATGCTCACTTTACTTAATTTCACCAATCCATAAAAATTCATGTGCCCTTACAAGAAAGAAAGTCTCAAAATCACTATATTTATAATACAACATAAGAGACGAATATTACAAGAACACTCACTCTCACAAAGAACTTCAAGTGTTACAACATTTCGTACCATACGTTTGCCCTTATTTTAATTTATTGCTTATTCATGAATGTTCAATTGGAGGTCCCATAAGGACATTTTAAGTTTGTAATGTAGGTTTAGGGAAGGGACGGATAAGTATTTGGATACAAGTGACTTGGCCCTCCTTGAACACTACTCACAATTATTCATTTTTTTGCACTTTACTTCTAGTCAAACCCCCCGTAGCCTCATTTTGCATCTACTTTCTAATATAGAACCACCGTAATACATCTTCTAATTTTATTCAAGGCTACATAATTTATATATATACACATATTTTCTATTTTTTTCCATACATATATTCTTTTTCTTTTGGAGCTTGAATAATTTAATACAAACACTTTGAGGCATGTGGTCCTAGACTCAATGTACCACCTTACCAATCTCTACTTTGGTGCCACCCCCAACTTAGGTTTTTAGCCTCATTCTCAATGTTCAAGGAGGGACTAGTTCAAGAGAGGGAATTATTTTACAAAAAAGGAAAAGGTTTGTAATTAGTTGGCTAAAGCAATTATTTAAAGTCTCAAATTGGGTACTAGTGATATTATTTATGTAAAGGTAGGCTTGAAAGGCTAAAGAGGTTTTTCAAATAAAACAAAGAATGGCTAAGCTCATTCCTCTAATCAAACATACTATCATTTACATTGAAAGACAAATCGGGCAAGTTCTAGATAATAGAAGAAAATACAAGATTTATTTGAACAAACATTAACACACACGTCACATGAATTAATCAAGATGGATCAATTTTATTTTCTAATAATGGCATTTGGTGCAATATTCAAACTAGTGGGTAAAGAGTCGCTAAAAGAGCCAAAATTTATCACAAGAATTATTTTGCACCATGCAACTTACTTGCTTTAGTTCAAAACCAATTTTCGGAGGGGTCTTCTTAATTCAATATTTACATACAAGAGGATAATTTTATTAGTACCAAATAATCCAAAAGCCTCATCCTAGCAAAACACGACTAATTCCCTTAAGAAAGTTGTCACGCCATGTATTATAGGAAAAAGTCACCTGGTTCACTTCAAAAATGTTCCTTGGGAAAGAACCGTAGCATGAAGAAAACCCAAGGAAATATTATTTAAGGAAATAAAAATAAAAGAGAACAAAAAATAAAAGAAACTTACACTACTAATAATCTACAAAAAGAAAATAAATAACGAAAGAAAGATAAAATAAGCTACAAAAAGAAAATAAATAATGAAAGAAAGATAAGAACACGACTAATCAAACCAAGCTCGACAAGAGAACCTGCTACACCAAAACAGCCCGGCTAGGGCACACAATATCCACAACAAAATAATAAAAAGTCCGGCAAGGGCACACAGTATCCATTGCACAAATATAAGCCCGGAAAGGGCACAGAATATCTCAAAACATGAATACAACAGTACAATAGCCACCCATCTCTAAATACATTGATGTGTCCTCACTACACAATATCAAATATAAAGAATAAATAGATTGAGGGTCTTCCTGAAGTCTGCATCAGACTAGAAGACTATGGGAGGACGGCTGATCACTGTTGTGCTGCGCTCGTGGCACCTTCATCCTCTGTCTCCTCATTGTCATCATGAGCGTCATCACCATCACCAGTCTCTGAAATGAAAAAATACTCCTCGTTGTCATCTTGGCCGCCACTAGCATCTTCGTGCCAGGGTTTGCCCATTTGAAGATGACTTTGATGCCTCTCCACATTTTGATTATGAATTTTCCTTCTTCTTGTTCTTCTTCTTCTCCTTTTCAAACTCTGACTAAAGGGTTACATGGGACTTGGCTAAAGTGTTGTATTGCTCTCTCAAGTTTGTTCACTTATGCGGTCATCTTCTCAAGAGAATCTTTTTGACTTTTTTGTGCATCCAAGTAGCTATGTATCTCATCCCTAAAGAAGTAAGAAGGCCCAGGATGGGAAGATGAAGGCCCACTCGAAGTGTGGTACTAACTCCTTAATAGATGCAAACTCGGAGTTTAGTATCTCGAATGGTCCCTGTCCAGCTGCCTGTGAAGAGAACTCTGAACCAGTAGTCGTGGTGGTGACTTTTATCTACTTGATCTTGAATACACTCCCCTCTCCTGTCACACTCAGTGGATGAAATGGCTTTTTAGCTGGCAGCCATCAATAGATGGGATGCACAACAACCTCGCTCTAGTGCACAGTTGTCTGATCAATGATGGGAACATCATACATGCATCCTTGTCTCGCAGATACTCCCTCATCTCTAGCAAGATATAGGGACCAACATTCACAGAAATATTATCCAGAAGGCAAGAAATAATCAAAGCTCGGGAGTAAGAGACATCTGAGATGTTCCTATAAGGAGACACCCGGTTGCAAAGGATGTACAACCACATTTTAGCCTCAGCTGTGAAGTTGATTGATTTCAACCCTTTTATTTTGTTTCCCCATTTGTCTCTCAAGTGCGGAGGGAAGAGTTTGGATTAAATCCATGCTCCATTTTTACAATGTTCTTTTTCTAGCACCTGCTCTATTTGAAAGTTGTGAATACCAAGAGTGTCATTAATTTGTTTGATCCCGAACGTCACCAATAATCCTCTGATTGTGAGTTGTGGGATGTCAAAATTCGTGTGCCTAAGGTAGGCGTAGAATTCCCTCACCCACTCCTCATTAGCCTTTTAGGGAGTGGAAATCAAGCATGACCATACCATTGACTGGAGTCGAGCACGGAACTCTGGGAGATTCTCTGCCAGTTTGTCCTTATTGATGCCCTTTTCAAGAATTATCTTTCTATGGCCGAGGTCATGTAAATATCATCGCTCACATGCAGCTGATATGAAGCGTGTTTTATCATATGGCACGTCAATATCTTTTTCAATTTCACATTGTTTCCCTCTCGTGTTTGGGTCAATTATAACTTAAAATACCTACATAAAATCAACACAAGGTCATTCGGGTAATAGAACCATGTTAAGAAATTCAAAACACTACAATTGAGCCAAAAAATTAGGTTGAACGTGCCGGGGAAGCCACTGTTGCAAAGCTACTGGAATTGAAATTACTACCCAGTTTTCGCTTCTGCGGAAAGGAAACCGCAAAAGCGGTTTCGCTTTTGCGGCCATTTTATCGCTTCTACAATTTTTATTTTTTTGCTTTTTCCATATCTCACTTTTGTGGAAGTTCTACCGCAGAATCTATTACGCTTCTACGATTTTATCATCTTCTTCGCTGATTCTATTTTTTTTTTCAAATTTTTTATTTTCAACCCAACTTTTGGCTTCTAACTTATACTCAAGCTTTCTAAGTTAGTACAGTACATGAGAATATGATTCAATGGAGTCCACTTTTGTGATGCTTAGCAAGAAAATGTTATTTAAACATTTTATCGAACATCTTGCGAGCAAGTTAAACTAAACTCTTCTTCAAACAAATTGGGTACTCAGAATTCCCACAAATTTGTTCATGAAAATACAACACACATAAACTTACACTCAACCAATTTTCCTCACTCTATTTTTGTACTGTAATCATAGGGGAATAGGAACATAACCATGGCAGGACATAAACACACAAGAGGAGAAGAAGAGGAAAAAGAGGGAGTAGAAGGAAATACCTGATTGTCGTGTGAGTGTAGTAGAATGCACAAACAAAGCGATGGATATTTTTGGAGTACTTTGGAGGTAGGGGAAATTAGGATCGGGAGAAACAATGAGAAAATTTTACCTGAGCAACTGATACGTCTGAAGCTTGTTTTAACTTTAAGATATTCTCAACTTCTGCAAAAATGGTTGTATCGATGCATCTGTGAGACCGCTTATGCGGTAAGAGATTTGCTTCAGTGGTAAAACTCACTTCTACGGTTCTATTCATACTTTTGCATGTATGCTCTGCGGTAGAAAAGCCGCATATGTGGTCATACAAGGAAATTTTTGCACAGTTTCTACAACTACTTGTATTGACACTCCGGACCACTCCGACCTATTCAAATCAACTCCAAAAAATCAAAAACTATGCGGATTAGTCAAAATAATATTCTAAGTTATTCTAAAAAGGAAAATTTTTAAAACGACTAAACATTTTGAAAAATGATGGGTTGCCTCCCACCACGCACCAGATTAAACGTCGTGGCACGGCGCAAACAACTTTATCACTTTTTTCGCCACTTGGATGATATAAACTGGGCACCTAGCTTGGAATCAAGCTTGTGACCACAAGTGATAGGGGGTGGTAAGTTTATAATCGAGCCAATGCTTGAATTCTTCATTTTGCACTTCTTGGATCTCATGTGAGGAATGTCATTTTGTTTTCTTGTTTCTCAAATTGTAAAATATATGGTATGAGTTTTTCCTCCAGGCAATCCTTCATTGATTCGTGTAGTTCAACTTCCATGTCACCATACAATTTTAATGTTGAAAAATTCATGGAATGTGACTTCAAACCTTCGCTTTGAAATTTTTCTATTTTGACATCCTCTTTTTCCGCCAGATTAGAGTCAATATCAACCATATTTGAATTTATACCGGTTGACTCTAATTCCATTTTTTTCTTCTCATCACTAACACTCATTGAGTCGGTTGGCGGATGTTCAATTCTTGAATCCTCATAGTAAAACTCACTTTCTTCCTTGGACTTGGACTCTTCTTGGCTTTCTTCGGCACTCTCAAGTTGGTGGGCATACTGAGCCTCAACCAATATTTGCATTTGATCCTCCAAAGAGCAGATGTGTTCAACATTGTATTGCAAACCTTTTCAAGTCCTTGAGTGCAAATTTGTGCTTTTCCGCATTTTTAAGAATGGTCTCCGCCATGAGCATTATTTTCTCATTTTGAGCATTTGAGAGTTCTTCTTGGTTTTGATCAAGTTCCAAAGAAGGATTTTAAACTTCAATCTCCAAGGAAGGTTCTTGGCTTTCATTCACTTTCGAGGCTTTTTGAACCCTTCAGGCTTCGATCTTTTCATCCATTTGCGAGTGCGACCTTTCATGTGCCAATTCATTCTGGAGACTATTCTCCAAAAGCTCCTCCAAGGCATTTTCCTCCTTGTTTACTTCTTCAAGTAAACACTCCAACATAAGCTTGAAATCTCTGTTTCGGTCATGCTCAACTTCTTCCATTTCCATAGCCCTATAATTCTCATCAGAAAAGGTAGAACCATCATAGTAGGGGCTTGGGGAAGGGAAGGACAAATATGCACAATCATCCCAATGGCCATTTTTGCAACCACACTTATCACAAATACTTCACTCAAGGGTTTGAAATTGTGCACACAATCCACCCCCAGGAGAACTTATATAATTTTACCACAGGTGTGGTCCTTCATAATAAGGAAAAGGGTCATCAAAGTATGAACAATTGTCATCCGACCAAATATCATTATATGATTCCATTTTTCAAAAATAAGCAAATAAACAAGAAAATTTGAAAATACACCAGGGTAAAAAAATAATTACATGAATATTCACAAGTTTGGACCAAAGCACTTTCGCTTACTTCTCAAACAACCTAAATTATGCCAAATTATACTAAAAAGTAATAGACACGGTCACACGCAATATAATTTGCCCAACTATGAGCTGCGGTCGAATCCTACAGATAATAATGTGTAGGCAATTAGGAGTATAAGAAAATTATCGCTTATCACGCAATGCAAAACACTAAGAATTTTGGTTAAAAATATTTTATATCTAAATGAGGAAAGGTAGACTAACCTAGAAAGCAATTAAAATTATCAATGGCTACGAGTATGAATGCATCGGGAATTACACTAAAGTAACGATCCAATGTATTTCACGATTTAATAAATATGAGCGAGTTTACGTTAATTAGCCGCGGATAATAACTCTTAATTAGCTTCTTCTAAAGACTAACAATACTTCTAAATTGAATTATCCCTAAAACAATTAGAAGATTAAGCACACACGGAATGGCTACAAGTAGTTCAATCCTAGCGCTAGGTAGAATCTATAAAAGGATGGTTATCGCCTCAAGTTCTTGTTAATTAATCTTTCCCAACCTTAAATTATATTATCCAAAATAAATTTTGAGTTAATGGGGAAGTCCTAGGGTTATCTAATCCCTTTGGAAACATTAAAGAACAAGAATAATTAAAGAAACAATAACTCACTTCATAAATAAAAAACAATCATTCAATACATAAGCACAACAAGGTATTTAATCCACACTTTAAATATGAATATTTCCATAACCAAGAATCAAGTGTTGAATAAAATACTACACACTTAGATATATAATACAAAACATGGAAATGAAGAAATAAACATAAATGTGTAATAAAACCCTAACACAAGGTTTCAATCTTGAAAACCAAATTGCGTGTACAAGAACCCTAGCTACCAACTTGTTCTCATTAGTCTCTAAGGACTGAAAATAAGCCAAAGATCCTCAAAATATCTATTTTGATGAGTATAAAAATGGCTTGGGTTGAGAAAATATGAAATGTCTAATTTTCCCAGTTGCCATGCACGACTTCCGCACTTGCAGAGGAATTATCGTTGGTGCGACTCCGCAGAAGTGGAGTCTTATCGGTGAAGCAAAAATCTAGTCAAATGCTATCACCACATATGTGGTTCTCAAGACGAAGACGCGCCAACCATAGATACGGTTCCTTGCCTGGTTATCCAGCTCCGCATATGCGTATTCCGCAGATGCGAGGTTGCTTCTGCGACCAGTTTTCCACAAATGCGGAATCACTGGAGTCTTTTGCATTGTTTCTGCCTTCTAACGCTCAATTCCACTTCATTCAACTCAAATCACTTCGTAGCATCATTTACCTGAAAATCTAGAATACACACCATAAAGAACCTCATATTATTGTAAAAAGACATAAAATCTAAGGAAAAGAGGCTAGATTGAGTGGTAAAATCACCACTCATCAACTTGGTGTTTTATTTCGTTTATAATTATTCTCTGGTTGTGGTTGAGTATTTATATTTTGGACTACGGATGTTGTATTCCGGTAGCTCCCCCTCCATATTGTTTGTTTACTTTGGGACTACGGGTTTGATTCCCAATATATCCCCTTCACATTTACTTTGGGACTACGAGTTAGATTCCCGATAGATCCCCCCGCACATTGATAGTTGGACTATGGGAAGGTATCCTGGGAGATCCTTTGGACATTCATATATGATGGAATACGGGAAGGTATCCTGGAAGATCCACTGGATAGTTGAGAAAGGACTACAGTACCGTATCCTGGGAGATCCTCATGGTATCATCGGTATTTAGCTGCACCTTTCCGTGTTTATTCTTATTTTGGTTATTTATTATTGACTTGTAGATTCTGTCTTTTTTCGCTGTTGTTTCCATTATTCTACCTATTTTCATATTGTACATTATTATTATTATTATTATTATTATTTTTACCTCGGTATGGCTTCGATCTTCCTCGTCACTACCCTACCGATATTAGGCTTGGCACTTACTAAGTAGCGCTGTGGTGTACTCAAGCCTCTTTTGTGCATGTTCCTCCAGGTGTATCATCCTCGTGGTGGAGAGTTCTAGTTGAGACTTTGAGGTATATCTACTAGGTCCGCAGACCAGGAGTTTCTATTCCATTCCGACTTTAGCAGATAATTCTTTTCTTTCATTTCATGTTGTTTATATATTTTGGTGTAGAACAGACTATTACATTCTATTAGCCTGTGTTGCCCGTGAGCTTTTGGGTTTTGGGATATGTTTTAGATTTGTGGTATTGAGTTGTAGATGTCAAGTGACATTCATTACAATTTCCATTCTAGATATTTAATTTGACTTTCTCTATTTTTCGCAATTAATCTATTTCCGCAAATGTTAGGCTTACCTAGTCGTAGGGACTAGGTGCCGTCATGACATATTCACGGTTGGTGACCTGGGATTGTGAAAATTGTATATTGGCACGTTGGGTGCAGTGAGTATCATAGAAGTTCCAAGTGAGGATCAAGGTTGCAGTTTGGTAGTAGTAAATATGTCAGGAGCTCAGATAAGCAAGAAAATGGTTGAATGCTTAAAGTAAATTGGTATTGTCTTTAGCGTCACTTGAGACCAATGTGTTGTGAAATAGGCTTTACATACTAGTTAAGGATTCTTGATCGCTTTTCAGTGTTAGTGCGGCTGGTGGTTTAGATGTGCGGACCCATTATTTATTTTGGAATGTTGTGGGAGCGCATCCCAGGAGAAGATTGAATAAGTATGGCCTATAGTCACTTGATTGACTAAAGATTTAAAGAAAATATGAGGATTGTGGTAATATCATTAAATTGAGAATATATGCATTGATGGCACTTTTTTATTGGGTTATGGGCCGAGGAGGTTGCTACAGTTATTATGGTTGTTCTAATGTTATAAGGAAGGGAGAGTTATTATGGACCTTCGAAAGGTTATTAACCAAGTTGGTGCAATCAGAAATCGGCTTGAGATCAGTGTATTGATTTATATATGAACAAGGCTTTATATCAGGCCAGTTGTGTTCGTCTCAGCGAGTGTTCATTATGGAGGAATAGTCGCGGTGTTATTTTGTCGTCAATTATTCTGGGTAATGATGTATTGCACCGTATGAATTGTGAGACAGCTTGGTAAGTTTCTTATGTGTTGGGGTTCCATGTGGCAATGATGTTATATGAGAAGAATGGCTTTTGAGATTCGTATCTTGTATCTTACCTCAGTTATGCTTGAGTTTTGTGCCTATAGCGCTATATGTTACCTCAGGAATGGTATTATGCAGTTCGCGTGCTTGCGACCGAAATTTGATATTTATTGTGATGTTCAGACTTAGCTCAATGTGCAATCTCCTTATGTGAGATCAATTGTGGATCGGGTGGCATGCCGCCATGGATATATTATTTCGATGGGGTTGCGCACCGCAACAGTGTGATGTTGAATATAGTTTTCAATGTGTTAATTTTTGTGTGTCTCGCTTACTATCTTCTAAGGAAAGTCCGTATTAGTTCGTGAGCTAGGTAATTCCTTCCAGAGTTCGGTTTCATTTTGTATAACGTTTGAATTGGTGGCCTATTGGCACATTATGGCATCATATGAGACGTTTGATTGCATTCGAGGTGGCTTATTGCCTGAGCAGTTCGTACTGGATGAGACGCGATTATTGGATGTAGGATAACTGCAATCTAATTATATGAAGTATATTAAGGAGCGAAGATCATTATTTGGTTCAGAATGTGGTGATGTTTCTGGTCAGGAGTATAGACTCAATGATTGGTGGACTCGGCAGTTGATTATGAATTTCTGCACATCTCCTCCATCGTGGCCGTACTGTAGGAGTTAGAGTAAGACATGTGTAAGTCATGAGGTGCAATGAGAGCATCAGATTCGTTGAATTCCGACTAAATTGATCAGAAAATGTTATTGTGGTCCGATGATTAAAGTGATCAAGGTGTGAATTCAGTAAAATTATGCAGTCATATATGGGTACAACGTGTAGTGATTGATATGGTCATGGTATGTTAGAAACAGGTTTGGAAGAGAATTTCAGATTTTGGAATTGGGCTCTAAGGCCTATTTTCATGAATAAAAAGGAATATCTCAAGACTATATCGAGCTAATGCGCTAAACTAAGTTGTGGTAACACGAGAAGGTGCATGAGGTGTTAAACAGTGATTTCAAACTATTTCAGTGTAGTTCTCAGCACGTTCGAGGACGAAGGTATGTTTAAGTCAGAGAGAATGTAATGAGCCGACCAGTCGTTTTGAGTTCTAGTGCTTTGTTTAGCAGTCTGAGGCCATGAGGAGCTTCATTTCTGATATTGTGACTTGTACGTGTGGTCAGAATTGAATTTCGGGAAGTCCTGAGTTGATTTAGAAGGAGAATTCTTGTTTTAGAAGCTTAAAGTTTAAAGAATGAACTAGGATTGGAATTTTGAGTAAAAGACCTTGGAACGGGGATCTGAAGGTTGCAGCAGGTTCGTATGATGATTTCTGACTTGGGCGTATGCCCGGATCGGGTTTTGGATGACCTTGGAGCATTTTGGCGCCCATTGTGGAAGTTGGCATTTTGGAAGAAACTTCTTAAGTGTGACTTGAAGTAGAATTCAGTGTTATTGAGGTCTGTTTTGGATTCCAAGTTATTGAATAGCTCCGCATGGTGATTCTAGATTTGAGGGCACTATCAAATGTGAATTCGGAGGTCCCTAGGTCATTTTGAAACCATTTGGCTAAAGGTAGAAATTTGGAGGTTTTTGAGAAGGTTTACCGTAAGTGGACATTCTGATATCAGGGTCGGAATACGATTTCGAAAGCTAGAGTAGGTCACTAACGCCAAATATGGGTTGTGTGTAAAATTTAAGGTCAATCGGATGTGAGTTGATAGGTTTAAACATCTGAAGTAGAAGTTTAAAATTTCGAAGTTCATAAAACGTGAATCGGGCGTAATTCATGGATTTAGCATTGTTTGATATTATTTGAAGCCAAGAATGTCACGACCCTAGTTCACCAATCGTGAACCTGTCATGACGGCACCCAGTCTTCGCGACTAGTTAAGCCTGATACATTGCGGAAATTCAATAATCTTTACAAAACGATAAATAAAAATGAATAACATAAGAAAATGTATAGGGTGCCTCTTGGCACATACACTTCGAATCACTAATGTGAAACCTCCAAGATCCGCAAACCCACGGGCAACACAGGCTAAGAGTAAAATATAACATATGGCTTTAACATCCAGAAGTGTCTACAACAAGTGAGTACATGAGCGAAACTGCTAGCTAAGGTTGATTAGAAGGAGACTCTTCGGATCTGCGGATGTGGCAGATGCATACCTCAAGCCTCCCAATGTAGCTCTGAAATCGCAAATAGTGCGCCTGACCAGTAGTGCCTGGATCTACACAACAAAAGTATGTAGAAGAGTAGCACGAGTACACCAAAACAATACTTAGTAAGTGCCAAGCCTAACCTCGGTGAAGTAGTGACGAGGAAGGTCGAGGCCCCTACTCAGGTAATCATAAGAATGAAATATGCAATGAAATCACAGTAGGAAATACATAAATCTCGAATATCTAACAAACAATAAAAATAACGGAATAGGCTATATTACAACTCTACAAACAAGAACAATCACTACAGGTTATTTGTTATCGGGGATCTCCTGGTATCCCGAGGATATCTCGTTATCCTCATCATACACACAAGGGATATCCAAGTATCCCGAGGATCACGCAGTATCCTCATCATACAAGCAAGGAATCTCCAAGTATCCCGAGGATCTCCCAGTATCCACATCATATAAGTAAGGGATCTCCAAGTATCCAGAGGATCTCTTAGTATCCTCCAGTTAATCAGTCATTCCCTGGGGATCTCTTAGTATCTGCTAGTTCATCAATCCTGCACTAGGGATCTCTTTGTATCCGCCAGTTATATAATCTAGTGCCAGGGATCTCTTGGTATACCGCACTTCCTAACCTCGGAACAAATACGAAACAGGGGGATCTCTCGGGATGCAATCCCGTAGTTCCAATGGTAAGTACACCACAACCAACAAATATGTAATGGAAAGAAAGCGAAATGCGAACAACAAGTAAAATCGAGAATCTAGCATGCTTCACAAGAAATACAAATATTGCAATTTAGTCAATTAGGGCAAATAAGTTACTAATATGCTTTTCCTAAGTAAAAACAATGAATTTTCATTTTCTTAACAATTAAATATGTGAAGAAACACAGTATAAATATGCCAAGTAAGGTGAATTTTCAACAACTAGCCCGGGTACGCACCGTCACCTCGTGCACAAGGCATTTAAACAATGGCAAAAATATCCTAAGTGGGGAGGTCCCCCAAACAAAGTTAGGCAAGCCACTTACCTCGAATTGGTACAAAACCGCTAAGAAACAATGCCCTTGCCACGAATAACCGACTCCAAGTGGCCCAAATCTATTCAAACCAATTAAACATTGTAAATAACATTGTAAGTAACTGATTACACTATAAAAACTAATGCTAAGGCACGAAAATAGGTGAAATGACCAAAATTCCCCCCCAGGACAACGTTTCGAAATCAAATAATTTTTACATTTTCAGAAACCTCATACTCTCACGAGTCTAACCATATAAACATCTCCCAAATCGGAGGTCAAATGCTCCCTCAAATCCCAATTGTTTGGTCAATGAACTTCTACTCAAATTCCTCCTTTTTTGGACCTAAATTCGAATTTGAAAGTTGAATTTAACAACTAAATGATGGATTAAAGCTATAAAGGATCATAGAAACGTTACCCAATAACCTCATCTTCAAAACTCACTCGAAATTGCCTTCTCCCAAGATCTCAATTGATTTTTCAACTTAGAAAATTAAACCCTCGGATTTTCCCTTAACACACATCAAGTTCCGCTTTCACGGACCAGGGATCGCTTCTGCGATCCCGCCTTGTGGTGGTCAAAATGCCACTTCTGCGGCTCCTACTTAAAATACCATTTTTCGCTTCTGCGGACCATAAATCGGGGAAGCGACTCCTGCTTTCTCGAAAAAATTACCACTTCTGTGGTCCTCACTCATCCCATCAAGTTCCGCTTCTGCGGTCTACCACTCACCAAAGAGAGTCCGCTTCAGCGGAAACAAGACCGCTTCTGCGGTTCCTGGCCTCATGGTCTCCTTCCGCTTTTGCGGCGCTGCTTCAGTGGTCCCCAAGCCGCATAAGCCGAAACAACAGAAGCAGCACATGAACTTCATCCAAAAATTCCAAAACCAACCCGTTGGGCATCCGAAACATACCCGAGGCTCACGGGACCTCAACGAAACCTACGAACATATCCCTTAACATCATTCAAACTTGCACCTATCCTTGAACCACCTAAAACAACACTGGAAACACAATTTAACAATGATTTGAACTTAAAATTTCCAAAACTTAACCAAACTCGCTACTGATTCAAAACCTAACCAAAGCACGTTCGATTGCCCTGCAATTTAGCATGCACGTCCCAAATGACATGACGGTGCTACATCAACTTCTGAAATTCCGTTCCAATCCTCGGATAAAAAATTCACTATCGGACCAGAAGTTGAAAATTCTAACTTTTTAGTCTACTCGTGATCTGGAGCTTCTCAGTGTTGAAGCATTCAAATGTCCTTGCTTCGTTCCAATCGATGTCACTCATTACGACCTCTATGGGTGGTATTAGCACTTGTGCTCATCCCCTTGAGGAAGGAAAGGTGACACTGCAGGGGAAGGATACCATCGTATGATCCAAATGCCATTTTGGAGGAGTGCCGACTCAGCTGTCAATTATAGTTCGCTTTTATTGATCCACATAACGTAGAAGTAGACGCCAAATTCTATTATATCATTCACATGTTATCTCGACTTTGTATTCTGTTATTTTTTTATTAATAAAATCTTAATATTGGCTAAAAAAAACTAATAATTAGAAAAAACATATGTTGGGAAAAAAAAAATTCTAACTTTTGGCATTTCTAGCCAATTTGAGCTACGGACCTCAAAAATACATTCCGGACACACTCACAGCCACGAAATTACCTAACAGAGCTAACAAAACCATCAGATTTCCATTCCGAAGTCTTCTTGAGACTGTGCTAGTTATGGACCATTTTTCAACATTTAAGCTCTCATTTAGAGACTAAGTGTCTAAAACACTCCGAATTTCGTTGCCAAACATCCCGGCAAATAAAAAATAGCAGAAATTAACTTAAGGAAAGCAGTTAATGGGGAAACGAAGCATAAATTCCAAAGAAGACCGGCTGGTCGTTACATAGAGAAAGTTCGTAATGCGTTTTGGGATTGGTTGGTAGGTTTGGTTGAAGTCTTGGGGGCCTCAGGTGGATTCGGGGTGGTTAAAGGTCAAAATTGGGATTTTTGGACAGCTGGAGGATCTGGTTGCTAGTATTTTGCTCCTGTAGTGGGTCGACCGCAGAAGCGGAAAAGGACGACCGCAAATGCAGTCAAGGTTCCACAAAAGTGGGACCACATCTACAAAGAATTGGTCGTAGAAGCGGAAGAGAAGATCTTGGAAAGGACCGCAGAAGAGGTCAAAGTTTCGTAGTAGCGGGATTGCATCTGTAGGTGGATTGTCGTAGAAGTGAAAAAAGGATGCCTAGGGAGGACCGCATAAGTGGTAATTAACCGCACCTGCGGAACTGCAGAAACGGTCAAGGGACCGCATGTGCGAATATACCTGGAGCGATAAAGTTATTTTAAATTGGGAGATGGTCATTTCTCTCCCATTTTCCACTTGGTATGGGCGATTTTGGATAGCTCAACAATGGATTTTCATCGTCAATGTCAAGGTAAGATATCCCCACCTAATATGAGTTAAATACATCGATTATATATGGATTTAAGCATGAATTGTGTAGAAATATTTTGGGATTTGGTAGAAAGACCTAGAAATTTTATTCTTTAAATTTAACCACGATATTGAGTATGGAATTTGGTAAAAATTATATATTGAGTTCCTAAAGTCATGGGTAATCTTTATCTTCGAAAAATTTTGGATTTCGGGAACCTTGGCCGATGGCATTTTGGTCAACTTTTCTATCTGGGTTAGAAATTATTATAAATTGGGTTGTAATGAATAATTGAGCGCATATTAATGGATTTGTATAACCGTTGGCTAGTTTTGGAGCATTGTACGTTGGTCAAGTATACGAAAAAATGTAGAATGCCGGTTATGCATCTTTGAAGCGAGGTGAGTCTCCATTCTAACCTTGTAAGAGGAGTGGTTCCTACAGGTGAGTTAAATTGGGTATGTGCTTCCTATTTGTGGGGGGCTACGTATGTACGAGGTGACGAGAGTCCGTGTGTAGATACTATTATGCTATTGACCGTGTAGTTTAGGACCAAAAAGCATGCTATAATTTTAATATCTGTAATTCTATTGACATTTGAATTTCTCGAATCACATGGAATTAATAAATGTATTTCTAAAAAGACTTAAGCTTAATTTTCTTAAATAATTAAAGAGAATTGGCCTTCTTGGATAATTGCTTCATGTTGACATCTTGACTGACTGTCTGCCTGTGTGCCTTTATTTTTGGAACGGGCCAAACATCTCAGCAGATTAAATAGATGCATCTATTGGTGCGTCGTTGACCCTCGGCAAGTTCACATTTATTTCTATTGGATCGGGCTGTCGCCTCGGCATGATTTGTGCATGCTTACATTGCTTGACTAAAATATTAATCTTCATATTGCCTTCTTGGCCTGATATAATTGTTAAAGATATTTGAAAAGAAATCAGAAAAATTCCTTATTACTTGTTAAAGGTGTTACTTGTTTATCACTTATTGAGTTAGAACTGCCATATAAATCCATGATTTCTTCACACTTTAGTATATTATTATTTGACCACTAGAATGTGTTGAAGGCGACCTATAGTTTCTACTTCTTCAAGATTGGACGGGATACTTGCTGAGTACACGTTGTTTTCGTACTAATACTACACTTGTTGTGCATTTTTGTTGCACGGGTTTATTGTGTGGCTAGTGGCTTAGTGGCATAGCAGCATGGTTGACGCAGAGACTAGGCAAGTTGTATTTCCCCGAGGAGATTCCACAGCTAGTATAGTCTCTTTCAGAATCTTATTTAATTTCTGTCCAATTGTATTCCTGACAGTTATTGTACTTTTTTTATTTTTCTTAGAAGTTGCTGTTGTACTTGTGACACCGGGTTCTGAGGATGTATTAGAATTTATTATGAAATTATAAAAGATATTTAAATATTTCATTATTCATTCGTAAGAATAGAATGAGTATTATGTTAATTGTATAAAAGAAGTGTTCGTCATAATTATTAAAACAAGAATTTAATTAAGTATTTCAGTTGCTTGCCTGACAATGGTGTCAGGCGCCACCACAACTTTTCGTGGATTTTTGGGTCGTGACACCGATGATAGTAACCTGCCAACCCCAAGAAACTCCAAATCTCTATAGCTGATACTGGTCTAGTCCAGTTCTTGACCGCCTCAACATTCTTTGAATCTACTTGAATACAACATGACCCAGGAAAGCAGATAAACTCAACCAGAACTCACACTTAGAGAACTTATCATATAAATTACTATCCCTCAAAGTCTGAAGAACCACTCTGAGATGTTTCATCTCCTTCCCTAAGCCAAGGGTCGATTGGAAACAGCCTCTCTTCCCTTTCGGGTAGTGGTAAGGCCTGTCTACATACTACCCTCCCAGACCCCACTTTGTGGGACTATACTGGGTAGCTGTTGTTGTTATTGCTGAAGACTATCACAAACAAGTCCAAATAATTCCTGAACACTCGGTTCATCAAATCCATAAAAGTTGTTGGGGCATTGGTCAACTCAAATGATATGACCAAGAACTCACAATGCTTGTATCGAGCACGGAAAGTTGTCTTAGGGACATCGGATTTCCTAATCCTCAACTAATGGTAGCCAGATCTTAGTCTATCTCTGAAAATACTTTAGAACCCTCGGGCTGGTCAAAAAAATCATCAATCCTTGGAAATGGATACTTATTCTTGATTGTAACCTTGTTTAACTACTGATAATAAATACACGTTCCCATCGACCCATCCTTCTTCTTGACAAACAGTACCACGCACCCCAAGGCAAAACACTGGGTCTAATGAAACTCGCAAGTCTTGCAATTGTTCCTTCAACTCTTTCAACTAAGGCGGGGCCATACAGTACGACGGTATAGAAATGGACTGAGTGCCCGAAGCCAAATCAATGAAAATGTCAATATCCTTATTGGATGGCATCCCTGACATGTCTAAAGGGAATACCTTGGGCAACTCATGAACAACAGGCACAGAATCAATAGATGGAACCTTAGCATTGGAATCACGAGCATACGCCAAATAGGAGAAACACCCCTTCTCATCCATGCGTCGAGCCTTCACATAAGAGATAACACTACAGCTATAATGACAAGGAGTAGCTCTCCACTCTAAACAAGACATAAGCTAAGGTCACAGTCTTGGCATGACAGTCTAAGATAGTGTGGTAAGGTTATAACTAGTCCATCCCTAATATAACATAGAAATCGACCATGTCCAAAAGCAACAAATCTACTCGAATCTCAAGTCCCTCAATCACAACTATACAAGAGCCATGGACTCGATATGCCATAATAGAATTACTCACCGATGTAGACTCATAAATAGGAACACTTAATAAACAACTAGGCATAACTACATATGGTGCAAAATAAGATGACACATATGAATATGTAGACCCTGGATCAAATAACATTGAAGCATCTCTATCACAAACTAGAGCAGTACCTGTGAGAACCGCATCTGAAGCCTCAACCTCATCCTGGTTGGAAGACCACAACATCAGGGCTGGGCCCCACCGGCCTAGACTAAATCCCTGAGACGGCTTGCAGCTGGCTAGACTCCACCTCTAAATCCTCTACCTCTAGCACCTCTACTCATAACTCTAGCTGGCTGGGCGGTCTGTGGAACACCTGGTGACTAAACCATAGCACGGGAACCCTGCTGCTGCAACTGGGTACCCACTAACCTCAGACAAGCCCTCTGGATATGATCATACTCACAACCCTCATGACATCCACCTAAATGTTATGGTTGAGGAAACTGAGACTGACCCTGGTGACTTGAATGACCACCCCCAAAAACTCTAGAACAGCGGTGCACTATTAGGAGCCAGTGGTGCATTATAGGGCTGTTGATCAGAATACTGTATATGTTGACTACGACAACCTGAAGCACTGTGAGAAACCTGAAGAGCTGAATGAAAGGTCCTAGGAGGATGGCCTTTACGATATGAATCTCTGCCTCTTGAGGAGGCACCATTAAATCTACATGATGGCCTCTTATCTGACCCGTGACCACCTCTCTATGATAGAACCACCTCCACTCTCCTGGCCACATTGTCCGCCTCTTGAAAGGTAATCTCACTCCCAGCCTCCCTAGCCATATGAAGACCAATCGGCTGAATAAGAAGGTCAATAAACCTCTTAGCGCTAAAGGAAAAGGATAAAATTGCATTCATATCCCAAATAGAGCCAAAGAAAGTTGATGAAGCTCTAAAAGAATCAAGTTGGCTACAAGTTATGCAAGAAGAACTTGATGAGTTTGACAAAAATCAAGTTTAGACATTGATGCCCAAGCCAACAAATGCTACAACCATAGGAACAAAGTAGGTATTCAGAACTAAACTAAATGAAGAAGGTAAAGTTATCCGGAACAAAACAAGGCCAGTCACTCAGGGCTACTCTTAATAGGAAAGATACAATTATGATGAAACCTTTGCTCCAGTAGCATGGTTAGAATCAAATTGTATTTTAGTAGCATACGCTTAAAAGTTTTAAATTATTTCAAATGAATATTAAAAGCATGTTTTTAAATGGCTTCATTGATGAGGTCTATGTTAAACAACCTCCTAGTATGAAAACCCACAGTTCTATTATCATGCATTTAAGTTGACTAAGGCTCTCTATAGGCCAAAACAAGCACCTAGAGCTTGGTATGAAAGACTAAGCTCATTTTTTGTCGGTCGTGGATTCTCAAGAGGTAAGATTAATACATCCTCTTCATCAAAATGTTATCTTCGAGAAATCTCATTATTCAAATTTATGTTGATGATATTATATTTGGAAGTGCTAACCCTGTCCTATGCAAGGTATTCTCATATATCACGCAAAGGGAGTTTGAAATGAGCACGATGGGAGAATTGAATTTCTTCCTTGGACTACAAATTCATCAATCACGTGAAAGAATCTTTATATGTCAAAAAAAGTACACGAAGGAGGTGATACAAAGATTTAGAATGAGCAATGCCAAGGCAATTAGAACTCCCATGAGTCCAGCTACATCTCTTAATAAATACAAGGAAGGAAAACTAGTGGATGAATCAAAATATCTTGGTGGACTGATTGGATCTCTACTTTCTTTAACTGCCAATCCATGATATAATATTTAGTGTGTACTGATGTGCCAGGTTCCAAGCAGCTCCCAATGAGTCACATTAACAGTTGTGAAATGAACTATTAGATATCTTATTAGAGCTACATCAAATGGATTATGGTATCCATGTCTTAACAATTTTAAGCTTGAAAAATTTTCAAACACAGATCTTGTAGGACATAAATATGACAGAAAAAGTACAAGTGAAACATGTTAACTACTTGGAAAATTGCTTATTTCCTAGAATAGTAAGGAACAAGGATCAGCTGCTTATCTACAATTGAAGTTGAATACATTTCCATCCGACAATTTGTGCTCAACTACTTTGGATGGCTCATCAGCTAAGTGACTATGATTTCTTTAAGCCTATTAAAATTTTTGTGATAATTCTAGAGCCCTCTGTCTTTCAAAAAATTCAGCGCATTAATCTAGGGTAAAGCATACAGATATGAACCATCATTTATTAGAGATCATGTTCTTAAGGGTGAACAGTGAATTATCGTTTGTCAGCACTAAAAATCAATTAGCTAATATTTTTACTAAGCTACTTCTAGAGGAAATATTTCAAAACCTTAAATATTTACTTGACATTATTACTTTATCAAAATAAGGCATTGAAATTTTGGTACTTTACAAAGATTGCGTGTATGAATGATTTTAGTAAAAAAAAATCTTTTGTATTGTGTACCTCATTATGATTGCTTGTAGCATTAATTAAGTGCCTCCGTTTTTAGCACTTATTCCCACCTTTTACGTGTATCGAGATGGAAACTGAGTCAATTAGTCATGCATGTTGCCTTTCTCTACCACATCAATCACGTCGGTTTAGTCCCGTCTCTTCACTCATCCCTCCATCTCTATAAGTCTGCCTTTTCTCTTAGTCTTCTCTATGAAACCTCCTCTCAAACTCTCTCATGGCTAAAGCTTCAAAAAAACCCCTGCTTCCACTTGCAAAAGCACCTCGAATACTAACAAACGCTAATGCTCTCTTCTCTCTCCTATCTCATGAGATCAATAGTGCATGAAAACAACTGCGTTTCATGGTCTCTACGGTCATTGGCCAGCCTCCTACTAAGGTTGGTCTATCGTCCTCCTCCCCCCGCATCCATTACCAACCTCTACAAACCATAATACAAACAATAATTCACCTAAAACATATGTGAATTTATTAAACCCTGCTGTCATAAATTCGCCCAAGCAAACCCTAGCTATGCTACCATTGAAACCAGTTAAGTTCCCTCGTGAAGAACCAATTGTGAAGTGGAAGAAACAAGAAGTGAAGCAATCAATCGTACAATTAGGGCTTCAACTTGCAGTTCTTGGGAAATTTTCATATGGAAAACCTAATATTGGTGAATTATGTAAAGTGATTCCAATTCAATGTGAGATTAAGGGTCATTGTTCAGTTGGCTTGATTGAAGACAATCATGTGTTAATTAGGATGTCTTTATTAGAGTAATATGTTCATCTTCTCTCAAAGCGAGCTTTTTATTTAAAGGCTCAATCAGACATATGGCATATGCATTGTACAAAATGGAATCCATAGTGGACACCTGATAAAGAGACCCCAATTGCCATAGTGTAGATTAGCTTTCCAGAACTTCCTTCGAATTTTTTTGGTTAGTAATGTTTATTTTCATTAGCTCTTGTAGTTGGTAATCCATTGCATATAAACCTAGTACCTAAAAATGGGACTAGACCTAGTTATGCTAAGGTAAAGGAGGAACTGAGTTCGCTAGGTAATTTCCCTAAACGTATTAAGATTCTTGAAGAAGCTGATGAATCTTGGCCAGAAGAGTTTAAATGGATTAGGATTAAGTATGATTATATGCCTAAATATTGCAAGCCTTGAAAGAAACAAGGTCATGGTGAGGCAAAATGCTACGTAATTCATCCTTAATTATACGAGAGATTTGATGAATATGTTGAGGATCAAGGCAAGGAGAAGACAACTGTAGTGAGCACAGAAGCAATTGGTATAGCTGCAAATCAAAGGTTTTGTCAAGTGGAAAGGTGTTTGGTAAGCCCGCTACTAATCATGCAAAGCAGGAATGGATAAAAGCAAGGAAGTACAAATACCAAAAGGATAATCGGGGTCACATTGTTGATAACAAACAAGGTAAGGAATTTGACATGGGTAAAGGAAGGCCAAACTTAAGGAAGTAGAAACCAAGAACAAGTTTAATGCACTAGATGTTAAGGAAGTTCATCAACCTAATCTACAAATTACTGAAGGCAAAGGTGAGGATCATAGTAATGATAAGAAGAAGGAACATGAGGAAAAGTAATCCAAGAAGGGCCAAGAGAAGGAGAAAAAATGCAATACAGGAGTGACAAGCCCTAATCCTAAGGCTTCTAGGGTTAAGATTAGGCATGCTAGTACTAAACCAGCGGGAGAAGGTAATCAACAAGAACTTAAGCATGTAAAGAAGGAAGCAGTTGAGAAAGTTTTGGAAGATCAGCATAATGGAAACTTAGCTAAGGCTAATCCTATTGTTCCTAGTGATCAAAGTACTAATTAAAAGGCTAATAAGGAATCCACAATCGATTGGGTTCATATAAGGTTTGGAACCACCAAAGAGGAGCTAAGGCAAATCAGTGTTACTATAAATTAATCATGTCAAGATATTCTGTCTCGAACATTTGCAGATTCTAGGTAGTTTTAGAACCTTGATGAGATAAACTCAACAACAGTTGTAGGGAGTGATGCAATTGAGGTGGAGGAGGATCAACTAGACACGACAAAGACAACATGAGACAAAGTAAGGGATAACAGCCCACTTGGTGATAGGCTGGTGACGCCAGGCCTAAAGCCAGACTCTCCCGTCGTTAGTCTGGGGACTCCAGGCCTAAAGCCAGGTACCCCAGGCATTAGGCTGGCGACTCCAGGCCTAGTGCCAGGGTCACCTAATGAAGCATCGATAGTAAACCATATCCCTAATGCAACTGGCAAGATTTTGGCGTATTAGATGATGTTCCGGTGTAAGCATTGGAAAACAAACTTGATGATAATGTGAAGTCTAGGAATGGTATAATAGGTTCAGAGAATAACAATGAAAAGAATGACGAGCAAATAATTGTTCCAAGAGTATTTGGGGAAATAGAGAAAGTGCCTATGGAATATGGCACTAATCAAAATATGCAGCTACATCTTAATATTCCACTGAAGACTCCACTACATGATTTAGTTACACACAATGTGGCACCAATTGATGAAGACGTAATGGGACAAAATTCTATGAAGGATGAGAGCGATGATGAATCAACAACATAAAACTTCAAATGGGTGGCTAGGAATAGGGATCTATCACCTATAGTTAGTGCTAAAGGAGGTAAGAAAACAAAGAAGAATCAAAATAAAGAGCCACAACAACTTTCAAAAATTATGCCAGGAGGGAAGTTTCTCAATCTAAATGAAGATCAAAACATTAATATGGAACATAAGGTCTGTGAATACACAATAGGCCTTTCATATGGTGATCAACATGTATAGGAAGCATAATTTTTGTGTAGTTGCATTGATGGAACCTTTTCAAACAAGAGACTCGTTGATAGATATTAAATAAGGTTTAATATGGAGATGACTTATGCAAATATTAATAAGCAAATATGGTTGTTCTTTGATACATTAGTGGAATAGAAATTAGTGGAGGATACTGAGCAACAAGTGAAATGAGAGTGCTTCACCGTGACCCGGGGCAGCATATGATTATGACATTTATTCTTATGCAAAATGTTCAGAAATGGAGAAGTTGGAATTGTGGGATCACTTGTATTACTTATCAAGTGATATGAAATTGCCATGGTTGGTAGGAGGGGAATTCAATGTGATATTACATGAAGATGAGAAAATATGAGGACTACCAGTACATCCACCTGAATATAAGAATTTTGCATTTTGTGTAAACTCTTATGGTTTGTTTGATCAAGGATACAAATGAAGTCCATTTACATGGTGGAATAGGAGATCCAAATTTTTGTGTATATTTAAAAGAATGGATAGTATCTTGATGAATTTTCCTTTTCAGAACATGTTGCCAATTATTGAAGTTGAATATTTAATCAGAAAGGGATCAAATCATGCACCATTATTAATGACATGTGGGGAGTAGACCACCAATTTTACCAAGACTTTTATGTTCTTAACCTTTTGGACTAAACATACTATATTTATGCATGTGGTGAGGTATAATTGGGAAACTAATCTCATAGGGGATCCATTTTTTGTGTTCAAGCAGAAACTAAAGAGGGTGAAGGTAGCACTGTCAAAATGGAGTAGGGAAACATTTTGGAAGATATTGTTAGGGTGAAAGAGATTTTGTTTGAAGAAGAGCCTACAATTGAGAACATGATTGTGTTTCAAAAGGCTCAATCTGAATTGAAGAAATACGTGAGTATTGAGAAGCAGTATTGGAAGAAAAATGTTGGGACGACTTGGTTTGCTGAAGGAGATAGGAATACAAGTTTCTTTCACAATCATGTCAATGACAAAAGAAAGAAATTACAATTGAAGAGGATCAAAAGTGGAAGTGGGATATGGATGGAAGTCCGAGAGCAATTAGCTACAACTGCAATGGACTTCTATCAAAAATAGTTCACAAATGAAGGTGATACATTTGACTTTTCCTTGCTCAATAATGTAGCTTCGATGGTCACTATGGAACAGAATTTGTAACTTAGTAGATTGCCAGCAATTGAAGAGGCAAGGACAATAGTTTTTGAGCTTAGTGGGGAGAGTGCTAGTAGTCCAGATGGATTCACTGGCATGTTTTATCAAACATGTTGGGATGTTATTGGTGCTGATATACACAACATGGTGCTACACTTCTATGAAGGAGCTGCACTACCTAAATCCATCACTCACCCCATTCTAGTGTTGTTGCCTAAGAAACCTAGAGTTAAAACCTTTTCTGACTTAAGACCTATTAGCTTGAGCAACTTCATTAACATGGTCTTGTCTAGGGTGTTACATGATAGATTGGAAATTTTTTTGCCTTCACTAATATCTCCTAATAAATACGGATTTGTGAAGGTAGATATTCGAGAACATCTTATTGACTCAAGAAATTTTCACTGACATAAGTTTAGGGGGAAAGCCAGCTAATGTGGTGATCAAGTTTGATATGACTAAGGCCTATTATAGGGTTTCAAGGAACTACTTAATGCATGTACTTAGAAAGACAGGATTTTCTGAGCACTTCATCAACTTGGCGTGGAACGTGGTATAAAATAGCTGGTACTTAGAATTGGTGAATGGGCAGTCCTCAAGGTTCTTTAAGTCTACAGGGGGTGTCATACAAGGGGATCCTCTATCACCAGCATTCTTCATTCTATCAGTTGAGGTACTTTCCAAGTCTTTGAATAAGCTATTTCAAGACAGGTCATTTGTAGGATTTGGAATTCTTAAGTGGTCTTATCCTTTGAACTACTTGGCATCTGCTGATGATGCTATAATCTTTGCTTCTGCTCATCCTCCATCTTGGAGCAAGATTGCAACAGTGTTGGGAAACTATGAGAAGATATCAGTCTAGATAATCAATAAATATAGGATTTCATACTACATATATTTAAAGGTTCCTAATGGATTGTGCCAGGCAGTTGGAGATATTACAGAATTTGCAAAAGGTAAAAATCCCTTCATATATCTTGGATGTCCTATTTTCTACACTAGAAAGAGGAAGGAATATTTTAAAGATCTTATCAAGAAAATAAAGGCTAAATGGCATTCATGGAAAGGAAAGTTTATGTCTTTTGGAGGAAAGGCAACACTCATTTCTAGTGAGTTGCAAAGTATGTCAGCCCACATATTATTAGTCCTGCATCCACCAAAATAATGCCCTAGAGCATCTTCATAAGATTTTTGCTAGGATCTTTTGGAGCACAAAGGAAGAAGGGAGAAGCAGACATTAGGCCTCATGGCAAAATCTTTCCCTTCTTAAAGAGGATTGGGACCTAGGTTTTTATGTCTTTACATAATGTGTCTAAGGCATTGTTTGCTTAATTGTGGTGGAGGTTTAGGACCACAAAATATTTATGGTCTAATTTCATGTGGGATAAGTATTGCAAAAAGGAGATACCAAGGGTGGTGCAGATTAGACGGGGGTCTCAGGTTTGGAGACAAATGTTGAATGTTAGGGAAGAAGTAGAACACGAGATTCTATGGGAATTGAAGAGTGGAACAACTATATTTGGCATGAAAACTGGACTAGATAGGGTGCACTTTATCATGTATTACCTGAAGACTTTCCATTCAAGAAAGATCTTCAGGATGTGGCAGAATTACAACAAGCTGTAATATGGGATGATCAGCTGCAAGATCAAATCTTCAATGAGGAAATTATAGAACATATAAGGCTAAATGTTCATTATGAAGGCAGTGAAGGATACAGGGATAGGCCATACTGGATTCCAACTAGTTCAAGCAAGTTTAGTGTTAGTAATGCTTGCCAAATATTAAGGCATAAGGCTGATCATAATCAGGAATTCGAGTTAATATGGATTAAAGGTTTACCATTAAAGATATCTTTCTTCTTGTAGAGATTGTGGAGGCGGAAAATAACCACTAATGACATGTGGAAGAGGCAAGGGTAAATGGTGATGTCTCGGTGTTGGTGTTGTCAGCAGCCCCAAGAGGAATCTATTGAGCATATATTTGTCACAAGTCCTTCTGCCTCTTGTAGACATGTGATTTTTACCCTCCCCAAGAATTTTTATATTTTAGCGTGAAAATATTTAATTTAGACTAATATTGCTATTTCAACTTGTCACGACCCAAAATCCACTAAGGGGCGTGATGGAGCCGGACACTACTGTCAGGCAAGCCGACCCAAATTATTTTATGAAGTTATCATTTTTAACAATCTTGAAAAACTAAGATTTTCCTTCAATTTTTGATAAAATGAAAAGAACACTAATTCGATTCAAATTAAATAATAAGCAATTAGTACAAAATATTTCAAAACCATCGCAGAATTCGGTGTCACAAGTGCATGAGCATCTACTAATAAGGGAATAAGATACAACATCCATCCAGAATACAGTGGACAGGAAATAAATACAATATACTTGAAGGGACTATTCTAGCTGTGGACCGCCTTGAATAATGCCACTATCTAGTCCCAGAATCATTTGTGCGCTACGTCCAGTAGGCCGCTAGAGCTACATAAACTTGTACAACAAAAATGCACAGAAGTGTAGTATGAGTACGAAAATAATGTGTACTCAATGAGTATCCCGTCTAATCTCAAAGAAATAGAGACGAGATGGTTAACTTAGACATTCACTAGTGGTCCAATAATAATATGGTGAAGATGTGAGGATAACATGGATTTATGTAGCAATTATAACTCATAGAGTAAGAAAATAGGTAACACCTTCTCAAATAACAATGAAATTTCAAGATTTACTTTTCGTTATCTTTATAGTTTATGGCCATGAAAAGGAAATATCAACTTAAATAAGTTTCGGGATAATCAATGCAAGCATGCGCATATTATGCCGAGGCGACGGCTCAATCCAACACAAATAAACTATGCACTTGGCGAGGGCCGACAGCGCGCCTATAGATGCATCTATTTAATCTGCATAGGCGTTCAGCCTGTTCCAAAAGTAAACTCATACAGACAAACAGTCAATCAAGAAGTCATCATGGAGCAATTATCCAAAGAAAAGTCAATTCTCTTTAATAGTTTAAGAAAACGAGTTTAAATCTTTTTTAGAAATGCATTTACTAATTAAATGTGTTTTAGACAATTCAAGTCATTAATAAGCTTACAATTAATCCACGTATAGCATACTTTGGGTCCTAGTCTACCCGAACAATAGCATAATAGTATCTACACACAGACTCTCGTCACCTTGTGTGTACATAGCCCCCACAATTAGGAGCACATAGTAAATTAACTCACCTATGGGGACAATTCCCTCTTACAAAGTTAGAAAGGAGACTCACTTCGCTCCGAAACCTATATTCCGATTCAAGAATGCGCTCAAACCTTCAAATTTGGAGCAGAACGATCCAAAACTATTCAAATAAGGTAAGAACTAATCAATACCAGCTTAAAGTTCATATTCTAATCATTAAACTAATTTCCCAATACTAAATGCAGGTTTCCTAAAATTCATCCCCAGGCCCACATGTCAAGATTCCAAAACTTTTTAAAGAATATTGTTATTCAAATATGACAGTACCATGGCTAGTTGAAGGTGACTTTAATGTCATATGGGGCGAGGAAGAGAAGTTTGGAGGCTTGCCAGTTTCTATCCTTGAACTAGATGACTTTAGACATTGGATAAATACCTGCAATTTGACAGATTTGGGATTTAAAGGAAGCATATTTACATGGAGGAATGGAAGAGCAAAGGACTCTATATTCAAAAGATTGGATAGATGTTTAGGCAATGATGAATTGCAACAGACCTTTCCTGGATTGGAGGTAATTCACCTATCCAAAATTGGCATTGATCATTGCCCGGTGCTGCTGAAATGTGATACAAAAACTCCCCCAATTAAGAAGTCGTTCAGATTTCTTAACTTCTGGACAAAGCATAAAACTTTCAAAGATATAGTGAATGAGAACTGGAATGCTGATTTTAGTGCTAATCCTTTCAGCATGTATAACTACAAGTTAAAGAAGCTTAAACATGCACTATCTACCTGGAGCAGAGCTACATATGGAGACATATTTCAGAAGATTGCAAGTCTTGAGGAGGTCGCCCGGGTTCATGAAAGACAATTAGAAATTAATCCTACACGGATAAACAGAGAGAGATTACGACAGGTCCAAGCTGAAATGCTTAAATATCTTGATTTAAAAGAAGAATTTTGGAGACAAAAAGCAGGCATGTTATGGTTCAAATACGGTGATAGAAACACTAATTTCTTCCATGCTCAAGTTAAAGGGAGAAGGAAAAGACTAAAATTATCAAGAATCCAGAATAGCTTTGGTAACTGGATTGAAAAAGATCACTTAAAAGCAGAAGAAGCAGTAAAATTCTACAAGGATCAATTTACAGAGAGTACAGTCCCTCATGCTTTTGATATTCTAAATCAAGTACCATCAATGGTAGATAATGATCAACATGAGAGATTGATGGCTTTGCCTTCTAATGAGGAAGTGAAGAGAGCAATTATGGGGGCTGAATGGGGACTCAGCAGGCGGACTGGATGGTTTCACAGGAGCCTTTTACCAAACATGTTGGGAAATCATTGAAGAAGATGTAGTCGGCATGGTCAAATATTTCTTCTGTGGTCAACAGCTGCCAAAGAGTGTCACGCACACAAACCTGGTTTTACTACCAAAGAAAAAAGAAGTGTCTACTTTTGCAGACATGAGAGCAATAAGTCTTAGCAATTTTGTTAACAAGATTATCTCGCGGGTCATTCATGATAGGTTGGTTGAATTGTTACCGAACATAATTTCAGAAGAAAACGCAGGTTTTGTAAAGGGAAGAAGCATCGTTGAGAATGTTCTGCTAACTCAAGAAATCATTAAGGATATCAGGTTAAGAACAAAAGCAGGTCCAAACATTGTGATTAAGCTAGACATGACAAAAGCTTATGATAGACTATCATGGCTATTCCTGACTAAAATGCTTAGAAAGATGGGATTTTCTGAAGATTTTATTGGATTGATTTTTGATTTGATAGGGAATAATTGGTACTCTATTCTTATATATGGTCAGCCAAATGGTTTTTTCAAATCATCAAAGGGAGTTAAGCAGGGAGACTCTCTATGACCAACCCTATTTATCCTAGCAGCAGAAGCACTATCTCGAGGTTTGAACTCAGTGCATACTAACCTGTATTTCCGTGGATTTGGTCGTCCAAAATGGAGCCCAAAAATAAATCATCTTGCATATGCAGATGATACAATCATCTTCTGCTCATCTGATGCAACTTCATTGTCAATTGTGATGGAGGTTCTGCAAGCTTATGAATCATCATCAGGTCAAGTAGTCAACAAAGCTAAATCAGCCACATATCTACATCATTTAACGGAGAATGAGGTGATTAACAAGGTGGAAAGGATTACTAGTATAGGAAGACAATGTTTCCTTATGAACTATCTAGAATGTCCTATATTTTATGCCAGAAGAAGGAGTAATTATTATCAGGGTTTAATTATTGTTACAGACAAACTACAGTTGTGGAAAGGCAAACTCTTATCTGTAGGAGGCAGGGCTGTATTGATCGCAAATGTCCTACAGAGCATACCAATTCATATGTACTTATGATAATCGATTATGTTGAGCCAAGACTGCATGACAATCGATTGTGAACTAATGACAATCGATTGTGTTAAGGCAGTGAGCATCAGGTTTTTCAAACCTGCATGACAATCGATTGTGAACCTTATGACAATCGATTGTGATGAGGCAGTGTCCATCAAAGTTTTTCAAAACTCAGAATAATCGATTGTGAAGCTAATGACAATCGATTGTGAAGAGGCAGTGTCCATCAAAGTTTTTCAAAAATCAAAATAATCGATTGTGAAGCTAATGACAATCGATTGTGAAGAGACAGTGTCCTTCAGATTTTTCAAAGTCACAAAATAATCGATAGTGAACTTATGACAATCGATTGTGCGTATAAAACAATCAATTGGCAAGAGGCAGTGTCTAAAATGATTTTCAAAGTCTGATAAATAATCGATTGTTAACATTGCACAATCGATTGTGAAGCTGACCGTTGTCGTAAAGTTTTCAAATACCGTCAGGTAATCGATTGTTGATTTTGTACAATCGATTGTTGATATTAAAATCTGGAAAAGATTTTTTGAACGTTGCTGAATAATCGATTATTGATTTTGTATAATCGAGTGTTTTACGTAAAATCTGGAAATGATTTTTTGAACGTTGCCAATAATCGATTGTTGATCTTGGACAATCGATTGTTAAGCATAAAATCTGGGATTGATTTTTGGAACTATTGGCAAACAATCGATTGTGGCTTCTTGACAATCGATTGTCACAGAGTAAAATCAGCAACTCTTAATTGGCAATTAGGCAACGGTAATGCCAAGTTTTTCAACTATAAATACAGCTTCATTTCATTGTTTTAAACATAACAACACACAACAACTGATCATTCTATTGCTATAAGCTTGCATACTATTGTTTATCATTTTATATTCATTTCATAAAGCTTTTGAGAGCCAAAGACTTGTCCATAGTTGTTGTGATCTTGAGCTTACTTCTTTTACTCATATCTACTCATTAAGGAGTGCTTTGTTTGAGTGTTTAGTGTTTTGTACACTTGTAAGAGAATTGTGATTCTCTTGTTGTAAGGAACTTGTGTTTCCTTGGTTGACGTCTTTGAGATTGCGATCTCCGAGCAACTGTTTGAGGCTTGTGTCCTCAAGTGTGTAACAGTTTGTTGAGCACCCTTAAGCTTTAACAAGATAGTGAAAAATCTCGAGAGAGTCTCTCGGGGACTGGACTAGCCACGTGTTGTGGTGAACCAGAATACATCGGTGCGTACTTTATTATTTATCGCACTTATTTACTTCCTGCAATTTTTAAATTCCGCAAGTTAACGCTAATTTTTATTATAACGCTATTCACCCCCCCTCTAGCGTTAAGCGTATTATCTAACAATTGGTATCAGAGCCCAACTCTCTGAAGACTTAACAGTTTGAGAGAACCATCCATGGCTTCTACTCGTGACTCTTTTGCAGGAATTGATGAAGGACAATGCTCCACACGACCACCTCTATTCAACGGTACAAACTACACGTACTGGAAGGAGAGGACGAAAATTTTCGTTCAAGCAAACAAATTTCATCTCTGGAAGGTGATAACGAAGGGAAATCAAATTCCAACCAAAAAGGTTGAAAACGAATGGGTTCCCAAGTCCGAAGAAGAATATGACGCGGATGATATCCGAAAGGTTCAAAATAATGCTAAAGCAATTAATTTATTATATTGTTCTGTAAATGCTGACGATTACAGGAAAATATCGTGTTGCACAACGGCAAAGGAAATGTGGGACAAGCTGGAAATTACGTACGAAGGTACGGACCAGGTAAGAGAAGCTAAAATTGATTTCCTAACCCATGCTTATGAATTATTTCACATGAAGGAAGGTGAAAAGGTGGATGAAATGTTCGAACAATTTTCAATAATCGTAAATGACCTACATGCCCTGAAGAAGACATTCACGGATAGAGAACTGGTTCGAAAAATTCTTAGAAGTCTCACTCCGGCATGGCGATCAAAGGCCGACGCAATTCAAGAATCCATTGGCGTCTCAAATGTCACAATCGACGCATTAAGAGGTAACCTTATGACTTATGAATCTACAATACTTAACCCTCTTGTTGATGATCAAAGGAGGCAAAGAATAGCGCTTAAGGCAAGCACAAGCCAACCTCAAAACAATGAGGACGGAGACAACGAGTTTGGACTCGTTATCAAAAGATTTCAAAAGTTCACGAGGAAGGAATATGAAAGTAAGGGCAAAAAGCAAGGAGAACAAATAAAGTGCTATGAATGCGGAGAAACCGGGCACATCAAGTCAAACTGCCCAAACCTCAAAAAGGAAAAAAACCTTTCAAAAAGCAACGTGCATATATATCTTGGGGAGGCGACTCCGGAGACGAGTCAAGCGAAGGAGAAGAAGACGAAGCCGCAAACCTTTGTCTTATGGCACAAGAAGACAAGCAAGATGAGGTATGTCAAATCTCTTCAAGAAATTTCTTTTCCCTTGAAGAAATGCAAAATGCTTTTGATGAGTTATATAGTGAATTTATTAAGGCTTCAAAAACTGTTAAAAGCATAAAAGAAAATGCCTCTTCAAAAGAAAAAGATTTTCAAAAACAATTCTCATTGAAAGAAAAGGATTTGGAAAAACTGGTTTTAGAAAATGAGAAGTTGAAAGCGGAAAACAAGTTTTTCGGAAAAAGAAGCGCCGACAAGCCCGAAAGCTCTATTAAAAATTGTACTTCTTGCATGCATCTCAAAAATGAAGTAGAAAGGCTTAAGGCAACCTTAGATAAGTTTAATTCTTCTCACAAAAACTTGAATGAGGTCCTTGTTAACTTGAAATCAACCAAGCATGGCATAGGTTTTAAGAATGAGCCTAAAGAAAAGGTTGATGCCAAACCCCAACCACCTAAGGCTCAACCTAGGATTAATAAAACAAATGCTTATCCTAGAAATAGCAATCCTAGAACAAATATGCATGCTAGACCAAATGTTGAACATTTTAGAAGACCTAGAAATGACTTACCACCTAGAAATGACGACCCTAGAAATGATGCATATTCTAGGCCAAACACTAGAAGGAGTTTTGAACCTTTTAGAACATCTAGACATGACCATTACTCTAGAAATGCTGCTCATTTTAGAACTAATAGTAGGAGAAATGGTTCTCATGAAATGCGCAATAGTCATAATGAAAATAGAGTAAATCATTTTCGTCCATCAAGTTACTATGAACCTAGAAGGATGCATAACCCCAACGTGACTTGTCATTATTGTAGACGCATTGGTCATATTGCTCCTGCATGTTTTACACGACATAGACATATCACTCAATCGCATCATTATGATATGCCTAACCCTCAAGGACCCAAAATGGCATGGGTACCTAAAACGCATTAATTTGTTTTGTAGGTGTGTTTGAAGGGATCAAGTGTACTATGGTACCTTGATAGTGGATGCTCCAAACATATGACGGTAGACGAATCCAAATTCCTTCAACTAGAACACAAAGAAGGAGGAAGTGTTATTTTTGGTGACAACAATAAAGGATAGATTATCGGCATCGGATCGGTCGGTAAGGATGAAAATTCTTCTATTAAGCATATATTACTTGTTAAAGGTTTAAAGCATAATCTCTTGAGCATAAGTCAATTATGTGACAAGGGAAATCTTGGCTTATTTGATTCGGATGAATGCTTAGTATTTAGACGTAGTGATTTCAAAATTATCCTTCGTGGTTTTAGAGTGGATAATATTTACATGGTTGATCTTGCTAATTCCTCACCCAAATATGTGGATTGCCTTATGAGCAAAGAGGATGATACTTGGCTATGGCATCGTAGAGTTGCTCATATAAACATGCATCTTTTGAACAAATTGATTTCACAAAACTTAGTTATTGGTCTTCCCAATTTGAAATTTGAAAATGACTCTATCTGTGATTCTTGTCAAACAGGGAAGCAAACAAAAGCATCTTTCAAATCCAAAAATATTGTTTCAACTTCTAGACCACTGCAATTGCTTCACATGGATTTATTTGGACCATCTCGCATTGAAAGTCTAGGAAGAAATCGTTATGCTTTTGTGATTGTTGATGATTATTCTAGATTTACTTGGACTTTATTTCTTGCAAATAAAAGTGATGCTTTTCAGAATTTTAAATACTTTCTTAAGCGTGTTCAAAACGAAAAGGAACTCGGGATAATCGATTATGTTGAGCCATGACTGCATGACAATCGATTGTGAACTAATGATAATCGATTGTGTTAAGGCAGTGAGCATCAGGTTTTTCAAACCTGCATGACAATCGATTGTGAACCTTATGACAATCGATTGTGATGAGGCAGTGTCCATCAAAGTTTTTCAAAACTCAGAATAATCGATTGTGAAGCTAATGACAATCGATTGTGAAGAGGCAGTGTCCATCAAAGTTTTTCAAAACTTAGAATAATCGATTGTGAAGCTAATGACAATTGATTGTGAAGTGACAGTGTCCTTCAGATTTTTCAAAGTCACAAAATAATCGATTGTGAACTTATGACAATCGATTGTGTTGAGACAGTGACTTCCAGACTTTTTCAAAATTATTAAATAATCGATTGTGCGTATAAAACAATCGATTGGCAAGAGGCAGTGTCTAAAATGATTTTCAAAGTCTGATAAATAATCGATTGTTAACATTGCACAATCGATTGTGAAGCTGACCATTGACGTAAAGTTTTCAAATACCGTCAGGTAATCGATTGTTGATTTTGTACAATCGATTGTTGATATTAAAATCTGGAAAAGATTTTTTGAACGTTGCTGAATAATCGATTATTGATTTTGTATAATCGATTGTTTTACGTAAAATCTGGAAATGATTTTTTGAACGTTGCCAATAATCGATTGTTGATCTTGGACAATCGATTGTTAAGCGTAAAATCTGGGATTGATTTTTGGAACGATAGGCAAACAATCGATTGTGGCTTCCTGACAATCGATTGTCACAGAGTAAAATCAGCAACTCTTAATTGGCAATTAGGCAACGGTAATGCCAAGTTTTTCAACTATAAATACAGCTTCATTTCAGTGTTTTAAACACAACAACACACAACAACTGATCATTCTATTGCTATAAGCTTGCATACTTATGTTTATCATTTTATATTCATTTCATAAAGCTCTTGAGAGCCAAAGTCTTGTCCATAGTTGTTGTGATCTTGAGCTTACTTCTTTTACTCATATCTACTCATTAAGGAGTGCTTTGTTTGAGTGTTTAGTGTTTTGTACACTTGTAAGAGAATTGTGATTCTCTTGTTGTAAGGAACTTGTGTTTCCTTGGTTGAAGTCTTGGAGTATTGTATCTCCGAGCAAAGGTTTTGAGGCTTGTGTCCTCAAGTTGTAAAGGTTTGTTGAGCACCCGTAAGCTTGACAAGTTAGTGAAAAATCTCGAGAGAGTCTCTCGGGGACTGGACTAGCCACGTGTTGTGGTGAACCAGAATACATCGGTGCGTACATTATTATTTATCGCACTTATTTACTTCCTGCAATTTTTAAATTCCGCAAGTTAACGCTAATTTTTATTATAACGCTATTCACCCCCCCCCCCCTCTAGCGTTAAGCGTATTATCTAACAGTGGGAACACAGTCCTTTGATGAGCAAAGACCACTAGAAATACCATTTTTTGCAGAGGTAAGACTTGACATAGCAGTCTTTCCATTTGCACCAGGTATTTCACTACTATTAGACAAAGGTCGACTGTCCAATATTCTTACCTCATCCATTACCCTATTTAGAAAAGCTTTCTGGGACTCTACTGGGGCAGTCTCAGCAACATTCAGATTATCTTTCACTGCTGGAAGAATATTCATACTTGTATCTCTCATATGCTAGCTGGTGATTTTTTCCTCTTCAACTGTTATATCCAATGGAACAGTAGCTATTACCTTTGATGACATCTTATCTGAATTTCCAGAAGGACCATTCAACATTTCAGTATGAACACTAGATATAACATGGTCTGTATTTACTATAGCTGACTCAGTAGATTCTACATTTGCAGAAGGTTTTTCACTAACCCCAAACTTTGCAGGCAAGTCATAATCGACATTAATGATCTACTCCAACTTTTAGAATTGAATTCTGACCCCGATACCGAAAATTCCACTTCAGGTCAAACTTCTCAAGAACCTTCAAAATGATCCATGGATCTCCAAATTCACTTCTAATCACGCTCCGAACTCCAGAATCACCATATGGAGCTATTCACAGACTCGGAATTCCAAATGAACATCGATTACACTAAAATTAACCTCAAGCCAAACTTATAAAATTTCTTCCAAAATGTTAACTCCCATAATAGGGAACAAAACGCTCCCGGGTTATCCAAAACCCAAACCGGCCATGCGCCCAAGCCCAAAATCATCATACAAACCTGCTGGAACCTTGAGATCATGATTCCGAGGTCATTTACTCAAAAATCCCATCCTAGTTAATATATTAACTTTAAGATTCTGAAATGAGAATTCTCTTCCCAAATCAACTTTGAACTTCCCGAAATTCAATTCCGAACACGTGTACAAGTCATAACACCTGAAATGAAGCTGCTCAGGCCTCAAACTGTAGAACGACACGCTCTAAGGCTAAAAATGACCGGTCAGGTCGTTGCATTCTCTCCCACTTAAACATATGTTTGTCCCCGAACGTGCTGAGAACTGCACTGGAGTAGTCTGAAATCACTGTTTAAATTCTCATGCACCTTCCTATGCTACCACAACTCAGTTAAGCACATTAGCTTGATCAATTCTGAAGTTATTCCCTTTTATTCAAGAAAATTAGCGTTAGGGCCCATTTTCAGCATCCGAAATTCTATGCCTGAACTGTTTCAAACATAAGATCACCACATCGATCACTACACGCTGTACCCAATCATGGTTGTATAACTTCGCTAAATTCACACCTAGCATCCCTTTACTCACTGGACCACAATGACATTCTCTGATTAAATAAACTAAAATTCCATAAATCTTATTCTCTCATTGCACCTTAAGACCTACTAGGCCTTGCTCTAGCTCTTATAATATCGCTACAATGGAAGAGACGTGTAGAAATTCATAACCGGCTGCTGAATCAACAAATCATTAGGTCTATACTCCTGACAAGAACCATCACCCCATTCTGAACCAAATAATGGTCTTGGTTCCACAATATACTTCATATAGCCAGATTGTATTGATCCTATATCAAAGGATCTCGTCTCATCCTGAACAAACTGGTCAGTCAATAAGCCATCCCAGACATAATCAAAAGTATCATATGATGCCACAATGTGCCAATAGGCTACTAATTCGAACACGATACAAACGGAAAATGAACTCTGGAAGAAATTAACTAACTCACGCACTAATACGGACTTCCCTTAGAAAATAGGAAGCAAGATATACAAAAATAGTACATAGAAAACTATACTCAACATCACACCGTTGCGGCACGCAACCCGATCTAGATAAAACACCCATGGCAGCATGCCACCCAATCTGCAAATATATCTCATATAAGGAGATGCATATCGAGTTGAATTTGCTCATTACAACAAAATACCGTATATTGGTCATAAGCATGCTAAAGGCATAATAACATCCCTGGGTGAATATATAGCGCTATAAGCTACAAAACTCGAGCACATGTCAGGTTTGGTATACAATCTGAATCTCAAGAGCCAATTTGCTCACATAACATCATCTTTACGCGGATCCTCAACACATAAGCAATTTGTCAAGCCATCCCGCAACTCACACGGTGCAATGCATCTCTGCATGAGATATCTGACAATGAAATTGCACCCTGACCACTCCCCCATAAGGAGCGCATTACTGAACTGAACACATTTGGCTTGATATAGATCCCATATTCAAATTTGAATCCATCCACTGACCTCAAGCCGATTCTGATCTCCCTGAACTAGGATACTTACCTAGCAAAAGTATATAATAACACCTCTTTCGCTCATAAAACATAAGAACATCCATCATAGTAGGAGAAATCATCCGCAGTCCACAGCTGAATAGACTGAGTGCCCTCCCGGCATACATTCTCAAATCAATGATTTCATACATGGTTTAAAAATTTAATAAATCAACTGACTACATGTCACACTTATACAATCTTCATGTGGAACACTCTCTCAAACCTCCCAAAATAAATAATGGGTTCGCACATCCAAACCACTAGCCGCATTAATGCTGAAAAGCAATCAAGAATCATTAACCGGATGTAAAGCCTTTTTCACAAAACACCAATCCCTGATGATGTTGAAGACAATACCAACTTTTACTTAAACATCGAAACTCCTTTCCTGCTCATCCGAGCTTGTGAAATCCTTATCCACACCGAACTATTACCTTGATCTCCACTTCAAATTCCATACCACTCACTGCTCCCAACATGCCAACATATAATAGAATATTCTTCCCATCATAGCTTTGGAACCACTATTAGGTTAACACCTCATCATATAAAACTTCTACTTAATTCACGTCAGGAGAACTATAAAAGCACATAGGTGAATTCTTAGGAATGTAGAATATGCAAATATCTAATTAGTGGTCTAAGCCACTATAGCCCTTCCGGGGCCCATCTCCACATAATAGGCCACCGCGGTAGAATACTTTCTGAATAACACTAACTACGGCGGTCGACAAGCCTCGCACGCACAGTCACAATTCACTTGCATAAATTGATCACGCTGAAAGAACTAATCATTGCCAGTAACATGCCAATTTGATTATGGCTAACCAATCCCTTTTATTTCGATTTGTCTTTTTTTTCTATAGAAATATTGATAACCCTATTCAACACTTAACACACTCCATTTGCACTCACCACGAGTGACCCTGAGTCACGAGACCATGACGTCTCAAATCCCATGAACCATTTCGTACCTCCCAATCATCACATCGCAAGTCAAAACATCATAGAACATTATGTTCCTCTTCTCAAGGCTTCTACCAATCTTGGTTTTTGACCGTACCTATAGGCACGAAACCATTAGGCACAACACTTCACCTCTTTGAATCCACTAGGGCCATTGCGGAGAGCCACCCGCTCTGACTTGACCTGAATATAATCAAATCCATGATTCTTCTAGCACAAGCATACCCTCTCGACGGAGCACCCAACGGAATCACTCTCAAGTCTGAACATGGGCCAACAAGGCCAACAATAGCACACCTTTACTAATTCCTTTGCTCAAATTACCACTTATGTTCTCTTCCCGTAGCTGAAATAACCCATCAATATGCTAATCACCAGAAACTTCGCAAATAGTTAACCATGCAACCCAATCATAAAACGGTGGGGATGTCCCACTTAGCTCGAAGAAACTATTACAAAACTTTGGAGTTCACAAGGATTCTTAATATCTTATTAACATAACCTTACACTGTACCCAATCACTGTTGCATAAGTTCGCTGAATTCACACCTAGCATCCCTTTACTCACTGGACGACAATGACATTGTTTGATTAAATAAGCCGAAATTCCATCAATCTGATTCTCTCATTGCACCATAAGACCTACCTAGGCCTTGCTCTAGCTCTTATAATATTGCTACAATGGAAAAGACGAGTAGAAATTCTTAACCAGCTGCTGAATCAACAAATCATTAGGTCTGTACTTCTGACAAGAACCATCAGCCCATTCTGAACAAAATGATGGTCTTGGTTCCATAATATACTTCATATAGCCAGATTGCATTGACCCTATATCAAATGATCTCGTCTCATCCAGAACAAATTATTCAAACAATAAGCCACCCCAGACATAATCAAAAGTCTCATACGATGCCACAATGTGCCAATAGGCTACTAATTCGAACACGATACAAAAGGAAAATGAAATCTGGAAGGAATTACCTAACTCACGCACTAATACGGACTTCCCTTAGAAAATAGGAAGCAAGATATACAAAAATAGTATATATAAAACTATACTCAACATCACACTGTTGCAGTATGCAACCCGATTCAGATAACACACCCATGGCAGCGTGCCACCCAATCTGCAAATAGATCTCACATAAGGAGATACATATCGAGTTGAATTTGCTTATTACAACAAAATACCGTATATTGGTCATAAGCATGCTAAAGGCATAATAACATCCCTGGGTGAATATATAGTGCTATAAGCTACAAAACTCTAGCACAGCTGAGGTTCGGTATACAATCTAAATCTCAAGAGCCAATTTGCTCACATAACATCACCTTTACGCGGATCCTCAATACATAAGCAATTTCTCAAGTCATCCCGCAGCTCACACGGTGCAATGCATCTCCGTATGAGATATCTGACAATGAAATTACACCCTGACCACTCCCCATAAGGAGCGCATAACTGAACTGAACACATTTGTCTTGATATAGAGCCCATATTCAAATTTGAATCCATCCACCGACCTCAAGCCAATTCTGATCTCCCTGAACTAGGATAATTACCTTTCAAAGTCTATAATAACCCCTCTTCCGCTCATAACACATAAGAACATCCATCATAGACAGAGAAATCATTCGCAGTCCACAACTGAATAGACCGAGTGCCCTACCGGCATGCATTCTCAAATCAACGATATTATCCCAACCTTCATACTTGGTATAAATCATTAATCAATCAAGTGACTACATGTCACACTTATACAATCTTCATGTGGGACACACTCTGACAACCTCCCGAAATAAATAACGGGTTCGCACATCCAAACCACTAGTCGCATTAACACTGAAAAGAAATCAAGAATCATTAACCAGGATGTAAAGCCTTTTCATGAAACACCAATCCCAGGTGATGCTGAAGACAATTCCAACTTACCTTAAACATCGAAACTCCTTTCCTGCTCATCCGAGCTTCTGAAATCCTTATCCACACCGAACTATTACGTTGATCTCCACTTCAAATTCCATCCCACTCACTGCTCCCAACATGCCAACATATAATAGAACATGCTTCCCATCATAGCTTCAGAACCACTATTAGGTTAACACCTCATTATATAAAACTTCTGCTTAACTCACTTCAGGAGAACTATAAAAGCACACAGGTGAATTCTCAGGAATGTAGAATATACAAATATCTAATTAGTGGTCTAAGCCACCATAGCCCTTCTTGGGCCCAACTCCACATAATATGCCACCACGGTAGAACACTTTCTGAATAACACTAACTACGGCGGTCGACAAGCCTCGCACGCACCATCATAATTCACTTGCATAACTTGATCACGCTAAAAGAACTAATCATTACCAGTAAAATGCCAATTTGATTATGGCTAACCAATCCCTTTTCTTCCAATTTATCCTTTATTTCCATGGAAATAATGATAACCCTATTCAACACTTAACACACTCCATTTGCACTCACCCCGAGTGACCCTGAGTCACGAGACCATGATGTCTCAAGTCCCATGAACCATTTCGTACCTCCCAATCATCACATAGCAGGTCAAAACATCATAGAACATTCTGTTCCTCCTCTCATAAGCTGCTACCAAGCTTGGTTTTTTGAGCGTACCTATAGGCTCGAAACCATTAGACACCACACTTTACCTCTTTGAATCCACTAGGGCTGTTGCTGAGAGCCACCTGCTCTGACTTGACCTGAATATAATCAAATCCATGATTCTTCTAGCACAAGCATACCCTCTCAACCCGACGGAATCACTCTCAAGTCTGAACATGGGCCAACAAGGCCAATAATAGCACACCTTTACTAATTCCTTTGCTCAAATTACCACTTATGTTCTCTTCCTGTAGCTGAAATAACCCATCAATATGCTAATCACCAGAAACTTCACAAGTAATTAACCATGCAACCCAATCATAAACGGTGGGTATCTCCCACATAGCTCGAAGCCACTATTACAAAACTCTAGAGTTCACTGGGATTCTTATTATCTTATTGAGATAACCTTATGCAACCAACCGCCACAATTCTCGATATCTTGCTATAGAAACCCTCTTTTTATACTCTAAATCATTTACTACATTTTCACGACCGATCCCTTCACTGTATAACCAATAGAATTCTTCGCAGAGGCCTTGCCAACCATGCGTCTGCTATCTTGCTCACAGGAATAACCCACCTGTAGGAATCACTCCCCGGCACCTTCCAATGCTGCTACGCAGGGTACAATTACTACGATATCAATAACCCATCCTGAGTATGAGCTCACTCTCCTGCTGCACAAGTCCATTCACCCTTCGTGGACATCAATTAAATGTGCAGCAACATTCTTCCAATTCAAAGTAATATTGTATCCTTCTTCATTCAAGAAGCCCATTCCCCTTATATCAAATCTCCTGCCACATAATAGCCCATACTTCTAATAGAATCCGTAGACCTCAATCATCAATCACTAACATTATCAAATCACTCCAACTCCCCTCAAAGTGCATGGTCATCCCACTGCAAAGCCCATATGTAACTTTGCCACTCTCCCACTTTGGCGGAACTCATCCCCTTAATCGATCACTCAACCTTTGACCTCTTATACTTGCCCTTCTAGCCGTCTGACACTTTCCTCATGTCCTTCCTCGTACTTTGCTGCTCAATTTGTCTTAATTAAAATCTATCTTCATAGCACTTGAACCCACAAGCCACTACTAGCTATAAACCTTTCTGAAGATCACATTTCTCGAGCCATCAACATAACAAACACAATTCCATCCTAAACCACCACACCCCACGATATGTGATTGTCGCTTCTTCATTACTGAACCGCAACATCCTGCTCCAAGGCAAATTGAAGAAAACATAACACCGGTAATTTAAATTATTCAAGCAAAGATGACAATACCATGTCGCCGATGAAAACTCCACCACACTTGAAAGTACCAAGCATCGTTACTTCCACCAGCCTATATCTAACCATCCTTAGTCTGATTGCATTTCCCCTACCGGGAATAAAATACTGAATCTCTTGATTATGAACTGAGTCACCTCCCTTCACGCCATTCATTGTGCCAACACATAGGCAACATCGTACCATCGTGTCAATACTGCGCAACAATCATTCATAAGCATCATGGCAACTGGTGCCTAACCTCGGAGCTCTCAGAAGCACCACTATTGGGCTGAAATAAAAAAAAATATTCTTCTACCAAGCAACGATAATCATCCGATTAGCTATACCGGGAGAAACATCTCGTATCACTTCTATAGTACCATTATGGATCTTCAATTTTTGATTTATAAAAAGCGGTTCGCGCTGCGTAAGATTGAGTAGGAATGAATTAAAGGCATGCACCTCCAAGGATCAAATCGCATGATAAAGAATCAAGAAGGGAAGTCCTCCTACCAGTCCCGCAGCCTCCGGAGGATATGTACAGACGTCTCCATACCGATCCGCGAGACTCTACTAAACTTGCTCATGACTCGTGAGACTCTAGGAACCTAGTGCTCTGAGTACCATGTTGTCACGACCCAAAATCTACTAAGGGTCGTGATGGCGTCAGACACTTTTATCAAGCAAGACAACCTAAATTATTTGATAAAGTTCTCATTTTTAACAATCTTGAAAACTAAGATTTTCCTTCAATTTTTCATATAAAAAAAAAGACTGCTTAGATTCAAATTAAATAATAAGTAATTAGTAAAAAATATTTCAAAACCATCCCAGAACCCGGTGTCACAAGTACATGATCATCTACTTATAAGAGAACAAGATACAAAATCCATCCGGAATACAATGGACAGGAAATAAATACAATATACTGGAAGGGACTGTACTGGCTGTGGACCACCTCAAATAATACCACACCTAGTCCTAGAATCGTCTGTACTGCGACGCCTAGTAGGCCGTTAGAGTTACATAAACATGTGCAACAAAAATGCATATAATTGTAGTATTAATATGAAAACAATGTGTACTCAATGAATATCCCATCTAATCTCGAAGAAGTAGAAACGATACAGTCAACTTCGACACTCACTAGTGATCCAATAATAATATGGTGAAGATGTGAGGATAACATGGATTTATGTAGCAATTATAACTCTTAGAGTACGAAAACAGGTAACACCTTCTCAAAAAACAATGAAATTCCATGATTTATTTTTCGTTATCTTTATAGTTTATAGCGGCCATGAAAAGTAAATATCAACTTCAATAAGTTTCAGGATAAGCAATGCAAGCATGCATATATTATGCCAAGATGATGGCCTGATCTAACAGAACTAAACTATGCCCTTGCCGAGGTTTGACGGTGCACCTATAGATGCATTTATTTCATCTGTCGAGACGTTCTGCCCATTCCAAAAATAAACTCACACAGACAAACAGTCAATCAAGAAGTCATCATGGAGAAATTATCCAAACAAAGGTCAATTCAAGTTCTTCAAAAAAAGAATTGCGCATGAACAGTAGCGTACTTTACTGTAGCGTGCGTGAACAGTTCATTTCAGTCACTATTCTCACCGGAATCCGGTGACGGATTATTACTATTTTGGTGTCTCAACAATCTCCTTCTTGAGGTGAACACCTTCCTTTTATTGTTTTTCCAAAATCTTAATCCAAACGCAACAGATCTTAAATCTTGTGATTCTTATTGTTCATTCAAATTCTGATCCTTTCTTTGGAATCTTTCGTCTTGCTAATTAATTTGCTTGGATTCGAATGTCTATACATCTAGAATCATACGAATCCTCCAGATCGTTTGTTCACAATTTTCTTTCTATTTTTTCGATTGTCCAAAACGATGGATGAACTCGTGTCTCAATGGTAGTATCTTGAAGAGTTCACGCGATTTTGGCAGCCATGGCTGCACAGATCTCTCCCCAGCCTTTGGCTGTGGGAGAGATTATTCCAAATTCTGTAACAACAACTTTAAAAGAATTTGTAAAGCCATCGTATGCGTTTGTTACTCAAGCTAAACAGACAGTTTCGACAAAGATCGAGCTTTGCGCAGTCAACTTCGAACATGAGCATCCGGTAATCTAATTCACAATGGAAGATGTTAACACTTTCACCAGGGAAGAAGGTTTGCACCAAGCAGTTGTGATAAAATTTTCTTATGGCAAACCTGATGTATCGGAAGTGCGACGAATTTTTTCGTCGCAATTTGATGTTAAAGGTCGTTGTAATGTTGGACAGTTGGAATATAGACACCTTCTAGTCAGGTTTGATCTGTCCGATGATTATGCACACTTCCTTGGTAAGTCGACAGGTTATCTTAAATCCAAAGGCGAAGAATATTTCTTCTGAACATTTCCATGGACTTTCGGATTTAATCCAAAAGAGGAGACATCGATGGCAGTTGTATGGATCTCTATGACAGGTCTGCCACCAAACTTATTTGCGAAAAGGTCTCTGCTGTCAATTGCGTCTGCTATTGGAAAACCAATTGTTGTTGACAAGGCGACGTAGGATAGAACGACACCTAGCGCAGCAAGAGTCAAGGTTATTGTGAACCTTTTGGATAAGTACCCAAAATAGGTCATGTTACAGTTTGTAGATTCTATTTCCGGGAAATCTGTTGAGTTCCAGCAAATCATTGTATACGACAACCTTCCTAAGTATTGTGCCTTTTGCAAACACCAAGGACATGATGAGAAGGTTTGTAGGTTTAAAAATAAAAAAGCTAGTACAGAGGAGGATAATCTGGACAGCCACACGACTGGTAATAGGGTTATTGTTGACAAATTGCAAGGGGATGCAAGGGATTTTCTAAATGGGAAAAGAGCTGTACAAAGAAAGGTCGTGCACAATAATCCAATATTGAATGAGGGTCGAGGTGTTACTGATTCTGCTATTCAATATGTAAATGTTGTGTTGAAACAGAATGTCGATCCAAAAAAAATTCAATCTGATGTGACTGACATTGCACAATATGCTGAAGCAGTGAATACACCAAACAATACAGTTTTGAATGAGAATTCTGGTCTGTGTGATTCAATATTACATCATGGTATTGGCAAAGATGCTATGAAATAGAATGAGCATCTTAATTCTTCTCAATTCTCTGCAATGGATATGAATGAGGCAGATCAACAGGTTGCTGTAGAAACAGAAATGTTAGGTGCCTCTAATATTGAACCTTCAGTTGAGATTTTGAATGAGGTACAGAATTTGGATAATCCTGATGATACAATTCAGGATCGACCATATTCATCTGCAGAGTATATTACAAAAAATGCACGAGCTAGGCAGCAAGTTGAAAGGGATGGACAGCAAGTAAAATGCAAGGTGCAACAGCAATTTTTTTCAGCTGTTACACTTGCAGAAGCTGTGCCAATATCTGAAGGAACCTCTGGCTTTGTTGGTACACTGCAAAATACTGCCCCATTGGAAATGCATGGTATAATTGAACATAATGTTGAGACAATGCAGACCAATGCATTCCAAGGCAGTCATTGTGCACAGGATGGGCAGTTGAATAGCTTTGAAGGACAACAGCACAGGAACAGTCAACAGCATCTAGGATCTATTAATGCAGTAAATGGAAAAATGACATTAATTTTGAAAACTGTACAGCAGACTAAACAGCAGCAGGCTAAGCTGATGTTTAACAATGACAAGGCTACCCTGCCTGCTCAAGCAACTGAAAAAAACATGGAGGCACCAGACACAAATCATACTGGTTTGTCTTTGCAACCAATAGAGAAGGCATCAGTTTCTAATAACATTGATGAGTCCATCAAAACTGGACAGCAACATTTTGCTCGAGCTCAATCTGTGGATGACAACTGTGATACTGTAATTCAACAGAAAACAAAACCTTCAGATAAGGACATTGAGCATAACTGAATTTCACTCCAAAACAGGAATAAGATTCAGCAGCTACCAGTAGAAGAGGAAGCAGTCAATTCAGACTGCTTATTGTCAAAGATGGTCTCTACATCTCCTTTACAAAGCCATGCAGATCAATATGTTGATGTTGTCATTTAATTAACAGCAACTCAGTCAGATAAAGACAAGTTGGGAAACTCATATCCACAGGATCACAAGGCAGAGAGGGTTCAACTAAACATTTCGAGCATCTCAACAAGTAAAACTGTTGCGAATATATCTAATAGTGATTTGGATACTCATCCTCCAGATGAGTCGCAACTGCCAAAGGACAATAGACAATATAATGCAAGGAACAATTGTTCATCGAGGATCAACAGAAATGAAACTTTCAAAAACAGCAACAAACAGAATGCAGAAAAGAGTACAGCAATAACAATAAGCTCCAATTCATCTGCCGTGCTCGCAAACATCTGTAAAGATGATGAAAAAGTGACTGGAGAGGTCATTCAGAAGGTACAAAGCTATCCTCCCATTTCTATATCCAACACATATGGCGAGGGAGGTATCAATGACAGTGGGGATTTCCTAAGTCTCAAAGGGAAAAACAAACAACAAACTCTAGCTAACATGAGAGATATGGTAATAAAATCAAAACTTTGGGACCAATGTCACTCTAATGAAGACGAGAGTTGGGACGAAGGTTCTGCTGGTTGGTCATCTGAGGAAGAAGGCAAACAAGATGACTGCAACAGCTCAGGAGAGGACAATGAGGCTACGATCAAGCCAAAAGGTCAAAAGAAACCTGAAAATATGAATGGGAATGTAAAACTGTTATATTTGAACCATAACGCACCAGTTTTCATTCCAAAAAAATACAACATCAGGTACTTCGAAGGTAACACCAACAGAGGCCGACCAAATAGAAGCAACACAAAAGGTAATTCAACCCTCGGGTGAAACATCAATGTTTGGAAACAAAACAACACTTCCATCTTGTGGACAAAATCAGAATATAATTTTACACACTAGACAGCCACCAATGAACTGCAATTCTACGGATAACAAATTAGTAGCATTTCAACCAGCAGCACAGTACAAACAACAATCTTCTGCACTGCTAATATCCTCAGACCAAATCCAGAATGATATGGAAGGAATACATACTTATGAAGAAGGAGAGGAAGAGGATATCTTAACGCAATGTCGGAAGAATGTTGCACGAATATGGGATTTGTCACCAACGCATAGTAAAACAAGTAAAAAGACTCATCAAAGGGATAGAAGTTGGGACGTCAGGATAACTGAAGACGCTAACAAAAGGAAGCTCCCAATGAGAATTGCAAAACAAAAGCAAACTACTCAAACTACCGTTACAAAGTCCAGTAAAACAAAGAATAAAGCATGAATTGTGAAGAATTTTTCGAATTCATCACAAAGTTGGAGAAAGGACAGCACACTACACGTTTCCTCATATTTCATTTTACCATCTTAATATTCCCATTTGTAAAATCAACACAGAGTTTAGTCATGAACTCTGTGATGATCATGCTTTATTCCGCACATTCAAGTTATTATGATGTAATTTTATATTATATATTATTAATAAAAAACTAAACCGAGGCTCTGCCTAGTGGATTGCCGAAAAAAAAACAAAGGTCAATTCTCTTTAATAGTATAAGAAAACTAGTTTAAATCTTTTCAGAAATTCATTAACTAATTAAATGTGTTTTAGATAAGCTTACAATAATCCATGTATAGCATGCTTTTGGGTCCTAGCCTACCCGAACAATAGCATAATAGTAGCTATGCACGGACTCTCATCACCTGATGTGTACGTAGCCCCCGCAATTAGGAGCACAGAGCCAATTAACTTACCTATGGGGTCAAGTCCCTCTTACAAGGTTAGGAAGAAGACTCACCTTACTCCGAAGCCTATATTCCGATTCGAGAATACGCTCAAACATCTGAATTTGGAGCCGAATGATCCAAAACTATTCAAATAAGGTCAGAACTAGTCAATACCTGCTTAAAAGTTTGTATTCTAATCATCAAACCAATTTCCCAATCCTAAATGAAAGATTTCTAAAATTCATCCCCGGGCCCATGTGCCTGGATTCCACAAATTTTTGAAGAATATTGTTACCCATAAACTAAGGATCAAGAATATATGATTTTTACTCCATTCCCTAACAATATTCGTGGTTAAATATTGTTTTTACCAAATTTCATCCATCTAAAACCATGATTTTTCCTAATTTTTATATGTTAATCTACCCATAATCTATGTATTTAACTTAACATGCGTAGAAATTACTTACCTCTTGGCCTAAGTCTCGGAATAAAAAGCCACAGCTCCAGACGTAGAAGTCACATTTACAACTCCAAGCTCGCAATTGCGATTTCGCATTTCGAAAAAAGCTACGCAAATGCAAAGCCTACCCTGCCCCTGCCCTTGTCGCATTTGCGACAAAATGTTCGCGATCGCGAAGATCACTGCCTCGCAATTGCGAACTTTCCCCTAGTGCCCAGGCTCACAAATGCGAATGGGACCTCGCAAATGCGAGGTCGCATTTGCCACCCAAGAATCACAAATGCAATCATACCAGCGCCGGCAATCCTATTTCTTAGCAAATAACTCCGAAGCTATCCCGAATCTCACCCGAGCCCCCCGGGCTTCAAACCAAAACCCACGCCAGTCCAAAAACATAACATGGACTTGCTCGAAGCCTCAAATCACATCAAAAAAATGCTAAATCATGAATCAACCTCCAATCCAAGCTTAATAAACTTTAGAATTTTAAACTTCCATTTCGATGTTTAAACCTATCAAATTACGTCGGATTAACCCTAAATTTTGCAGGTAAGTGATATTCGTCATTACAAATCTACTCCAACTCTCGAAATTGGATTCTGACCCCAACATCAAAAAGTCCACTTCCGTTCAAACTTCTCAAAAATCTTCAATTTCTATCTTTAGCCAAATGATTCCAAAATGATCCGCGATACTCAAAATTCACTTCAGATCATGCTCCCAACTCCATAATCACCATACAGAGCTACTCACATACTCGTAATCCCAAACGGACATCGATAACACTGAAATGCGCTTCAAGCCAAACTTATGAAATTTTTTCCAAAATGCTAACTCCCATAATTGGCGCCAAAATGCTCCCGGGTTATCCAAAATCCAAACCGGGCATACCCCTAAGTCTGAAATCATCATATAAACTGGTGGAACCTTCAGATCTTGATTCCGAGGTTGTTTACTCAAAAATCACATCCTAGTTAATTATTTCAACTTTAAGCTTCCGAAATGAGAATTCTCTTCCCAAATAAACTTTGAACTACTTGAAATTAAATTCCGACCACGAATAAAAGTCATAATACCTAAAATGAAGCCGCTCATGGCCTCAAACTATTGAATGACGCACTAGGGTGCGAAACGACCGGTCGGGTCATTACACAACAATTTTTGACTTCTTTCCTTTATTTTCATCATAAGAATGAAGAATTACAAAAAAATATTTTAAAATTTAAAAATAATAATAATATAAAAGTAGTACCTTACCTTTATTTTTATATAATTTTGAAAACACAAAATAGTTTCGCGTCTTAATATAGTTAGTTTAATCATAAAATTAGTTTTATATTTTTATACTATAATTGTATAATTTTAAAAGGGGAAATTAGTGTTGGGTCGGTTCATCGCATCTTTATGATTTTTGTAATTTGTTTTTAGTCCGTGGCGTAATTTCTTGGCCCAATGCCCAATATCCATTAAGCCAACCTTAGGGACCTTTCTAGACTCTTCTTTAGAACAAAAAATAAATAAAAAGACCCTAAGGACTTAACATAAAAGACCTAGGGACTAATCGGCAAATACACAAAAAATAAACCTAAACCTAAAACATATACAATGAAAATATAATGCCTAATACACAAAAAGAAGATCAAAAAAGGTTGCGCTGGAAATACAGAACCCCCGCCCCAGTTATCTTCTTCTTTACAAGACATGAGAGTGTCGTTGTAACGCCAAAGAACCCACCCGCATCCGTTCTGTTGATTCTTCTTCAACCCAAAGTCATGACCCCTCATCAAAAGACGTACACAGAGCCATATACAGAGAACAGAGAGAAGCAAAAATGGAATTCGACTGGATTTTAGGTTTAAATTTTCGGTCGATACGAGAGTCTTAGTGTCGAGTCGAGTTCCCAGCTGTTGCTCGAGGTTCTAGTCATAAGTTCTGCTTTTCTTGTTGTTTCACCACTAATTTCTTGGAGTCGAGGCATGTGTATTCATTGCAACTTCATTTATTTTTGAAGAGAATTTTGGCTCGGCAAGTTTTATTCCATATCAGTCTTCTTTTATCTGAACTTGTTTGGGTGATTTCAGTTTCAAAATAGTTGTTTTATTTAATTTCCTCTCGATTCAAGTTTACACTTTGTGTCGATTGAATGTTCATCGAGTTCTTCCTATGAAATCTTCAAGTGAGCTAAAAGTGTGTGAACATTCAGATTATCATCATGTTTTGTATCTCCATATTATTGTTAATCATGTCTTTGCCGAGTGTTAATGAAAGGTAATTAGGACGTTCGGTTTGAATAGTCATGGGAATACTAGTTTTTTTTGTGCATTTTCATTGGCTTGGCCAGCTTCATTTGGCATTGAAGGGTTAACAAGGCAGTCTTCTGCACATAGTGCTCCATATTGATAACCTCTTGTTTGCTTGGTTTAGCTTTGTACCAGCACAACCTTGCCTGCATTTGCTAAAATTGGTAGCAATTTTTAGATTATGGGAGTGTGAATGTAAAAAAAAGGGTAATTTATTGGAGACATAGGTAATAATAACAAAGTAACAGGAATTGGGATCTGGAAAAGTTCATTGTCTGTTTCATTAGTCAGGAATCAGTCACGAGTAGAGATAAGCCAAAGGCGACGTTAAGTGAAGAATTGCAACTTTGTGCTCGTTAATATCATCTGCTTGCTTTATTAAATGCGCTTTCCCTCACTTCAAAATCCTTGATCCTTTTGTAACGCTGGTTTGAATTAGAATGATCCCAAGAATGAAACATCAATAGCCAATGGAGTTGTTACTGGTTTTATTGTTGATTAACTGGTTAATTCAAATAACTAAAATGAATATTCTTCTTCCAACATGAAAATCCACGCCTTTGAAATAATTTGAGGCGCGCCGTGCCAAACAAAATGACGAATTGCACGACCCTTGCTTAGTTAAGTTTGATTTAATCCTTAGAACTCGAGGCGTTCCATTTAACAAATTTCATGGCCCTCGTAAATTTAAAAATACGTAATTGCTTTAGGTGCATTAGTTAAAAATCTACCTTCCTAAATTTGGGTGCGCATTTATGTGACCCAAATCCAAATCCCAATAATGTTAAAATATGTCTAATATCGCAGGTGCATTTATGTGATGTGGTTCTAGACGTGTTGTAACAGCATTGCAATTTTTCTGAAATAATAAAAGTGGTTAAAAGTTTTAAAATGCACACAGGTCCAAACTATATTAAAATCAAATAATTAAGCCAAATATAATAGTTGAGCGGCCATGCTAGAACCATGGAACTCGGGAATGCCTAACATCTTCCCCACCGCTAATAGAATTCCTTAACCCGGATTTCTGATTTGCAGACTGTATTACAGAGTCAACCTTTACCTCGAATCAGGATTTAAATTGGTGACTTGGGACACCATAAATAATCCCAAGTGGCGACTCTAAATTCTTTAAATAATTAAATCCCATTTTGATTGTCCTTTAGTTGGAAAAATTCCCTTTCTATGCCCTTCGTGGTGTGTAGTGTAAAAAGGAGGTATGACAGCTCTGGCGACTCCGCTGGAGACACGAACCTAGAATGTCTGGTTCAAGGTTCAAGAATTCAAGCTTAGATGAATTGTTATATTTGACTTTATTTGTTATCTGATTTTACTATATGTTTGGGCTTAATGTGCTAAGTGTTGCTTTTACTGCTTTGATAACCTATGAACTGTATATGAACTGCTATGAAACCCTTCTCTTCTCATCTTATGGGATGTGCTCGCTGGTCAAGACTCTCTATTTTGTTATTGTCATACCTTGAAATAAAAAAGAGGCCCGGACAAGTTACTAAGTTGGATGACCTTTTGGCTCCCGGTACATAGCCCCCTCCTCGACTCGAGTTATCCGCTCGGATACACAAGTCTAGAACAAATGCCCATATTTTGAACCTTTAGCCTCACCTAGTAGGAACGTTTATTTGTATCATATGCACTGACTTAGAGGACTCAACACAAGGGTTAGGTCTATCTAGGACAGGTATACCCTGAAAAATAAAAGATCATCTTGATGCATCTTATGTACTATGTGTTGCATTTATTCAAGGGTGAAAGGGTTATTTGGCGGACCAATGATAGCTGAGGGTAAATAAAAAAATAAATGAAAAGAAAAAAAAGAGGGTAAAGTGTGAAAATAAAACAAGTAGGGTGTAGTTATGTTTTTGTTAAATTTTTATTAAAAAAGAAAGACAAAAATATATGAAAAAATTCAAAAAGATTTTTCACTTTTTCATCATTTTCCGAAAATAAAAAAAAAGAAAAAGAAAATACAAAAAAGAGTTTACATGTTTCATCATTTTTCAAAAAACAAAGACAAAAGAAAATGTTTTCTCTAAAAATTAGTTGTTTCTTAATTCTTGCCGAACTATGCATACCTGATTCTCGTCTTTTGGGGCGTGATACGTAGGCAACCCACATAGGGTCTGATTTTCCTAGTAAATCTTAGGTTTTTGGCTTTGCGGGGGTCTTAGCCAAATTTTGTACTTCTAGCCACCTTTTGTAAATAAGTCATTTTGAGAAAATAATCGCAACTATGTCTTGCATGTGTCTAATAGGGAATGTTATTGTCTCACATAGTGTTAGTTTAAGTTTTCTCATACAGATGTGGATTTACCTACCGGAATTTGAGCATGACAGATACCCCAGGATCACTACATTCAGGAGCTGTTCGAGGAGCCATTTTATGTGTTTGAATCAATTTTTCATTTTTTACTTTCTGGTCCTATATAGTATTATCCAGTCTTTTAGGTGATGTTAGAGTTTGTAATAGTGTAGATAAGTTTGTCGAGTCTTTGTGACGACCCGACCAGTCGTCGGATGAGTCACTTCCTTATTTCCCCTATTTTCAGCTTCTTTATGCTTCATTATTGGGTAATAAGTGTGATCGAGTCGTTTTGGTAGAAAATGAGACACTGAGTCCCTTTAAGGAAGGTTTAGTTTGGAAAAGTCAACCGGATGTTGACTAATGAGTTAGAGGGCTCGAATGTAATTTCTTATGGTTCAGTTAGCTTCAGGGATGATTTGTGACTTAGAAGTGTAATCGGAAGTGGTTTCGGAAGTCCAGAGTAGAATTAGGCTTGAATTGGCGAAGTTAGTATTTTGACAATTTCCGGTTGGTAGGTGATAATTTGATCCGAGGGTCGAAATGGAATTCCGAGAGTTGCTATAGCTTCATTATGTTATTTGGGATGTGTACGTAAAATTTCAAGTCATTCGGAGGTGATTTGGTTGAGTTTTTGATCGAATGTGTGTTTCGGAAGTTTCCTAAGAACTTAGGCCTGAATTCGATGCGAATTGATGGTTTAATTGTTGTTTAAGGTGTTTTGATAATTGGAACAAGTTTGAGTGATGTTTTAAGATGCGTTGGTGCTTTTGGTTAAGGTCCCGCAGGCCTCGGGTTGGTTCAGGATGGCTAAATGGGAAGTTTTGGACTTAGAAAGTTGCAGAAAATGCAGCAGGATATTGGTCTTCGCGATCACATAGAAGGGTTTTGGGTGCTTGAGTTTTTGCTCTTTGAGTTGGCAGCCTGGGACTAGCATTCGCATAGGTCTGAGTTCTAGTGCATCGCGTCCGCGATGGGGAGTCTGCATTCGCATAGTAGAAGATTAGGGCCCAGCAATATTTGATCATCGCATTCGCGGCATAAGGCTCGCATTCGGTAGTGGTATCAGTTAAAGCATCGCATTTGTGGGTAAGGCACCATGTTCGCGAAGGGTAATTTGGTCAGAGACAAGAGTTGTTCATCATGAACGCGAGAGGGTCCTCATGTTCGCATAGAGTAAAATGTCATCTGGGCAGAGAGTTTTTAATAATATTTCATCCGCGAGCCTATGTTATTTTCCTCCATTGTTGAACATCTTGAGAGCTTTTTGGGAGAAAATGAAGAGGGTTTCAATTGGGATTAATTGAAGGTGAGTCCTACGAACTAAAAACATGATTTAATTGTGGCATTAATCTAGAAATTCATGGAATCTTAGCTAAAAGGGGAAGAAATAGGGCTTGAGTTTTGATATTTCAAATGGGTTTTGATGGGTCATTTGAGCTCGGATTTAGGAGTTATTGATATGTATAGACTTGTGGCGAGACAAGGAACCCGGTGATTTGAAAATTTTCGAGTTTCGAGTCCTGAGGCTTGGGTTTTGCCAATTTTGGGATTTTTGATGTTTTTGATTGGGTTTTATTTCCATAGAATATTGTGACATATTCATTGTGGTTTTGGTTAGATTCGACGTGCAAGGAGGCCGATTTGAGAGGCAAGGGCATAGCGACCTAGAATTTGGCCGACTTGAGGTGAGTAATGATTATAAATGATGTCCTGAGGGTTTGAAATCCCAGATTTGCACAACGTAGTGCTACATTGAGTTAAGGCACACGTTGTATGATGAGCGTGGAGTCCATTACTACTGGGGATTTTTTGATTTGGTCCATCTCGTTGATGATTTTATCTTGTTTTTTACTAAGGCTTGTTTATTATTATTATGATTTGGCTAGTCGCCATGTTTGGGGCTTTGTGTTGACCTGTAGAACCCATAGGGGCTTTCTTTTACTGATTATCCTCACCTTACGTGTTAAAAATCATATCCTCAGTCATGTTTCTAACTATTAAACACAATACGAATTGGTTTTGAAATGCTAATCATAAATGAAAGTAATATGTGTGCTGAGATCCCTATTTTGTATTAGTATTCTCGAGAGGCTATGATTATATTGATTGAGAGGGGTTGAGAACCAATAGTGAGGATGTTTATATGTTATGGACCGGGATTCCGCCGCAGCAAAAGTGTGTGTGTGTGTATATATATATATGTATATATGGATCAGTCTACGCACCGTAACAATGTAGCTCTTGGGCTGTAAGAAGCCCCTCCGAAGTCTGCACACCCCCGGTGAGTGGAGTCGACTATTGTTATGGATCGGGCTGTGCACCACATCGATATTTGGATTGGATTACACGCCGCAGCAGTATATTTATGATTTTGGTTATTAAAATTATACTAATTGAGTAGCGAGGAAAAGTAATAAATAAGTGAACAATATGCTCGAGAAGCATATTTTATTCTTGATTAATACCTGTTGAGCTACCTATTCTACCTGGTTTTAAGGAATTTTACTTGACATCTTCATTATTTGTTGTTTTAAATAGTTTTACTGCTTTGATATAGAATTGCTTAGTGCCTTTTCGTGATTTCATACTGTCAGTCATTATTTATTTTTATTACTCATTGGATCGTAGTACTCACATTACTCCCTACACCGTGTGTCCATTGCACTAAATAAGATATTTTTAGCTGTTAAATGCCCTAATGCTAACATGATGACTTTATTTTGTTCCTCTTTGTTCTCCTCATTTGAGAAGAAGGGTGGTTGGTTTGTGGTTCCTAAGGTAACTCATCCATACAACACAAGGTCAAAGGGAAATTTAGCCATGGCTAGCAAAAACTTAGGCACAAGAATTGTTGACTCGTCAAGAGAGTTTGTGGAGTCGGAGTCTGAATTGAAAGAGGAGGTCCAAAGGGTGAAACAGCATATGGCAGAAATGTATCAGTCTTAGATCGGGGGCATCCTCCACCTTCATTCCCTGATACTACACTGAAACCTATGCAACTATCTCACCACTATCCCAATTCATATTCCCACTACTGCTAATGTCACCCCACAACATCTTCATATTTTACCCGCCAAAGCTAACTCGTATCTCGCTCCTTTGGCTACTCATGCTCTTGTAGCTCCTCCTCCGGCTACTTTTCCTCGATCCGCTAACGAGGATGAGTTCAAAGCCCCCGATGCTCAATATTATGCTCCAGAACCAACTTTCAAAGTTTTGAATCCATACTCTCACGCTCCTCATTTTGAGTCTCATGGCGAAACTAAAAAGCCTGCTAAGACAGTGGGGCAAGATGAGATATCCAGGAAGGTAACAATATTAGAGCAATATTTAAGAAACATGCAAGGGATAGGGAGCCATATTAGCGTATCTTACAAAGACTTGTGTTTATTTTCTGACATCCAACTGTCTATTGGCTTTTAAGATGCCAAAATTTGATTTGTATGATGAGCACGGAGTCCCGTGGCTCATTTGAGAGATTATTGCTGTAAGATGAGAGCATCGGTGGGAAATACAAATTATTTATGGCATAATTTAGTCAGACTCTGGGTGGGGTAGCTCTAGAGTGGTTCACCCACCAAGTCGTTAGCAAGTGGTACACATAGGATGATATGGCTTAGGCTTTTGCCCGGCACTTTCAGTACAACATAGAAATAGTCCCGGGTCGCATGTCCGTCACCAAGATGGAAAAGAAGCCTAATGAAAGCTTTAGGGAATACGAGCTCAGATGGAGGGAGCAAGCTGCTAGAGTTAATCCCCCGATGGGAGAAAAAGAGATGGTCGAGTACTTTCTTCAAGCTCAAAAGCCAAATTATTTTGGGTATTTGATCATGGTTATGGGTAGACCTTTTAATGGTATGGTAAAAATGGGGAAAACGGTAGAAGATGGACCGAAGTCGAGCAAGATCGTGAGAAATTCTACTTCAAAAGCCATAACACAAGAAATTCATAACGACATAGAAGCTTGTTGGGTTAGAAGGAATACAATGATGTTGTTATGGTTGTTTCAGAGTCACGACATGGACCAAAGGGTCCGCCTCACCAATACATCCAGCCTCACTCCAACCCCAAATCTATCTTTGAGATCCAAATAATCCACCTCGGTATTATCCTTCGAACCATGTCCGGTCATCTTTCCAACTACCATGTCACTCCCTATGGCGAGCGCAGCCACCCGCATAATGTATTCTTGCCTGGACAACATTTTCGAGTACCCAAAAACCCTAGAAAACACGGGCAGGGAAGAGAACAAAGGTAGAGAAATAGTTTTATGCTAATTGGGGAATCCTGCACAAGCTTGTTTGAAAAATTAAAGCATTCTAGCCTGATTGAGCTGCTCCTTGGCTATACTCCAGACCCATATGCAAAAGGCTTTGATCCTATTGTCTGATGCATGTACCACTTTAATGTCCAAGGGCATAGCATTGAAGACTATTGTTCTTTGAAAAGGGAAATAGAAAGAATAATTCAAGAAGGGGTAATTGTGATCAATGACAGTGACAAGGAGTATGTGAATCCTCTTGGGAACCTGCTTACAAAAGTTAATGATAACAAAGTTATTAATGGTTTTGGCAAAATTGATGTGGAACTTAGTGGCTAAGATGTCGTGCTTGGTAATTGGAAAGACGCTCCATTTCTTAGTTAGCCATAGAGGACTTTTGGTGGTTTATTTTGTTGTCATTTCTTTTGTCTGAGTTATTTTCAAGGCTGTAATCCGGATATTGTCTTGTGACTCAAAGCCTTCTATCCTTTTATTTTGCCTAGTTTGTTTAGTCATAGTAGCTTGTTTAGTGTTGTCTAGGTTTGTTCCAAGGTTGTAACCCCAGTTTAGTTTGCTTGTTTTGTTTTTTAAACCCTTTCACCATCTGTCTAATGTAATTTTCTGTTATCTATTAGTTGTTGTCATTTTTGTTTAGTTCTCTTTTCCTTGTATAGTTCTTTTCATGTTGACTCTAGTGACATGACATGCATGCGTAATTCTCGGCCTGGTCTTAAAAGTTAGTTTAGTCGTGAAGCATTGAAAAAATTTTGAAGATGATAGGGATTTTTGAGGGAAAGAAGTAAAGGCATTTTGAGATCACTTCAAGCCTGAATTATGAAACTAGGGAAGATAGAACATAGAGAAATACTATTGAAACACATCATATCGCACTAGGTTGAAGTTAAAGGCAAGTTTGCCTCTAATTGTCATAGGCCGTTCGTGGTAATAAGAGTGTTATCCAATGGTCTTTGTATTTAACAGAGGTAGAAGACAAATGTATGGATGTGGCTATCAATTGTGATGTAGTCAAAAGATATTATGTGTGATTTTTTTGGTTTGTTTAAATGTGTTTGTTTGTAGTTGGCATGTTTTGAAGGTTGGAATGATGAAGCCATTTTGTTCTTCTATCTAAATACTTTATCCTTTGTTACCCTTTTGAGCCTTATTTGTTTCCTTTCGTATCCCTCTTTTGGAATTAGTAGCAGAGATCAGATGCAAGCACGAAAGATAAGTGAAAGAAAAGAAAAAAAAGAGGAAAAAGTAAGTAAAGAAAAAAAGAGAACAACAAAACAACGAAGAAAAGAAGATAAAGAAAGGAAAGAGAAAAATGGTTGATCTGCCCTTTCCCCTCCTTTCTTCGTAGATTATTAGCCCCGGGACACCTATACCAAAAGCTCAGTGTGCAAAAGAGAAAATCACAACAAAACAAAGCAATTCTTATGACATGAACTTCATTTGACCTGATTCCTTTTAAGGATACATAGACAGCCTCGCAGTTTAGTCCCATGAAAGTAAAAATCCAAAAGTCCCCAAGCAAAGAAACTGAGGCAGAAGTTGTGGTTGTTATAATATTTGATTCTAAAATTGTAAGTTTGAACCCATTCAAGTTGTTTTGAGCCCTTAAGATACCCTTTCTTGCTAACCCTATCCAAAAGCCCACATCACGGTCCAAAGAAAGACCTTCTATCCAATCTTCGAGAGATGCAAAAGACCTTCTGTCCAATCTTTGAGAGATGCAAAGTCGAGCAAGTAGAGGTGATTCATATCACGGGCAACACTCCGTTCTGAACAAAGAAAAGAAAAATGAGAGAGCCTTATTTGTAAAAACCTGCACAGGCACCATAAGGAGATGGTAAGCTGAGAGATAGAACAAAATGAGAGAGACCTAATGGTGAAAACCTTTCAGGAACTACAAGTCGAATAAGGATCGTGAATCAGATTGAAAAATTAGAGCATTGAAGCCTAGTTTCTTAATTTAGGAGTATAACAAGAGTTGAACATCAAACTTGTTTAGTGGAATAGGCCAGAGATGCATGTCATGGTCATTATAATTGGTATCCACATCTGATAGGTTTCTACTTTGTAGTTTCCTTGTCAGGAATCATCCCTTTTCATTGTCCTTTACTATGTTTCTTTGTCTTGTTTACTGCCTCTTTCTGAGTCTGTTTGGTCAGAACAAGTGAGAAATAACATAAAAAAATTCCACTAGCTTTCCAGTTGTACAAAGCGGGATCTGGCTGGCACATCAAAGTGGCATAAGTTAGGAAAGAACAACGTGCGCACTGAGTTAGTAACAATCAACATGCTTTGGGGTTCATGCGAAATACAAAGGTTTGGTATATATCAATTCATGAACAATGCAATAGAGAGAGGATGTTGGGTGAACAGATCAAAGATATTCTCTATGATGAGGTTTGACAGAGAAAGTGGTTAACCAAATGACAAGCAAGGTCTTCCAAGCAGAAATCAAAATTATCATGGCAAGTGAAGGAGTGATAGACCTCAAGGCCAAGGACAGAGGTTTAAGTCAAGAAAGAACAGTATACGCACTGAGTGGATAGAAATAGACGTGTTTTGGGATTCATGTGAGACACAAAGGTTTGGTAAATAGTTCATGAGCAATGCAACAGATAGAGGGTATTGAGTCTGAACGGAGTAGAGGTATTTTTGTGATAAGGGTGACAGAGAAATTGGTTAGTCAATAAGAAAGAAATGTCTTTCAAGGTAAAATAAAAGTTACCATGGCAAGTGAAGGAGCAATTGCTGCAAAGTCAAGGCCAAAAACCAACCACCATGTTTAAAGTCACAAGTTTTCTTTGTCCGAAATCAGGATGGAAGCTGTGTTCATATCAAAGCTTGGAAGCTTGAAATTTTCAGGTGTAATGCCCCAATTCTGCTTACGCAAAGGCTATTGAGAAGATCACACATCAACCCCAGGAGATGCACTTCCTAGTATGGGTAGTTCAGGTTGTATCTTTGTTTTAGGATAAGCACTTCCTAAATCGAGAGTTCATCCCTAGGATATGCACGTCCTAGTTAGAGATTAAAAGTTTACCCGTTAGGAAACGCAATTCCTATTTGGGATCTTTCATATTATACTTTTTAGGAGACGCACTTCCTAGCTTTGGTCACTTAAATTCATTCCTAGGAGACACACTTCCTATTTTGAGTCATTGATATTTTACCCATACCAGACACACTTCCTCAATTGATAGTTCATTCATAGGAGATGCACTTCCTAGTATGAGTCATTGAAGTTTCACCCATAAGAGACGCACTTCCTAAGTTTATTTTCACCTTTAGGAGACACACTTCCGAAGTTGATAATTCATTCATAGGAGATGCGCTTCCTAATTTGAGTCATTGAAGTTTCACCTGTAGGAGACGCACTTCCTAAATTGAGAGTTCATTCATAGGAGACGCACTTCCTAAATTAAGAGTTCATTCATAGGAGACGCACTTTCTAGTTTGAGTCATTAAAGTTTCACCCATAGGAGATTCACTTCCTAAATTGAGAGTTCAAACATAGGAGACGCACTTCCTAGTTTGAATCATTGAAGTTTCACCCTTAGGAGATGCACTTCTTAGTCTGGGTCTTTCAGGATACACCTGTAAGAGATGCACTTCCTAATTTGAGAGTTCATTCATAGGAGACGCACTTCCTAGTTTAAGTCATTTAAGTTCGGCCCTAGGAGACACACTTCCTAGTCTGGTTCATTGAAGTTTTGCTTATAGGATATGCAATTCCTAATCAAGGTCTTTCAAGTTATTCTTTTAGGAGTGACGCACTTCCTAAATTGAGAGTTCATTCATAGGTGACACACTTTCTAGTTTTAGTCACTGAAGTTTCCACCCCTAGGAGATGCACTTCCTAGTCTTGGTCATTTAAGTTCACCCCTAGGAGACGCACTTCCTAATTTGGTTCATTCAGGTTTTATTTTAGCATACGCATTTTCTAGTCAAAGTTTCTTAGTTTTACTCGTAGGAGACGCACATCCTAATCTAGTCTTTAGTTTACTTTCATCATTGCATCAGTAGTATAAGTGGTTTACAATTTTTCTAATAACTCATAAATCTTCCCAGTGCAAACTGGAGCAGGAAATTTTGTTTGTTTTATTAGTTTTAATTGCAGGAACTTCGTGGAAAATGGGACCAAGTTTAAAATTTGAAAAAAAATCAAAAGTAGCATAATCTAGCATAAATGTACCCCAACGGAATATAAGTTGGCTTCAAAGTTTGCATGTTTAACATAGGATTCAATTAGGAGTTTTCAGGATCCTCCTGGAAAATAGGACCTTGTTTAAAAGTTGAAACAATCATAAGTAGCAAAATCTAGCTTGAATATTCCCCAAGGAATACAAGTTGGTCTCAAAGTACGCATGTTTCAAGATAAGATTCAGTTAGAAGTTTTCAGGACCCTCCTGAATAATGGGACTTAGCATTAAGATCTCCATTAGATAACAATACTTAGCGTAAGTTCTACTTTAGGGTAGTACAGTTCGGATAAAATTTGACTTTGGATTGTGAGGACCCTCCTTGATAATGGATGTAGCTTTAATTGGCAGTTCCCAATAAATATAACGTAGATTTAAAATAGCATTTAATTGAGAGTTGTCAGGACCCTCCTGATTAATAGGACTTAGCTTTAAAATTTCTATTAGAAAACAAGATTTAGCGTAAGTTCTGTTGTAGGGAAGTATGATAAGACTTGATTTTGATTTTTCAGGACCCTCCTGGATAATGGAACGTAGTTTTAAGGTCTGCTTAGATAACAAGAGGTAGTGGAAGTCGTACCTTCAATAGATATAACTTAGGTTAAAATTGTATTTTAACTATTTTTCAAGACCTTCCTGGATAATGGGATGTAGTTTTAAGTTGGCGCAGATAACAAGATGTAGTGAAAGTTGTACATTTAGAATATATAGCTTAGTGTTAAAATTGTCGTTAGATAAGCGTTGTCATGACCCTCCTAGATAATGGGACGTAGTCTTAATATTTTCTTAGACAACAAGACATAACGGAAGTAATACCTTTAGAAGATATAGCTTAGTTTTAAAATTGTCATTAGTTAAGAGTTGTCAAGACCCTCCTAGATAATGGGATGCAACTTTAATACTTTCTTAGATAACCAGATTTAGTGGAAGTCATACCTTTAGAAAACATAATTCATCTTTTAAAACTGTCATTTAACTAGTAGTTGTCAGGACCCTTCTGGATAATGGGATCTAGCTTTCAAATTCTTAGAATATTTTGGCAACATGATTCAGTTTAACACTCACATATGTACCCAGCCACCAAACTGGGATATAAAATTTTCTTTGTTTTGTATGTTTTTGTTGCAATCAGCCGCATACCTGAAGAATAAGGGAATATAGTTCCAGTTTTAGCAATCAGGTGCCCACCTGGAGAACAAGGGAATACAGCTCAAGTCATTGGCAATCAGGCCCCGCCTGAAGAATAAAGGGAATGTAATTCAAAGTTTGGGCAATTAGGCCCCCACCCGAAGAATAAAGGAAATATAATTCAAAGTTTCGGCAATCAAGCCCCACCTAGAGAATAAAGGGAATATAATTCAAAGTTTAGTCAATCAGACCCCACCTGGAGAATAAAGGGAATGTAATTCAAAGTTTCGGCAATAAGGCCCCCACCTGAAGACTAAAGGTAATATAGCCCAAGTTTTTGACAATCAGGCGCCCAACTGGAGATCAAGGGAATACAATTTAAGTTTTGCAATCAGGCGCCTACTTGGAGAACAAGGGAATAGAGTTCGAGTTTCAGCAATCAGGCCCCACCTAGAGAATAAAGGGAATATAATTCAAAGTTTAGGCAATCAGGCCTTCACTTGGAGAATAAAGGGAATATAGCTCAAGTTTTTGGAAATCAGGCGCCTACCTGGAGAACAAGGGAATACAATTCAAGTTTCAGCAATCAGGCGTCCACCTAGAGAACAAGGGAATATAGATCTTGTTTCGGCAATCAGGAACCCAGCTGAAAAACAAGGGAATACAGTTCAATTTTTGGCAATCGGGCACCCACCTAGAGAGCAAGGGAATACAGTTCGAGTTTCAGCAATCAGGCGCCGACCTGCAGAGCAAAGGAATACAATTCAAGTTTCAGCAATCAGACGCCCACCTAGAAAACAAAGGAATATAGTTCGAGTTTTTGCAATCATGCACCTACCTGGAGAACAAGGGAATACACAGATTGAGTTTCAGCAATCAGGCACCCATTTGGAAAACAAAAAGAAAGCAATTCATGTTGCAAAGGAAGATAGCAAATATTTCAACGAAGGCAATCAAAGTTTCGAAGGAAGACAGTTCAAGCATTGGCAATCAGGCACCTATCTGGAAAACAAGGTAATTCACTTCAGAACGTAATTCAAGTCAGTAACAAAAGAAGCTCGTGGAAAAAATGCGAGTCAACAATAGAAGGTGATCAATAGAAGTTAGTCACAATAAAGAAAAAAAGATAAAAAAGCAAGAAGTTAATCCAAAAGAAAAGCAGATGAAAGATGTGAACTTCTCAAGGCATGGTTGAGGTCGCAAGCACTATATTGTTAGGATTTATGCCCGTCACTAGAGGGGGGGTGAATAGTGCGGCACAAGAATATTGATAAATATTGCGGAATTAAAATTGCAGGAATAAAATAAATTCAGTAATTAAAATAACAAGGAAAGAACGCACCGAATTTATCCTGGTTCACCACAACTTGTGGCTAGTCCAGTCCCCGAGAGACTCTCTCGAGATTTCACTAACTCCGTTAAGCTTACGGGTGCTTAACAAACCGTTACACTTGCTCGTAGATGTACACTCTACAAGACTTCAACTTGCTCGAGGATACCGCACCTCAAGACTTCACCTTGTTCGTGGATACCGCACCACAAGACTTCAACCACTAAGACTTAGGGTACTTAGCGAACCCGACAATCAATGAGAAGATATGTTCTTCTCAAACATCTTTCTCTTTTATAACAAGAACTCTCTCAAAAGAGTAGATAAAGAGATACAAATTTAGCTCTATGAACAACTCAAAGTTGTCTCTCAAATGGCTCAACAAAAGCTCTAAAATGATGCTCAAATAATGTCAATATGTATATCAATATTGGGAGGTGTTGTGTGTTTAAAATCAGCTCAAAAGACCTCTTTTTATAGGTGAAAAATGGTGTACGTCCGTTGCTTAATTGGCAATCAATTATGCTGATTTTGTGCCAAGATAATCGATTATTGACAATCTGATAATCGATTATTCTCCAACGTTCAGAAAATCAGAAGCTGATTTTCTGCTGAATAATCGATTAGCTGATACTGCATAATCGATTATTCTGAGGCAGTGTTCAAACGCCTGGCAACGGTTATAACATAATCGATTATTCTGTGGCAGTGTTCAAACACTTTGGCCACTGTTATAACATAATCGATTATGCACTTTGTATTATCGATTATTCTGAGGCAGATTTGAAAACTTACTTCAAAAACCATTTTGGTTAAGATGAAAACTTTAACATCATTTTGTTTGAAGTACTTAAAATATGTTTATGATAAATATGATTTAATAAAATATGTTTATGGTAAATATGATTTAATAAAATAATTTTATGCATATTTATGATGACCTATGTTGAGCCAAAAGACGAGATAACTTTTAACGTTGCTCTTACATTTGTTCTATCTAACGACCTACGCCTTGGGTCTTTGGTCTTGAACATTTGAGATCGTCTTTGGCTTTTCCATTGCAATCCGTTCATCAATATGCTTCTCGGCATTCAAGCTTGATTGTTTGTCATATAATATCGTTGTTTGACACTTGACTTCATTGTTTGTCATTCATCAAAACCTGTACCTGAAAATCATGCTCATACAACCAAAGCGCACATATCATAGATAGAGTGATTTTCTACAATTTCCCCCTTTTTGATAATGACAAACAATAGGAGATATGCATATCGAATTCCCCCTAACTTCATGCTATATCTCAACATACAATTCATGCAAACAATTCAATATAATTCCCCCTTAATTAAAGCGTACTAGAATGTGAAGCCATTCCCCCTTATTCGATGCATATCGCCTAAATTCTTCCCCCTTTTGGCATTAGCAAAAAGGGTATACCAATTGTTATTAGAACTATTGACGATACCAATTGTTAAAAAAAATCATATCAATATCAAATAATACCAAATGTAAGTAAAAACATGCCAATCATAATAACGATCATTTTTCGCAAATATACCAACTGTTATTTAAACTAAAAATATTCATCAAAACATGAATCAATCATTTAACATAAAAATAATTGATACCAATTTGTTATTCAAAATAACACTTATCAAAACATGAATCAATAATTAATATCAATTGTTAGCACATATCAACTATTATGTTTTTATCAAAAGTACGATAACTAACCGATGTTCCCCCTCGATGCATTAAGGTTTCGTGCTTGGTGCATCTTTTACAATATTGTAGTCTTCAAGTACACCTGCAAAAGTACCTAAAAATAGGTTTTCGGTACCCAACTTCTTTTGGGTCCTTGGAGGTTAGGCAAATCATAATCAAAATATGAATCTCTATGTTTAGCAAAACATACGGGTGCAATGTGTCCTACCCGGTTACAATAATGACATATGACATTAGGATTGTGCATATGTCTAGGTTGAGCCAAATGTGTTCTAGGTGGTCTAAAGTTGTTATTCCTAGAAGCGTTGAAATTCCTAGAGTCATTTCTAGGTGGTCTAAAATTATTCATTCTAGACTCATTAATAAAATTCCTAGAATTGTGTCTAGGTGGTCTAAAATGATTAGTTTTAGACTTATTAACAAAAATCCTACAGTCGTTTCTAGGTGGTTTAACCTTATTTCTATCGTCCTTTTTAATTACCTCACTTGTTCTAGAATCAGTTACACCACATTTTTCTAGTGTATTTCTAAGTTCTACATTCTCCATTTTTAAAGAACTACAAGAAGAACAATTTGAACTTTGAACAATTAAAGAGGCTTCATTCATCTCCTTGATTTTAATTTTGAGATCGACTTGTCATTTTCCAAAAATCTATTTTCTTCTTCTAAAACTTTTTTTTTTTAAGAAAAGTAATGTCATTTTCTATAAAATCATTTTCTTCTTCTAGTTTTTCATTATCACAAGTCAATTTTTCAAAATCTTTTTCTTTTAAAGAAGGTTGTTTTTCAAAATCTTTTTCTTGCAAAGAAAGTGTTTTCTCAAAATCTTTTTCTTGCAAAGAAAGTGTTTTCTCAAAATCTTTTTCTTGCAAAGAAAGTGTTTTCTCAGAATCTTTTTCTTGCAAAGAAAGTGTTTTCTCAAAATCTTTTTCTTGCAAAGAAAGTGTTTTCTCAAAATCTTTTTCTTGCAAAGAAAGTGTTTTCTTCAATTCTTTTATGGTTTTGGAAGCCTTAATAAATTCACCAAATAATTCATCATAGGCATTTTGCATTTCTTCAAAAGAGCAAGAATTAGAAGTGCTTACCTCTTCTTCTTCGTCGGCCATGAAGCATAGGGCAGTCGTTTCATCACACGAGCTGTCCGAGTCCCATGTCACATGCTTTTTGGACTTGAGGTGTACCTTCATAAACGGCTTCAAGTTTATCCCACATTTCTTTGGCGGTTGTACAATAGGAAATCCTCCGATAGTCATTTGAATTCACCGCACAATATAACATATTTATGGCCTTGGCATTGTATTCATTCTCCTCCTTTGGAACCATGGCTTCTCCAACTTTCTTTGTCGGCATACCGTTCTTAATGATTTGCCACAAACGAAAGTTATTTGATTGGATGAATATTCTCATCCGCTCTTTCCAATATGTGTAATTGCTTCCATCAAATAATGGAGGCAAAATAGTAGAGTGGCCTTCGCTCATTATACCTGCATTCAACATTCTCAACAAAAATATATATCGCTCTCAACCGGTTAAGGCTTTCAGAGAGTTAGGCTCTGATACCAATTGTTAGGATTTATGCCCGTCACTAGAGGGGAAGGGGGTAAATGGTGCGGCACAAGAATATTGATAAATATTGCGGAATTAAAATTGCAGGAATAAAATAAATTCGATAATTAAATAACAAGGAAAGAACGCACCGAATTTATCCTGGTTCACCACAACTTGTGGCTAGTCCAGTCCCCGAGAGACTCTCTTGAGATTCCACTAACTCCGTTAAGCTTACGGGTGCTTAACAAACCGTTACACTTGCTCGTAGATGTACACTCTACAAGACTTCAACTTGCTCGAGGATACCGCACCTCAAGACTTCACCTAGCTCGTGGATACCGCGCCATAAGACTTCAACCACTAAGACTTAGGGTACTTAGCGAACCCGACAATCAATGAGAAGATATGTTCTTCTCAAACACCTTTTTCTTTTACAACAAGAACTCTCTCAAAAGAGTAGATAAAGAGATACAAATTTGGCTCTATGAACAACTCAAAGTTGTCTCTCAAATGACTCAACAAAAGCTCTAAAATGATGCTCAAATAATGTCAATATGTATATCAATATTGGGAGGTGTTGTGTGTTTAAAATCAGCTCAAAAGACCTCTTTTTATAGGTGAAAAATGGTGTATGTCCGTTGCTTAATTGGCAATCAATTATGCTGATTTTGTGCCAAGATAATCGATTATTCACAATCTGATAATCGATTATTCTCCAACGTTCAGAAAATCAGAAGCTGATTTTCTGCTGAATAATCGATTAGCTGATACTGCATAATCGATTATTCTGAGGCAGTGTTCAAACGCCTGGCAACGGTTATAACATAATCGATTATGCACTTTGTATAATCGATTATTCTGTGGCAGTGTTCAAACACTTTGGCCACTGTTATAACATAATCGATTATGCACTTTGTATTATCGATTATTCTGAGACAGATTTGAAAACTTACTTCAAAAACCATTTTGGTTAAGATGAAAACTTTAACATCATTTTGTTTGAAGTATTTAAAATATGTTTATGATAAATATGATTTAATAAAATATGTTTATGGTAAATATGATTTAATAAAATAATTTTATGCATATTTATGATGACCTATGTTGAGCCAAAAGACGAGATAACTTTAAACGTTGCTCTTACATTTGTTCTACCTAACGACCTACGCCTTGAGTCTTTGGTCTTGAACATTTGAACTCGTCTTTGGCTTTTCCATTGCAATCCGTTCATCAATATGCTTCTCGGCATTCAAGCTTGATTGTTTGTCATATAATATCGTTGTTTGACACTTGACTTCATTGTTTGTCATTCATCAGAACCTATACCTGAAAATCATGCTCATACAACCAAAGCGCACATATCATAGATAGAGTGATTTTCTACATATATGTCCGGTCTTAATTCGAAAAGCTGAAGAAAGAAGGGGCTAGCACCTACAGCTAACAAGCGCCAAAGTTGAAATCTAAAATCTGAATGAAGAACCACTCAAGACACAAGATCAAGCTTCAGAAGATTTATAGATAGGAATCTTGTAACTCTTAGTTGACAGGTTTAGCTAGTCTTTTTCATTTCTTTTGATTTGGATGTAATAACAGGACCGCAGATGGGAACCTCAGCAGAACGGCACCTCGACTGGCTCTCCACCTCGGCATACTCCATCATCTCACTCATTTCTGAACTATGCGTGGCATCCTTTATAACCAAGGATATATAGCCAGCTCAGATATCAGGGCTCTGTCACATTCCTCTTTTCTCTTTGTTTAGTCTTTCTAAATAAGGGTCAGGTCAAAAACTTGTCTAGTCGTTCTTTGTCAACTCTTTGCATTTCCAGTAAAAGAGGGGCAGCTGTAAACATGTGATTTTTGACCCTTCCCAAGATTTTTTATATTTTAGCGTGTAAATATTTAATTTAGGCTAATATTGCTATTTCAACTATTTTTGACTTCTTTCCTTTATTTTCGTCATAAAAATGGAAAATCACAAAAAATATTTAGCTTACGCATTTTTCATAAATTTTAAAATAATAATAATAATACAAAAGTAGTACCTTAACTTTATTTTTATATAATTTTAAAGACATAAAAATAGTTTCATGTCTTAATATGGCTTGTTTAATCATAAAGTTAGTTTTATATTTTTATACTATAATTATATAATTTTAAAAAGAGAAATTAGTGTGGGTTCGGTTCCTCCCATCTTTATGATTTTTGTAATTTGTTTTTAGTTTGTAGCCCAATTTATTGGCCCAATACCTAATACCCATTAAGTCAACCCTAGGGACCCTTCTAGACACTTCTTTGAAACAATAAATAAATAAAACGACCCTAAGGACTTAACATAAAAGACCTAGGGACTAATCGGCAAATATACAAAGAATAAAGCTAAACCTAAAACATGTCAAAGCGTAGCTGCGTTTTCTTGCGATGACACTCATTACGACCTCTATGGGTGGTACTAGCACATGTGCTCATTCCCTTGAGGAAGGAAAAGTGACATTGCAAGGCAAGGACGGCATCATATGGACCATATGCCATCTAAGTGCATTTCCATCTCACAGTTCAGTTATAGTTTGCTCTTATTGATTAAATTGTTAAGCATAGCTCCTAATTGTATTAGTCAGTAAAAGTAGATGTCAATTTTATTTTCTTTTGCATGTAAAAAAAAACATAAAACCTATACAATGAAAATACAATGCCTAATACATAAAAAGAAAATCAAAAAAGGCTACGCTGGAAAAACGGAACCCCCGCCCCTGTTATCTTCTTCTTCACAAGACATGAGAGGGCCGATGTAACGCCAAAGAACCCACCTCCATCCGTTCTGCTGCTTCTTCTTCAACCCAAATTCATGAGCCCTCATCAAAAGACTCACACAAACCATATATAGAGAATAAAGAGAAGTAAAAATGGAATTCAGCGAGATTTTGGGTTTAAATTTGTAGTCGATTCGAGAATCTTAGTGCCAAGTTGAGTTCTCAGCTGTTGCTCGAGGTTCCAGTCATAATTTCTACTTTTTTTGATGTTTCACCAACGATTTCTTAGAGTCGAGGCATGTGTATTCATTGCAATTTCATTGATTTTTGAAAAGAACTTTGGCTCAGCAGGTTTTATTCTTTATCACTCTTGTTTTATCTGAACTTGTTTGGGATTTGAGTTTCAGAGTAGTTGTTTTATTTAATTTCATCTTGATTCAAGTTTACACTTTGTGTCGATTGAATGTTCATCGAGTTCTTCCTATGAAACCTTCAAGTGAGCTTAAAGTGTGTGAACATTCAGATTATCATCATGTTTAGTATCTCCATATTATTGTTAATCATGTATTTGCAGGTGTTAATGTAAAGTAATTGGGACGTTTAGATAGTCATGGGAATACAAGGTTATTTTTTATGCATTTTCATTTGCTTGGCCAGCTTCATTTGTCTTTGAAGGGTTAACAAAGCAGTCTTCTGCACATAGTGCTCCATATTGATAACCTCTTGTTGGTTTGGTTTAGATTTGTACCAGCAGAACCTTGCCTGCATTTGCTAAAATCGATAGCAATTTTCATATCATAGGAGTGTGAATGAAAAAAAAGGGTAATTTATTGGAGACATGGTAATAAGAACAAAGTAACAGGAATTGGGATCTGGAAAAGTTCATTGTTTGTTTTGTTAGCCAAGAATGAGTCACGAGTAGAGATAAGCCAAAGGCAACCTTAAGTGAAGAATTGCAACTTTGTGCTCGTTAATATCGTCTGCTTGCTTTATTAAATGCGCTTTCCCTCACTTCTAAATCCTCGATCCTTTTGCAACGCTGGTTTGAATCAGAATGATCCCAAGAATGAAACATTAGTATCCAATGGAGTTGTTACTGGATTTATTGTTGATTAACTGGTTAATTCAAATAACTAAAATGAAAATTCTTCTTCCAACATGAAAATCCACCCCTTTGAAATAATTCAGGTGCATGTTCCAAACAAAATGATGAATTGCACGACCCTCGCTTAGTTAAGTTTGATTTAATCCTTAGAACACGAGGCGTGCCATTTAGCAAATTCCATGGCCCTCGCAAATTTAGAAATAGGTAATTGCTTTATGTGCGTCAGTTAAAAATATACCTTCCTAAATTCGGGTGCATATTTATGTAACCCAAATCCAAATCCCAACAATGTTAAAATATGTCTAATATCGCGGGTGCATTTATATGACGTGGTTCAAGACGTGTTTTAACAGTGTTGCAATTTTCCTGAAATAATAAAAGTGGTTAAAAGGTTTTAAATGCACACATGTTTAAACAATATTAAAATCAAATAATTAAGCTGAATATAATAGTTGAGCGGTCGTGCTAGAACCATAAAACTCGGGAATGCCTAACACCTTCTCCCGGGTTAACAGAATTCCTTACTTGGATTTCTGATTCGCAGATTGTATTACAGACTTAACCTTTTCCTCGACTCGAGATTTAAATTGGTGACTTGGGACACCATAAATTATCCCAAATGGGGACTCTGAATTCTTTAAATAAATAAATCACATTTCAATTGTCCTTTAATTGAAAAAACTTCCTTTCTATGCCCTTCGCGGGGTGTAGTGCAGAAAGGAGGTGAGACACCTCTAAAGTATAGAATTTGTTCATGGGGACTGATGGAACTACTGTTCCATTGATTCAATTGAATTAGGTTATAAGGCATTGGTGGTTTACTCAATATTGTCCAAAGTTAAAGCCATTGTTTCAAATAGCACCGGCTATCATCACTTGGGAACTTTGGAAGAGAAGAAATGCAGGTAAACATGGGGGTTCAGTTTCTACAAATAGGGTGATTCATGAGATCAATAGGATATTGAATCAATTGGCAAGGGTGAGGTATTCTTGGATGCCTAATATTCCATTGTTATGGCCAGCCATAATTCAATATTTTGAAGGATATAAACATATATCGATCACTACAAGAGTAACATGGTAGCTTCCTTTTCATAGTTGATACAAATGCAATATTGATGGAGCTTCAAAAGGAAATCCTAGTCCTAGATCATTAGGCTTTTGTGTGAGGAATGATGAAGGCAATGTGGTATATACAAGGGCAGTAGACCTAGGGGTGACAACTAATGTGGTGGTTGACACTAAGGCTATTCTTCGAGGATTGGAATATTGTGTGGAGCATGATCTGCACCCTCTCACATTGCAGACTAACTCATCAGTGATGAAGAAATTGACATAAGGGAAATGGGATTCTCCTTGGGTAATTGCAAATGATATGAAGAAAATATAGAGATGAAGGGAAACTTCAATGTGATCTTTCAACATATGTTTAGAGAAAGCAACTCAATGGCAGATTTTATAGCTAATATTGTATTTTAGTTAGCAGGTACATCTAAGCTTCACTCATTTTCTAAACTGCCTAGTGTAAGGAGGAGGTTGATTAATTTAGACAAGTGTCAAACACCTAACCTTAGGGTTAGAATAGCAAAGAGAAGAGCCCCAGACCGATGGCTTCATATGATTGGAATCTACACATACCTGTGTATTTCTTTTATGTCTCACTTTGTATGCTATTAAGGTACTTTACAGTGGTATTAACATGATCGCATGCTCATTCTGGGGGTACTTTGATAGTGTATAGGACCAATGTAATAAGCAGGCATTGGATGGTGCAATGTATTCTACTTTTGATCTGTTATATGGAATTTCTAGAGATTGTTGAATAATTTCTTAGTGGTATTAGCATATCTTCATGCTCAATATGAGGAAGGTTTAGCAGTGTTTAGAATGATTTCTACATTAAAGGTTTGGGGGGAGAAGGATCTGAGCTTACAAGATCATAAAATCACCCAGCTCCACAGGCCTGGCAACGCCAAGCTAAATCCTGATGATACCCTGACATTACTCTGGCATCGCTAGATTAAAGCCAGCCATGGCCTGGCTTTTGCCTTACAAAGCCTGCCTAAAGCCACATTCAATACAGATGTAACCATTCTCCTTTACATGATAATATTGATGATAGAAAACATGATTTATACTTGGATAGAGTTAGTACACAGCTTATGGAGATCATATTGCAGCAACTCTAATGATTGGAAGACTATGTTAGCTTTAATTATATGTGGAGATGCTTGAAATTCATTTTAGCCTATGGACTGCATACCCCATCGCCTGGTGAGAGCTTGATAGGTGTTACTTGTATTTGCCACTGGTAATTGGATTCACATACACTGACAGGAGAAGAAAGCATTTAGGGGACAATGTTGTAATAACTAGTTCATTAGACTTTCGCTTTTCTATCTTTTTAGTAGCTAGTAGCTTCATGTAACTTCTATTTTGGTTTGGATATATATATATATATATATATATATATATATATATATATATATATATATATATATATATATGTCCAAAGGGAAACCCCCTTCTCAACCTTCAAAATCAATCACTATTGGCTCTGACCACTCTGAGGATTTCTCTTCACCTCAAGAAAACCTAATTCTCGAATAAAACATACACTAGGAAAGCATCCAAATGAAGAAGGATTAGCAGTGCTTATACCAAAGAAAGTGAAGATAGACCTGGACAGTGTGTTGGAGTCAAAATTAAACTATTGGGATTCACCCAACAGAGAAAAATTTGTCATCTTCAAAGGAAAATCAATTGCTCATGGAAGAATCATCAACTTGGAAGAGATGGAAGCCCTCAACTACAAGGTAAAAGATTTATTCACTTTTCAAGGAAAAATTTATTTGCCCTAAGCCCTCTAAGAGTCTATGAAGATCTGGTTCCTATGTTCTATGCAAATCTTCGTTCCTAGAAATCTGATAAAATTGAATCACTCGTGATAGGTCAGCGTATCATTCTAGACTGTTTTACCTTTTATTCTTTATTTAGGTGTTAAAGTTCTGGTTACTCTGCTCTATTAAAAACTCATGGCCTAATGATTTTGAAGTGTTGTTTGAACAAGCCAAACAATGTCGTGTTGATTCCCTATATGATCCTCTACCAAATCAATTAGGACCCAATGACATCAATTTTGAAACCGATTTTCTTGCCCACATTGTTGCCACCATTATTTTTACTAGAATAGGTTCTTACACCACACTATCTCAAAAGGATACCTGTTTGGTCTATTGTCCCCTCACCAAGCACAAGGTGAAACTATCCTCCTAGGTAATCAATTTCATGATTGAATGTGCTGAAGATCCTTCGAGTCTGCCCTAAGGGATGGTCATCACTCATCTTTCGGGGGGATTTAATATCACCCTCTCAAACTATACCTATGTATATGTTTCCCCATGTTATAACAATAGGACATTTGTTAGCATGGGATATATTGTTGTAGATGGTACTTGGATAAAGAAGCAAAAATTGAAGTCAAAGTGATTCTCTGAAGTTCCAAGGTGCAGGTTGATAATTCTCAGGCTGTTGTCAACAATCTGGAGTTGCTTGAACAAATAGGTGCACTTGATGAGAAGCTGACTACCACCAAAGAGCTACTCATAGCCACTTAGACCTTAGTGGGAGACATTTACGCAGTTGAAAAGGAAATAATATCTGATGTGTAGCTAAGAGTCATGGTTCTGAAAACCATAGAAAAGGCAGTGTCATGATATTGTTGATGTAATCCCAATCACAATGAACGCAAGCTTTGATCACCTCAAATTAGCTATCTGCAATACCCTTACTTATTTCCTTCGTCAATGATTTGTGTTGGCTGTTTAGACAATTTATTTGGTTTCTCTGGACAATTTCTTGTTGGAAACACGTTCTCAATGCGATATACTAAACGTGTATTCTTTTGTAGGTTTTGATGAATGACAAACAAAGCACAAATTGATATATGACGGAGTTCAAGTACAAGAACACAAATGTTGAGATTGAAGCCCAAGACGTTGTTTTTTAATCGTTATTATTGAGTTATTCTTAAATGTGATCTTGATTCTATAACTTGACTCCATAACATGGCTTCTCTCATAAAACTATTTTCCAAAATCATGCATACTTATTTCTGTATCAAATGATTTCAAATGATGCATATTTACATTAGACAAAATGTTTTCACATGCCTCAAAAATCTGGGCTAAAATAATCGATTATGTACTTATGATAATCGATTGTTTCTGAGCCAAGACTGCATGACAATCGATTATGAATTAATGGTAATCGATTGTGAGTAAGACAGTGAACATCAGGTTTTTCCAAATCTGCATGATAATCGATTGTGATCAAATGCCAATCGATTGTTTTTGAGGTAAAGTTTTTCAATACTCAAAATAATCGATTATGAACTAATGGTGATCGATTATGTTGAGACAATGTCTTTCAGTGATTTTAAATTTAATTAAGTAATCGATTATGTCTCTGAATAATCGATTATCACTGAGACAGTAAGTTTCATGATTTTCAGAAAATAACAAGTAATCGATTATGTCTCTAAATAATCGATTATCACTGAGACAGTAAGTTTCATGATTTTCAGAAAATAACAAATAATCGATTGTTGCAAAGGACAATCGATTGTTGAAGCTGACCGTTGTCAAATGATTTTCAAATACCTCAAAGTAATCGATTATTGGTTTTCATATAATCGATGTTTTGCTTAAAATCTGGAAATGATTTTTAGAACGTTGTTGAGGTAATCGATTATAGATTTTATATAATCGATGTTTTGCTTAAAATCCGGAAATGATTTTTAGAACGTTGCCAATATAATCGATTATGGATTTGGTGTAATCGATTATCTGTTTTTGAATTTTGCCAGTAATCGATTATAGATAATGTATAATCGATTGTGAAGCGTTAAATCTGGGATTGATTTTTGATCTGACTGGCAGATAATCGATTGTTCGGTCTTGACAATCGATTATCACTGAGTAAATTCAGCAATTCTTAATTGGCAATTAGACAACGGTAAGACCAAGTTTTGCACCTATAAATACAGCTTCAACTCAGTGTTTTAAACACAACAACATACACTAACTGATCATTACATTGCTTTAAGCTTTCATTCAATTGTTCATCATTTTCTACTCATTTCATAAAGCTTTTGAGAGCCATATTATTGTTCAAAGTTGTTGTGATCTTGAGCGTATTATTTTACTCATATCTACTCATCAAGGAGTACCTTTGTTAAGTGAGTGTTCAAGTATTTCAAATACTTGTAAGAGAATTTTGATTCTCTTGTGTTGAGGAACTTGTGCTTCCTCTGTTGAAGTCTTTGGGATTGTATCCCCGAGCAAGTGAAGTCTTTGGGATTGTATCCCCGAGCAAGTGAAGTCTTTGGGATTGTATCCCCGAGCAAGTGAAGTCTTTGAGGTGAGGAACCTCCGAGCAAGTGAAGTCTTTGAGGTGAGGAACCTCCGAGCAAGTGAAGTCTTTGAGGTGAGGAACCTCCGAGCAAGTGAAGTCTTTGAGGTGAGGAACCTCCGAGCAAGTGAAGTCTTTGAGATTGTATCTCCGAGCAACTGTAAAGGTTTGTTAAGCACCCGTAAGCTTAACAAGTTAGTAGAAAATCTCGAGAGAGTCTCTCGGGGACTGGACTAACCACTGTTGTGGCCAACCAGGATATATCCTTGTGTAAGTTATTTTTATTGCACTTATTTACTTCCTGTAAAATTTTAAATTCCGCAAGAAAACGCTAAATTTCATTAAAACGCTATTCACCCCCCCTCTAGCGTAGAGCGTTATTTCTAACATTTCTTTCTTGCATGCTTTTATTAGATACTTTGTGGATGATTGTAATTAAGCGCAATATATGCTAATCTTATCTGCTAGTAGTTACTTGGCTAGCCCTCTTTTGATTGATATTGAAGGAGGAGAATATAGTATCACTAACTTACAGGTAAGTTTAAGTAGACCGATGGAACATAAGTCAACTACTAGGAAACTGAATGAGGGTGATTCAACTCAAAGTACCTGACGACAAGGTGAGGGGGAGCCTATAACAAAAAAATAAAATATATTAATTTTTTTGTCATCATCGAAAATAGGAAGATTGTTAAATATATGTTTTAATGATAGACAATAACTTAATTCTAATTGCAGGTATTCAAGGAATAATATTGAGATGGGAACCCAGTTCCAAAATGTGTTGTTTGTTCTGTGGTAAGATGTGGAATCCAAGTGATGCTAAATCTTGTTGCACACTTATGCGAGTTCGAATCTCTCTATGGTTGTCCAATGAGACGGGTTGCCCCGTCTCGGTCCGATCTCACATCGTGTTCCATCGCAGCCCGTCCAAATTAATTTTAAACTAGATGGGCCAATATTAAACGGTATAGGGGATGGGACGAGATGACCATTTCGTCCCATTTGTCCCATCCTGTTTTGTTCTGCCTGTCCCACCTAATTTTTTTTTTGAATTCTGGTCATTGGGCAACGACTTCAATTGCAAAAATAGTCATTCCCAACGGCCAAAAACGGACATAAATGGCATCTCCCTCCCTTCTCCCCCTCCCTCCGCCCAATAAACTTTTAATATAGCCCATAAATTTATTAAATTACAGTTTTGCCCTATTTTCTACTATAAATACCCATCATTCTTCTTCATTTTTTTCCAAAAAAAAATCAATCATCCTAGATCAAATCTCTTACATTTTATCTATATCATCATCTCAATTTTCTCACTATCAAGTGATAACTTTCAAGTGTTTGGGCAAAATATTTGATAAACTTTCAAGTTTCAAATTAATTCGTCAAGTATTTGGAGCAATATTTTGGCAATTTCTTCAAGTTTCAATATTTAATCACAATGCACTCGCTCCATCTCCTAAATTTAATATATAATTTTTGCATATAATTTTAGTGCTTAATTTTTGTGTTTACTTTACATGTTCTATTTTCATATTTTATTTATGTGTTTAATATATATATATTAACTTTTTAAATTTAATTTCGTATTTAAATTATGGCACCTATAAATGTATTTGGCATGTTTTAAAAAAGTAGTAAAAAATAGTAAAGGTGAAAGTTATAGTAATCCTAATCCTAGTCCTAATCATATCTCTTCTCCTAGAATTTGAAAACATATAGATGAAATGACTCATGTTGATGAAACTTCATTTTCTCAATCTCCCGCATGTTATAATTTTTATTTCGGAGAACAACTAGATCATGAAACTTTACAAAGATAATTTGGAAATGACATTTTTTTAGGACGAACAAAATGAGGAAGAATAATTAGATGAAACACTCATTAGTCCTGTAACATAAGCTCCAACTCAGAGTCAATCTCGGTGTGGAGCTTCACCCCCTGTAAGGAGTAAGCCTAAGGTTGAACATCCTAAAACATTACTTGTATGAAAATTTTTTAAATATAATAAAATCAATAATCGTGATATATGTGAAAAATGTAAGCAACAATTTGCACACACAAAAAATGGTGGGAATGGGGGGTTTAAATAGACACTTACGTAAAGATCACAAATCATTATGGATATAAGCTAGCATAGAAGACGGAAAAATTATGGATCCTAGCATTGGTACTGGCACTCCTAATGGATCTGGCGAGGATTCTAATTTTGTACAACAACATCTTGACCTTTCTTCTTGTACTGCTTTACACCCCTATAACAAAGATAAAGATCATAAGACCTTAGCAAAAATGGTGGCTCTCTGTGGCTTACCTTTTTCTTTTCCTTCTCACTCTACTTTTGTGAATTATGTACAAGAAACATATAAACCTGCTTTTTAAGATTTTTCTAAGATCACAGTTAGAAATGATATTTTTAAATTTCAAACTGAATATGTTCAGTATATTCGTTGCATATCTTTGACTTAGATTATAAAGTGTCTATCACATTTGATACAGGTCATAGTCCTAATGGTTGTGATTATTTAGTTGTTACATGTCATTGCATTGATCATCACTAGAACATGCAAACACGTATTATTGGTTATAAATTTGTTGATTCAAAACACACTTGAGCATATATTGCAACTACTGTTCTACAAATACTTGATTTTTATGGACTCATTGATAAAGTTTTAAGTGTCACCTTATATAATGCTTTTGCTAACACAACCTCAGCAACTAGCTTAAAAACTAGACTTTGTCCAATTAATTCAGTAATTTTTTATGTTATATGTGCATGCCATATGTTTAACTTAGTTGTAAAAGATGATCTTAATTTATTTTCTTATGCTTGTAGTAAAATACAACATGCTTGCAACTATGTTTTTTGTCCTAATAAACAGAGTAAAATTTATAAATTTGCTCAACAATGTGCTAGTGCTAACCTTCCATTTAGAAAAGTTACAAAAGATATTTGTACTAGGTGAAATTCTACTTATGAAATATATAAAGTTGCTTATGATTATCGGGTGTTTCTCCAAAAGGTATTTAATATGCATAATAGTATCCCCGCTTATCAAATTTTTTATTCTAATTGGAATGAGATCAAAGAGCTTACTAAATTTTTTGAATTTTTTTATTACGCTACAAAATAATTTTTTGGTATATATTATTCTAATGTTACAAAAATATTATGATATATTTGTGAAATTTCTGTTATATTTGGTAAGTATGTAACAAATTCAACTTATGCATCGATCATTAATGAAATGATTTCAAAATTTTAAAAGTATTTTTTCCTATTCCTCAAGTTTATTTAATTTTTATACTACTTAATACATCTTTAAAACTAAGAGGTGCAAAGGAACATGTTCGTAAAATTTATGAGAACTTAGCAATTCAAGAAAATGAACAACCATATCTCAAAGACTTTCAAGCTAGCATATATTTTTATGCTAGATCAATGTTTGATAAATATAAATCTATGGAGACAACTGGTTGTGAAACTGCCCCTTCTACTTCTAAGTCTAGGGCAGAAGTTTTATGGAAAGATATGGATAGTATATCATGTTTTGATTCCTCTATTGATGATGAACTTGATTCTTATCCTAATCAAGGATTAGAAAGTATTAAAGACGAAGAAGGCAACGAATAACTTTTGGCATGATGGAGGGAACGTGGCAAGGCTTTTCTAATATTTTCAATAATGGCTCGAGATATCTTGACTATTCAAGCATCATCAATAGCATCGGAGAGTGCTTTATGCGCGGTATGATTTCAAATTGGAGATCATAAACATACATTAGCAGAGGACAATTTAGAGACTTTCGTATTATTCATAGATTGGATTAATTAAAAAAGAAAAATTCTTGGTTTTGAAAAATTAACCACTAGGAAAGAAGAAAAAGAATACAATAAAATACTTAGCACAGGGTGCAATGACAACATGGAGCTCATGGAATATCAATCAACATTGCCAATTCCAGAACAATGTCTGAGAGAAATTATTGATAAGTTACAAAGAAGCTATATAGGAGCTTACAAATATTAGTATGATAATTTATAATTGGTTACTAAGAGCCTAGTTCAAATAGAACCGTTCTTAGAATGTGACTGCGTTGATTAAGTGATATTCAAAAGAATTATATTTGTATGTAAAATTTTAAAGTTCTATTAATAAAATAAAAGGTTCTAAGCGTTATTTTTTATGACTTGTCTTAGTTATTTAATACTTTAAAATTATATTAAATAAATTATAACACTATTATAATTACTAGAATATTTCAATAAAAGTCTTTTGTTTTAATATTTTATAATTCTTTACTTAGTTTTCTAATTTTTGTTTTAACATTTTAGTTTATTAAATAAATCAAAAAACTAGTCATTGCAAATTTTAAAAACTTAGTCATTGCCAAAAAACTAGAACTACCAATTACGGCCCGCGAACCTGTCCTATTCTCTCCCATTCCATCCCGTTCGTTAGCGGGACGGGATGGGCCTACCGTTTCGTCATGTTTGTCATGTCCTGTTGGATAACCATTTGTCTCTCTGAGGAAATTTTGGTTTTTCCTTTGTTTTTTCGTTTCTTCACAAAGCTTTACAAACATCTCGGCCCTGCATATACGCTTTCTTCTGTTTCTTTTATTCTCTTTTTTTTTTTTTGAAATAAAACATAACAAATGACTAAATCAAACTAAAAAGAGAATCAAACATTGGTACTTATGTCGTATATAAGTGGTTGCTACTCTTTTAAATATATATATATGCTGATCGTCGGTCTCGTTTCTTAGTAGGATTATAAAAATATATGACTTTAAGGTGACGATAGGAACTCATAAATTTTAAATATGTTGGATCCGCCTCAACCTCTGCATAACCTCGTGGCAGAAGGGTTATCGAGCGGGGCATTTAACATGGCATGTGCTATTTTTGCTACTATAATTAACATCTTAAAATCCTCCTCAAAATGAAACGGCAGGACTATGTTATCTATATATACCACGGGGACCTTGTACTAATGTCAAATTACTTTTTGTTATGAAATAATATAAAAGACAAGAACAATATAGAGAGAATAGGGAGAGAGAGGAGTATTCTTATTAATACTTTGGGATGATTTACAATGGGGTAAGACCCCTCTATTTATAGGAAGATAAATGACTTAGCTTCAAACTAAAACTCTTAGACATTCACTCTAAATAGAGTTCTATTTATAACACTCCCCCTTGAATGTCTATTCAACAATGTGCCTCGTTAAAACCTTAAAACCAAAACCCAATGGGAAAAATTAAAGAGAAGGAAAAAGACTACACATGTTTGAATATGCGCCTATTGGTTGCCTCGTTAAAAACCTTGCAAGGAAAACCCAGTTGGGACAAAACCTTGTAAGGAAAAAAGAGTGCAACGCGCATTAACTCCCCCTGATAAGAACATCAATTTATATCCTTGAGCATTTGCATTCCAATCTTGTGCACCATCTTCAAAACAATCTTTGGTAGATGTTTGATAAATAAATCAACCATATTGACTTGAATAAATATTCCGCACCTTGAAATCATCATTCTTGATAGATATGAACATCTTCATATAATGTCGTGGAATGACTCTTCAATATCTTCATAGATGTATTCTCAATGCCATCATGCCTATAGTTATAGCAAGATACATATGTACACAAATTGTACTTAGGATGTGGTACTTCAGAACCAAGAATTGTGTATGCTTTAAGCAACTTAAATCTTTCAAGTTAAGTCATATAAATCACATAATAGACTTTAGATGCATATTAAGTTTTCATGATGCTAAACAAATAAGATATCGAAAACTGATTATACATACCTTTGACTTTATACTTTCAAGTATTTGAACTATATGTCCAAATCTACATGTCTTTCATATGGAATCAAGTATTTGTCTATACGCTTTAAGCACATCAAAGACTTTGTCCTTCTGGGACTTAATATGAGCATTTGTAGTGAGAATATAGTTACTTTCTTTGGGTCAGCAAATGCGTATAGCATGCTTTGCAATATGTTGCAATTGAATTATCCATTTTATGAACTTCAGGTTCATATCATGATATTCGGGGATTTACATATACAAATGATAATTCATCCCATGTAACCTTTTGCCAAGTGTTTATCATGTCTCCCCCTCATGTTAGAAAAGCTAACTTGTTTCCTCAACTTTGGGAAATCATCTTTGTACATTATCATGTCAATATACACAGCACATTAATAATAAGATGAAATTATTTGGTTCCTGACCCTGAACCACTTGTGAGGGGAGAATATACTCTCGTATACAACGTATATCAAACTGATATATATAACTTTGTTCTCATAAGAAACAGTTTAGCTATTAAGTGGAGGCACTCAATAATTATCTTGCTAAACCAACTATGATATAAACCAACTTATTAAGATGAACTATCTTGAGTAGAAAATCTGGAAATTATGCTCGAAGTTAGATTACTGAGCAATTTACCTCGCAAGCACCGGCCAGGCTGCGGGTTAATAACAATTGCGCATGTAACCATATCATAGATGCATCATATGTGGTATACATGGCCGGTGAATGGGCCCATATTCACCTTTGATATTTCCAGAATTTATGGGCTTCAACCCGAACTCTTTAGTTGGTCAGTTCATTAATGAGAACAAGTGATACAAGAGAATTTGTAAAGAATTTTCTAGTTCTTTAATATTCACCCATGTGAATTTTCTATTATTGCACATCATACTTAAAATGAGATGGCTAACCCGAATGCCAACTGAATAAATTATCAATATTGGTAAACTTCAAATTTACACAATGACATGTGCACTTATCAATAAACTTCAGGTTTATTATGACATGGGTTTTTATACCAATAGATATCCACTTTATTGTGGCATTCTTTTGTTTGTGTAGTACAAACTGGAGAATAAAGCGGGTAGCTTTTCATAAACAAATTATCCCGCTACAAGTTGTAGTAATAGGAGATATCAAATCTTTCCTTTATTTATAGTCTCAATATAATCAGCGCTTTCGCGAGTACTTTGGAAACTAAATAAGTTTCTTTGAGACTTACTACAGCACAATACTCAATTGTGTTTCTCCAACATAGTAATAATTGGCTCTTCTAAAGCTCTCAATTAATTTTGTACTACCACAAATTCATCAACATCCATGTGGTGAATATCTTTCTTAAAGAGAAAGTTATATCATTATGGTCATGTCAAACTTATATGCAAGATATGTTTCTTGCATTATCGTTGTCCTTTAATAGTCATATTTCCAAAATACTTTGGCGTACAATAGGTACGTGACCAACGATAATTCATGCCATATATCATCTCAAACCTCCTTCTAGGGGTGAGTGTGGTATATTCTATACCAATTTCATGTTCATATTCTTCCGATAATGAATATGTATTCGTGAATCAGATGTTGTCACATTCACTGCGGGGATATGTGATTTTGTTATCCTTTTCAAATCTGTAAATGCGTCTGGCATTCGATTTGCTATTCTTTGCAAATGGATAATATTTTGCGCCTCTTCTTCACAAATAGAGGTATGTGGATCAAGATGAGATAATGATGCATTTTTCCACAAAATTTCCCGTTTGGTTTCACCAACTTCTCCCCCTAATTTTGGGAAAAGTGTCTCATCAAATTGACAGTCTGCAAATCGTGCAGTGTACAAATCCCCTGTCAATGTTTCGAGGTAGCGAATAATGGAGGACGATTCAAACTCAACATATATTCCTAACCTTCTTTGCGGACCCATTTTGGTGCGGGATGGCGGTGCTATAGGCACATATACTGCGCATCCAAAGATTCTTAAATGGGATATATTAGGTTCATGACCCAAAACCAATTGCAACGGGGAATATTTGTGTCAATTCGTCAGTCAGAGACGAACTAGCATTGCTGCATGCAAAATGGCGTGACCCCAAGCCGAAGTGGGCAGCCGACAAACTAGCATTGCTGCATGCAAAATGGCGTGACCCCAAGCCGAAGTGGGCAGCCTTGTTTTCATGAGTAAATGAGGTATTCAAGATTATACTCATGTATTGTCTCAATCTGATATCCATTTTGAATGATATCTTTAAAACTCAATAAGTTCCTTTTAGACTTGGAGGAGAACATTGCATTCTCTAAAATGTCGTTCCTTTAGGCATAGTTATAGTTGCTCTTCAGGAGCCTTCAATCAATTTAATTCCCATAGTTTGCCATACAAAAGAAAATATACGAACATGAGAATAAACAAATTCAATCCGTTTGTTTAATACTTGAACAATATTTTTGAAATCTGCTGAGGTTATTCGACTAACTAAATCAGATAGTCGATTATATGTTTTCCATAATCGATTACTTTGCAGTTTGAAAATTTCATTTTAAGCATTTTCTTAAAACAATCGATTGTTAAACACACACAATCGATTGTTGAACATTGACAATCGATTGTTAAACACACACAATCGATTATTTGCTATTTTGAAAAACTTCAGATCACACTGTCTTAAGACAATCGATTGTTAAACATAGACAATCGATTATTTGCTATTTTGAAAAATTCCAGATCACACTGTCTTAAGACAATCGATTGCTAAACATAGACAATCGATTATTTGCTATTTTGAAAAATTCCAGATCACATTGTCTTAAGACAATCGATTGTTAAACATAGACAATCGATTGTTGACTATTTTGAAAAACTTCAGATCACACTGTCTTACGACAATCGATTGTTAAACATAGACAATCGATTGTTGAACATTGACAATCGATTGTTTTGCAGTTTTAATGCGAAATATTAGATAATCGACCAACTGTTAGGTTAGTCGATTACCTCTACTTGAAAATAAAAATATTATTGAAATTTGAGCATATTGAAACATTCTAACGAACTAATACTAACATTATATCATAAACTAACTAATACGAGCTGATACTAATGACTATTAGTTTATTCACTAACTATTATAAATAAGTGAAATAAAATCAAACAACTCCATCTTCTTTCATCACAGATCCATCACCGATTAGGTGGTCTATTTTCCCATCGGGTTGCTCAAATAAGTCTGCCACATCCAGGTGGGTGATGTCAAAATTGTCGTCAGAGACAAAATTTGTTTCAGGGCCTTTATTCTTTAGAGAAGCTTGATAACGGTCAACCAAATGTCTTGGTATACGGCAAGCTTTTGACCAATGCCCTTTTCCACCACAACTATAACATATAGTTTCTGAACTATTTGCCTTAGGATCGTATCGTGCTTGTGGCAGAGTGACCAACTTCAGGTTGTCATATCTCTCCTTTAAGCCATTCCACAAGATAGGTGGGTCTTTGACTGTGATATATTCAATTTTCAAACCTTCATCAAGGTGATGGCGCAAGAAAATCAAGGCCTTAGCATAGTCTTGGGTGGATGCATTATTTCTGTCTTTAATGGCGTCTCCAGGACCCATTGCATCCAAAGGGATTTCAGCATCCAACACCTATGCCATATAGTTCTTGCCCGAAATTTCAAGGGCAACGAACTTTCTTTTCATAATGTCAGACATAAAACAAAATTACATCAAGAGCGTGTTCATACTTACGGGCTCTATTGTAATTATCACATTCACTTCAGGGAATGGATCATAATTATCTGTATGTGCTTTACACAGTCTCATGTCAAATATTACTTTCATAAAGTGAAAGATTATTTTGAGAATCTTTATTATTCTCATTATCACAATAATGACGATTATAATTTCGTCTATTGCCACGTCCACATCCATTGATACATTCACGGTGATAATTTTGTCTTCTTTCAGACTTATCACATACTGCTACCACATTCTCTAAAGGGAATGGAGCAAATTCAATTGGACGGAATTTTAATTCTTTGCCCACAATCATACATGAATTTGATCATGGCAAGGCATAGAAATTTTACCACTTCATGTGAGTGTAATTTCTTACAAACTCCATTAGAGTTATAATCAAACTTTGTTGTCTTTGTTTGTATATAGAATCAAATCGTAGAATTTCAAGAATTTGAAAGGGAAAAGTAAATTACTTACCTTTAAGGTATACCAATAAATGTTGTGATATCAAATATACCTCTTGAGTTTCCATCCCGTTGCATTACTTTATGATGATACCATCTCTTCTATTTTTCCGTATAGAAATTAGAAAAAGGCGGCGATTGAGTTGAGAGAGCCGAATCGGCTATGAAGCAAAAATTCTACACAAACAAAAGTTAAAATAATCGAAAATTTCAATTGGTTAGAGACTACCAATTTTTATATGTGAATACACTATAAAAATTGTATACGATAGCGACTACCAATTGAACTTTTGTATATGATAGCGACTACCAATTTTTATTGTATATGATAGCGACTACCAATTTTTATATGTGAATACACTATATATAAACCTTCTTTTATTTCCGCTAGGAACGTAAATTACAATTTGATCAAAACATTTGATTTAACATGGTATTTACGATTAAACATTTGACTAAGCACAATCTATCCTAAAGCGTACAAAAGAAGCAACAGTGCCCACATACGTTAAATGCTCAACAAACGTTTTGTGTACACGAGGTGTCGACATTAAATTCAACAACGTACTTTCAATGCAGAGGTGGAAAGTACAAAGCCGTACAGTTTTCCAAAATCTTCAAAAGATTGTGTGTGTGTTTTTTTTGGGGGGAGGAGGGGGCGAGGGGGATTGGTGCATAATTTAAAGGAAAGCACTAAAAATGTTCAACCCCACAAATGAACACATAGGGCTCGAGTAACATCTAGCATTTACACAAAATCAATCAATTTAATATTAGAGGACTATTTAATATTTAAAGCAAAGTGAGACTATATATATTACTTAATCATAGATAAGTGATAAATAAATATATAAAAGATATTTTTTTTTATTAGTTTGGCATAAACATCAGATGTGAATCATTTATCAAAACCTTATGAATATTTCGCATATTGTTTATTGAAAGTCTGATCGAGAAAAAATTGTATTTCCTTTTGTAAGATAAATGACAAAGATAATTTTGGAATAAAAGATTATGGCCGACTTTCTTACATAAAGAACAGTAAAGCTTAAATAAGGCAATTGCATTGTAATCAATCAGAGATTCACATAATTTCTTGAATTGGTACAACATTTACCAAGGATCATATCTTATAATTTAATTCGCGTTACACTCTTTTGGAAAGATCATAATTAAAAAGGAAAAAAAGTAAATGAAGAAAATGTTGAAAGAATTTATCCTTTAATTTAGTCTTAATAGGCATGTAACCTTCAATCTCATTATTTCCTTCACTTTTTTTCACAATCATATTTCTCTTTACATATTATCTCTAATAATGGAATAAAATCTTTAAAATTTGTGTTTCTCAATTATTATTATTTTTAATTTTCCTTCTCTTTTTGTTTCTCAATTAGGAAATGGTGGGGCCAGGCAAGCGACATCTCTGATGTGCGAACTTTATAAATATGGATACCAAACAGCCACATGGTTTTAACTTGTGCACATTTTTTACTGTTTTGTGCTCTGATATTTAGGTGACTGTCTAACTGATTTTTTGGAGAAAAAATGGCGAAATTCCCAGAAACTGAGCACCCAATCAAAGCCTTTGGATGGGCTGCCAATGACACATCTGGTGTTCTTTCTCCTTTCAACTTCTCAAGAAGGTATGTTGCTTTGATTCAAAAAAGAGAGAAAAATATGGGAAAATATAATCTAGGCCTTTTGCTTTTTACTATATACAAAGAGTATACTTTTCCTTTATTTTATTTTTTTTGTTTGCTTGGGGTGCATTTTTAATAGGATTAAGGTTACATTTACAGTTTAGATGGAGTTATGATCCTCCTTTTTTCTTTTTAATATTTGTTGCTTTTCATCCGAACAAGTAGTAACAATGACTTGCTTGTGTGATGCTATTTTCCACCCACACAAATAACACACCTGCATGCGTGATGCTACTTGCCAGCGGCACAATACCAGTTATCACTCGGTTTGTTTCGACATATGAGAAAAGATCACCTAATGTCTTTTTTGTCTTTATTGGATTTTGAAATATTGGTGGAATTATAACTATATATTTTGACTAAACTCCACTTTTATTGATCATAGTATTTTTAAGTGTTCTTTTTATTCTTTTTTGTTCATTTCTGGCTGCAGGGCTACAGGGGAGAATGATGTGCAGTTCAAAGTGTTGTATTGTGGAATTTGTCACTCAGATCTTCATATGCTCAAGAATGAGTGGGGCAATTCCAAGTATCCTATTGTGCCCGGGTAAAATTCGATTTTGTCCTTATTTTCCTCTCATATATTTGGAAAAAAATAAGTGAAATGTACATTTTTCCCGCTCTTAAAAATAATAATTGATAAAATATATAATTTTTGTATTATATATGTATCATATACATACAATATACACTATTTAGCTAGTGAATAAAATTAGTTATGGTCGAACGATCAATATTGTATTTTCACAAAATTTATGAAGACTTTGTGTGAGAAAAGGAAACCTTTTTATAGGATTTTCTTTTATTGTTTGGTTTGTGAGCAAAAAAGGAAAGAAAACAATATCGCATGGGATCTCCTATATTTTCTTCTCTCTGGCCAGCTAGTTTCCGTAGTTTGTCTTTCCTCTTGGTTTAAAACCCTATATTTGATTCTAAACAAACCTGACAGTACGTGATTAATATTTTTCTCCTGTTTGCTCCCTTTGCTTAATAGATTTTTTGTAGTTTTTTATGGTGCACACTATTTAATTTTTGTTGATATAAAAATGAATTAATTTTTTTTTCTTTTCTTCATAAATTATCCTTTTAATAAATTTTTTCTCGTGATACAAGATAATGTAGTTCAAAAATTACTTTAAATTGCCTTATTTAAATTTCGTGCTCTACTATTGACCGCATAAATGTCAAGTTGTTTGTAAATCCTTGAAGAAATTATAAGGGTACCACTTTAAGGAGACAGAGTGCAAGTATGGGCAAAAAAGTACATCATTATAACTCCAACTGACATTAAAAGCGTGCTCCACTACAAATCTAAGTGGTGTCACTAATCTTATCCTATCACTTAGGGGTGTGCATAATCCGAATTGGTTCAGATTTTACAATTATCATATCAAACAAATTATGTCGGGTTATTAAATCTAAAGACTAAACCAAACCAGTAAATTCGGGTTTTTCAATATCGGTTTTTCTTGGGTTTTTTCGAGTTTTCGGGTTATTCGGGTTTTTCAGATTTTTTTTTTTCCGGTAAATCTTCGTAGAACAAAATATATAACGTATGCTCAAAATATTTCTTTAATCCTAGTAAAATACAACTATATAAAGTATTTTTCAAGAAAATAATACAAAATATGAGACATGTCATGACTCGTGACATTATCCTAAAATATTCAACAATAAAAAAATAATAAAATTATGTACTATTAATATTGTTAATTAAAAAGTCATAATAAAAATAAACATAATCTAAAAGCACTAATTCATGCTAAACTAGGTAGACTAATAAGGGAGTATTAATTTTTATCTAAATTATTGCAAAATACGAAATAGACATTTAATACATTCTCGTTCGTAATATTAAATTGAATGTCTTTTGTTAGCATTAGTATTGATTGCTACCATTATTTAATATACTAATATTAATGGCTATAAAACTTATTGGAGCATTCAAAAGTTCTAAATCAAACCTTGAAATAATACCTTAAAAGATAAAATTATGAAAGTTTTTAAGAAATATTTATAAATTACATTATAATAAGTATATTTATATATTAAATATATCTAAAATTGTTATATATGTAATGTCGGGTTGGTTTGGTTTCGGTTTGACTTTCTTTAGTTAAAACCAAACCAAACCAATTATGGTCGGGTTTTTTTTTTCCAACACCAATCCAAGTCAAACCAAATCATAGTCGGGTTTTTTTTCTCGGTTTGACTCGAATTATCGAATTAGTGTGGTTTATCGGTTTTCTTTGTACACTCCTACTATCACTTATTGGTGGTCCCAACATCTTTTCGAGATATTGATAAATTTCAATAAACCTGTTAGTTGGGTCAGGAAAACCCATGTTTGGGCTGAGTTGGCCCCGGGAAAACCAAATTTAAGAAGTGTTGCCCGTGGCTTATCCCATGGTAACATATTCATTTTTGACTTTATAGGTTTGCCCATAGGGAAAGCGATTGTCAAAAAAACAATTTTCAATATTAGTGGGTGTAATCCCAGTAGACGCACTGGCACTTTACCCAATCATTACTTGTAAGATTGTCTATGGATTGTCAAATGAGCGGTTTTAGCAATTTTGAACAGGTCAAAATAAGTTGAGTCAATGTTACTTGGACTAAGGTGTGCTAGGTCAAGATGAACTAAAATTTAAGTCAGTCCAACATGTCCAACTCTTATCAAATTTTACTTAATATGAATTGTATGATTACTAAAAAAACTTCTTTCTTTTTTATTATGGTCATGTATAACATATGAAACAAAAAAGATTATTCTTACATATTCTAGCAAAGTTATGAACATAAATTAATTTGGGCTAAAAATCAGCTTAACTTTAAATATGCTGATAAATGATCAGCCTAATTTTGGGCGGGTTGAACATGTCATTTAGGCTTGGGCCAAATTTGACGGCCCAAGATTCTGTCCACCTTTAGAAGGAAGTGTAGACTTAACATGAAGTTTAAAACTAAAGATATTGACTATATTGCCTCTTACTTTTGTTGCACAGGCACGAGATTGTGGGCGTGGTAACTGAGGTAGGTAGCAATGTCGAGAAAGTAAAAATTGGTGACAAAGTAGGTGTTGGAGTACTTGTTGGATCGTGTAAAAAATGTGAGAACTGTACCAATGACCTCGAACAATATTGTCCTAGCCACATTGCCACATATAGTACAACGTACTATGATGGAACCACAACGTACGGCGGTTACTCAAATCTCATGGTTACTGATCATCATTTCGTGGTTCGTTGGCCAGAGAATTTGCCAGCCGAAGCTGCTCCGTTATTATGTGCTGGAATTACAACATATAGTCCATTAAAATATTTTGAATTTGATAAGCCTGGATTGAACATTGGTGTTGTTGGACTTGGTGGACTTGGTCATATGGCTGTGAAATTTGCTAAGGCTTTTGGTTGTAAGGTTACTGTGATCAGTACTTCAGTTAATAAGAAGGATGAAGCTATTGAACGTCTTGGTGCTGATTCTTTCTTGCTCAGTGGTGATCCTGAACAATTGCAGGTAAATATTCTATTTTGTACTTGAAATTCTATTCTCTCCATTTTAATTTTTATGAGGTAGTTTAACTCGGGACATATTTAATATAAATAACAAAAGATTTATGAAACTTGTTTTAAAAGATTAAGGGGTAAAAGCTTTGTGGAGTCATGACATTTGTGCAGCTATGGAATTTTTTCATTAAATGTAAAAAGGTAAAAATAAAAGTTTAAAGTTAAATTATTTTTAAAATATGTTATCTTCGTGAAACGCACTAGTAAGAAAAATGTACCATAGAAATTGAAGCGTAGAAAATATAAGATCATATATGGATCGAGCATAATAGTGTTTCTGCGCGCGGGTCAACATTAAAAAAATTATTTTCTTACACTTCGATATATTATTGTATTATGCAACCCTAATTATCCCAAATATTTTGATGGATTAACTTAGTTGTCGTTTGGACATAATGATTGTAAAATTTCGAAAAAAATAATTTTTTTCCTCAAGTAAAAATGATATTTGAAAATAAGAATGTTTTGACATGAATACAGTTTTGGGTTTTTGAATTTTTGTGAGAGATCTGAAGTGAATTTTAAAAAATCGCTTTTCGGAATTTTTCAAATTTTAAAAAAATACAAAATTTATGTTCAAATGAAAATTAAAATTTAATGGTCAAACATTAATCTCGAAAAAAGTGAAAAAATATTATGCCAAAATAACTCGCCAATAAATTTATACATCATACAATTCGCCAAAGTCTTGGACTAGTCAGACGAGTTATATTTTCACAAGTTAAATTTGACACTCATGTCTATGGTTATTATTTATGCTTTGGATTTGTATAGGCTGCATCAAGCACATTGGACGGAATAATAGACACAGTTTCAGCAGACCATCCTATTCTTCCATTGCTCAATATACTAAGACCTCATGGAAAGCTTGTAGTGGTTGGTGCACCACCAAAACCACTTGAGTTGCCAGTTTTTCCCATAATTATGGGTAAAGTATCTTAAAATCAATCTTTCTTTTCTTTTTATTTCCTTAATACGGAGAAATGTAGCCTTGACGCAATTCGTAATGTTGATGTCATGTGACCACGAGGTCACGAGTTCGAGCGGTGGAAATAGCCTCTTGCAGAAATGTAGGGTAAGGTTGTGTACAATAGATCCTTGTGGTCTGGCTCTTTTTTGGACACCCCACATAGCGGAAGCTTAATGCAACGGGTTACCCTTCTTTAATATTGAAGTTCTAATAATTTTTAAAATAAATAACAGGGAGGAAAATAGTTGGAGGAAGTATTATTGGAGGAATGAAAGAGACACAAGAGATGCTTGATTTTGCAGCAAAGCATACTATAATACCAGATGTTGAGGTTGTTGCAATGGATTACGTGAACACTGCCTTGGAACGACTTCTGAAATCGGATGTCAAGTATCGTTTTGTGCTTGATGTTGGGGAAACATTGAAAGCTGATTAAGGGTATTTAGCGTGCGAGCAAGCTAGTCCGAACACTAATAAGAAATAAAGTATTTAATATTTTGGATTATATAGAAGATTTTGGCGATTAGCAGTATTGCATATCTGTCTCTTCCCGTTGAGCCTTAAATTATCGATCATTTGCCAAACTGCTGGATGAAATTTGGCTTCTATTTTGTAGTTTTATCTAGTACCTAGAACTATATTAATGGTGAAGACTTATATCCTGGTCTTTCTAACAAACGCATATGCGCCCATGATTTACCCATACCTTATGGTTATATTATTTACTATGATTATAAAAAAGTACATAATGAATAACCATGATTAAGTAATAAGAGTTAAAATAAGCATGTTATGTATCCTGTTTGGCCAAGCTGTTTTTTTGTGTCAAACATGTTTTTTCTCAAAATTAAAGTTGTTTGGCCAAACTTTTAGAAAGACAAAAGAATAATTTTGAGTTGAAGCAGTTTTTTTAGAAACAGAAAAAATAATTTTTTTCCAAGAGCACTTTTTTAAAGTACTTATGAGAAAAATATATTTCAAAGCATTTTTAAAAGCTTGGTCAAACATTAATCGTTGTTCTAAGTTATTTTTAAATTAATCAGTCAAATATAAATTAATTAATCAGCATAATATTTTTTTAGAAAGTACTTTATATAAATATTTTTCAAATGGGAAATTTTCGTTCCTACATCATATAAGAAACTATATTACCAAATATGTTCATAGTTTGCATATTACTCCTCATACTAATAGTATTTCTATAAAATATAAATAATGCATTAAATAAGGAATCATGGTAGCTGTAAGATTTTTTATCTAGGCGCACTAAAATTGGAGAATTAAATATTCTTCCAGATTTTTTACAATGCAAATCACGCACATTCATAATTATCGTCGGATTAATTTCAATTTTTTCATACTATGTTTTTGCGATATACTTTGTTTCAATCTTTTTTCTTATTTCACATATGAAAACGACTAAATCTTCTACAATTCTTCTGAAATAAACACAATTATGTCCAAATTTCAGTAATACAAAGCAAAAGAAAAGAGAACAGCAATTCTACCGTTGATAACCATTAAAAAGCTTTGAAGCTTTGAATTTAAATTTGGATTTTCAAAATCATTATTTGTTTGGATTGGTGTTGTTGAAAATAATTAGGAATATAATTTGGAGTTTATATCTCAATTTTGAGGGGTTTTGATGAAGATTAGACTTTAATTTGGCTGAATTTCAGATTGAAACTCGAAGAAGAAGAAGAAAACAATATGTCATCCATTATACTGCAGAAATTGTAGAAAAATTAAAGAAAAATTGTAGATTGTTGCTTATTTATTTTCTTTTATTCATTTACATATTGTATGAAAGATGAACAATATTGTATAAAAATTATATTTAAGTAATATTATATTGTAGTTGTATATAACTTAGTAGAAATAATGTACGAAAATTATAAATAATTTATAGATAAGTTGTATAATATATAATTAGTTGAATGAAAAATATTTTTACTATGTATAAATCTAAATTCAAAATATACAAAAGACATATTGTATAAAATTTATACGTAAGTTTTATATTATTGTAGTTAAATTTCACTGGATGGAAATAATGTGTGAAAGTTATAGAAAATTATAGATAGGTTGTAATCCTCTATAACAGGAGATGTTGGTATATCAAGTATCTTTAGTGTCCAGATGAACATGCATGAAAATAAGGATAAATTCTGTTATGAACCGTTTGTAAACATTTTGTAGATAATTTGTAGAAACATTAAAATTCTGTATTTTCATATTAATTTTTCAAATGATATATAGTTTTATAGTAGAATAATTGTAGAAAATAAGTAATTATGAGTCTTATTTGACTCATTCTCACATTCAATCTATTCTAACAAAGATTTGCCTCTTTAAATATAATACAACCGTACTTTCTTGAATTCAAAGGTATAGCAATATATATAACATAAAATATATTTTCTCCTTCGCACAAGTTAGCTCCAAAACAGAAGAAGTGGAATAACAAACTCTCGTCAAAACTTTAAACACAAAAACAAAAAGTCTAAAGTTTATGTTATTGTAATTATATTTAATTAGGTAAAAATAATGTGCGAAAGTTATAGAAAATTTTATATATATTGTATTCCTCAATAACGGGAGATGTTGGCATATCAAGTAACTTTAGTGTTCCAGGAGAACATGCATGAAAATAAAGATAAATTCTGTTATGAACAGTTTGTAAAAATTTGTAGATAATTTGTAGAAACATTGAAATTATGTATTTCATATAAATTTTTCAAATGATATGTAGTTTTGTTGTAGATTAAATATAAAAAATAAGTCATTGTGAGTCTTATTTGACTCATTTCTGACATTCAACCTATTCTACAAATTTACACATCTTTAAATACAACGACCATACTTCTTGAATTTAAAGGTATAGCAATATATATAACTTAAAAAACATCTTCTCCTCTGCACAACTTAACTCCAAAACTGACGAAGAAGAATAACAAGCTCTCATCAAAAATTTTAACACAAAAAAAATAAAGCTCAAAAATAAATAAACAATAGTCTATAATTTTTTTTACAATTTCTGCAATATAATGTATGTAATATCATCATCTTCTTCTTCTTCTTCTTCTTTCAATATGAAATTCAGCTAAAACCAAATCTAATCTTCACCAAAGCCCCTCAAAATTGAGACATAAACTCCAAACCATATTCCTAATTATTTATAACAACACTCAATCCAAACAAATATGATTTTTGAAAACCCAAATTTGAATTCAAAGTTTTTTAATGACTGTCAATGGTGGAATTGCTATTCTCTTTTCCTTTTCTCTTATATTACTGAAATTTGGGATTGTGAGATAGAGAGAGACGTAGAGAGAACAATTCTTTGTAACAATATCCAATCCAAACAAACAATATATTTTGAAAACCCAAATTCGAATTCAAAGCTTCAAAGTTGTTTAATGATTGTCAATGGTGGAGGGGCTATAAATTTTCGCTGGTTTTAGAAGAGGAAATCGTGAGTGTTTGAAGAGGAACTCGTGGGGATTTGGAGAAAGAAACCTGGGGGAGTGTGAATATACGATTGGCTAAAATTAAGAGATTAGTTAATGTTATCGATTGTCCGTGTTCAAAGCAACGAGAAACTGGAAACCAGAAAGAAGAAGACAGAACGTATGTAACAGAAATAAAGAAATCCGAGACCACAGAATTCACTGTGTGTCCTTAAGGAATTTAACCCCCTCACTGTACCCCAGGTTGTGGATTATTTTCTCCCAGGATATAACGGATATACCTGTCGTAGGAGTGGCGGTACCTCAAACGCCTACGACTTCGACGAACTCAAATTCGGGAACAAAATCACAGTATGACTCGATATGTTTCAGTTTGCAGAAAAGAATGCAGGATTTTTAATGCTTCCAGTATTCGAAAATGAGGCATTGCCTCAGTTTATATAGCCTCGAATTGTGACTATTCGGAAAGGCTTGGTGCCTGTTCGGGAAAGGCCATGCCTTTTCCTGAAAAATAAGAACGTTGGGAAGTTTACAGTTAACAAATTAATATTTTTCCCGCGGGAATTAAAAATAATTTCAGAAAATGAAGATTGAATTTTAAATAAATTTGGTCCAAAAAGATTATCAATCAATCATATCATTTGACCAAATCCAAATCCAAATCCAAATCCAAAGCCAAAGCCGAAGCCGAGCCGAGCGACGACGACGGCGCGAGGGGAGTCCCTCTTCTTAACCCTTTAAGAGCTAGAAGAAGTGCTTTCTAATATAAGCACATAACTTTCCCTTTCTACCACCAATGTGGTACAAAACTCCTTTTCAAAGGAACTTTGCTTTGAAACTTCATTTTCCTTCTATTGTCTTCTTCCCTCCATTTCTCATTCACACCAACTTAGCTAGCTTTAATCATTAACTAGCTTTAACAATCCCCCACATGAATGGGGAATGGCTATATGATGAAAAACATGCATGAAAAAAAAAAACTGTGTGATTCGTAAGCAAGGATTAATTGCATCTGGATAAGTAGATTTCTCTTTGAACTTTCCGTAGTGAGCATATGTCGGATATACTCGGTCAATCGGTAGATTTGATATCTTTGAACCGTCGAGCTTTGGTGTATACCTAGACAACCACATGTCACACAATTAACCCTTTAACCGTTTTTGGTTCTCATTGTTTTGTTCGTTTCAGCCATGAACACTTCCTGGTTCATAAGTGCGGAGAGCTGGCCTTACAGAGTTCTCCTTGAAGCGGCTTACACTTCACACTTACATAGGTGATTCCTAAATGTGTCATCCCGTAGATACACTATTTGATATACCCCGTATCAAACTTAGAAACCATTAAAAAGCCTTAATGCTTTATCCTGGTACTGAACATTGTCTCATCACGAGAATGGACCAAAAAATTATTGTGACAATGTTGAACCGTCATCAATGACTTTGTTTGATCTCTTTGAACCTAGATCTTGGGATCTCATGTCTTCTAGGTAGAGTTACCGCCACGATGACTTGTCCTCGGCCATAGTCCCATTCCCCTCGATGATCTTTCAACCATTTCTCTAGTTAGGCCTTTAGTTAGTGGATCCGACACATTATCTCTTGACTTAACATAGTCAATTGTGATAATTCCACTAGAGAGTAGTTGTCTAACGGTATTATGTCTTCGTCGTATGTGACGAGACTTTCCGTTGTACATAACGCTCCCGGCTCTTCCTATTGCCGCTTGGCTATCGCAATGTATGCATATAGGAGCCAACGGTTTGGGCCAAAATGGAATATCTTCTAAGAAATTCCGGAGCCATTCAGCTTCTTCACCGGCTTTGTCTAGAGCTATGAACTCAGATTCCATTGTAGAGCGGGCGATACATGTCTGTTTGGATGACTTCCAAGACACTGCTCCTCCACCTATAGCAAAAACGTATCCACTTGTGGATTTAGTTTCAGTTGAACCGGTGATCCAATTTGCATCACTGTATCCTTCAATAACTGCAGGATACCTGTTATAATGCAAAACAAAGTTTTGAGTATGTTTCAAATATCCCAAAACTCGTTTCATTGCCAGCCAATGATTTTGGTCGGGATTACTCGTGTAGCGACTTAGTTTACTTATAGCACACGCAATATCAGGTCGCGTACAGTTCATAATATACATCAAACTTCCCAACACTCTGGCATAATCCAATTGAGAATGACTTTCACCTTTATTCTTTGCAAGAGCAAGGTTCATATCAATTGGCGTCTTTGCAACTTTAAAGTCCAAATACTTTAACTTTTCAAGTACTTTTTCAATATAATGAGATTGAGACAATGCTAGACCTTGAGGAGTCTTATGGATTTTAATTCCCAGAATTAAATCGGCAACTCCTAAGTCTTTCATATCAAACTTACTAGCAAGCATGCGCTTAGTAGCATTTATGTTAGCAATGTTGTTACTCATTATTAACATATCATCCACGTATAAACAAACAATGACGACGTGGTTCGGAGTGTTCTTAATGTAGACACATTTATCACATTCATTTATCTTGAATCCATTTGACAGCATCGTATGGTCAAATTTTGCATGCCACTGTTTTGGTGCTTGTTTTAGTCCATAAAGAGACTTAACAAGTCTACATACCTTCTTCTCTTTCCCTGGAACTACAAACCCTTCGGGTTGTTCCATGTAAATTTCTTCCTCCAACTCTCCATTTAAGAAGGCTGTTTTCACATCCATTTGATGGATTTCAAGACCGTACACGGCGGCTAATGCTACTAACACCCGAATAGATGTAATCCTCATTACCGGCGAGTATGTATCAAAGTAATCAAGACCTTCTCGTTGTCTAAACCCTTTAACAACTAGTCTTGCCTTATATTTTTCAATAGTGCCATCAGCTTTCATTTTCCGCTTGAAAATCCATTTGGAACCTAAAGGTTTATTCCCTGGAGGAAGATCAACCAATTCCCAAGTATGGTTGTTCAATATGGATTCTATCTCACTATTGATTGCCTCTTTCCAAAATTGAGCTTCCGATGAAGACGTAGCTTCGTTGAACGTTCGAGGCTCATTTTCCAACAAAAATGTTAAAAATTCTGGTCCAAAGGAAGTAGTCGTCCTTTGACGTTTGCTACGTCTTGGATTTTCCTCATCAGGAATGTTTTCCTTTATTTCTTCCCGAGGTCGTTTAGATTCTTTGCTAGACGACGCACATTCCTTTTTATACGGATATATGGTTTCAAAGAAGTCAGCATTATCTGATTCAATTACCGTATTCACCTGAATGTCGGGATTTTCTGATTTGTGAGCCAGAAATCTATATGCCTTACTATTTGTGGCATATCCTATGAAAACACAATCAACGGTTTTAGGTCCTATTTTTACCCTTTTGGGTTTAGGAACTTGCACCTTGGCCAAACACCCCCACACTTTGAAGTATTCCAAATTGGGCTTCCTTCCTTTCCACTTTTCGTATGGAATAGATTTTGTTTTGCTATGGGGCACTCGATTGAGTATTCGGCTAGCTGTTAGAATGACTTCCCCCCACAAGTTCTGGGGCAAACCAAAACTTATTAACAGGGCATTCATCATTTCTTTCAGTGTTCTATTTTTTCTTTCCGCAATTCCGTTTGATTGTGGCGAGTAAGGAGCAGTTGTTTGATGAATAATGCCATATTCCAAACATATTTGTTCAAAAGGAGATTCATATTCACCGCCCCTATCACTCCTTATCATTTTAATCTTTTTGTTAAGTTGAGTCTCAACTTCAGTTTTGTATTGCCTGAACGCTTCAATTGCTTCATCTTTACTATTAAGTAAATAAACGTAGCAATACCGCGTACTATCGTCAATAAAAGTTATGAAATACTTCTTTCCACCGCGAGATGGAATTGACTTCATGTCACAAATATCTGTATGGATTAAGTCTAAAGGACTTGAATTCCTTTCAACTGACTTATAAGGATGTTTAGCATACTTAGATTCAACACAGATTTGACATTTTGATTGATTGCATTCAAACTTAGGCAATACTTCCAAACTAATCATTTTTCGCAAGGTTCTATAATTGACATGTCCTAAACGTGAATGCCATAAATCATTTGACTCAAGCAAGTAAGACGAAGCAGAAACTTTATTATTATTAGCAACAACCATTACATTCAGTTTGAAAAGGCCCTCTGTGAGGTAGCCTTTTCCTATGTACATTTCGTTCTTACTTATTACAACCTTGTCAGAAACATAAACACATTTAAAACCGTTCTTCACTAGAAGTCCGGTAGATACAAGATTTTTCCTAATTTCAGGAACATGACAGACGTTGTTGAGAGTCACCACCTTGCCAGAGGTCATCTTCAGCAGTATCTTTCCATAACCTTCAATCTTGGCCGTTGCAGAATTTCCCATATATATTGTTTCGTCGGGCCCGGCGGGAGCATATGAAGCAAAGGCTTCTCTAACAGCACAAATGTGGCGAGTGGCGCCAGAGTCAATCCACCACTCTTTCGGACTTCCCACTAGGTTGCACTCGGACAACATAGCGCACAAGTCATCAACCTCCTCGTTTGTTTCAACCATATTAGCCTGACCCTTCTTCTTTTCCTTTTTCGGAGCACGACAGTCTGCAGCTTTGTGTCCGATTTTTCCACAATTATGGCAGTTTCCCTTGAATTTCTTCTTGTTGGGATAGTTCCTTGGTCCCGATGCCTTTTTCCTCTTTTTCATATTAGTTGGGGCAGTTTCAACTATATGTGCTCCCCCTATGGTTGATCTCCCATTTGCCTTTCTCCGCTGCCTTGTTATCTTCCTCGATTCTCAACCGGACGATGAGATCTTCCAATGTCATCTCCTTTCGCTTATGTTTCAAGTAATTTTTGAAGTCCTTCCATGAAGGAGGCAACTTCTCTATCACTGCCGCAACTTGAAACGCCCCACTAATCACCAAACCTACAACAAACAACATGTAAGTGACGGGGCACTGAATACTTTTGACAAAGGCATCAATTAAATTTATACCTTCAGCGAGGAGATCATGGATGATAACCTGCAACTCTTGAACTTGAGTGACAACAGACTTGCCATCTACCATTTTGTAGTCCAAAAACTTGGCAGCGATAAACTTCTTTAAGCCAGCATCTTCTGTTTTATATTTCTTTTCCAACGCATCCCATAGTTCTTTTGATGTTCCCACATTACTATAGACGTTGTAAAGATCATCCTCCAGTCCGCTAAGAATGTAATTCTTGCACAAAAAATCTGAGTGCTTCCACGCCTCAATTACAACAAATCGTTCATTTTCAGGTGTTGATTCCGGCGGAACCGGAATATCCTCCTTAATAAACTTTTGAAGGCTTAAAGTAGTTAGATAGAAGAACATCTTTTGTTGCCATCGTTTGAAATCAATCCCGGTGAATTTTCCGGGCTTCTCTGCCGGAGCCGGTGCTGGTGCAGTACGACTGGAGGACGCAGCATTGCTCGTAGAACCAACCACGGGGGCTGGTGTGGCAGTAACAGTAGCAGTAGCATTCAAATTTGGAGTTTGGTCTCCCATTTCTGTCGTAGGAAATAACAGAACACTTTAATAATCGGTGAAGATTTTATTTCTTCAAACCGAATCAAATTTACACAAACAGAATTAAAACAGACTTCAAATAGAATGTAATAAACTGTATGTAGTATACTAGATGAAGTTTTTATATCTTCAAATCAAGTACCGAAATGAGTAGAAAGTTCTGAAAACTTTAATCTCAATTTAGTCTCCAAACAACATACAAGTTCGTTACATGCAAACAACAAAATTACAAGTTTCTTTTATTTTCTGGACAGTCACAATTTTATGTTAGGAAAAACTGTATGTAGTCACAGCAGATGAACACGGAAATAATAAATAAATTCCTTAAGCTTGTTATCGATTGTCCGTGTTCAAAGCAACGAGAAACTGGAAACCAGAAAGAAGAAGACAGAACGTATGTAACAGAAATGAAGAAATCCGAGACCACAGAATTCACTGTGTGTCCTTAAGGAATTTAACCCCCTCACTGTACCCGAGGTTGTGGATTATTTTCTCCCAGGATATAACGGATATACCTGTCGTAGGAGTGGCGGTACCTCAAACGCCTACGACTTCGACGAACTCAAATTCGGGAACGAAATCACAGTATGACTCGATATGTTTCAGTTTGCAGAAAAGAATGCAGGATTTTTAATGCTTCCAGTATTCGAAAATGAGGCATTGCCTCAGTTTATATAGCCTCGAATTGTGACTGTTCGGAAAGGCTTGGTGCCTGTTCGGGAAAGGCCATGCCTTTTCCTGAAAAATAAGAACGTTGGGAAGTTTACAGTTAACAAATTAATATTTTTCCCGCGGGAATTAAAAATAATTTCAGAAAATGAAGATTGAATTTTAAATAAATTTGGTCCAAAAAGATTATCAAAATCAATCAGATCATTTGACCAAATCCAAATCCAAATCCAAAGCCGAGCCGAGCGACGACGACGGCGCGAGGGGAGTCCCTCTTCTTAACCCTTTAAGAGCTAGAAGAAGTGCTTTCTAATATAAGCACATAACTTTCCCTTTCTACCACCAATGTGGTACAAAACTCCTTTTCAAAGGAACTTTGCTTTGAAACTTCATTTTCCTTCTATTGTCTTCTTCCCTCCATTTCTCATTCACACCAACTTAGCTAGCTTTAATCATTAACTAGCTTTAACAGTTAATACCATTAAAATCCTAAAATGGTACATAAATGGTAATTAGGTATATAAAAAGTAATTATATTAAAAGTTAAGCATAGCGGGTAATATAGTTTACTATATGGCATAGAAATCTAAAAATTCCTTTTCAAAATAAGCTGATTTCAAAGGTTAGAACTTAGAACTAGGTGTGACTAAGGTTTTTCCCAATAAAACACGAGTCTTATGCTCTACAAGAAAGTAAGGATATAATGATATTAAATAAATATCATATAATATTGCTTAATTGTCGTAAATTCATTTATTGATATTTAATTTATATTTGTACCAAATATCGTAAATTGTGGAGTCGAAAAATTTTCAACATTTATATAAGTGCGGGTATGAAATTTACGACATTTTATTTATGACATTTTTTAAAATGTCACTTTAAAATTACTAACATTTGGAATAATGTTACTAAAAAGTATTACGACATTTATTTACAGCTTTTAAAAAATGTCACATTATAACTTGCAACATTTTGATTAATGTCAATAAAAGTTTTACAATATTTAAGTGAATGTCAAATAACTTAGAGACATTTTTTAAAATCTTGTGAAACGTCACTTTAAATTTTCCATATAAAATTTTCTAAAATATGAATAATAATCTTTTATTTAGTTTTTGTTGTGACTCAGATATATATTCAACTCAGACATTCGTAAATGTCAACCTTCATACACAATAAAACAAATACGAAATAAAAATATCTTTGAAGGTTGTATTGAAAAAATATAGTACTGACATAATAAAGATTCTCCTTACCAGTTAGAGTTCAATCAAATTACCTCTTATATCTCAAATAAAATTTTGTTCTAACTAAATCATAAAAGATAAATAATTTTTACATGAAACTATGTCAAATTCACTCTTGAATAAATTCTGCAACAAGCTAAAGCTTTATGGATTCATCTTTTCACATGTCAAGTATTCCTTGCCAATAATTGTCAAGGAGAATTACAACTATGTAATAAAGCTGAAAAAATATTGTATGTGCTTGCATATTTTTCCTAACATACCCATTTCTCTTTTGGTCCCAAGCTGATTATTTCGTTATTTTTAAATTTGTTAATCTGAGAAAGAAATATTAGAAAAGTTACTTTGATGGTTTATAGAATTCAAAATTGAGTGTAGAGTATAAGATATAATCAACAAGACAAAGCTAATATAGTCCTAAAATGTATTAAGATATTCTCAAATCTCCAAAAAACAGAACATATAAAAATAATTACAACGAATCTTATGTTGATATAAGATTGTATTTATTGCATTTGTCTAACGACTGAACTAAAAAGAAATAAAAGAATGATAGAGACGAATAGGAAAGGTAGTTTTTCAGTAAATGCATTATAAGTGAGGTATATAATTACTGTCCGAAATTAGTTTGTACTACAGCTCAATCGGGTTGCAGTTCCAGTACAAAACTTTCTACATATCCGATATAACAACTAACTCCCACATATTATGCTTAAAAAATAATATCACAACACCTGAGCAATTAAATTGTAACAATCCGATCGGTCATTTTGAGCTTTTGCACTTTGATCTCTAGTTCTCGGGCATGACATACTTCGTATGATGTATTATGACTAATGTAGTTTGTTGGTGTTGGTTTTCAGGAAAATCGGAGTGAATTTGAAGGAAACAGTCTCAGTTGAAAACCTTGAATTTGAAAGGTTTGATCAAGGGTTAACTTATTTATATATGAGCTCGGATCGAAATTTTTATGATTTGGTTAGCTTCGTTGGGTGATTTATGACTTAGGACCGTGATTGGAATTGGTTTTGTAGGTCCGGAGTACAATTAGGCTTGAATTGACAAAGTTGAGATTTTGGCGATTTTCAAATTTTTAGGTGAGATTTTGATGCGCGAGTCGGAATAGAATTTCGAGAGTTTCTGTAGCTTTGTTTTGCAATTTGGGATGCGTGTGCAAAATTCCAGGTCATTCGGATGTGGTTTGGTTAGATTTTTTATCGAAAGCGTATTTCGGAAGTTTTTACAAAATTTAGGCTTGATTCGATGTAAATTGGTGGACTTGGTGTTGTTTGAGGTGTTTTGGTGATTGAAACAAGTTTGAATGAGGTTTTAGGATGTGTCGGTGCTTATGGTTGAGGTCCCGGGGGCCTCGGGTGAGTTTCAGGTGGTCAATCGAACTATTTTTGGCTTTAAGGAGTTGTAGGTTTGCTATTCAGCTGTTGCAGAAGATTTTGGCCTTCATCGCGAGGGGTGAGTCACGATCGCATAAAAGGAATTTGGAAGCAGGAAATGTTTCCCTTTGTGTTCTCGTGTGAGGTTTCGCGTTCACGGAGGCTTAGACGTTGGTGCTTCGCGTTCGCATTAGGAGGCCCGCATTCGCATAGGTATAAGCGTCGGAAGCATCGCATTCGCGGAGAGTCAGTCGCGTTCCCGTTAAGGTGAAGTTTGGATAAAATAAAAATGCTTTTCGCGGTCGCAAAGTTGAGGTCGTGATCGTGATGAATAAGAAAAAGTGGTGGGCAGAATGTTATAATTTCATTTCATCTGGGATTTTGGGTCATTTTTCCTCCATGGTAGATCATTTTAAGAGCTTCTTAGTGGAGATTAATGATGGATTCAAGGGGAAACGACTTGGGGTAAGAATTTTGGTCTTGTAACTTGATTATATTGTGAAATTAACCTAGAAATTCATGGAAATTAATCTTTAAAATGAAAGAACTAGGGCTTGGGATTTTAAACATTTGATTTGGGATTTGAAGGACCATTTGGGGTCAGATTTGAGAACTTTTGCTATGTATGAACTCGTGGGAGGATAAGGAACCCGTTGATGTAAACAAATTTGAGTTTTGAGAAGTGGGCTTGGGTTTTGTTAATTTCGAAATTTTTGATATTTTTCAATTATTTTCGATTGGGCTTTATTCCCTTAGCATATTGTGGCGTATTTGTTCTGGTTTTGGATAGATTGGATGTGTGTGGAGGCCAATTTGAGGGGCAAAGGCATCGCGAGCTAGAGGTTTTGCCGGTTCTAGGTGTGTAATTATTGTAAATGATATCATGAGGATTTGGAACCCCGAATTTGCACATCGTAGTGCTATATTGAGGTGAGACACACGTCTGATGAGGAGCGTGGGGTCATTTACTATTGGGGATTGTGACTTGGTCCATCCCAATTGATGCTTTTACCGCATATTTGATTGAAACTTACGTGATATCATCATTATTTGGACTGATTGCCATGATTGGGCTTCATGCCAACTATTTGAACCCTCCGGAGATTTTTAACACTAATTCCTCACTATTTTGACTTACTACTTGAACTCAGTTGTACCCCTTTCCACTCTTTTACAACTCAACCACTTTCACTCAATTTTGAAACGAAAATGATATATTAAATGGTGTTTTGGGCTGAGAACTACTGTTTACTAATGCCCAAGGTGCTTATGTGATTTTTGGACTAAGTATGACCGAGGGCCAGATGTGAGGATACTATGGGATCAAGATGCACACCGCAACAGTGTTACATTGATACTAATATGAGGTCGAGGGACTAGATTTTATTCCACGAGATGGCTTGATATTGCGCTTGGGCCGTAAGGGGCCCCTCCCTGAGTCTGCACACCCCTAGTGAGCGTTGTCGATAAGATATATGGATTGGACTGCACGCTGCAGCGATATATGGATCGGGTTACACGCTGCAGCGGTGCTGGTATTCTTCTATGTGTTTACTTTATTTCATTTATCTGCCATTATCTGTTATTTGGACTAATTAATGTGATACCTACCTGATTTGCTGGCATTATCTGTTAATTGAGTGTTTGTGCCTGAGGGGCGAATTCCTATGCCTATCTCCACTATTTGTTTTGCATTCATTTGCGTAACCATTGAAAAAGTTATTTTTAAAAGAGGTTTAAACTGAGCTAAGATGGTTTTCACTGCTTTTCTCAAAGGGTTTTACACTGCCCTATACAGCATGATTGGTTGTCTTACGTGATTTCTTAATGCTCAGTTATTATTTAACTTTATTATTCACTGAGTTAGAGTACTCACTTTACTCCCTGCATCTCGCGTGCAGATGCATGTATTTGTTCCTCCGGTAGCGGGTTTTGAGCTGATCGGAGGCTATGTTATTGGAGTTTAGCGAGGTGACTGCCAGGTATCTCTAGCCCGGTAGTTGTACTTATACTCTAATAGATGCTCGTTACTTGTGACACCCCGGTTTGGGTTGTGTTTGGGTTGTATTCCACACTTAATAAAGAAATCTCATTTTAGACTGTGGTTATTTAATTATGTTAAAACTGTGAATCAATATTTAACTATTCTAATAAGTCAAAATGGGTTGGTTGGTTGGCCTTATCTTCACGAGAGGCGCCATCACGATCGGATCGTGTTTTGGGTCATGACAAGCTAGTACCAGAGCCAGGATACTAGGTGTTACGATTCATAAGCAGGTTAGAGTCTCGTGGATCGGTACGGAGACGTTTGTATTTATCCTCGAGAGGCTGCAGAACCTTTAGGAAAACTCCACATTCTTGAATTCTCATCGTGCGCCCTTAATTCAGCTTGAAAAGTAACTCTTGAAATTCCTTCCACGCATTTGTATGCGCGCATGAGTGCTCAGTATCAGATGTGCCTTGATGGCTTGTAATTCCCTGATCGAGGGGCAAGATATGATCTCTGTGAGTTTGATTGGGCCAGTCTAGAGGACTTGAGGCCGAATCTTTGCCTATGGCTTGAGCACCGAGGTGATGATTATATGAATATGTGTTTTGAAATTATATGGTTAGTATCATCCCTATTAGTGGGAGTGACGGCTGGATAGCAATGTGACGAGTATCATAGTACTGCGAGGTATATTCATATGATTTGGAAAACGATGAGAAGGGTCTGCTTGAGGGTAAAATAACTATTATGTACATGAATTCCATCGTGATTCGAGGTATAGCCCCGAGTTATGGGCGTGTGAAGGATCTTTTTATATTTCCCAATTGAGAGTGGCGTAAACTTCATGTTGCAGTATAAGTTCAGACTCAGGAATACTAAGGGACTGCGCACAGTTCTGGGCGGTGGAAGGTATACAAAAATGTTAATTAAAGGCAAAGCATGTGGGTTATCTCCTCCAAAGAGTTCTGGGGTTTTGTGACCCTTATGTGATTGTAGAAGATCTCATGTGCAAGTGAAGCATAAGTGTAAAAATATTTGAAATTTTGGTTCGCTTATGAGAGAGGGCTTAGTGGTTGCAAGAATGAGGGTAAGATTTGCCGAAAATTTAAAGTACTAGATGATCTATGTTTCACTAGCTTATGAAGGATTTAAGTTTAATCTCACGAGTATTATGGCATCAATATAGTATGAGTGTTATGAGTTAATGAGCATAGTTCGATTTATGGATTCGAGCCAAGTGTGGGAGTCTGTTGTGAGTAGTTGAGTGCATGGTTAGGTGTTATGTTGATCCCAGTTTGAGGCGTATGGGTGAATCAGTTATGGCTTATGGAAATAGAGACCGAGGATGGCTCGTGTAAAGGAAATATTTTGACAAAGTTATATTTTGCTTCATAGGGTAAGCAAAACGCGGGATGTCTTAAGTTGTTGATGGTAAAGAATGCTCGGTGCATAGAGCAGGGAGTTTGCTTGGTTGCATTGGGATGAGGATGTCATGCTGCGGTGTCGGAGTGCCAATAAGGCACGGGTGGTTCTGTTTGTTAGGTCAGGTAAATTGTAGTTGAATACGAGTGAATGACTCTCGAGAAAGGTTCTGATGTGTTCAGGATTCTAAAGGGAACAATCGGGTATCTTAAAGTTATATATATGGTTAGAAATCGAGTTTTCATTGGAAGAGATCTAGACTTATGGTATTTCTATGTTAATTATAGGATCTGATGTACCCGTATCAAGAAAGTAAAGGTAGCAGATTTAGATTCGCATGAAGTTCTTCAGAGTAAAGTATTCTAGAATGTGGTTTTTTTGGGAATATTTGAGAGAGTATTCAGCGACTTATGGGTCTTAGACAATATGGATTTATGCTTGGGTCTCACGTGGTAAGCATGGGTTAAGGAATTGTGGTGCTACAGCAAGAGGGAATATCAAGTTGAAGGTGAATCAGAAGGAAATTCAAATAGCTGGAGTAGCTTGATAGTAGACCGGATAGGTAATGTAAGGATATGCTTAATTCCTTGTGTGTGTTCGAGGTGATGAGTTCTTGCAGGTATTTTACAGCAATGCTCTTAGGTTTTGATGACTTGTATAGCTTGGTCGACTTAGAATGATTCAATCCTGGCAGGTCTGATTTGTGCAAAAGGGAACTCGAAGAGTTCTTGATGGTTTTTACCGTGGTTTGGAGATGTATATTTTCTATGGGCATGCGGAGCTGGGATGTATAGTGATTTTTCTTCTAGATGGGACGAATGGGAAGTTCTAGACTAGTTGAGTACGTAGATGTCCGAGGCTCGGAAAGGAGATGAAGTTCTTAAGTTATCCTAGGATGGTAGGGTATATGCGGTATGTTGCGGAGGATCGGGACTTGCGTGTGTAAAGTTACAATTCAGTTCTTAAATGAAATTCATAAAACTTTTAGGCAGTGGGTAGTCTTAGATGATTAAGGAAATAATATCGTTAAGTGGAAATGATTTGACGAGAGCATATGTTTCAGAAAAAAGCAATGTGATTAAGTTAATGGCACTTTGGTAGCAATTGCGTCACTTTCTGGCTAAATCGACTGGTGGTATTCGGGTTTGCTTGGTGGCACAGGGACATTTTAGAGTATCTATCGTGGAGTTATTGGATATTAAAGGTGTGGCAAGTGTTTGGATGGCAAAATTGGGATCAGGTATGATGATTCGTGTGCTATATGGAGTGTGAGACTAGGAGTTATCATGTTCAGACTATGTTGTGGTTGTGGATCGTGTGTATCAGCTCGGTATGGTGAATATCGGGGACTGGAGATATGAGCGGAACTTTCGTTATTTAGTATGTTAGATTTCGGATAAGATATTAGGTTCAGACTGAATGTCTCTGTGTTGTGTTATTCATGGCTATTGCGCTAAGGCTGCGCTATTGGCTATGCTAGAAAATGCCACAGATTGAGTGACTATGTTTGACAGATTATGTCCTATTGGAGAGATTTTTATATTTCCAAGACCTAGCAGACAAGTGGGAAGGATTTTCTTTCTTATTTGGGATCTTGTGATGGGAGCCAGTGCTGACGGTGCTCATATTGATTCGGTTCCGGTGGTGAGAGACCTTTCAGATATGCTTCTTGTGGTAGGGCATGTCGTCGGGCGAGGTTGTTGATGTCAGCATTCATTTGGTGTCGGGCACCATGTCGTATGGCACTGGCAGGAGTTATAGTAGTGGAGGGAACAACTTCAGGATTTTCTTTATAAAGAGTTCGTTGTTAGGTCAATGTGGATGCGTGTTCTAGTTTGAGTCGGCTTGGTTGGCCCCAAATTGTATTGTTGAGGGATAAGTTGACTCGACCGTTATTGAGCTTACTAGTAATCTTGGAGATCTATGAGTAGCCTTTCTGTGTTGCGAGACATTATGATCTGTTGGTTATGGGCACATATGGTGTGGTTCTATTAAGGTTCGTAGTGGAAGTCGAGCGGGAAAAGTAATTGGGTACTGCCTGATGGATGGCGTATCAGTTATGTCCTATCGGGTCTGCATAGTAAATGTTACTGGTTTCACCGTGAGTGTAGTGATTTGATTAGGTTCCAAGCGTCAAATTGTGCGCGGTTGTCAATTTCAAGCATAGTGACTTAAGGTGTTTCTTGTGGACGGTGTTTGGAAAGGATCGCGCATTTGCGGCGAAGATATGACCTTTTGGGTTAGATTCATGTGTTCTATTTCTATGATGTGAGATGGGTTCTCAGCCTTGTGTTGTTGTGGTACTGGTGAGCTTGAGGTACAACTCTTTCATGTGAGTCATTTTTATGATTGAAGTATGTTCAGACCGTTGCTTATTGGTGCATGTATTGTTCTAGTTATGGCTTAAGCCTCTAGTGATGTGTCATGTTACTAGAGTAGTGTGTTGGATTAGAGGAGATCGTTGGGATCATAAATGAATGCGAACAGATTCGATTTCAGCATTTTGGAAGGATAAGATCGAGGTTCGGCTCGGAGATTTGCTATGGTATTTTTCAGACGAAAAGTGGCTTCATGAATGGGTGATATGAGAAAATGGTTATGGTTTATTGCGTTTCATTTATCATTGGCAGTTTATGACAGTGTTGAAATGAGACTTTAGCTTATAAGAGGTTTTCTACTGTTATTCAGTTGTTGTGGGCGGCTGTTGTGAATAGAAGTTATCGCTACAAGCGTCCGAGTTGTGTGGTATATCATGGGATTGCTCCCGAGGTTGCAGGCATGGGTTGTTACAGCTGGTTCGAGTCTATTCCGAGCATAGGTGTGAGGTTTTGATCGTATTGATGGTTTCAGAAGTGAAAATGTCGCTCTATGGCTTACGGGCCAGATTGGATTGTGCAATTTCAGTTGCAATGGGTTATTGGACCTATAGGAGATAGGGTGAGGTGGGATCACCCCCGGGTATATGCATGGTAATCTTATTCAACGATTGGTAGGATTTTAGAATAATGATGGGTATGTTCGAGGATGAACATGTGTTTAAGTGAGGGAGGATGTAACGACCCGACCGGTCATTTTGAGCTTTTGCACTTTGATCGCCAGTTTTTGGGAATGACTTGCCATGTATGATGTACTATGACTGATGTAGATTGTTGGTTTTGATTTTTAGGAAAATCTGAGTGAATTTAAAGGAAACAGCCTCAATTGAAAGGCTTGAAATTGAAAGGTTTATAAAGGTTGACTTATTTGTATATGATCGCGGATCGAAATTTTTATTATTTGGTTAGCTTCATTGGGTGATTTATAAGTTAGGAGCGTGATCAGAATTGATTTTGGAGGTCCGGAGTAGAATTAGGATTGAATTGCCGAAGTTGAGATTTTTGCGATTTCCTATTAGCAGGTGAGATTTTGATCCGGGAGTCACAATGAAATTTCGAGAGTTATTGTAGCTTTGCTATGTCATTTGGGATGCGTGTGCAAAATTTCATGTTGTTCAAACATGGTTTGGTTGGATTTTTTATCGAAAGTGTATTTCGGAATTTTTTAGAAAACTTAGGCTTGAATTCGATGTGAATTGGTGGATTTGGTGTTGTTTGAGGTGTTTTGGTAATTGGAACAAGTTTGAATGAGGTTTTAGGATGTGTTGGTGCTTTTGGTTGAGGTACCGGGGGCCTCAGGTTAGTTTTGGGTGGTCAATCGGACCATTTTTGGCTTTGAGGAGTTGCAGGTTTACTATTTAGCTGTTGCAGAAGATTTTGGACTTTGCAATCTTCAGGGGTGAGTCGTGATCGCGTAGAAGGAAGTTGAAAGACATGAATTTGCCTTTCGCGTTCATGTTTGGGGGTTCACGTTCGCGGAGGGTTAGACGTTGGTGCTTCGCTTTGACATTAGGAGGCACATGTTCGCGTAGGTATAAGAGTCGGAAGCATCGCGTTTGCGTAAGGTTAAGTATGGATAAAAAAAATATAATTCGCGATCACGAAGCTGGGGTCGCGATCGTGATTAAGAGGGAACGGTGCTGGGCAGAATGTTATAATTTCATTTCATCCGCGATTTTGGGTCATTTTTTCTCCATGGTTGATCATTTTAAGAGCTTCTTGGTTGAGATTAAAGAGGTATTCAAGGTGAAACAACTTGAGGTAAGAATTTTGATCTTGAAACTCTATTGTATTGGGAAATTGACCTAAAAATTCATGGAATTAAGCTAAAATGGATGAACTAAGGCTTGGGATTTTGAAATTTTGATTTGGGATTTGAAGGACCATTTGGGATCAGATTTGAGAACTTTTACTATGTATGAACTCACGGGAGGATAAGGAACTCGTTGATGTGAATATTTTTTAGTTTCGAGAAGTGGGCCTGGGGCTCGGGTTTTGCTAATTTTGAGATTTTTGATATTTTTTATTGTTTTCACTTGGGCTTTGTTCCCTTAACATATTATGACGTATTCGTTATGGTTTTGTATAGATTCGATGTGTGTGGAGGCCAATTTGAGGGGCAAAGGCATCGCGAGCTAGAGGTTTCGCCGGTTCGAGGTGAGTAATGATTGTAAATGATATCCTGAGGGTTTAGAACCCCGGATTTGCACATCGTAGTGCTATATAGAGGTAAGACACACACCTGATAAGGAGCGTGGGGTCGTTTACTATTGGGGATTGTGACTTGGTCAATCCTGATTGATGCTTTTACCGCATATTTGATTGAAACTTATGTGCCATCATCATTATTTGGACTGATTTCCATGATTGGGCTTCGTGCCAACTATTTAAACCCTCCGGGGATTTTTATCACTAATTCCTTACTGTTTTGACTTACTACTTGAACTCAGTCGTACCGTTTTCCACTGTTTTACAAGTCAGCCACTTTTACTCAATTTTGAAATTAAAATGATATATTAAAAGATTTTTCGGGATGAGAACTACTGTTTTATTACTGCCCGAGGGGCTTATATGATTTCTGGACTGAGTATGGCCGAGGGCCAAATGTGAGGATACAATGGGATCGGACTACACGTTGCAACAGTGTTATACTGATACTCTTATGACGTCGAGGGCCTAGATTTGATGCCACGAGATGACTTGATATTGTGCTTGGGCCGTAAGGGGGCTCTCCCGGAGTCTGCACAACCCCCAGTGAGTGCCGTCGACGAGATATATTGATCGGGCTGCACGCCGCAGCGATATATGGATCGGGTTGCACGCCACAGTGGTTCTGGTGTTGTTCTATGTATTTACTTTATTTCATTTATTTGCCATTATCTGTTGTTTAGGCTACTTCATGTGATACCTACCTAGTTTCCTGACATTATCTGTTAATTGAGTGTTTGTGCCTGTGGGACGGATTCATGTGCTTATCTGCACTATTTGTTTTGCATTCATTTGCATAACCGTTGAAAAGGTCATTTTTAAAAGAGGTTTAAACTGCGCTAAGATGGTTTATAAAGATTTCACAACTTCATTGCTTTTCTCAAAGGGTTTTACACTGCTCTATGCAGCATGATGTTTTGTCTTACGTGATTTCTAACTGCTCAATTATTATTTACTTTTATTATTCACTGAGTTAGAGTACGCACTTTACTCCCTACACCTCGCATGCAGATGCAGGTATTTTTCCCCCCGATAGTGGATTTTGAGCTGATCGGAAGCTAAGTTATCAAAGTTTAGCGAGGTGTCTGCCAGCGTTTGCAGCACCGCATTCCTTCCTTTTTGTTTATATGTCCTATATTGTGTAACTTTGTCCTGGTAGTTATAGTTATACTCTAATAGATGCACGTGACATCTGACACCCCAGTTTGGGCTGTGTTTGGATTGTATTTTGCACTTACTAAAGAAATCTCTGTTTAGACTGTGGTTATTTAATTATGTTAAAACTGTGAATCAATATTTAACTATTCTTAAAAGAAAAATATGTTGTTTGAATGGCCTTGTCTTTATGAGAGGCGCCATCACGATCGGATCCGGGTTTTGGGTCGTGATATAGACTCACAACTTTGATGTTTAACTAGTACATAATGCTCAAACTCACCTTATTTCTGTGAACAACTAAAACCAATGATAAAGAGTCATTATAAGAAAGTAATGGGTACGACGATATTTATTTAATGACATAATTCACTGCAAAAAAAAAGGAAAAAGAACAAAAATTCAAAAGCAATAGAGATTCAGTAATAAGGATGTTAGAGGCCTAAAAGGCAACAGAAGAAGTGCTTTATAATTATGAAATACATTTGCATATGAGCTCCAATAATGAACTAATGAATGCCAATGATCTTCTTCAACCCTATTCGGACGATAAGCTAAGAGCTCAATATCAGTACCATATGGTTCATAACCGCACCTTTTTGCTTCATACTTTCATTCTTTCTATTTAGATCCAACTGATATCATCAACATATGTCTTATATCATCAGTTGGATCAGTATTTTCTTACATACATATTTAACACAATTCATTACATACATATTTAACACAATTTATTTATATTAAAAAATACAAAATAAACACATCTTAGTATATAGTGTTTGGTTTAGTACTAAGCACCTTAATATGAGCCCATATTATATCCTTGAATATACTGGGCAAAAGCCTCCTCAATGACGCTAGGATGCCATTTCGTGCTACGATATCAAGTTTAGAACTCAATCTAGTTGCTTTTGGTCCAATAAGTTAGCCATGTTCATTCAACTCAACATGTAAATTTTCACCATCATTTTTCCATCCTAATTGCATCATAGTGGAACACCTTGGTTGTTTAGATTTTTCTTCACTCTCGTTAGAATCTATAAATAATCAAAAATAAAAAGTAGGGGCATTCATGCTAGTAAAAATCAACTATATAACTAGATCAAGTCTCATGCTAGAAGTTTACTTATGGGAAAGTATTCAAATAACATCAAATACTCTCCCCTACAGTAGTTTTCTACGACTAGGACCCAACTACTTCATGCTACAAAGTGAAGATAAAATGTCACTTTCGTACCTGAGAGATTTTCTATATCATGTAAATCATTTTTTTGAGAAGTTACCATATCGGATAGCTTATTTTTCATTTTGTGGCCAGTTTTGAGGTGGTTCAGGCATCGTCGTACTGCCAATTTGTTGTTCTTGTTGCTCTGAAGAATTGGATAAAAGCCCACGTTAACTAAAATCTTATTGTCTTTTTCTTTTTCATCTTAATGAATTTGCTCAAAAACTAGACTCTTGTCAAATTGAAAAAATAATTTTTACTATCTAAATGTATTAAATAATATTTAACTACCAAGTTAAACAATAAGATATCTAACCATAAGAGGTTTCAACGACTGAATGGCATAATAAGAAACATCAATATGTTCTCTACTCAATAACAATATTTATTAAAATAGTAAAAATACTATGATAATATTATGAACTAATTTCACAATCCTCATTAAATGCTCAAGTACTTTTCACAGTTTGTGGGTCAATTTCTATTCCTGACACACTTTTTCCTAACTCATTCAATATCTTCTTCACTTTCAAATATAGTATCATCTAGTTGTTGCTCATGCCACAATTCCTATGACATTCCATATGCCTAGTTGCTTGTGTGTTTTCACTTAAATCATAAAGGTCTTTTGGCTTACGGTTAACAATTCGCCACTCCTCCTCATCCAATAGATTATGGACATAAAACACCTATTGAGCCTGAGAAGCAAAGATTAAATATTCATTTGATAATTGATGCTTTGTGTAGAGTAGATAATTAAAATTCACATGAGTAAATCCATAATCATCTTTCTCCAAATCCCTTTGTTATTGTTCACTCATTGACAGCTAAATAGTACAAATTTGAGCTTCTTGGAATAATACAACTCGATTATGCTTGTCTGGACCCCAAAAAAAGAGATTCATGACAATATGGGATTTTTTCTCTTGCGCTTTTGTAACTTTGAGTTGTAGACTTTACCATAATTTCACTGTTTTGAGTTTTTCGATGGGCATCACAAGACTTTATTAAGTATCTAATTCCATTACTTATATTTCCAGTCATCCTTTTTACTTTGTTTGATGGACCAATAGCTAAATATTTAATTACATTCAAAAAAAAATTAGTGTACTCTTCACATACATAAATTTTAAAAAAAAAAATTGGTTCTATATCCTATTTCTAGTGAAATATTCTTTCTTATTGTAAGATCCAGTACAAAAATTTAGCTATATTTGTATACAAAAATTTGACAATAAAATGAGATCATCTTAATCCAATCCTTTTCAAATAACATCGTATTTTTTATATAAGAAGTTCAAATAGTATAAATATACTTTGCAAACAAACTTAAATAGCTTAAATAACTAGGAAAGGAAGAAACCCAGATACAAAAATACTTTCTTTTAGTTATCACATAACAAAAAATTAGATTTACATATTAAATAATAGAAGAACATGTGAAAGCCTCACCAAGAGTCTGAATCCTATATCAATGTTCGTCCAATATTTTGGCTCTCTTTCCCCGTATTCTTATATCTCCAAGTATATGTGGTTAAATAATCAAAGGAAAATGAAAAATTAAGTTTTCTGAAGAATTCTAACTAATAAAGTGAACTATAATTTTATAATTAGGGGGAGGGAAGCCAAATACTTTTATCGGGAAAATCCTTTCCTTCTAAATCACCCATAGTCTCCATTGGAAGAATATGTTGCGGAGACGATTTAACGATCCGACCGGTTGTTTTGAGTTTTTGCACTTTGATCGCCAGTCCTCGAGCATGACTTGTCCCATGTAATGTATTATGACTGATATAGATCGTTGGATTTGGTTTTTAGGAAAAATCAGAATAAATTTGAAGGAACAATCTCAATTGAAAGCTTTGAACTTGAAAGGTTTGACCAAGGATTTGAATAGTTTTTATATGAGCTCAGATCAGAATTTTTATGATTTTTTTAGCTCTGTTAGGTGATTTGGGACTTGGGATCGTGATCAGAATACATTTTGGAAGTCCGTGGAAGGTTTAGGCTTGAATTGGCGAAGTTGAGGTTTTGGCGAATTCCGGTTGGTACGTGAGGATTTTAATATAGAGGTCGGAATGAAATTTTGAGAGTTACAGTAGCTTTATTATGTCATTTGGGATGTGTGTGTAAAAATTTAGGTTATTCAGATATGTTTTGGTTAGATTTTCTTTCGAAAGCGTATTTCGAAAATTTTGAAAAACTTAGGCATAAATTCGATGAGTGTTGGGTGATTTGATGTTGTTTGAGGTATTTTGATAATTAGAAAAAGTTTGAATAAGGTTTTAGGATATGTTGGTACTTTTGGTTGAGGTCCCAAAGTCATCGGGTGAGCTTCGGATGGTCAAACGAACCATTTTTAGCCTTGTGAGATTGCAGGCTTTTGTTGATCAGGTGTTGCACAGTTTTGGCCTTTGCGATCGCGTAGGTTGTGTCACAATCGATTAGGAGGAAATTGTAAGGCAAGAAATTTTCTCTTCGCATTCGCGAAGGAGGGGTCGCGTTCGCGTAAGGTTGGAAGCTAGTGCTTCACGTTCCCAGGAGCCTGCTCGCATTTGCGTATAAGGAGTTGGAGGTCCAGTGGTGTTGTTCTTCGCGTTCGCATCAGTTGGGTCACGTTCGCATAGGTCTGGTAAATCAAGCATCGCATTCGCAGTGAAGGCAACGCGTAGTGTACTCTTGGAGTCTTGAAATTCTATTCTTCAAGATCGCGAAGCTTGGGTCGCGATTGCGATGAAGGAATTGCAGAGCTGGGCAGAAAGTTTATAAAATATTTCATTCGTGATTTTGATCCATATTGCTCCATAGCTCAGTGTTTTGAGAGCTTTTTCAGAGAGATTCTAGAGGGAATCAAGGAGAATCGACTGGAGGTACAATTTTTTAATTGAAAACGTGATTCTATTGTGAAATCTAGCTAGAAATTCATGGAAACTTGAACCAAAAATGGAAGAACTAAGGCTTGGAAATTTGAAATTTTAATTTGGGATTTAAGGGGTCATTTGGACTCTAATTTTGATGTTCTTTATATGCATAGACTCGTGGAGGGATAAGGAACTCGTTAATGTGAAAAAATTCTTAGTTTGAAGAAGTGGGCCTGGGGCTCGGGTTTTGCTAATTTCAGGATTTTTTATACTTTTTGAATATTTTTTCTTGGGCTTTGTTCCCTTAGCATATTGTGACGTATTCGTTCTGGTTTTGGATAGATTTGATGTGCGTGGAGGTCGATTTGAGGGGCAAAGGCATCGCGAGCTAGAGGTTTCGTTGGTTCGAGGTGAGTAATGATTGTAAATGATATCCTAAGGGTTTGAAACCCCAGATTTGCACATTGTAGTGCTATATTGAGGTGAGACACGCGCTTGATGATCAGCGTGGGGTCGTGTACTATTAGAGATTATAACATGGTCCATCCCGACTGATGCTTTTACCGCGATTTTGATTAAAACGTATATGTTATCATTATTATTTGGATTGATTGCCATGGTTGGTCTTCGAACCAACTATTTGAGCCCTCGGGGAATTTTTATCACTATTTCCTCATTTTGACTTACTACTTGAACTCAGTCGTACCGTTTTCCACTATTTTACAACTCAACCACTCGGATTTGAAACTAAAATAATATATTAAATGATGTTTTGGGCTGAGAACTATTGTTTTACTAATGACCGAGGGGCGTATATAATTTCTAGACAGAGCATGGCCGAGAACCAGATGTGAGGATACTATGGGATCGGCCTGCGCGCCGCAGCATTGTTATAACGTTACTGATATGAGCCCGAGAGCCTAGATTTGATGCCACGAGATGGCTTGATATTGAGCTTGGGATGTAAGGGGCCCCTTCCGGAGTTTGCACACCCCCAGTAAGCACTATCGACGAGATATATGGATTGGGTTGCATGCTGCAATAATATATGAATCGGGTTGCACACCACATCTGTACTGGTGTTGTTTTATGTGTTTACTTTATCTCATTTGCCTGCCATCATTTTTGTTTGGGCTACTTAATGTGAACCTACTTGATTGCCTGGCATTATCTGTTAATTGAGTATTTGTGCCCGAGGGGCAGATTTCTGTGCTTATCTACACTATTTGTGTTGTATTCATTTGTGTAACCGTTGAAAAAGTCATTTTCAAAAGAGGTTTAAACTGAGCTAAGACGGTAAGACGGTTTCTAAAGATTTCACAGCTTCACTGCTTTTCTCAAAGGGTTTTACATTGCTCTATATAGCATGATGGTTTGTCTTAAGTCGTTTCTTACTACTGAGTTATTATTTACCTTTATTACTCACCGAATTGGAGTACTCACTTTACTTCCTACATATCGTGTGCAGATGCAGGTATTTGTTCCTCCGGTAGTAGGTTTTGAGCTGATCGGAGGCTAAGTTATCGGAATTTACCGAGGTGACTGCCATCATTCGCAGCACCGCATCCCTTCCTTTTTTTATCACTCCTATTTTGTATATCTTAGACCTTGTAGTTATACTTATACTCTAATAAATTCTCGTGACTTGTGACACCCTGGTTTGGGCTGTGTTTAGGTTATATTCCACACTTAGTAAAGAAATCTTTGTTTGGACTTTGATTATTAAATTATGCTAATATTGTTTAGTAATATTTAACTATTCTGAAAAGGGAAAATGGGTTGGTTGGTTGGTTGGCCTTATCTTCACAAGAGGCCCTATCACGACCGATCGGGGTTTAGGTCATGACAAGTTGGTATCAGAGCCTCGGTTACATAGGTCTCATGAGTCATAGGAAGGTTTAGTAGAGTCTCGTGGATCGGTACAAAGACGTTTGTATTTATCCTCGAGGGGCTTCAGAACCTTTAGGAAAAACTTTATATTCTTGAATTCTTATCGTGCGTCCTTAATTCAGCTTTAAAAGCAACTCTTGTAATTCCTTCCACGCGTTCGTATGCGCGCATGAGCACTCAATATCAGATATGTATTGATGTCTTGTGATTTCTCTGATCGAGGGGCGAGATGTGATCTCTGTGAGTTTGATGTTGGGCCAGTCTAGAGGACTTGAGGCTGGATCTTTGCCTATGGCTTGAGCACCGAGGTGCTGATTGTGTGAGCAAGTGTTTTGAACTTATATGTTTGGTATTGTCCCTGTTAGTGGGAGTGACGGTTGGGTATCTATGTGATGAGTATTTGTACTGCGAGATGTATCTATATGACTTGGAAGTGACGAGTAAGGTCTGTTGGATGATATAAGGACTATTAGGTGCTTGAATTTTATTCTGATTCGAGGTATAGCCCCGAGTTACGGGTGTGTGAAGGATCTTTTCGTATTTCCTAGCTGAGAGTGAAGTAACTGCATGTTGCGGTATGAGTTCAGACTCAGAAAGATTAAGGGACTGCGTACAGTTCATAGCGGTGGAAGGTATATAGAAATGTTAATTGAAGGCAAAGCAGGTGGGTTATCTCCTGCGAAGAGTTCTGGGGATATATGACCCTTATGTGAATATTATAAGATCTCATGTGCAGGTGAAGTGTAAGTGTTACAAAAAAAATTGAAATTTTGGGTCGCATAAGAGAGTGGACTTAGCGGCTGCGAGAATGAGTGTAAGATTTGCCAAAGATTTAAAGTACTAGATGAACGTGTTTCACCAGCTTACGAAGGATTTGAGTTAATATCATTATGGTATTGTGCCATCAATACAGTATAAGTGTTATGAGTTATCCAGTGTATTTTGATCTATGGCTCCGAGCCAAGTGGGGGAGTCTGCTATGAGCAGTTGCTTGCACGGTTAGGTGTATGTTGGTTCCAGTTTGAGGCGTGCGGTCGAATCAGTTATGGCTCGCGGAAATCAAGACCGAGGATGGTTCGAGTAAAGGAAAATTTTGGCAAAGTTTATATTATGCTTCTTAGATAAAGGAATCATGGGATGTCATAAGTTGTTATTGGTAAAGAATGCTCAGTGCATAAAGAAGGAAGTTGCTTGGTTGTATTGGGATGAGGATATCATTTGGCGGTGCTGGAGTGCTAATGAGGCATGGGTGGTTCTATTCGGACAGGTAAATTGCAATTAAATAAGACTTAATGACTCTCGAGAATGGTTCTAAAGTGTTTAAGATTCTACAGGGAACAATCGGGTATCTTAAGGTTGTATATGTGGTTAGAAACGGTGTTTTCATTGGAAGAGGTCAAGACTTGTGGTAGTTATATGTTAATTATGGGATGCTATGTATCAATATCAAGAAGGCAATGGTAACGGATCAAATTCGCAAGAGGTTCTTCGGAGTAAAGTATTATGGAATTTGGTGTTTCTTAGAATGATTGAGAGAGTATTTAGCGGCTTATGGGTCTCGGCGATACGATTTTATGCTTGGGTCTCTTGTGGTAAGCCTGGGGTAAGGAATTGTGGTGCTACAGCAAGAGGGAATATCAAGTTGAGGTGAATCAGAAGGAAATTTAGATAGCTGGAGTAGCTTGATAGTAGACTGGACTGGTATGGTAAGAATATGATTAATTCCTTGTGTGTGTTTGAGGTGATGAGTTCTTACAATTATTCTTCAGCAATGCTCTTAGGCTTTGATGGATTGCTTAGCTGGGTCGAGTTAGAAGGATTCAGTCCTGGCAGGTCTGCTTTGTGCAAAGGGAACTCGAAGAGTTCTTGATGGTTTTTACCGTGTTTTGGAGATGCAGATTTTCTATGGGCATGCAGAGCCTGAGATATATAGCGATTTTTTGCTAGATGGACCAATGGAAAGTTCTTGGCTAGTTGAGTGCGTAAATGTCTGCGGATCGAAAGGGAGATGAAGTTTTTATGTTGTCCTTGGATTGTATGGTATATGCGATATGTTGTGGAGCATTGGGACTTGTGTGTGTAAGGTTACAGTTCAGTTCTAAAAGGAAGTTCATGAAACTCTTAAGCAACGGGTGGCCTTAAATGATTAAGGAAATGGGACTTCTAGTTGGAAGTGATTTGATAAGAGTATATGTTTCAATAAAAGGGAAATATAATTAAGTTGATGGCACTTCGGTAGTATTGCGGCACTTTCTTGTTAGACCGACTGGTGATATTCTGGTTTTCTTGGTGGCACAAGGAAATTTTAAGGTATATTTCATGGAATGAATGGGTATTTAAGGTGTGGTATGCTTTCGTACAGCAAAATTAGGATCGGATATGGTGATTCATGTGTCGTGTGGATATGGAGACGGAAGTTTTCATGTTCAGGCTATGCCGTGGTGGTAGATCGTGTGTATCGGCATGGTATGGTGACTATCGGAGAGTGGAGACCCGAGTGGATCCTTTGTTGCTTAGTATGTTAGATTTTGGAAGTGATATTGGGTTCAGACTAGTTGTCTCCGTGTTGCGTTATTCTGGGATATTATGCAAAGGCGGCTCTATTGGCTGTACTGGAAATGCCACAGATTGAGTGGCGATGTTCGACGGATTATGTCCTATTGGAGAGATTTTATAATTCGAAGACCCAGCGGACAACTGGGAATGATTGTCCTTCTTATTTGAGCTCTTGTGAAGGGAGCCAGTGCTGCGGCTCCTCATATCGATTCAGTTCCGGTGGTGAGAGACTTTTCAGGTGTGTTTCTTGTGGTCGGGCATGTCGCCGAGCAAGGTTGTTGTTTCTTTATTAATTTGGTGTCAGGCACCGTACTGTATGGCAACGACAGGAGTTATAGTGTTGGGAGGAACAGCTTCAGTATTTCCTTTATAAAGAGTTCGTTGATAGGCCAATGTGGATATGTGTTCTAGCTTGAGTCGGCTTGGTTGGCCTTGAATCGTATTGTTGAGGAATAGCTTGATTCGGCCTTTATTGAGCTTATTAGTGATCTGGGAAGATCTATGAGTTATCTTTCTGTGTTGCAAGACGTTATGATCTGTTGGATATGGGCACATATGATGCGGTTCATTTGGAGTCTCATAGTGGAAGTCGAGTGGGAAGAGTAATTGGGTATTGCTCGATGAATGGTATATCGGTTATATCCTATCGGGTTTGCGTAGTATATGTTATTTGTTTCACCGTGGGTGTAATGATTTGCTTCCAGACATCAAATTATGCGTGGTTGTCAATTTCGATCATAGTGACTTGAGGTGTCTCATGTGGAGCAGTGTTAGGATATGAGCATGTATTCAGCTAAGCTATGGGGAGATATGGCCTTACGGGATAGATTCATGTGTTCTATTCTATGATGTGAGGCGGGTTTTCAGTCTTGTGTGGTGATGCTACTGGTGAGCTGGAGGTTCAACTCTTTCATTTGAGTAATTTTCACGATTGGAGTATGTTCGGATCGTTGCTTATTAGTGCGCATATTATGCCAGTTGTGGCTTAGGCCTCTATTGATGTGTCATGTCACCAGAGTAGTGTCTTTGATTAGAGTAGATTGTTGGGATGATTAATGAAAAAAAACAGATTCGATTTCAGCATGCTGGAAAGATAAGATCGAGGTTCGGCTTGGAAATTTGCTACGGTATTTGTCAGGGGAGAAGTAGCTTCATGAATGGTTCACCTAAGAAATGGTCGAGGTTTAGTGCGTATTTCTTTTATAGTTGGAAGTATGTGAAATTGTCAAAATGAGACTTTAGTTGATAAGAGGTTTTCTACCAGTATTTGGTTGTTGTGGGCAGCTGTTGTGAATAGAAGTTATCGCTACGAGTGTTCAAGTTATGTGGTATATCAGATAATTGCTCCCGAGGTTGCAGGCATGGTTTATTACAGTTGGTTCGTGTATATTCAGATTATAAGTGTGAGGTTTCGATCGTATCGATGGTTTCAGAAGTGACAATGTGGTTCTATGGCTTATGCGCAAGATTGGATTGTGCAATTTCAGTTGCAATGTGCTATTGGACCTATATAAGATTGGGTAACGTGAGATCACCCCCGGGTATATGCATGGTAAAGTTATTCAGCTTTTGGTTGGCCTCTAGAACAATTCTGGGTACACTCGAGAACGAACGTGTGTTTAAGTAAGGGAGGATGTAATGACCCGACCGGTCATTTTGAGCTTTTGCACTTTGATTTCCAGTCCTCGTGCATGACTTGCCTCATATAATGTATTATGACTGATGTTGATCGTAGGCTTTGATTTTTAGAAAAAATCAGAATGAATTATAAGGAACAATCTCAGTTGAAAGCTTGAACTTGAAAGATTTGACCAAGGATTTGACTTATTTATATATGAGCTCAGATCGGAATTTTATGATTTGATTAACTCTGTTAGGTGATTTGGAACTTAGGAGAGTTATCAGAATGTATTTTGGAAGTCCATGGAAGGTTTAGGCTTGAATTGGCGAAGTTGAGATTTTGGCGATTACCAGTTGGTAGGTGCTATTTTTGATATAGAGATCAGAATGAAACTCCGAGAGTTTTAGTAGCTTCGTTCTGTCATTTGGGATTGGTGTGTAAAATTTTAGGTCATTCAGATGTGGTTTGGTTGAGTTTTCGATCAAAAGCGTATTTCAGAAGTTTTGGAAAACTTAGGCTTGAACTCGATGAGTTTAGGGTGATTTGATATTGTTTGAGGTGTTTTGATGATTGGAACAAGTTAGAATAATATTTTTCGGATATGTTGGTGCTTTTGGTTGAGGTCACGAGGGCCTCGGTGAGTTTCAGATGGTCAATCGGACCATTTTTGGCCTTGTGAGATTGCAGGTTTTTGCTGATCAGGTGTTGTAGAGTTTTGGCCTTCGCGATCGCGTAGGTTGTGTCGCAATCGCATAGGAGGAAATTGGAAGGCATGAAATTTTCCATTTGCGTTTGCGAAGGAGGGCTCGCGTTCGCGTAAGATTGGAAGCTAGTGCTTCGCATTCGCAGGAGCCTGCCCGCCTTCGCGTATAAAGAGTTGGGGGTCCAGCGGTGTTATTTTTCGCGTTCGCATCAGTTGGGTCGCGTTCGCATAGGTCTGGGAAATCAAGCATCGCGTTCCCAGTGAAGGCATCGTGTAGTGTATTCTTGGAGTCTTGGAATTCTGCTCTTCGCTATGGCAAGGCTTGGGTCGCGATCGCAATAAAGGAATTGCAAATATGGACAGAAAGTTTATAAAATATTTCATCCGTGATTTTGATCCATTTACCTCCATAGCTGAGTATTTTGAGAGCTTTTTGAGAAAGATTCAAGAGGGAATCAAGAATAATCAATTGGAGGTACGGTTTTTGAACCTAAAACTTGATTCTATTGTAAAATCTAGCAAGAAGTTCATGGAAACTTGAACAAAAATGGAAGAACTAGGGCTTGGAATTTTAATTTGGGATTTGAGGGGTCATTTGGACTCCAATAATGGTGTTCTTTATATGCATATACTCGTAGAGTGATAAGGAACCCATTGATGTGAAAATTTTTTGAGTTTAGAAAAGTGAGCCTGAGGCTCGGGTTTTGCTAATTTCGGGAAATTTGATATTTTCGATTATTTTCGCTTGAGTTTTGTTCCCTTAGCATATTGTGACGTATTCGTTCTGGTTTTATATAGATTCGATGCGCATGGAGGCCAATTTGAGGGGCAAAGGCATCACGAGCTAGAGGTTTCACCAGTTCGAGGTGAGTAATAATTGTAAATGATATCCTAGGGGTTTGAAACCATGAATTTGCACATCGTGATGCTATATTAAGGTGAGACACACGCTTGATGATGAGCGTGGGGTCGTTTACTATTGGGGATTGTGACTTGGTCCATCCTGATTGATGCTTTTACCGCGAATTTGATTGAAACTTACGTGTTATCATTATTATTTGGACTGATTGCCATGACTGGGCTTCGTGCCAACTATTTTGAACCTTCTGGGATTTTTATCTATATTTCCTCGCTGTTTTGACTTACTACTTGAACTCAGTCGTACCCTTTTTCACTGTTTTATAACTCGACCACTTTTACTCAATTTTAAAACTAAAATAATATCTTAAATGATGTTTTGGGTTGAGAACTATTATTTTACTAATGCCCGAAGGGCATATGTGATTTCTGAACTGAGTATGGCCGAGGGCCAGATGTGAGGATACTATGGGATCGAGCTGCACGCCACAGCAGTGTTATATTTATACTGATATGAGGTTGAGGGCCTAGATTCAATGCCACGAGATGGCTTGGTATTACGCTTGAGCTGTAAAGGCCAAGTTCGGAGTCTGCACACCCCCAGTGAGTGTCGTCGACGAGATATACGGATCGGGCTACACGCCGCAGTGGTACTGGTGTTTTTCTATGTGTTTACTTTATTTCATTTGCCTGGCATCATCTGTTGTTTGGGTTACTTCATGTGATACATACCTGATTGCCTGTCATTATCTGTTAATTGGGTATTTGTGTCCGAAGAGCGGATTTCTGTGCTTATATGCACTATTTGTTTTGCATTCATTTGTGTAACCGTTGAAAAAGTCTTTTTCAAAAGAGGTTTAAAGTGAGCAATGATGGTTTCTAAAAATTTCACAGCTTCATTCCTTTTCTCAAAGGGTTTTACACTACTCTATACAGCATGATGGTTTGTCTTGCGTGGTTTCTTACTGCTCAGTTATTATTTACCTTTATTAATCACTGAGTTGGAGTACTCACTTTATTTCCTACATCTCGTGTGCAGATGCAGGTATTTGTTCCCCCGGTAGCGGGTCTTGAGCTGATTGGAGGCTAAGTTATCAGAGTTTAGCGAGTTGGCTGCCATTGTTCGCAACACTGCATCCCTTCCTTTTGTTTATCAGACCTATTTTGTATATCTCACGCCTTGTAGTTGTACTTATACTCTAATAGATGCTCGTGACTGTGACACCCCAATTTGGATTGTGTTGTGTTGTATTCCGCACTTAATAAAAAAATCTTTGTTTGGACTGTGATTATTAAATTATGCTAAAACCGTTTATTAATATTTAACTATTTTAAAAAGAAAAAATAAATTGATTGATTGGCCTTGTCTTCACGAGAAATACTATTACGACCGGATCGAGGTCTGGGTCATGACGGTAACCGAACCTGACTAAACTTGAACTAGGTTAGATAAAAGGTTGAGCCACTTTAAAAATTCCCATTTAGAATTTGAGGTCTTCTAAGAATGGAGCGTGGAGTATCTCGGCTAACTTTTGGTTAGCAACTATTGTAAATTATAAATATGGTCTCGATTTATATTTCAACCCAAGATTTAACAATGTACTAAAAATATTATTGACGAAACAAAAATATTTTAATTTTTTAATTTATAAAATAGTATAATAACATGGACAATAGACGCGTACGCAAGAACTTATGTAAGCGGTGTCGAAATTTATAAAAAAAAACTGAAATATAATTTTGATTATCATACTTTAAGACAAGAAATATGCCTTGATCTATTGATTTTGCTGAGTCTTAAGTTAAAAAAGGTCTAGAGTTTAATTCTACTTTATCATAATTTTTAACCACTCAAATATTTGTAAAAGAAAAATGTGCTAGTTGAGGTTTGAACCTTTGACCTCTTAGAGCAAAATCAAACACATATAACTTTTTCGTACTTATCCATTTTTGTATAATATAAATACATATATTTAATTTTAAAAATCCGATAAAGCAATGTCATGTGATACCGCTACGATAAGCGTGCGCCCCTGCAAACAATAGAAAGTACATTAAAAGTATATAAATTAAAAAGATTAAAAGAACTCATACAAAATAAAATATCTAACATACTTTTACAAATATAAATAATTCAATAATGTTAAAGTTATTAAGAGATACAAATCAACTATGATGTGATCATGGTAATCAAAAACTAATTATTTCTTTTAAATTATTATCAATAAGACATTTAATTACCTCCCTAGAAGTACACAATAATCAATAAATTGTATCATAGTAATTTAAAATATTATTCCTTCATAAATAAATACAAACTTATTTTTAAGTTATAAAATAATAGAAACCAAATAATTCTGAGATATATAACTAAGAAATAGAGACCAATTACAAGTGAAGATATAAATTTCGGATGACCTGTATATTTTCATAATAGTGTTCCAACAATATTTATTCTTATGATGTTCTCACTTAATAAATGTGCAATACTATGACTTTGTTATTTATGTTAGTCTTGATCAATTGTCTATATATGAATTAAACTTTTATCATTCATTTGTTATAGTATTTTGAGGTCAACAAAAGCAATTAGGAAATTTAACACGTAAATTTTCATAGGATCTATTGTGTGTGTCCCAAGTACTAAATGATTGGGCATAATCGGGCACTTGGAACATAAGCCCCATAAAATTAAATCTTTTATACGAGTCTCATGTCATTTTACAAGTGCCCCGTATATAGGGGTGGCAATTTGAGCCCATATTCATTTAATTCGATTAACTTGTCCAAAAATTAATAGGTTGTGTTACAAATATTTTAACTTATAGTTTAATTCGGGCTGAGCCCAAGTTAACTCATTATACTTTATAACTCATTCTGACCCATAAACAACCCAAATACAACCCACGAAACTCACCCAAAATAAAAGATATCTCAACCTAAGATGAGCATGATTCTAAAATATGGGTCAAGTTGGACGAGTTGGGTTATGACTTATTATTTAGCTCATCTTGACCCGACCATCTTAGCCCAAGTACACTTTAGGCTGGGTTGGATAATAATCTATTTATTGATCTAATTCATCTTGACCCGTCCAAATTCTGTCAAATCCGTCTATTTGTCACTCCTACCCGCCTAGTGACAGGCGATCCTAAAAAGCCTTTTAAAACATTGATTAACAATAAAAGAACTCGTCTATTCTGTGGTAACTATCACAATATTTGAAAGCATGTATTAAATAAAAAAAATATTCCTGTTGCTTCTAGACAAAGAATGATTTACAATTAAAAAATATAGAGAAATATTTGGCGTAGGTGTACATGTCGGTAATTACCAACTAAGACATTTAAAATAACAACAACAACAATCAAGTATAATCTCACTTAGTGAGGTTTGGGGAGGGTAGTATGTACGCAGACCTTACCCCTATCACTAGGGGCTTATGTTCCAAGTGCCCGATTATGCCCAATCATTTAGTACTTGGGACACACACAATAGTTCCCTCCAAGAACTTTCCACCTTGCTCTTGGGAAGACTCAAACTCACAACCTCTCGATTGGAAGTGGGAGTCGCTTACCATTAGAGCAACCCCTCTTGTCAAGACATTTAAAATAGAAAGTCATAATTTTGGTGACATTTTATATCAAATGTTGTTATTTTTACGACATCTTGCATAAAATATTTTTGTTTATAATATTTGATATAACATATAATTTTTTTAATGATATTTTGTATCAAGTGTCATTATTTTTACGACATTTTGAATCAAATGTCATTTTTTTACTACATTTTGTCACAAATGTCGTTATATTTATGATATTTTGTCGAAAATTTTATTTTTTTCCCGACATTTATTTCAAGTGTCACTAAATAAATGTTGTCGTATTTTTAGTTGCTTGTACTTCCTACGGTTGACATTAAGTGTCAAATTTACTTTTAGCACATTCATTAAGAAAATATTAAATTCTATATAAAAATACCTACTATGACTAAACTACCCCTGCTTAAACATTTAATGTAAGGAGTAAGAAAAATTTTAGGGATATGTACATAGGGGTTATTTTATAAATATAAATTGAATTATTTCTTAATTATATAAATAAATATTTATTTTAAACCAAAATAAAAAAATAAATTAAACATTTATTGTAAACAGGACCAAAATTAATGGCAAACCATTGTCGTTGTATTAACTTTCATCAAACCTGGTAGTTGAAACCTTATCGCAAGCATTTACTACATTTCTCTAATTCAACTACTTTACACTCAAAAATAAATTCACTTAGCCCTATCTCCACATATAGTAGAAATTTTCCTTTAAATCCATTGAATATTTCTTGAAACAAGTCAAAAAAGTAATAAAAGCAAAAAACATCCCAACGAATACTATAAATATATTGGCTTTGTCCATGCGTTAGCTCAGTCTCATTTTCTCGGCATTCTTAGTTATAGGTAGCTACTATATTTTTTAATTAGGTGAAATGGCAAAAAACCCAGAAGAAGAGCGTTCTGTGAAGGCTTTTGGATATGCAGCTAGAGACACTTCTGGGGTTCTTTCTCCTTTCAACTTTTCAAGAAGGTAAACCATCGCTGTAGTTTAACCTATTCTAGTATGTTAATAGTTACTATTCTTGTCGTGTTATATACAATGGCGTAGCCACACACAATAAAGGACACGTGAGTATATAGAAAATTATATTATGTATATGGTCAAAATTTACTTTTTATAAATATATATTAAATTTTAAAAATTCTTTACAAAATTTCTGACTCCGCTACTAGTTATATATCACTAAATGGGACATAGATATCTACCTATTATTACATTGTAAGTAATTTGATTGTGTAAATATTTTTTTACGCTACTAGTACATAAAATTTTGAACTTTTTCTTCTTTGCTCTGATGGTAAGCAACCCCCACTTTCAACCGAGAGGTTGTGAGTTCGAGTCTCCCTAAGAGCAAGGTGGGAAGTTCTTGGAGGGAAGGATGACGGGGGTCTATTTGGAAACAGCCTCTCTACCCCAGGGTAGAGGTAAGGTCTGCGTACACGCTACCCTCCCCAGACCCCACTAAGTGAGATTATACTGGGTTGTTATTGTTCTTCTTCTTCTTTTTTCCTCTTTAAAAGAAATAGTTTCATGTATGTGAAAAACCTTTTGAATGGTGCAGGGCTACTGGGGAGAAAGATGTGCAATTCAAAGTCTTGTATTGTGGAATTTGCCATACAGATCTTCACTTCATCAAGAATGAATGGGGAGTCACTAGATATCCTATGGTACCTGGGTAATTTATTTCTTCACTTTCTTTCCCCTTTTATTTTGATTTTTGTGTTTAAAAGTTGTGATTTTCCAGTTCCTTTTTGCATTTCAAGACAAGTATACTTTCCACTCCCTACTCCGGGGTAATTTTTCAAAAAAAATTAGTCTACCTTTTCTTCATCATTTTTATTGAAAGATATAATTTAAAGAAGTTTATGTCATAAAAGGATTAAAGTATGTGATGTATCTAATGGAAGGAAAACAAAATAATGTAAGGTGCAAAAAAAGGAAAAAGAATTAAATTAATACAGGAGGTAAACTTGTCCCTTTGATGTTTATACTATAGTTACTTCCACACAAACAAACAAAAAAAAAATTAATGTTTGTATAATATTTCAAACCCAAAAAATGATACGAGGAAATGATTCAGCATAATTTTCTACAATTTAAATAAAAGAAAATGATCCTATAAAATTTTCGTGTTTATTATTTTTAGATCTCGAGTGGTACATAATTCTCACTAGATCTGAATCTTATTAATATTTTCGGAAGTGATGGAGTGAAGGCAGCCTTTAGATCTTTAATGGGTTAATAAAGTTTGCCTTCAGTGCCAGCCCCAAATGTAGGTGGGACTGACAACAGAGCCAATAACTCTACTCCATGACCCTACAACTTGTCAAAGTAGTAGTGTCTCCGTTTCAATTAAGATAACATATTTCGTTTAGCGAAAATAAATTGTATGAAATTTAATCAACATTTTAAAATATTTTTTTATCATATTTATATGAAAAAACTTGTAACTTGTAATATTTTTTATATAGTTTTTGAATATTTAAATTTATTTTTAAAATATTGAATTGACCTAATCTAATTTAACTTCAAAGTTTAATTAAATTGACTTTTAATGAGGACTTTTTGAAAAGGACTTAAGTAGCTGAGTTTCCAAAGGTGAACACCCCTCTTCCTTTATAGTATAGTCGTAAAGGGGTTTTTAGAAAAGTGGCATTCGAAAAAGCCGACCATTATCTGATAGGCATTCTAATGATAAAGTCGACGACTTCACAACTATATACTAAGTTATGAGTGATAGCGAAACCAAGCCGCCGTTAATATGTCATCTAATTTGAAAATAGAGGAAGTTTCGAAACTACAAAACATTAATAACTTATTTGACGTTTGTTTATTTCCTTAAAGGATTTAACCTATATACGAATAATATTTTGCGACTGTGTAGTAATTTGTAATACCAAGGCTAGTTACATGTGTATCCGGTAATCAATTCATATGTCCAAGATAATCTGATCGTATAAAATACTTTTTTATATTGTCTATGCATAGAACTTAAATCCTTTCATGAATTGTTTGACATAGGCATGAGATTGTGGGTGTGGTGACTGAAGTCGGTACAAAAGTTGAGAAATTTAAAGTTGGAGACAAAGTAGGAGTTGGATACATGGTAGGATCATGTCGCAAATGTGCAAGCTGTGACAATGATCTGGAGAATTACTGTCCTGGTCAAATACCGACTGCTAATGGTACTAACTCCAATGGAACAGTAACGTATGGAGGTTACTCCGATATCATGGTTTCTGATGAACATTTTGTTGTTCATTGGCCTGAGAATTTGCCTATGGAAGCTGCTCCTTTACTATGTGCTGGGATCACAACTTACAGTCCATTGAAATATTTTGGACTTGATAAGCCTGGAATGCATATTGGTGTTGTTGGTCTCGGTGGTCTTGGTCATATGGCTGTGAAATTTGCCAAGGCTTTTGGAGCTAAAGTCACAGTTATTAGTACCTCTATTGGTAAAAAAGATGAAGCTCTTCAACATCTTGGTGCTGATTTGTTTGTACTTAGCAGCCAGCCTCAGGAGATTCAGGTGTGTATGATTCAGTGGTTTTTCATTTGTTGAATGGATATTGTATATGCTATGTTGCTTGAAATTAGAGGTGGCAAAAAAGACGTGTTGGGTCAAATTTGGTGGGTCAAAATCGGTTGATTAGTCTATGACCGAACCGGTAAAAAACTTGTTTGGGTCAAGATGGTTGGAAAATAGCTCTAACCAGTTTTCGAACTGGTAATTCAAAAATAGCCGACGGTTGCAAAATCATTAAAAAATAGCTATTATTTTGTTGAAACACGAAAAGTTCCAATATAATATGCTCGATTATGGAGCTCATGCGTATAAAATTCTCGCATATTATGTTGGTACTCCGGTACACGAAAAGTTCCAGCATAATACGCCGGACATTAGAGCTCCTGCGTATAAACTTCCAGCATATTATGTTGGAACTCCAATACATTATGAAATTCCTGCACATTATACTAGAATCTCATATGTAAAAAATTCGAACTCCAGCATATCATGCTATAAATTTTTCCGAATTATTATGGGTGCTTTGTTCAAATTTTATCTTTACATGAAAAAATGGTTAAAAATTTTGACTACTTTTAAGACCGGCAATTTTTCAATTACCAATTGAAAATCTAGCTATTTCTAAACACCCCCAACTCCACCCCACACCCACCCAATAAAAGGTTGTACTCAATCCTCCCAACGTGACCCAACCTTCCCACCCAATAAAAGTTAATGTATTTTTGTAAACTCATTTGGTTTTAAGTTGTTTATTTAAGATTCGGGTTGCATTTTGACCCACCATGTTACCCTATTTTGACCTAATAGTTTTTTTAAAAAAAAAAAAAATCCTCCCAAATTAGGAGGATCTATAGTGTTTCCATACTTCCCTCCCTGGTGACTCGAACTCAGGACCTAACGGTCATAGGTGGAGGTGCTTTACCAATTGAGCAAGCCTCACTTGTCTTGACCTAATAGTTTGATGGATCATTTCAGATTTAATTTGGTAGGTCAAGTCAACAAATAGGTCATGAAGTAAACTCTTCGTTTTATGTGGGCTAATGTAACAGGGTGCATTGAACACAATGGATGGCATTATTGATACAGTTTCTGCAGATCATCCACTTTTGCCATTGCTTGGTATGTTAAAGCCTCATGGGAAGCTTGTTATGGTTGGTGCATATGTAAAACCACTTCAACTGCCAGTGTTTCCCTTGATTTTAGGTAGCCACATAATTTTTCTTTCTTTCTTACGTCCGTGGCTTTCCCTTTTTTATCCTATACGCCGAGGGTCGACTGGAAACAGCCTCTCTGCCCTTTCGGGCAGGGGTAAGGCTCGTCTACATATTACCCTCCCCAAACCCCACCTGGTAGGAATATACTGGGTAGTTATTGTTGTTGTTGTATTAAACTTCATGCTGACGTAAATAATGTGGAAAATAGGAAGGAAGCTAGTGGCTGGGAGTGCCATAGGAGGAGTAAAAGAAACTCAAGAAATGTTAGATTTTGCGTCAAAGCATAATATAACACCAGATGTTGAAGTCGTGCCAATGGACTATGTCAACACTGCCGTCCATCGCCTACTCAAGTCTGATGTCAAGTATCGATTCGTGCTCGATATTGGCAACCATTCCAACTCTGCTTAAGCTTAATCCATTTTTTGGTTCTTGAAAATCACTGTTGGTTTTCTCAGTTCGTGTGTTAAAATAGTCTTATTAATATCTTTGTCTTTGCTTAGCTCTATGGTTGTCCAATCTTAAAAGACTCAGACTTTCTGGTTTGTCTTTGTCGAGAATAACACATCTGTATTTTTCTATTTGGCTATGCTATTTTATAACAACTTCTGGTCTCGTTCCTTTGAGCTAGGGGGCGAATTTATAGGATAATTTATGGGACACGTGAACCCATAGTATTTTCGTCAAATTAGATATTTTATGTATGTATTAATATGTTGGTACACATGTTCTAAGAAAGTTGAATGATGCACTTGGTTGAATACCTAGTTTAACAACAACAACAATCCAGTATAATCTCACTTAGTGGGGTCTAGGGAGGATAGTATGTACGCAGACCTTACCCCTACCCTTGGGTAGAGAGGTTATTCCAAATAGACACCCGGCATCCTTCCCTCCAAGAACTTCTCACCTTGCTCTTGGGGAGACTCGAACTAACAACCTCTTTGTTGGAAGTGGGGGTTGATTACCATCAGAGCAACCCCTCTTGTCTGAATACCTAGTTTCTGTGGGGGTTGGAAGTGGCGATTGAATACCTAGTTTAAAGGTGGCAAAATAGTTAAAAGAAAATAGTTATCCAGGCGTGGTTTATCCATTAAAAAATAAATTAGATAATGAACTTTTTAAAAACGGGTAGAATATGGATAAGAACCATATTATCCACTTAGAAAATGAATAACCAAATCGATAACTAATGTGTTTTAATTTTTATATTTGTAAATCCTCAAACTGGGGGTTCCTCAAGTTTGGGAGACTAATCGGGTCGAATAATTTATTTACTTTTTAATACTAGGTCCTAGTTAATTACCCAAATGAACAGGAAACAATTCTCACTTGATATTGATTTTTTCTCCATTTCTTTAGTGGCACATAAAAATCCAAGATCCGCCTGTTTGAAAACGAAATATTGAGTTCTGTCCACCATTTTTTAAGTCAGCTACTAAAGTTTATTCTATTAACTTCTTTTTCTTTGAAAATGATAAAGATAATGACGGTAATAACAAAGATGTCACACGTGTCCAAATTATGTTTTAAAGAATTATTACTACTACATCATTTAAGATGGCCAATATGTCACTATTCAAATGAACACTTTTTCTATTGTCCATAATTACCAGTACATATTGGCAACCATCGAAAGGAAGCAAAAGCAACTTTTCAAGAATTTAGAGGGCGTCTGAATTGGCTTTTAAAAAGTAATTTTTAAGATAAAAATTAAAAGTAATAAGTTGGTAATTCTTATTTTTTAACTTTTGGCTTATTTTTATATTTTTTATGCTAAAAAATAAGCTTTTTTTTGTCATTATCGAATACCACAAAAATTAAAAAATACTTAAAAATTAATAAACACTGAAAATAAGCAATCCAAACACCCTCCTAATTCTGTAACACATCACCAATGACATCAATTTGCCATACTTGTACACCATTAACAAACAGCCCATCACTTGCACTTTATTTCACTTATTTTCAGTGTTCCACTACCGATAATAATATTAGCTGAACCACCCATTTTTCCTTTAACTTATTCAACTAAAAGAAAAGAGGAAATTCAAGAATTACTATGGAGAAATCACCAGAGGAAGTGCACCCTGTTAAGGCTTTTGGTTGGGCAGCTAAAGACACTTCAGGGTTACTTTCCCCCTTTAAATTTTCCAGAAGGTAATTGATTTTATCTAAGATATCATTTTTTTTTTGTGATGAGGACAAGATTTTGATTTGATCAAATTAAGGTTAAAGGATCATCTTGGTTAATGTTTGTGATTTTCTTTGGTTTCACATGATGTGTTTGTAGGGCAACTGGTGATAAGGATGTGAAATTGAAGATTCTTTATTGTGGTATCTGTCATACTGATCTTCATCAACTGAAAAATGATTGGGGATTTTCTCAATATCCTATGGTCCCAGGGTATGGTCTCAATTTTAGAATCTTGAAAGTATTATATTTCATACATATGCAGAACTCTTTTGCTAGCTTCAGATATTTACCACATATTGCATATTTATAATATTACATATTACCCTCCCCAGACCCCACTTTGTGGGACTATACTGGGTAGTTGTGGTTGTTGTTGTATAATATTGCTCTTGACCTATGGCACCACCATAGATTTAATTTAACCAGGACATAACCTCTTAACAGTTACATTTTAAACGTTACAGCTGTGAGGTGGACAAGAGTTCCCCTGATCTAATACATGAGAAGTTGTTGCAGAAACTGTGTGAAGTTCAGAGAAAAATAAATTGAACTATGATTCCCTTGAACTAATTTTTGAGTTATAGAAACCATGTGAAATGGGAGCTGAGTGGATATTAGCAAGGTCATTTATGCTTCCATGGGAAAAAATTGTCCTTTGTCAAAACATTAGGATTTAACTTATAAGTACTAACGCTATAAAGAGATATTACACCATCAGCATATTTTAACCTCTTCTAGCTAGTAACCTGGCTTATCTCCATGTTACTAGTCCCACTTTGTATGGATCGTTACTGGTAGTTATTGGTTATGTGACTTGATAGTGTAAAAATTCTTTTAGACAGTAAGCGTATCGAATAACTCAAACATTAATAGTTCTTGCCTAAGGTCTAAGTGTTTTTGGCTCAGTTAGGGATCATTCCTGCAACCTTCAAATTCAATGGCTCTATTTGCTTTCGTAATTAAAATTTGAATTCTAACTCTTATGACGGATGCAGACATGAGATTGTCGGTGAAGTAACTGAGGTTGGTAGCAAGGTGGAGAAATTTGAAGTTGGGGAGAAAGTTGGTGTGGGGTGCCTAGTTGAATCATGTCGGTCTTGTGAAAACTGCACCAATGATCTTGAGAACTATTGTTCGAAGGGAATAGCTACCTACTGTGCAACCAACCATGATGGAACACCAACGTATGGACGCTACTCGGACATGATTGTTGTTGATGAACATTTTGTCGTTCATGTCCCAGAAAACATGCCCCTAGCTGCTGCTGACCCTCTCCTTTGTGCTGGGATTACAACCTACAGCCCGTTGAGATAATTTGGACTAGATAAACCAGGTCTTCATATTGGTGTAGTAGGTCGTGGTGGACTTGGTCATGTTGGTGTCAAGTTTGCCAAGGCTTTAGGGCTAAAGGTGACGGTAATTAGTACATCTCAAAATAAACAGAAGGAAGCCATTGAACATCTTGGTGCTGATTCGTTTTTTATCAGCACTGATCCGGATCAGCTGCAGGTAACTACGTCTGATCTTTCACTCTTTCTGTCCACCATCTATTGTTGGATAAATGCTTAAGATGAATGTCTTAACTAGACAAACACTTTACGACTTATAAGATGCAATAGCTAAAGATAAATGAAAGGATAAAATTGGGGATGCAAGAAAACTGGTTTGAGGCACGCTATTGAGGACTCTGGAAATAAACAACTCGGAAAGCTTGATCTGTGACGTCGCATAGCTCTTTAGGAAGGCAGTAAGAACAAGATTCCATAGAGAAGCGCCATCAAAAACAGAAGCCAGCCAGTTCCAGCTGAGTCAAAGTCAAATAAGAATGTCTCCATATAGATAAGTGCATCAGCCAAATGACGTCCTACTCCTAAACTATAACTAACCACTCAAGAATCTTCTAATGTGCACTTAAATAGAAGCTCCAAATAACTCTTTAATCTTCAAGTGCTTTTGTAATTTGGATAAGACACTTTTGAGGAGCGAGAAACGACAAAGAATTATAGGATAAAGTTAGGGGAAGCCAAGGTAATATGGAAGATGGATACATCTCTTCCATTAATGAATAGACGTGTTCTCAAAGATTCGATACATCCTTCTACAAAATATTGTGTCTTTTCAGCAATAGGCACATTAAAGAAGATGTGATACACCTTTTTACAAAATATTGTGTCTTTTCAGCAATAGGCGCATTAAATTGTGACATCACTTAAACAACAACAACTACCCAGTATACTCCCACCAGGTGGGGTCTGGAGTGACATCACTTAAAATAAGAACCAATATCTATTGTTATGGAATATCATTGTAGTACTCAACAGTGGTTCCTGTGTTTATAGGCTGTTATGGGCACAATGGATGGCGTTCTCGATACAATCTCTGCTACTCACCCTGTCCTACCATTGGTTGGGCTATTGAAGACTAATGGGAAGCTTATCTTGCTCGGTGCACTTGAAAAACCCCTCGAGCTACCAGTCTTTCCACTGCTTATGGGTGAGTTGATTACTCTCAGAGTATAGATTTTGGGTTGACCATGCAAGGAATGTGTTAAATCATCTCATATTTAAAATCTTTTAGTTGGTAGTAGTGTAAGTAAGTTGAGGATTGCATATTATAACAGGGAGGAAGCTTATAGCTGGAAGTGGGATAGGAGGGATGAAAGAGACGCAAGAAATGCTTGATTTTGCTGCAAAACACAATATAACAGCAGATATTGAAGTCATTCCGATGGATTATGTAAATACTGCAATGGAGCGTCTCGCCAAGGCTGATGGTAAATACCGTTTTGTCATTGATGTTGCTAAGACCCTTAAAGCAGAATGATTAAGTGTTTTACTTCATACAATTCTAGTATTTTATGATACTTTGAGCATGAAATGGTGAGTTTCATTTCTTCTTGTGAAACATTGCTTTAGAGAGTATATAATGAATTATGAGTAGCTTCTCAAATATTGAAATGGGAAGTCTTTTATCTTCAATGAAGCCAAATCTTTTGCTTACTTCTTACTCTCTCTAGAAGATAGAAGTCAATTATGAGATACAGTAATCAGGCAAATTCCACCAGTGGGGAAAAGTGTTAGGTGATTTCTCTTATCGGAAAACATATTTCTCATAAACAAGTCACATTATAAGTAACTGAAATCCAGAAACTAACCTTGTCAGAGAAGTCACACTGAGAAGCACAAAGCGACTGAATGGCAATATGACCAGCACATGCAATGTTTCCATCAGATCTGACATTACATAAGAAGAAACTTTTACAACCCATTCAAATCAAGATATCAGTCCTACATAATCTGTACTACAGAAGCCACAGAAAAAAAAAATCATGCCAGTATAGTGCAAATAAGCTAAAAAACAATGAACAGTGCCAAATAGTCTCAGGATCATAAAGTAGAATTCCCGAATATCTAACCAGTTCATAAGCCTATGGAAACCAGAGTTCGACAAGCTAGATAATCCTTGTAAACATTTTGATAGTGCAGCCAATTTAAGCATCTGAAACATACTAACAGTGTTCACCTACAGAATAACATATTCAACATGATTGTTTCCCTAAAGAAGGTTTTTCTTCTTCTTTGCTTCTACTTCCTCTCTCTCCTTTTTGCTTCTGCCTCTGTGCTGCCCAGCTTCTGCTATAAATCCGTTAAAACTGTTTTTCTCATAGGCATCTGCATAACTATGTTAACGAACTTCAGCACTTCTAACTCACGTTACCCTATCCATGGACTATCATCTATACTGATGATCTCATTCTCAGCATATTTTCAGTTACTTCACTATCAAGAATCGTTTCAAAAGATCACATCTTTTTCTTTTCTTCATATCTCAATGACACAATTCACGATACCCAGAATCTGAAACGTCCAGTTACAGTAATTTATAAAATTTTAAAATTGATTGACAAGAAAGGCAGGTACTTCTGTTAAGCATTTTATCAAACGGCAAGTGATCACTGTAAAAACAAAATTACAGAACGGACAGAGTTACGACGTGGTTGCCATACTGATTTCTCAGCTATTTAAATTTAGTTTCCAGTTCCAATTGTTTCAATCTTAACTGAAGCTGTAAATATTGATTAGGCTTGTTGTTAAAGAGAATAACTGAAACAAATATGGAACAATAGCTTACGAGTGATGGCGCTACTGGAACTTTGTCTTCTCCTATATTGCATCTGTAGTCTATGTTTTCCATATAATTACATGTTAAGTTTAAGAAAATAAAAAGGGTTTTAAAAGTATTAGTCATGTCATTTCTGTGATTAAAGATATGTTTTTTTTAAAGCGCTAAAAAAATTAGTGCTACCTATAATTAAATATAGCGAGTATTGAGTTAGTGATTTTAAAAACAGAAATTCGTCAACCATTTTTTGTTGTCTCAGATAATTCTTAAAATAAACGAAACGTCAATTATGAAGGCCAATATGTTGTGTCTGAGGTCCATTCAAAAATAAACACACATTTTTTACTCCAGTCCCTATTGGCAACTATGGCAGGAAGCAAATCAAAATTTCAAAGTATTTAATTCTCTTAACTATTGACAAATGCTTATGACAACTGACTAATGCCATCAGTCTGTACCATACTTATACAGCCCATAACTTTACATGTTTCCTTCTTATTGCCATAGTTATACTTATACCACCAAATAATCTGTATAGTTATCTTTGTAGCAGAATTGTACAGTGCAATTGAAATTATCTTTGAGTTACTAAAAAATTTCAAGAATTGGGATATGGAGAAATCACAAGAGGAATTGCACCCAGTTATGGCATTTGGTTGGGCAGCTAGGGACACTTCTTGTTTCCTCTCCCCCTTCAAATTCTCCATAAGGTACCTTTATATATATATATAAATAAACCAAGAGATGTTTATAGACTGACCTCATTTGTTTGTATTTGATGAAGATCTGAATTTTAATCATCAGATCTCACATATTAAGTGGGTTTATTTCAAAGTTTGAATCTTAATCACTAAACGTGTTTGTTTTTTTTACTTTACAACTACTTAATGGGTATGAATAAGTCTGTATAATTAAAATCTATAACAAAGACTTAATTTCATTATGATGCTATCATCCATATATATTACTAACTGTCGTCGCCGCCGTCTAACTTTATCAATTACCACCACCACCATCCAAGGGCGAATTTACATGGACCCAAGTGGTGTCACGGGACACCGCTTGGTCGAATTTTCTTATTATTTATATACACAAAAATAATAAGTAAAACATAAGTACAAGATAAAACCATTAAAAGTGATGCCACTTACAATAAAAAAGCCTAGTAGTCTAGTGGTTGACAACTTCAAGTTTGTTGTGAAAAGTTTAGGGTTTCAACTCCCTTGGCTCCACAAAATAATTTTTTCCTATTATGGGCCTCTTACTAGAAATAGTGTTACCACTTATGAAAAATCATGCGTACACCACTGCCACCATCCTCAACCATTCTCGCCACCACAACCACCATCCTCCACCACTACCACCTTCCTTAACCGTAACCACACACTCAATTACCACCATCAGCCACCCCATCACCATCAATAATCACAAGCGGCACCGTCCACCATTATAAACTACCACCATCTATCATCATTTTCCTCGATCACAACCACAACCACCCACCATTATTAACTATCACCACCTACCACCACCATCCTCAATCATGATCGCTATCGCTACCAATCACCACTAGCTACTATCAAGAACCAACATTGTTAACCAAAATCACCACCAACCACTAAAATATTAGATTAATTAGTATTTTATTTTAATTTACGTTTATTAACTTTTAACTAAAGATAAATTTTATATCTCCAAATGTTTATAAAAACAAACAATCTTAATCATTTAGTATTCAGATCTTGAAGCACATCTTCATATTTAGATTTGGATGTCTTAATCTTAATAAACATCTTGATATTCAGATATATATATTTAGATTCAGACGTCTTAATCTTAAAAAAAAAAGTGACTAACCTCTTTGAAATAGTACTATATGAGGGAATATTGATATACTCTCAAATCTCTGTATCTTAAGTTGTGTTGAACTGATAAAATGTGTTGCATATTAGTACGTACAATACGAGAAGATCATATTTATAGTTCTTTTTTGTTTTACGAGGATTAACGATTCAACTGATTTAGAATGTCTTCAACTTGTCATCGGATTGATCAGGATAATCATATCAAGATCAATTCATCCAGTACATAGTCAAGATTGAGTTATTCTTTAACCTTTTGGACGTGCTGTTCATAATAATATCGTCATGCTCATTTTCACAGTTCACATAAGCGTCTTCCCTATATGCATTACCACTTGCATTTAAACGATCTTTAACTGCAATCAGGGGCGGAGCTAAAGTGATGCCAGCGGGTTCGGCTGAACCCGATAGCTTAGCTTCAAATTCTATATTTGTAAATACATTGAATATGTATAAATTATTAATTTAGAATCCAGTTACTTAAAATGATTAGAATCTCGAACTCATAAGCTTGAAATCCCGGCTCCGCCTGTGACTGCAATGGTAGGAGTGTGAGTAGCTCATGTGACTAGGAGTTAACGGGGAAGCACGCTGAAGCTCTTCGCGAGTTTGAGCATTCCTCTCAAAACCCTCTATATCATCATAAAACACAGAGTAATTATTTATAAGGTCCCATTACATTCACAATTTGTTGCCTCGGCTTGTAGTTGACTTGGTCAAAACCATGACGTCCATTTAAACAATCTCATGCGGAGAGAAAACCTAAAAAGGCAGTCTGTTGCACTAAACTCCTGCTATGCGTGAGGTTCGGGGAAATGCTCGAAGATTCTTTATTCTTCGGAAAATAATTGATACACTTAAGTTTATCTCAGAAGTTATTTTGTAAGAAAGACAAGATTTTGTTTTGATCATTTTGATTAATGTTTGTAATCTTTTGGTTTCAAATGATGTTTGCAGGGCAACTGGTGACAAGGATGTTAAATTGAAGATTCTTTATTCTGGTATCTGTCACTCTGATATTCATTAGTTGAAGAATGAATGGGGATCTTCTCTATATCCTCTGGTCCCTGGGTATGTTCTCAATTTTAGATTCTTGATTATTACTAAGGTGTCATTTACACTTACATGAAAAATATTAGTCATTTGTCTAAACTTTAAAAGTTGTTGGCGAAGGGTTTTGGCTCAACTTAGGATATTGCTTGCGATCTTTAAATTTAATAGCTCTATTTGCTTTTCATATTAAAAGTTTGAGTTCTAACTCTTAGGGGTCGTTTGGTTTGAAGACAAGTTATGTTGGAATTAGTTATGATGGGATAATACCAGGATTAGTTATCCTGGTATTATTTCTTATTGACTAGTTGGTAGTATATTGAATTATTCCTGCGATTGTCATTTTTATTGTTTTATCGTGGTATTAGTTATCATTGGATTATTATTCCACCCTCAGGTATAAGTTATTTTTGTACTATTTTTAATCCTATGATAACTTAACCTAGAATTAGTATTTTTCCTTATTCATCGTACCAAACGATCTCTTATAGTTATTTGATGGATTCAGACATGAGATTGTAGGCGAAGTAACTAAGGTTGGTGGCAAGGTAGAGAAGTTCAAATTCGGGGATAAAGTTGTTGTGGGGGGATATTGCGAATCGTGTCGGTCTTGTGAAAACTGCGCCAACGATCTTGAAAATTATTGTCCTAAGGGAATAGCCACCTACAATGCAATTTACCATGACGGAACACAAACGTACGGAGGCTACTCGAACATGATTGTTGTCGATGAACATTTCATCTTTCATGTCCCAGAAAACTTGCCCCTAGCTGCTGCAGCCCCTCTCCTTTGTGCTGGAATTACAATGTACAGCCCGTTGAGATACTTTGGACTAGACAAACCAGGCCTTCACATTGGTGTAGTAGGTCCAGGTGGGCTCGGTCATGTTGGTGTCAAGTTTGCCAAGGCTATGGGGCTAAAGGTAACAGTAATTAGTACATCTCGAAATAAACAGAAGGAAGCTCTTGAGCGCCTCGGTGCTGATTGGTTTTTGGTCATCACGGATCAGGATCAGCTGCAGGTAACTACTTGTAATCTTGAACTCTTTACTTCAACCATCTATTGTCATAGAATAACATTTTGGTTCTTGACATTGTTTCCTATATCCATAGGCTGCTATGGGCACAATGGATGGGATTCTTGACACAGCCTCTGCGGATCATCCCATACATCCATTGATTGCGCTATTGAAGTCTCACGGGAAGCTTATATTTGTTGGTGCACCTGAAAACCCCGTCGAAATACCAGTCTTTCCATTACTTATGGGTAAGTGGATTGCATTTTATCAAGATTTTCGTGTAATTACTGTCTCATATTAAACTCTTTTTTAGCTCCTAGAAATGTATAAGTTGAGAGTTACTACATATTATGACAGGGAGGAAGCTTGTAGCTGGAAGTGGGATAGGAGGAATGAAAGAGACACAAGAAATGCTTGATTTTGCTGCAAAACACAATATAACAGCAGATGGTGAAGTCATTCCAATTGATTATGTAAATACTGCATTGGAGCGACCCGCAAAAGGTGATGTTAAGTACCGTTTTGTCATTGACGTTGCCAAGACTCTTAAAACAGAATGATTAGGAGTTTTGCTTTGCCTAATTCTAGTATTTTATGATGTTTTGGGCATAAAACGATGAGTTTGATTCTTCTTGTGAAACATTAGTTAAGAAATTATATGATGAATTAAGAGTAGTTTCTTAAATATTGGAAATTATGGAATCTCTTTTATCTTCAATGCAACCAAATCTGTCGGTTACATGTTACTCTCTCTACAAGATGGAAATACCAACGTGGGGGACAATGTTGGTGTTCAATGTTTAGCCAGATCGTGTCAATTGTCAAAGACGAGCAACAAATTTAAACTTTATGGGTTCGGCCTTTGAGTTCCTATCATTGAATCCAAACTCATCACACCGATGGCAATCCCACTGAAATAGCTAAATTATGCCTGTTCTAGTCATTATTGAAATTCAGGAATTAAGAAAGCTGACTCAAGATAAGTTTAACTGTAATTCATATCCTTCAATACAATTTCCTAAATATTTTGACTGTAAGGATAAACATAATGTATTCAATCAACACAGCCTAACAAGTCCAGCTCATAATTGTAAACTGATGCTACTGTAGAACATTATGAATCTATGATACAGTGAGTAGAATTATCCGTCCTGACAATCCTCCTCTTGACCAGCTTTCATCAATAAAATTCCGAATTGTAAGAATGTATGCTAAATCCAGCTTCCATCCGACCCCTGATTGCAGCTTGCAACTGACAGTGACAAAGTTTGGACCAGCAAATCCAGCAATTACAGGAGCATGACTTAGGTTGTAACAAATTGAAGCAAACGCGCTTGATATCATCTAGAAGTCAAGGTTCCCTGTCTTAGAACTTCCAGAACAACTACTAGAAGTACCATATGAACTTCCACTTGAACCATCAACAGGGGCTTGATTAAGGCATTCTAAAATCAATGCCCTTCGCTTTCGCAGCTTTATTGAGAATGTTGTGGCTTCCAGAATTGCAGGGACCTGTTAAAAGTTTCGCATCAACTTACCCAATAAGTTCGATAGATAGAAAATAACAGCAAATAACACAGAATTTAGAAATAGTATCGCTTCTCCCAAGGATGATTGGTTGCACTTTTGATGTTCCTAAACAAGTCTGTTAATTATCGTCAAATTCCACTTTGCCGGTATTTCTCTCTATCATTTCTGATAAGGTTTGTGTAAATTAATTATGCTTTTGAGAATTAGATAAGGAAAGAAGAGAGTGAAGAACAACAGCCATTTTATCAACTCATTAATGCTTTTAGAAAATGTTTATGTTTCTTTTGAGTTAAAAGCCGAATATCATTTGACTATTTAGCTCATTTACCCATTCAAAGAAAATAAGCATTCCAGAAAATATTAGGACGCGATCAACTGCTGTAGTTAATAGTCAACGCAGAAAAGGCCATTCACCTCTGTATTTATGCGAGCCACTTTGTGTACACTAAGAAGACCCAGCATATCTTGGTAACCAGTGAGGAGCTTTGCCAACTCCTTGTCCTCATCTGCAGCAAGCTTTAGTCACATTCGATAGCAGAACGAGATGAAGCTTTCTATAATGGATTAAACAGAGGCATACCAGGAATTGCTTTGACAGATATCAAGGTATCAGCCAGATGCTGCCGTCTCTTTAAAAAGGTTGGTGTGACAAGTGAGGGCGGAAAAGATATGACCGCAACTGCACCTGAAGATCGAATCATACCTTTCAAGGTTCTTATAAAAGAAAGCATATCCCACTCCTGCAACGAGATGCAAGTACAGAATCAAATTTTGCACTGAACAGTCCCACAGGGCAACATGAACCCAAAAAGAGCCCAAAAACAATTTCTCATGTGAATATTCCATTATGCCGCCCTTCCTAACACCCCCCCAAAAATACCACCTTCCTAGAAACAACAAAAAACTAATGATTTTGATGGCCATTAGTCCTGCGGTGAGTTATCAATGGAGAATTTTTTTTCTTAAAGAATAACTAGATTACAAGTAACCAAAGTCCAGAAATTAACCTTGTCAGAGAAGTCGCACTGAGGAGAACATAGTGACTGAATGGCAATACGACCGGCACATGTGATGTTGCCATCAGATCTGACATAGTATTAGAAGAAACTTTTACACATATTCAACAGTTCAATCCTATATAATCGGAATTAAAGGATCCGCGTAATCAATAACTTATCTCAAAAAGAATCCTCATACAAGTATTGTTCAAAAGGTAACAGACCTTAATTGACAAAAACAACAATTTGAGAGATAATCCTGATAACAGCAGTATTGAGGAGGGGGCCAAACTGGACATAAAATAGCAGTCTGATGCTTTATTAACACTATCAGTAAATCACCAATTCTTTTCAATTAAACCACTAGCTTAATGATGACTTATCATGCATGTTTATTTGCTTGGTTGAGATGGAGTAATGATGTTTTTGAACGAAGAATGATTAACAATATCATTTGTTCTTTCATTATTCAACTGATAAGAAAAATATTATTCAGTCTCTAACAATATTCCTGATAACAGCAATATTGAAGAGGGGGCCAAACTGGACATAAAATAGCAGTCTGATGCTTTATTAACACTATCAGTAAATCACCAATTCTTTTCAATTAAACCACTAGCTTAATGATGACTTATCATGCATGTTTATTTGCTTTGTTGAGATGGAGTAATGATGTTTTTGAACGAAGAATGATTAACAATATCATTTGTTCTTTCATTATTCAACTGATAAGAAAAATATTATTCAGTCTCTAAAGTTACTTGAAAAGGGAAAAAGAAAGCATAATCAATAGGCTTCCATGTGGTAATACATTTTAATTGCCAGAATACCTACAGTAGACATCAGAATTGCACAAATGTAAAGAAGAAGCGTTTAAGAAACGCCTTAAAGTGGATTGTGATTCTATATCAATATTTTAGATATTTTAAATCAAATGATATGAAAGATTATCCAGCCAACTTATGTCAGATTAAATTCTTATCATGGAAAGGCAATCAACTTTGTCTATTTTTCTATCCTTTTTCCCAGCCTTTTTACCTATTATCAATTCCTTGATGCATGTTTCCACACAAAAGAGTCTCTAGGTTATCCCTATGTCATACCACCACTTTTAAGATAACTATGGCAGGCATCAGCTCACAATGGTATCCAACAACTTCTTACATCTTCTAAATGCAGTCCCATATCTCATTTTCGTATCCTATTGAAAGAATGTATCAAAGATATCCTTATCGTTTATTTGGAAACTTAATAAATTGCAATTTTGGTTCATAAACCACAGCCAACATGAAAACTGTAACTGAATGTATGAAAGGAGTGACAATACTTTGAGATTTGAGATGAAAAGGCTGCACAATGTTCAAGTAGAGGCAATAGATTGGGAGAATCTCGAAGACTAATGCAATCAACCTGCTGCCCACTGTAGAAGTGCCTTTCCAGAGGCTTTCGCACATCGAAGTCATTGCAATATTCAGCTTTTCCACCTGCATGATGATGCACAAGCTACTCGTCAGATTCACCATAGGTCTCGCTTTTAATTAACAGCATAGTTACAAACAAATGAATAGAAAGTCTTCCATATAAATAAGAGGGGAACCACAAAAAGAACAATGCCCAAAGTACTTGATTACAGAAATGTGACTTGTCACACATTTAAAACGATTATTTCGTAGCATTACCAAACCCTTCAAACTGTTAGCCGTTTTATCTTAATGATGGATGATATTATTTCGAAGAGTCAAGTAGGACAGAAACAGGGAGCCAAAAATCAACAGACACTACCAGATGTAATGATCAACGTATGGCCCTAAAGATTTTCTTCTAGAAGTAAATTTCATGAAGATAACTGGAGTTACAATGTCCACCTAAAGTCTGGACAGCTATGGAAATTGCAACTCAATCTTACAAGTTGGTTAAGCGTAGAAACATTTTATTTGTGGCTTTAAGGAAATTTCAAAATAGTAAATAGGCACTTCAAAAAGGCATCATTCAGTTGAAAACTAGATTTCTTAGGGCTTTGTTGAGTCAATCTCATTCCAGAATGCCCTTAGCATACTTGTGACAAGATCCATTTCCTCTTTCTTTCTGCTTTAACCAGTAAATGATATCATGGACATTTTTAGTCACCTCTTCGCAAGACAACCCAATTCAAAACAAATTTGACTTAGACACCGCAGGAAAAAGTTACCGCATTCAACTAAAGCCAATTTCTTCAGAGGAAAAATAGTCATTATTAGCTGTACGAGTACAAAGTGAATGAATTCAAACAAATCAGCTTCAAGCAGTTTTACCTCTTTGGACGTCTGAATTCTGTTCCCCCAAATACTTCATATATTGCCAAGCGATTCTTAAATTCAAATCCTGTAACGTAAAATGGATTAAAAGTTCAGCTTTTTAGAACTGACAAGGTCTACATTAACATAACATCATGTATCCAAAGTTTCATTTATAATATTTTGTTAAGATATCGGAAAGAAAGGTATAAACCTGTTCAGTAGGCCGTTCATGCGGCTTCTCATCCTTAGAAGCCATTGGGCTAGGCAAAGTTCCAAGAAAGCCTCGTGTATCTCTTTCCGGACTGGCATATAGCAGGGGTTGCTTGTGAACCAGGCCCTGAGTGAGGTGCCTCGGGGTCTTCCATTACCATGACTAGGCTTCCCAAAGTAAAGCCGCCTCCCAAAATCTCTGGAAAGAGAATATAACAAGCAAATGGGGGGAAAATTCATATATGTATATAACCTAGCTAGTAACAAAAGAAAGAGAAATAATAATGTTGAGAACAAAGAAAGAGAAAAGAAATATTAAAGGAGGTGTAGTGGAAATACGGTCAAGATTTGGTATGCATGATGAAAGAAATGATGTGCCATTTGGACCAAACTTTACTCCAGAAATCTGAGATGTATCACTAGATATGTTTCGAGAGAAACTGCTGCCACGCGGCCTACTTGAAGCCATGAAGCTTCTTATAGATCAACTCTTCATGAAAAGAAGGAAGCAAAATTGAGAACAAAGTTCAACCAAAGTAAACAAATCTCAAGTCACATGTTACAGCTAGCAACTGAAAATTTTGTGGCATCATATGAACTTATCTTGTTATAATCTTAATAGAACATAGAGGTTAATTCCTCCTAGACTTGTCACTTCCGAGAACAAATAAATGACCAAAATAAAATATCGGGCAACTGCAGAACTATAAAGAAAACAAAACCAAATATACAACTACAAATAATGACCACCACAAAATAGTCACAGCACCATTATAAAACATAATTCATGAACCTCAAAAAAGTTCATGTGCCCGGCAAAACCTATTGCGCACAGCTGCAGAACTAGCTCTTCCGTTACGTGTTCGGTGGAACCCATTAGCTTTGGTTCAAACTCGATTATTATCAAGGGATCTATGGATCATGAGCAAATTATAATTTAGAATCCCGAGCTTCAAATGTTGGCTCTACCTATGAATTTACACAAACTAAATAATGTTTGTACATTGTAAGTATATGAAATGTGCTCACATTTTCAGCATTTGGGAACATGCTAATGTCCCTTGAGAATAGAAATTCAATCTGTTATGGTAACAACCCCAATAGGATATAAAAAAGGATATTACACAAGTGTCACAGAATAATAATAAACCCAAAAATTAGCAAAGATTACATCTTTTCTTCATATCTCAATTTTTTTCGCTATTTTTTTGAGCAAAATTGAAGACACCGACAATTGCGAATTCTGATTTTTATATATTGGTTGGCATAAGAGGCTGATCTTCTCGTAAGTATTTTATCAAACAGCAGGTGTGCATAGTGTCAACAACAAAAAATATTCAAACTGCAACGTAAAAGAAAAATTGAAAGGAGTGTTTACAAGTATGAACGTCAATGGAATTTTTATTCCTTCGGTATGCCTCTCTACTTTACAAACAGCTTTTTGCCCCAGAGATAATGGGCTTTACCTCTCAAAGCTTAGGGAGCGAACGTATTTCTCTTTTGTAGGAGTTTAAAGCGGCAAAGTTATAAATTGTCTAAACTTTATAAAATTAAATCAATACATTTTATTTTCTTTTTTTTCCCTTTTTTCTTTTTTTGGGTTATTTTTGTTAACTTTTTTTACTTTTACTTTCTATAGTTTTGGTAATCGGTATATGCCGCGTAATGGCTTTAATATCCAACAATAATATTTATTAATTGAATAATTGATTCGAATCTTAAAAATAATAATATCTTGAAATAAATATAGGCGGACTCAGGATTCGAAAATAGAAGGGCAATCGTTATCGAATAAAAATTTGAGTATATGCTGGAGCAGAAAATTGAACCAAGAATGAATACTAAAAGTCAAGATGTGCGATATAATCGACCAATGCAACTGGTTAAGCATTAGGTTTTAGGATGAATCAAAACAAATGATATTATTTGGGAAATATACACCCTATAGAAAACCTTAGTACCTTACTTATATTAAATAAATACCATTTTAAAATAGTACATCCTATAAATACATTTTATTCTTCATAGCAAAAATTTTAGTTATAGTTATATCCTACATTTAAGGCACATATATGCTAAATAATATTTTTCTCTCTCCTTTTTAGTATTTTCTCTCACATAATCATATATAACTCATGTATATACGTTCTCTCTCTTGCATACAGTTTACTCTTGTCCCCCATAATCACGCTCTTAACTATTTTCCCACCCAATTTCACTGGAATCATTGGAATTGCGCCCAAACGATATACACGAACTGTGCCCATACGACTGGTAACTTTTGTCCCTCGATTTTGATACTATTTTTTTGTCTTCGATTTTTATACCGATTTTTCGTAAATTTCTGAAACAATAACCATTGGTCTCATTGTTTGCTCACCGGGAAGCTTTGATTTTTCTCTCCAATGGCGGATTCAATACCACACAACAGAGTGATTAGAGGTATACCCACCAAAATTTTCAATTTTGATGGACCCTCTTTCTCGTTGCAAATAACTTAAGAGGAGTCAGATTTTGCAGGTTTACCATCATCTCAAGTTGCTGACAAAAGAACTAAATTATGCAATGACAAGTTGAAAGAAGTCCAAGTTGAGAAATCTTCAAAAGAAACAAAAATTCCAGTTGAAGCAAAAATTCCAATTGCTTCAAAGAGGAAAAAACCTATGAATGATACACGAACAAAAGGTAATTACTATTTGTATCAATATGCATTCAAAGAAACTTATATGTGTTCATAACTATTCAATCATTTTTGTATGTATGTTGTTGTATTCATATGTATCTGATTGTATTTTTGTATTATTTGGTATACTGTATTCTGTTTTTATTTAAGTATGTATATGTATTTTGGTAGTTTTCAACTCTTCAAATTTAATATCAGATCTACTTGTATCCTTATGTATTCATGTGTACTCGCTTTAGTTTTCCAACTCTTCAAATTTAATATTAGTTTTACTTGTATCCATATATATTCATGTGTATTCAGCTTTGGTTTCCAACTTTTCAAATTTAATATTCGTTATACTTATATTCATATGTATTCATGTGTATTTAGCATTGGTTTCCAACTCTTTATATTTAATATCAATTTACTTGTATTCATGTGTATTCAGCTTTGGTTTCCAACTTTTCAAATTTAATATCAGTTTTACTTGTATTCATGTGTATTCAGCTTTGGTTTCCAACTCTTCAAATTTAATATCGGATTTACTTGTATTCATGTGTATTCAGCTTTGGTTTCCAACTCTTCAAATTTAATATCAGTTTTACTTGTATTCGTGTGTATTCCGCTTTAGTTATTTTTGCTTGCAACTGTTCAACTTCCAGTAAGTTTTCAAATGTATTCATATGCATTCATCTTGCTTATTTTTTATGTCATGTGTGTGGTATCTAGTTTTTTAATATGTATTTATCCCGGTCACTGTATTTAGTCTTTTATGCGTGTTTATAGTTGTATTGATATGTATTCAATAACTGATTTAATATGAAATATGCAATGTATTCAACTATATTAATATGTATTTATTATTGTTAATTGCATGCAATTAATTTGTTTGTGAAACACCAGCCAAAAATTTGCACTCCATATTAGTGTTTATACTAATGCTGATATAGTCTCCCAGCTAAAAGAAAACCTTACTCTTGTTCAGTACCAACAATTTCGCAATACATGCTTTGGCTCATTTCTTCAAATGAAGCGCTGTGAAGTTTAACATCAACTCTTCAGATGCTTCATGGCTCTCCAGTTAGAAGGCACTCCTGACAATGTATTTACAGTACGCATCAATGGTACTGAATTACATTTGACGTTAAGGGAGTTTGTGCTTGTGATTGCCCTCAAATGTGTTGGTAATGATGAAGATTTTGAGTTTAGTAAAACGCTTCCTAACCGGCTTATTGAGGCTTACTTTGGGAGTGCTAATCTAGTCAAGAAGAAAGATTTGATGAAATGCTTCTATGACAAGACATAGGGTCCTGACAATGATGGTGATGCCTTGAAGATATCTTTGTTGTATTTCATATACACCTTTATTTTTTCATCCGAGAAGAATAGTACAACTATACCAAGGTTACATTTTGACTTAGTAGAGAGTAGGCTCTATTCTGAATATCATTGGGGTTTAAAAGCATTTGAGATATTGACAAAATCGATTAGCAAGAATATGGATGTTGTGAAGAAGTATTACAGGATAGCCAGGATGCCCCAAGATATGCAAGTGTGGTTTTATGAGTGTTGTTCTTCTGTTGATTCTAAACTTGCACTCCGAGTGATGACATGGTCCCTAGAATACTCAATTGGAGAACCACCGAAAATCAGCCAACCTTTTCCTATCTGATGAATGCCATGTTCAATGACACCGGAAACATGGTAATATGCAAATTGTATCACTCCTATTTTGGATTTTATTAATAATTAATATGCATATGTTAGCATATAGAAGTATGCAGTTGCATTCATAACATTCTTGATACTCCAATACCTGCTGTAGTTTTTGAATCACTTGCAAAATACATTTATATACATATACATACAGATGAAAATACTTGTATAACTAGCTGCATACAGATATTGATGCATACAGATGTATACCTGCATGTTTGATTTAATATACATGTATACAAATGCATAGTACTAATAATCACCTGCATAAACTTGTATACAAATCCATACAGATTCTGCATACAGTTGAATACATCTATTGCATACAATACTATTCATATGCATACAACAATATACAACTATTGTAGCCTTCATTATTAATTCATCATACATATTCATATTAATTCCAAATCATCAACCCTGCCTTATCTTCAATATAAATATCATTTTGTATTCAATATTTGCATCTGGAAGTTTTTAGTTGACTTTTATTATATTTCTTTTTTCAAATTGTTTTCAAGGACATCAGTCCAAGCGATATAGAGCTTGCCGTTATTCAGATTCCTCCTGTAGCCGCGGATGTTGAGAACAGACCCACTCTAGCTCATTCAGACAAATCGGGAGAGGATTCGGATGACTTTTCTCCGACACCCGATCTTCCACGTAGGAAGAAACATGTTTCAATTGTTAGTCCATCTTCATCTGCCCCATAAAAAGAGCAAGGAACACGAAAGGCACCATAATGAAATAGAATATCAGCCCAACATTCCTCGTGTTTGTGTTTCCGGAATTGGACATAAAGTTTTGCATGACAATCAGATGTCAAAAGGCCAAAATGATGAAGTATCTTCTTTGAGGAAAGAACTAAATTCATTCAAAGAATAGTGAGTATTTAACCACAGATTAAATATTACAGTTTAATACTTAGCATTCATATATTTTTGGCGCAACCCTCTAACTGTTTTTGTATTCTTAAGGTTGTGGGAGAGTTCAAGTCTCTACGAACATTGATCAATGATAACTTCAAGAAGCTTTCAGACCATCTTCAACAAAATAAGCAAACTGAACCCATATGGAGACATGATGATGGCGTTGACACAGATGTCTGACATATTGAGCATCTGTATTTACCTCTATTCATATACACTCTGTTAACCTTCATATGTAAATTCATTATTAACATAGTGAGCATCTGTATTTACCTCTATTGAGCATATGTATTCAACTGTATTCATATCTAGGCTAACCTTAATATGTAAATGCAATTAACTTATGTAATTAAATGTATTTCAGCTTTATTTATATGTATTCTAATTTGTGGTTTAACATCCTTAACATATTGAGCACCTGTATTTAGTTGTATTCATATCTGTGTTAATCTGTATATATAATTGCTGTATTTAAATTTTTTCAACTGTATGTAGGGGTATTCTGATTTGTAATTCTTAGCATATTGAGCATATGTATTTAGTTGTATTCATATCTATCTTAATCGGTATATGTAAATGCAATTAACTGATGTATTTAACTATTTTCCAGCTGTATGTAGATATATTCTAATTTGTTAGTCTTAACATATTGAGCATACGTATTTACATGTATTCATAACTGTCTTAATTTGTATATGTAAATGCAATTAACTGTTGTATTTAACTATTTTCCAGCTGTATGTAGATGTATTCTGGTTTCTTTAATCTCAACATATTGAGCATATGTAATTACCCGTATTTATATTTATGTTAACCTTAATATGTAAAGGCAATTAACTTTTGTATTTAAATGTATTTCAGGTGTATGTAGATGTATTCTGATTTGTTAAATGTTCAGTTTTTGTAATGTATTCTAGCTAATTATATGTATTTAAAGGCGTTCTAACATTAACTTACTACACTAACAATGATACATACAACTACAAGAAAACTACATTAGAGGTACCGTCCAACATACCATCTACAGTTCAAGAGGGTGTATCTACAGAATTCTATGTATCTCGATTTGAACTGGACGAAAATTTTCTTCCCAGTCAAATTCCAGAAACTAGAATTGTGATTCACTCCAGTGCAAAAAAAAGCTGAAGCCACACCAATTCAGTCTCATAGGAATCGGTGACCAAGTAGATGGAACTCTTCGCCTTATAAGTCTAACTTTGACTCAGGATGTAATTTATTTTTCAAACTTAAGATTCAGCATTCATCGTGGTTTTGTCAATTAAAAGTCCCTAATCACGAATTCAATATACAACAGGTACTTTTGTAAAGTTGACCCCCATTTTTTGAGAAAAGACACCCCTTTGAGGATGATACAATAATGGGGCCACATCCTATGTTAATCATTCAAGAATATGACAAATAGATTCGTGATGGTCTTCTACCTAGACATGATCAGAAATGAGTTTTCTCATTTTATTAGGTTTTTGTATTTTAAAAATGTATATAATAATTTTTATATATTACTTGAAGAAGTAATTTGAAAGACCATTATAAAAAGAACAAGTCAGTACTTCACATACTATTGAATTTTGAAGTTGATCAAGTTAATTCCAAAAATTGGTTTTACAATCTATCAATTGACGATAATCTATGGGATGACATCGTAAGTTTTTCCCGAAACTAACAAAATTTTTTGTAAATAGCAACATGCTATTTCATTCAAATACATTCTGTTGTTTTACTCAGTTGTATTCAATTATATTGTGGTGTATTGAACTGTATTCATCTACAGTCAGTTGCATTGAACTGTATTAACCACTTAGCTCAGTCGTATTCAATTGTTATATTCAATATCAACATATGTATTCATCTGTATTCAGGAATTTTTAATTAAATTCAACTGTTTTAATCCTCTGAATTCTTTTGTAATCAAGGGCATTTGCATAGAGACTTATTAAACACTTGTATTCATGTGTATTCAGTTAATTTCTGTATGCATTTGTATTCAGCTTTATTAAACATCTGTATTTATCTATTGTAAATGCATTTTCAGTTGAATTCAACTGCTTTAGTCAGCTGAATTCTATTGCATTTATCATAAGCTTTATTCAACTTCTAAATTCAGTAGTATGTCTAAACATCTGTATTTATCTATAATAGACATGTATTTCTCTGTATTCAGTTATATTAATTCTTAGTTCATCAATTAAACTCACACTATCTACTAACCTTTTTTGTGTATAGCATATGGATGTAATATTCTACTATTTGAGAAAGAAGGAAAAGTAAAATTAGCATATGGACTTCAAGTATACAACTGTTGATTGTATATTCAAGATAAGAATCGCTGAAATATACGACATGTATGAAGATACAGATAGTGATGCTAATGTATCCAAACAAGTGGACGTGGTATGTGAGTATATGAGAGGCTACAGATTCTATGCTAATGTACCTTGGCATACTGTGGATAATGTCTTGATACCATTCAACTTGAAGGACAAACTACACTGGGTATTGGCTGTTCTAACATTCAAGGAGAGATGTATCAAAGTGTATGACTCGCACAGATCTGCAGGTCATGATGCCTATGTAGTTTCTGATATTGATAAGCTAGCTAAGCTTCTACCTCTTTATCTATCAATCGGTGGCTTTTACAGAGATAGTCAAGGCATAGATTGGTCTGCTTATCCAGCATACACTGACAAGTCACATAACGATCCCTTTGATGTTTGTTTCATTTCAGATCTACCTCAATAGAAAGAGGGCAACATGTAAGTATGCAATCACCATTCTTGTATGTTGTATACAAATCCAATTGTATGAATTATTTTTAATTGTTTCAATCAATTATTTTTTAGGGATTGAGGAGTGCATGTTGCAGCATACGCAGAATTTTTGAGCACTATTGGAGAGATTCCAAAAACAATGTTTGATTCCACTCTACTCTGTCTAAGATATGGTGCTCTCATCTGGGACTATGCTATGCACAACATAGACGTTGATGCCATAAGCGAGCATGAAGCACCTTCAAATATTGCTAGGCAAATCACTGAGTCGGAGGCAAATATGCAGATAGTTTTAGAATAGCTTTAGGTTATTTTAGTTTTGGGACTGTAGTTTTCAAGAAGGATACTGTTTTGAGTATTTTTAGGTTTAGATGCTACTTAGTTTATTGTCACTTATAGCAACAGTGTTCGTCTATGACAATTGCAACTTTTCAATGACAGTTTCACTATTTTGTTCATAAGTATTCCTGCTTATACAATTGTATTTTTTTCATTCCAGTTGTATTCAATTGTATTCAGCTGCATGCATTCAGATACATCTTTCAATTTTAGATAATACATATTAAGGAACACAACTTCAGATGTATTAAGAAGGTTGCACTTGGTCATATATATTCAGATGTACTCAGTTATATTTAAGTGTATTATGCAGTATTAACTAGTTGTAATTAAGTGTATTATTCAGATGTATCCAATTTTATTTTTGTGTATTAAATTTACACAAAGTTCTCCTGACCCAACTGTATTTTTTAAAAATATAGTTTTATTTTTTAGTATTCAGTTGTATTAAATTGTATTCACCTTATGGTAGGTTATCTTAAATAATACAACTATATTTTTTTCATTAGTTGTATTCAATTGTATTCAGCTGCATGCATTCAGATACATCTTTCAAGTTCAAATAATACATACTAAAGAACACAACTTCAGATGTATTTAGCAGGTTGCACTTGGTCATATATATTCAGATGTACTCGGTTGTATTTAAGTATATTATGCAGTATTAGCTAGTTGTATTTAAGTGTATTATTCAAATGTATTCAGTTATTTTTTTTGTGTATTAAATTTACAAAAAGTTCTGCTGACCCTACTATATTTTTTAAAAATACGGTTTTATTTTTTAGTATTCAGTTGTATTCAATTGTATTCAGCTACATGCATTCAAATACATCTTTCAAGTTCAGATAATACATATTAAAGAACACAACTTCAGATGTATTAAGCAGGTTATATATATATATATATATATATATATATATATATATATATATATATATATATATATTCAGATGTACTCAGTTGTATTTAAGTGTATTATGCAGTATTAGCTAATTGTATTTAAGTGTATTATTCAGATGTATTCAGTTGTATTTTTGTGCATTAAATTTACAAAAAGTTCTGCTGAACCAACTGTATTTTTAAAAAATACAGTTTTATTTTTTAGTATTTAAATTTAATCAACTACACTCAACTATATATTTCATATATATTTATATGTATAAAAATACTTCAACTACAAGTACTTAGAAAATATTAACGAAACTCATTTCGAAATATATTACGTGACAAAGAGGATTTATTATAGCTGATAATGTCATCATAAGTACTGATAAATCATTGAACCATAAATATATGCCAGAATACAACTATTTATTACGTGGAGCATTTCTACACGTTCGCTTGCTATGTCATCCCTGCCCTCATATACTACATGAATGTTGATTTTTCGGCTGCAGCAATTCACTTAAAGTTTTATGGCACTGCTTCTTTGGCCTTCCAGGAGGTCTTTTCTATTTGGGTGGTAGTATAACCTCCTCTGCAACATGTTCTGGTATATTCCAGTCATTTTATTCCGGTAACGGGTACACTGGCACATCGTATGTCATTACAATTGTACTTTATTTGTAATAGTTAGAGCAATATTCTTCCGGCATTAGAAACTTGGTCTTCAATACATCCCAAGCATGTGGGCATGTCAATTCATCAATTTGGAACCTTCCACAAACACATTTTCTATCTAACAGGCAGACAGTGCAGTTCCTCCCACCATCGTTAACCGTATGTAAGTATTTAGTTGATGGTATCACCTACATTTAAAAATAGAAATATAAATTTTGAAAAAATATACCTGAATTACAAAATGTATAATGTAGAATTAATAATTTACATACAACAGACCCATATTGCATTTATATCGATACAACATATATTATACCAGCAAAATATCAACTGGAGAATTGCAGAACTTATCAAATGGCTGATGTACTTTAGGCAACAATATGATACCAAAATCATTAGAATCATACGTATTCACAATACATATTAACATTAAATATCATACATCTAGTTATATTCTGATGTATTCCAATAGTTTTTCAGCATGTAACTTAGTTATATTCAGTTGTATTCATATCAAATCTATGGAAAAATATGCCTAATATGTGCTTGAATATAGTTGTATTCATATATATTAATGGTAGTTGTACATAAAGTGATTGTATTCAGTTGTATTCATATAAGTAATTTGAAAATAACTAAAAAAATATACACAAATGACAATAACAATTAACTTACAGTCATACGTGTACACATTGTCTCATTGAACTCCATTATCTCCTGGTATTTTTTGCCAAGCGTCTTGTATGTCTGTGTAGCTTCTTTGCGGTTACCACAATTCTAACGTCCAAACATCTTCCTAACTTCTTCTAGGAAGTCATATATTGGTAATTCCCTTGCTGAAACTAGTGCAACATTGATTGACTCAGGAATATTTGATGTCATTGTCCATCCCCTATTAACAAGGGCATACAACCTAGCCACTTTTCGTAACCAGTTGACTCTAAGTATTCTTTCACCCTAATATTTACCTTCTCCACCTTCTCTATCAGACTGTCAAATTTAGCTTGTGTGTATGTTTTTGCCATCGAGAAGTATATCTCGCTCAACTTGGCATGGCTCTTTTTTAATTTCTTATATACGTTGTTCCATAGATGCCATATACAAGTCAAATGTGGTACATCCGGATACACTCTTGATACATATTTAATGATGCTCTCATTTTTATCTGTAATGATGCACACGTTTTCCCTTACACCGTATGCTATCTTGAATTGCTCAAAGAACCACATCCAAGCAGCATCGTTCTCTGAATCAATAACACCATATGCTAGTGGCAATATATGGCCTATAAATACAATTGAATATAATTATTTTTAAATAGTGTGATTTTAATTGTGAAATAAGAAATAATATTGCCAATATATAGAGGAATACATGTCTACTATAGATGAATACAGATGTTTAGAAATACTTCTGAATTTATAAGTTGAATAAAGCTTATAATAGATAAAATAGAATTCAGCTGGCCAAAGCAGTTGAATTCAGTTGAAAATGTATATACTATAGATAAATACAGATGTTTAATAAAGTTGAATATAAATGAATACAAAAATGAGCTGAATAGATATGAATACAATTGTATAATAAGTCTGTATGCAAATGCCCTTGATTACAAATGAAATCTGTGGATTCAAATAGTAGAACTTAATTAAAAATACCTGAATAAAGATGAATACATATGTTGAATACTACTGATTATAACAATTGAATACAACTGAAGCTAAGTGGTTAATACAGTTCAATGCAACTGACCATAGATTAATACAGTTGAATACACCATGTGAGCACGTGATTGCCCTATATATGAATTATTCCCATGAAATTCAAACAAAAATGATTTTTCCTTATTTTTACAATTTTTTGTGAATTTCATGTTAATTGTTTGCATTTTATGTGTGCATGTTAATTCATATGAAAATACAAAAAAAAATATGAATTGTATTTTGGATTTAATTTCATATTTTATTATTAATTAGGGATTGATTTATTTTAGACCAAAGCATAAAAATCACAAAAATAGTTCACTTCAGTTGTTTTTAGTTTAATTATGAAATTGTCACAAAATAGTATCAAAAGTAATTTTAGGAATTAATTAGTTTAGTTTAATATTTTTTGTTTTAATAATCTTCATACATCAGAAAATTAGTAACCAAAAAAATATATGAAGTGGAAATAAACAAAAAGGAAATAAACGATAAACAAAAAGGGAAAAATAAATAAAGGAAACAATTGAAATGAAGAACAAGAAAAGGTTGTCTCTAAAAAGGGGCTATTTGTGCTATTTTTTTTAATTGACCATGCCTTGGCCCAAATTAGATCACCCGTTCCAGGCCCAGTTGAGTGCCCAATCCGGTCCGGTCCCAAGAGGGCCAAACAACGCCGTTCAGCGTCTTGTGGATCGCAGGCCTTGATTTCCTCTCATCCCATGGCCCACACTAGATCTCTTTATTCCTATATAATTGTTTGAAAATCCTAATAATCCTAGAGACCAAATGGTCATCTTCCTCGTATTCTTCATCTTCTCCATCACCCAAACCTAGTTCCACCATTCTTACCACATAAGAGCTCCAACTCTCACCAAAATCACACCAAAGCTCCATCTTGTCGTCCTCATGCCTTTTCCACCATTGGTTTTCCTCGAAGATCACTGGAAATCGTCGAATCTTAAATCAAATCTCGACCCCAAAACCTTAACTCGCCGGACATCCCCCAAATTCACTCCAAGGCTTCGTCTTCATCTCCTCATCAACAATCTGCGTTTATTTCCTCTCAAAACTCATCGAAATGCCCCATTGAATGGTTGATTGATATCATGTCATGGTTGAAATTGGGAAGGCACTAGGTTCGGATCTAATTTGGTATGTTCTCTGATTTTACTCTTTGTTCGTCTATTTCTTTCACTAATTTTGTTCTTCATTTAGGGTCATTTATTTCGAATTAGTAACCCCTTTGAATTTTGTCTCGATTTGATTCTGTTTGGTTTAGATGCTTGGATGTTAGTTTCATTTTGACTAATGTAGGCCTTAGTTGAATTTTCTGTCAGTTGTTGTGGTTTTAAGTTTTTCCGATTAGTTTAGTTTTGTGATAGCTTATGCAGTATTTGGTGCTTATTAGTTTAATTTTGATTTGTTATTTCTATTTTGGTTAGCTTAATTGTTCTGTATTAGTTTAATTCCAATTAGTTCAAATTATTAGTTTAGGCGAAATTTCTTTTAAGTTGGTTAGCAACTCTGATAAGCAGTATACAAGAGTATTAGAATAGGGGATTGGTTATAGTAGTTAGATTTTAAATAGGGTTAGTAATTTCAGTAATAAGCTAGGGGCAAATGGGGTATTTTAGAGTCTTGGAAATTGTTAAAACTAAAATAAGGTGTTCTAGAACACTTTAGAATGAGGTCTAATTTAGAATTTTAGGAAGAACAATGTACTAACTTGGGGAACAAGTCAGAAATCTAGGGATATCTAGGCAAAAATAAAAATTCAAAAGCGGGTAAAGTGTAAAAAAAATGAGGGATGCCCTCAATTTAGCCTATAAAAGGCACCTGCCTTCCTTCACAAGTGGGGAGCCTCATAAAAATTTCATGACCCTTCTCTACAAATTCAGATCTGAAACTTGATATCCAAACTTCAAATCTTCAAAAGAAAACCAAAAAATCACAAAAACTTCAAAAACACAAAAATAGCACTGTTTCATTGAAAATTCCAGTTTAATTTCGAAAAAAATTCCCCAAAAACGTCTGCTCTCCATCCAGATCAAACATCTGAGGTCCAAACTTCAAAAAACACCAAAAACAATAGAAAACTATAAATTCTTCCATCAGCCAGAAAATTCCCTAAAAATACTCTCCTCGATTCTCTAGATTTAAGAGTAAAAATTTCAGTTCAAGCAATACCTTAGGATTTTAGTATTCCTCATACTCAAAAACACAAAAACAATAGAAATATACAAAAATCAAAAATTTAACTGTTCCATCAGGAGTTCTAGACTGATTTGACTTTTCAGTTGATCTGTTAACAATTTCAGAAGTGTTTTTGGTGTATTTCAAGCTAGAGTAATGTTTAGTCAAGTTTGGTAGTTTGCTTCTGTTTGTGAGGGTTATCTGGTGTAATTGGATTCAATCCCAAGCTTATTTGAACCCATTTGAGTTAAATTTTGGTTGCGCTTTTTGCCATTAATGTTTCTGAAGTTTACTGGTGCATTTCGAGCTTGTCTAAGTGCATTTGGAGTGGTTTATAGTCGTTTGTTTGGATCTGCTTATTTTTCAACTTCTCTAGGATGTTGAACTGATTTCTGGGCTATTGTTGAGGCTTGCTTATTACTGCTACTGCTGATCTTCTTCTCCCCTTGGTTCATTTTCAATCCAGGTACACAGGTATAACTTTGGCACTTGAACGCTAAAAATATGAAGACTGAATATATGTGAAGATTGGCAATCCTGATTTAGCTTCTCTCTGATTTGTGTAATTAAACTTTTAATGCATTGATGATATGTGTATCCCTGTTATTTTGTAGTAATTGGACTGAATTTGAGTTGTATGATAAATTTTAAATATAGTTCATATTGACATATGTTGACATTTGATAATTGGTTTCTGAGATTAAAAATGAACTCATTGGACTGTTAAACCAATTTGTACTCTGATTGTTAAGTTTAGGATTTGATTAGTTCTGAGCATTAGATGTTTCTCTCATTGAGTATTGCATCAATTGAAAGAAAATGATAGTGTAAATGTGAATAGTAATAGATTTTATAGGAGTCAGCTATAGCGTTTCCAGTTGTTTTGCTTTATTGATAGTTTAATCATTGATTTCTCAAAATGGTAATAGTTGCATGAATCTATGTACTTGGTAATGAAGGCAGTGCTAAACAAAATTGGATTTGATGCATGATATGAGTCATTCCTTATATGCATATAATTAGTAGTATGATGAGTAAGATTAACATTCACGCCCTTCTATTCGTATATGTTAACTGATGCGGCTGAAATTCGAACTGGGGTCCTCCCTCTGCTAGCGTTCGATTCAACTCACATCTAAGCAAGCATAAAGCCATTGTCACGATATGTAGGTCTATCGCTTGGAGCCCAAGAGTAGCCCGTCTTTCCAACGTTTCGCTAGTTAAATTAATTTGAACATGCAAGTGGTTGATAAATCATTAGGATCTTTCTTTATTTTAGAGACATAACAAATAGATAATCGTAGTCACTATTAGGTTGGCCTCTAATATGATAATGAGACGAGCCTCGCCAGACAAAAACGATTGTGGGGCCCTCGATAAAGGTTAAAAAATATTTAGAATTCGGGAGGGCCGTTTAGCAAATTTCATGGCCTTCCCCAAAATAATAATATGCTAGAATATTTAGACGTGTTTAATTAAATTACTTTCTTAAACTCGGGTGTGCATTGATGCGACCCAAATCTAAATCTCGACGAAGTTGAAACGTGTCGACGATCACGTGTACACTGGTGGTGACATGATTAGAAATACGTTTTCACGATGTCGCAAGTCTTTTAAAATAAGTAATGGTAAAAGCGGTATATAAATAAAAGGGCACATAAGTTAGCATGTACTAAAATCAGATAAAATCAAATACGACAGTTAAGCGACCACGCTATCCGAAATGCCTAATACCTTGTCCCGGGTTAACAGAATTTCTTACTCAGATTTCTGGTTCGCAGACTGTAACAGAGTCATAATCTTCCTCGGTTTGGGATTCAAATCGGTGACTTGGGACACCATAAATCTCCCAAGTGGCGACTCTGAATAAATAATAACCAAATCCCGTTCCGATTGTCCTTTAAGTGGAAAAATTCCTTTACGCTCCCTTTGCGGGGGTGTATAGTGAAAAAAGGAGGTGTGACAGCTATGGAGACTCTGCTGGGGACCGAACCCAGAATCTATGGTTTAGGGTTCAGAATTCTAGCTTAGATAAATTGTTGTATTTTGTTATATATAGGATTTTCCTACATGCTTTGTGCTTAATGTGCTAACTTTTACCGCTTTGATATTATATGAACTGTATATAAACCGTGTCGATACCCTTCTCTCTTTACCTCTGAGGATGTGCTTACTAGTTGAGACTCCCTATTTCTGTTAGTGTCATACCCTGAAATAAGAAAGAGGCCGGATAAGTTACTAAGCCGCCTGACCTCGCGGGTCACTGGTAAGTTGCCCCCTCCTTGATTCGAGTTGTCCGTTCGGGTACACTGTCTAGAACACCAACCCAGGTTTTGAACATATAATAACTTGACTTCATGTCGGATCCCTAGTAGGAACGCTTATTTGCATCATGCTGCATTTGACTTAGGGGACTCAACACTGGGGTTGGGTCCGTCTAGGGCTAGCAACCTGAAATAAAAAGACCATCCTGGTGCATCCTACTTGTTCTGTGCATTTATTTGTTCGAACCTGCATGTTGACCGATTTTGGTAATGTTGGAATTTGAGAAAAGTCAAAAAAGAGAAAATGAGAGAAATAGCAGTTAGGGAGCTAACATTTGGATAAAATCTGATGCCCAAGTACTGTCGAAACTCTGCCGAAATTTTGAAAAAATGAAAGAAAAAAAAAATGTTTTTTTTGTAGTTTATTTTATTAAAAGCAAAAGAAAAATAGAAAAAAAAGAGTCTTTCATTTTTGGGAAAAATTGCTTGAAAAATAGAGAAAAATAGTCATTTTGATTTGATTTCAAACAATAGAAAATGGACAAAAGTTTGGGAAAAGTTTTGTTTAAAAATTTTAGTTAGCTTATTTGCCCGAACTATGCCGGTTTGATTGTCACAGGGCGTGAGATACGTAGGCAACCTCCATCGGGTCCAACTTCCCCTTTAAAAAATAGCCAAAAAAAAATAATGTCAAAATTTTAATTTTTGTCATAAATAAATCAGGTGATGCCGTTTTTGTCAAAAAGTAGCCAAATGTTCCCAAACGGGGCGCCGGAAGGTAGAATTTGCATGAACATCCACCTTTGGTCATATTTTCATTTTTGACCCTCACGGCCTTAAAATATTCGTCTGCGAGACGCTGGAAGGCCATGTTCGCAATACCGGATCATTTATTTTAATTTGAAAAAATAAGAAAGAGTCAGCGGTCAAGTGAATACCAAAAATATTTTGTGGTTATTATAAAAATAGAAAATTCCAAAATTATTTCATTGTCCTTTACCTTTTATTGGCACGAACTACGCTCGGTCTGATTCGTGCGGGGTCACGATACGTAGGCAATCCATATAGGATTCGACCACAACCAAAACCAAAAAAAAATGAAAAACAAAAATTAAAAAAAATTGAAAAGATGTTGTGAATGATGAGGACCGATCCAATCCATTCTAACATGTTTTGTTTTGAATTGTGAAGAAAATTGAGGTGGTTGGTTGTGGTAAGCTGGAAACACAAAATCTGACGAAAATGATAACCGACATCGAAGCTGTTACAAGTGCTCAAGAGACTCCGGGTCAGAGGGTTTAACGAGAGTCTACGATGTTTGAGGAAAGTATAACACCGAAAGAGAAAATGACTGAAATACATCAAACATGGGCCAACAGTCAGGAAGAGCCTCGTCATGAGTCACAATTTTCTACACAGCAAGAGCGCCGCTCGTACTCATTCAATCTTCCTGTAAACATTGAGAATCCTGCACGAACGAGAAAACAGGAAGAAATAGCCCAAGGAATGAAAAGATTAGAACAACAACTGAAAAACACGCAAGCAATGGCATGACAAAAGAGTGTTGCCTTCGGAGATCTATGCATGCTCCCCGAAGTCCACTTGTCGCCTGGTTTGAAGGTTCCCAAATTTAAAAAGTACAATGGACATGGAGACTCCATAGCCCACCTGAAAAGGTATTCCAATGAATTGAGAGGTGTGGGAGAACATGAACAATTGCTTATACCTTATTTTGGGGAAAGCCTCTCGGGAATAACATCTGAATAGTTTTTGGATGAAGACACATCTTGCTGGTACGTCTGGGACGACATGGCATGGGCTTTTGTCAAACAGTTTCAATACAACGTCGATGTTGCCCCAGACCGCATTTCCTTTTCAGGGAATATGCCATCAAATGGGGAGAGCATGCAACTAGAGTTAAGCCACCCATGGATAACCACGAGTTAATCATTGTCTTTCTACAGGCTCAAGAGCCAGATTATTATCAATACATGACGACCGCAATGGGTAAATCCTTCCCAGAAGCAATCAAAATGGGGTAAATGGTGGAGAACGGTCTTAAGACAGGCAAAATTATTAGTTAAAGAGCCCTCAAAGCTGCAGCTCAGGTGGTCCAATTTGAATCGGGTGACGCGAATGGGAGGGATGATGAAATCATGATGATATCAAAGTCAAGAAGAGGTCCTGGGAGAACACCTCAGAGGTATGTTCAGCCTCATCAGTATTACTGTCCACCTCAGAACCCACCATACTCTGTCGATCCACCCCGGTATGTCGGCCAACCATCAAATCGCTCAAGAAACCAAGCACGAATTTCACAAGTACCTTATAACCCACATCCAAGCCAAGGGGGTAGAAGGGAACAAAAGCTGAAAGACAATTGTACACCAATAGGAGAGTCATATGCAAGCTTATTTGAGAAGTTGAAACAACATGACATGATTGCACCCATTCCTCCAAATCAGGTGGACCGACGTGCGAGAAGCTTTGACTCATCTAAAAGGTGTGAATACCACTCCATTTCCCTGGGGCACAATGTGGAAAATTTTCGGGATTTGAAAAGGGATATAGAAAGGATGATCCAAGGAAATTTGATTCAAAACAATGGCACCCAGAATATCACGCTCCATCCTTTACATGGGAAGACACACTTGGTGAGAACGATGTATATCGGGTGTGAGAATCCTTTTGGGAACATGTGGACTGAAGTTGAAGACGCTGAAAAAGATAGTGGTCACGGCAATATAGATGTGAAGCTTAGTGGATAAAAATGCCGTGCTTGGCAATTGGGAAGACGCTCTTTTCTGGATCAACCAGGGAGGAGTCTTGGTGGTCCATTTTGTTGTCATTTGTGTGTCCGGGTTATTTGCAGGGTTGTAATCCGGATATTGTCTCGTGATCAAACCCTCTTATCCTTTCATTTTCTCTAGTTTGTTTAGTCGTAATGATTTGTTTAGTGTTGTCTAGGTTTGTTTTATTTTCATTCTAGGGTTGTACTCCAGACAGTTTGTTTGTTTTGTCGTTTCATGCAAATCCCGATCTTCTGTTATTCCCAATCATTTTTGTTTAGTTCTTTTCTATCCTTTTGTTTTGTCTTTGCTGGTTCTAGTGACATGACATGCACACATAATTCTCAATCGGATTTTTATAGCCATGTTGGTCGGGAAGCAATGAAACCAATTTTTAAAATGATGAGGGCACTTGAGGAAATAAGAATATATTTGGACGTTATGAGATTGTTTGATGCCCGAACCATGTGAAACTAGAGCAAGTAAAACATAAAAATTCCCAAAAAAGCAAGTTGGCCAAATTAACAGGGGGCCGATCATGGTAATAAGAGTAAGGGTGTTGCCCAATGGCACAATATATTTGACAAATGCAGAAGGAAAATGTGCGAAAATGGCCGTAAATTTCGGTGCGGTCAAGAAATGATGTGTATGATTTCTGTATTCCGATTATACTTGTTTGTACTTGGCATATTTTGAGGGTTGAAATGACGAAGGCATTTTGTTCTGTTGTCCAAACACTTTTTTCCATTGTCACCCTTTTTGAGCCGTTTTTATTTTCTTGCATACACCTCTTTCGGAATTAATGGCACAACCAAAGAAGCGCAAGTGCCGGAGATAAGCAAATGGAAAAAGAATGGAAAAAGGAAGGAAATGAAAAAGAAGAAGAGAAAAGGATATAGAAAAGAAAAAGAAAAGAAAAAGAAAAAAAGGGGAAGAAGGAAAAGAAAGAAAAGAAAAATGAAGAAAGGAAAAAGCAAGAAAAACAGAAAAAAGAAGAGAAAAAAATCACAACAACGTAGGTTCTATGACGTGAACTACGTTTGACTTGATCCTGAAAGGGTACGTAGGCAGCCTCGCTGAGGTTCAGTCATACCAAAATAAAATTCCAAAAGTCCACAAGCAAGAAACTGGGGCAGAAGTTGTGATTGTTTAAAGAAGTCAGATTCCGTAAGTTGTAGTTTTAACCCATGTTGAAATTGTTTTGAGCCTTTTATACCTTTCTTTCTAACCCTATCCAAAAGGCCACATTACAGTCCAAAGAAAGACTTTCCGATTAGTTTTTGAGAAATGCCAAGTCAAGCATGTAAAGGTAATTCATGTAGGGGGCAGCACTCCAGTCCAAGCAAGAAAATAGAGATCAGGATTGATGAAAACCTTCACGGGTACCGCAAGGCGACGAAAGGTGAGAAAAAGAAAAATGAGAGAGTCTTATTGGTGAAAACCTTCACAGGAACCTTAAGGCGATGGTAAGTGGAGAGAAAGAACAAATGAGAGATATCTGATGGTAATAACCCATCGGGCGCCACAAGTCGAATAAGGAAAACGAATCAAATAAGTGGAGCGTTGAAGCCCAGTTTCACGGCGAAAAGATACAACAAGAGCTGAACATCATGTTTGATTGACATAATAGCTACATGTGCATGTCATGGTCGTTGGAGTTTGATATCCACATTTGATAGGTTTCTACTTAGTAGTGTCTTCTTTAGGAATCATCTCTTGACTTCGTCTTTCACTTTGTTCTTCTGTTTATTCACTTCCTCTTTCTGAGTCTATTCAATCGTAACAAGCGAGAAATGACTTCAAAATTTTCCACCAGCTTTCCAATTGCACAAAATGGGGTCAATAGCCAAGTAAAACAACAAGATAAAGGGTAATAAATCAACACGCATCGGGGGTTCATGTGAAGCACAAAGTTTGGTAGATTTCCGGAGTAATGCAACAAATGGATGGTATTAGGTTTGAACGAAGAATAGATACTTTCTGTGACAAGGGTCAAGCGAATGAGCAATAGACTTCATGGTCAAGGGGCTAGGGGTTGTTATTTAAGAAGCAACAACATATTGTGGGGGTAATAGGTGCAATTTGGGAATTCATGTAAGACTCAAAGGTCAGGAAAATGCCAGTTCATGAACGAGATAAGAAACAGAAGATATAGGGTTTGAATGCGGAAAAGGTGCGGGGGTCAGATAAGGAGATTAGAAGTAATAATTGAGAGGTAGTCATTAAAGAAGGGCGGAAGTACAATGCAAAGCATGGTCGGGCAATGAAAATCATGGAAGAGAGAAAAAGGAGATCCATCTCCAGCGGAAGCACCACAACCAACCACCACACTTTAAACTGACAAAATTTTTTTTTGATTTGAAACAGGGGCAGGGAAATGTTATTGATGGCGGAAAGATATGCTGGGGCAGGAAATTTTCTGCCGTTTTGAAAATCATTTTTGAAGTCGGGTACACATCTGAAGAACATGAAGGCCAATACAAGTTAAAAAAGGGGGAAGTAGTTTTCAAGAAAGAAACACCAGTATTCGGAGGAATGAAACACCGGTTGTTAGAAAAAGGGTTTCTGAAGGAGGACAACACTAGTTTTTAGGGAAGAAATTCTTAAGGAAGGTAGTTCAAATCAGAAGGTAGGTAAAACAAGTTTTGGAGGACAATGGGCAGTCGAGAAATCTTAGTCTGATGAAATTTTCACCTAAGATGAAATCTTAGTCTGATGAATCTTTCACCTAAGATAAACGCAGAAGTTGGGAAAAACAAAGTAAACATAACTTGGAAAGGAAGACAGAAGTTGAAAAAGAAAGAAAGGCATAATTTGGGAGAAAGAAATGAAGACACAATTTGAAAAGATGGAAAGGAATGTTTGAATTCCAAAAATGGACATTTTCTGATGAATATCTCCTAGAGTCAAAATCTCAGTCCGATGAATCTTTCTCCTGAGATCTTTCAAAAATGGACCTAGTCTGATGAATTATCTCCTAGAGTCAAAATCTTAGTCTGTTGAACTTGTCACCTAAGATATAGAAATCTTAGCCTGTTGAATCTTTCACGTAAGATGAAGGTAGAAATTGGAAAAGGGAAAGGAAGGCATAATTTGGAAAAGAAAGGGAAGGCAGAAGTCGGAAAAAAGGAAGATGAATGTAGAAGTCGGAAAATGTAAGGAAGGCGTAATTTGGGAAAAAGAAAGGAAGGCGTAATTTGGGAACAAGAAAAGAAGGCATAATATGAAAGAAAGAAATTGAAATTTGGAAAATTAATAAAGTCTTAAGTCAAAAATGGACCTAGTCTGATGAATATCTCCTAGAGTCAAAATCTTAGTCTGATGAATCTTTCTCCCGAGATCGCACAAAATGGACCTAGTCTGATGAATATCTCCTAGAGCCAAAATCTCAGTCCGATGATCTTTCTCCTGAGATCGCGCAAAAAAGTGGATCTACTCTGATGAATATCTCCTAGAGTCAAAATCTCAGTCCGATGAATATTTCTCATGAGATCGCAGAAAATGGACCTAGTCTGATGAACATCTCCTAGAGTCAAAATCTCAGTCTGATGATTCTTTCTCCTGAGATCGCGCAAAAATGGGCCTAGTCTGATGAATATCTCCTAGAGTGAAAATCTCAGGCCGATGAATCTTTCTCCTGAGATAGCACAAAAATGGACCTAGTCTGATAAATATCTCATAGAGTCAAAATCTCAGTCCAATGAATCTTTCTCCTGAGATCGCACAAAATGGACCTAGTCTGATGAATTATATCCTAGAGTCAAAGTCTTAGTCTGTCGAATATTTCTCCTAAGATGAAAATCTTAGTCTGATGAATTTTTCACCTGAGATAAATTGCAAATTTTAAGGTACATTTCAGCTTTTAAAGTCGTATTTCATCCTTATCTTCAAGTTTTAGTTGTCAATAATTGATAATATGTGGTAACAAACCCCAGTTTTCCAAACTGTGGCAGAAAGTTTTCTTTGTTTTGCCTATTTTTGTGAAGTCAGGATCTCGCCTGGAAAACAGAGGAATACATTCAAGTTGTGAAGTCAGCATTCAAATTTTGAAGTCAGGAACCCGCCTGAAGAACAGAGGTATTACATTTCAATTTTAGTTTTCAAATTCGTATTAGTATCCGATAACAAACCCCAGTTTTCCAAACTGGGGCAGAAAGTTTTCTTTGTTTTTGTCTATTTTGTGAAGTTAGGAGCCCGCCTGAAGAATAGAGGGATACATCAAGTTCAATTTTATTCAAGCTCAGCGACATGGAGGGAAAGAACAACATCGCAATGCACGATTTGAAGTAACAACAAGAGAAAGTACAAGACAACAAGGCAATAAGAGAGAAAACAAGACTGCAAGACAACAAGGAAATACAAGATGCAATGTTGAAGATTCTAGATAGGATTTTGTAATTCGTAGCTAGTAGCTTAGGCTAGCTTTTTTTATTTTCGACATGGTGTAATAAGGAAGGTCAACGAACAGTAGCAGCAGCAACAACAATGAAATCACAACTCCTAGTAGTCTCAGCTACCAGACACTCCTGAACTACACTGACCTGATACCTGTTTAGCCCAGGATATGTAGGCAACCTCTGAAGCAGGGTACGGTCGAACTTTTCAAAAATGCTTCACAACGGAATTTTCAAAACGGGCAAATATCACTCGTATTTGCTCATTTATCTTTGCCTGAAAACATTTCATGTTTCCAAGCAAAGAAGGGCAGCTGTGAGCACGTGATTTTTGCCATATATATGAATTATTCCCATAAAATTCAAACAAAAATGATTTTTCCTTATTTTTACAATTTTTGTGAATTTCATGTTAATTGTTTGAATTTTATGTGTGCATGTCAATTCATATGAAAATACAAAAAAAATATGCATTGCATTTAGGATTTAATTTCATATTTTATTATTATTGGGGATTAATTTAATTTAGACCTAAGCATGAAAATCACAAAAAATAGTTTACTTTAGTTGTTTTTAGTTTAATTATGAAATTGTCACAAAATAGTGTTAAAAGTAATTTTAGGCATTAATTAGTTTAGTTTAATATTTTTTATTTTAATAATATTCATAAATCAGAAAATTAGTAACAAAAAAAATATATGAAGTGGAAATAAACAAAAAGGAAATAAAGGATAAACAAAAAGGGAAAAATAAATAAAGGAAACAATTGAAATGAAGAACAAGAAAAGGATGTCTCTAAAAAAGGGGGCTATTTGGTCTGTTTTTTTAATTGACCATGCCTTGGCCCAAATTAGATCACCCGTTCCAGGCCTAGTCGAGTGCCCAACCCGGTCCGCTCCTAAGAGGGCCAAACGACGTCGTTCAACGTCTTGTGGATCTCAGCCCTTGATTTCAACTCATCCAGCGGCCCACATTAGATCTCTTTATTCCCATATAATTGTCTGAAAATCCTAATAACCCTAGAGACCAAATGGTCATCTTCCTCGTACTCTTCATCTTCTCGATCACCCAACCCTAGTTCCGCCATTGTCACCACAGAGGAGCTCCAACTCTCCCCAAAATCACACCAAATCTCCATCTTGTCGTCCTCATGCCTTTGCCACCATTGGTTTTTCTCGAAGATCAGTGGAACTCGTCGAATCTTAAATAAAATCTCGACCCCAAACCTTAACTCGCCGAACAATCCCCAAATTAACTCCAAGGCTTCGTCTTTATTTCCTCATCAACAATATATGTTTATTTCCTCTCAAAACCCATCGAAATGCCCCATTGAATGGTTGATTGATATCACATCGTGGTTGAAATTGGGAAGGCACTAGGTTCAGATATAATTTGGTAAGTTCTCCAATTTTACTCTTTGGTCTTCTATTTCTTTCACTAATTGTGTTCTTCATTTAGGGTCATTTATTTCAAATTAGTAACCCCTTTGAATTTTTAGTCTCGGTTTGATTCTGTTTGGTTTAGACGCTTGGGTGTTAGTTTCATTTCGACTAATGTAGGCCTTAGTTGAATATTCTATCAGTTGTTGTGGTTTTAGGTTTTTCCGATTAGATTAGTTTTATGATAACTTATGCAGTAATTGGTGCTTATTAGTTTAATTTTGATTTGTTGTTTATGTTTTGGTTAGCTTAATTGTTCAATATTAGTTTAATTCCAATTAGTTCAAATTATTAGTTTAGGCGAATTTTCTTTTAAGTTGGTTGGCAGTTCTGATAAGGAGTATACAAGAGTATTAGATTAGGGGATTGGTTATAGCAGTTAGATTTTAAATAGGGTTAGTAATTTCAGTAATAAGCTGGGGGCAATTGGGGTAGTTCAGAGGCTTGGAAATTGTTAAAACTGAAATAATAGGTTCTAGAACACTCTAGATTGGGGTCTAATTTAGAATTTTAGAAAGTATAGTGTACTAGCTTGGGGAACAAGTCATAAATCTAGGGATATCTAGGCAAAAATAAAAATTCAAGAGGGGGTAAAGGGTAAAAAAATTTGAGGGTTGCCCTCAATTTAGCCTATAAAAGGCACCTCTAATGCCTTCCTTCACAAGTGGGGAGCCTCATAAAAATTTCATAGCCCTTCTCTACAAATTCAGATCTGAAACTTGATATTCAAACTTCAAATCTTCAAAAGAAAATAAAAAAAAATTAGAAAAACTTCAAAAACACAATAATAGCACTGTTTCATTGAATATTTCAGTTTAATTTCAAGGGTTTGAGCCCCAAAATTCCCCAAAAACGTCTGCTCTCCATTCAGATCTAAGATCTGAGGTCCAAACTTCAATAAACACAAAAAACAGTAGAAAACTAAAAATTCTTCCATCAGCTAGAAAATTCCCTAAAAATACTTCTCAATTCTCTAGATTTAAAAGTAAAAATTTCAGTTCAAGCAATACCTTTAGATTTTAGTCTTCCTCGTACTCAAAAACACAAAAACAATAGAAATCTACAAAAAATCAAAAAAGTCAAACTGTTCCATCAGGAGTTCTAGACTGATTTCACTTTTCAGTTGATCTGTTAACAATTTCAGAAGTGTTTTTGGTGTATTTCAAGCCAGAGTAAGGTTTAGTCAAGTTTGGTGGTTTGCTTCTGTTTGTGAGGGTTATCTGGTGTAATTGGATTCAATCCCAAGCTTATTTGAAACCATTTGAGTTAACTTTTGGTTGAGTTTTGTTCCATTAATGTTTCTGGAGTATACTGGTGCATTTCGAGCTTGTCTAAGTGCATTTGGAGTGGTTTATAGCTGTTTGTTTGGATCTGTTTGTTTTCCAACTTCTCTGGGATGTTGAACTGATTTCTGGGCTATTGTTGAGGCTTGCTTATTACTGCTACTGCTGATCTTCTTCTCCCCTTTGTTCATTTCCAATCCAGGTAAACAGTTATAACTTTGGCATTTGAAAGCTGAAAATATGACGACTGAATATATGTGAAGAATCAAAATCCTGATTTAGCTTCTCTCTGATTTGTGTATTTAAACTTTTAATGCATTGATGATATGTGTATCCATGATATTTTGTAGTAACTGGACTGAATTTGAGTTGTATGAGAAATTTTAAATATAGTTCATATTGACATATGTAGATATTTGATAATTGGTTTCTGAGATTAAAAATGAACTCATTGGACTGTTAAACCAATTTGTACTCTGATTGATAAGTTTAGGATTTGATTAGTTCTGAGCATTAGTTGTTACTCTCATTGAGAATTACATCAATTGAAAGAAAAATGAGAGTGTAAGTGTAAATAGCAATAGATTTTATAGGAGTCAGCTATAGCATTTCCAGTTGTTTTACTTTATTGATAGTTTAATCATTGATTTCTCAAAATGGTAATAGTTGCATGAATCTATGTACTTGGTAATGAAGGCAGTGCTAAACAAAATTGGATTTGATGCATGATATGAGTCATTCCTTATATGCATATAATTAGTAGTATGATGAGTAAGATTAACATTCACGCCCTTCTATTCGTATATGTTAACTGATGCGGCTGAAATTCGAACTGAGGTCCTCCCTCTGCTAGCGTTCGATTCAACTCACGTCTAAGCCAAGTATAAAGCCATTGTCACGATATGTAGGGCTATCGCTTGGAGCCCAAGAGTAGCCCGTCTTTCCAACGTTTCGCTAGTTAAATTAATTTGAACATGCAAGTGGTTGATAAATCATTAGGATCTTTCTTTATTTTAGAGACATAACAAATAGATAATCGTCGTCACTGTTAGGTTGGCCTCTAATATGATAATGAGACGAGCCTCGCCAGACAAAAATGATTGTGGGGCACATGATAAAGGTTAAAAAATATTTAGAATTCGGGAGGGCCGTTTAGCAAATTTCATGGCCTTCCCCAAAATAATAACAAGCTAGAATCTTTAGACGCATTTAATTAAATTACTTTCTAAAACTCGGGTGTGCATTGATGCGATCCAAATCCAAATCTCGACGAAGTAGAAATGTGTCGACGATCACGTGTACACTGGTGGTGACGTGATTAGAAATACGTCTTCATGACGTCGCAAGTCTTTTAAAATAAGTAATTGTAAAATCGGTATATAAATTAAAGGGCACATAAGTTAGCATGTACTAAAATCAGATAAAATCAAATACGACAGTTAAGCGACCGTGCTAGGAATCCGGGAATGCCTAACACCTTCTCCCGGGTTAACAGAATTCCTTACTCGAATTTCTGGTTCGCAGACTGTAACAGAGTCATAATCTTCCTCGGTTCAGGATTCAAATTGGTGACTTGGGACACCATAAATCTCCCAAGTGGGGACTCTGAATAAATAATAACCAAATCCCGTTCCGGTTGTCCTTTAAGTGGAAAAACTCCTTTACGTTCCCTTTGCGGGGGTGTATAGTGAAAAAACGAGGTGTGACACACCACAATATAACTGAATACATAAAATGTTAATAGATTGTATTATTATTCTGATTCTAACTTGCACCATCCAACGTGCTTGCTAAAACGAATGTCCCTGTGTAATAAGATTTCAGGTGACTTCCATCCACGATAATAATTGGTCTACAATTATCAAACTCCCTTATAAAGGCATAAAATGATATATACACGTACATGAATTCATTCTTTGGCGATATTACCATTCTTATATGGGAACCTGGATATGTCGTATCCATTGTATATAAGTATCCTGGTAATGTTTTATATGAATCAGCCCGTTCACCTCTAAGAAAATTCATTGCCTTTTCTTTAGCCCTCCACGCCAATATGAGCTAACGTCTACATCTAAATCTGATTTCACATCATCAATAATGTCCCTCGGAGTGTATTTCCTCTTATGGTTTGTAAGCTTTGGCCTTATAATACCACATATAAGGCTGCTACTAGCCTGCCGCTGCTCGTACACCTTATCCTTTAGCGGACCTGTATGATTATTATTGAATTCTCTCACCTTGAATATTTCTGAGTTGTTAATGCTTGAAGCCTTAAACCTCCATTCACAATCTTCTGAAATACATAATAATGCATAGCGACAAAGAATTAATCATTTTACATTTGATTAGCATACTTGTTTACAAAAAATACAGCTCATTCATCAGACAAATAGAATTTGACATATATACATCATGAATACATATTAACAAATTTACAAGTGTATAATTAGTTTTCTATACTACTGATTTCCAATATAGTTACATGTGTTAAAACACAATGAATACAACTGAATACATTTGTATGAATATACAAACACTTAATACCATAGTAGACAAAATAAGAAAATAATTAAAGCCACTGTTGTATTTTTACACCAGTAAAATACATTTGAATACATGTATTTAAACACCATAAACAAACATATGTTTTCATATGTGTTCATCAGGAGGAAACACACAAATACACATAAATACAACAAAGTTAAACAAAGAGCAAACCTGACAACATTAGAATGATCAACCCGGAATTGAAGCCTTTGAGCTATAGCATAATTCTCCATCACCTCTTTCAATGTAGGCTTATCCTTATAAACTTGTCCAGACATAACCTCCTTTTAATTAGTTTTTGAAATTATCAAATTGTTGTGGAGTTCGAACTTTCCAATCGGTTCTCCTGAATTGACAAATTATATAGCTAGTGTATCATTTGTATCGCAATCGTACCTTTCAACTGTTTTGTCTATTTGCACAATGTCGCCTTGATTTACACTACCTCCAGATATAAGCTCTTTTTCGATAGTTGTTATGCACAAAGGATACACCCCAAATCGGTGATCTCTTTTTGCAATTCTACATACACTCTGTAACCCATATCATTGTAACCCTATTTCTCTTTCACTGCTCGGGTTATCCTGAAGCTGCTAACTTGTCCCCTTCGACTGAACATGCCCCTTCCCCTTTCACCTCTAGGAAAAACTTCTGGGATGAGCCCTTCTACTTGTAATTTTTATATTAGAGGGAAAATTCTCGATCCCAGACCTGGCTCCGATCAAGGCTTATAAAAGCATCAACCTCATCCTCCTTTAGCTTTGGGGTTGATTTACGTGGCTCAAGACTTTGAGTCAAGAGGTCAGGTGTTCAGAAAGGTGGTGATGCGGCATTGGCATTTTCAGCAAATTCATCAGATAGCTTGCCTTCTTTTCGTTTACGTGGCTACATACTTGTAGCGATCAAATGGCATATTTATTATTATTTATTATTTATATAAGGAAAAGGTAATTGTATGGGCCTTTGCTTCGAGAACAATCGTATTAGCGCCTTAGCAGCCTGCCTTTCCATTCTTTGAGTGCAGTTCTTCTTGAGCCTTTTCTTTTTGACTCCTACCGAAGCAAGCCTCTCAAGTGCTGACCTTTTTTCCCACCTTTGAGCGAAGCAAGCCTCTCAAGTGCTGACCTTTCTTCCCCTCTTTGGTGAGCTGACCTTCTTGTGTCACGAGTGATGTCAAACCTCCTTCTTGTCTTCTATTCCGGGAAGTGGTATAGTAGGTCCCATAAGGGAAGCCCTTTTGGCAGCTGTCCAAGCCTTCCCTTGATTGTGCCTTTAGACTTTCCTCTTGCTGCTTTGTTTGCACTTTCGAATGTGCTTCTGTAAATAAAGGAGAAGAGAGACGCGTTGGCTAACTAAGGACGATGATGGAAACTATCCCAGAAAGGTGAGCAAGAAGAGTCTTCACTACTAGCTAGTATTGAAAGAAAAGAAGGCCTACCTTCGTTTTGTGCACTAAGAGCTTTCTTTCCTGTAGGATAGGAAGAATGGAATAGGAAGATAAAAGAAAATTCTTCAGAGTGAAACAAGTTCCGGCCAGGATGATTGAGAAAGATTCAACCAATTTGAACTGCTCACATCACAATAGTAGTAGCGTAAAGGCCGTAAGTCGGGGGGCTGCCATAACATAAGGCAATGCTTTCTTTAAGGATATCTTTCTTTTCATAAGCTCACAAGGGATTTCATCAGGGTAAATTCCAATCTAACTATTAAATAAATTATTACAACTAATCGTAAGAGGAACTATTCTATATGTAATCTTCAGAATAGAGCTCTGACACCACTGTAATGAAAGCAATAATCCCGAGAAAACGTATCTAGAAGAGCTTGAGGATTTTAAGTTACCTTTAGGGCTAGTGTATTTCCATTAGCGTGCGATTTCCTTCAACATTGTATTGTATTTTAATGGTCTTTGAGCTCAAATCAATACCCAGTTAATTAGAAATTGAAGCAACTAGATCATTGAAGGAGGCATACTCCTTAATCAGTATTCCTTCAATTGAAAAATCGATATAATTGCCCTCATCGTTCCACTTGCTAGAATGACGCAACAAAAATGTTAAAAAAAAGGAAAAGATAATTGAAGAATTTCGATAAGCAGTTGCTCTTGTTTTTCCTTGTTTTCACGGTTTTTTGTTGGCCTCTTTGACTGGAATATATATTAGCGTTTAATCTTTTTTATTTTTTTGAGTTAAATTAGGAGACTATCAGTGATTTGATTTCCTTCTATTTTTAACAACTTTACGTTTCCAGAAATTGCGCAAAACGTTACTGTATTCAACTGAATTTGCGCTTGAATACAACTAAATAGAGATAATATTTAGCTGGATTTTCCGTTTTTTCGCCTCTTTTTTTCTTGTATTAATGAATACAACATCTTAAATACATGAAATACATTGTATAAAAACATAAAAGGTATCTGTAAAATATAATATACTGAAGAGTATCTATAAATGACTAAATATGACTAAAAATTCTCTATTATTTAAGATAAAGTCTCTCTCACATATATATGGCCTAGTGGCTCCCCTACTTAATGGTAGATTCTCCTATGAAATAAACATGACTAATCAAATGAAATAAAGTGCTTCAATCAAATCTTACACTTAGAGCTAACATCATATAACTTAATTGACACATTGTGAAATCTATTTGCTACTTCGATCAAATGGGATCAAATGAATAAAGTTTGTCTGAATTAGAGCGGATCAAAATAAACTAAAATTAATAGATGTGTCGAGTAATTATATGTTCAAAGTTCACTTAAATTGTTATGAAATAGAAGATTCTTACACTTCTATTTAAGGTGAATGTCTTTAATGTATTTAATTAGAGAGATTTTAGAGTCCTATTATTGGTAGCAAGATCTTCCTCCTCCCTATAAATAGAGGTGCTCTCTACCATTGTAATTCACCCCTCTCAACTCAATAAGAAGAACTCTCTCTACTCTTCTCTCTATTGCTATTGTTCTTGTTCTATTGTTCTTGTCTTTTGCTTTAGTTTATAACACGTTATCAGCACGAGACTCTACCGTCTCAAGAACCATTCTCGAAAAATCTAAGGTATTTCCCTCTTCCTAATTTAATTTTCGATTATGTCTAACATTACAAAAAGAAAGTTCGTTGCCCTTGAAATTTCGGGCAAGAACTATATGACATGGGTGTTGGATGCTGAAATCCACTTAGATGCTATGGGTCTCGGAGACACCATCAAAGATAGAGAAAAAGCATCCACCCAAGAATGTGCGAAGGCCTTGATTTTCTTGCGCCACCACCTTGATGAAGGTTTGAAGATTGAATATCTCACCGTCAAGGATCAACTCGTCTTGTGGAACGGCTTAAAGGAGAGATATGACAACCTGAAGTTGGTCACTCTGCCACAAGCACGATATGATTGGGCTCATCTGAGGCTCCAGGACTTTAAGTCCGTTTCTGAATATAATTCTGCTATGTTCAGAATTACTTCCAAATTGAAGCTATGCGGGGATAATATCTCCGATTATGATATGCTTGAGAAAAAGTTTACAACGTTTCATGCCTCCAATATAGTACTGCAACAGCAGTACAGAGAGAAAGGCTTTACAAAGTACTCTGAACTGATTTCTCTTCTACTAGTGGCTGAGCGAAATAATGACCTGCTCATGAGAAATCATGAAAATCGACCCACTGGGTCCACACCACTGCCTGAAGCAGATAAGGTGCACTCTCATTATGCCAAACATGAAAAGGACCATGGTCATGGTCGTAAACGGGGTCATAGCCAGGGACGTAGACAAGGAAGAAATTCCAATGAAGTCCGTCAACCCCCAAGGAGAGATAACCGCCGAAAGCAGAAACGGGGTCATGAAGATCCTAAGGCAAATAGTTCAGAAACTATATGTTATCGTTGCGGTGGGAAAGGGCACTGGTCAAAGACTTGCCGTATACCAAGACACTTGGTTGACCTTTATCAAGCATCTCGAAAGAGAAAAGGCCCTGAAACAAATTTTGTCTATGACGACAATGAGGACATCACCCACCTGGATGTGGCAGACTTCTTTGAGCAACCCGAGGGGAAAATAGACCACCTAATCGGCGATGGGTCTGTGATGAAAGAAGATGGAGTTATTTGATTTTATTCTACTTATTTGTATTAGTTAGTGAATAAACTAATAGTCATTAGTATTAACTCGTATTAGTTAGTTCATGATGCAATGTTAGCCATAGTTCTTTAGAATATCTTCAATATGCTCAAATATCAATAAAACTTTTATTTTCTAGTGGGGGTAATCAACTAGCCTGAAAAACTAGTTGATTATCTACTATTTTCGCATTAAAGTTGAAAAACAATTGATCAACAATCGATTATCTTAGGCTAACAATCGATTGTCATTAAGACTAATCTGGAATTTTTCAAAAATCATCCACAATCAATTGTCTTTGTCTAACAATCGATTGTCTTGAAACAGTTCTGGAATTTTTTCAAAATAGCCAACAATCGATTGTCCATGCATAACAATCGATTGTCTTGAAACAGGTCTGGAATTTCAAAAATAGCCAACAATCGATTGTCTATGCATAACAATCGATTGTCTTAAGACTGATCTGAAGTTTTTCCAAAATAGCAAATAATCGATTGTGTGTGTTTAACAATCGATTGTCAATGTTCAACAATCGATTATTTGTAAGTAACAATCGATTGTTTGAAGAAAACGTTTAAACTGAAATTTTCAAACTGCAAAGTAATGGATAACATATCTGATTTTGTTAGTCAACTGTTAGCAGCAGATTTTGAAAATATTATGTGACACAAAAGAATTGAACTTGTTTATTCTTATGTTCTAGTATCTCTTTTGTATGTCAAATCCAAGGAAAGCAAATATGGATATCTCACAAAGCGAACTTGGATCAACATCCAACTGTAAAAGTATTTGCCTAGTTGATTCATGTACTACACATACAATACTCAAAGAAAGGAAGTATTTCTCTCAACTGAATATGTGTAAGGCAAACATTACTACAATCTCTGGAAGTAGTAAATTGATTGAAGGCTCCGGAAGAGCTATTGTAACTCTGCCCAAGGGCACGATGTTAATCATAGAGAATGCAATGTTCTCCGCCAAGTCTATGAGAAACTTGTTGAGTTTTAAAGATGTACGCCAGAATGGCTACAATATTGAGACAATGGATGAAGATAATCTTGAATATCTCGTCCTCACTTCAAAGAATGTCTCCGGCCAAAAGAGGGTTATTGAGAAATTCCCGTCTTTATCTTGTGGCCTGTATTGGACAAGAATTAGTGCAATTGAGGCACATTCAACAGTAAATCTAAAGAATACTGAGTCCAATACATTTGTACTTTGGCATGATCGACTGGGTCACCCAGGATCAACCATGATGAGACGGATTATAGAAAGCTCATATGGGCATCCATTAAAGAATTTCAAAATTCTCTCAAGAAATGAATATCCTTGCACTTCGTGTTATCAAGGCAAGCTGATTATCAGACCATCCCCAACAAAGGTTGGGACTGAGTCACCCCAGTTTCTGGAACGTATACAAGGGGACATTTGTGGACCTATTCACCCACCTAGTGGGTCGTTTAGGTATTTCATGGTCTTGATAGACGCATCCTGTAGATGGTCTCATATGTGCCTGTTGTCATCTCGCAACCTGGCGTTTGCGAAGTTAATGGCACAAATCATTCGGCTACGAGCACACTTTCCAGATAATCCAACAAGTCCATTAGACTGGATAATGCTGCTGAGTTTACATCCCAAGCATTTAATGATTATTGCTTATCAATCGGGATAAAAGTTGAACATTCTGTAGCCCATGTTCACACTCAGAACGGTCTTGCAGAATCGTTAATTAAGCGCTTGCAGTTGATTGCAAGGCCATTACTGATGAGAACGAGGCTGCCCACTTCAGTGTGGGGTCATGCCATATTGCATGCGGCAATGCTAATTCGTCTCAGGCCGATGAATTACCACAAGTATTCTCCGTTGCAATTGGTTTTGGGTCATGAACCCGATATATCCCATTTAAGGATATTTGGATGTGCCGTATATGTGCCTGTAGCACCACCATCCCGCACCAAAATGGGTGCGCAAAGAAGGTTAGGAATATATGTTGGGTTTGATTCGCCCTCCATCATTCGCTACCTTGAAACATTGACAGGCGACCTGTTTACTGCACGATTTGCAGACTGTCGATTTGATGAAACACTTTTCCCAAAATTAGGGGGAGAAGTTGGTGAAACCAAACGGGAAATTTTGTGGAAAAATGAATCATTATCTCATCTTGATCCACATACCTCTACTTGTGAGAAAGAGGTACAAAAGATTATCCATTTGCAAAGAATAGCAAATCAAATGCCTGACGCATTTACGGACTTAAAGAGGATAACGAAATCCCACATTCCTGCGGAAAATGTTCCGATCCGTATTGATGTCCCTATTGGACAATTATCTAGTGTCATATCCAATGAGTCAAATGCACGCCAGAAGCGTGGCAGACCATTAGGTTCCAAAGATCGAAATCCTAGAAAGAGGAAAAAGAACGATCTAAATGACACTATGAAAGAATCACATGAGGACGCTCATGATTTGATTAATTCCGAGATTCACGAAGAATCTATTGAGCCTGAAGCTCTTGAAAATACGGAACTACTCCCAAATCCAATTAATATTGAGGCAAATATTAATCGAGTGGATGTTGTGGTAGATAATGTCTTTGCTTATAATGTAGCATCTAACATTATGAAAGAATGTGAGGATCTCGAACCTCAATCTGTGAAAGAATGTCGAGAAAGACATGATTGGCCAAAATGGCAAGTAGCAATTCAATCTGAATTGAATTCGCTGGCAAAACGAAGTTTTTGGCCCTATAGTTGAAACACCTAATGGTGTTAAGCCCGTTGGCTACAAGTGGGTCTTTGTATGCAAACGAAATGAGAAAAATGAAGTACAAAGATACAAAGCACGACTTGTTGCACAAGGTTTTTCCCAAAGGCCTGGTGTCGATTATGAAGAGACATATTCGCCTGTAATGGATGCGATAACCTTTCGTTATCTCATAAGTTTTGCTGTCCATGAGAAGCTGGACATGCACTTAATGGATGTCGTTACTGCCTATCTTTATGGCTCACTTGATAACGACATATACATGAGAGTTCCCGAAGGACTCAAGGTGCCAAATGCGCACAATTCCAAATCTCGGGAAATGTTCTCAATCAAATTGCAAAGGTCCTTGTATGGTCTAAAGCAATCAGGACGAATGTGGTATAATCGTCTAAGTGAGTACTTGTTGAAAGAAGGCTATATAAATGATGCCATTTGCCCATGTGTGTTTATAAAGAAAACAACATCGGGATTTGTTGTACTTGCCGTATATGTTGATGACATAAACCTTATTGGAACCCCTGAAGAACTCCAAAAGGCAATTGATTATCTAAAGGATGAATTCGAGATGAAAGATCTCGGTAAGACTAAACTATGTCTTGGTTTGCAAATTGAATATTTGGCAAACGGAATTTTTGTTCATCAATCTACCTATACAGAAAAGGTACTGAAACGGTTTTACATGGATGACGCACATCCGTTAAGTACACCGATGGTTGTTCGTTCACTTGAAGTGAACAAAGATCCATTCCGACCTAAAGAACGGAATGAAGAGATACTTGGTCCTGAAGTACCATATCTTAGCGCAATTGGCGCATTAATGTATCTTGCAAATACTACAAGGCCGGACATTTCTTTTTCAGTTAATGTCTTAGCAAGATTTAGCTCGGCTCCTACGAGGAGACATTGGAATGGGATCAAACACATATTGCGGTACCTAAAGGGGACTACCGATTTGGGCCTATTTTATGGAAAGAATTGCAGCCCGGATCTTGTTGGTTATGCTGATGCTGGATATTTGTCTGACCCACACAAGGCTCGGTCTCAAACGGGTTATGTGTTTACCTGTGGAGAAACCGCCATATCTTGGCGATCGACTAAGCAATCACTTGTGGCTACTTCATCTAATCATGCCGAGACAATTGCTATTCATGAAGCAAGTCGGGAGTGTGTGTGGCTAAGGTCGATAATACATCATATCCAAGACAAATGTGGTTTGAAATGTGATAAACTACCCACAACTTTATATGAAGATAATGCAGCATGTATAGCTCAATTGAAGGGAGGATTCATAAAGGGAGATAGAACGAAGCATATTTCACCAAAGTTATTCTTCACACATGACCTTCAGAAGAATGGTGATATCAATGTTCAACAGATTCGTTCAAGTGAAAATTTGGCTGATTTATTCACAAAGTCTCTACCAAAGTCAACCTTCAAGAAGCTAGTTCACAAGATCAGAATGCGAAGACTTAAGGACATAAATTGATGTTCTTATCAGGGGGAGTTAAGGCGCGTTGCACTCTTTTTCCCTTACAAGGTTTTGTCCCAATTGGGTTTTCCTTGCAAGGTTTTTAACGAGGCAACCAATAGGCGCATATTCAAACATGTGTACTCTTTCCTTACTTTAATTTTTTCCATTGGGTTTTGTTTTAAGGTTTTAACGAGGCACATCATTGAATAGACATTCAAGGGGGAGTGTTATGTAATAGAAGATTCTTACACTTCTATTTAAGGTGAATGTCTTTAATGTATTTAATTAGAGAGATTTTAGAGTCCTATTATTGGTAGCAAGATCTTCCTCCTGCCTATAAATAGTGGTGCTCTCTACCATTGTAATTCACCCCTCTCAACTCAATAAGAAGAACTCTCTCTACTCTTCTCTCTATTGCTATTGTTCTTGTTCTATTGTTCTTGTCTTTTGCTTTAGTTTATAACATAAATTATGATAAGTTTGATTAGTAACCAAGAAAAGAGGGTAAAAATTAACCGGTTACATATGGTTAAACTCTTTTATACTGTCTAACTTATTTTCCTTAATTATTTCCCAAAAGTTCTCTTCCTACAAAAAAAATGACATCTTTACCCAAATAGCCAATTATATTAATTATTTATTTTTTTTAGTTATATGCATATATTATACATTGATTATACATAATTATGCATATGTAATATATAATTGTGTGTGTGTATATATATATATATATATATATATATATATATTTATTTATCGATTATTTTTTATTTAAGTGATAAAATATAGTGCTATTTGGATTAATTCTTAAAAAAAATCCATCTTGAAACATGATCTTTCATCATTTGCAACTGTCCAAATGAATTAAAGTCACTTTGCTTCTATAAATAAAGAAGGTTCGGTGGTTGTATAATTCCCAAGCGGAAAGTCATATACTTTAAAAATAGATGGAGTGATCAAGCGGCCCTTCTTGCGCCAACATACATCCAATGGCATAGAGTGATGCGTCAGTATGAACATGGAACTCCTTATATATATATATATATATATATATATATATATATATATATATATATATATATATATATATATATATATATATATATATATATATATATATATATATCGATTATTTTTTATTTAAGTGATAAATATAGTGCTATTTGGATTAATTCTTAAAAAAATCCATCTTGAAACATGATCTTTCATCATTTGCAACTGTCCAAATGAATTAAAGTCACTTTGCTTCTATATGTTATGGGCTCTGAGCTTCTCTTTTGGGTCTGCAGTCACATTTGCATTGGATCAGGGATCATCTCTTAGCGTAAAAATTGTACGGGACACCTTATTTGGCCATTTCTATTTAATTTATACTTATTTTTAAAATTTTTATTAATTTGTACCCGCTTTTAAATAACTTCAACCCCTTTCTCCTTCTCCTCCTTCTCCTTCGTTTTCTTCTTTTTCTTCTTTCTTCTGCTTCTAATGGTGCTCCTATGGAACAATTCATAGGATGATTGCAAAAACCTCTATTTTTGTATTTGTTTCAGTACACACAATAAATTATGTGAAAATAATTACTAGGTGATTTGTCTAGGACCAAAACGTTTACACTACTACGGTGGTTTCAATTTTTGTTACTAGCAATTTAGCATAGTATAACCATTTCAGATCAACTACCAGAATAAAGTAATATCTGAAGGTCATATAAAATTGAGGCACATACATGTGTCATATTAACTTGGACTCGTATCGCAAAGATGAAAACTTTATACCATCAGAAGGCAATTCAATATTACTATCCAAACGCAGCAAAGATTGCGTCGCCCAAGCTTTGTATTCGGTATGCATGCATAAATAGGTCTGCTTACTTTTAGATTCAATTCTTTTTACTATTTAATACGATTGGATCAGATAGCATAAAATATGCTGAAGTTAATCAAATATAGAACAAAAACTTCAGTTTTAGAGCTGAAGTTATCAATTACAATACAAAATTTTTTTTTCCCAGTTATAACATAAAAACTTCAGCTCTAAAACTGAAGTTTCCAGTTACAACACAAAAACTTCAGCTCTAGAGCTGAACTTCAGGCCCAACTACTATAATGCTGAAGTTTTGCTCAATTGTATTTGCTACTTCAGCCCTGTGTGCTGAAGTTATGCGAAAAAGCAGGTTCGCTTGTAATTTTTTTTGCAAAGCGAGAACAAGTTAAAATATGAGACAAAAAACAGGTATAGATGCAAATATCCCCTCCTAGCTGTTAGTAATATTTATTTATTATTTGTAGGATTTTTTCCTTCCTATAATAAATATGAAACTTTATTACCAAATATGTGCATAGTTTCTAATTTATCCGCCATGTTCACACTTTTTCTACAATTATTATACCATTCATTAAATACTAATTATTAGTAGCTGAATCTTCCTAATTAGGCTCGCTACTAATCAGGAACAAAATAGTCTATCTAATTTAGCGACCTTCAGATCAAATTTGAAATGAAAATCTTTTATCTACAAATTAAAATCAAATTACATAGACTCTTTCTGTAAAACCTCTGTACTTCGATATTTTTTCTTAATCCCCAAATAAAAAAAAGGAGATAAAATCGTCAACAAATTTGAATCAAATTGTAGAAATCACTTCTGCAAAAGCTCAGTTCGTCGACTTTTTTCCTCAATCCACTGATCAGAAAAGCGGCAAAATCCTCAACAAATTTAAGTCAAATTGCAGAAATTAGTTCTGTCGATACTCTGTTCTTCGTCTTTTTTTCTTAATCCAAAAAATAAAAAAAGCACCAAAATATTGAAGAATACCTCAGCAACGACACGCAATCATGTCCACAATCTCAATCATGCTACAATTAAATGGAAATTGGGATAGCTATGGCAGATTTAGAGATTTTCAAGTTGATGGCACTGTGCTCGATGAGGATGCAAGTTACAATATGTTGATTTCTACAATTGCAGAGCAACTAATGATTGATAATTCGGAAAAAAAACCATAGAAATCAAATACACTGTGAACGAGAATTGTCCTCTAATGGATAGTAGGAGCAATAAGGGGTTCGTGCGTATATGGAGACAAAATAGGAGAAAAAAAACTTATGATCGTATCTGTTATGTATAAGAGTACGAGATTTCAATATGGAATTGATTATTAGGAATGAGAACACGAATGCAGGTTTGTTATGTTTCAAATTCTATGGAAGTCTGGTTTTATGGTAATATCTATAAAAATTCCTACATTTATCTACAAATAAATTAAATATCAGTTTTACTTAAATTGATTTCTATAAATAAACTACAAATCAGTTTAAGTATATATAAAGTAGTATTATTTGTAAGGATATCTACATAATTACTACATTTATACTATAATTAAACTACAATCTATGCGATGTTATGTTTACTAACTCAATTCTAGTAATTTGTAAATGAACTACAAATTATCTATAGTAATTTTTGTGTGTGTGTATATATATATACATATATATCAGTATGAATTTTTGTATTATCTACAAATTTTCTACATTTATTCTACATTAAAACTACAAAAAATTTAAAAAATTAATATAAAATGATGAATTTCATCCTTTCTACAAATTTTCTACAAATCTTTTGCAAACTGATGATAACAATATTTGTATTTATTTTCATGCAGGTTCGCCTGGAATAATAAAGTTACTTGAGATGCCAACATCTCCTGTTATGGAGGACTACGAAAGTATAATAATAATATATAGTACACCAAGTTCTATTGAAGTAGGACAAATATACCAAGACAAGGAAACAATTGCAACTGTAATGAAGCACTATTATGTCATGCACAAGTTTACATTTAGGGTTAAAAGACCTAGTGCTAGAAGGTATCAACATATGAACAGTCAAAGATTGTTATTTTTCTAAATTTGTAGTTTATTTGAAAATTTTTAGTTCTTCAGTTTTCCTTGTGATAATGTTTCTAAGAATTGTAGTTATTTTGTATTTATATTATATAATGTGATTATTTAAGCTAGAGCAGTTTTTTTTTTAAAAATCTAAAATTTAACCCATTATTTAAAATACATTTATTTTGTAGCTACTGGCTGATATGTGTTAGTGAAAATTGTATATAGCACTTCAAGGCAACTAGCATAAATGATTCTGCAATGTTCAAGGTCAGAAAATTTGACAAACGCACACATGCTCTTTAATAGACAATACATTCATATAATGCAAACCTATTACCATGGTAGTTGGTAGCATGGTTATTCCAAAATATTATAATCCTAAGATAATTTACACACCAAAAGACATTCTTTTTGACATGTGTCTCAACACGGTGTGAATCTAACCTACATGCAAGCCTGGAGAGCAAAGGAAAAAGCTTTACAGTTTTTGAGAGGTCATCCCACTGACTCCTACAGCAAATTGCATAGTTATTGTATATTCTAGAGAAGACTTATTCGGGGTCTGTAGTTAAATTAAAGAAGATAGACGATGACTGCTTCTTGTATATATTTGTTGTGATTTGTACGTCAATCAGTGGTTAAAAATATTGTAGGCTAGTTATAGTAGTTGATGAGATCTTTTTAAAGTCAACATATAAGGGAATAATGCTAACATCAAGTACAATGGATGCAGCAGGTACTGAAGTTTTATTAATAGAAATATTGTAGCTTCAATGTTTTTTGTAATACTTGCAGATTAACTATATATATATTGTAGAATAATTCTACTTTGTATATATATGTCTTCTTCTGCATTTTTACTGCAGTCAATTAATTGTTTATTGCCACATAATGTAGGTACCGTATTACCATTGCCATATGTTGTTGTTTATTTTGAGAATGGCGCATCATGGAAGTGGTTTTTTGAGCAATTCAAGCTCGCGTATGGTGAAAGAGCAAATATGTGTGTTATTCCGGATCAGAATGAGCGTATCTTGAAGGCAACATCTATTGTTTATCCCGGCATGCTTTCATATGGCATAGACAAATATACGGGCAAAGTTCAAGAAGGGACATCTTAAGCTAAGTGAATTATACTTTGTCACAACGCAGTTATGCACACTTGATGAATTTAATGAAATGATGTCAAAGATTGAGGAGATTGACTCGCGTGTTAAAGCATACTTATACGATATTGAATATCATAGATGGTCTCGAGTACATGCTACAGTGAACAAAACTTGGACTATGACATTAAATATTTTAGAGTCGTTGAATGCTATAATAAAATATGCAAAAGAGTTGCCGATAGTAGAACTATTAGGGTATATGAGGACCCTTCTTGAATGTTGGACGAAAGAAAAATTATTGAAAGAAAATGGTACATATTGAAAGCAAAGGTTAGAAATATTGTAGCTTCAATGTTTTTTGTAATACTTGCAGATTAATTATAGATATATTGTAGAATAATTGTAGTTTGTATATATATATATATATATATATATATATATATATATATATATATATATCTTCTTGTGTATTTTAACTGTTGTCAATTAATTTCTTATTGCCACATAATGTAGGTACAATATTACCATTGGCATATATTGTTGTTGATTCTGAAAATGGCGCATCATAGAAGTAGTTTTTTGAGCAATTCAAGCTCGCGTATGGTGAAAGAGCAAATATGTGTGTTGTTTCGGATCAGAATGAGAGTATCTTGAAGGCAACATCTATTGTTTATCCCGACATGCCACATTATTCTTGCATGTAATATATTTAGATAAATATACGTGCAAAGTTCAAGAAGGGACATCTTAAGCTAAGTGAATTGTACTTTGTCACGGTGCGGTTATACACACTTGAAATTTCTTTAAAGGATATCAAAGATTGGGGAGATTGACCCGTGTGTTAAGGCATACTTATACGATATTGGATATCATAGATGGTCTCGAGTACATGCTACAGTGAACAAAACTTGGACTATAACATCAAACATTTCAGAGTCATTGAATGCTACAATAAAATATGTAAGAGAGTTGCTGATAGTAGAACTATTAGGGTAAATGAGGACCCTTCTTGAACGTTGGACGAAAGAAAAATTATTGAAAGCAAAAGGTAAATTCACATATCTTGGATACAAATTAAACAAAGAGTTGGATGACAATAGAACATTATCGCACAAGCTTAGAGTAAGATCTGATTATTTATTGAATCGAATTCATAAACAACACAACGTAGATTTTTTGTAGATTTTTTATTTGTAGCTTGATTTTAACCATATATGATTTTTTTTGTTTGTAATGTACTCGTAGGTAAGGGCTTCAACAGACTACATCCATATAGTAATAGATGGTGTGGAGCGCTTTATTGTTTGTCTTCAAAACAAGAAATGTAGTTGTGAGCAATTCCAACTTGATGAACTACCTTGTCCACATGCTTTGGCTGCTTTAAGAAAAAGGGATGAGTACTTTGAAGAAATTGTTCTCCTTATTACACAAGGGCAAACCTCTTTCGTACGTATGAAATACCATTAAATCCCCTTTCTGATGAAAACAAATGGAATATGCCACAACATATATCTGATGAAGTAGTAAATTCACTTACGGGAGAGAAAAGTCAGCCAGAAAGACCTCCAAAAGAAAGATACAAAACATATGATGAACTAAAGTCAAAAAGTACGAGGTGTCATGTGGAAACTGTGGAGGTGAAGGGCATAACAAAAGATCTTGCAAGAATGTACCAAAAAAGAAATAAATATCATGTAGTTAGAATAGTATTTCAATGTAATTGTTAGTATGTTCAAGTTAATAGAATTTTGTGTGTAATCGTTTAAGTTTTTAAAGATCATAATGTAGTTAATTGCAATTTGTTTATGTGTTTGTTAACATATTTTTCTGTATTTTGTCAAGAATCTAACTCTATTTTTGACATTCAATACATAGCAGTTAATATTTAATATCTACAATATAACTACAAGTTTTAAAAAATTAATTTAACTTGAACTGACAGTTATATACAGAAATTAAATACTACTGGAGGTATTCTTTACGAATTATATACATATTCAACTCTAAAATTATATACAATCTCAACATTCAGTATTTCTAGATTGTAGATAATCTGAAGTTTTTTTGTAGATAATTTATATTCAAGCAACATAATAACTACATTTAAGATAATGAAGAATAAGTGTTGTAAATATTAAACAACTGGAGATAAAACCACCAAGTTATTTTCAAGTGAACTACTAAATTAGATAGAAATTAACAAAACAAAAGGTTTGCTATAATAAAAATACAAATGAATTGTTCAGAAAGTTGTGTACTATACTTATTCTACAAACTAGCATCAACTAAATTACATATACATGACGTTATTTCTTCTTTCTCTGGACTCTTGTTTTCTCATTCAATGCAGGTACACCCTTCCTCCTTGCTACTCTGCATGTAACCTCACTTTCACTGATTGAATCATCTTCCTGCTTCTTTGCAGCATAGTCCCATAGGAGCACTCCATTGTGTCTACGGTGTTGGTCAATACCAGAAATGTATTCTGTGGGAATTGAAAAATCTCCAAGGTTAACATACTCCTAAAAAGCAGCAACAAATACACCACAATCGCTGCAGAACACACAATTTAAAAATTATTTACCAGATGATTAGAAAAAAAAGAATAAATGCATAGAAAGAGAGAATAGATCTTTTACAGTGACCCCTTTTTTTGCTGTGGAATCTCTCCAACAATCCATTGAATGTTAAGAAGGTCGGTAACAGGCTTTTCGATATATGCCTTTGTATTCTTGCACTTCTAAGGCCTTGAAAAACTTTTATTTGGTTGCTTCGATTGGTGTGCACAGTCCGGGCGCGAAGCCAGAAGATTTTTATGTGAAAATATTTGAATTCTGTATTAAAAACATTGAATTTTGATACTAATATTGCTATAGTTGACTTTGGTCAATATTTTGGGTAAACAGACCCAGAACCGTGATGTGACGGTCCCAGAGGGTCCGTAAGGAAATGTGGGACCCAAGCGTATTGACAGAATTGAAATCCGAGGTCCCAGGCCCGAGTTCGGAGCTTTTATGTGAAATTGATTTTTTGAAAATTCTTAAGGAAAAAATGAAAATGAAAAGTTGATCAAAAGTGATGGTATCGGGCTCGTATTTTGGTTCCGACGCCCGGTACAAGTCTTAAATAAGCATTAAGCGCTATCTGTAAAGTTTTGTTAAAAACGGACGTCGTTTGACGTGTTTCGGACTGAAAGTGGAAAGTTTGAAAGTTTAGAACTTTGAAATGAAAATCATGAGTTTTAGAGGTTGATTCTTTGATTTTGATGTTATTTTGGCAATTTAATTTCACGAGTACGTACGTAGGATGTTTTTGAGGTTAGGTGCATGTTTGGGTTGGAGCCCCGAGGGCTAGGATGAGTTTCGGGTAGGTGTTAGGCTCATTTGAAACATTTTTAACTGCTGGTGTCTGCAGTCTTTGCATATGCGAAGACTTAGCTCGCAAATGCGACCCTCCTTTGTTTGGACAGCCTTCGCAAATGCAAAATTCTATTCGTAATTGCAATCCTTCCGTTTTGCAACCAGACTTCGCAAATGCGAAGTCCATTCTCGCAAATGCGACTTCCCCAGACCAAAGCCTGTGTTCGCATTTGCGAACTTTTCCTCGCAAATGCGAGTTCTCCCTTTTCCTTGCCCAGTTCGCATTTGCGAACAATTTATCGCAAATGCAGAATCCCCCTTATTTCAGTCGAGTTTGCAAATGCGAAGTCAATATCACATTTGCGACACCTGCGTCTGTGCAACTTGTACTTAACCGATTTTAAACTTCATATTTCATAATTTCAAAACCCAAAACCTCCACAGGGGATTTCTCTCGAATCCCTTCATCCCCAAACTACTTGTAAGTCAACTTGTACTAGCTTTCTTCAATCCTTATCATCTTCCAACATGATTTCATCCTTAAATCAAAGCTTTCATGGTTAAAAATGGGGATTTGGGGTAGAACCTAGGTTTTCATAAAATTGGGGATTTGGACCTCAATTTGGGGTCCGATTTCAAAACAAATTGCATATATGAACTCATGGGGGGAATGGGTAACCCGGTTTTGGTTCGAACCTCGGGTTTTGACCACATGGGTCCGGGGGCGTTTTGGGAATTTTGGATAAAACTTTGGAAATTTCATTCTTATGTATTCAAATTGATTTAACTAGCATTTGTTGATACATTTGAGAAAATTGTGGTTAGATTCGATCGGTTTTGAATAGAATTCGAGGGGTAAATCTATTCTAGAATCGTGAGTTGAGTTGGGAGCTTTCGAGGTAAGTATTCGATCCTTTTAGATAATATGCTTAACGCTAGAGGGGGGGGGGTGAATAGCATTATAATAAAATTTAGCGTAAACTTGCGGAAATTAAAATTTGCAGGAAATAAATAAGTGTGTTAAATAAACAAAAGGAAAGAACGCACCGATGTATTCTGGTTCACCACAACACGTGGCTAGTCCAGTCCCCGAGAGACTCTCTCGAGATTTTCCACTAACTTGTCCAGCTTACGGGTGCTCAACAGACCTTTACAACTTGAGGACACAAGCCTCAACACCTTTGCTCGGAGATACAACACTCCAAGACTTCAACCAAGGAAACACAAGTTCCTTACAACAAGAGAATCACAATTCTCTTACAAGTGTGCAAAACACTAAACACTCAAACAAAACACTCCTTAATGAGTAGATATGAGTAAAAGAAGTAAGCTCAAGATTAGAACAACTATGGACAAGACTTTGGCTCTCAAAAGCTTTATGAAATGAATATAAAATGATAAACAATAGTATGCAAGCTTATAGCAATAGAATGATCAGTTGTTGTGTGTTGTTATGTTTAAAACACTGAAATGAAGCTGTATTTATAGTTGAAAAACTTGGCATTACCGTTGCCTAATTGCTAATTAAGAGTTGCTGATTTTACTCTGTGACAATCGATTGTCAGGAAGCCACAATCGATTGTTTGCCAATCGTACCAAAAATCAATCCCAGATTTTACGCTTAACAATCGATTGTCCAAGATCAACAATCGATTATTGGTAACGTTCAAAAAATCATTTCCAGATTTTACGTAAAACAATCGATTATACCAAATCAATAATCGATTATTCAGCAACGTTCAAAAAATCCTTTCCAGATTTTAATTTCAACAATCGATTGTACAAAATCAACAATCGATTATTCAGCAACGTTCAAAAAATCTTTTCCAGATTTTAATATCAACAATCGATTGTACAAAATCAACAATCGATTACCTGACGGTATTTGAAAACTTTACGACAACGGTCAGCTTCACAATCGATTGTGCAATGTTAACAATCGATTATTTATCAGACTTTGAAAATCATTTTAGATACTGCCTCGTGACAATCGATTGTTATATACTCACAATCGATTATTTAATAACTTTTAAAAAGTCTGGAAGACACTGCCTCAACACAATCGATTATCATATGTTCACAATCGATTATTTTGTGACTTTTAAAAATCTGATGGACACTGTCTCTTCACAATCGATTGTCATTAGCTTCACAATCGATTATTCTGAGTTTTGAAAAACTTTGATGGACACTGCCTCATCACAATCGATTGTCATAAGGTTCACAATCGATTGTCATGCAGGTTTGAAAAACCTGATGCTCACTGCCTTAACACAATCGATTATCATTAGTTCACAATCGATTGTCATGCAGTCTTGGCTTAACATAATCGATTATCATAAGTACATAATCGATTATCTTAGTCCAGATTTAAGAGGCATGTTTAAAAATCATTTTGACTTAAGTAAATATGCATGATTTAAAATCATTTAGCATTAAATTAAATATGTATGATTTTGTAAAAATAGTTTTACGAGAGAAGTCATGTCATGAGTCAAGTTGTCGGATCAAGATCACAATTAAGAGCGACTCATTTAAACTATAAAACTTTGTCTTGTGCTTGAATCTCGTTATCCACCAATTGTGCGCTTGTACTTGAACTTCGTCATATATCAATTTGCGCTTGTTTGTCATTCATCAAAACCTACACATAAGAACACACGTTTTAGTATAAAGCCTTGAGAACGTGTTTCCAACAATTTCCCCCTTTTTGATAATGGCAAACTTCAAGCGGGATGTGCAACTTAAACAATTTATAATGACGATTCAAGACAAGTAAAGATATGCAATAAGTATGCGATTAGTTCCCCCTCAATATATGAATTCCCCCTCAATTTAAGCTTATAAATATTGAGAGTGCATACCCGTTATCTTCCCCCTTTTGCCATTAGCAAAAATAATATAAGAAGATGCCAAGGATGTAAATAAAACTTGTTTATTTATTGGAAAGAAAATGTGATTACTTAAAGAGAGTACAGTAACTCAAGTAATAGCAGAACAATCGATTATTGATACGAGATAATCGATTATTAGACGACAGAAACAGATTTTTCTGAAGAAGACTCGATTCTTGCGTGTCATGCTTTATAATTCCCCCTACTTTTAGGGCGATACCTGCAAAAATTCGTTATACGTCTCCGACGCTCAAGTTAGAAATCATGTAAAATAAAAAGATGTAATGCATGACTTAGATCAATGTGGAGTCAAGAATCCCGAGTTCACTACGAATTCGGAAGAAGGACTCTTTCTCTAAGGGCTTAGTAAAAATGTCGGCCAATTGGTCTTTGGTTTCAACAAATTCGATTTCGACATCGCCCTTGAGAACGTGATCTCTTATAAAATGATGTCTAATTTCAATGTGTTTTGTTCGCGAATGAAGAACGGGGTTCTTCGTCAAGCATATGGCACTAGTATTATCACATTTAAGAGGGATATGATCAAGACTTAGGCCATAGTCCAAGAGTTGTTGTTTCATCCAGAGGATTTGAGCGCAACAACTCCCCGCGGCTACATATTCAGCCTCGGTTGTGGACAATGCAACACTTACTTGTTTCTTGCTAAACCAAGAAACGAGAGAGCTACCGAGCAAATGGCAAGTGCCACTAGTGCTCTTGCGGTCCAATTTGCATCCAGCAAAATCGGAGTCGGAATATCCAACGAGTTGGCATGAAGAGCCTTTGGGGTACCATAGACCCACATTTGTAGTACCAACAAGGTACTTCAAAATCCGTTTTACCGCAGTAAGGTGAGACTCCTTCGGACACGATTGATAACGGGCGCATAAGCACACGCTAAACATGATGTCCGGACGACTAGCAGTAAGATAGAGAAGAGAGCCAATCATACCTCGATACTTCTTAGTGTCGACTTTCTTACCTTTCTCATCTTTGTCTAGATGATCGGATGTGCTCATGGGAGTCGCCATTGCTTTTGCATTGTTCATTTCAAATTGTTTCAGCAATTCTTTGGAATATTTGGCTTGGCAAATGAACGTACCTTCTTTCATTTGCTTTACTTGTAATCCCAAAAAGAATGTTAACTCACCCATCATAGACATCTCAAATTCGCTTGTCATTAAATCGGAAAATTCCTTGCATAAGACATTGTTAGTAGCACCAAATATGATATCATCCACATATATTTGAACTAATAAAATATCATTGTTTTTATGCTTAACAAAAAGGGTGGTGTCAACTTTCCCCCTAATGAAATCATTTTCCAATAGAAATTTACTCAATCTTTCATACCAAGCTCGGGGAGCTTGTTTTAAACCATAAAGAGCCTTTTTGAGTTTGAAAACATGATCGGGAGATTTAAAATCTTCAAAACCGGGGGGTTGTTCAACATAAACTTCTTCTTGAATAACACCATTTAGAAAAGCACTTTTCACATCCATTTGATATAAATTGAAATTCATAGAAGAGGCAAACGCGAGCAATAGACGAATAGCTTCTAATCTAGCTACGGGAGCATATGTTTCTTCATAGTCAATACCCTCTTCTTGATTATAGCCTTTTGCTACAAGCCTAGCTTTGTTTCTAGTGATTACACCATTTTCATCTAGTTTGTTTCGAAAAACCCATTTCTTACCAATTATGGTATGATTTTCGGGTCTTGGCACCAAATCCCAAACGTCATTCCGTTTGAATTGGTTAAGCTCCTCTTGCATTGCCAAGGTCCAAAATTCATCCCCAATTGCTTCGGAGATGGTTGTTGGTTCAATTTGAGACACAAAAGCAGTATGTCCTAAGGTGTTCTTAAGGGAGTTTCGGGTACTTACATTTTCTCCGACGTCGCCAATTACCTGTTTGAGAGGGTGATCTTTGATTGTCCTCCACTCGTTAGGCGTTTTCGTTTCATTTTCCAATTGTGGCGCTTCCTCCGTTGGTTGTTCCAAGATTTCATCTTTATTTTCCTTAGGCGTTTCCTCTTGTATTTTGTCTTTCAAGCTATCAAAATACCTGCAAGATCAAAAACGGTATCCTTTCTCGCCAAGCGAGCATTATTTTCGGCAAATACAACATGAGGGGATTCCTCCACAGTTTCGGTTCTTTTATTAAAAACCCTATATGCTTTGCTACGTGAAGAATAGCCAATGAAAATTCCCTCATCGGACTTAGCATCAAATTTTCCCATTTGATCTTTGCCATTGTTATGAATAAAACATTTACAACCGAATACTCTAAAATGGGAGATATTTGGTTTCCTTCCCTTATAGAGTTCATAGGGAGTTTTCATGAGTATAGGCCTTATGACTACTCTATTTAAGACGTAGCATGCGGTACTCACGGCATCCGCCCAAAAATGTTTGGGAATCTTAGCCTCTTCGAGCATGGTTCTAGCCATCTCTTCGAGAGACCTATTTTTCCTTTCCACCACCCCATTTTGTTGTGGTGTACGTGGAGCGGAAAAGGTATGCTCGATACCGAGTTCGTCACAAAAGTCCGCAAAGAGATTGTGATCAAACTCTCCCCCATGATCACTTCTAATTGAAGTGACGGTTGTTTCCTTCTCGTTTTGAACACGCTTAAGAAAATATTTAAAATTCTGAAAAGCATCACTTTTATTGGCAAGAAATAAAGTCCAAGTAAATCTAGAATAATCATCAACAATCACAAAAGCATAACGATTTCTTCCTAGACATTCAATGCGAGATGGTCCAAATAAATCCATGTGAAGCAATTGCAATGGTCTAGTAGTTGAAACAATGTTTTTCGTTTGAAAGATGCTTTTGTTTGCTTCCCTTTTTGACAAGAATCACAAATAGAGTCATTTTCAAATTTCAAATTGGGAAGACCAATAACTAAGTTTTGTGAAATCAATTTGTTCAAAAGATGCATGTTTATATGAGCAACTCTACGATGCCATAGCCAAGTATCATCCTCTCTGCTCATAAGGCAATCCACATATTTGGGTGAGGAATTTGCAAGATCAACCATATAAATATTATCCACTCTAAAACCACGAAGGATAATTTTGAAATCACTATGTCTAAATACTAAGCATTCATCCGAATCAAATAAGGTAAGATTTCCCTTGTCACATAATTGACTTATGCTCAAGAGATTATGCTTTAAACCTTTAACAAGTAATATGTGCTTAATAGAGGAATTTTCATCCTTACAGACCGATCCGATGCCAATAATCTTTCCTTTATTGTTATCCCCAAAAATCACACTTCCTCCTTCTTTTTGTTCTAGTTGAAGGAATTTGGATTCGTCTCCCGTCATATGTTTGGAGCATCCACTATCAAGGTACCATAGTACACTTGATCCCTTCAAACACACCTACAAAACAAATTAATGCGTTTTAGGTACCCATGCCATTTTGGGTCCTTGAGGGTTAGGCATATCATAATGATGCGATTGAGTGATATGTCTATGTCGTGTAAAGCATGCAGGGGCAATATGACCAATGCGTCTACAATATGACAAGTCACATTGGGGTTATGCATCCTTCTAGGTTCATAGTAACTTGATGGACGAAAATGAATTACTCTATTTTCATTATGACTATTGCGCATTTCATGAGAACCATTTCTCCTACTATTAGTTCTAAAATGAGCAGCATTTCTAGAGTAATGGTCATGTCTAGATGTTCTAAAAGGTTCAAAACTCCTTCTAGTGTTTGGCCTAGAATATGCATCATTTCTAGGGTAGTCATTTCTAGGTGGTAAGTCATTTCTAGGTCTTCTAAAATGTTCAACATTTGTTCTAGCATGCATATTAGTTCTAGGATTGCTATTTCTACGATAAGAATTTGTTTTATTAATCCTAGGTTGAGCCTTAGGTGGTTGGGGTTTGGCGTCAATCTTTTCTTTAGGCTCATTCTTAAAGCCTATGCCATGCTTGGTTGATTTCAAATTAACAAGGACCTTATTCAAATTTTTGTGGGAAGAATTAAACTTATCTAAGGACCTTGTCGGCGCTTCTTTTTTCGAAAAACTTGTTTTCCTCTTTCAGCTTCTCATTTTCTAATACCAGTTTTTCTAACTCCTTTTCTTTCAAAGAAAGCTGTTTTTGAAAATCTTTTTCTTTTAGAGAAGCATTTTCTTTTATGCTCTTGACAGTTTTTGAAGCTTTAATAAATTCAGTATATAGCTCATCAAAAGCAGTTCACATTTCTTCAAGAGTAAAGAAGTTTCTAGAAGAGATTTGACATACCTCATCTTGCTTGTCTTCTTGCGCCATAAGACAAAGGTTTGCGGCTTCGTCTTCTTCTTCTTCGCTTGACTCATCTCCGGAGTCTCCTCCCTAAGAAATGTATGCACGTTGCTTCTTAAAAGGTTTCTTCTCCTTTTTGATGTTTGGGCAATTTGATTTGATGTGCCCGGTTTCACTGCATTCATAGCACTTTATTTGCTCGCCTTGCTTTTTGCCCTTTCGTTCATACTCCTTTCGCATGAACTTTGGAAATCTTTTGATAACGAGTCCAAACTCGTTGTCTCCGTCCTCATCAACTTGAGGTTGGCTTGTGCTTGCCTTAAGCGCTATTCTTTGCCTCCATTGATCATCAACAAGAGGGTTAAGTATTGTAGATTCATAAGCCTTAAGGTTACCTCTTAATGCGTCGATTGTGACATTTGAGACGCCTATGGATTCTTGAATTGCGTCGGCCTTTGATCGCCATGCCGGAGTGAGACTTCTAAGAATTTTTCGAACAAGTTCTCTATCCGTGAATGTCTTCTTGAGGGCATGTAGGTCATTTACGATTATTGAAAATCGTTCGAACATTTCATCCACCTTTTCACCTTCCTTCATGTGAAATAATTCATAAGCATGGGTTAGGAAATCAATTTTAGCTTCCCTTACCTGATCCGTACCTTCGTACGTAATTTCCAGCTTGTCCCACATTTCCTTTGCTGTTGTGCAACACGATATTTTCCTGTAATCGTCAGCATTTACAGCACAATATAATAAATTAATTGCTTTAGCATTATTTTGAACCTTTCGGATATCATCCGCGTCATATTCTTCTTCGGACTTGGGAACCCATTCGTTTTCAACCTTTTTGGTTGGAATTCGATTTCCCTTTGTTATCACCTTCCAGAGATGAAAATTGTTTGCTTGAACGAAGATTTTCATCCTCTCCTTCCAGTACGTATAGTTTGTACCGTTGAATAGTGGTGGTCGGGTGGAGCACTGTCCTTCCTCTATTCCTGCAAAAGAATCACGAGTAGAAGCCATGGAAGTTTCACTCAAACTGTTAAGTCTTCAGAGAGTTGGGCTCTGATACCAATTGTTAGATAATACGCTTAACGCTAGAGGGGGGGGGGGGTGAATAGCGTTATAATAAAATTTAGCGTAAACTTGCGGAAATTAAAATTTGCAAGAAATAAATAAGTGCGTTAAATAAACAAAAGGAAAGAACGCACCGATGTATTCTGGTTCACCACAACACGTGGCTAGTCCAGTCCCCGAGAGACTCTCTCGAGATTTTCCACTAACTTGTCAAGCTTACGGGTGCTCAACAAACCTTTACAACTTGAGGACACAAGCCTCAACACCTTTGCTCGGAGATACAACACTCCAAGACTTCAACCAAGGAAACACAAGTTCCTTACAACAAGAGAATCACAATTCTCTTACAAGTGTGCAAAACACTAAACACTCAAACAAAACACTCCTTAATGAGTAGATATGAGTAAAAGAAGTAAGCTCAAGATTACAACAACTATGGACAAGACTTTGGCTCTCAAAAGCTTTATGAAATGAATATAAAATGATAAACAATAGTATGCAAGCTTATAGCAATAGAATGATCAGTTGTTGTGTGTTGTTATGCTTAAAACACTGAAATGAAGCTGTATTTATAGTTGAAAAACTTGGCATTACCGTTGCCTAATTGCTAATTAAGAGTTGCTGATTTTACTCTGTGACAATCGATTGTCAGGAAGCCACAATCCATTGTTTGCCAATCGTACCAAAAATCAATCCCAGATTTTACGCTTAACAATCGATTGTCCAAGATCAACAATCGATTATTGGTAACATTCAAAAAATCATTTCCAGATTTTATGCAAAACAATCGATTATACCAAATCAATAATCGATTATTCAACAACGTTCAAAAAATCCTTTCCAGATTTTAATTTCAACAATCGATTGTACAAAATCAACAATCGATTATTCAGCACCGTTCAAAAAACCTTTTCCAGATTTTAATATCAACAATCGATTGTACAAAATCAACAATCGATTACCTGACGGTATTTGAAAACTTACGACAACGGTCAGCTTCACAATCGATTGTGCAATGTTAACAATCGATTATTTATCAGACTTTGAAAATCATTTTAGACACTGCCTCGTGACAATCGATTGTTATATACTCACAATCGATTATTTAATAACTTTGAAAAAGTCTGGAAGACACTGCCTCAACACAATCGATTGTCATATGTTCACAATCGATTATTTTGTGACTTTTAAAAATCTGATAGACACTGTCTCTTCACAATCGATTGTCATTAGCTTCACAATCGATATTCTGAGTTTTGAAAAACTTTGATGGACACTGCCTCATCACAATCGATTTTCATAAGGTTCACAATCAATTGTCATGCAGGTTTGAAAAACCTGATGCTCACTGCCTTAACACAATCGATTATCATTAGTTCACAATCGATTGTCATGCAGTCGTGGCTTAACATAATCGATTATCATAAGTACATAATCGATTATCTTAGTCCAGATTTTAGAGGCATGTTTAAAAATCATTTTGACTGAAGTAAATATGCATGATTTAAAATCATTTAGCATTAAATTAAATATGCATGATTTTGTAAAAACAGTTTTACGAGAGAAGCCATGTCATGAGTCAAGTTGTCGGATCAACATCACAATTAAGAGCGACTCATTTAAACTATAAAACTTTGTCTTGTGCTTGAATCTCGTTATCCACCAATTGTGCGCTTGTACTTGAACTTCATCATATATCAATTTGCGCTTGTTTGTCATTCATCAGAACCTACACATAAGAACACACGTTTTAGTATAAAGCCTTGAGAACGTGTTTCCAACAGATCTAACTTTGGCTTGAGGGAATAGGATTAGGTTGTTAATTTCTATGTGCTATGTGGAGTCGGTGTATAGGTATGGTGATGGTTACCTATGCGCCCAAGTCGAGCATGACCCTGTTGTCATTTGTTATTAGAATTGTGAAAGAAGTGAACAATTGAGATAAATTCTTGTTATAAGAGCTATGAAGTGAAATATGAGAAGTAAATGAACTATAGATGAGTTGTTGGTGTTTTTTTCCCTTGCCGGGACTTGTTGTTATACAATTTCCCTTGCCGGGACTTGTTAAACAGTTTCCCTTGCCGGGACTTGTTGTTAAATTGTTTCCCTTGCCGGGACTTGTTGTTGCATTGTTCTCCCTTGCCGGGATGGCTAATCTTGTTGTTTACTCCTTTTCCCATTAATTGTGATTATTGTTTGGGTGAGGAGGAGCGATAAAGCACGATGGGTGATGTCGTGTACTTATGGATTTCCTCCACAAGATGGAGTGGTATATATTGATTTCCTCCACCAGATGGAGTGGTATTTATCGATTTCCTCCACAAGATAGAGTGGTATTTATTGATTTCCTCCACAAGATGGAGTGGTATATATCGATTTACTCCAAAATATGGAGTGGTATTTATTGATTTCCTCCACAAGATGGAGTGGTATATATTGATTTCCTCCACAAGATGGAGGGGTGCTATTGATTGGGTGAGGACGAGAGTAAAAGCATGATGGGTGGTGCCGTGCAACGTGGTTTTACTGGTGTTCCTTATTCCGTTAGCCTCGTCACTACCTTGCCGGGGTTAGGTCGGGCACTTACCAGCACATGTGGTCGGTTGTGCTGATACTATACTTCTGTGCCTTTTTGTGCACATGTCAGGACCCAGGTTACAGACCACATCTTTAGATTGGGAGTGACCCTTCAGTCCAGAGGCTCTGAGGTAGTTCGCTGGCGTTCGCGGGCCCCAAGCCTCCTCTATCTTTTCGAGTTTATTTCATTTGTATCAAACAAACTTCAGTTGTATTTCTTTCAGACTATTATTTTTAGTACTCTTAGGTTGTCCGTGAGCAGTGACACCAGATACTGGGTAGAGACAGGTTATTAGTTTTCCGCATCTTATTCTATTGTTATTGTTATTAAAAGACTTCCGCATGCTTTAATTAATTATTCTAGTATTTAATTGTTTTAAATATAAGGTTGTGAAAATGGTTATAAAGGTTGGCTTGCCTAGCTTCGATAGTAGGCACCATCACGACTCCCGATGGTGGATAAATCCAGGTCGCGACATTAATGTCTTTATGCTTCCCAAGAAATCGGTGCATGACAAATACAAAGGGATAATAATAGAAAAATTTTCGACACGGAATTCAACAACTTGATGGTTGTGAGAACACACCATACGCACAAAGTTGCTTGTTTACAATGTCGAAAACAACCAACACCCGACCCGTCGTCATGTGAGTTACCGCTTCGGTTTCTCCGCTTTAGAATTCTTTATGCTTCATTACCCGTATCTTATGTGGTCGAGGTAGTCTGGAGAGGTTTTGGTAGGAAATAAGACACTTAGTCTCTTTAAGAAAGGTTTTGTTTGAAAAAGTCAACCGGATGTGGACTTATGAGTTAGAGGGTTAGGATGTGATTGTTAGCTTTGGGGGATCATTTGTGACGTAGGAGTGTGATCGGAAGTGATTTTGGAGGTTCGGTGTAGAATTAGGCTTGAATTGACGAAGTTAGTATTTTGGCGAATTCCAGTTGATAGGTGAAATTTTGATCCGAGGATTGGAATGGAATTCCTAGAGTTGTTGCAGCTCCGTTATGTGATTTGGGATATGTGTTCAAAATTTTAGATTTTTCGAACGTCGTTTGGTTGGACTTTTGATCAAAAGCATAATTTAAGAGTTTTTGGAGTTCTTAGGCTTGAATCCTATGTTAAATTGGTGATTTGACGTTGTTGTGAGCATTCCAAAGTTTTGAACAAGTTTGAAAAATGTCATGGGATGTGTTGGTACAATTAGTTTGAAGTTCCGAGAGTTCCAGGTAGGTTTCGGGATGTTTTAGTGCGAAAATCATAGCTGTAGGAGGTCTAGATGGGTTGCAGGCCTCGAACTCACCCACGCAGTCCGCACAAAAAGAGGTGCGCCCGCGGTAAGTGTTGTGCGGATCGCACCAAAGTGTGTGTGGCCGCGGTAGGTGTCATGTGGATCACACAAAAGTGTGTGCGGCCGCGGTGAAGAATCTTCCCATTGATCCGACTTCGTAAGCTCATATCTTTGATACATAAGGAATTTTGAGATAATTCAAAAACAAAAGTTGTAGCTATTTGAATCTATTTATCAAAAATATTTTATCATAGGTATTTGGACATCTGTAGCAAAAGTTATGGCCAAAATACCAAAGTCTATTATTTTGGAGAACACTGTACGGCCGCGGTCATTTTTGCGCGAACCGTGCTAATTTTCGCGCGGCCGTAGAGATGGAAATTTGAGGTGTTACTATGTAAATATGAGGTTTTGGGTTTTATTTGATATTTTAACCTAGAGAGGTCGGATTTTTGCAATTTTCGAAGGTTTTTCAAGGAGTTCATTGGGGTAAGTGATTCTAACATTGATTTGGCTAGAACACATGAATTTATCATTGAATTCGTGATTTGGGATGGAATTTGGGAAGAAAATTGTGGAATCCTTCAAAAATGTTAAATGATAATTTGAAGGACCAAATAATGTCGGAATTGGATAGTTTTGTATGGTTAGGTTCGTGTCGAGATGAGGAATCTGTTGATGTAAAATTTTCTAGAAATTGAAAAGTGGGCCCGGGGCTCGGGTTTTGCTAATTTCGAGATGTTTACTATTTTCTTTTTTTTCGATGGGGTATTGTTTCATTGGTATATTTTGATGTATTCGTTGTGGTTTCGATAAGTTTCGACGTGCGAGGAGGTCGATTTGAGAGGCAAGGGCATAACGAGCTAGGATTTTGGTCTGCTTGAGGTGAGTAATGCTTGTAAATGATATCCTCAGGGTTTTAAACCCCGGATTGCACATCATAGTGCTATATTGAGGTTAGACACGCGCTCAATGGGGGCGAAAGGTCATTTACTATTGGGGATTGTGACTTGGTTCGTCCCGTTTGATATTTTACTGCGTATTTGACTGAGCTGTTTTGTTTATCAGTATGATTTGGGGCTTATTGTCATGCTTTGGCCTTAATGCCGACTATTTGAATTCTTTGGGGATTGTTATCACTGTTTCCTCACTATTTTGATACGTTATTTGGACTCAGTCCTAATGATTATACTGTTTTGCAAACTCAGCCGCTTTTTTATTGAATTTTGAGACTTTATGATATTTCACGATTGTTTGGGCTGATGACTATTATTTTATTGATTCCCGAGGGGCTTATGATGTTTCTGGACTAAGTGAGGCCGAGGGCCTGAGATACATTTATATGCCACGAGGTGGGTTGAGTGATGTGAGGAGGCTTTCATGCCTCAAGTGATTATGTTAGGAGGCTTTCAAGCCTCAAGTGATTATGTAAGGAGGCCTTCATGCCTCGAGCGATTATGTGAGAAGGCTTTCAGGCCTCGAGTGTTATGTCAGGAGCTTTCAGGCCTCGAGTGTGATGTGAGAAGGCTTTCAGGCCTTATGTTGATATAGCGCTTGGGCCGTAAGGGGCCCCTCCGGAATCTGCACACCCACAGTGAGCGCGGGTACCTATGATAATTGAGACAGTGGTAACAATGAGAGTATATGATGCAATTTGGTCAGGTAACAATGACTGGCCAGGATTAACACCGTGCGGTCAGGTAACAATGGCTGACCAGGAACTAATTTGTGCCTGAGGAGCGAGGTTTATGTGTTCATTTCGCATACTTACTTGTCTTTTACTTGTTTAACTGTGCTACTGTGCCCGAGGGGCGGATTTCTATGCATAGCGGCACTAGTTGTTCTGAAATTATTTCGCAACTGTTGAAAAGATCATTTTCAAAAGAGGTTTAAACTGAGCCAAGATATTTTCTAAAGAATTCACAAATTTCATAGTTTTTCTCAGAAAATTGTACCCGGCTTCTATGAAGCATGTTGGTTGCTTTACGTGATTTCTTGCTGCTCGGTTATTATTTATTTTTATTACTCACTTAGTTGGAGTACTCACTTTAATCCCTGCACCTCACGTGCAGATGCAGGTATCTATTCACCCGGTAGCAGGTTTTGGGCCGATCTCAAGCAGATTTATATGAGTTAAGGAGGTGACTGTTAGCGTTTACAGCACCATGTTTGCCTCTTGTTCATTATTCTTGTTTTGTATACATATTTAGACCTTGTAGTGGATTTACATTCTGATAGATGCTCGTGACTTGTGATACCCCGATTAGAACTGTGTTGGGTTGTATTACTGCTAATTAATATTTTTCAGTCATATATGAGCTGTTTATTCATGTTTAATCTATTTTGCAAAGACGAGTTGAGTTAGTTGGCTGGCCTCGTCTTCACGAGAGGCGTCATCACAACCGGGCCGGTTTGGGGTCGTGACAGTAATAGGTTTCTCGATATATGCCTTTGTATTCTTCAAGTTAATGTCTTTACGCTTCCATAGAAACTAGTGCATGATAAATACAAAGGGATAATAACAGAAAAATTTTTGACACAGGATTCAACAATTTGATTGTTGTGTGAAGAGACCATACGCACAAAGTTTCTTGTCTGCAATGTCGAATACAACCAACACCCAATGAAATCCTTCTTTTATATTGACGGGCATGATCACATAGTCAACTTCATGCCATGCAACATTTGCAAGCAGTTTATACCGTCAAATATATTCTGCAACAACATCTTGGGGTTTAACAACCGAATACTTTTTTTCTGGAGGTGAATTTATGAAATTTTCATAAATTTGTTCTATCCTGATTTTGAACAAACAATCTGTTGTGGTAAACATGGTCTTGTTATTGGGGCCATACTTGCTTCTTTTCCTCAAGCGATATATTAAAATATTAATGTGCTGCAACCAAGAATAGTTGGCATATAAACAACAAGTCACGTTAAATACTCTACATAAAACTACATTATAACTACAATTAACTACAAAAAAATCTACAATGATGTCTAAAAATAACTTTACAATTTAAACTACAAAGTCAACTTCAAATAATCTAAAAATAACTATAATTTATCTACAGTTACTGGGAAAAGATGTAACGCAGCATCTACAATCATGTCTACATTATATCTACATTTTATGCTACAATTAATCTTGTAATGTTCTACATAAACTATAAAATAACTATAATTACACTACAAACGGGAAATAACAAACTATTCTGTCCACAATATATATATATATATATATATATATATATATATATATATATATATATATATATATATATATATATATATATATATATATATATAGATAACTATATAATTTTTACTATAAATAATCTTCAAATATGATACATAATCTGAAACCTAAATGCAATTACACTACATACAAGAAAGACAATATTTACAATCATGTCTACATCATATCTACAATTTATACTACAAGTCAACTTTATAAATTATAGATATCAATTAAACTACAAAACAAAAGATAAAATATCTATAAATCATATCTTGGGAATAGACTCCTTGATATACTTACCGAGTCATTGAGGACTTGTCGGGGGTAAGCCAAGAACCACTCCTTCTTATCAACTTTTTCCACTCCAAAATCTAACCAAGGCTTAATTTGGTTATCCTTATGGAAAATGTAGCCTTCCTCCTATAACAACAAATAAATGTCAAAAAAATTGTAGATTGAATTAGATATGTAAAAGATAAATGCTGAATGCAAGTGTCAAATTATGCATTCATACGTCTTTGAACCTTTGTTGCTACAATGATATAACCACTTGTGAAATTATCTAAAGTCTCTGGATCTACATATTTACCAATGATAGTAGTAAAAGGGTGCTTGAGGTAGAAAATTTTAGGTCCAACCGGGCTGCTACTCCCAGAACTGTATAGAGGGATAAATGGTGATCGGGCATGCTTTTCCGGATGCCTTGTTCTCCCCGAATGCATAGGTTTTGCATCATCTTGTATGAGCTCGCCAACCTTAACTAACTGGGATAAGTTGCTAGGCAATTGAAAATCATCTGGTGTGACCCCATTCTTCTCAACTCCTGATCCTTCTTAATCACCTAGATCCACATACTGTGTATCTGCACCTTCATTGTCATGTTCCTCAATGACCTGTTCTGTTTGAGCTTCTACTGTCACTCCTTGAATTGGGGACTGTGCACTGATATCTTCCATCACTGTAACACAATTCATAACTTACTTAATAAGAATGTTAAAATTTATAAACAACAAGAAAATATCTCTGAATGAAAGTATGATACCTGGTTTGTCTTTATGAACTGCAACTTGAAAATGTGTATATAAATCACCATGTGATGGAAGATTTTCTTGACCAACTGTACCTTCAACATGTTTTGTTTTATAATTAAAAATGGTAATAATACAAGATAATGGTGGCTTGAAATTTGTAGCATATGTGTAGAAAAATTATGGATAATTTGTGAATAAGTGTAGATATGTTGTATATACATTGACAGAAATTGTAGATACTTTGTAGGTGTTTTGTAGATACCTATTTTGCTAGAGCTGGCCTGCAATTGTTTCCCAAAATTTAACTGAAAAATGCTGATTGTTCAATTCTTTTTGTTGGTCATTGTTTTTTTGTTGAACTACCAGCAAACTGAATATTTTATATTAGTTTGTATATTTTTTTTCATATGTCTAAATTATTTTGCAAAAATAAAAGTCAGATCTTACCTTTGCATCATCTTACACATTTTTACTGTTCATTATTTGCAAAACAGTCTGCACAGACTCATTTATAAACCCTTGAAGGCTATCAAGTTCTACAAAGACAACTTTCTTAAAATCTTCAAGCTTTCCATCAACCTACAAGTTACAATACAATAACTTGTTAACTTCATAATATGTCCTAACATACAATACAAAAACATATGCAATTATATAAAGATATATATCAGAATTTACAAATTTGCAGATATTTTGTAGATAGTTTATGAAATGTAGATATATTGTAGATATATTGTAGTTTATATGTATTACCTACTCAATTCCTTTTTCTAGTTTTCTGATCTTCTTAGCAATAGACTCCTTGTCCTCTTCTCCATCCGTTTGTTTGGGTCCTAACGTAGGAGTATCAGCATTGAGAACCTCAGATGTTTTTTCACCTTCTTGAATTTTGTACTCAATTTTGTCGGAAAAAATCAACACTGCAATGTCTTCTCCAGATTCAAGTATGTTGGTAAACTGAATGAGGAAAAATAAATTAGTTTGATCCAGGAAAAAAATATAGAATAATTGTAGTTATTTTGAAGGTAAATGAATAATCATAAAAAAAGAATTACCTTTATCCCCTTAGGCTTTATCATCTTCTCTTCAAAGGCAGATTTGCCTTACTAGATGATCATCTCAGTATGCGAGGTATTGAGTTAGAACACCTCGTAGCTAGATCAATGCTGACAGAAGAGCAACACTCATAAAGCCATACTTGCAATGCTAGTGAGCGTTCCCGTATGAGATAGGAATATACATACAGATTTAATCTGTGCGTAACAGATTTCATCATCTAGGTGAAAGATTTAATACCCCACGGGTATGATTCATACTACTCATATTCTACCAAATAGAACCTAAAGTGATCTAACAAAAGAAACATAATTTTTGTCCGAAGGACAAATGAAAAATTCTAAAATATAAAGGATGCACAACGTTACCGCATCCTTATTGTTTATATATGATCTAGTGGTTACTATCTGTTTCAAATAAGACTTCTACACTCTTAATTTGTTAGGAAAATAACTAATCATTATTTTGCTAACATAAGTGGGAGTATAACTAAAAGCAGTAACCTGAGTAACACATCTTAGACCAGTAATTAATGCAAACTCACTCAATCCAAAATTTAATGTTTCACCCTTTAACTATACAGAAAAATATGATGCATTGGTTTTGGTCAGTTCATACTTCATCAGAAGATGAATGGCTTGGTTTTGCATGCATATGGTTGGAAGAGACAGTAAGTATCCAAAATACATCTTTTTGAAAAGCTTCAACCCATTTGAGGATAGAAGCTCTTTAATCTGGCTGGAAATGCTAGAATCACACAAAGTGTAAAATCTAAGCACCCCATAATCAACATTATGTGGGGCAAAAAAGTGTTCATTCTGCACAAAATAAATTATTTCGCATTAATAAAATGCATAAAAAGGACACATTCATCTACATTTTATCTACAACATAACTATAAATGATTACATAATATCTACAATTTAAAGCATTTTCTAACAAAAAACAAAAAAACAGCAACAAAAGATAACTATAATTCTGCTTCAAATAGTACAAGTTACCTAATAATATAACTACAAAAAAAATTATAAAATATCTACAACTATAAAGGCAGAACATCACAACTACAAATAATTTTCAAAATTAAGACAATTACTCTACAATTGTTTAAAATACGTATAACACAGATTTTACCATCGTAAGCCAAACTAAAAAAATTAGAAACGAAACTAATAAATGTTTACCTTCGCCAATGATTGGTTCCGAACAATTTTAGGGTATTTTTTTAAATATTTCTTCATTTTTGAATTTTTTAAACCAGAAGACACCTTTGCTTTCTTTCCTGCCCGAAGATTAGGGACCTCTTCTATAAGTCGTATTAATTGGTTTACATTAAAAGTGGATGAGAATGATTATTTTCTTCAACTAATAGAGACACAAAGCGTAATAAACATTAAGCTGTAAACCAAATAGTCAAAAGGAAACCAAACTACAAAAAGTGATGTGAAGGGATAGATGATTCATCTATCCTTAATCAGAGATCTTAATTACGAGGCTTGAGAATAAAAATTTCGATACATGCAATTTTCATTTAATGAGCCTTATGCATAAATTCGAATTAATCTAGATTCTAATGAAGGTTTCATACAATGGGTGACAAGGGCATGACTAGCCTTTACGAACTCGGCCGAACACAACAATATTAGTTCAAATTCTGTACAAATGGCGATTCAACATGTTTAAATTATTTATTTACAATTTAGTCACTTAAAAAGACTAAAAATTTCTTAATAAATAAGCATCGAATATGACAAACCAAAAAATATATAAAGAGAGATAGGGCGAGAGCGACATGACAAGCACGTGAGCAAAATAATACTAGCATGCGATGCTTCTACTTCAAGGCACCATACTTTTTCTTGAGACAAAAAATAATTCTGTGGCAGAAATTATAAAAAAGAAGAGTTTGAAACTTTGAATGAAAATGGAATAAAGAGTCTATCAGTTCTTATTCTATATTTCTGAAATTGTGCACTGTAACATAAGTACTTGTTGATTTGCGTTGGGGAGATTTTTGGATTATTTTTGACTTAGATGTGACTTCACTAGCCATACACTCTAATTTGATATTATTAGTGGCGGAGCAAGAATATCAAGCTAATGAGTTTAAAATTTTAACTGTTTTAAATTACTGGGTTCTAACTTAATAATTTATATATATTCAATAAAATTTCTAAAACAAATATAAAGTTAGAATCAAAGCTACTGGGTTCGGCCGAATCTGCCGACGGTACTCTAGCTCCGCCCCAAAAGGTACTCTCATTCCAAATGACATTTTCTACAACTCTTTGGTCCCTTGGCCTTTTTCATCTTAGGAATCGGCATAATACAATAATTTTGCTTCAGATTTTAATATTTGCCTTAAAATAATTTTGTTGATATTAAAATTTTAAGGGATCAAGTCAAATTCTAAATTTAAAATACTATATAACTCTTGAAATCTTAGGAGTTTATTAGGGTTTTTTGGGAGGGTACTCTACCCAAAACCCTAACTCACACTTATATAAAGTGATACATATTCCTTTAAAGAGGTGTCTCAAAAATCCCATAAAATCTTAGGATATTCACGCAGAGATAGTTTAAAAAGCTGCATATCAAATACATATCCAGGAGGTCTGCCCATCTTACATTCGAGAAATACACTGCTTCAGCCCCGAAGGCTCGAATTAAGAAGATAATAAAGAGAAAAGAATCAAGGGAAAAACAGAATTGTACTCACAATTAATTAGTAAAAATATTTTTCTCTTATTTTATGATTGCAATTTATTTGTCATATGTTAAAAATTAGCTGCAAACCATATGTATAGATAATTTATCTAATACTTAATTAAAAAACTTTACTAAAATTCGGAGTCTATAAACTCAAAATTTCTCTTCTCGCTCACGTTCATTTTATTATTATTCCTTAAAAATTCTATTACCATTAAGATTTTTTCTTCAAAAATCCTTGCAATATGCCAATATATAGAGAAATGAAAGCTGCTAAAATATCACACCTAATCTTCTTTTTAATGCCAAATAATTTGCGATTATACTAAAATCTTACATTAGCTCAAAGTGTAATGCAAAATAATTCATGTTTACCCTATGTAAGCATAATTATAATTTTCAACGTAAGGATTCAATTGAACTCCCTTGCCACAAGCTAAGTCTGCTCCGAATAATACCAACCCAGAAAAGCTTTTCTGTTGACAAAGAAAAACTAAAAATATTTTTAATAAGAATGGATGATCACCAAAGCCTATAGTCTAATGATATTAATTTATGAGGGCGTCTTCACACACTAGGTATTGGCTCGATTTTGAGCTCATTTTGCCTATTTCCCTTCCCTATCCTTTATTGTAATGTGAAAAAAGAATTAGCAGTGGTTACATTTATAAATCTAATGTAAATTTTAATATATTTAATTCCAATATTGGTCTGTGTTTAACCAAAAGATATATACCTTTTGATTAAACCAATCTTATGATTAGAAGAAGAGTAAATTCCAGTTAAAAATAATAAAATTTAGATCAAGTGATAAAAGGAGTAAGCAAGAAGGATGACGTTAGCTAATATGTTGGAATTAATTAAATAATTATAAATGCAACAACCTGAACGCGCAATCAATCGATATAATTGCAGTTGGCGCATAAAGGAAGCAAGTATGAGATGATTGTAGAATCTTTAAATAAGGTTGTTTTTATGTTTACTCTCAGCTGAATCTTTTACAAAGTGTTCTTTTATCCTTTATTCGGATCCCCCTTTTCTTTACTAACCCTCATATTTATAAGGGACAATCTCCCAAGTAACCCTAAAAAGTACAACATAAAAAATATCCAAAAAACATATTTTTACTGTCTCCCACTAAATTTACACTACCGTTGATATTTTATCTTGACTGACTGTTCTTGATCGTCATCTTTTATCACAATGACTATCATATGTTGCGTCATAATAACCTCGTTTCTTATCCTATTCGGTGTAACTGTCTTAATTACCAAATTTAAACCCAGTCTGGACTTCTGAAGTTGTGCGAGTTTAGTTGACATTAAATATGTTTTTAATACATACAGGGCTGAGTAGAAAGTAGAAACATATATAAAGCAAATCCTGTATTATCTTCAGTCATGTTGACCATGCAATTGAAGTACGAAATCATATTTTAATCTTGCTAATTAAAATCTTAAAAACTGTAGCAACCACGATAGTTAATTGGCAATAAAAAAATGCAAAACAAGTATAGATAGATCCAAAGTTTAAATTTGACGAATCCAAATTTTAAAATTTTTATTATTGAACTCGTTTACTGATTCAAATTATGGGTTTAAAATTGTTGAAGTTTTTTAGTTATTCTTTTATGCAAATATTAAAATATTGAGTTTAGATGAAGTTGCTATCAAAAAGTGATCGAACCCAGCATATGAATTTTGGTGACATCCCATCACCCAAAAAAAACGAACAAATGATTTAAAAATTAAATATAAGAATATGATGTGTCCCTTGATTATTTACTGACATAGAGAGGGAGAAAAGGAATGTAATTAATGAAGAAATACATGTGGCCCTAATAAGATAAAATAAAAGAATAAGGTAATTAATCAAGGAGAAGTGGCCACCAGGGAAAAGAAAGGAGAATGACCCGTGAGAAGCGATGTAACGTTTTGTCTGATGATGATGAAGGTAGGTCATCCTCTTCAAATTTGTTTGTTTTTTTATTGGAGGTTCAACAGGCGCTTTGACGGAATGGAAACTTTTCTAACGTTTTTTTTGACAAAAAATATATTTTTACTGTTAAAAAAAGATTACTTAAAGACATAATTTGAAATACTATACTGCAAATTACTTTAACAGAAATTTGCCATTAATTAATTCACAGTATATTATTGCGAATTATAAAATTTCTTTTTTTTACTAATTCACATTAAAGTAATGCGAAGTGAAGCTCTCCATTTTTATACCTAGCAATTCGCAGTACTATACTGCGAATTAGCAATTCATAGTATAGTATCGCGAATTGCCTAATAAAATATACGAGGCTTCTTCTTCCCCAACACAATCGGTGCCCCCCATTAAAAAACAAAAAAGCTTATGTTGGTCCCCTCCTTCCCTCCATCCCCCCCCCCCCCCCCCCGCAAAAATTTAAAAAAATAAATAAATTAGCCCCCCCCCCCCCCCCCCCCCCGTCTTCCAAAAATCAAGGAGTATAGATCCGACATACAAAACAAGCTTTGTATTCCTTCTTTCGGGTGCAAGATTCAATTTCAATTAAATTAAAAAAACATAAATCGAGGTATTTCGATTTTGTTTATGTCAACACTCGTATAGTACATGCATATTTGCATTATTTAATGTGTTCTCGTGTTAATTTGTGTTATGTTGTTATTTAAATTTGTACTTTATTTATACCCGATTGATTTATTAGCTTTGGGACAAAAAAATATTGAAATTTGATGGATAAATTGTATTGTCAATGTTATGTTTTTATGTGGTTAAATAATTAATAAATATTATTTATTTTGTTGTTCTTAATTGTATGTTATGTTTGTTGTTTTTAAATGTAATAGTGACCTTTTAGGTGTAGTGTAGTAAAATATAGAGCCTTATAGCATAGTAAAATATAGAGTCTTTTAGCTTAGTAAAATTCAATATTTAGCGTAGAGTGCAAAAATATAGAGCATTTAAGCTTAGTAAAATATAAAGCCTTAAAGTATGTAGAAACTGCAAACTCTATCCAATAATAGTTTACAAAATTAATTATTTAATCTATAAAATAAAATCACAAAAATAATAAATTAATATATGTCGTCAAATAACTCAAATATGAAGCCCGGAACTCATAGATAATTACTCAGTCCAATTCAATAATAAATTATTTAATTTATTAAATTAACAAAATTATAAAAATATTGAAATTGAAACGCATAATAATTAAGGATAAGTTGGTGCTACCGGGGGTCAATTATCGAGCCTGGGAACTCATACATAATTATTCAATCCAATTCAATTATTTTATTTTAATTCTTTAATCTAACAAAATTCCATCGGTAACTGAAATTCACACGCATAATAATTAAGGTTAACTTGGTGCGACTGGACCTCAAATATCGAGCTTGGAAGGCCATACATAATTATTAAGTCCAATTCAAAAAAAATTAATTTAATTTATTATCTATAGAATATTTGAAATGACACACATAATAATTAAGTATAGCTTGATGCTACCGGGCTTCAAATATCGAGCCTCGAAGGGCATACGTAATTATTTAGCCAAATTCAAGAATTTTTAATTTAATTTATTAAACAAACAAATTTCTAAAAAAAATTAAAAATGACACACATACTAGGTAAGGATAACTTGGTGCGACCAGGCTTCAAATATCGAGCTTGGAAGGCCATACATAATTATTAAGTCCAATTTAACAATTATTAAATTTAATTTATTAAATAAAAAAATTTCTAAAAAATATTTGAAATGACACACGTAATATTTAAGTATAACTTGGTGTTACTGGACCTCAAATATCGAGCCTCGAAGGGCATACATAATTATTTAGTCCAATTCAAAAAATTTTAATTTAATTTACTAAATACACAAATTTCTAAAAAATGTTGAAAATGACACACATAATAATTAAGGATAACTTGGTGCGATCGGGCTTCAAATATCGAGCTTGGAAGGTCATACATAATTATTAAGTCCAATTCAGAATTTTTTAATTTAATTTATTAAACAAATAAATTTCTAAAAAATATTTGAAATGACACACATGATAATTAAGTATAGCTTGGTGCTACCAGGCCTCAAATATCGAGCCTCGAAGGGCATACATAATTATTTAGTCCAATTCAAGAATTTATAGTTTAATTTATTAAAGAAACAAATTTCTAAATAATGTTGAAAATGACACACATAATAATTAAGGATAACTTGGTGAGACCGCGCCTCAAATATCAAGCTTGGAAGGCAATACATAATTATTAAGTCCAATTTAATTTTTTTTAAAACTTAATTTATTAAATCAATAAATTTTTAAAAAAAATTTGAAATGACACAGATAATAATTAAGTATATCTTGGTGCTAGTGGGCCTCTAATATCGAGCCTCGAAGGGAAGACGTAATTATTTAGTCCAGTTAAAATTTTTAATTTAATTTATTAAACAAACAAATTTTTAAAAAATGTTGAAAATGACACACATAATAATTAAGGATAACTTTTGCGACTGGGTCTCAAATATCAATCTTGGAAGGCCATACATAATTATTAACTCCAATCTAAATTTTTTTAATTTAATTGACTAAATAAATAAATTTCTAAAAAAATATTTGAAATGCCATACATAATAATTAAATATAGTTTGGTGCTGCCGGTCCTCAAATATCGAGTCTTGAAGGGCATACATAGTTATTTAGTCCAATTCAAAAAAATTAATTTAATTTATAAACAAATAAATTTCTAAAAAATATTGAAAAAAACACACATAATAATTAAGGATAACTTGGTGGGACCAGGCCTCAAATATTGTGCTTGGAAGGCCATACATAATTATTAAGTCCAATTTAAAAAAATTTAATTTAATTTATTAAATAAATAAATTTCTAAAAATTGCTTGAAATAACACACATAATAATTAAGTATAGCTTGGTGCTACCAGGCCTCAAATATCGAGCCTCGAAGGGCATACGTAATTATTTAGTCCAATTCAAGAATTTTTAGTTTAATTTATTAAACAAACAAATTTCTAAAAATTGTTGAAAATAACACACATAATAATTAAGGATAGCTTGGTGCTACCGGACCTCAAATAACGAGCCTCGAAGGGCATACATAATTATTTAGTCCAATTCAAAAAAAATTAATTTAATTTAACAAACAAACAAATTTCTAAAAAATATTGAAAATGACACACATAATAATTAAGGATAACTTGGAAAAATCGGGCCTCAAATATCGAGTTTGGAAGGCCATACATAATTATTAAGTCCAATTTAAAAAATTTTAATTTAATTTATTAAACAAATACACACAATTAATTTTGTTTAAATTATAGTAGACGACATGGCGTTTCTGCCGCCTACGCATCCTGGACCTGCCGAGGATCAGCTGTTAGTGTTGCAGGGCGACCATAGGTCCTCCTACACATAGGAGGGATAACTATCGGAGCAGGCTCTCCGCCCCAGGAGACCTGATGATTTGTGGGAGTTCATGGCGGAGCATCATTTCCATGCCCGCGTAGTCGCGCGCTTACAGGCTGCGGGCTTCTATATTATTTTTGAGATTGGACGGATGCAGCTCGATTGGTCTCTTATCACAGTGTTGGTAGAGCGGTGGCGACCATATAAACAGAGTTTTCACTTGCCCACTGGAGAGGCCACCATCACGCTGGAGGATCTTCAGGTTTTGTATGGGCTGCGTGTAGATGGACAGGCCGTGACACTGCCCCATTACATTAGATCCATGACACGTGCCCAATTTTTGGATATGATGGGGCAGTTTACCGGTTTAGACCAGAGGGTGGCGCTGGGGTCAGTCACGTCTTTTGTCATCCATCAAAGATCATATAGCTTTTTTGCACCCTGACATTATTGGCGAGACGGAATCTCCACATTGAGAAATACACACGGTTGGCGCTGCTCCTGCTTTTCGGGTGTGTCTTGTTCACAAACACTTCGGGGAGTACTGTGAGTCTTCGCTTTCTCCATCATCTTCAGGTGCTGGATGATTTACCTCAGTACAGCTGGGTTGCTGCTGTTTTGGCATACCTGTATAGGAGCATGTGCCAGGCGAGTATGGGTCCAGCAATGGACATATGTGGTTTTCTGCCCCTCCTACAAGTGACAATATTTTCGAGTACTCTGTTCATTATTTTGAGTAATATATGATCGAAATAACTCATAAATTTTACATCAACCTTTTAACTTAGGTTTGGGCCCGGCAGCGGATCATGCCATTGCAGCCACCTCTACCACCACTTACGCCTGGTCAGGCATATCTGTTTCTCCCTCTAGCTTCTAGGTGGATTCACCGGCATGGGAACTACCGAGGGAGCGATGTGAACACCTAATTTTTGACCTCACCCAAATTCTATACTAGTTTAGTGTAAATATTCATTTTACGTCTAATCTTAATATTTTAAAACTTTTATCTTACTCTTAATAGGTTTTATTTAATATATATATATATATATAGATATATATATATATATATATATATATATATATATATATATATATATATATATATATATATATATATACTAACTATATATTCACATTTGTAGAGTATAAGTTTTATTCCTAGTTTTAAATATAAAATTATTTTTTAAAAATCTAATTAGAATTTTAAATCTAAGCTATAGTATTTTTCTTAGTATAATTTAAATAATAATGTAAATATTTAATTTTTTTTATGTATATAACATTTAAGTATAAGGTAGCTAACTAATATTCTTACCTATGCATTTTACTTTCTAATTTCTTCATTAATAAAGAGTAAGTAAAAGTTATTAAACAAAAAAAAAGCAAAAAGAAAAAAAACTTACGAAAAAAAACAAATAATAATAAAAAATAATAATATAACAAAAAAGGGATAAATCTTGAAAGATTCAAACAAAATTACTCTAACTACTCACCATGATCTTCTCAACCCCCTTCTCCCACTCCAACTCCAACTCTAACTCCTTTACATACCACCCACATTCCCTTTATAAAAGGGAGACATATCATAAACTAAAAAAAAAAGAGAAAAAAGGGAGAGAAAAACATTAAAAAAAAAAAAAGAGAAGAAGAAAGGAACGAAGAAAAAGCAGCAAAACATAAAACAAAAAAAGAAGAAGTAAAGAAAGAAACGGAAGAAGACTAGAAAGAAAGATAAAAACAGAGAGAAAAAAAAAACAACGACAAAAAAAAAAGGAAGAGACAAAATAAAAGAACGAAAAGATTGAACGTGAAAGAAAGGAAGAGAGTTTTGGAGACGAAGTTTGGGATTTTGTTCGCGATTTTATGTTCGTGGTTGTAAAAAAGCTAGTATTGCAAGCTTGGAAAATCAATAGATTGTAGCCGTAATTTTGTTGAAAGCTTTAAAAAAAAAAGGTTCATCTCTGTCTCTTTAATATTTGGATCATACATGGTTAGATATGTTTGCTGATATCTTTTGTGTCATTTTATGTTCAAGAATTTGAGAAGTTTTAATCATATTCGATTTATGCATTCTCAATATTGTTTAGTATGAAGTTTGAAAAAAAATCGTTTAAAAGAGGACGACAAAATTAATAGATTCTTAGATGAGTTTACTTTAATCTTTAATTTTAGATTTTCATGACAATTGAAACTTTTGTTCGATCTAATGTATATCGCTTGATTGTTTGTGACCTTAGTAAAATAATAACTAAGACGAGTTCTTTTTATTCTTTCTCTTTATTTCAGTTTTAATTAGGAGGAGTGCCTAAAGATTTTTTTTAATTCGTTATAGTTTTGTTTATTTTTCTTAGAAGTTTTATTTATATTTTTGGTATAAAATAACGTAATTGACAAAAATTTGTTGGAGCATGTGTTTGTTTATTATTTGAGTTGCTAAAATTTTAGTTCTTTAATAGTTAAATCAAATTCATGTTCATATAAATGTGTATATCAAATTACAGCAAGTTAGTCATACAGAACAATATGATAGTTAATTAAGATTATTATTTTATATTAAATTCGATTGATAAATATGGCTGGAATTTGCATATTTTATTTGTATAAATGTCTCCAGATAACGATAAATCCAATATTATGTAGGTTTGTTTAAATTATAACGCATCAATAGAAAGCTTCATTAATTTGGTTCTATCTTCTAAGCCAGTGGTCATCTCTTAGTTGTATTTTGCTTTAATACCTTAAGATTTATTGTATCAGTTAAAACATAACCATAATAAATAGATAAATAAATAGAATACTCTAAAAATGCTAGAAAATTTTTAGATGCACTTTAAAATACTGGATTATGTGTTCATACCCGAACCTTGGATTGATACGCTTAAATAATAAAAGGATCATGTGCGCATTCCGTATCTTGATACCTTTTCAATTTAAAATAGTTATTGTTATAACCATGTGTACATTCCGTACTCCTGGTTTAATATTTAATTTCAAGGAATTACCTTGTGTGCGTATCACATCTTGGTCAAAATAATTAATTAAAAATATAATAAATTAAGTGAAGCGGTAATAAATTAGCCATAATCAATAAAATACAAGAATAGCTAAAAAATTGATTTAAGCCTTACATTAATCAATAGAAGCGACCGTGCTAGAACCACGGGACTCGACGGGTGCCTTACACCTTCCCCTTGGTCAACAGAATTCCTTACTCAGTCTTCTATTTTCGTAGACCATAAATTAAGAGTCAAACATTCCTTTTGAAAAGGGATTCAATAAAAAGTGACTTGGAACACCAACGCTCAATTTCAAGTGGCGGCTCTAAATAATAAATAATCCCTGTTCAAAACGTCATTTTAATTGGAAAAACTCTTCTAACTCAACCTTCTAAAAAGGTTGCCTGGGAAAAAAGAGGTGTGACGGGCTTGGTGACTCTTCTGGGGACTAATTAATAAGAATTCGAGCTTTGTAAATTGATTCTTATTTGGCTTTTATCATGTTTTGGATATTATTGTATCTGGAAGCCTAATGTGTTATTTGTCCCTTATTTACCGCTTGAATATCTATTTGAACTGTGATATAAATTGTATCCTCTCTCGCACCCCTATGGGTCTTCTGATAGGTAGTTATGTTATATTTGCCTACCAGCATCACAAAATTCTTGTCTTGAGATAAAGCCAGTTAGCTTACCAGCTTCTGGTGAAAGATTTAGTCACACATGTTTAGGTGGGAGAGCCAATAGCTAGCCAGTGATGTTATACTACTGGTGTCACTTGACGCTCCTCGGCTCGGGTTGCCCACCCGGATAAGCCAGGTCTAGCTACCATCTCCTTTAGGATTTGAAAACTTAGAAGAATAAGCCAGAAGCAATGAATATATCTAGTAGGTTACGCTTTATTTTCATCATGTGCATTGAACTTAGCGGGGCTCGGCACAGGGGCCGGGCCCGTCTTAGACATGTACCAATTTTTTGGTCCAACATGTTTATATTTATGTGCTATATTTAACGTTATTTGGTAAGCTTCACTCAAATATTGACCGGCTTTAGGATAGAATTAAACAATGATAAAGAAAGAGGAAATTTTCCTAAAATACCATTTTATAAAATAAAATTTTGAAAGGTTTTGGTATATAAACTAACAATTTCAAAATAGTTTTCCCTTTTAGTTATTTTAACCGAATTATGCGGGTTTGATTCTCACCGGATGTAAGATACTTAGGCAACCTTCATCATATTCAACCCCATTTTAAATAAACATTTGAAAACAAATGAGTAAAAAAGGGTTCTATGGACTATTAGTTATTATTTTTTATTTTATTCAAATAATAATAATATAGTCACTTTGTCGAGTTTTTAACCAGTTTTGCCCTTTCATCCGGTCTTTTTGTCGAAATAGCCGTGAAACCTGCATCGAAAATGCGAAATGAGAGGCCAGTTTTATTTTTTATTAATTTTTCTTACAAAACAAAAAAAAGTTATTTGGGCCTTTTATTTTTTTTTATGACTTACTAATTTAATTTTTTTATTCCCACAGTTTGATTTTTTATTTTTTTTAGAGTCAACCCCGAGAAATCGGAGTTTTTGTGTCAATATTATATTTAACTAAAACCTAACCCCATTTCTGTATAAACAAGTGCACCATGAGTTGGAAAGAGGTAAGTCTGAAATGAGAGCCAGGTCAGAAGGGATACCGGATTTTCTTATTATTGATCAAATACCACAATTATTATGGGATTGGTGGAGAGATTTTAAGGAATATGAGAAAAACGAGATAAAGAAGTACTTGGGATATTTGGCTCACATGATGACGATCAAGCCTAAGAGGGATGTGATCTAAGCTTTGGTTCCGCATTAGGATCCTGAAATTGATGTGTTCCATTTTACTGAATGTGAGATGACTCTGACCTTGGAGGAAATCGCCCATTTTCAAGGGTGGGGCCGTAATCTTCATCGCCAGAGACCCATTGTGCCAAAAAATGTAAATGAGGGTAAGTTTATGAAGTTCCTGAACATAAACTATGGACATTATGAAGGTTTAGGAGGTAATTGGGTTAAGTTGGGATTTCTGTTTCATTTGTACAGCCTCGGATGCAATTTCGAAAGGAATGTGGGAAAACTGAAATAAAAGGAAGACAAGGAAACGTGGAAGATACACAGAAGGTTCGCATTTATGGTTGCTTTTTTGGGGCGTATAGTTTTTCCGGAAAGGGAAGGACGCATTGACATCCGGTTGGCAGGTTTAGTTGAGGCACTGACCTCAAAAGGGGACGATTATAGTTGGTCCCAGTGATTATTTCTTCCATTTTTCGTGCTTTGGGCGCACAGAACTTTGATGGCTGTAACATTTTGCTACAAATATGATTTTTGGAGCATTTTTATCGTCATCCTACGATCTCTAATATTAGTGAGCTCTGGCCCAATCACACTTTTGATCACCAGAAAAGAATTGAAAAATGTGACTTACCTGAAGGGATTAACGCCTGGAAAGAACTACTTCTTACTTTGTCTGCCAAATAGATCACGTGGAATTACAATTGGTTTTCCTCGAAAAAGGTCATTTGTGAATCTGCATACCATTCTTATCTGGTACTTATAGGATTGGATGGTGTTCAACCTTATGCTCCACTTCGGGTAATGCGCCAGCTTGCACGAGGACAGGAGGTGCCACCAACATGAGATATGAGCAAGTTCTGTTATGATTTTGGTAAAGATCAACCTCATGACAAAGGGTAAATTATGAAAATTCGTATGCAAGTAAAGTTTTGGAGTTCAATGAGATGGTAGAGGACCGAGATCGTGGAGAGGTGATCCTTGAATATATTACTTGGTTTCATGATCCTTCGTCATTTAGAGATAAGCCTGAGGGGCCGAACAGCTGGAGAAATGATCAAAGAACTATAGAAAAGCTAAAAGAGGAATTAGAGCATGCTCAGATGATTATAGCCATACAACAAGCCCAGCATCAGGCCGGAGTCGCTCATATTCGTTTAAAAATTTAGAAAGATTATCAATCTGCTTTGTGGGTCATGGATAAAGATTTAAAGCATGCTAAAAATGAGGTAGCCCGCTTAGAAGAAGAACTGGCAAACACGATTGGTTTAGTCAGAAGAGTGGAGGCGAACAAAAATGTTGAAATACATAAGTTGCAAGAAGACTTGAGTATCATTGAAGAAGATGCGCACCAGCAAAATTTGGAGTTTGATCAGCAGAAAGAGCAGTTTGAAATAGAAAGGGCCCACTGGATACGCTCAAAGAGTCAACTTTATGCACAATTAGAAGAAATAAAAAGGGAGAAGAGGGGTCATCAACATACATATTTTGAGGAAGAATGGCGTCAGTGGATGATTGAGAGAGGTATGTCAAAACATCGCCTTGAAGAATATGGGGGACGTGAGGCTCAGATGGGGCACGCCCTCAACACTACCCAGATGTGGTTGCAGAATTGTCACATGAGTATAGGGCAAGCTAGAAAGCAGGTACTTCGATTGGAAGAAAAAGGGGCATATGTTCACGACGATCATCGTCATTTGAACAATGAGGAAGTTGGTCAACAAGCACGTGTCCTCGTTCCACAGTTGCCGACGGTGTTTCAGAATTTGTATGAAACTTTAGGGGGACAGTAGAGGCCAAGAGATGCAGACAATTGATGATATCAGTTTAAGCAGGAAGATTATTGAAATTTAAATTTTTAGTGCAGTCCATTAGTTCTTAGTTTCATTTATTTGTCGCATTTTTAATTTTGAGACTCTTTTTTATTATTATTATTATAAAAATTTGTTTTGTTCCAGTCAGTTTATATCTTTAGAGTCAGTAGAGTCGGTTTGTATATATTTCCTTTTCTCTCATTCTATATAAAAAAATATAATTGAAAAACATTTTATTTTGTTTTATTTATTTTAAAAAAATAAGAAATCATTAGAATTGTTATTATTTCTCCTGAACTACGTGATGGTCTCATTCATGCGGCATCATGATACGTAGGCAATCCCCATTGGATGCGATCACAACCATAATTAATCTGGAAAAAAATGATCAAATAAATAAAATAAAAGAGCAGTAAGTTCAATACGAAATAAACCAACAAGCCGGTATGAAGCATGAAGTCTTCCAAAATCATTTTAGAAATGAAAATAGCATTAGGTGCATCGCATACAATGTGTTATTAATATCTGAAAAATGCCTAACTCTAACACGTTTGTTGTTTGTTATTTCTAAAGAGATAAGGTTAAGCAGAGGTGGTTAGTTTGTGATTTAAACTGGCGACTCACCCTTACAACATGAGGTCAAAAGGAAAAAGTAGAATGGGAGACAACAGTGAGAATGAGTCAGATAATGATGATGTCCATGGACAATCGGTTGAACAAGGTTCGGGACTGGTTGAAGAAGTAAGAGTGTTGAAACAACAATTGGAATATGTACCAAGCCTGGGTGAATGGACAAGCACCGCCCTCACTACCCTTGGGGCTTTCGGATGATCTTCATAATGTGTCAGTTGCAAATCAAGTGCCTATCTCCATAATAAGTAACCGATTGTACCAACCTGGATTCAGTCCGAGCATCAACCTCCCCACTATCCTCAGTACCTCCATTCCATGTCCTCCAGCCGTACCCTTCAGAAATGACCCATATACTGTACCCATTCCTCAACCGGCTCTCGCTCAAAAGCTCAACAATGATCCACAATTGCATGCTCATGATACCCATCATTATTCTCCTGAATTGATTTTCAAGGTTCCAGATTCATACAAGCATACTCCTCAGAACATCTTCCCAGTCGGGGTCGAAAAGCCCAACAAGAATATGGAACAAGAGGAAATGACCAGAAAAGTGAAGAGTTTGGAACAAACCATGAGAAACATACAGGGTTTGGGAGGCCACAAGAGGGTTTCGTTCAATGATTTATGCATGTTTCCCCATGTTCATTTTCCACCTGGATTCAAGACCCCTAAGTTTGACAAGTATGATGGTCACGGTGATCTTGTGGCTCACTTGAAGAGATATTGTAACCAATTGAGGGGAGCAGGGGCAAAGAAGAATTACTCATGGCTTATTTTGGGGAAAGTTTGATAGGAATTTCTTCAGAATGGTTCATAGATCAAGACATATCTCATTAGCACATTTGGAACGACATGGCTCAAGATTTTGTCCAAACATTTTAGTACAATATTGATATAGTGCTAGATCGCTCTTCTCTTGTCAACATAAAGAAGAAATTTACAGAAAGCTTAAGAGAATATGCAATCAAATGCAGAGAGCAGGCTGCTAGGGTCAAACCACAAATGAAAGAGGCAGAAATGATTGACTACTTTCTCCAAGCTCAGGATCCTGATTACCTCCATTTTATGTTGGCCACCATTGGTAAGCCTTTTTCGGAGGCGATTAAGATTGGGGAAATAGTTGAGAATGGCATGAAGTCGGGAAAAATGGTGAGTTAGGCAGCCCTTAAAGCGACCACGCAAGCAAATCAAAGTGGGTGAGGCAGTTTCGAAAATCGAAAAAAGAAGGAGGAAGGATCCATAATGGCGTCTGGATTCGGGGTATTTCAAAGAGGAATAGTTCCTTCTACATGCAATTCCAACAAGAACAATCCAATTCTCCTCAACATTATTATCCGCCTGAGAGTCCCCGATACTCATTTCCCTCGCAACAATACAAAGTGTATAATGCTCAGGCTTATGCTAGGCCTCATAATCACCAACAATGGGGAGCATAGATTCCACAAGGCTCCCTTCAACTTCGGAAAAATTTTCAGGCACCACATAATCCTCGTCCCAGACAGGAATATGTGAGAGAACAAGAGCAAAAGAAAGAGTTCACCCTAATTGGAGAATCGTATACAAGCCCATTTCGAAAGTTGATGCAGCTGAAATTGATTGAAACTATCATGCCACGTTACGTGAATCCAAATTCAAAAGGTTTTGACTGCAATGCGAGATATGAGTATCATTCTAACACCCCAAGGTTATAGTACCAAAAATTGTTGGACATTAAAGAATGCCATTGAAAATTTGATTGAAGCAAAGGCAATCATGGTGACAAACAATGAAGATACTCCTAATATCACAAACAATCCGCTCCTAACTCATGATAATACACATTTTATTGGGATGATTTGTGATGGTCGTGATTATAAGCAATCTGGAAAGACATAGATGATTGTTGGAACCATAGGGCCAAAGCCAAAAGTGATAGTAAGCCCACCGCAATTAGCACCGCTGATTGTGAAAGGTGCGAGTTCTAGTTCAAAATTGGCAGTTCTGAAAAAACGGTTCTCTATGTCCTTGGAAGCACAAAAATATTGAGGTTTAATTGCGTGGGCCAAAACATTATATTCCTGGGGGCATTCAAAATATTGTTCCGAATAATGCTTTGAGAAATATAATAGAGCCAGTTGTGATCCGGCCTGTTGCACAACTTTCAGTGTCGAACCCAAAATCTATTCCCTGGAACTATAACAAGACTGTCATGACATACAAAGGAAAAAAGATAGTGGAAGAGCAGATGAAATGGGAGGCTTGACCCGCTCTGGAAGGTGCTATTAGCCAGAGGAGTTGAGAAAAGCTAAGCAAGCCTAGGATCACTTTCCAGTGAAAAAAAACTATTTTAGAAAAAGAAGCGGAGAAATTCCTTAAGAAGATGAAAATCCAAGACTTTTTAATCATTGATCAACTAAGGAAAAACCCTGCTCAGATATCTTTGTTATTTCTGCTTTTGCACTCGAAAGAACATCTCCATGTGTTGATCAAAACTTTGAACGAGGCATGTCTCAGAAAAGACAATGGTGAATTAGCTAGAAAAAATGGCTGAAAGATTCTTTGAGGTGAACAAAATTTCTTTCAACGATGATGATTTGCCTAAGGAAGGGGCTGGGCACAATAAATCTTTGCATCTTATGGTCAAATGTGAAGGCCATTACGTAAAAGGGTTCATGATTTACGGAGGATCAAGTGTAGATATATTCCCTCTTTCTATTCTACAATAACTGAACATTGACACTAACAAAATTCGAACTAGTAGTGTCAGCATATTGGCTTTTGATGGTTTAAAAAGAGACACTATTGGGGAAATTAAACTCACGATGGCAATTGGTCCGGTTGATTTTAAAAATGTCTTTTAGGTGTTGGATATGAAAACCTCCTACAGGTGTTGTGGATCCATATGGCCAGAGCTATACCATTCACCCTACATCAAATTGTCAAATTCGAATATGACAGGTAAGAAATTGTTGTTCATGGGGAGGACGACTCGTCCGTCTATAATGACCCGTCCATTCCATGTATCGAGGCCAAGGAAGGATGTGAATACCTCATATATCAAACATTTGAGGTGATTGAGGTAGACCAAGTGGAAGAAGGAAAACCAATTCTACAATCCCATCTTTCAACCACATCTATGATGGTAGCTTCATTGATGTTGAGGAACGGCTATGAACCAGGAAAAGGATTAGGATCATTTGTGCAAGGAATTGTGAACCCCATTGCTCCTTTTTCGAAGAAAGATACCTTTGTCTTGGGGTTTAAACAAATATCAGCTGACATAAATAGAGCAAAAACCAATCCCTCACATTGCCTACTCTTTTGTCAAGCCACGATTTGAAGAAGTCCAAATTCTTTCTACTCAAGATGACATTGATGAAGTTTGCCAGGGTCTCAAGGAGATGTTCTATGGAATCAACATGGTTCAAGTTGTTGAGGGCCCTAGACGTGCAAGTGTTTAGCTGATTGGCCCATATACCTCGCTCAACAACTGGAAAGCAACTCCTCTTCCCATTAGGAATGAGTCTTGGTAGTTTGTTTTGTTGCATTTTCTGTATTTGGATTATTTTCAGGGTTGTAATCCATATACTTTAGTTTAATTGCTTTGCTTTGATGATAACCCTTTCTATCCTTTCAAATTAAATGAAATGACATTGCAGTTTTATAGTAGAATTTTGTCTTTTCCTTTCCCTAATTTTTGTTAATTTCTCATCATTTTCAGTTTCATTAATGTTGGCTTTAAAAACATGACATGCACGCGGAATTCATGCCCAGATCTTAAAAAGTTGTCTAATCTCGAAATAATGAATCAAGAAGTTGAGTATGAAGAAGATGGGGCCTTTAAGGAAATAAAAAGAGAATTGGATCAATTTGAGAAAAATCCTATGCCTAACTTAAATGGAACCGAAGAAATTAACCTAAGTCCTGAAGAAATCAGAGAAACAAAAATAAGCATTCATACTGAACAAAGGACGAGAGATGCCGTAATTCAATTTTTGTTTGAGTATAGAGATGTATTTGCTTGGTCATATGATGACATGCCGGGTTTGAGTGCTGATTTAGTGGTCCATAAGCTTCCTACGTATCCTTATTTCCACCAATCCAACAAAAACAAAGGAAGTTTAAGACAGATATGAATGATAAGATCAAGGAAGAAGTCACGAAGCAACTAAGTGCAAATGTGATCAGGGTCGTCCGATATACTACATGGTTAGCAAATGGTGTGCTAGTGCCAAAGAAGGATGGGAAAATCAAAGTTTGTGTTGACTATAGGGATTTAAACAAAACAAGTCTAAAAGACAACTTTCCCTTACCCAACATTCATATCCTTGTTGACAATTGTGCTAAACATGAGATCCAATATTTTGTGGATTGTTATGTGGGGTATCACCAAATTTTGATGGATGAAGAAGATGCAGAAAAGACTGCCTTCACCACTCCATGGGGAACCTATTCTTATAGGGTCATGCCATTTGGTTTGAAGAATGCAGGAGCAACTTACATGAGGGCCACGACTACCATATTCCATGACATGATGCACAAAGAGATTGAGGTGTATGTTGATGATGTGATCATTAATTCTAAAACACGAGATGATCACGTGCAAGAATTGAAAAAGTTCTTTGAAAGGCTACGAAGGTACGATCTCAAACTCAATCCATCCAAATGTGCATTTGGAGTTCCTTCTAGGAAGCTTTTGGGTTTCATAGTTAGTTGAAGAGGCATTGAGTTAGATCCCTCCAAGATATAGACCATTCGAGAGCTGCCTCTCCCGAAGAATAAAAAAGAAGTCATGAGTTTGCTCGGGAGGTTGAACTATATCAGCAGGTTCATTCCACAGCTTACAACCACATGCGAGCCTATTTTCAAGTTGTTGAAAAAGAACGCCGCTATCAAGTGGACAGATGAGTGCCAATAAGCTTTTGATAAGATCAATGAATATTTGTCAAATCCTCCTGTTTTGGTCCCACCAGAACCCGGTAGGCCTCTATTTTTATATCTGTCAGTAACAAATAGTTCTTTTGGTTGTATTCTGGGTCAACATGATGCCACAGGAAAAAAGGAACAAGTAATATATTATTTGAGAAAAGCATTTACCACTTATGAGGCCAAATACACTCTTTTAGAAAGGACATGTTGTGCCTTAATATGGGTCGCTCAGAAGCTTAGGAATTATCTTTTGGCCTATACAAATTACCTCATATCCCGACGGATCCACTGAAGTACATTTTTCAGAAGCCGATGCCAACTACCAGATTGGCAAAGTGGCAAATCTTGCTCACAGAGTTTGATATTATTTATGTCACTCGCACTGCCATCTGGCAGAAAACCCGGTGGATGATGAGTATGAATCTTTGAACACCTACTTCCCAGATGAAGACGTTAATTTAGTTGAAGAATAATTCCAAGATGACAGTCAAGTTTGGAAACTATACTTTGATGGGGCTGTCAACATTAAAGGCACAGGGATTGGGGAAATTCTCGTACACTTACTGGGCAACATTACCCTGCCACAACACGACTTCGTTTCTTCTATACAAACAACACGGCAGAATATGAAGCTTGCACCATGGGTCTAAACATGGCAATAAACCTAAATGTGCATGAACTATTGGTGATGAGAGATTCAGATTTGCTTATTCGGCAGGCTCAAGGTGAATGGGAGACTCGAGACATCAAGATCATTCCAAATAAACAATGTGTAGAAGATCTTAGCAAGAGATTCAAGTCCATCGAGTTCAGATACATTCCCAAGTTTCATAATGAATTAGCTGATGCCTTGGCCACCCTGGCCTTAATGCTTCCATATCCGGGTAATACTCATATTGACCAATTGGAAATTCAAATTCGGGATCAACATGGTTATTGCAATACAATTGAAGCGGAACTAGATGGTGAACCATGGTACCGTGATATTAAATAGTTTTTGAAAACAAGAGAATATCTGGAACATGCTAATAAGGATCAAAAGAGAACTATTAGGCGACTCTCTAATGGTTTCTTATTGAGTGGGGAAATCGTATACAAAAGAACCCAATATTTAAATTTATTGAGATGTGTGGATGACAAAGAAGCTGAAATGATTATGAACGAGGTGCCTACATGAATTTGTGGTCATCACATGAATGTATATTTTCTACAAAAGAAGATCCTTCGGGCAGGATATTATTGGCTTACTATAGAGCGAGATTGCTTTCGTTTTGTTCGCAAGTGCCACCAGTGTCAGATTCACAATGATTTGATTCACTCGCCTCCTTCAAAGTTGTATCCTATGTCAGCTCCTTGGCCTTTTGTTTCTTGGGCAATGGACGTCATTGGCCTAATCGAGCCAAAAGCTTCAAAGGGGCACAGATTCATCTTGGTTGCAATTGATTACTTCACCAAATGGGTCAAGGCTATTACATTGAAAGCAGTTACCAAGAGAGCAGTAGTAGACATCGTTCACTCCAACATCATCTATCGTTTCGGTATTCCAAAAATTGTTATTATAGATAATGCTGCTAATTTGAATAGTCATCTGATGAAAGAGGTATGTGAACAATTTAAAATTGAGCATCGCCATTCTACTCCTTACCGACCCAAAGCTAATGGAGCTGTTGAAACTGCAAATAAGAACATCACGAAGATTCTTTGGAAGATGGTCCAAGGGTCTAGACAATGGTACGAGAAATTACCTTTTGCTCTTTTGGGATACCGGACAACTGTCCGTACATCAGTTGGTGCAACGCCTTACTTGTTAGGTTATGGCACTGAAGCAGTCATACCTGTTGAAGTTGAGATTCCCTCTCTCCGGATAATTGTTGAAGCTGGGATTGAAGACACTGAATAGGTGAAGTCACGATTGGAATAGTTGAGTTTGATTGATGAAAAGCGTTTGGCGGCAATTTGTTTTGGTCAGTTATACCAACAAAGAATGGCACACGCTTACCATAAGAAAGTGCACCCAAGAAAATTTGAGGCAGGACAACTTGTTTTGAAATGCATCTTTGCACACCAGGAAGAAACAAAAGTAAAGTTCGCCCCGAATTGGCAAGGTCCTTACCTCGTCAAGAAAGTATTGTCGAAAGGAGCTCTACACTTTGCAGATATAGAAGGAAAGGTGACAAACATATCCGTCAATGCAGATGTAGTCAAGAGATACTATGTCTAATATGCTTCTATTGGGGCATTTGGTTTATACTTAGCATTCTCAGGTTAGGATGATGAAAGGCTATCATTCTCGCTACCCAAACACTGGTCAACCCTAGTTAGACCTTTGAATCATTGATTATATTTCTTTGTGTTTACCCTCTTTTGGAACCAATGTACTTAAAAAAAGTCATCATAAAAACAAGTTTATGCCATCCTGAACTATGTTCGACTTGATTCCGAAATGATACATAGGCAGTCTCTCTCTGAGGTTCAGTCACACCAAACAAAAATCCACATTTCCCCAATATTCAAAGAAATTGAGGGCATGTTTTTATTTTATTTTCGATGGTTGTTCCATCAAATGGTTTCAAAATTTATAATTCAGTTGAGTAGTTCTTTTTACCTTTCTCTTTTAAGACCTTCTGATCAGCTTTTGAGAATGCTAAGCTAGTACACTACGGCGTCGCTTCAACCATTGCAAAGAGAGAAAAACAAATGAGAGAGTCTTATCGGTGAAAACCCTCAAGGGAACTATAAGGCGATGGCGAGTTGAGAAAAACAAATGAGAGAGTTTTATTGGTCAAAACCCTCACGGGCAGTATAAGGCGATGGTGAGTTGAGAAAAAGACAAATGAGAGAGGTCAATTGGTGAAAACCCACAAAGGGCATCGTTGATCGATTTTAGGTCTTCTTATATCCCGACACAAACATGGTTAAAGAACTCAGTTTCAAAGTGAAGTTTACAACAGATTTTGAGAATTAGATGGTTTAGACGGATCAGACATCCAGTCCAAAGTGCATGTCATGTTCATTGAAGTCAGCATGTTCCTCCAGATAAGTCTTTTCTTATCCTTCCCCAGAAAGGGACGCTTCTTGATTAAGTTGTAATGCTTATTAGTTCACCTACTTGTTTTCTTTTGCACTATTATTTTTGATTCGCTTTCAGGTTAATTTTGTCAAATCAAAGCAAAGAAAAAGGCCACAAAATTTGTTACAGTTTCCCCGTTATATGAAGTAAAGATTTCTGGGCATAAATAGTATGGGCAAAGCCATAAAGCCGACTTTCATATTCTTTGTCAAGAAAAAGGCTTCAAGGACTTACCAATATTTCAAGGGCAACAAAAGTTACTCTTCAAAAGTTGCTTTAGGGAACAAAGTTGTTTGTACCATAGACACAAATGGTGATAGGCGCAAAATAGTCAAGTGTTGATGTTGAAAAAAAAAAAGAAAAAGATCTTTAGAAAATAAAGTCAGAATCTCCTGGCAATTTGTACAATCATTGAAAAGGTCCTTACAAGTGAAATAGACGTAAGGTCAAGTCGCCCAAGAAGTCAAGGCCATAAACTAACCACCATTTAAAAACTAACGAATCTTTCTTTGTTTAGAACAGGAACATATTCGTTTAGTGAAACAGTTAGTGGAAAGACGAACACCACCAAGTGAATTTCTCAAATCCATGATTTCCTTCTAATATGCACGTAAGCATGTTATTTTAGTTTCATTATAGGGGATCAACACCCTATTTTCAACACGGGGTACTACATCTCCTGGTTGCATTATTTTATATATAGTGTATGACATCCCCTAGTAGCATTTCGGAGTACCACGAGCCTCATTTTATTGCCAACACAGGGTACTACATCGCCTGGCTGTATTATTTTCTACATAGGGTACGATATCCCCTAGTAGCATTTCAGAGTATCATGAGCCTCATTTTGTTGCCAACACAGGGTACTATATCCCATGGCCGCATTATTTTCTACATAAGGTACGACATCCCCTAGTAGCATTTTTGAGTGCCACGAGCCTCATTTTATTGCCAACACAGGGTACTACATCCATGGCTGCCTTATTTTCTACATAGGGTACGACATCCTCTAGTAGCATTTCAGAGTGCCACGAGCCTCATTTTATTGCCAAAATAGGTACTACATCCCCTAGCTGCCTTATTTTCTACATATGGTACAACATCCCCTAGTAGCATTTCAGAGTGCCACGAGCCTCATTTTATTGCCAAAATAGGGTACTATATCCCATGGCTGCATTCTTTTCTATATAGGGTACGATATCCCCTAGTAGCATTTCAAAGTGTGACGAGCCTCATCTTATTGCCGACACATGGTACTATATCCCTTGGTCGCATTACTTTCTACCAACATAGGGTACGACATCCCTTAGATGATGCCACGGGCCTCATCTTATCGTCAACATAGGGTACTGCACCCCTTGGTTGCCTCCTTCCTGTTAACACAGGGTATAACATTCCCTATTATTAAAAAAAATCTTTTTCAATTCTTTATTATGCAATAGCAATGATAGTTTAATGTGCTTTCAATAACTCACAAAAATTTCCTAGTGCAAACTAGGGCTGTAAATTTTTGTTCGTTTTGTTTGTTTGTGTTAGCTTGTAGGGTTTATGCAAAGCACGGATTTGATTATGTGCAAAAATAAAATTTCAGTTCTTTCTAGAGAAAGTGGAATGTTTGATCTCAAACCAGCCACAACCAGCTTAGCATAATGCATGCGGAGACATATGGTCAAGATCTTTCTTTCCATCGTCAGATCAAGAAATAAGCATGAAAGAATATTTCACAGTCTGTTGCATCGAGAGCATCAAGTTTCAATCGAAAGTTACTAGGAGAAGAAAATCAAGAATCAAGACAAGACTCCCGATGACATTTAGATAGGAATTTTGGAACTTTTAGATTTCAAGAGTATGTAATTTTCTTTTCATTTTGATGTAATAGTAGGAACCGTGGATCGAAACCTTGATGGAACCTTAGTGGACTCTCCATCTAAGTATACTCCATCACTTTTATTTCTACTTGAACTACACGTGACCCGATTCCCTTATAACCCGGGATATGTAGGCTGCCTAAAACCGATGCTCGATCGCACCTTTTTCTTTTATCTAGTTTTCCTTTTCAAATGATAGCGAGGTAAAAAATCAGTCACCTTGTTCATTTTTCTTTGCTTGAAAACTCTTCATGTTTCCAAGCAAAGAGGGGCATGCTGTGAACACCTAATTTTTTACCACACCCAAATTCTATACTAGTTTAGTGTAAATATTCCTTTTACGTCTAATCTTAATATTTTAAAACTTTTATCTTACTCTTAATAGGTTTTATTTAAAAAAAAATATACTAACTACATATTCACATTCGTAGAGTATAAGTTTTACTCCTAGATTTAAATAAAAAAATTTAAAAAAATCTAACTAGAATTTCAAATGTAAGCTATAGTATTTTTCTTAATATAATTTAAACTATAATGTAAATATTTAATTTTCTTATGTATATAATATTTAAGTATAAGGTAGCTAACTAAAACTTTTAACTATGCATTTTACTTTCTAATGTCATTGATAAAGAATAAGTAAAAGTTATTAATCAAAAAAAACAAAAAGAAAAAAAACTAACGAAAAAAACAAAAAACAAATATGACAAAAAAGGGATAAATCATGAAAGATTCAAACAAAAATTATCCAAACTACTTATCGTGATCTTCTCAACCCCCTTCTCCCACTCCAATTCCAACTCCTTTACCTACCACCCACATTTCCTTTATAAAAGGAAAACATATCATAAAAAAAAAAGAGAAAAGAGGGAGAAAAAGAAACGTTAAAGAAAAAAGAGAAAAAGAAAGGAACGAAGAAAAAGCAGCAAAACATAAAACAAAAGAAAGAAGAAGTAAAGAAAGAAATGGCAGAAAACTAGAAAGAAAGAAAGAAAATAGAGAGAGAGAAAAAAGAAAAAAGAGCAATGAAAAAAAAGGAAGAGACAAAATAAAAGAACGAAAAGATTGAACGTGAAAGAAAAGAAGAGAGTTTTGGAGACGGAGTTCGGGATTTTGTTCGTGGTTCTGTGTTCGTGGTTCTAAAAAAGTTAGTATTGCTAGCTTGGGAAATCAGTAGATTGTAGACGTAATTTTGTTGAAATCTTCAAAAAAAATGTTAGTCTCTGTCTCTTTAATATTTGGATCACACATAGTTAGATATGTTTGCTGATATTTTTTGCGTCATTTTATGTTTAAGCGTTTGAGAAGTTTTAATCATATTCGATTTATGCATTCTCAATATTGTTTAGTATGAAGTTTGAAAAAAAAATCGTTTAAAAGAGGACGACTTCTATGATAATTACTAGATTCTTATATAAGTTTATTTTAATCTTTAATTTTAGATTTTCATACAATTGAAACTTTTGTTCGATCTAATGTATATCGCTTGATTGTTTGTGACCTTAGTAAATAATAACTAAGACGGGTTCTTTTTATTCTTTCTCTTTCTTTTAGTTTTAATTAGAAGGAGTGCCTAAATTTTTTTTTAACTTCGTTATTGTTTTGTTTATTTTTCTTAGAAGTTTTATTTAATATTTTTGTATAAAATAACGTGGTTGACAAAATTTTGTTGGAACATGTGTTTGTTTATTATTTGAGTTGCTGAAATTTTAGTTCTTTAATAGTTAAATCAAATTCATGTTCATATAGATGTGTATATCAAATTATGGCATGTTAGTCACACAGAACAATATGATAGTTAATTAAGATTATTATTTTATATTAAGTTCATTTAACAAATATGGCTGGAATTTGCATATTTTATTTGTATAAATGTCTCCAGATAATGATAAAATCCAATATTATGTAGGTTTGTTTAAATTATTATGCATCAATAGAAAGCTTCGTTAATTTGGTTCTATCTTCTAGGCCAATGGTCATCTCTTAGTTATATTTTACTTTAAAATCTTAAGATTTATTATAACAGTTAAAAAATAACCATAATAAAATAGATAAATAAATAGAATACTCTAAAAATGCTAGAAAGTTTTTTAGATGCACTATAAAATACTAGCTCATGTGTTCATACCCGAACATTGGATTGATACGCTTAAATAATAAAAGGATCATGTGCGCATTCCGCGTCTTGATACCTTTTTAATTTAAAATAGTTATTTTTATAACCATGTGTACATTCCGTATCTTGGTTTAATATTTAATTTCAAGGAAGTACCTTGTGTGCGTATCGCATCTTGGTCAAAATAATTAATTAAAAATATAATAAATTAAGTAAAGCGGTAATAAATAAGTCATTATCAATAAAAATACAAAAATAGCTAAAAAATTGATTTAAGTCTTACATTAATCAATAGAAGCGACCGTGCTAGAACCACGACACTCAAGGGGTTCCTTACACCTTTCCCTCGCTCAACAGAATTCCTTACTCAGTTTTCTATTTTCGTAGACCATAAATCAAGAGTCAAACCTTCCTTTTGAAAAGAGATTCAATAAAAGGTGACTTGGAACACCAAAGCTCAATTCCAAGTGGCGGCTCTAAATAATAAATAATTCCTTTTCAAAATGTCACTTTAATTGGAAAAACTCTTCTAACTCAACCTCGTAATAAGGTTGCGTGGGAAAAAAGAAGTATGACAAGCGATGCTCATCTTAATCTCCACCTTGTCATGGATGTGTTAGATATGCTGGTGGACGAACAGGTAAATATGTACCTACACTTGTGAATTAGTAATTGAGTTGTGTTGTGCATACTCACTTTTATGTTATTATTTGGTAGTTCATATGGACGCCCGTATAGCGATGAGTTGCTAGCTCAGCTGCCCGATATTTGCTCAACCGACAGATTGCTTCTGAGCACCACCATCCCGATGATCTTCTTCGATATGGTTGAATATCATGCCACCGAGCGTGTGCTTTGCCAGTTTCACTGTCCCCGACCTATATCGGGAGATCCCGGATGGGAGCTACACACTATCAGCGGGACAACCGTGCCAGGGTAGACGTTATATATATGGGATGGCTAGAGCAGCAGGTCCATACTTGGGAGGAGCGAGGTCACCGTATTCTGTCAGCACCTACATTTACCCAGGAGGCCACCACTCATCTGTATGCGTCATGGTACCGCTGTCACACCCGATGGATGATTGGGAACCCTATTCATGTGCTTGGCGATCGCTACGGACCATACGTCGGGAAGCACGAGGCAGTGGTATGTTTTTGTAGCTTATTAATATTTTATAATTGTGATATAGCATTATTTAATTAATATTTTAAATGTTTCACAGGCTATTGGGCATCATAGCCTCTACCAGTTGGGCTAGGAGATGCAACAATATACCGACAATCCTCACTCGTTGACTATGGCTAGCGGGTGGAACAACTAGCTCATCGGACCCTGCTTCAGGCGAGAGATGCCGCGAAGTTGGACCACGAGGCTCAGTATCCGAGGCTAGAGAACCACTATCGGTGTAGGGGTGTCCCACGAGGCAGGGGTAGGGCACGAGGGAGGGGTGCCCGACGAGGTAGGAGTGCGCCACGGGGTAGCGGAGGTCGTGGGAGACGGCGAGGAGGTGGCCCCAACAAGGGGGATATGAGGCACTTCTTGGCCCACCTTTTGAGGGACATGATGGGGATTTTGGAGATGAGGTTGTTGGAGATGATTAGCCGGGTTATGGACCTCAGGTCGATGAGCCATCCAGCAGCATGTCGTTGTACAACCTTCAACTATCTCTACCAGCATCGTAGGTCACCCCATCAGGAGCATTGTCGATCACAGGTACATTCGACGAGGATGTAGACTAGTACTTTGCATGCCCATCTACCGCAACTGAGGATCGACCCACCCAGGACGTTAATGGCGGGCCGCATGCTGAGTTATGCCTCATCCCCGGCGGTTGATGCAGATCTACCACAGGCGCAGGTATGTTTGTATTACTTTAAAATTTCAATTTGTTTTTTTTTTCTTAATGAGTTGACATTAGTTAATTTTTAACTTTCTTATGAAGGTTTTGTCCCAGCCCATCTTTGAGGCCGCTACATTCTTTGATGAGGACACCACGGATGCATATACTGAGGCAGCCGACAAGACCAGAGAAAATATTTTTGAATCAACACGTACAATGCAAATATACTTTTTCACATGCTAAGATTACTACTTAATTTGTAGGTTGTTGATGCTCCAATGGCATATTCTTCTGATCCTGCTAGTTGTGGTATCGATGCTACTGCACATCCTCACATAAAAAGGCGGCTTGATGACGATGATCTAGATAGTATACCCTGGCGACAGCGGATGCGACTTAGGCGGGCAAAATCACTAAGGCACACATGTTGCGGGACTCACTGATTTACTTGTGTTTTTACTTTGTGTAAATAGTGCACTATGTAAATAATGGTAACAATTATCTTTTAACAACAATTTTATTTTAATTGAGTTTGAACGGAAATTTTACTTAAACAGTGCAACATAAACCAAGACCTTGCAAACGTAACACAAAAACAAACAGTAGAACTAAAATTATCACTGCACAAATGATAATTAAAATCATAAACGCAGTACTATACCACGTTTTAATTATTATATTTTTCTGCAAGAAAGTAATTTTTTCCACATGGTTTTCATCTTTTTTTCAGAACGACAAGATAACTCCATAAAAACATAGTACTATACTGCGAATTAGTTATTAAATTTTTATGCAAGAAGCAGCTTTTTTCACATGATTTTCATCGTTTTCATAACGACAAGACAACTCCATAAAACGCAATACTATACCACGCTTTAATTATTAAATTTTTCTGCAAGAAAGCAACTTTTTCTACATGGTTTTTATCTTTTTTCAGAACGACAAGATAACTCCATAAAAATGCAGTACTATGCTGCGAATTAATTATTAAATTTTTCTGCAAGAAGCACCTTTTTCACATGGTTTTCATCTTTTTTCAGAACGACAAGACAATTCCATAAGACGTAGTACTATACTGCGAATTAATTATTAATTTTTCTGCAAGAAAGTAGCTTTTTTCACATGATTTTCATCCTTTTCAGAACGACAAGACAACTCCATAGAATGTAGTACTATACCGAAAATTAGTTATTAAATTTTTCTACAAGAAGCAGCTTTTTTCACATGGTTTTCATCTTTTCCAGAATGACAACACAACTCCATAAGACGTAGTATTATACAGCGAATTAATTATTAATTTTTTTTTGCAAGAAAGCAGATTTTTCACATGATTTTTATCTTTTTTCAGACCGACAAAACAACTCCATAAAATATAGTACTATACCACGCTTTATGTATTTTGTCTCGCCTATAAATAACATGCTCATTATATTTATTTTGAGTGCTCAAAAATTACTAGAAGCAAATATTTTATTAAAAGTAAGGTTTTTTTTACTAAAAGCACATATCATTAAATGGCTCAACCTCTTCGTCCACCAAAGTACAACTGTGGAAAAGAATGCTTGATGCAAAATTGTTGGGATGGTTGTGAAGTTGGACACCGCTTTTGGTGTTGTATGAACTAGTTTTACAAGGTTCCTGACGAACCTATTTGTGATTTTGAGGAATGGATTGATGAACAATGTTATCAGGAATGCTACAGAGATCAACTGTAGTTTTTTCATAATATGTGTTTATGCCAATAGAAAGGACAAAGAGAAAGTGATAGAATTATTGCATAAATGAGGGCGAAACTGAAGGAGGCGGGAGAAGAAAAATGGAAAGCATAATGGAATTATGAAGCACAAAAGAAATATAAAAAAATATAAACAAAAACTTGCGGAGATGAATGCGAAAATGAAAGAGGTAGAAGAAGAAAAAGAACAACCGGAAGAACGATTTAAGTGGTTGGGGTGGAGAATAAATGGAAACCGGGACTAAACATTGACATGTACGTGTTTAGTGTATTTTTCATGTTTTATGTATTTTTATTATGTTGGCCTGCTATGTTTGTGTTTGTGGTGTAGTAATATTTTTCTTATTTATTGTACTAAATTTTATTTTAATAGAAGTGAAAATTAAGTTTAAGTGCTTGTGTTGTTATATGAAACTATCAAACCACGCTTTACATATTACATTTTCCATTAATTAAACAACTTTTTCTTCATTCATTCCAGATTGTGGAACATAATTTTTTGAAATATATTGCAAAATACACGAGTACAAACACGTACTACAAAAACAATACCAAAACAAAAGACTAGGGATATCCTTGATAGTTGGGTACATTTGACGAACTTGCACCAAGAGCTGGATTACCATTGCCATGCATACCACCTGAAGGACATCTACGACGGGCGTGTCCTGTTTGTGAGCATATGCCATATTTACGCACATAAACGGTGTCACCAATATCCATTTGGTTCCGTATACGTGTTCTCTTTACACTTGCAGCTTGCGGAAAAAGTCCTTGTTACATACCATCTAAAGTTCCGGCCGCTAATGATGCTCAGAACCTAATGGTTACAACTTCCCACTATACCTGTCTACGTATACAGCAAACCTTTATTTCCTACCAATATAGTTTATTGCCCAATATCCAACTTGTTGAAAGCACTTTAAGCGCACGTCATGTGGTAAATGGTCCATTTTCCACAGATAGCGGTCTTAACTTCAAAAATACCCCCTTCATGATCGTATTGAAGAAATGAATGCCAATGTGCTCGCCTCCTGGACCTTTTAAATCTTCTCATGGGTATTGGCATAAATTGAACTCCCCTATACATCAATGTCGATGCAGCTACATGCCTTTCAACAAACCTCTCCGCACTCTTTTTGAATGTCATGCAGACCATGACAGCGATAGGCAGTCCACGGGCAGATTTCAACAAACCGTTGAATGACTCCGACACCTTTGTTGTGAGGGCTCCCCATTGTCTGCCGCCATCAGCATGCAATGTCCACATGTGAAGCTCATGTTGCATCAACCAAGTATAGGCTCGTGGATCTATCTGTCGGATCGCTTCCATGCGCCTTGTGAATTTGCACTGCTGGTGCTCAGCTGCAGCCATCCACATTAAGTCATGAAAGGCCTTTGTCAGGAAATTTCTTCTAGAAATTGGTCTTTAGGTGCCTCACACAGTAACAGTGGTATACATATGGTTCCTGCCATTCAGGCAAGTGACATATAGAACTTAAAATACCACCATGTCGATAAGATATTAGACAAATACCTGAAGGCTGTTTGACAACGTGCTGCTTCAAGTGATTCAAAAAGAGTGTCCACGTCTCTTCGCTTTCGTTGGCCCATATGGAAAAAGGTAGTGGAAATATTTGTCCGTTGGTATCAACTGCAACTGCAATCAAAAGCTTAATATCATACTTTCCATAAACATGAGTACCATCTATAGAAATTATAGGACGACAATGCATAAAACCATCAATTGCTGCTTTAAATGACCGGAACACATAATTGAAAATATAATCGGGTTTGTCCGGACTTCGCTCACGCCTCCATTCAACAATAGTCCCGGGGTTAAAGTGTTGCAGTGCGGCCATGTACCTGGACAGATTTGAAAAAGACTTATCCCAGTCACCATAAATAAGTTCAAAGGCACGTTTGCAACCGGGATATGCCTTTCTTTTGGTTATAGTATAACCATACTCCTGGTGGACGGCTGTAATACATTCTTTAATCTTGAACCTAATGGACACTTCCAAATATGGAATAAGGACAAGAGAAATCAAGTTCACATCCAAGTTGAAGTGATTCTCATTGAAAGTGTCCATTTCACAATTGTGCTCGCTAATAAAATTACCCACTTTCCACAAACTTGATTTCTTCTTGCTGGCATGCAACATCCAGTGACACCCATAAACCACCTACGACATACAACCTTGTATACCTCCGTAGTTTACTCACTTAGCGTCATCTCACGGCACTCTCTTATACTGTAGATTTTTAAATCCCTAATTAGGCGAGCTTTATCGGGAAAATACATGCCCTTTGTCAGAACAACTGGTCTAGACTCATCCCACATTGCTGATCGAATTTCGTCATCATCGCTTGTGAGGGCATCCACGTTCGTCATACTTGGAAAATTATCAAGGTAGGGAATATTCCGCTCATGAAATGACACGTGAGACTCGTACACTCTTTGTCTAACAGGAGGTGGAGGTACATGCTCCCTCGTCAGCTCAGGTTCAACATTCACTTCCTCCGCATCATCACCCTCATCATGGAAGGGTGTGTCACCCCCAGACTCATCCGCATTGTTGTCATAATCACCATCATCTTCCTGACTCTGCACATCAGCCAAATCACGAGTCAATACGTCGTCTATGGGAAACTGTGTGAGGTCAGGAACATCAAAAAACTCGTTTTCACTGCACAAAAAGAACAAAATTATAAGTTGCCCAACTACATAAATACTTTTGATATAGCTATATCACTTTACTTATAAGTCGTACTGTCTTGACGTTTCATGATGGATATTTTCTTGTTGGTGATGACTACCGGATGGACCACCGTGCTCCAGGACTCCAGAACTACGCATATTTCAACTAGGGACGGGGTCATAACTTGTAAAATTCATATCCGGACGATACCCCCTATGAAAGATATATATGTTAATACAAATTAAAACATAAAATAAACATAGCGTAGTAAAATTTAAGTTTACCAGTCATTTTGTGGATTATATAAAGTCAAAATACTATTTTGTGGCTACTCATTTGCCGGTGGTGACAAGTTTAAATCAAGGCATTTTCTCGGCAAAAACTGCTCCAGAATAACCTCCCGATGACTGGGGTTATCCCTATTATGCACGCCCTCATTATTGGGAATGTCTTCCACCTTGACGTACATTTTCAATAATTTTATTACAATAAATTTCCTGTATTCATCCGGAATCCGCAAAAAATCTCTAAGAGTTTCAACATCCTCGATGTTAAACTCAGAATAATAAGCAAACCCCTGCGGAGTCACTGAATACGTAAACCTACCGGTTACTTTAAGGTTAACTGAATGCTTCCTCACACTTATTTTTTTACATAACAACGAAGTCAATTTATCATACTCCATAGTAAGCGGCAATTTAACATGACACTATGGAGGTGAGCTATACCTTACAAAGTTATTCTCCAACACAACCTTACCCCCTCAATATAACGAATCCCTTATTTTTGGCTCTTCAGACATTGTACAAAAATGATTGATAAGAAGAAGAGAGAAGTATGATCGGAAGTTTGAAGTTTGTATTGAATGAATTTTCATAAAATTGAAGCCCCTTTAAATAAGGTAAGCCCGAGCTTGGGGTGCGTAAGAAATTCGCAGTACACTACTACATTTTATGTGTTTGAATTATTGTTATGTCAGTTAATTATTGGTGGGGCCAAATTATATATTTTTTTTATAATTCGCAGTATAGTACTGCTATGTAGTAATTTTTTTATTAACTCGCAGTACTATACTGCGAATTACTTAACGGCAAAATTTTCTTTAACGTAATTCGCAGTATAGTAATGCGAATTATGTATTTAGGTAACTATTTTTTAATAGTAAAAATGTGTTTTTTTGTCCAAAATATCATTAGAAAAGTTTCCAATGCCGCTTTGGCATTCGATTAATTTGAGTTCTCATCAAGTAAAACTTATTAAAAAAGGAACCGTCCTCTTGTCAAGTATTATTTGCTTGTACAAATCAAGTATTATAAGTCGAATATAATGCATTTGTTTGTACCGTCAATGAATTTGCACCCGCTGGTCACACCAAATCAACAAATAATATACAAGAGAACTAGATAAGTGACTTTCATAAAAATACGTTTTTCATTTAGTAGGTGTTCGACGTAATAATTGTAATTTTTGGAAGTGTAAAAGTTGAAAAATAATATTTAAAATTATGATTGAACATGCATTTCACTTGAAAAAATATTGCAGTTTTGTAAATAGGAAAAAATTTCAGAAACTTTGAAAAAATAGTCAAAACCACTTTTGGTTTTTGAAAAACTAATTTTCGAATTTTTTCCAAAAATTTACAAAATTTTACGGACAAACACATTTTAAATAAAACTTAAAAAAGAACTTTTGTTTGGACAAGCAAGGCCTTAATCATTATTATTACGTAATAGGGATTCTTGCTTTAATACTGTTTACCCTAAAAATCGAATTACAATTAAACTTAGAAGTAATTTTAAGAATACGTAATTTTAAGTTTATGATTTTAGGATTTTAGTTATTTTATTGGATTCTAAATTAATGATTTGTATATAATTACAATAATAATAACAACCCAGTAGAATCTCACTAATAAGATCTGGGGAAGGTAGAGTGTATACAGGGTCGTAGACTTTACCCCAACTCCAGAGGAGCAGAGATGTTGTTTCCGAAATACGTTCGGCTCAGATACAAAAGATTTATTACAACAACAGAAAACAGAAAAATAATATCAGTAACGTGAGAGACAATAAATAAATGGAAAATCAATAGCACAAATACTATGCAAAATGTGAAACACAACATAAATCGCTAGCAGTCCTAGACAAAAATAATTACAACATACACCGCTAGCAGTCCTAGACAAAATTAAACACTATCAAACTAGCTGGTACAAAGAGGAAAAAAGCTCGACTGCCCCTTAACTTACAACCCTAAAACAAATACGAAATTTGAAGCAAAATTACTATGTTATGCCGAACCTATAAGCAGGGTTGGATGTGATATGTCACCAACGAGTTCAATTGAACCCATAACTTTCAGTGTAAAGTAAAAATTTATTAAAATCATAAAAATAATAAATATAAACTTATAACTTTAAAAATATAATGAATTCAATATTAAAACCTTAAAAATTTTAAATTTAGAATCCACCTTTGCCCGTAAGCCATATCCTAAGGCGGAGGCGGAAGGCGGGAGGCGAGGAGGAGTTTACATCACGGCTTCATGTGTATATGCATATTGTGTTGTGTCTGTTTCTCACGGGAATCCAGCCAGCTTCTTCCTTTCACGAGATCTCTCTTTCTTAGCTCTCTCTATCTGTCACTTAGCTCTTGTTTTACGGCGTCTACACGTTTATTTTCCAGCACATATTTGTATGCCACTCTGTTTATTTTCATTTTGTGGCATACAATTATATCTCCATCTCTTCTCATGTTAAGTGTAGTTCTTTTGGGCGGTAGTAGTGCCAAATCATATTTGTCACGCTTTACTTCAACTCCCCACCTCATCATTTCTTGCTTTCTTTAGTATATTGTAGCAATAAACCTATGGAAAAGTTTGGTGGTTGAGACCAAACTAGGACATTCCAAGATTGAAGGGTAAAAAGTTTTAATATCCATTTTAAATTTGTTTAGTTAAGGTACGTATACAAAAATCATATGTTGTCATGAGTTGGAATATAAGTTATCTCATTATGAGTTTGATGGTCAAATTAGACTAATGCTACGAATATTGGAAAGAAAATTTAGTAGTAATCGCGCTTGCTCACATGGTTGGTTCAAGGCCGATTAACAAGGAGAATTATAGTAAAATTGACAACCAATCAATATATGATGAATCTTGGTAATATTCATTACGTTAAAACGTGCTAGATTGCCTCTTTATATAACATATGCAGTGGTAATTTTTATTGTATTATATGGCTACTAAGATTGAGAGACAACATGATACTTTTAGTTTTCCTTTGGTCCTCGAATTAAAGAACATGCTAATTAAAAAGCAACATATAAACTTATATGCGGGGGGAAATAATGCGAAAGGTACAAATACAAATAGTAGCAAGTAGAGACAGTTCATAAAGGTAGAAGCTTGGTCGTATATTAACTAAAATTCAGTCAATGAATCACAATCTGAACTTGGTAGCTACAGTTTTTATTCGTTTTTTCTACTGCATTAATTCAGTGACCGTACGTACATATTGCCCATAACAAAAGAAAGGTACCATCAACTGTTCGTCTCTTTGTCCTCTCTTGCCATAGAGTTGTTTTAGTAGTTACACGCACATCAATCTCCACGTGTCGTGATAGGATAAATAGTTAAAATCACATTATCTTTAATTAAAAGTCTCGATTTTTCGAGTTCAACACCCTTTAATAGACCTATTATGCTGTGTGAATTCGAATTTGCGAAATTTTAATGCGGATACTGATACAACAATAACAATCCAGTATAATCTTATTTAGTGGGGTCTGGGAGAACATTATGTACGCGAATCTTACCCCTACCATTGGAATACTGATAGCGGTTGAAAAAAAAGAAGATAAAACAGCATAAGGCTTATGAGGAGATTGAAGACCTTTGTTTTTTCTTCTTTTTTTGGTTAGAACTAACCTTGAAAATCTTTGGCTTTTTTTTCAAATGTTGACTGTCGAGTAAATTATACTTCGAATTCAAGCAGCGTAGCTAGTGATTTTAAAAGGAAATGAATAATAATTAAATCAGCTCCAAAAAGTTGGTAATTCCATGGAATATTTTATATTAAAAAGGTTAAACAGTGATATCAAAAGCTATGTAAAGCTAGTTAGCGAACAAGTCTAGTCTTTCTAAATAATACTATCTCTGTGGCATCACCTCAACTTTATAGCTTCCTCCTAGTTAATATATCCTTCATTCTGTCCTATCCTAAAATTAAGAAAATTAAAGGAACTTCTTTTATTTATTTGTTTATTCTTTTTGCTTTGTATCGTATAAATTACACAGGCAACTCCGAGACATATTCTTTATAACCTTTTCTTTTAATTCATAACTAACAAAAACAAATAAACGTTTTTAACTTGAGATTGAGCAAAAAAGCAGTCCGGAATATTAAGTTTTCATTATGCGCGGGGTCTGGGAAAGGCCCGAATTAACAAGGGTCTATACGTATCTTTACCTTGTATTATTATAAAAGAATGTTTCCACGACTGAACCCGTAACCTCCTAATCACATGATAGCAACTTTACTAATTACGCCAAAATTATCCTCTAAAGTTGAGATTGAGCGTTAAAGCTTTAAATCTTTCAATGTTGGTTTGCATGCGCATCAAACGTAGCACCGATAAAAGAATTATTCTTTTCTAATTTAACATTAAGTGTCCGATATTTGTAGTGATGTTTGACTCAATTTAAATTCTTACGAAGCAATATCACACATTAAAATTAAAATAGTACATAACAAAAACGATTTCATACTCAACGCAAGACACGGGGTCTACTCATAATAGATAACATTAATGAAACAGAGAATTAAATAGTGGTAGAGGGGCCAGGGATGGGGTTGTCAAAGGTGTAAGCTTCTTAATATGTGGAAGCCTGCAAAAAAGGTGGGCTTAAATGAGAGTAAAAGGGACATTACATAAGAAGGAAGAGACAAGGCTGTTGTCCCTGCCACTCCCACACAGCAACTGTTTCCTCTTTTCTCACACTCATCACTCAAACCCCACCACTACTAGCACTGACCCTATACTCTGAGATCTTCTCCTACTCTTTTTGTACTTTCTTCATACTATATATAATAATATCTCTTTGGCCTATTTTATTTGATGATATTTAATTGAATAAAATTTTAAAATTATTTTTAAAAAATTGTGGCATAAAATATTTTCTTCGTTCACTTTTACTTGTCACGTTTTCCTTTACAAAGGTCAAATATTATAAATTTTGATCGATATTTTAATATGTATTTTTTCACCGTATTAATATGAAAAAAATTACAAATTATATACTTTTCATGTTGTTTTTGAATATTTAAATTATAATTTTAAAATATTAGGAAAATTTAATGCATTTAGATTCGAAAATTAGTTAAATTGACTTTCAAAGATTGTAATGTGACAAGTAAAAATGAATACAAAAAGTATGTTATAGACTTATTTATGTCTTAAAATTATGTAATAATAGAATCTCTAAAAATATTATTTTTAATCGACTAAAAAAAAGCATATCATGACATTTGGAGTACTATTATACTTAATTTCCACTTTGATACCTACATTCTCTCCTATCACATCCATCCAGTAATTCAATGCATTAGCATGAAAAAAAATTCCATTTATTGGGGACATCTTTCGTCAATTCGATAATGGTGTTGTTTGCATGCATGCATGCATTCAATTGGTTCTTGAATTAAAGCTATTATCTAATTTTACTGCAGTCGAGCTTGTGCTGCAGTTGTCCTACTCATGAACTTTTGATAAGTACAAGTAAATTATTTGTTTCTACAAAGGAACAAAATAACCATTTTATAAATGTCTTAGGAATGAATTAAGTAATAAAACTTAGTCACAGACTGTTACTCGCGATAACAAAATAATTATGCTTCAATTTCAAGTAAATTGAGGTGGACTATATAATGAAAGGAAAGTTTTATATAACTGGTAAAATTGTTATTATGTGACCATGAGGTTACGTGTTCAAGCCGTAGAAACAATCTCTTGCAGAAATAAAGGGTAAGATTGCATAATTAGACCTTTGTGGTCCGGCCCTTCCCCAAATTCTATGCATAACGAAAGCTTAGTGCACCGGGCTGTCCTTTAAAGTGGATTATATAAATCATCACTAATTATGCCGCTCCGTTTAAGCTCATCTCGAACTGATCTCAAACGATATTACCAACAATGTAAAAGCTAATATAAAATTAAAAAGATAAAAGCTTGATTTTCAAATTCTTTACTTAATTATCATTAGAAAGCTTTTTACTATGGTATACTTAGTTAATCAACTTCATCCAATATTTCATGTGAGTATTTGTTTTCAAATGAAGAATACATAGCCTGAGTCCTTTCTTTCTTTTCCAATTATTTATTGTTTTTAACCTCAGTTATCACATTTTTAACTTTACTTGTTTTCACTTACATGTGGATCTCACCATTCTGCCTCATCTGTATCAGATCATCTACTCTCTTTTGTCTTTTTATATCCTTCTCTTTCTTAAACATCAGAATATATATACCTAGTCCTTTTTCTAGTGAGATCTCTAATTCTCTTTCCTATGTAACCTGCTTTATTTATTCTATCACAGTCTCTATATAAATCAAACACGCTATATATTTTTTTTCTTCCTTTTTTCCTCACAACCCAAACTAGAAAGAAAGAAAAAACCTTCTTGATGAAGTTCACAAGCAGCCATCAACATCCTCTATTAAATCCATGCATGAAATCATAAAGAAATCTTTGCCTCTTCCAAAGGAAACTGAGACACAACTAATTTCCTCTATTCCTCCACCTCTCCTTTGTTTACCTTTTCCTATATATATAATTTTTATTCAATTTGACACTATTCATTATTAGGGTTTCTTCCCAAGCTCTTCTCACTTGACCCAAAAAAAAAACAGCTAGCTAGAAGCTAGCTATTTGGCCTACTGTATCCTTCTCCTATGACGAATCTAGATAACAAAGAGGAAAGCCAAAGCTCCGGTGGTGGTGGCCGGAAAACGTCGGCGACAAGGCCACAAGAACCATCTTTGAATTGTCCAAGATGTGATTCTCCCAACACCAAGTTTTGTTATTACAACAATTACAGTCTTTCACAACCTAGACATTTCTGCAAGACCTGCAGAAGGTACGTTGTTTGACCATCTCAACTAATAAAAGTATTTCTTTTTGTGTCGGTGAGATTTGAACTCATAATCTCTTTTAACAATTTAAACTATTAGAGAGAACACTCTTTTGATTGCTTAATTATATTATATGTCGACAGATACTGGACTAAAGGGGGAGCGCTACGCAATGTTCCGATAGGCGGTGGTTGCCGGAAAAACAAGAAGATAAAGACTTCTTGTTCTTCAAGGCTTTCTGGTGACTCAAAAGATACAAGTGTTTCTTCAGATATTGGTAGGCTTCAGTTTTTTCATGGTCTTTCACCAGCTATGGATTTTCAGCTAGGAGGATTGAACTTTCCTAGACTAAGTAGCAATACTTCAACATCTGGCAGTATTTTCAACCAGTTTTCTTCATTTGGGGACATTTCTACTACTTTTGCTGCTGCAATTGGATCAAGTTCTTGTTTTAGTCTTGATCCTTCAGGAAGTTGTTCTGGTTCTTTATTGGGATTCAATAATTTCCCTTTCTTAAGTTCTATGGTAAAACAAGGTGAGAATATAATACTGTTGAAGTTGAAGTGTATGATCATGTTATTCGAAAAAAGATACTTTGAATTATTTAATTGTATTATATCTGAATATGGCCTTTAATATATAGTCATACTTTTTTATGGACCAAAAAATGATGAAAATAAATACTCAATGAGATTTATGTTGCTAATATAAAAGCTTAGACGGTCACAGAAGGAATGTTTTAAATTACTTAATTATATTATGTCTCCACAGGTGATGGAGGAGTTGAAGAAATGGGGTCGATGGGCATTCATCACGGCGCAATGGCATCTTCAATAGAATCCTTGAGTTCAATAAACCAAGATTTACACTGGAAATTACAACAACAAAGATTGGCCATGCTTTTTGGTGGGGTTTCATCTCCTGTTCCTCATCTTGATCAAAACCAAATCCAAAAGCCACAGCCTATTTTGTTTCAAAACTTGGATATTTCATCAAAACAACAAGAAGAAGAAGCTGCAGTTTTTGGGAATAATATTAATCCAAGAAAAGATCATGGTAGTGGAAATGATCATGGGAATAATAATTTAGCTACTGAATGGTTCTTTGATAACTCCTTTGGGACAGTAAATCCAACTTCAACAAATAGTAGCAGTGGAAATGCAAATGATCAGAACAACAACAACAACAATTGGAATAGTATGCAAGCTTGGAGCAATTTGAATCAGTATAGTACACTACCTTAATTAGTTCAATTTGATGAAAAAATGGTGAAAGAAATCATATTTTATACTAATCTATTTAGGCCTCTTTTAATTTCTTTGAGTTTGTTTATTTTGGTTAATGTGGAGATCAATATGGAAAAAACAGCTAAGACAATTTAGGAATTAGTTTTTTGTTTGCTCTTTTACTTTTTCTTGTTATTTAAATTCCGTGAGACACTAATCAAAAGTTTTTAGTATTGAACTTATTGTAATTGTTTTAAGAAGATGATGTTGATCTTTTTATTGTTTATTCTCATGATGCATTAAGATGTCGCACATCCTACTACTAGTTTCAATTTTTTCGATGTAAGTTATATGTTGTTGACAGTATAATGAATATTTGTACAGTGCCAGTATAATTTAATTTGTTATATATTGCATTACTATTTATTCAAGGTTACCAGTAAATGTTAGTATTAAATAATTATTTGCAATAGCTTTTAAGTGACCTGATTGTGAACTAATGGTATGATTGTATACAATGTTATTTTTGACATAAAATATAAACTCTAAATTTTTTCTCTCTTTTTGTTTATTCATGTTGGTTTCCTGTTCTTACACATTCTAATTAACAAATTAATCATTTTCTTTACTTTACTGATAACTCAAGACTTAATTTCAATGTATATTCTTGGGATTGGTGATAGTCTGATAGATATATTGGTAGAGTCAGTCAATAAATTGGAAACTTAACGGCATGTCTTTTGATTTGTTATTATGTTATTGAGTCAGACTACAGAAGTCTCACTATGTCAATATGTCTCCCTTTATCAGGTAAACCAATTGAATAATCAATTCACAGACTTCTCAAATAATAATTAGTAGGTTATGATTTTGCATTGTAAAAGTAAATTTTTTTACAGAAATACAGGATAAAGCTGCATATAATATGTTCAGCCCTTTGTCAAACCTCGTGTATATATAACGGAAGCTTATTACACTGGACTATCTTTTTATTACCCATGTGTTAGAAATTATACAACAGTGACTGAGTTCTTTTTTGCTGTGCTATGCCTGCAACTGTTTCATACCTATAAAATATATACACTGCTCCGCATATATATATAGTCTTTACTGCAGCATAATTCTCTCTCACATATACACACATTGCCTGGGGCTTTTCATAATAATTAGAGTTGCAGTGTAGTGTGATTTTGGTGGTGTCTGATAAAGTGGTGGCTTGAAACTGTAACGAATGCCAAAACTGTGTGATCAACATTTCGAGTGAGAGAATCTAAGTGAGCTTGGGGTTCTTATAAGTTTATTTTTTATTAGCTTTTTGATGTTCTTGGATAGCGTGCCTACCTCCCCCCCTATTCAAATTGTAATGTTTTCTGTCAGTTTGTGCGCTTTTTTATATTTAATAGGTATTTGAACATAAAAATTATAATTATTTTTAATAAATAGTATTTAGAGTTAAGTTGGAAAATGAGTTTTGAAATTTGAAATTATATTGAATATGCATTTGACTTGAAAAAATATAGTAGTTTTGTGAGTATGAATTTCTTTTTTTCTTTTTTCAAAAAAAAATCGAATTGGTTTTTCAAAAACTCATTTTAAAAATTTATTAAAAATTGGTAAAATTTCATAAACAAATACTTTTTAAAAAAAAAAAATCAAAAAAAGATCATGGAGAAACGGATCCTTATTTGTTGAATTTCTGCTTTCCTCTTTCAATATAGATGTTAGATAATGTTGATAAGAATGACCTTGGGCCTAACTCAACCCCAAAAGCTAGCTTATGAGGTGAGGATTGCCCAAGCCATATAAGGAGACCAAGGACCTCAAATCCCTCCGATGTGGGACAACTCAACACCCGGGTCCAACATCGATAACAATAATTGGGATGAGTCTGGCTCTAATACCATGATAAGAATGGACATTGGGCCTAACTCAACCCCAAAAGCTAGCTTATGAGGTGAGGATTGCCCAAGCCATATAAGGAGACAAGGACCTCAAATCCCTCCGATGTGGGACAACTCAACAAATTTTGAGTATCAAAACTTAAACAAATAAAAAAAATATTTAAAGTTTTTGTTTTTCATTATTGTAATTTAGTTCTTGACGATCACTTATAATTTTCACTCACTTTAATAAGAATATTGAGTGAACTATACAAGAGTTTGGATTTTGGAAAGTGCCTATGTGTAAAGAAAACATTTGCTTTCTCTAACTACTTTACCATGTTCATTCCCCACTTTAACCATTTAATTCAAAAAGAATAGTGCTCCCCTATCTAAGGTGTTGATTCAATTTAAAGTGTATTATATATGATCATATTTCTTATATGTTTATGTTCCATTATTTAGCAATATAGTAATAACGTGTGCATAGGAGAGTCCTTCTTTTAAATTAATTCATAGGAAAAAAAATTAAATCGCATGATATGGAATAATACTGAATATATTGTTACATATGAGGGATTAATTCCCGATATAAAACTTTTTTGAAAGTCAGACATGCATTGCATCATTTTATTATATATGTTTTTGAATTTATAAGAAGCTCATTGTAACTTTTTATAAATAATCTTTTTATGCCACTTTTTTTTCCTCGTTGAATTTAATATAAATTGGAGCAACGTCTGTTTTCCGATCCAGAGAAGAAATAACATTTAAAATTTTATTAATTAATATAACAACATGATCCATATTTCTTGTATTATATTACTTGTTTATGTCTCATAGTGGGTCATATATTGAGGTTTAATATGTTAAAATAATGATTCCAACTAAAACACAATAACCTTCATATCGAACAATTTGGAACTACAATAACAAGAGCGGAAGCGTACCTGAATCCATTCGTGGAAATCCTTAAACCTCCTTATGAAGATTGTCCTAAGTGTTTGCAAGCTCCTTGATCCTTATCTTCAAGATTATCTTGAAGTCTTACACAAGAATATAACACAAGAACTTCTTCTAAACAATTAAAATATAATCACAATAACCAAATTGGAGTATGGTTTTCCACAAGAATATGCAAGACAAGAAAGAAATTATCTTAATTCAATGGGTGGAAGAAGATAATTGTCTTGCTATAATGTGGGAACCATAACCCCCACTTTATAACAAATGAGTTACAAAACTCAAGAGTCACAAGCATGTAACCATGGTTACATATATATAACCTTAGTTAGCCCATCATTAACTAAGCTTACCCTTTTGGGTATTTACACATTGGTCCTACACTTTATATGACAACACATTTGCCCCCTTAACTTAATGTCCATAAGACCACACAATTTGGCCAAACCAAAAGATAGCACATAACATATAATTTATCCATATATTGTTCATATGTATGTAGATATAAGTCCATATATCTTACAATCTCCCACTTGGACGAGATACACATACATATGTACAAACCTTAGCATTATATGTTACAATATAACCTTAGGAGCTCAAAATTGCTATCACAATAAAATTGTCATGAACAATCCGGTCCATCAATCATACCAACATAGGAACTAAGAGCTCTTCGTTACTCATCCGTAACTAGAAACCAACCTAGATCACGTATATCAATATAACCAACGACATGGATCAAGTGCAGGTATGTAGCATGGAAATAACATAAAGTGTGGTCAATAGAATGTCTATTTCCAACTGGTTCTCTTTATTGAGATCAATCATAAACTGTAAGAGTACAAAAACTTTAAAACTGAATATCTGCGCAGATATAACTGAATTACTGAATTTCTGAATATAATGGACAATACATAAATGTACAATACAAACTCCCACTAAAATACATAATTCTTATCTGATTTGACACCCATACAAGCAATATGCTCATGAAATACTTTTGGTGTCAATCCCTTAGTGAGCGGATCCGCAAGCATGGAGTTTGTACTAATGTACTCAATGCACAATTGTCCATTTTGTACTCTTTCTTTAACAACCCGAAATTTGACGTCCATATGTTTTGCTTTCGTCAAACTACTGTTGTTATTAGCATAAAGGACTGCCGATCTGTTGTCGCATAATAGCCTAATTGGCTTTTTGATGCTATCAACAATTCGCAGTCCACCAACAAAATTCCGCAGCCATAATGCCTCATTGGATGCTTCATAACATGCCATGAATTCCGCTTTCATGGTGGAAGTGGCCGTAAGAGTTTGCTTAATGCTTCTCCAAGAGATAGCACCGCCAGCAAGCATGTAAATATAGCCTGAAGTAGACTTCAAACTATCCTGACATCCAGCAAAATCGGAATCGGTATACCCAATGATCTCAAGCTGGTCCGATTTCCGGTATGTAAGCATGCAATTCTTTGTTCTCTGCAAGTACCTCATGACCCGTTTGGCTGCCTTCCAATGGTCCATTCCCGGATTGCTAAGATATCTGCCTAACATCCCAACAATGTATGCTATATCAGGTCGTGTACATACCTGAGCATATATCAGACTGCCTACAGCCGAAGCATAAGGCGTCTTCTGCATTTCCGAAATTTCATAATTATTATTTGGGCACTGTTTGAGACTAAACTTGTCTCCCTTAGCAACAGGGGTGTTACCTGGTTTACAATCCTGCATGCCAAATCTTTTCAGAACCTTATCGATATAGCTCTTTTGTGACAGACCGAGAACACCTTTGGAGCGATCTCGTTGTATCTGAATTCCTAATACAAAAGAAGCTTCACCAAGATCTTTCATTTCAAATTTCTTTGAAAGAAATTTCTTAGTTTCATGCAATAATGCTATATCGTTACAGGCAAGCAGTATGTCATCGACATATAAAACCAGAAAAATATACTTACTCCCACTGAACTAATGGTATATACAGTCATCAGCAACATTCGGTTCAAAACCAAAAGATGTAATGACTACATGAAACTTATAATACCATTGACGGGAAGCCTGCTTGAGCCCATAGATGGATTTTTTTAATTTGCAAACCCTTTTCTCTGATTCATCCGAAACAAAGTTTTCAGGTTGCACCATATAAATTGTTTTCTCAATGTCACCATTGAGAAACGCTGTCTTAACATCCATCTGATGAAACTCAAGATCAAAATGTGCTACTAGTGCCATTATAGTCCTGAAAGAGTCTTTCGATGAAACTGGAGAGAAAGTCTCTTTATAATCAATGCCTTCCTTTTGAGTGTAGCCTTTTGTGACAAGACGCGCTTTATACTTAATAACATTGCCCCCTGAATCCCTTTTGGTTTTAAAAATCCATTTACAACCAATAGGTTTAATACCTTCGGGCAATGTAACAAGCTCCCAAACGTCATTATCGCTCATAGACTTCATCTAATCATTCGTGGCATCAATCCACTTTTGAGAGTTAGAACCCTTAATGACTTGACGGAAGTTGATTGGATCATCTTCCTCAAGTCCAATATCACTTTCTTGTTCTTGGAGAAATACAACATAATCATCCGGAATTGCATTTCTCCTCTCTCTAGTGGATCTCCTTAATGGCACTTCAGTTTCTTGAGGTTGTTGAGTTTGATTTTCATTAGTAATTTCAGGATCCTGATTGGGGAGATTTTCGAGATTGTCTTGAACTGGAGTTGTGTGATCCGTGTCAGGAATGAGAACACCCTGACCAAGATCAACAACTTGAGGGAAAGACACGTGTTCTTCCTCAAAGACAAAATCTCTAACAACTTTATCTCCCCACCCCCCAAACTCAATATCCTCAAAAAACCTAGCATTACCCGTCTCAAAAATAGTTCGAGAAGTGGGATCATAAAACTTAAAAACCCTGGACCTTTCAGAGTATCCAACAAAATAGCTACTAATCGTCTTAGCATCCAGTTTCCTTTCATTTGGCCTATAAGGCCTTGCCTCAACTGGACAACCCCAAATGTGTAAATGCCTAATACTGGGTTTATGCCCAGTCCAAAGTTCATATGGGGTTTTGATTGTAGCTTTAGTTGGAACTCTATTAAGAATATAAGCTGCGGTTTTTAATGCTTCACCCCAGAGTGAGTCTGGTAAAGTAGTACAACAAATCATACTTCTTACCATATCCTTAAGAGTCCGATTTCGTCTCTCAGCTACACCATTCATCGTAGGACTTCCTGGCATAGTATACTGAGGGACAATCCCACACTCATCTAGGAATTTAGCAAATGGCCCTGGACGTTGTTCACCTGAACCATCATATCTGCCATAATATTCACCACCACGGTCAGATCTAACGGATTTAATTCTTTTGCTTAGTTGATTTTCAACTTCAGCCTTAAATGATTTGAACACGTCTATGGATTGGGACTTTTCATGAATAAGATATAGGTACCCATAACGAGAGTAATCGTCTATGAATGTGATAAAGTATTGTTGACCATTCCTACAAGGAGTAGGAAATGGCCCACAAATCCGTATGTATCAATTATAAGACGTCCGAAGCTCTCTTAGAACCTAATCTCGTTTTGTTTGTTTGTTTTCCCTTGATACACTCAACATATATATCCGAATTTGAGGAATCAAGAGAATCAAGAATTCCATGTGACACTAGCTTCTGAATTCTTTGAATGGATATGTGACCCAAACGTTTATGCCAGAGTGATATAGAATTCTCATTAATTAATTTTCTTTTGGCACCAATTAAACTTGTATGCAAAGTTTCATTATTTGAGGTTATTGTATCAACCAAATATAGGCTATCAAATGTTGATAAAAGACCAGTACCAATAAGATTTGAATTCTGAAAGAGACTAACTTTATTGTCACCAAAAGAACATGAATAACCGGATATGTCCAATTTGGGAACAGAAATTAAATTCCGTCTAAAAGACGGTACAACAAAAGTCTCATCCAAATCTAAATAAAAACCGGTCTTAAACAACAGCCTAAACTTTCCAATAGCCTCAACTGGCACCTTCTTGCCATCACCCACGTAGATGTATCTTTCACCATCATTTGGTTTTCGGCAGTTCAGGCAACCCTGCATAGATATACTTATGTGAGTAGTAGCAGCAGAATCTACCCACCAAGTATCCTTAGGTACCGAAATTAAATTAACTTCAGAACAAACAAGAGAAAGAAATGTACCTTTTTTCGCACGCCAAGCGTGGTACTTGGTACAATCCTTCTTCACATGATTAGTCCCCTTACAGAAAAAGCAACCTAATTCAGTAATTTCAACCTTAGGTTCCTTATGTTACTTATTCTTGGGCCTTGCAACCGCAACTTCCTTACCTTTCCTCTTCTTCATATCCTTAAAAGAGGATGCCAAATGAGCACTTTCAGTCTTATCTTGCTTTATCCTTTCCTCCTCTTGCACACAATGTGAAATGAGCTCGTTAAGAGTCCATTTCTCCTTCAGACAGTTGTAACTGACCTTAAACTAATTAAAGTGCACAGGAAGAGATATCAAAACTAAGTACACAAGCAGTTCCTCAGGTAATACTAGCTTGAGTGACTTAAGTTTCGAAGCAAGATGAGACATTTCCAAAATGTACTCCCTAATGTTTCCCTTGCCCTTATACCTCATGGAAACAAGTTTACTCAATAGTGTACTTGTTTCCGCCTTTTCGTTTTGTTCAAAACGCTTTTCAAGGTTTTCAAGGAAAACTTTGGCATTAGCTTCATCATTCATAGTGCCCCTGAATGATTCTGGAATTGCACGTTTCATAATCATTAGACTCATGCGATTCGAGTGTTCCCACTTCTCTATCTCCCTCCTTTCATCAGGAGAGGATGTATCCTCAAGAGATGCAGGTTGCTCAATCCGAAGAGCAAGGTCAAGATCCATGCAACCGAGAACGATCATTATGTTCTCTTTCCATTCCTTATAGTTTGTGTCGTTAAGCACAGGGATGCTATTGATGTTGGCAGATATCGAAGCAGCAGAAGAATTAACTGAAAATAGAACAAAAGGATTACTTAATACATGCTTACAATAACTTGAACTTTAACTGTACTTTATAGATTCAAAATAGGCAAATCCCATTACAAGATACCTAGCACAACATTGATTTTAGTCTTTGGACAGAAAATCAACTTGTAAGTAGTACTCTTGGTGTAGTGATCAAATATTGACAATAAACTCCTGTCAAATATCAAGCCTTCCTTTAGGCCGACTTAATATTCACATGGAAAACCAAATAATTGTCACATATTTATCACCACAAGCATGTTCGAATTTCTGCCAAATAACAACCTTCCTTTGGGCCGGTGTTAAACGCATGGAAGAGTAACATCCACAGTCATCTTATATTTCAAGATCAATCAATCTACATAATAGAGGTTACTTTGGCAACATAATGTTTCAATTGACTGATTTAAAATATTAGATGCTAAAAACCTTAGTTCCTTAAGCCATATTATGAATCTTAACTGAATATGTTACATGTTTTAACATGCAACATCTGAATATTAATTGTTATACACTTAGTTGGACAATTCCAAAATCTGAAATTTGATGGACTAAAAACAATCAATATTCAAAACTTAAATATTAATGTATAATACATTAATAATTTTAAAAAAAAACTTAATATTAATTAACATATTATAAATATGCAATTAAAAACTGAAACTCAAAAGACTTAAAACGTTTTATTAATTATAAAAAATGTTTCTTACATTATGCCCTCATTAAACAACCAAAACAAAATATTTTCAGCACTTAACTGCCTGATAATCGATTATCAGGTCCTTGATAATCGATTATCAGGGCTTGCTGGTCCAGGACAATCGATTATCAGGTCCTTGATAGTCGATTATTCTGGCTTACTGGTCCAGGATAATCGATTATCATGTCCTTGATAATCGATTATTCTGGCTTACTGTAATTTTCAAATTTTGCTGAAAACTTTGAGTAATCGATTATCCAAAATGAGTAACCGATTATTCTGTCATTCTGTTTCGAAAACTTTTAAACTTAATTTGCATAATCGATTATGCTCAATGCATAATCGATTATGCTACTGTTCTGCCAAAAATTTTGTCCACAAAAAATTGACATAACCGATTACCAGAAAATAATAATAGATTATTCCTTGTTTCTGTTTTGCAAAAGTTTGATTAACAAATCAAAATAATCGACTATCCTAAGGCAATAATCGATTATTTTGGTATTCTGTCCAACGACTTAATAAGGTTTTCAACAAGAAATTTAAACAAGAAATCATGTTGATATTTAACCAAAATTTTACAAATTTCAATGTTTCAATTCAAGAAATGATAGCAAGATATTGAAACACCAAAACACATCAAAAAACATAACATTCATAAAAATCATGCTATTTCATGGTACTAGAATTTCTTAAACAAAATTCTAACTTAACTTGAACATGAACTTTATATAACATGAATCTTATGAACATCCAAATTATCCAAATATGAAGGTGGCTCTGATACCAATTGTTAAAATAATGATTCCGACTAAAACACAATAGCCTTCATATCGAACAATTTGGAACTACAACAACAAGAGCGGAAGCGTACCTGAATCCATTTGTGGAAATCCTTAAACCTCCTTATGAAGATTGTCCTAAGTGTTTGCAAGCTCCTTGATCCTTATCTTCAAGATTATCTTGAAGTCTTACACAAGAACTTCTTCTAAACAAGTAAAATATAATCACAATAACCAAATTGGAGTATGTTTTTCCACAAGAATATGCAAGACAAGAAAGAGATTATCTTAACTCAATGGGTGGAAGAAGATAATTGTCTTGCTATAATGTGGGAACCATAACCCCCACTTTATAACAAACGAGTTACAAAACTCAAGAGTCACAAACATGTAACCATGATTACACATATGTAACCTTAGTTAGTCCATCATTAACTAAGGTTACCCTTTTAGGTATCTACACATTGGTCCTACACTTTATATGACAACACATTTGCCCCCTTAACTTAATGTCCATAAGACCACAAAATTAGGCCAAACCAAAAGATAGCACATAACATATAATTTATCCATATATTGTTCATATGTATGTAAATATAAGTCCATATATCTTACATAATATGGTTAAAGCATAATAGTATCAATTTTCGATTTCTCTTGTCTTCTCAATCATCAAAATAGAATAGGTATGTATGGTCGTTTTGTAATTTTGCTGTCTTATTTTATGTTAATAGTTCACTCAAGAAAACTAGAATGTAAAGAAAAATTTTATTGGCATAATTTTGAGCTTCATAGGACAAGTTGAGACAAAATCTTAACCTCCTTAAAAAGCATGACAAACTTACGTAAGTCTATAGTTTATATAACTGTATTTATGAACTTTAGTCTTTCAATTCTCCTTTTGTTGGTACGAATCTTTTTTTTTTTTCCCATTGACTTGAAAAACCAAATTAAAGAACCCCATTTGTCATTTCCTTAATTAACTCAGAATAAAAATAGAGCAGCATACTATCTAGCATTTTAATTTTCCTATAAAATAATCACACAATTCATTAATGTGATATTAGAACAGGCAAAAGTCTTAAATTTCAGTTTCACCATCACTTATTATTTATTTCTTTTTACATATTGGGCTCACAAAATTTTGGGTTTGCACGTGAAGGAATGTATTGGAAATATAATTATGTAAACAAACTACTATTCTTAATCCCTTAATCTTTTAAATAAATTGGTCACAAAATTCAACAATGGCAATATTTTTAAAGAAAGAAAAAATAATTTTGTTGGTGTCTCGATTGAAAAACAAAGAAGGCAAAATACAAGACATGCGGATATCGGCTGAAACTTATTGCATTTACTAGCTGAAAAATATATAAGAAAATATATATATTCTGTATAAAATAAACATACACAAATATATATATACTTTGTCAGCTATTATTTTTTGTAGCGGTTAATAACAACAAAAACATATCCAATAATATCTCATATTATGGGGTTTGGGGTGTGTACGCAGACCTTACCCCTACCTTATGAGGATAGAGGAATGATTTCCAATAGAGCCTCGGCTCAAGATGACCGACAACATACATTTTGAAAAAATACAAGGGTGAAAATTTACCTGCACTCGATATATTGGGGGTGGGGGTGGGGGGCGGGGGGAAGGGGGGCAATGAATAACGTGAAAGATACTCTGGAAGAGAACTTGGAATAGACAGCAACGGCATTTTAGAAAACCTGCGAGAAATTCATGAGTATTATGTAATGACTCATTGAGCATGATAGGGAAACCCATACCTGCTTTTTAACCTCACGATAAATGGTTGGTCTTTTCTTCTTTTCCCTTTGTTTTCCCCATATATAAGCTGAAATAAATACAGAAAATGATTTTTCATTCTTCATATTCCACCGTGATGATTAAATTCTTGAATATTGCAATATTACTTTAGAATTTTAAAGGGCATCCACAAAATAGGGAAAGAAAAATTGTTTTTATCGCTATAAATTATTAATACGAACAAAAGTTATTCAAGCTTGCTTTAGCATTTTTTTTTAAGAAAAACTTTGATATTTTAATTTTTTTTAAAACAGAGAGAATGAAGCTTTCGTTTCAGAATAAAAGAAGGTTGCAAATATAAATGGGGACATTCTACTTTACTATACACAGTTAATTTGATTTTCTCGTTTTCATTTTAATTATTAATGTGATCATCTACGGGTGTGTGAAAAATGAGCTGGTATATATACAAGATATAATTTGGAAGTGTTAAAAAAATGTCTTTAGTCAATATATGTACTACTCATACATAATTTAACTTCTCTATTGGGCGGAGGTAGAGAGCCGTTAGCGTGTTCAGCCGAACCTAATAGCTTTGGTTCAAATACTATATTTATCTTTAAAAATTCATTAAATATTTATTAGTTATTAATTTAGAACCCAATAACTTAAAACGAGTAGAATCCAGAATTTATAAGCTTGAAAATTCTAGCTCCGCCTCTATCCCTACTAGAGGATCTAGCATGAGCCAGAATGGCTTCAACAATCAATATTCAAGATGGTAGGTGTTAGACCCTAACTCTTTGTCATCGGACGGGGCACGGTTGTGGCAAGGATTTGGTCATGACGGCCTTGTCATTGGCCTATGTGCAGGTAAAATAATCATTCGGGCGACGGACATGACATTGTCATTGAGGGCTGTTGTGGGAAAGTATTGGCCAAGGCCTTAGGACAGGCAAGGCGCGCTTGGCAAAGGCTTGACAAGGCAGTATGGGTAATGTTAGGGTGGCATGGTACGGCATGCGCGCCAAAATCAGTGGACATGATATTTTGGGTTGTGGCAGTTATGTGCCGGCTATGCTAAGGCAACGCGAAATGCGTGATGATGGCAAAGGCTTTCAATAGCTAAGGTAAAGCTATATGAGGGAAAATACAAGCAATGGCACAAGGAAAATGAAGGTTGGCACGAACAAGGCAGAAAATGGGCCAAAGCGGTGTGCGGGCAGCAAGCAGCGCCAGACGTGTGCGGCAAAATCACGGTAGCGGGTTGCGGGCAAGGCATTGGCACGGAGTAATGTCAAGATGAGCCAAGGCTGGGCGCAATGCCAGCCTTGGGCGTGATTCAGCTGGGCAAGTGAAGCTGGCACATGATGGGCAGTTTTGGTGGTTACCTTGTCTTAACTTCTTTGTCCCATGATCAGATTATGCTTGTATCCACTATCCATTTCGTGTATATTGTATCCTAGGAGATGTCAACTACATCTTAAGAACAAATTTAAACTCCGCCCGACAAGTGGCAAAAACTGTAGAAGACATGTGTCATGTGTTGTCAAGTTAAAGACTTCCTATGTTTCTATAAATAGGGCCTTTAGACTTAGTCAGATGTGCGTGGGGAATTTCGTATGAAATTATAAGTGGGAAACAAGAGTAAAACATGAGGTTTTCAAGTGTTTCAAAAATGGACTAAGGTTTGGCTTGGGCAGATCTTAGTGTTGGCCAAGAACGACTTGTGTTCTTCGTCAAAAGTGGGACTTGAGCGGACTGTGTTCATAGCAAAAGAGAAAGTCCTTTGTATATTTTATAAATTAATTCAAAGGTTGAGATTTTTCCCGTATATGCTTGTGTTCTTATTGAAGTGCTGCCTAAATCATATAAGCCAAACTTGTTGAAAATTGGCTACGTGCTCGAAAAAGGCTGAGTCAAGTGTGTCTGACTTGACTGCCGCGCGGGTATGAGTTTTGAATAACCAAAAACGCCCCTGTGATAACTAGTATCAGAGCGGAGCATGTACGTGGAAGTGGAAAGACGATCGGTGGCAGATTTTGTGGGATTGTTTGAGAACATGGCCGGTGGTACAAATGTGGAATTGCGTCAAAGGGTTGAGCAGTTGGAAGCACTAGTTAGGTAGGCTCTTGAAATAGATGGCAATTCTTCTGTTCTTTCTAGAATGGAACATTTGGAGGCAGATTATGCAGCGAAACATGAGACAATGCTGGCAGAAATGGCCTTGGTACGCCAAGAGAAAGAAGAACTTCACGAGGAAGTGGCTCAACTTCGAAGGGCATTGCAAAATTCCGCCCCCATAAGTGATGAATGCACTAAGTTGAGAATTTCGGAGCCAAAGGCTTATGGTGGTGCAAGAAGTGCCAAAGAGCTTGAAAATTTCCTATGGGATATGAAGCAATATTTCTAAGTTGCACGTGTGGCGGATGATGAAAAAGTGATGATCACGCCTATGTATTTGACTGATGATGCAAAGGTGTGGTAGTGGACACGAGTTGCAGATAGGGAAAGTGCTAGAGTGCCCAAGATTGAGACTTGGGGGATTCTGAAGAAGGAATTAAAATCTCAATTCCTTCCAACTAATTTGTCGTGGATGGCACGAGATGGACTGCGTCGCTTGAAACAAAGTGGCACGATGAGAGATTATGTCAAGGAATTTTCGTCCTTGATGCTAAATGTAAGTAATATGGCAGAGGAAGACAAGCTGCATTACTTCATGAGTGGTTTGAAGGGTTGGGCGCAATTGGAGTTGAGAAGGCAGAATGTGCAAAGTCTCTCTACTACCATTGCAGCGGCAGATGCGTTGGCGGACCTAAATATAGGTAATGACCTTGCTGAAACTTCGCATTCAAAAGCTAACGGGAAGAAAGACAAAGCGAGGGAATGGAAGAAAAGCGGGAAGGACCAAGCTGCCGAAGACGAGAGATTTGACAAGACTGCGAAACAGGAAATTCACATTAGCTTGAGCCCAGCCTTGGATCATGAAGTTGGCACATGCAATGTACATGATGGGCAGTTTTGTTGGTAACCTTATCTTAACTTCTTTATCCCATAATCAGATTATGCTTGTATCCATTATCCATTTCGTGTATATTGTGTCCTAAGTAGTTGGGGATGTCAACTACATGTTAGGAACATATTTAAACTTAAGGTTGACAAGTGGAAAAAGCTGTAGACGACATATGTCATATGCTGTCAAGTTAAATGCTGCCTATGTTTCTATAAATAGGGCCTTTAGACTTAGTCAGATGTGTGTGGGGAATTTCGTGTGCAATTATAAGTGGGAAACAAGAGCGAAACGTGAGGGTTTCAAGTGTTTCAAAAAGGGGCTAAGGTTTGGGTTGGGCATATCTTAGTGTTGGCCAAGAACGACTTGTGTTCTTCTCAAAAATGGGCTGTGAGCGGATTGTGTTCATAGTAAAGATAGGGTCCTTTGTATTTTCTCTAAATTAATGCAAAGGTTAGGATTTTTTCCGTATATGCTTGTGCTCTTATTGAAGTGATGCCTAAAATTTCATTTAAGCCAAACTTACTGAAAATTGGTTAAGTGTTCGAAAAAGGCTGAGCCAAGTGTGCGTGACTTGACTGCCGCACGAGTGTGAGTTTTGACTGGCCAAAAATGCCCTCGTGACATTAGGTTGCTTGAGTTAAACATAAGAGTTACTCCCCCCGGGTCACAATAAGTGATCAATTTGCTTTTAGCATGTCCATTAAGAAAATACTAAATTCTATTCAAAAATACCTACTATGATTAAACTACCCCTAATTAAATATTTAATATGAGTAAGAAACTTTTTAGGGATATGTACATATGGGTTATATTGTAAAAAAAAATTGAATTCTTTCTTGATTATATAAATGGACACTTATTTTTAACCAAAATGAAAAAGTAAATTGGTCACTTATTGTAAATCGGAGGGAGTAGTAAATAAAAAGGATTGTCGTAGGTAGGGATGTTCATGTTCGGTTTGGATAAGTTTTTTTCTAAAAAGAAACCAAACCAAGTAAGTCGGTTTTTCAAATAATAGAACCAAACCAAATTAATTAAGTCGATTTTTTATCGATTCGGTTTATGTCGGGTTTTTTCGGGTTTTCGGTTATTTGTCGGTTTTTTCTTAAATTTAAGACATACACTACCAAACTCATATTCCGGCAACCACATTTACAACGTAACACTATCAAATCAATTACCCTTTGAGAAATCTATTATTTACCAAGATATATTGATGATAACTGAATCAATAGTGATGATTAATTTAAGTACTCAATTAAAAATATTTTTTTAACACAAAGTGGATTCTTATACTTAACAAAAGAAAACTACCAGTCAAACTAGAATGTAAAGATAAAGAACTATACTAAAATTGCAAACTATTAACATTCACTATAAAATTAAATTTTTAAACGTTGTATAAAAATATACATATAGGTGTAACAATAAATATTAAATAGCTACTCCTATAGTCGGTTTGGTTCGATTTATTGGAGTTTTTTATTAAAATAAAAACCAATCCAAATTTAATCAGATTTTAAAATTCAAAATCAAAATCAAACCAAACAAAAAAAATATCAATTTTTTGGTCAATTTAATTTAGTTTTCGATTTGGTTCGATTTTTTAAATATTTACAAACATTCCTAGTCGTAGGGTGAATAGGCTCAAGGTTTTGATGAGAAAAGTAAGTTTTGTGGATAAACGAGTCATGACCCTATCCATCCGAAGGGACGTAATTATAGGGGCCGGAAGGGTTTATACAAAGTTCCGAACCAAGGGAGGAGCTACGTAGGCGGTAGGGGTTCAGTCGAATTGCCTTCGTCCGAAAATTACACTATATATAAAAGGTTAAATATTTTTTATGTACATATATTAGATATTGAATCTCCTTAAATTTTATCTTTTTTTTATTTTTTGAATCACTTTAGTAAAAATATTGCTTTCGTCACTAATCTGAACCCCTTTCACCATAAATCAGTGTATATATAAAGTCCAAAAAGTGTATATATAATATAGTTAAATTTCTTTATAATAATTTCTTTTGTTTTAACCTTTTGGCTGCTAGAGTGAAATGCTATTATAAAGAATATGTATTATAAAAATATTAATTTAAAAAAATATATTTGACCGTTGTAATGAAGTAAATATTGTAAAATATGATTGTTATAAAGAAGTCTGACGGTCTCAGGGAAGGTCCTGTTTTTTTTTTTTACTAAATTCCATCCAAAACATTTCCTTCACATATATATATAGCGTACCCAACTGAAATCCATTACAACACTAACTTAGACGAGAAGAAGTGGCAGTTAGTTATTTGTACAGCAGAATCTTTTCTGGTCTATTTGTCCATTTGCTGATCAAATTTCTTGTCATATTCATATATAATCATCATATACATAAACTTCTGCTCAATCAAACGTTTTCTACGATATGGGTGTGGTACTTACTACTCATCATTTTATTTTGTTTTTTTCCCTCTGTTTAATTGCTGAGAGGAGGTGAGATAGTGGGACTAAGTGAAGAAAATGGTTAGTTTCTAAAACGAGAAAAATGCATTCAATATCGTCATTTAATTTGGACATTTGTGGTATTTTTGGTTAGTTCTGCAAAAACACAATCAGTGAGTCTTTGATTCTTGGAAACCCCACACTATCCAATCCCCAAGTTAGTATTAAATATCATCATTACAATTTTGGCCTTTCTAACATGGAAACAAACTGAAAAAATGTTGTTTGGATTTGGGTTACTTCATAAAGATCTATATCAACACTCAAGGTTTAAGTTTTTTTTTTGTTTTTAATATAATTGAGACAACAAAGATAGAGGTAATTCTTTTATTTGCCTAAATTTTAGTATGAACTTACCTAATTCTCGTGTATAATTAGGCGGAGCCAGGGGCAGACGGGCTTTCATCCGTATCGTTTTTGTCGAAAAATTATATTGTGTATATAAGATAAAAATTTATTTTATATGTATATATTAGATGTTGAATCCTCTAAATTTTTTACGTCTTTAATTTTTTATTTTTTAAATTCTCTCGATAAAACCCTGTCTTTGCCATACTCGTGTTGATCAAGAAGTAGCAAATACCTGATTAAATAATTATTGTGCGTAAAAATTAGTTTGGATACCAACAACAACAACAACAACAACAACCCAGTATAATTCCACTTAGTGGGGTCTAAGGAGGGTAGTGTGTACGCAGACCTTACCCCTACCCTTGGGTAGAGAGGCTGTTTCCAAATAGACCCCCGACATCCTTCCCTCCAAGAACTTCCCACCTTGCTCTTGGGGAGACTCGAACTCACAAACTCTCGGTTGAAAGTGAATATTGCTTACCATCGAAGCAACCCCTCTTGTCATTAGTTTGGATACCGCCGTTATGAAAAAAAATTGTATTCCATTTTGTTTTTGTTACGTACGATAGGAGAACCCAAAAAAAAAAAAAAATTGTGTTCAATCATGCCTTAGGTGTGTGTCTCTGAGAATCATCCAATGCGTGGATTTTTGTCAAACTGTATTTGGATCTTTTCTTCTTGTTCTCAAACAAAAATTCATGATTTGTTTCATTTTGTTCTTTGCTGATCTTTGACCACAGCACTACTATGAAGAAAGTTGATGTAAATCTTTGGGTTTTTACTTAGAGTAAATTCAAGTTAATCAACTTAGTTAAGCTAACACGTTTTTGATATGTTACCTCAATAATCAAGCTAGTCTTAATCGTCATTATTATGTCTTGTAATTCACAATTTAAAAACTTGCGTAGGAGGGTCTATATGCTATGAGTTTGAAAAAAATAAAAATTACTCATTTCGGTCCATAATAAATGATCATTTTATAATTTTATTTTGGTCTAAAATAAGTTTTTATTTAAATAATCAATAAGGAATAAATTTCATTTTTCAAAATTTACCCTTATTTATATATTTCAATGTTTTAAGATATCAACTAATTATGGTTAATTTAGTAAATATATCTTTCTTTTAAAAGTTTTTATTTTCTTAATAAGTGTGTCAAAGGTAAAATAGTTACTCATTAGGAATCGGGTAGAACAATTTTCTTACCACTACGTAGGATGGAAAATGGAAAGGCATTAGAATTTGAAGAAAGTATTCAAAAGGTGAGTAAGCAAAAATAAGGATATCACATGAAATTGTACTACCATCGTTGGAAAAGCATAACGAGTTCGAAGTACGACTCTCAAATTGTCTAATTTTCAGTTGAGATTTTTACATTCCTATACCATATAGGAAACCTTTTTATCATTCATGTTTAAGGTTTGATTTAATTACAAATTCGTATACCAAATTACCAATCATATACCATTCTTAATTAAGAGTCTAATTAATAGGCAGATTTTACTCCTTAATTAAAGGTATCTATATATCCCATGTTTCTCCTCCCATTAATTCCTACATTTCTTTCTACTAATTCCAGCATCATTTTCTCCCTCACATTTTTTTTTCTCTTCTCCATTCCTTCTTCTTCTAAAAAAATCCAAAGATGAGACCCATTGAGTATAATCAGATTTTTAGCCAAAGAGATTCAATATGAAACTAATTGTTTCGGTTATTGTAATTTTGAGTAATTATCATATATTGTTCTGAATTTTAACAAGTACGAGATCGAGAGTAGATATATGATACAAAAGAATTCCTTAATCGATCAATCAACAATTCTCAATTGTAAATTTGCGGGGTAGCCATATGAATCTTCAGTAAGTGTGACTGTGTGGGTACAATTGTAGTTTATTTGTAGTTTTTTGTAGAAATATAGATGAAGATCAAATTTTATTGTCAACTTTTTTTTTCCACATAAGATTGTAGTTTAATTTGTAGTATAAATGCAGTAATTTTGTAGATATCCTTAAAAACAATACAACTTTATACAATATTTAAACCGATTTTCAGTTTATTTGTAATTATTTTTGTAGAAATTTTGTAGATGAAGAGAAAATTTTGTAGTCAACATTTTTTCGCAGCATAGATTGTAGTGTAATTGTAGTATAAATGTAATAACTTTGTAGATACCCTTCAAAACAATACTGTTTTATACATACGTAAACTGATTTGTAGTTTATTTGTAGAAAATTTGTAGATTAGAAAAAAAAATTGTTGTTAATATTTTTTTTCAATATAAATTGCAGTTTAATTGTAGTATAAATGTAGTAGTTCGTAGATACCATTAAAACAATATTGAAAAAATATTTTGTCCCAAATTTTTAGGCGCCTAATTTGGAAGGAATAAGCTATTCAAATATTTATCCCTGATTTGTAGGCGCCTTTGAAGGAATCAATTCTTAATATTGGGTATTTAATGAATGATATAAATTTTGTAGCAAAATATAAACATGGCGGGTAATAATAAAAATATGTACATTTTAAAATAATGTTTCATATATGGTATAATAGGAAAAAATCCCTTTTCAATTTTAATTCGAATACTTGTCAAAAAAATGGGACTAATAAGGACAGAATTTAAATAATGACCTAAAAAAGGCCATTTGTGCAAATGTCCAAATCGATACACATAGATTGTCCGAATCGCTCTATCGTCTCTGAATTTGTGGTACATCGGTCCGAATCATTTTAAATCATGTGTTGGGCTTTTTCTTGTCTATCTTCGACTGATCTCTTGCCTTTGGACCTATTGTTGCATGACCCGCGCAATACCCTAGACCCATCCATAGCAGGAGTCGGAGAGGCCTCCCAAGAGGAAGAGGGTGATTCCTCGTTTTCACGATGTAGTCATACAGCTGGAGGACCCACAGGAAGGTTCCTCCAGTCATCTAAGGGTGTATTTTGGGTCGGGCCCGGGCCTAAATAGGCTAAATGGGACGGGCCAAATGGTCTCGGACTTTGGCAGGCTGGGCTTTTGTGGTCCTGAGCCTAAGAGTCCAAATGGGTGGAACCGGCTCAATGTGGGCCTAAGTCCACATGGTTCCGAGCTAAATTAGACTAGGCCCAGGAGCCTAAACGGGCTATTTTTTTAAAATTATTTTATCTAAGGCAATTTTTCTTGTAATCTAATATATATATATATATTGTCACAACCACAGTTTGCCCGCCGTGAACTGTCGTGGAGGCATCTAGTCTCTACAACTAGGTAAGCCTAACAAGTGCAGAAAATATATTGAAATTTGCAAAAATATAAATCTAAAACCAAGAATGATTAAAAAGGAATGGTGTATAGAATGTCACCCGGCATATACAACACAATATCTCAAAACTTCTATATCACTAACTCATGGGAGCACAAGCTAAAAGGAACTCAGTAAAGTGTTCAAATCTCCAGATACATCAACAGTACGATATAAGGGCTAACACTACAAGATAGAATAAAGATGGAGACTCTTCGATCTGCGGACGCGACAAATATACCTCGAAGTCTCCAAAAGCTCTCCCTGCCTCAAGGATGATAAGCGTGTGCGGAAGTACCTGAATCTGCACATAAAAAACATGCGCAGAAAGGGCATGAGTACACCACAGTGGTACTCAGTAAGTGCCAAGCCTAACCTCAGTCGGGTAGTGACGAGGAAGGTCAGGGCCATACTGAGATCAAATAAAATATAAGATTTAACAGCATAGAGTAAGCAATATAATGAGTACAACGATGGAATAAGACAAGTTATACAAGGTAACAACAAAGATACAACAAATAGAATAACCACGAAGAATAAGAACAGCTCAGCACCAATAGTAACAATGGGGATCTTCCAGGATACCATCCTGTAGTCCTTTTCATCAACTATCCAGTGGATCTCCCGGGATACCATCCCGTAGTCCAATTATCAATGTGCGGGGATCTATCTAAATCCTAATTCGTAGCAAAAGTAAATACCCAGTACTAGGGGAATCTACCGGGTGCATTCCCGTAGTTCTATATAATTGTGCAGGGGAATCTACCAAGAATCTAACCCCTAGTCCCAAAGTCAATGTGTAGGGGGATCTTCCGGGAATCTAACCTGTAGTCCCAAAGTAAACAGACAAGGGGGATATATCGGTACCCCTATCCATAGTCCCAATGGAAATATGCAGCAATAGTAAGAATAATATTCAGAAATGGAATTTCATAGCAAGGCAACAAGTAGTTCCAGCCTAACATGCTTCACATAATGCAAATAAGGCAATTTAAGCAAATATGCAATTTAAGTCAACTAAACATGCTCTTCTAATTAACAATAGGTTAAAATTGCAAATACAATAAAAACGGAAAGGAAACATGGTAAGGAATACTTTAAGAAAACTAGATTTTCAACAATTTGCACAAGTACGCACTCGTCACCTCATGCACAAGGTAGTTCAATTATCAAATATGCCAATACTAAGGGGAAGGTCCCTTACACAAAGTTAGACAAGCCACTTACATCGAACCGACTCAAAATCAACTCGAAATCATGCTTTTTCCATGAGTATCCGACTCCGAATGGCCCAAATCTATTCAATTTTTCAATTGCATATTGTAAATAACACCTCAAGTAACTGACTGCACAATTTAATTCAAAGCTAATACGCGAAATCAGGTAAAATAACAAAAATGTCCCTCAGGACCACATCTCGAAATCGGGTGAAAGTTATATTTTCAGAAACCCCATACTCTTACGAGTCTATACATAACAAGAACACTGAAATCAGAGTCCAATTGACCCCTCAAATCCTCATTTAAAGGTCTCTTAAATTCAAGCCCTAATTACCCCTTTTTTTCTAAATTTCTCACCATTATTTAGGTCTTTAATCATATGAAAACGAGTTATATAGTCAAGAACGTTACCTCCAAGTGACTCCCCTTTGTTAGTGAAAATGGTGGAAAAATAGCTAAATTTCGCAAAGGCAACTATTTATATGTTCTGCCCAGCGATTACCACATTTGCAGCCTGGGGACCGCATTTGCGGTCCCGCTTATGCGGACCAAACATTGCATCTGTGATTTTCATCAAATGGCAAATTTTTCGCACATGCTATCTTCCACTCGCAGATGCGGTTCTGCTTCTGCAAAAGGTCTACCGCATCTGCAGAATCTGCTGAACAAACAAACATCCGCTTTTGCAGTCTCGTTAGCCGCATCTGCAGTCCCCAAGCCGCAGATGCGAAGATACTAGAAGCAGCAATGCTACAGCTACTACAACACTTCTTCAACCTTCCCGTCAACTATCTGAAATCACCCCGAGCTCCCGGTACCTTAATAAAAGAACCAACATCACCTAATACCTTATTCAAAGTTGTACCAATTCATAAAACGCCTAAAAAAACATTGAAACCTTTGATTAATCAAAGATTTAAGCCTAAGAATTCCAAATTTCCTCAAAATAGGCTTTCGATCAAACACCCAACCAAACCAATGACCTGAATTTTTACACATATGTACCAAATGACATGACAGGGCTACTGCAACTCTCAGAATTCCATTCCGACCCACGGATCATAATCTCTCTATCGAACCGGAATTTTCCAAAATTCAACCTTCCTAATTTCAAGCCTAAATTAGCTACAGACCTTCAAAATACTATCCGAACAGGCTCCTAATCACAAAACCACCCAACGGAGCTAACAAAACCATTGGATTTCCATTCCAAGGCCGTCTTTACACTATTTCGACGACGGTAAATTTTCCAACACTTAAGCTCTCATTTAGGGACTAAGTGTCCCAAAACTCTCTGAAACTCAAAATCGAGCATCCTGACATTAATAAACTTGGGGAAAACAGTAAATAGGGGGTCGAGGCGTTAATTCTTAAGACGACCGGCCGGGTCATCACATCCTCCTACACTTAAACATTCGTTCATCCTCGAACGAGCATAAAGACATACCTGAAGTAGTGAAAAGATGAGGGTAACGGTTGCACATGTCCTGCTCGGCCTCCCAGGTCGCCTTCTCAACCGGCTGACCCCGCTACTAAACCTTTACTGAAGCTATGTTCTTTGAGCTCAACTTTCTGATATGTCCGTCCAATATAACAACTGGCTCCTCAACATAGGATAGATCCTTGTCCAAATGGACTAAGCTGAAATCCAACACATGCGGCGGATCACCGTGATACCTCTGGAGCATCGAAACATGAAATACCGGGTGAACTCCTGTCAAGCTGGGAGGTAAGTAAAGCTCATAAGCAACCTCCCCAACTCGCCTCAATATCTTAAAAGGGCCAATAAACCTTGGATTCAACTTCTCTTTCTTCCCAAATCTCATAATGCCTTTCATAGGTGAAACCCGAAGCAAAACTCGTTCTCCGACCATATATGAAACATCATGAACCTTCCGGTCTACATTGCTCTTTTTTCTGGATTGGGATGTACGGAGTCTATCCTGAATCACCTTGACTCTATCCAACGCATCCTGAACTAGGTTGGTGCCCAATAATCTAGCCTCTTCTGGCTCAAACCAACCCATCAGAGATCTATACTGCGTAGCTTATAAAGCCTCATACGGTGCCATCTGAATGCTTGACTGATAACCGTTATTTCAAGGAAAAGAACCCCCAAACTCCATCACACACGCACAGAGCATATCCTCAAGAATCTAAATAGTGTGCTCAGATTGTCCGTCCATCTGAGGGTGAAATGTCATGCTCAACTCCACCCGAGTACCTAAATCATGTTGCACGACTCTCTAGAACTGCAGTTTGAACTTAGTACCCCTATCCGAAATGATAGAGAATAGAATACCATGCAGACGGACAATCTCCTAGATGTAAATCTCTGCCAACCGCTCCGAAGAATAAGTAGTACTCACAGGAATGAAAAGACCGGACTTGGTCAGCTGATCCACAATAACCCAAATGGCATCGAACTTCTTTAAAGTCCGTGGGAGTCCAGATACAAAGTCCATGGTGATACGCTCCCACTTCCACTCCAAAATCTCTATCTGCTGAAGCAATCTACCCGGCCTCTAGTGCTCATACTTCACCTGCTGACAGTTGAGGCACCGAGCTACAAACCCAACTATACCTTTCTTCATCCGCCTCCACCAGTAGTGCTGCCTCAAGTTGATACATCTTCGCAACACCCGGATAAATGAAATACCACAAACTGTGGGTCTCCTCTAGAATCAACTCTCGAATCCCATCAACATTGAGTACACAAACCCTGACTCTGCATCTTCAATACTCTGTCCTCGCCAATGATTACATCTCTAGAATCACTGTGCTGAACCTTGTCCTTAAGTACAAGCAAATGAGGGTCATCATACTTCCGCTACTTGACACGATCAAATAATAAAGACTGAGAAACCACGTAAGCTAGAACCCAGCTGGGCTCTGAAAGATCCAATATCACATGTTGGCTAGCTAAGGCCTGAACATCCATCGCCATAGACCTCTCCGCTGCTGGTAAATATGCCAAACTCCCCAAACTCTTTGCCCGGCGACTCAAGGCATCAGCCACTACATTGGCCTTGCCCAGGTGATATAATATAGTGATATTATAGTCCTTCAACAACTCTAACTACCTCCTTTGGTGCAAATTTAGATCTCACAAGGAATACCGTATAGATAATGGCGCCAAATCTTCAGGGTGTAAACAATGGCAGCTAGCTCAAGATCATGGACATGATAATTCTTCTCATATATCTTCAACTGTCTGGACGCGTAGGCAATCACCCTACCGTCCTATATCAATAACACTCCAACGCCAACTCTCAAGGCATTATAATAGACAATATAATACACTCAACCTATAGCCAATATCAAAACTGGGCCCGTAGTCAAAGGTGTCTTGAGCTTTTGAAATCTCGCCTCGCATTCTTCTGTCCATTGAAACGGAGCACCCTTCTGGGTTAGTTAGTCATAGGGGTTGCAATCGATGAAAATTCCTTCACGAAATGACGGTAGTAACCTGCCAAACCAAGGAAGCTGCGAATCTCTGTAGCTGAGGTTGGTTTGGGCCAACTCTGCACTGCCTTTACCTTCTTTGGATCCACCCGAATACCCTCATTCAATACCACGTGGCCCAAGAATGTCATGGAATCCAATCAAAACTCACATTTTGAAAACATTGCATATAATTTCTTTTCCCTCAGAGTTTGAAGCACTGTCCTCAGATGCTGCGCATGATCTTCTAAACTCCAGGAATACTCTAGAATGTCATCAATAAAGACAAGGACAAAATAGTCAATATTGTAGAAAATCACTCTATCTACGATAAGTGCGCTTTGGTTGTATGAGATTGACTTTCAGGTATAGGTTTTGACGAATGACAAACAATGAAGTCAAGTGTCAAACAACGATATTATATGACAAACAATCAAGCTTGAATGCCGAGAAGCATATTATCGATGAACGGATTGCAATGGAAAAGCCAAAGACGAGCTCAAATGTTCAAGACCGAAGACCCAAGGCGTAGGTCGTTAGGTAGAACAAATGTAAGAGGAACGCTTAAGTTATCTCGTCTTTTGGCTCAACATAGGTCATCATAAATATGCATAAAATCATTTTATTAAATCATATTTATCATAAACATATATTAAATACTTCAAACAAAATGATGTTAAAGTTTTCATCTTAACCAAAATGGTTTTTGAAGTAAGTTTTCAATTCTGCCTCAGAATAATCGATTATCAGTATATGCATAATCGATTATGCTGTAGACCGTTGCCAGTGTTTGAACACTGCCACAGAATAATCGATTATGCAGTATCAGATAATCGATTATTCAGCAGAAAATCAGCTTCTGATTTTCTGAACGTTGGAGAATAATCGATTATCAGATACTGAATAATCGGTTATCTTGGCACAAAATCAGCATAATTGATTGCCAATTAAGCAACGGACATACACCATTTTTCACCTATAAAAAGAGGTCTTTTGAGCTGATTTTAAACACACAACACCTCCCAATATTGATATACATATTGACATTATTTGAGCATCATTTTAGAGCTTTTGTTGAGCCATTTGAGAGACAACTTTGAGTTGTTCATAGAGCTAAATTTGTATCTCTTTATCTACTCTTTTGAGAGAGTTATTGTTGTAAAAGAGAAAGGTGTTTGAGAAGAACATATCTTCTCATTGATTGTCGGGTTTGCTAAGTACCCTAAGTCTTAGTGGTTGAAGTCTTGTGGTGCGGTATCCACGAGCAAGGTTGAAGTCTTGAGGTGCGGTATCCTCGAGCAAGTTGAAGTCTTGTAGATTGTACATCTACGAGCAAGTGTAACGGTTTGTTAGGCACCCGAAAGCTTAACGGAGTTAGTGGAATCTCGAGAGAGTCTCTCGGGGACTGGACTAACCACAAGTTGTGAACCAGGATAAATTCGGTGTGTTCTTTCCTTGCTATTTTTATTACCGAATTTATTTTATTCCTGCATTTTTTAATTCCGTAATATTTATCAATATTCTCGTGCCGCACTATTCACCCCCCCCTCTAGTGACGGGCATAAATCCTAACTAATATATGGCCGAAATACATTGTGAATCAAATGCATGAAGGCTGCTGGGGCATTGGTTAGCCCAAATGACATAACAAGAAACTTGTAATGACCGTACTGAGTCTTGAATGTAGTTATCGGGATATCTGGCTCCTGAATATTCAACTGATAGTAACCTAAGCACAAATCAATCTTAGAAAACACATGTGCGCCCTGAAGCTGGTCAAACAGATTATCAATACGAGGCAAAGCATAAAGATTCTTCATTGTAAACTTGTTCAACTGACAATAATCCATACTCATATGCATAGAACCATCCTTTTTCTTCACAAACAAGACAGGAACACCCCAAGGTCAACACTAGGCCGAATAAAACCTTTATCAAGCAATTCCTGCAATTGATCCTTCAATTCAGGAGAAGCCATACGATACGGATGAATAAAAATGGGCTGAGTGCCCGACAATAAATCAATGCCAAAATTAATATCTCTATCAGGCAGCATGCCCGGAAGGTCAGCTGGAAGCACATCAGAGAAATCTCGCACTACAGGAACGGAATTAACAGAAGGGGTATCAATACTGGTATCTCTCACATAAGCTAGATATACGTCACACCCCTTCTCAACCATACACTAAGCCTGGAGGAAAGAAATAACTCTACTGGGGGTATAATCTAAGGTACCCCTCCACTCAACACGCGGTACACCTGGCATAGCCAGTGTAACGGTTTTGGCGTAACAATCAAGAATAGCATAATAGGGCGATATCCAGTCCATGCCCAAGATATTATCAAAATCAACTATGCTGAGTAACTACAGATTGATCTGGTCTCAAAACCACAGAGAGTAACCAAACACGACAGATAAACGCGGTCCATAACAAGTAATCTCCCGCAAGAGTAGAAACATACACATGAGAACTCAAAGAATCCCTAGGTACATCCAAATACAGAGCAAAATAAGAAGACACATAAGAGTAAGTAGAGCCTGGATCGAACAGAACCGATGCATCTCTGTGGAAAACCAATATAATATCTGTGATGACAGAATCAGAGGCAACAACCTTGATACGGGCAGACATGGCATAGTATCTAGCCTGGACTCCCCTTCTAGGGCGTCCTCTACCTCCCCGACTTCTACCTCTAGCTGGCTGAGCAGGTGGGGTAGCGACTGGAGCTGGAACCATGGCCTGAGAACTCTGCGGGGCATGCTGTGATTGAGAAGTCTTTGGAGGTGCAACCCTCCCAAGTTTAGGGAAATCCCTCACCATATGGCATGTGTCACCACACTCAACTGGGAGTATGTGGTGAATGTGAATGGCTAGGTCCAGATCTGCTGGACTAACCTCTAAAAGCACCCCGCGTAATAGACACGCTAGAAACAGGAGGTGCGTAATAAGGCTCCTGAGGCCTAGGAGGAGCTAGAGCACTACTGGCTGCTGGAAGAGCTGAATGAATATGATGACTTATGTAACCCCTACCATGACAACCTGCATCTAGGGTACGAGCACCAGAATAATGGCCCAACTCTCGAGACCTCTTGGCCTCTCTCTCATCCCTCTCCCTGGCATGCATACCCTCAATCCTCCTAACAATGCTCACCACCTGCTGATAAGAAATATCCATCTCTAACTCACTAGCCATGCTAGATCTGATGCTGGGAGTAAGCCCTCAATAAACCGGCGAACCCTCTCGAGAGAAACAACAAGCAAGGCTGGTGCATGCCTAGCCAAACTGGTGTAACAGACAACATACTCTGAAATAGTCATAGCACCATACACAAATGCTCAAACTGTGCAGGCCATGTGTCCTTGAGGCTCTTAGGGACAAACTCTCTCAGGAATATATTTGAAAACTGAGCCTAAGTCAGTGAAACAGCCTCATCTGGACTGTCTAACTCATAGGTACGCCACCACTCATAGGCGGCCCCTCGAAGCTGAAGGTAGTGAAAGAAAACTCGCTGGATCCTAAAATACCCATGGTATGAAGAATGTGGTAACACTCATCAAGAAATACCGGAGCATCCTCTGATGCTATAACACTCAATATGGGAGGCTTGTACTTCTTAAACCTCTCAAGCCTCAGTTGCTCATCCTCGAAAGTTGCAGCCTTGTCCTCGGGCTGAACAGGAACTGCAGGTGGTACAGGAATAATCTCGGGAACGTGCTCAACTGGCACTCGCTGCTCAAGAGTGCAGGCTGAGAGAGTTTGTGCTCCTCCCCCGACCTGGGATGTGGCTGCAGCAAGGGGAAGTAAACCTGCCTGAGCCAAAGGGTTTTACATGCTTATGAACTATGCCGGAGTCTTCTGAAGAGATGGAGTAGTGGTGGCAGTAGCAGTAGGCGTGTCAAGTGCCTGGACTCCGGCTGGATCTACTGGTGGTACCTCGGCGGTAGCTCGCGCAGGTGCTCTAGCTGCACCACGTGCGCGTCCTCACCCTCTATCCCGGCCCCGGCCTTTGGTGGCTGCAATAGAGGGCGTGAGTGCCTGATATTCATGGGTAGCACGTGTCTTAGCCATCTGTGAGAGAATAAAAAGACAAAAGTTTAGTGGTGATATCAAAATCTCACACGACAGGAAATCTAATGAAGTGGAATTTTTTCCTAATAGTTACATAGCCTCTCGTAGATAAGTACACATGTTCCTATACCGATCAGCGAGACTCTAATAAACCGACCTATGTTCCATGACTCCTATGAACCAAGAGCTCTAATACCAACTTGTCACGACCACAGTTCGCCCTCCGTGAACTGTCGCGATGGCACCTAGTCTCTACGACTAGGTAAGCCTAACAAGTGCGGAAAATAAATCAAAATTTGCGGAAATATAAATCTAAATTGAAGAATGATTAAAAAGGAACAGTGTATAGAATGCTACTCGGCATATACAACACAATATCTCAAAACCTCTACATCACTATCCGAAAACTCAAAAACCCACTGGAGCACAAACTAGAAGGAATACAGTAAAGTGTTCAAATCTCCAGAATGTCTACATCAACAGTACGATAGAAGGGCTAACGCTACAAGATAGAATAAAGATGGAGACTCTTCGGTCTGCGGACGCGAAAAATGTACCTCGAAGTCTCCAAAAGATCTCCCTGCCTCAAGGATGATTAGACTGTGTGGAAGTACCTGAATCTACACATGAAAAACATGTGCAGAAAGGGCATGAGTACACCATAACGATACTCAGTATGTGCCAAGCCTAACCTCGGTCGGGTAGTGACGAGGAAGGTCAGGGACCTACTGAGATCAAATGAAATATAAAATTTAACAGTGTAGAGTAAGCAATATAATGAGTACAGCGATGGAATAAGACAAGTTATACAACGTAACAACAAATATACAATGAACAGAATAACCACAGAAAATAAGAATAGCTTAGCACCAATAGTAACAACGAGGATCTCCCATGATACAGTCCTGTAGTCCTTTTCATCAACTGTCCAGTGGATCTCTCGGGATACCATCCCGTCGTCCAATTATCATGCACGGTGATCTACCGGAGTCCCGATCCGTAGTCCGAAAAGTAAATACCCAGTATTGGGGGAATCTACTAGGTGCATTCCCGTAGATCCATATAACTTTGCAGGGAATCTACTAGGAATCTAACCTGTAGTCCCAAAGTAAATATGCTATAGGATCTACCGGAATCTAACTCGTAATCTCAAATTAAACAGACAAGGGGGAGCTACCGAAATCCCACATCCGTAGTCCTAATGTAAATACGCAACAACAGTAAGAAGAATATTTAGAAATGGAATTTCAGAGCAAGGCAACAAGTAGTTCTAGCCTAACATGCTTCACATAATGAAACAAGGCTATTTAAGCAAATAGGCAATTTAGGTCAACCAAACATGCTCTTCTAACTAACAATAGGTTAAAATTGCAAATAAATAAAAGCGGAAAGGAAACATGTTAAGGAATACTTTTAGGAAACTGGATTTTCAACAAATTGCACAAGTACACGCTCGTCACCTTATACACAAGGCAGTTCAATTATCAAATATTCCAATCTTAAGGGGAAGGTCCCCTACACAAGGTTAGACAAGCCACTTCCCTTGAACCAACTCAAAATCAATTCGAATCATGCTTTTGCCACGAGTATCTGACTCCGAATTATCCAAATCTATTTAATTCAATTGCATATTATAAATAACACCTCAAGTAACTGATTTTATGATTTAAGCTAATATGCAAAATTAGGTAAAATAACCAAAATACCCCTCTGACCCACATCTCAGAATCGGGTGAAAGTTACATTTTCAGAAACCTCGTACTCTCACGAGTGTATACATAATAAGAACACTAAAATTGGAGTCCAATTGACCCCTCAAATCCTCATTTAAATGTCTCTTAAACTCAATCCCTAATTACCCATTTTCCTGAATTTCTCACCATTGTTTAGTTCTTTAATCATATGAAAATATGTTATAGAGTCAAGAACGTTACCTCCAAGTGATTCCCCTTCGCTTTCCTCAAAAACACCTATCAAAAGCTTCAAACCCGGATGAAAATGGTGGAAGACTAGCTAAATTTTGCAAAGTCAACTATTTATATGTTCTGCCCAGCGAATACCGCATTTGCGGCCCTATGCAGTCCCACTTATGCGGACCAAATGTCGCATCATGGACTTCTATTAAATGGACAATTTTCCGCACCTGCGGTCTTCCACTCGCAGATGTGGTTCCGCTTTTGCGGAAGGTCTACCACATCTGCAGAATCTGCTGAACAAACCAACATCCGCTTCTGCGGTTTCCTTAGCCACATTTGCAGTTGTGCATCTGCGGTCCCCAAGCCACAGATGCAAATATACCAGAAGGAAAAATGCTACAGCTACTGCAACATTTCTTTAACCTTCCCGTCAACCATCCAAAATCACCCCGAGGCTCTCGGGACCTCAATCAAAAACATCAATATCACCTAAAAATTTATTCAAACTTGTACCAATGCATAAAACACCTAAAACAACATTGAAACCTCGGATTAGTCAAGGATCTAAGCCTAAGTACTCCAAATTTTCTCAAAATACGCTTTCGGTCAAACACCCAACCAAACTACGTCTAGATGACCCGAATTTCTACGCACACGTACAAATGACATGATAGAGCTACTGCAACTGTCAGAATTCCATCCGACCCTCATATCATAATCTCACTATCGAACCGGAAACTTCCAAATTCAAACTTTGGCATTTCAAGCCTAAATTAGCTACGGACCTTCAAAATACTATCCGAACACGCTCCTAACTTAAAAACCACCCAACGGAGCTAACGAAACCATCAGATTTCCATTCTGATGCCATCTTTACACTGTTCTGACTACGGTAAATTTTTCAACACTTAAAATCTCATTTAGAGACTAAGTATCCGGAACTCAAAACCGAACATCCTAGAAAATTAAATTAGCATAAATAAACTTGGGAAAAGCAGTAAATAGGGGATCAAAACATTAATTCTTAAGACGACCGGCCAGATCGTCTCATATATACTAATAGAAATTGCTTATATATGGCTATGTATGTATATATATATATATATATATATATATATATATATATATATATATATATATATATATATATATATATATATATATATATATATATATATATAGTATATATAGTATGTATATGTATAGTATGTATAGTGTATAGGCATATATATAGCTTATATGCATATATACAGTGCATTATATAGCTTATATATATTGGATATATATATTGTATATATATATATATATATATATATATATATATATATATATATATATATATATTAGATATATATTAGATATATCATATATATACTATATCAAATTTAAACACAAAATAAATTACAAAGAAATATTCAAGGGATATATATATATATATATATATATATATATATATATATATATATATATATATATACCAAATTTTTAGCAGGACCTTTTAGGAAGCTAGGATTTACTAAGTTTAATATATTTTATGCAAACCACGAATTAATCGCTATAAACCCAACCGGGAACATCCATAGGCGATACAACCTGCCATACAGGACTTACCAACGGAATCACAAGGTTTATACCCAATTTAATCCATCACTAACCATGTCGGGAACACCCCTTCTAGGGCTTACCAACGCTATGATTTAAGCTTAGTTTGCATAAAATTGTTTAAACTCTACCTATGCTACAACCTTAACCCCTTCAAGGCAAAGCTCTTATTTTAGAGTCATCACCCTTTCAGATCATCCTTAGGCTATATAAGTTATTATTTAACACTTAATAACTTAGCCCATCATTGGGCAAATATAAATAAAGTTTAATATAAACAATATTTAAAACACAAATAAGGAAATAGAATTAGATATATCATATATATACTATATAAAATTTAAACACAAAATAAATTACAAAGAAATATTCAGGGGAATGTCTTATAATTTATATTATCACGACATTAACCAAAAATGACAATATCTTTCTTAGTCTTCCTCCCCCCAGTGGAATGATCACAACAAGATACTAATACCACCATTAAAAGGAAAAAAAACTAAGGCAGATGTGCCAAAATACAAGTTACATATTAGTCTATGTATTATCTGTAACAAATCTCATAAATCCTTTAAGGTGTGGAGGAATTTCCGTTGGTGGTGGTGGAAAAGAAACTTGTTCATCACCGCTTTCGGGCGAAGCAACATTCTGCGCAAGTTCCGCTAGCATTTCTTCATAAGCTTCGTCTATCTCCTGTTGTGATTCTGCAAGTCCAAAATTTCTTCTTTCTTGAAGTCTTGCTTGACTGAAAGCGCTCTTCGATGCCACTGTTGAAGCTTGAACACTTAGAATATCTCGAGCTATTCTTGAAAGAACCGGATAGTGTTTTTGTTTGTCTTTCCACCCTTACAAAACATCGAAGGAGCTGTCGAGATTCTCTAATTCAAGTCACTGTGACAAATAAACTTAAAGCTCATTTAGTTGTGAACTATCACCAATATTATCACCTTATAAAACCATGAACTCTGTTCAAGAACTAAGGGCTGTTAGGCCCGCTGTTCTTCTAGATGATTGCAAATTAGACGAAGTAGGAGTTAGAACATTTGTTCTAGCATGATCTAAGGAAAGTTGATAAGTATTATAAACTGTTTGAGCATTTATTTTAATTGAGGCTTTTGCATCTGCAAGTGTAGCAAATTCCTCATCTGAAAGTGATAAATCCCTATAAATATTTTTATACCAAAAGTGAGGACCTCCTAATTTCATGGTAGGATTTAACATGGCAGCAATACCAATAATAAGGGGGATAGAGAAAAAATATTTTTTAAATTGATCTTTCATAGAATCAATAGCAAGTTGCTAAATTACCCCACCCTCTGAAAATTGAGTAAAAATATTTGCAAGTGTTGCAATATAAACTAAACAGTTAAAAATAGTAGGATAATATTGCTCAGATAATTCATTTGTAGCAACATGAAATTGTTCTAAAAAGTCTATAAGCATTTTAATATTAGTCCAATCATGATTAGTAAGGTGCTCATCATTATCATCATCATCACTACCAAAACGAGTATTAAACGTTGCGTTTATTGGTATGCAACAACTAAACTTTCATACATGCAATTCCATCTAGTCGGACAAGCTTTAGGAACCTTTCTTTCTCTAAGGCCAAATTCATCATATTTTTTTAAAAATTCTCTAAGTTTACTTCTACGTTTTGAATAAAAAATCCAATTAAGATCTATTTTAACTTTTTCAATTTCTACATTTAAAATTTTCATACCATCACAGATGACAAAATGGTAAATATGATAAATACATCTAATATGAAAAATATTATTAAATGCAGAATTTAGTGTAGTTGTTAGCAGGCCTATAGCATTAGTGTTATTAGAAGCATTATCCATTGAAACCGATATTATTTTATCTCTAATACAAAAATATCTACAAATATCTGCAATTGTGTTAACAATAAACTTACATGTGTGAAATGAATTAATTATTCTATAAGCAATAATGCACTTTTACATTATCCCGTCTTCATCTATTCAATGACTTGTAACAATTAGATAATCAAAGTCATTACCACTTCTACCATATCAATATAATAGCAATGCGATAATCTATATGAGTAAATAAATAGCGAAAATATTATTCATATTCATGTTTATATTTATAAATATCGCTCTTTCCGATTGCGCGAGGCCATCCTTTATAACAAATATTAAAAACTCTTCTAATATAATGCACAAAATGATGGTTAGAAGGAAAATTATAGGGTAAGCACATAACAATAATCATTTTTGCCAATTTTTACGATCTTTATTTGGATCATAATATAAAATGCCACCAGTAACAATGTTAATTCCCAGTTGAACTAGATTTGATCCTGTACTAGGGTTAACCGTTGTATCTATACTTGTCCCCTCTTGCGTAGCTTTCATTTGTAAATATCTAGCTTTATCTCTAGGGTGTTTCTCTATGTGTCTAGTCAAAGTACCCGTATCGCTAAGGTCTCCAGTATATTTATGAGCCAGCAAAGACCCACAATTTTTACACTTAGCCTTATTTCGTTCTCTTAGTTGAGTAAAAAGTGCCAAACAAGAGATGTTTTGATCCGTTTAGAAGGTTGTCTATTAAAAGTAGGGGTTACTACAGGAGGGTTAGGCGGAGCATCATTTGGATTATTATCAGCTGGGTTATTAACAGGACTAGTAGGTGTATCATCCAAATCCAGTTGTGTTACATCTAAATCATCATTTTTAAAGATAGTTTGATTTGGATAAAGAGCATTCATAACTTCTTCATTTAATTGTTGACCTGGTGCAACATCATCGCAAAATTGACTATTGCAAAATTAAAAACAAGGGTTATCACTATCAAGAATAATAGGTGGAGGAGGACGGGTAATAGGTCTTGGTCGGGGGGGGGGGGGGGGAGGAGTGGTAGCTTGGCGACTAGATTCACCAATTTTAGATTTTTCCTTACCACCAAATATTTTTTTCAAAGAAATTGCCATATTAATTATAATTATACAAACTAAAACAAATAAAATTATAATATTAAAACTTAAGAGTTGGAACGAATTTACCGAATTGACAAATAGCTTCTTGAAAATTGAATATCGTTAAAGACTTGAAGACTTGAACACTTCAACTCACCAACTTCACAATTTTTTACGAAATTGCAATAATAAAGTAAGCAATTATAGAAGAAAATTAGAGAAATACTGAGAGAGATTGATGAATTTGTGAGTAGAAAATTAAAGAATGAGGGCGTATTTATAGTTGAGAATAGGGAAAAAGTATAATTATAAAACGTTTGGGGTTAAAATAAAGTTTGGGGGCCAAATAGCTATTTTTGAAAGTGCCAAACGGCTAAAGTTGCAGGCCAACGATTACTTTTTAAATTTCAGACCGCTGGCCCTTTTTTTTTAAAAAAATATTTTTGAAAAATAGTCATTGGGCCCGGTTGAACCGGCCTAGGCCGCCTGCCGGTCCCGGGCTAAATGATCCAGGACTTGCAGATTATTTGGTGAAGACTGGCCTACTGTGGGCTTTTAGGACAGATAGGGACCGACCTGTTTGAACCGGCCAATTTAGCCCATTTGCAAGTGATCCCGAGCCGGTCCCGGGCCGGCCTAGCCCACAATACACCCTTACAGCCAGCCCCAGGACTCATTCTAAGTCCACGTCTAGGTTCAGGTCCCAGCAGATCCATAGATCACAGGGAGCCAATCACAGGTTCCCGAGCAGACAGAGGACCCAGGGACCCAGACTCAGGATCCCATGCAGACGGAGGGCCCATAGGGAGTTTCTTTTTTCTCTCTTCTCTATTTTGGTGCTTATGTTGGTTAGTTATAATTGAGGACAATGCCAGCTTTAATTTGAGGGGTATCCCTATTTGGATATTTGGATGACTGTATATATGACACTATTCTATGCTTTCTTTTAAGGTCCCAAAAAATTTTGCTAAGTAATCTAGAATTTCGTGATGCCACGTAGGATAATTATTATACTTTGGTGGGCATCAATTGGATCTGGTAAACAAGTGTATGAGTCATATATTAAGTAAGGTGGGTTCAAAGAGAGGCCTAAGTGTAAGCCGAATGGGAAAAATTTCATAGTAGGCTAAGATTCCAAATGAGTTTGCACAAGTCCCGATTTCGAACAAGCACATATCTATACGTGTAGTGTGGTGCTTAGGCCTACCCACCCTATTTGTTCCATGATCTATGGGTCTACTGGAGCTACCCATTTCGATTAATTAGCCAAGATTTTGACCGGATACGAAATCACTGGTGCTCGATCTAGTGGTATTATTATGGGGATTCTATTTATCACTGTAGGATCCCTATTCAAGATCACTGTAGTTCCTTTTCGGGCGGCTGTAGGACGGCCGCCTATAGGTGGTAGGGTAGGGTGGGTGGTACCGCTCAGATTGCGGCCAATCTTCCTAACCATGCGTGGGCCAGGCTTAGAGCGCGTGAAACTCATCACTACCTCGTAAGGGCGTTGAGACCATAGCATGTTACACGAAAGCGCCGCTTTCTCTGTAGTGTTGACACACAGCTGCCTGCCTAGAAGAGCAACTCGCTCTGTTGTGTTGTCACACAAGATAAGCACGCCGCCCGGCATAACCTATCATATGAAAGGTCTTTGAGTCTAGTTTCCAGGCTTCAAACCGTTCGTCATTTGTACATTCCTACACAAAGTTATGATCAAATTACCAAAGGCTGGAAAAATGTGATCCTGTGTTAGATCTGCGATCACAAAACCATTATGCGGTCCGCATAATAGATCTCCGATCACAAATCAGGTTGCACATTGGACCAGTGTAGCCCAGTTCTGGGCATCGAGTTTTGCGACACGTCTGCGGCCAGCATACCCATTTTACAGTCCATTATGCGACCACAGAGCCGAATTCGGAGGGTTAATCTTCCTATTTTTATAACCCGGCCCCTTTTACTATATAGTCTTTGGGGATTCATTTGGGGTCACTTTCTACTGATTTTAGAGAGAGTTACGAGCATATGGAGAGATAAAGAGAGAGAGAGAGAGAGAGAGAGAGAGAGCGAGAGAGAAAGAAAGAGAGAGAGTAGGAGCCTAACTTTATAATCATCCAAATCTTGCTCAAGTCTTCAAGAATCAAGGAAGATAACCATAGATTGTCCTCCATCCAAGTAAGTCCTACTTCCAAAATGTCATGCAAGAGGTTAAAGGTTCAAATAATTGTGGGGTTAGAAATAGGCCATGCATGTGGGACTAAGTTGTAGTATGTTATGTTAAAGAACTAATATGGGTAGTTCTTGTTAACATTGGTTGAGGGAAGAAGGAAGAATTGCCATATCTAAACCTTGTAGTCTACTTCACATGTTAGGTGTTTGATGAAATTTCCAAGAGAGTTACACCATGGATAATCTTCCTAATTATTAATCGATTTCCGCTATCTCCTTATAGATTGTTATTACAGGAGGTGTTGGCATATTGTAGAGATTTAATCAAAAGTCCATTGAGGTATGTATGGCGATAATCCCATCTTTTAGAAATTGAGTTTCATTAGTGCTTGTGTAAATGCGGTAAGGCCAAAGTTTGGATTCTTGCATTGATCGTTATTGTACATGAATTGATGCTGTAATTTTATATGCGTGAAAGATGTGTCGTAACGTGATCAATGTGATATATTGATAACTTGAAATGGGCAATGGTATGACTTATCTATTGAAATGCTTAGACTTTAAACAAAGATTGAAATGGCGTTGTTGTGCCATTTACTTGAAGTCTAATTTATTCTTTTGAATAAAATATCCCTTGTGTGCACCTACTCTTCTAAATGGCAAAGCTAATATTGAAATTGGTAACGATGTAAAATGCGGCCTAGTACCAAGAGTGATGTGGTAAGTTGTTGCTCCAAGTGCCTGTAATGAGAAGGGAACAATGCCTTGGTAAGGCGGCCTAGCCGATTTGGCCGAGATCGGACTCCACTCGGGATAGTGGCGGTATTGTGAATGAATTCTGGAAAAAGAGAAATGAGATGGTGATTGAAGTATATGTCTCAAATGAGGCGACCTAGCCGATTGGGTCGAGATCGGACTCCGCTCAAGATAGCGGTGGTATTATGAACATTGTTGAACAGTATGCGATGCCCCAAACTAAATGCTACGGGAAAATGATGTGAAAATTGCATAATTCTTTTATTTGATAATGAATTAGTCATTTAAAGTGTTTGAGTTGTACTTGTGATTTCCTATTTATTGTATGAAAGTTCTTTCTAACTAGATGGTGTTTAGTTATACATACTAGTGCTATTCGATGGCACTAACGCTCCTTTTGCCATGGATGCTGCATCTCTAAATGGATGTATGTGTTCCTATAGCAGGCAGCGTTGGTCACAGCTAGTGCTACATCATTCTTTTAGCTGATTTGGTGAGTCCCACTTCGTTTTGGGGTCCTGTTTCATTTTTTTATCATGTACTTTGTATTTGAGGTATAACCGAAACCTTATTACCGGTATTTATATATTACATTAATTTTCAGTTGTGTGTGGTGTTTGATAATGGGGAATTGAGTTACAAATCTTGATACTTGGCATAGATTTATAAAACTTGTAATAATTTGATAATTATGTTTTAAGCGGCTACTGGATATAAAATTGAACTTGTTAATGAAATACTTACTAAGTATGATTAATGGAGTCCATCTCCTATTTGTTCATTAATTAGTTTGGGTAGAATGAAACCTAACATGCTTGCTTTGTCGGGTTTACTCAGTTGAGCACCGGTCGCGCTCCTGGAATTTTGGGGCGTGACAAACTTGGTATCAGATACTAAGGTTTTAAAATGTCCTAGAATGTCTCGGATTCATGTCTAGTAGAGTCCTTCTTATCAGTGTGTAGTGACCACATCTATAAGTTGGAGGCTATTCGAACATTTAGGAATTTAACCCTTCTTTGATACTCCAATGGTGCGACCGAGCTCAAGTTAGGGAGTTAGTTTTCTCTCCAAGCCTTTTCTCTCAAAATGATTAATCATGATACCATAATTCGCGAATTGGAAGCCATGAGGGGGACTGATCCCACCATTGAGTCCGAGGGGATTGCCCAAGGACTTTTTAGGAGAATGTATTGAGTTTTTGAGGGATTGGTAGAACCTATCGCTAAGAGGGGAGTGTCCTTGTCCCTATTGATGTCACTGCACCACCAGATAATCTAGTATATTAGTATCTTACCAACGTGTGTTAGGGATGTTGAGTCGAGGGGCATCGATTAAGTTATTGCCATATCAATATAGAGTCTCCAAGTAAGTGATCCATTAGTACGTCATTCTGAACGCCACATATTTTTCCTTAATATATACGTACACCTGTATTGGGAGCCTGTATAGATATGGTCTTAACAAGAATCTAAATCGCAAAACATTGCATACACCTACTCTTTAAACGATACGTATTATTTGTAAATCCACTATATCACAAATTCTCTTATTTTCACCCTTTTTGTGGAATTAAGTTATATAGTTATGTCCTTGAATTGAGTTATAACTCTAGGATTGATACTTCCCACTTGCTTTTCCTAAATTCTCAACAAAGGACTATTCCCGATGAATTTCTTATAGAAGCGTTTTATTTAAATGGAAAAAATCTACTCGCTTGTGCCTATACATGCACCATTGTAAAGTTTACCTATATGGTGTCTAGTTCCATGTAAAACATCCTAGTGTTGCAATCCTTTTCGAGTCACTCTTTTTCTTACTGGTGTATATGGCTTCTATGATTTGAAGAGTAACTCTACCCTCTTGCGAGTATATCATGAAACCTTTTGACTGTCTAGTAACATGAGAGCATATCCCACCTCTTATCATATTTGTACATGTCAAATGAAGGGGTCGCTTGTCTATATAGAATTTTCGAGAAATTTGAGATTTTTATGAATCTGTCACAGGAAGATCTTTTGTTTGCCCATCTCAATATGACTTTCATGTCCACTAAGATCATTCCTTAAATAAGAAGCTCACTATGTTCCTAGTATTGTGGTTCCCCATAATGTGGTTGTGTATTGCAGTCTAGTAGTTGATATAGCAGAATCATGTTCAGCTTGTGTCAAATGTTTACTTTCTTCTTATACCTCCACAACATGTGATAATTGTGTTCCTTAGTTAGTGAATTCAATGTGCTAGTTTCCCAACACTTGCTCGATAACCACGAGAGAACATATCCTTCTATGAGTCATTGTAAAACTTCCTTTCTCGTGAAGACCCCTACTAGGCTCTCCATCAAGACCAAGCACACCTTTGGGGGTTATTATAGCACAACGTTTGTTTCTCTTGACTTTTTGTCTTTCATTAGAATCTAGGTATTTCTCAAGTCAAAATCCATGGAGAACTCATTATGAACATCTGCAAACCTTCCATGATCATTTTATTCTATCTCGTTGGGTTCCCACCTCACTTCAAGTTCATCAAGGTTGATAACATATCGCAATTGCTGAGATTGAATGATCTCCTTTCGATGATAGATTATCCACACATGTGCTAGCCCAACGATCTGCTTATTATCAGTCTAACTATCACCTTTTGGTTTTGGGTTGACCAAGAAGCAATAGACCTAGTAACACATTCGTATGTCAAAGTTTTTTTCTCAGTCAAGTCTTATAGCATCTCCAATTTGGATGGTACTAGTTGGTTCTATAGAAGTGTGTGTTGTAGTGCTTCATTATGAAGTAGAGTTGCTGACATAATTGGATTTTTTGAATTCTGGAGCTATACATCAGGTGACTACATACAGACATCCTCTTTTAAAAATGTAGCTTCTCGTAATCGTTTTATATTTCCACCATTCCTAGTGACTACAATGTAAACGTTACTTCCATAAGGCTCTCTCACTTTCTTTTCATTTGTCTTGCATCATGTGTTGTTTACTCGTAATCTTCAATGCGATATTATCTCAATGTCTCGACTAGTTATCCAACTATACGATTCGATTAAATTCACCTCATTTTTTATGTACTCTACAAGCCCCCTTTTCAAAAAGGACACTGAAAGTGGGTAAATTCCCCTTTACTGTAGACTTCTAATGCCTTCAACTCCGTTTAAGCTTATCGATTCCAAGCGGTGCTCTTAGTTGTTCTGCCTTATTATCTATTTATATCTAGTACCTCTCCTCGTGAATCTAATTTTATGCCTTATGGTGTCAAGGGTCGGGGTATGTCCCTTTTGTTAGAATAAAAAGATATACTCGCATTCCTTATAAGATGTTCTCCTAAACAATCTTCTACCTTCTATACTTGTCCATGTGAGTAGATAACCTAGGCTACTTTTCCCCGATAAATGCATTAAGACGTCTCATTCTTTCAAACTTACCCATGTGGGCACTTTGAGGCATTATTTTATACCAACTTGTAATGGTTTCAAGTACATTCTTGCCATTGTTGACAATTTTCTAGGGCTACGTGGGCCTGTCTCATGGGTTCCAAAAGTAATGATTTCCCCTAAGTTCAAGCTTATGTTGCCATGATTTCAAACCAAAGTGCGTCCCCTTTTCAAAAGTCTTAAATGGGTCGGATTGGATGGGTTATGTGGCCTTCTGCTCACTCGGCTTCTAAGATTATTGACAACGTCATTGTTATGTGCGAGAATGTTTGCTACCCCTGGCATTCCGTCTCCTTAAGGAGGATATGAGTTTTAATTGTCTTTCTTCCCGGAGCATTACATCAACCATTGTAACTCCTCTGACTAATACATGATTCCACCCCTATGGTAGGATGTCCTAGCTATGTGGTTTCACTCGTCAAAGGTTGAGATTAGATGCCTTTAGATTTTTGCACATATCATGAGCATATTGATTTGGAAGACAAGTTGTCATATCTTTAATTCTCTCATATAGGATCAACTATTAGGAAATGTTAAGCTGTTTGAAATATGATAATCTCATAAGTGTTCAACTCCTTTTCATCCTCATGGACTTGTGGCATAGATTCCATGTGTCAAGTAATGTTAAGAGTGTAATTCAACTTCATGTATTTTGAAACTCGCATCGCATTCAAGGTGCCAGAGTATTCTTATTCTTGATAAACGGATTTTTCCTACACTCTAGAAGATGAGTGGTTCACATAATTGAGTATTCCTCCTTAATAGTTGCTATTGCAAATGTACGAGTTACCCCTATGCCTTATTTGTCTAATGATTGATGTCGTCACAATGATTAATCATGTCAGTATTATTAGTAGTAATCTTTGTGTCTCTTAGCATATAACCTCATGAAATGCTCTGCTCATCACATTAATGGATTCCTAAATAACTCCAGCCTGATCTTGAACTCTGTTGTTCCTTATTGTATTATATCCATTGGGCATCGTAAGTTCAGACAAGTCAAAAAGAAAGCTTCGCAGGGTGATCACATGCATATTTGATAGGCAATTTTATGGTCATTTTATGATAGCACATCTTAGAGTAATTATTGAAGGTCATCAAGGGTTTAGTGTGAGTGTTCGCCTAGAGATTTAGAGCTTTGGAGGGTGAACAGGTTATTCTCAAAGCTTTCCCCGGTAGATGTTATGAGAATTGATAATGAAGGGTACCTAAGTGCATTTCCCATTAGGTCACACTAGGAGTATGATGTTTCCCCATAGTTATTCCTTATGAATTTTTATTTTCATATGCCTATGTCTAAGAAGGCAGGTGGATATAAAATTGTGTATCATTTCAATGCAAATTATTGAAGGTGAAGTTAATGGATAGTTAGCTTATGCGAGATATCTACTTGTCATCCTAGTTAGGTAAGTTTGGGGGTGGTGATTTCCCCCGTGAATGTGTTCTGGCAAAGTCTGTAGGTATAAGAGGCCACATTGAAGGCCAAGAGTGTTATGGAAAGAAAATATTTTCTCTTGATTGTATAGTAGTTGGTTTTGACTTGAAAGGTACCTTATAGGTGTTATGATCTAAAATGTGCAGTCCATGTCCATGTATCGTCATGATAATGTAGTGCTTGTAATGTTGAGGTTCATATTATTGATATATGCATTGTGGTGTTTTTTTGAGTTGTATATGTGTTTTTATGATGGTTTTGGTGGTTCTCTGGTAGGTGGATATGCCTAGATACAAAGGAGACTCTACCGAAATTTCTGAAAAATTTAGGAGTTAGTCAAAATTAAGGGACTTGAGGTAGGTGAGAAAAGAGATTTGTTATATTAAGCGTATAAGTTAGACTCTACTCCTCATTCGAGGATGAATGATCGTAAGGGGAGGAGGAGAATGTAAGGCCCCAGAAAATTTTGCTAAGAAATCTAGGATTTCGTGATGCCACGTAGGCTTATTGTAATACTTTATATGCTGTTAATTGGTGGACATCAATTGGATTTGGTAAACAATTATATGAGTCATATATTAAGTAAGGTGGGGTCCAAGGAGATCTAAGTGTAATCCAAATGGGAAACATTTCATAATAGGCTAAGATTCCAAATGAGTTTGCACAAGTCCCCACTTTGAACAATCCTATCTAAATATGTATAAGTTTTTATGTGGAGAATAACCTATCATATGAAAAGTATTTTAGTCTAGTTTCTAATGCTTCAAACCATTCGTCATTTGGACATTCCTACACAAAGTTATGATCAAATTACCAAAGGCTGGAAAAATGCAATCATGTGTCAAATCTGTGATCGCAAAACCATTACGCGGTCTGCGTAATAGATCTGCGATCGCAAATCAGCTTGCAAATTGGACCAATGTAGCCCTTCTAGGCATCAAGTTTTGCAACGCGTCTATGGCCAGCATACCCATTCTGCGGTCCATTCGACCGCAGACCCGAATTCGGAGGGTTAATCTTCCTATTTTTATAACCCGACCCCATTTTAATATATAGTCTTTGAGGCTTCATTTGGGGTCGTTTTCCATTTATTTTAGAGAGAGCTGAGAGCATATATAGTGATAAAGAGAGAGAGAGAGAGAGAGAGAGAGAGAGAGAGAAGGAGCCTAACTTCATAATCATCCAGATCTTGCTCAAGTCTTCAAGAATCAAGGAAGATAACCATAGATTGTCCTCCATTCGGGTAAGTACTACTTCCAAAATGTCATGCAAGAGGTTAAAGGTTCAAATATGTTGCGGGGGTTAGAAATAGGTCATGCATGTGGGACGAAGTTGTAGTATGTTATGTTAAAGAACTAATATGGGTAGTTCATGTTAAAATTGGTCGAGAGGAGAAGGAATTGCCATTTGTAAAACTTGTAGTCTAATTCACATGTTAGGTGTTTGATGAAATTCCTAAAAGAGTTACACTATGGATAATATTCCTAATTATTAATCGATATCTCCTTATAGATTGTTATTGCTAGAGGCGTTGGCTTATTGTAGAGATTTAATGAAAGCTCCATTGAGGTATGTATGGCTATAACCCCATCTTTTAGAAATTGAGCCTCATTAGTGCTTGTGTAATTGCGGTAATGCTAAAGTTTGGATTCCTGCGTTGATATTTATTTTACATGAATTGATGTTGCAATTTTATATGCATGAAAAGATGTATCGTAAGGTGATCAATGTGCTATCTAGATAACTTTAAAGGGGCAAGAGGTATGACTTATGTATTGAAATGCTTAGACTTTAAACTAAGATTGAAGTTGTGTTGTTGTGCCATTTACTTGAAGTCTTATTTATGCTTATGATTAAAATAACCCTTGTGTGCACCTAGTATCCTAAATGGCAAAGCTAATATTGAAATTGGTAACGATGTAAAATGAATCCTAGTTCCAAGAATGATGTGATAAGTTGTGGCCCCAAGTGCCGATGAAATAATGATTAATGAGAAGGGAACACTGCCTTGGTAAGGCGGCCTAGCCGACCGGGCCGAGATCGAACTCTGCTCGAGATAGTGGTGGTATTGTGAATGAATTCCAGAAAAAAGGAAAATGAGATGGTGATTGAAGTATATGTCTCAAATGAGGCGACCTAGATGATCGGGTCGAGATCGGACTCCGCTCAAGATAGCGGTGGTATTGTGAAAAATGTTGAACAGCATGAAATTTCCCAAACTAAAGGCTACGGGAAAATGATGTGAAAATTGCATGATTCTTTTTTTTGATAATGTCGTGATCATTTAAAGTGTTTGAGTTGTACTTGTGTTTTCCTTATTATTGTATGAAAGTTCTTTCTAACTAGATGGTGTTTAATTATACATACTAGTGCTATTCAATAGCACTAGCGTCCCTTTTGCCAGGGGCTCTACATCTTTAAATGGATGTAGGTGTTTTTATAGCAGGCAATGTTGGTCGCAACTAGTGCCACATCATCTTTTCAGCTAATTTGGTGAGCCCTACTTTGTTTTGGGGTCCTGTTTCATCTATTTATCTTGTACTTTGTATTTGAGGTGAGATTTGTTACCGGCATTTTCATATTACATTACTCTTCAGTTATATCTAGAGGCTCTATAGACAGGTCGTGGGTGGTGTTTGATAATGGGGAATTGAGTTAGAAATCTTGATGCTTGGCATAGATTTATTAAAATTGTAATAATTTGATAATTATGTTTTAAGAGGCTAATGAAAATAAAATGGAAGTTTTTAATGAAAATTACTAAGTAAGATTAATGGAATCCATCTCCTATTTGTTGATTAATTAGTTTGGGTAGAACGAAACCTAACAGGCTTAATCAATCGGGTTTACTCGGTTGAGCATCGGTCGTGCTCCTCGGATTTTGGAGAGTTACATTTCTTTCTTTTTATCTTTGGTATGTATATAATTTTATCATTTCATTGCTTTTTTGCACTTTTTTCACTTTGGGTCTGTATATAAGTTACAATTTTATGTATATATTCATTCTCCCTATTGTATATAAATTCCCACTTGTACATTTTCATTTTACTTTCTACATTTTTCATTCCTTAGCTTCTTATTTTATGTTCGTAGCATCATGTTTTGAGTTTTTGCTATAAGCCTTTGGTTTTCATAATGACACGGTTTTTTTGAAAGGTGGAATTTGTGTGAACCGGGTGGCTCTTCCCAATGATGGATGGCATGAAAACCTTCTTAAGGGTTTGAGTCTGTTTTTCTTTTTTGCTTTTTAGTAGTTAGTTGGTAAGAGCACATCATACAAAGCTTCAGTTAGGCCTAACACATTTGTCTTTGATCCTATGATCAAAAAACAAATCGTTGTGTATAGGATGATGAAAGTTGTGACCTTGAGACTTTTGTGTTGACCAATAATCATCAAGTGGTTTTTTGGGACCATTTGCTCATATCTTAGATAAGGTTGTTGTGGGCCCCCGACTCTATGTTTTTAGCAATCCCATAGCTTGTGCGGTGAGAATTTGAAGTGCAAGTCAAAGTCCTGGGCCATTGGTCTAGAACTTGCCATGAATGTTTGTCTAGGAAAAATTCTAAGTGTAATTTAACTTGAGATGTGATTATAGGCTCTCCTTGATCCGAATGATATCTTGAACACTTCCATAGCCTATCGGTGATAAAATACCTAGTCAACCTTTTTGAGCCTTAGACCTTTTTTTTCAAAAACCACGATATAAGCCTTTACCCATTCTAAAAATACCCTCTCTTGGCACCCAATCTTTTCTTATCGCATGGCAAAAGTATAAGTTTGGGGGGAGAGACGAGGATTTCAACAAAGTGGTAAAAGATACAAAATGAATAAAAGGAAAGGCAATGAAAAAGAAGGAAAATCAAAAAGACAATTGTAGAAAAGAATGAAGGGATTCAATAAAAGTAAAGAATGGAAGGTGTGGAAAGTTGAGATAGAAGAAAAAGATTTGAAATGAACGAGAAAGAGTGACAGTGTCTCTCTCTAACCCCTTGGAAAAAAGTGAAGTGACTTAAAAAGCCAAGTGAATGTGTGCCAGAATGAAGCAAAAGAAGTGCTAAAGGGAAGATAGAACCTACTTAGACCAAAGATTTCCTACCCTGAACCAAAAGCCTTTATGTCTCCACAAAATCCCTATATAATCTTGAGTTGAGTGAAGCTTACATAAAGGGTGATTCACATAAGGAGCAAGCATATGGTACTTAGAGACGGACTTGTGACTTTTCTTTTAGAGATATGAGTGTATTTCCATTAACCCCGTTCTGAGTGCTTCAATCCTAAAGGAGAGGTTTGCTTAGTGAAAGTTGAGGATGTGAGAGTTTGGGTTCCACAATGACCAAAGTAATAGAAAGAATTTCTTTGAGGTGTTGATAGTCAACTGTTGATGCTCTTGTGTCACACTAAATCCATGGTGTTTAAAAGAGTGAATGTTGTTAATGATTCATTTGAATTGAGGGCAATTGTTAGTCCCAATTGATGCTAGATGAGGCAACTTTAGGTCAGCTGAACTTTCTTGGATTTACTCTTAAGGGGTGGGTCTTATTTTGTTTACTTGAAGACAAGAGAAAGCTTAAGTTTGGGGGAGTTGATAATTAGGGATTTTGATGCATTTTACACTCTTTCTTACTTGAGTTTTGATTAAAAATGCATACAAAATAGTCCTAAAGGCTTACATGTTGTACTTGATTGCCGGGTTTTGTCAACAAGGTGATAATTCATCAAAATCATCTAAAAAAGGAGTGGAACATGCACAAGTACCAAGAATAAGTCCATGCATAGTGTATCAAGACCAATGCGGCCGCACTCTATTCTATGCAGTCCGTAAAAAAGAGGTTTAGAGAGTGTTCATTTTAGGCAGTCATGCAATGCAGCCACAAAACATTTCATGCGAACCAGTTTGACTTCATTGCAGCCGCACTCGATTTTGTGCGGTCCGCAAAGCTAAAGTTCAGAGAGTTGCCAAGTTGGAGGAACATTGTTGATGCGGTCCGTGGTCCATTTTATACGTACCGCATAGAAGCCACCACGACTGCATTGCATTTTGTGCGGCCCACGGTGGCCAAGTTCATAGAGAAGAAATTTCAGCCAAGAGCCTTAGTGTGGCCGCACTCGATTTTGTGCGGTCCGCACTAGCCCTGTAGGGGTATTTTTGTCCAGAATATTTGGTCTAGTATAAATAGTTTCTTTTCCTATTTTAAGGTTATCAGTTGTATTCTAGAGAGTAGCTGTGCTCGTGAATAGTGTTCTTACCATTTTGAGTAATTTTACATTAGTTTCAACATTGATTCTTAAATTTTTATCTAGTAATTAAATATTATAGGTTTTTTGTTCATCTATTCTTTGTTTTCTTCGATAATCATGAGTAGCTATATCCATTAGCTAGGGTTGCAACTCAATCCTAGTGTGGGTAATTGATGGGTCTTGTGTTTTAAGGCTTGAATGTCTATGGGTGTTTTGACATTTTTACTAATTTATGGTTTTAATGTTGAATTAGTGGTTGCAGACACTGGTTTATGCCTAGTTGACTTTGGCTCTTCTTGAAAAAAAGAGTCTAAGTCTATGAAATTGGTCCAACAAGGAATTGGGGAATATTCAAGAGATTGATAGGCTCAACTAAAGGGTTAAACCTAGAGATAGTAATACCCGACTTGAACCTCAATTGCTTGCACAAATTATTATACCCATTTGGTCTTGAGAAAGTCAATTAGGGAAAAAATCACTCGAACTACGATAAGTATAGAGTGAGTAGAATCGTGAATGGTTATATCGTAATCCCCAAATATGATAACCTAGCCTTAAACTCGAGAATCCGTCAAGTATCCACCTAGGAGAAAGTCACTTCTCTAGTACCTTCTTAACTAATTAGACAACCTTCAATAGTTTATTCTTTGCTCAACTTCTCTCAATTTAGCATCTTAGTAGTATAAATTTATAAGTAATATCATAAACAACTATGTTTAGAAGTGCAATTATGAATAACTACGCAACTCCAATTTAGATAGATGGTCAATTCCAATCTCTAACTCATTGTGGAAATCGATCCTAGCCTTCTTGGGTAAAAGCTTCTTGGACCACTCTTGCTACTTTGTAGTAGTATAGGATTGGCCTCGATCAATCCCCACATAAAAAAGGTTGTGTTTAAGTGTTTTTTCTCATTGAGATTGTGACTCACTCCCCCTATTTTTTTTACAGAGACAATAGTTGAGGTGGGCGAAGATTTTGTTAATTAGAGTGTACATGTTGATAATTCTTGGTGAGCCTCGCACTTGTTTGTGTAGGCGAAGAATTTATTTATTGTTATGGTCTTTTCTTTGAACTCTTAGAATCATGCCATAGTTATTCTTTTAGTTTTATGAGTATTCTTCCGTTGATATAGACTTATAATGACTATTTTACTTTATTTCATATTTGGAGATAAATTAGTATTTTTGGTTGATAGTGGGTTGATGAGCAATGGTGGAGACTTTTTTGTTGATATTTAGGCAGGAATGCTTTTTGGATAGTCTAAAAACAGGGGAAACTCTATCCGTTTTTCTATAAAATACCGATAAGGCCTTCTTGGGAGCACTTGCTCCTACGTGCCGATCACTATCCTAAATTGGATCATAACAAAGTTGGTATTACAGCTTAGGCTTTAAGTCCCGTGTCATAGAGTAATGTTTAGTAGAGTCTCATTCATGGGTATACACTCCCATACTTATAATCTTACGTAGATGGATAGTACATGCACACTGTTATCTGCTGGACGTGGTACTTCCTGTAGTTGCGGTCAAATTGGGATTCATCAAACTAGATGACAGGCTTCTTTTCAACCTGAAGTTGGGAACATGGGTCAATCCCAAGTTTCTAGACTATATCAAGTGCAAGAACTGAGAATTCAAGATGCTCCACCACCGGTGCCAACTGTTATACCGACTGTTACCTTGCCTGCAGACGTAGTGGCAAGGTTATTGAATGTTTTAGAGGCTTTGATGCCTGCAAAGGGCGGAAGTTCAGCTCCCCATGCTACTTTACAAACACAAGCACTTGCCCAGACATAGACTTTCGAAAATAAAGTGGTATCACTACAAGAGTTCCTGAAATTGAAATCACCCAAGTTCACTGATTTTGATAATTCTACAGATCCTCAAAGTTTCTTGGATGGAACCCTCAAGGAATTATGTGTTCTAGGATGTTCTAGTGAGAGAGTCGTGGGGCTCGCAATATTAAACTAGAGCATATGGCCAACACATGGTACAAAACGATATTGCTAGAAAGGATAGCGGGAGCGACACCATTAATATTGGATGAGTTCAGTAAGTTATTCATGGATCACTTCCTTCCAGATAGCGTCAGGAAAAAATATATTAGAGACTTTAAGAGAATAGTTCAGATTTCATATATGGATGTGTCAACATATAACACCTAGTTTTTTAATCTGTGTAGATATGCTCCTTACTTAGTGCCTACCTAGAAAGCTCGAGTTCAGAGGTTTGTTGATGGATTGGTTGGTTGTTTATACACTACAGTAGCCCCATAGAAGAAGACTTTGTCCTACTGTGATGTAGTCGATCTCGCTAGAAAGATTAAAAACAAGGGACGTGATGAGTGTACAACTAGTATTTATGTAAGAAGTCCAAGATAGGGGGATCTTCAATGGCAGTTTTAATGAAAATTGCAGAGCATGAAGTCAAGGACAACAACAAGTTTCTCAAATAAGGACACACTTGTCTTCACAGTCCGCATACAAACCACATTACATACAGGGTACTAGCAAACCACATCATCATCTAGACACCATAATTCTAGGCAAAAATATGCCACTACTCCTGTCTACCACACCTGTGGTAGATCCTATTTGGGACAGTGTCGTGTTCTGACTGGAGAGTGCTTTCAGTTTGGTCAGTTGGGACATAACTTGAGGGATTGCCCTCACCCTTCTAGTAATTTCAACCAGGCTTCTATTTAGTTAGTTGTACATAATCAGACTGCTCGTAATACTTCAGGTACAGCAGGTACAGGAAATAGGGTTTGAGCTGCTGGAGATCGTGCTATTAAGAATCAAGGGACAATGGAATGCTGGTAGAGGTCAGGCAAGAGTTTTTGCATTTACCAGACAGGATGCTCAGGTCTTGAGTGTTGTGGTTACAGGTATTCTTTTATCTGTACATTTGATGCACTTGCATTGATTGATCCGGGATCTGCTCACTCTTATGTGTCCTCATGCTTTGTTTTGAGGTTTGGTAGACACCTGAGCTACTTAATGATCCTTTTCTAGTTGTTAATCCTATTGGAGAGTCTCTATTAGCTAAATACGTATATCGTGCTTGTCAAATTTGGGTTGAGGGTAAAAATACTCTAGCTGACCTTATCGTACATGATATGATTGATTTTGACATGCTGATGGGAATGCATTCTATATCTTCTTGCTATACTATCGTCGATTGTCATGCAAAGATAGTTAAGTTTGAGATATCAAATGAACCCAGTTTTATTCTAAAAAGGGGGTCAGGTTCTAGAGATTTACAAACTTGTATCTTTTATGAAGACTCAATGACTTCTGAAGAAAGGTTTCTTAGCTATTGTAAATGACACAAGAAAGGAAACAATTAGTATAGAAAATGTACAAGCAGTGAGAGAATTTTTTTTATGCATTTTCTGAGGATTTACCAGGATTGCCTCCAGTACGAGAAACAGATTTTGGGATTGATTTTCTACCTAAAACACAACCCACATCGATTGGCACCAGCAGAGTTGAGGGAGCTAAAGAAAGAGTTGCAGGATTTGTTAGATAATGGTTTTATCAAACAAAATGTATCAGAATGGGGTGAACCAGTATTGTTCGTAAAGAAGAAAGATAGATCACTGAGAATGTGCATTGACTATCGACAGATGAACAAGATAATAATACGCAATAAATATCCTTTGCCTCGCATAAATGATATGTTTGATCAGTTACAATAAGCTGCCCACTTTCAAAGATTAACATCCGATCTGGTTAACATCAGCTTAGAATCAAAGATGAAGATATTTATAATACTTCTTTCAGAATTCGGTACGGGCACTATGAACTTGTGATGCCTTTCGGGCTGACTAACGCTCCAATTGTATTCATGGATTTAATGAATAGGGTGTTCTAGCCGTTTATGGATAGATTTGTAATAGTATTTATTGATGATATCTTGATATATTCTCGTATCCAAGGAAAACATGAGAATCATCTAAGAATCGAGTTACAGACATTGCAAGAACATCAGCTTTATGCTAAGTTCTCAAAGTGTGAATTTTTGCTAGACTCAGTAGTATTTTTGGGGCATGTTGTAACCAAGGAAGAAATTATGGTAGATTCCAAAAAGATAGAAGTTGTACAAAAAAGGCCCTCCTACAGAGATTTTCTAGACTTGGCGGGAGGGCTATTATAGGCGTTTTGTGCAGGAATTCTCCAGAATAGCAACGCCACTAGCCAAGCTAACACAGAAAAATTCAAAGTTTTAGGGGAAGCAAGAATGTGAGTAGAACTTTCAAAAACTCAAAAGTGTCTGACAACCGCACCAATATTAGCCTTACAATTGGGTTATGGATGATTTACGATGTTCTATGACGCATCAAGGGTAGGATTAGGATGTTTTTTCATGCAAAATGGTCACGTTATAGCTTATTCTTTGAGACAACCGAAAAAGCATGAGCAAAGCTACCCTACACATGATTCGGAGATGGTTGCAGTGGTATTTGCTTTAAAATTTGGAGGCATTACCTATACGGTGAAACTTGCGAGATTTATCTTGACCATAAGAGTTTGAAGTACATTTTTTAGCAAAAAGATCTGAATCTTTAATAGTGTTGGTGGACGTAACTACTCAAAGACTATGACTGTTCTATTTTATATCATCCTGGCAAAGCCAATATGGTGGCTGATGCATTGAGCAAAAATCTATGGGGAGTTTGGCACATATAGCTCTTACAGAGAGACTTTTGGCCAAAGATATTCAGAGACTAGAAGATACATGTATCATATTTAATATCAGAAATTCAGAGGCATTGTTGTCTTGTGCTCAGGATAAGTCTTCATTAGTTGAGAAAATTAAGGCCACCAATATGAGTATGATCGATTATGCAAATAGAGAGATGAGACCTTAGATGGTAAAATCAGCGATATGGTTGTCAAAAGTGATGGTGTTCTTCGAATGGGTGATATGCTATGTGTAGCAGACGTCGATTGGTTGAGACAAGCTATTCTTGAAGAATCCCACAACTCTAAATACACTATATATCCTGGATCTACAAAAATGTACCATGACCTGAAGAAATTTTATTGGTGGGAAGATTGAAGAAAGATGCTTATAACTTTGTTTCTAACTGTTTGACTTGCCAGCAGGTCAAGATTGAGGATCAAAATCATGAACCTTAGGAGGTTATAACTCTGTATAGGTTATGGTAGATCGATTAATAAATCATCACATTTTTTGCCAGTGAAGACTAAATATAGTGGAGTAAGATATGCACATATATTTATGAACAATATTGTCTGACTTTAGGGGTGCAAGTATCCGCCATCTCTGATAGAGGATCACTGTTCACTTTCACACTTTTGGAAATATTTTCAAGTATTATTAGGTACACGAGTAGATCTTAGTACTACATTTCATCCACTGACAGGGGGGCAATTAGAACGTACTATACAGTTATTGGAGAATATGTTGAGAGCTTGCATTCTTGAGTTTGGAGGTAGTTGAGCCGCTTATCTACCTTTAGTCAAATTTTCCTACAACAGTAACTTCCATTCCAGTATCCAAATGGCATAGTACGAAACATTGTATGGTAGAAAATGTCGTTCTCCAATTGGATGGTCTGAAGCTGGTGAGACTAAATTATTGGGATCGGACTTAGTATAAGAAGCTATTGAGAAGGTCCGATTAATCAGGCAGAGCTTTCTCACTGCTCAAAGCAGACAAAAGTCTTATGCAAATAAGAGAAGAAGAGATTTGGTATTCATAATTGGAGACAAAGTGTTCCTATGTGTCTCCTCTGTGAAAGGTGTGAAACGATTTGGAAAAGGAGGCAACTTGAGCCCTAAGTTTTTCGGACCGTATGAGATACTAGACCAAGTGGGAGCTGTGACTTATCGTTTGGCACTTCCTCCTGAGTTATCTTTTATTCATCAGGTGTTTCATGTCTTAATGCTTAGAAAATGTATATTAGACTAATCTCATTTGCTTGAGGCACCAACTATACCACTTGATGAGAAGTTGTCTTACGAAGAGGAGTCGATGGCTATCATTGATAGACAAGTAAGAAAGCTATGGTAAAAAATTGTGTTCATAAAAGTCTTATAAAGAAACCATACGGTTGAAGAAGCTACATAGGAAGCGGAAAATGCTATACGAGTCAAGTATCCTCATTTATTTCAGTCTACAAGTACCTACTTGAGTTAATTTGGGAACATAATTTCATAAGTGTGATGACCCAAAAGGTCATCACTTACTTTTAAATTGAATTCTCTGTTTCCGAGGCCTTGAAAACTTTATTTAGCATCACCTTGATTTACGTGCGCAGTCCAGGCACATAGCCGGAAATCTTATATATGAAAATCTATGAAAAATAATAAGTTTTGATTATAAAATGAGCTAATTTGACTTCGGTTAATGTTTTGGGTAAACGGACTCGAACTTGTGATTTAATGATCCATGAGGGTCCATAGGACTTTTGCGTATACCCAGAATTGAATTTCGAGGTCCCAAGCTCGAGAAATAAATTTTTAAAGAAAATTATTTTATGAAATTGTTTAAAGGAAATTTGAAATGAAATTTGATTAGAACATGATGGTATCGGGCTTGTATTTTGATTCCGGTGCCCAGTACGGGTCTTATATATTATCTTTGATTTGAATGAATGAGGAAGGAAGGCGCATGCAAGAGAAAAGAAAACCCCTATTTGGGCATGAGCTCTAGTACATTGACCTCTCGCAGACCTTAAGACGATTCTGTGAAATTTGGTTAAAACGGATGTCATTCGATGTGATTCGGACCTAATTGTCAAAAGTTGAGGTTTAAGAAGTTTTGAAATATTTCATGGATTTTGAGGTTTAGTTCGTTGTTAATGATGTTATTTTGGCAATTTGATCGCACGAATAAGTTCATATGATGTTATTGTGTTAGTGCGTATATTTTGTTAGGAGCTTCGAGGGATCAGGTGTGTTTCGGAAAGTTTTGGACTTAGGAAAAGTTGCAGGTTTTCAGTTGTTGGTATTCTGATGCTTCTTTCTTTGTGTTTGGGGGAGGATCCTCGAGAATGCGATGTGTTAATTTTTTCTGAAGGAAATTCCTTCTACGCGAATGCGTAACCTAGGTCGCGAACGCGAGGCATTGGTGGGCCATCCCTTCGCGAACGCGGTCCTTGCCACGCGAACACAAAGGCTAATTGAGCCTGGGCAGGGGATGGGGTATTTTACCTACGCGAACGTGATCGATTGGATGCAGACGCTAGGCTCGAGGAGTTTCTCCTCCGCGAATGCGAGTTGTCTTCTATGTAGGTGAAGTCTTATCAAGCCTAATACATCACAAACACGATGGACTTGTTGCAAATGTGATGAGTATTTTTGCCTAGTTATTTTAAGTCTCCAAAACCGAACAGTTACGGGATTTTCATAAATTTTCACAAACCTCTTCTTCTCCAAAGCTCTTAGGCAATTTTTGAAGCATTTCCTCACCATAATCTCTTAGGTATGTAATCTTTAACTTGTTTTCTTCCATTTTTATCAACGCCCACTAGATTTTTAGGCCTAAAACATGAGATTAAGGGTAGAAAATTAGGGATTTGGGTAGATATAGCGCTTTTTGATTAATTGTTAGACCTCGTTTTGGGGTCAAATTCTTTGATTAATTATATATTCGGGCTCGTGGGTGAATGGGTGATCGGATTTTGGTTTGAACCTCGTGTTTTGACCAAGTGAGCACGGGGTCAATTTTTGAATTTTTAGGAAAAATGATGGAAAAGATATAAATAAATATTAGAATTGGGTTGTTTAGCATCTATTTATGTCACCACAGTACAAAGGAACAGAGGAAGAGACTCCAAGAAAGCAAACTAAACAATAGATCGAAAGTTTCCCTACAATGGGGGATGGCTTCAACAACCCATAAGGGACAGCTTGCCAAGCTACATAAATAGTTAATTTGTTTATAGTCGCAAAAGTTTCCTACAAAAAGGGGCTGGCTTCAACAACCCAAAAGGACGTCTTGCCAAGCTACACAACTCAGAAAACTTTTGTACTATAACCAACGTTAGCTATTTATAACTCAGAAAACTTTCATAATACAATAAGCTAACTTTCTCAGAGTATTCTTACTCTATTTTTTCATACATGGACAGGCCTTTCCATCCATTCGAAAGGATGAACAAGAGAGAAAGTTAGAAAGCACTCATATGTAGCATATCATAAAGGATTTACAAAGGTTACAAGATGATTGTAAGATGATCCTACAACTACTACAGGGCCTCCTTTATATAGGTCTAGGAGGTCATTACAAGACAAGTGAGCCAAATTCAAAAGGTATTTGAGCCGAGGTCATTACAAAAAATAAATATATCTTACATGGAAAACTTATCTCATAAGTGAGCCGAATTCGAAATGTAAGGCCGTGTTTGAGGCTTGAGTTGGCTGTGGAAGTTCGAGGTAAGTGTTTGGTCTAACCTTAGCTTGAGGGAATATGAGCGGAGTCCTATTGGCTATTTGCTTCTTGTTGCGTATGACGTATAGGCATGGTGACGAGTATCTACACGTTGGTGTCGAGTATGACCGTGAGTCTTAAATTGTAACTTATTGTGTTCTTAAATACTAATACAGATGATTTAATTGATGATTCACGATAAAGAGTAAGAATTAAGTTTGTTTTTGTGGAAAGTACTAAGTTGAGGATTAGAGATAGCTGAAATGGTTAGATGTTAGATTAAGATTTGGTTATGCTATTTCTCCCTTGCCGGGACGTACTTATTTATGCAGTCAATTCCCTTGCTGGGATAGTGTGGTTTGTTAGTGATCCCTTGCCGGGACTGTTGTTATAATTATTGTTGACTGTATATTTCGAACGAGTTACGCGCCGCAACATCATTATTATATATGGATCGGGTTGCACACCACAACAATGCTACGATGGATCGGGTTGCACGCCGCAACAAATATTATATTGGATCGGGTTGCACGTTGCAACAAATATTATATTGGATCGGGTTGCACGTTGCAACAAATATTATATTGGATCGGGTTGCACGCCGTTATATAGATGAATCGGGTTGCATCCCGCAACAATAATATATATATTGGATCAGGTTGCATGCTGCAACAATGTGTATATTGGATTGGGTTGCACGCCGTAACAATATTATATATTGGATCGGGTTGCACGCTGCAACAATTTTATATGTATTGGATCGGGTTGCACACCACAACAAGGTTATTATTACTGGTTGTAGATTTTGAGTGGTTTCTCTCATATTTTTCATTATTTCTGCTAGATTTGATAGAATTCCCCTAGGCATGCACCCCCTCCCTTTTTTTTAAATTTTTTTTTTAAATCCACTAGGCATGTGCCTAGGGATAGTTTTATTGATAACTAGAAAGAAAAAAGAACCACTTAGGAAGAGTACAAATAAGGGGGACTAGGACCTATAGTGGTACCTTTATGCCTTGGCTATATAATTACTCCTCTGTGCCTCACATTACCCTTATGGTATCCTCATGTAGAGGAGTCATGGGGTAGCTTCCGGAAAAGTCTCACGAGGGCATATAATCTCATAGACGCTTGGGCGCTTTCCCAAAGGCATAAGACCAAGCAGACACTATTGAGTTAAAGATTACCTTACTAATCCTATTGAGGCACTTTCCCTCCCTTTTAAACTGCTTATTCATGTTTATTTTTCCGTCGTATATTATGTAATTGCACAGGTTTATTTGGAGTCTGGTCCTAGCCTTGTCACTACCTCGCCGGGGTTAGGCCAGGCACTTACTAGCACATGGGGTCGGTTGTACTGATGCTACACTCTGTACTCTGTGCAGATTCTGTCACACCTCCTTTTCAGCACTACAACCCCGGCAAAGGGCGTAGGTAAGAGAGTTTTTTCCAATTAAAGGACAATCGAAATGGGATTCATTTATTTAAAAATTTCAGAGTACCCACTTGCGATAATTAATGGTGTCCCAAGGCACTGGTTTAAATTCCGAATCAAGGAAGGTTTGACTCTGTATACAATCTACGAGCCAGAAATCCGGGTAAGAAATTTTGTTAACCCGGGAGAATGTGTTAGTCACTCCCGAATTCATTGGTTCTAGCACGGTCACTCAATTGTTATATTCAGCTTAATTATTTAATTTTAATACATTCTTGTATCTATGTGCAAATTTTCATTTTTAACCGCTTTTAATTTATTTTAAGAAGATTGCAACATTGTTAAAATACGTCTCGAACCACGTCATATAAATACACCCGTGGCTTTTGACATTTTGTAACATTTTTGGGATTTAGATTTGGGTCACATAAATGCTCACCCTTAATTAGGAAGATACATTATTTAACTAACGCGCCTAAAGCAATATCGTATGCTTAAGTTTGCGAGGGCCACGAAAATTCGCCAAATGGTGCACCTCGGGGTCTAAGGATTCGAAATATAAACTAAGCGAGGGCCATGCACTTAAGGTTTATTTGGCATGGCAAACCGGGAGATATTGAATTTAGAAGCTCTTGTTATCGAATAACTTTGAAACCGACTAGGAAAAGTTAGCAACAAGTTGAGGCCAAGATAAATCCGTATTGTTAAGTGCACGAAATCATTAGCCTGATTACAAAAGCTCAAGATTTTTGCATCAATATGTAGTACTTTAGAGATGGTTAACAACCAGAAATATATTTTCTTCCTACTAATGTTAATCCATGTGCACTATTAACTACAAGTTGATTTTGAGGAGCAAAACAGAGCCACTACCGAAACTATTTGAAAGGTCCCGACACAATTACACTTCTCCAAATCTGATTTTAAATCATAGCTACACCTTTGACTCTCTGAACATTTAACCTTACGTATAGCCTGGATATCACTAAGCTAAAATGTTCCAGAAACCATCGAACTAAATCCCAATCTTATGCATAAATGGGCTTGGGTGTGCGATGCATAAAGTGAGCTCAGTTTGAGCTTGAAAGCCCAAGTAAATCCCAAAGCTCAAACTCAGAGGATCAGACTCGGAGTCGAGTCTTGACCAACAATAGATCTATCCTATTCAATATGTTGATTATTCATAATACACTTTACTAGCACGTTAAGCATTAGCCACATCCTACTCAGCAGTCCATAATAAACTTCATAAACACATCAGAGATCTAAAACCAACTGAACCTTCTACCAACAACAGATCTAGATAATTGGATACCGGGGATAACAATACTCAAAATCCCTAGATGTAAGTTCACATCATGTTGAACTAAAGAAATTGATATAACAAACTAAGTACAAAGACTAAAGGGATAGAACATCTAGCAAAGAGAACATGTTCTTCATTTATCCTCATCAATACACTTCATGAGCTACTTTTACATGCCTAAAATCAAAGAGGTGTACCTGGAAATTGAAAAATAAAAAGATGTGAGGAAACAGTAGACACCAGCAGCACATGATCAACAAATAAACAACCAGTTATAAAAAAAAAACAAAACCCAGAAAATGAAGCAAACAATCCAGAAAATCAGCTTCAAGCCCAACAATCAAAATCAAACCGAAAATGAACCAAAACTTGAACATCAGCTAATTCAACTCATTTTAACCTTCAGTTGCTTGGAAGTTAACTCAGTATGAATATCATGGGAATTTCTAAGGATTTTTTTAATAGAATAGTAATTCTTTTTATTTTTCAGTCGTCTATGATTTCAGGGATTTCTTAGCTCTCCCAAAACTCTCTTTGTTTTTATATCTTTTTCTCGATCCCTTTCAAGCTCTCAAGTGACTATGCCTTTATAGGCAAGTCAGTAGGGCAGCCCTAAGGTTCATTATTTCACATTGGTCCCTCATTTCTTGATTTATGGACTAAGTTTTTTAGCTTAAAGTTAATCGAAAACCCCTACTAGATGTTTCTATTAGTTATTCAAAGATTCTCTGTTTGCATTGCCCTAAATAGCCCTTGAAACTACTGATATCTCTTTAAGTTACCTGCCTGGGTCAATTTGACCCAAGGCAAAGTCCTAATTGAGACCTTAAAGCCTTGAATGGAACACTTTTATTTTGAGCTTTCACATGGCAAGATCAAAACTCATGAGCTAAACCTCTTAATTAAACCTTTGAATTAAAAACCCCTAAATAACACCCCTGAAATTACTTTAGTCAATTACCCAACCTTCAGCTTATGAGTCGTGAGTCCAATGGACTGTAGCGGGTCAAGTAGACTTGAACTCACACCCACGCCAAATCCAAACCTCCTGGATTGGGTCTAAACCAATTTAAAAACCCAACAACCAAGAAGACCCAAATCCAAAATATTAACAATTAAGCTAATTAAATAATACGAACAAGCAGAAGAACTAATTGAGTTACTAACCTAATCAGACTAAACTAAGGGATTAAATATATTATTAATAAAGCTGAACAAACCTATAAAATTAGGGAACAATTTTAAAAGGGAAAATGTACTAAGAAAAGAAGTCATGTGTTTAGACTGTTGATCCAAAGAGGGAGGAAAGACACAAGTAAACATAAATGAAATGAAAAAAATGAAGAGACTTACTGGCTAGGCTCGAAATCAGGATTGGTACTTTGATTCGACCCCAAAATAAAGTCGAATGGTCTTGAACAACAAGGAAATTCAGAGTAGTGACCTTGCATGCACAGGTTCGATTTGGACTCCTAAGGCTCTAATCTTACATTCAATATTCGAAAGGTCATGGACAGATTCGTGGGGAGATATTCATGGTTTTGGTACGAGGGGCTCATTGGGGTTTCAGGGTGTTAGTTTGGTGGGTTTTGGAGGTGTCACAGCGGTGGAGTCCGTGTTTCGAACGAATATTCAAGATGTTTGGATGATATTCGAGGAACACCAGGCCCAAATTTGGAAAGAGGAGGTTGAGGAGGTGGATTGGTGTAATTTTTGGAGCGTTTACGATCACCGTCGGTGGAGGCGATTCCCGGCCGGAGGCCTACGGTGGTGCTAGGGTTTTTTAGGATGAGGATATGCGAGACAAGGTACGAGGTAGTTGAGGGTGGGTGGGGGTCATCTGGAAACATATATACCTAATGGACGTCAACTTCTCAACCATCTGATCATCGAAGATCAACGGCCCTGATCGATCCACACAAAACGACGTCGTTTGTGTTTTAAAAACTGAACCGGTTTGAGGGTTGGGTTTGGGTCGAGTGAGGGGTATTTGGGGCTGATTTAAAATGGTCCAATTGGCCTTCTTCTATTTATCAAATTTCCTTTTCCTTTTCTTTCTTTTTTTGATTTCTTTTAATTTTAAAACTAAGCATAAATCTAAATTAATTCCTAAAACTAAATTAACTAAAACTAAAAAACTTAATTAAACCCAAAATGACAATGCACACAATTAATTAAGACAAGTTAGCACAAAAACTACTCAAAAATCAAGGCTAAAACTAAAAGTGTAAATTACACTATATTTTGGTGATTTTTCCATTTTATTAAACAATTGACTTTATGATCAATCCTAAAATGTAAAACTAAATCCTAAATGCACATGCCAAGTATTTTTGTATCTTTCATTAATTAAAATGCACAGACATTACGCATAAAATGCCACAAAAACCACAAAATTACAAAATAATAAAAGAAATTATTTTGTTTCAATTTATAGGAGTAATTCATGAAGGAAAAAAATCACATGCTCACAGATACCGGAGCAGCATTGAGGCAGTAGCTTGGGAGCCAACCTTCTGTCCACAAAGATCCCGAGGTAGTCCTGCAGGCGTCCGCAGGCCCAACGTCTCTTCTATCTACTTATATGATCTATTTTCAGTCGTATCCGAGACAGACTGTATTTTCTTTCTTCAGACATCTGTATGTAGTATTCATAGACAGTCCGTGAATGTTGTGGCACCAGCTTTTAGGTAGAGATGTATGTTGGTATTTCCATATTTATTTTGGTACTATATTAGTCCAAGTCTTCCGCCTAATGTTCATATTTCCGCTATTAATAAATGTTGATCACCTGTTAATTCAATTGATTAAAAATGGTTAAAAATGAAAGAGATTAAATTTTTTGCATTTTGTGGCTTGCCTAGATTCTATGAGTAGGCACCATCACGACTACCGAGGGTGGAAAATCTTGGTTTTGACAAGTTAATATCAGAGCTCTAGGTTACATAGGTCTCACAATTCACGGACAAGCTTAGTAGAGTCTGAGAGATCAGTACAGAGACGTCTGTTTTTGTCCCAGAGGTTACAGAGTTTGGAAAACTTCCCATTTGTTCCTTCTTGTCATGCAATTTGGTTTCTACATGCTAATTGAATTTCTAATCTGTTCTTTCGCAGATGGCGAGAACACGCATTTCCTTGTCTACCGACCAGTAGCACAAGCCCCCAGTAGCAGCTCCCATGAAGGGTAGAGGGCAAAGCTGAGGCCTGTACTAGAGGCGGAAGCATGGGCAGAGCTCAGCCCAGGGCAACATCATCTGTAGCGGAGCCTTAGGTTGACTTTGATGATGAGGTTCTGGCCCCAGCAGTTCCGGTGGGCCTAGCTCAGGTCCCAGAGGCGTTTATTGCTACCCCAGTTCTTCAGGATGCTCTAGTATGTCTAGTGGGCTTGGTGGAGAGGGTCATCTGGGCAAGTTTACCAAGATTTTCACTAGTGCATTTATTGAGGATCCCCAGGATTATCTAGATAGTTGTCACGAAGTTCTTAGGAACATGGGGATAGTTGAGACCAACAGGGTCGATTTTGCAACATTTCGCTTATCTGGATCCGTCAAGACTTGGTAAAGAGATTATTCCTTGGCTAGACCAGCCGGATCGCCAGCCTTGACCTGGGAGCAATTCATACATCTATTTCTGGAGAAGTTTCTCCCTATCACACAGTGAGAGGCCTATGGGAGGAAGTTTGAGCGTCTCCAACAAGGTTCTATGAAAGTTACCCAGTATGAGACCAGATTCATCGACTTGGCTCGTCATGCTCTTGTCATACTTCCTACCTTGATAGAGTGTGTGCGAAGGTTTATTGACAGTCTTATTCAGCCGATTTGTCTTTAGATGGCTAGGGAGGCTAGAAATGAGAATAATTTTCAAGAGGCGGCCAGTATTGCCCGTAGAATCGAGATGGTTCAATCGCAGGAAGGTGGTCATGGGTCAGACAAGAGGCCCCATCATTCAGGCAAATTCAGTGGTACCTCGTCTGGAGGTAGAGATTCATATGGTAGATGCCATCCTCTTAGGCCTTTTCAGCCAGCACTTCAGGTTTCTCACGGTGCTTTAGATAGCCGTGGTCCTTAGATGCAGTATTCTGATCAGCAGTCCTATAGTGCACCACCAGCTCCTATCAGTGCATCGCCGCTTCAAAGTTTTCTGGGTGGTCATTTATATTTCCGGGGTCAGTCTCAGTTTCCTCAGGTGGGTGCTATGAGTGTGGTGAGTATGGGCATATTAGAAGGGCTTGTCTAAGGTTGGTAGGTACTCAGTCTCAGTAGCAGGGTTCCCGTGCTATGGTCCAGGAACTAAGTGTTTCACTGACCGCCTAGCCAGCTAGAGGTGATAGAGGCAGAGGTAGAGGAATTAAAGGTGGAGCTCAGGCCACTAGAGGTAGAGGACAGCCAGGTGCAGGCTGTCCCAGGGATATAGTCTAGGGTAGAGGGGCTAGCCCCGATATTATGCCATTCCAGCCAGGCCCGAGGCTGAGGCTTCAACTGCGGTTATCACATGTAATGTTCTAGTTTGTGGTAGAGATGCTTCAGTGTTATTTGATTCAGGGTCTACATACTCGTATGCGTCATCTTATTATGCACCGTATCTGGTCATGCCTAGTGATTTCTTGAGTGTCCCTGTATATGTGTCTACACTGGTGGGTGGTTCTATTGTGGTAGATCGAGTCCATCATTCTTGTATTATGGTGATTAGAGGTCTCGAGACTCGTGTATATATGTTGCTTCTGGACATGGTTGATTTTGATGTTATATTAGGGATGGACTGGTTATCACCTTACCACACCATCTTGGATTGTCATGCCAAGACTGTGACCTTAGCCATACTGGGTTGCCTCGTTTAGAGTGAAAAGAGACTCCTGATCATTCTACCTGTAGTGTTATCTCTTATATGAAGGCTCGGCATATGGTCGAGAAATGGTGTTTGGCCTATTTGGCTTATATTCGCGATGCTAGTGCTAAGGTCCCTTCTATTAATTTTGTGCCCGTTGTTCGGGAGTTTCCTGAGGTATTTCCTTTAGACCTGACAGGCATGCCACCCGACATGGATATTGACTTTTGCATTTATTTGGCTCTTGTCACTCAACCTATTTCTATCCCACCGTATTGTATGGACTCGCCTGAATTGAAAGAGTTAAAGAAGAAGTTGTAGGACTTGCTTGAGAAGGGTTTCATTAGACCCAGTGTTTCACCTTGGGGTGCGCCAGTGTTGTTTGTTAAGAATAAGGATGGGTCGATGAGAATGTCTATTGATTATCGACAGTTGAACAAGATCACAATCAAGAACAAGTATCCATCGCCGAGGATTAATGATTTGTTTGATCAGCTTTAAGGTGCCAAGGTATTTTCAAAGATTGATTTGAGATCTGGCTACCATCAATTGAATATTAGGGCATATGATGTCCCTAAGACAGATTTCTGTACTTGGTACGTACATTATTAGTTCTTGGTTATGTGATTTCGGTTGACCAATACCCCAGCAGCTTTTATGGATTTGATGAACCGAGTGTTCAAGACTTAATTGGATTCGTTCGTGATAGTCTTCATTGATGATATTTTGATATATTCCCGCAACCGGGAGGAGCACGAGTGTCACCTTAGATTGGTTCTTCAGACTTTGAGGGATAGTCAGCTATATGCTAAATTCTCAAGTGTGAGTTGTAGTTATGTTCAGTTGCATTTCCGGGTCATGTTGTATCAGCTTAGGGTATTCAGGTTGATCCGAAGAAGATTGAGGCAATCAAGAACTGGCCTAGACCAGCATCAGCTACAGAGATTCAGAGTTTCTTAGGATTGGCATGTTACTATTGTCGGTTCGTGGAGGGGTTCTCATCTATCGCAACCTTGATGACCAGGTGGACCCAGAAGGGTGCCTAGTTTAGATGGTCGAACGAGTGTAAGGCGAGCTTTCAAAAGCTCAAGACAGCTCTGACTACGGCATCGATGTTTGTTTTTCCCACACGTTCAGGGCCTTATACAGTTTATTGTAATGTATCTTATATTGGGCTTGGTGCAGTGTTGATGCAGGATGGCAAGGTCATTGACTATGCTTCACAGCAGTTAAAGATTCATGAGTAGAACTATCCGGTTTATGATTTAGAGTTGGAAGCCATTTTTCACGCATTGAATATTTGGAGGCATAATCTGTATGGCATGGCATGTAAGGTTTTCACGAATCACAAGAGTCTTCAGTATTTATTCAAGCAAAAGGAGTTGAATTTGAGGCATATGAGGTGGTTGGAATTGTTGAAAGATTATAATATCACTATCTTATATCATAAGGGAAATGCCAATTTGGTGGCCAATGTTTTGAATAGGAAGTCAGCCAGTATGGGAAATCTTGCTTATATTTCGGTTGGTGAGAGACCGCTTGCTTTGGATGTCTAGGCTTTGGCCAATCAGTTCGTAAGGTTGGATATTTCTGAGCCCAGCTGTCTGTTTTAGCTTGCAAGGTCGCTCGTTTTTTTTATTGGATTGTATCCGTGATCGGAAGCATGATGATCCCCATTTGTGTGTCCTTAGAGACATGGTGCAGCACGGAGGTGCCAAGCAGTTTACCTTAGATGATAATGGAGTTTTGACATTGCAGGATCGAGTTTGTGTGCCTAATGTGGATGGGCTCCGAGAGTTGATTTTTGAGGAGGCCCATAGCTCCAGATACTCTATTCATCCGGGCGCCACAAAGATGTATCAAGATTTGCTACAACATTATTGGTAGCGTATAATGAAGAAAGACATCGTTGCATATATGGCTCAGTGTTTGAATTGTCAGCAGGTTAAGTACGGTCATTAGAGGCCTGGATGTTTATTTCAAATGATTGAGCTTCCTGAGTGGAAGTGGGAGCGGGTTACTATGGACTTTTTTGTTGGACTCCTGTAGACTTGGAGGAAGTTCGATGCAGTATGGCTAATTGTTGATAGGCTGACCAAGTCAGCACATTTCATTCCTGTGGCAGCCCCCTATTCATCCGTGAGTTTAACTGAGACCTATATCCGGGAGATTGTTCGTCTTCATGGTGTGCTTGTGTCTATCATTCGGACCGATGTATGCAGTTTACCTCATGTTTTGGCCAGCAGTTCAGTGAGAGTTGGGCACGTAGGTTGAGTTGAGCATAGCATTTCATCCTCAGATGAATGGGCAGTCCGAACGGACTATTCAGATCTTGGAGGATATGCTCTGAGCTTGTGTCATTGACTTTGGAAGCTCGTGGAATCAGTTTTTGCCTTTAGCAGAGTTTGGATACAACAACAACTACCAGTCGAATATCCAGAAGGCTCCTTATGAGGCATTATATGGTAGGCGGTGTCGGTCTCCGATTGGATAGTTTGAGTCCGGAGAGGCTCGGTTGTTGGATACGGATCTGGTTCAGGAGGCCTTGGACAAGGTCAAAATTATACAGGATCTTCTTCGTACAGCTTAGTCTAGGTAAAAGAGTTATGCAGATTGCAAGATTCGTGATTTGGCATTCATGGTCGATGAGCAGGTATTGCTCCGAGTGTCGCCTATGAAGGGCGTGATGAGATTTGGGAAGAGGGGCAAGCTTAGCCCTATGTTCGCTGGTATGTTTGAGATTCTTGATTGAGTGGGAGAGGTGGCTTATAGACTTGAATTGCCACCGAGCTTATCAGTCGTGCATACAATGTTTCATATGTCCATGTTTTGAAAGTATCACGTTGATCCATCCCACGTGTTAGATTTCAGCACTGTCCAGTTGGACAAGGAATTGTTGTATGAGGAGTAGTTGGTAGCTATTCTAGACCGGCATGTTCATCAGTTGAGGTCAAAGAGTTTTCCTTCTGTTTGTGTTCAATGGAGAGGTCATCCCCCTGAGGCATCGACTTGGGAGTCCGAGTTTGATATGTAGAGCCATTATCCCCACCTTTTCCCCGACGCAGGTACTTCCTACTTCTATCCGTTCAAGGACGAACGATTGTTTTAGATGTAGAGAATATGATGACTTTTCTCATCACTTGCTTTAAAACTAAATTTTGTGTTTCCGAGGCCTTGAAAACATCATTTAGCATCACCTCAATTTGCATGCGCAGTTTGGGTGCATAGCCAAAAAGCTTATATATGAAAATCTATGAAAACTTATAAGTTTTGATTATAAAAAGAGCTAATTTGACTTCGGTCAATGTTTTGGGTAAAAGGAATCGGACCTGTGATTTGACGAATCTGGAGAGTCCGTAGGGAAATTTGGAACTTGGGTGTATGCACGGAATTGGATTCCGAAGTCCCAAGCCCGAGAAATGAATTTTTTTTAAAAATTACTTTATGAAATTGTTTAAAAAAAATTTGAAATGAAATTTGATTAGAACATGATGGTATCGGGCCCTATTTTAGTTCTGGTGCTCGGTACAGGTCTTATATATGATTTAAGATGATCCTGTGAAATTTGGTGAAAACAGATATTATTCGACGTGATTCAAACCTAATTTGCAAAAGTTGAGGTTTAAGAAGTTTTGAAATATTTCATTGATTTTGAGGTTCAATTCGTTGTTAATGATGTTATTTGGCGATTTGATCGCACGGATAAGTTCATATGATATTATTGAGTTAGTTTGTATGTTTGATTAGGAGCTCTGAGGGCTTGGGTGTGTTTCGGAAGGTTTTGGACTTAGGAAAAGTTGCAGGTTTTCAGCTATTGGTATTCTAATGCTTCCTTCTTCACGAACGCGATGTGTTAATTTTTGCTAAAGGAAATTCCTTCTACGTGAACACGTAACCCATGTCGCAAACGCGAGGCAATTGGGAGTCATCCCTTCACGAACGCGGTCCTTGCCACGCAAACGCAAAAGCTAATTGAGCTTGGTCAGGGAGTGGGGTATTTTACCTTTGCGAATGCGACCCATTGGACACGAGCATGAGGCTCGACGAGTTTCTCCTCGCGAACGCGAGCCGTCTTCCACGAACACGAAGGCTTATCAAGCCTAACTCATCGCGAACGCGATGGACTTAGTGCGAACGCGATGAGTATTTTCGCACAGTTATTTTAAGTCTCCAAATCAGAACACTTACGGGAGTTTCATAAACATTTACAAACCTCTACTTCTCCAAAGCTCTTTGGCAAATTTTGAAGCATTTCCTCACCATAATCTCTTAGGTAAGCAATCTTTAACTTGATTTCTTCCATTTTATCAACATCCACTAAATTTTTAGGCCTAAAACGTAAGATTAAAGGTAAAAAATTAGGGATGTGGGTAGAGTTAGGGATTTTTGATTAATTGTGATTTAGACGTCATTTTGGCGTCGAATTCTGGGACTAATTATATATTCGGGCTCGTGGGTGAATAGGTGATTGGATATTGGTTCAAACCTCGTGTTTTGACCAAGCAGACCCGGGGTCAATTTTTGGATTTTTCGGAAAAATGATTGAAAAGCTATAATTAAATGTTGGAATTGGATGTTTTAGCATTTATTGATTTTATGAAGTCGATTATGTATAGATATGATTGATTTAGAGTAGAATTCAAAAGGAAAGACGGTGTTTGAGGCTTGAGTTGACGGTGGAAGTTCAGGTAAGTGTTCGGTCTAATCTTAGCTTGAGGGATTAGGAGTGGAGTCATGTTTGCTATTTGCTTCTTGTTGCGTACGACGTATAAGTATGTTAACGAGTATCTATGCGTTGGTGTCGAGCATGACCGTGAGTCTTAAATTGCAACTTATTGTGTTCTTAAATACAATTACGGATGCTTTAATTGATGATTCTCAATAACGAGTAAGGATTACGTTTGTTTTCGTGGAAAGTACTAAGTTGAGGATTGGGGATAGCTGAAATGGTTAGATGTTGGATTAAGATTCGGTTATAGTTGTTTCTCCCTTGCTTGTACGTACTTATTTATTGTCAGAATATACGCTTAACGCTAGGGGGGGTGAATAGCGTTATAATAAAAAACAGCGTAAACTTGCGGAATTTAAAAATTGCAGGAATGAAATAAGTGCGATAAGTAAATAATAAGGAACGAACGCACCGATGTATCCTGGTTCACCACAACCTATGGCTAGTCCAGTCCCCGAGAGATTCTCTCGAGATTTCCACTATCTTCGTCAAGCTTACGGGTGCTTAACAAACCGTTACAGTTGCTCAAGGATACCACACCTTAAGACTTCACTTGCTTGAGGATACCTCACCCCAAGACTTCAACCACTAGGACTTTGGGTACTTAGCAGACCCAACAAATGAGAAGATATATTCTTCTCAAACAACTCTCTTTTACAACAAATACTCTCTCAATAGAGTGGATAAAGAGATACACAATAAGCTCTATGAACAACACAAAGTTGTCTATCAAATGGCTCAACAAAATCTCTAAAATGATGCTTGAAAATGATCAATATGTATAACAATGTATGGAGGAGTTGTGTCTTTAAAATCAGCTCAAAAGACCTCTTTTCATAGGTGAAAAAGTGGTGCTGACCGTTGCTTAATTAACAAATAAAATCCCTGATTCTGTGCTCAAACAATCGATTGTCTGGAGTAGATAATCGATTGTTTGACCAACGTTCAAAAGACAGATTCCTGATTTTAGGCTAAACAATCGATTGTATGGACTAAATAATCGATTGTATTCAACGTTCAAAAATCAATTTAGGATTCTGTGGGAACGGTCAAAATATAATCGATTGTATGAAAATGACAATCGATTGTTTATGAATATAATCGATTGATGACAAAAACAATCGATTGTTTAGATGTTTAAAAACTTCGGTTGCACACTGTCTCAAAATAATCGATTGTTAAAAGTAGACAATCGATTGTTTGCTATTTTGAAAAACTTCAGATCACACTGTCTTAATACAATCGATTGTAGGATTCAAATAATCGATTGTTGAGGCCCAGATTTAAAAGACATGTTTAAAACCTTCAACATCATTTTGTTTTAACACAAAGATGCATGTTTATGAAAAATATGATTTAATAAAATATTTTATGCATGTTTATGATGACCTAATGTTGAGCCAAGGGATAAGATAACTTAAACGTTGTCCTTACATTAGTTCTACCAAACGACCTACGTCTTGGGTCTTCGGTCTTGAACTCTTCGGCTCGTTCATGCAATTCCGTCATCAGTATGCTTCTTGCCATTTGATTGATTGTCATATTATATCGTTGTTTGACACTTGACTTCATTGTTTGTCATTCATCAAAACCTATACCTGAAAATCATGCTCATACAATCAAAGAGCACATATAATAGATATACATGATTTCCAACATTTATGGTGTCGATTCCCTTGCCGGGATAGTGTGGTTCGTTAGTCATCCATTGCCGAGACTGTTGTTATGATTATTGTTGACTGTATATTTGGAAAGGGCTGTGCACCGCAACATCATTATTATATATGGCTGGATTGTACGCCACAACAATGCTATGTTGGATCAGGTTGCATGTCGTAACAAATATTATATTGGATCAGGTTGCACGTCGCAACAGTCATATAGATGAATCGGGTTGCACGCCGCAAAAATGATATATATTGGATTGGGTTGTACACCGCAACAATGTTATGTATATTGGATCGGGTTGCACGCTGCAACAATGTTATATATATTGAATCGGGTTGCATGCCGCAACAATTTTATGTATTGGATCAGTTGCACACCGCAATAATTTTATACGTGCTGGATCGGGTTGCGCACCACAACATTATTATTATTACCGGTTGTAGATTTGAGTGGTTTCTCTCATATTTTTCTTTATTTCTACAGGATTTGATGGGTTTCTCCCAAGCATGCACTCCCTCCCTTTTAAACTGCTTATTCTTGCTTATTTTTTCATCGTATATTGTACAATTGCACAGGTTTATTTGAAGTCTAGTCCTAGCCTCGTCTCTACGTTATCGTGGTTAGGCCAGACATTTACTAGCACATGGGGTCGGTTGTGCTGATGCTACACTCTGCACTCTGTGCAGATACCAGAGCAGTATTGAGACAGTAGCTTGGGAGCCAACCTTAAGCCCACTGAGATTTCGAGGTAGTCCTGCAGGCATCCAGAGGCCCGGTGTCTCTTCGATCTACTTATATGATCTTCTTTCATTCGTATCCGAGACAGACTGTATTTCTTTTCTTTAGACATCTGTATGTAGTATTCATAGACAGTCTGTGAATATTGTGGCACCGATTTCTGGGTAGAGACGCATGTTGGTATTTCTATATTTATTTTGGTATTATATTAGTTTAAGTCTTCCTCTTAATGTTTGTTTTTTGCTACTATTAAAGATCGCCTGTTAATTCAATTGGTTAAAAATGGTTTAAAATGGTTAAAAATGAAAGAGAATAAGGGTGTGTTTGGTATGAAGGAAAATGTTTCCATGGAAAATAAGTGGTTTTATCACTTATTTTCTCTTGTCGGTTGGTAAGGGGAAAATATTTTTCAGAAAATATATTCTATTGTTTGGTTAGAGAGTAGAAAATATTTTTTTAGGAAAATATTTTTATGCAACTCTCTTCACTCCTCCCCTCCCCTTCCCACCTCCCCCCACCCCTCCCCCTCCCCCACCCTTCCCGAAGTCACTAAAAATTGACACAACCTAAAGGAACTAATGTGATGGTTTACTTTTTTTACGCAAAAACCACGAATTTTTGAACGCGTAAACTTCCAAACACATAAATCTCTGAACTCATAATTTTGGAACTTGTAAAATTTCGGACCTATAAATCGAAAGATAAAAAATAAAACAAAAAATATATATAAAAAATATTTTTTCCAGGGGGGTGAGGGGAGAGGCAAGGGGTATGTGCAGAAAAAAAATAGAAATTTAAAATTACAAAAAAAAAGAATTTTTTTTGAGAGGGGGGGGGGGGGCAGTGAAGGTGGGGTGCATAAAAATGAAAAAATAAGAATTGGAAAATTATAAAAAAGTAATTTTTTTTGTGGGGGTGGAGGGGAGGTGAGGGTGGAGTTTTGGCGGGAGATAGCAAGGTGGGTGGTGATGAAAAAAACTAAAATTGAGAAAAAAAAATCCTTTTTAGAGATAGGAGGTGGGAGGGTGGGTGGGTGTGGGGTGGGTTGGTGAGGGAGGAATAGGATGGGGAAGGTTGAGAAGGAGTTTTGAAAAATATTTTCCTTTCACTTGATAAGGAAACTTTTCCTTAAATTGGAGGAAAATGAGCTGATAAACAAAATGTTTACCAAAATATTTAAGCCAACCAAACATGAAAAAATTAAAAAATATTTTCTTTCATACCAAACACACCCTAAATGTTTCGGCATTTCGTGGCTTGCTAGATTCTATAAGTAGGCGTCATCAGGACTTCTGAGGTGAAAAACGTGAAAATAAGGTGGAGAAGATATAATACCCCAATATTTTAAATAAGGACATATTAAATATTTAATAATTAAAAAAAATTAAGTCCAAAGAAGAAAAAAAGAGAACTAACTAATAAAACAAAAAAACAAAAAAAAAGGAGAAAAGGATAGGGAATTGAAACAAAAGGGACGAATCCCACTAGAAACCTATCTGCTACTTAAAAAGGTTATGGAAAGGGGGAGAAGCAAAAGCTTCTGGAGAAACGAAAAACAAAAAACGAGTAGACAAAGAAAGAACTAAAAGAGAAAATGAGAAAGAAGTTGATGCAGTGCGTGAGAAACACAGCTATAACTGTCGAGGAATCTTGAGTATTAATATATTCTTATGAGTGATACTTGAACTTCTTTTTCTGGTAGATTTTAATTCCATCTCCTATGATTGAAAGATTTTACAAAGTAATAGAAATTATACTAGTTCATTCACTGTAATACCATATATCTTTAAATAAGGGTGTAATAATAATAATAATAATAATAATAATAACAATAATAATAATAATAAGAAAATAACTATAAAAAGGCAAAACAAAACAAATCCAAAAAAAAAAAAGGAAAAGAAATAGGGGTTTACAACAAAAGGCCAAGCCCATATGTAACCAAGCAATGAAAGAGAGAAAGGGGAAAATAAGTTTGCTTCAGAATAACGAATAAGGTCTGCTTCAGAAAAACACAGAAAAGGGGTTTCAAAAGGAAGAGAAGAAGAAGAAAAAGGCTGGAGAAATCTTAAATACGCATTAGTCTTTACGGGTAATACTCGAATTTCTCATCTGGGTTCTTTTCTTCTAGTAATTCTTTTTATCTCAATTCATATATTTGAAGGGTTTCACAATGTATACGAAATTAAATACCAATAAGAATTATTCTACGCAAATTAAGAGTCAAACATGAAACCTCGAGGGTTGGGCATTTTAAAGTAGCTATGAATTAGCCTACATAAGAAAATTAATATGAAATCGATATTATATAATTATAGATTGATTGGAGGAATTTGTACGAGTTGCTTGAGGTGAAGCAGTTGGTATTTCGGCACGAGTATCGTGAGTAGTATTCTTACCGCAATTTGTCTTTCATAACTTGCATGATTTACACATGATTTTTAGTATAAATATGTTACCGATTATTTTAAGTTGCATGTGGAACAAGTCTTTTACTCGATATGATACCGAAATAGTTATTTGAGATGAACATCGTGGTTTTAAATATTTTCGTTGTCACTAGATGTGTTTACAGTTACTTGAATTTACCGTTATCGAAAAGAAATTATATGATTTGATAAGAACCAAAATCTCCTATATTGTTTTAAAGTATTTTCTACGAGTATATACGGATTACAGAGACAAGTATAAATGGGAGTAGACATTGTAGGATCTCGTAGCTAACGGCAGGTTTGTTAGACTTGGTGCACCTTATGATTATCGATTACCGTTATAACCCCCGCTAGTAGGAAGGTAGAACTAGCATACCGTTACCGATTTCCCTCGAGTTGGGACTACCATTATATTTGACTTCTTGCGAAGAAGTCCACAGTTATACCGATTACATGATCCGTTCACTGAAACCTCACAAAAATTTGAATATTGATACTATATAGTGGTTACCGAGCTTATTACTAAATTGTTAATTATATTTTACTAGAAGAAAAACGTGATGAGACTGATTTATTGTTTCTGCAAGGGTATTTTTATGTCATTTTCTGTTTGAGATACAAACATGTTTTAGACTTGTCCCCAAATAAAAACGGTTGTGTTAAGTGTTATTACTCACTGAGCTAGCTACTCATTCCCCGCTAATTTTTTTTTACAAAGACAGCAGTTGACGCAGGCAAGGATTTTGTTAATTAGAGCACACGGTTGAGAACTCTTGGAGAGACTCGCACTTGTTCGCGTGGGCGGATATCTTTTTTTCAATTGTTATGGTTTTTCTTTAAATTCTTAGAGTCGCTCCATAGTCATTCTTTTAGTTTCATGAGTATTATTTTGCTATTAGTCTTATGTCGAGTATCGTCCTTTACTATGAAAGTTGGAGGCAGATTAGTATTACTGTTTGTTAGTGTGTTGATTAGTAATGATGGAGACTTATTTTGGCTAATTGGTAAGTTGTCAATTGCCAGTTGAATTATTATAGGTTGTTTGGTTGCTGATTTGAGACAGGAAATTTTTGGGATGGTCCAAAAATAGGGGAAACTCTATTCAATTTTCTGTAAAATTACCGATGAGGCTTACTTGGGAGCACTTGCTCCTGACTGCCGGTCATAATCCTAAATTGGGTCGTGACAAAGTTGGTATCAGAGCTTAGGCTTCAAGTCCCGAGATATGGATCAATGTTTAATAGAGTCTTGTTCATGGGTATGTAGGCGCTCATACTTATGATCTTGAGGCTACTGAATATCTAGGAACGTTTCCCCTTCTTTCATTCATTGATCGTGCGTTGAGATAACTTGAGATTGACTTTGGAATATTCCTTTCGCAGATGGCTAGGACACGCACACCCTCATCTGCTGGACGTGGTACTATCGGGGTGGCGGTCAAGTTGCGGTTCATCAAACTAGAAGACAAACTGCTCCTCAACCTCAAGTTGGGAACATGGGTCAAACCCAAGCTGTTATGCCAGATCAAGTACAAGAGCAGGGAGTTCAGAACACTCCACCACCAGTGCCAACTGTTGTACCTATTGCTGCCTTGCCTACAAATGCAGTGGCAAGGTTATTGAATGTGTTAGAGGCATTGGTGCCTACTCATGGAGAAAGTTTAGCTCCTCAGGCTACTTTACAGACACAAGCACCTACACAGACTCAGCCTTTCGGGAATAAGGAAGTATCCCTACACGAGTTCCTGAAATTGAAATCACCAAAATTCACAGGTTTCGATAATTCAGCAGATCCTCAAAGTTTCTTGGATGGGACTCTTAAGGCAATACGTGCTCTTGGATATTCTAGTGAGAGGACCGTGGAGATCGCATCATACAAACTAGAGGATATGTCCAACACATGGTATGAAACTGTATTGTTAGGAAGGCCAGCAGGAGCACCACCACTGATTTGGGACGAGTTCACTAAGTTGTTCAAGAATCATTTTCTTCTAGACAGTCTAATGCAACGATATGCTAGAGACTTTGAGAGATTGTTTCAGACTCCAGATATAGATGTGTCAACATATAACACTAAGTTTTGTAAGCCGGCTATATATGCTCCTCACTTAGTGCCTACCGAAGAAGCTCAAATTCAGAGGTTTATTGATGGATTGATTAGTCGTCTATACACTGCAGTAGCCCCACAGATGAAGACTTTATCCTACTTTGATGTATTTGACCTTGCTAGAAAGATTGAAAACAAGGGACGGAAGAGCGTGCAGCTAGCGAATTACGTAAGAAGGCCATGACAGGAGGGGCTTTCAATGGCGGTTTTAGTGAAAATAGAAGAATAGGAAACTATGGAAAAAAACAACAACATGGTTCTCAGACAGGGACACACATGTCTTCACATTCCACATACAGACCACCTTATAGACAGGGTAATAAGGGACCATCATCCTCTGGAAATCATAATTCTGGGCAGACATATGCCGCTACTCCAGTCTGTCAAACTTGTGGTAGATCACATTTGGGCCAATGTCGTGTTCTAACTGGAGAGTGCTTTCGGTGTGGCCAGTTGGGACATCACTTGAGGGATTTCCCTCAGCCTCCGAGAAATTTTAACCAGGATTCTATTCCGTCAGCTACACCGTCTCAGACTACTCGTAATACTTCAGGTGCTACAAGTAAAGGAAATGCACTTGCGTTGATTGATCTGGGATCTACTTATTCCTATGTGTCCTCGTAATTTTCTTTGAGATTTAGTAGACAACCCGGGCTATTGAATGATCCTTTTCTAGTTTCTACTCCTGTCGGAGAGTCTTTGTTAGCTGAATATGTGTATCGTGCTTGTTAGATTTGGGTTGAGGGTAGAGATACTCTAGCTGACCATATTGTACTTGATATGATTGACTTTGACATGCTGATGGGAATGGATTGGTTATCTTCTTGCTATGCTACAGTCGATTGTCATGCAAAGATAGTTAAGTTTGAGATACCAACTGAACCTAGTTTTATTTAAGAGGGAGTCAGATTCTAGAGAATTGCAAAATTGTATCTTTTATGAAGGCTCAACAACTTCTGAAGAAAGGTTGCTTGGGTCTCTTAGCTATTGTAAATTATATAATAAAGGAAACAGTTAGAATAGAAAATATACCAGTAGTGAGAGAATTTTTTGATGTATTTCCAAAGGATCTACCAGGATTGCCTCCAATATGAGAAATAGACTTTGGTATTGATTTACTACGTAACTCACAGCCCATATCGATACCCCCATATCGAATGACACCAGCAAAGTTGAGGGAGCTAAAGCAATAGTTACAAGATTTGTTAGATAAGAGTTTTATTAAACCTAGTGAATCACCATGGGGTGCACCAGTACTATTCATAAAGAAGAAAGATGGATCCATGAGAATGTGCATTGACTACAGGCAGTTGAACAAGATAAGAATACACAATAAATATCCTTTGCCTCGTATAAATGACATGTTTGATCAGTTACAAGGAGCTTCCCACGTTTCAACGATTGATCTTTGTTCTGGTTATCATCAACTTAGAATAAAAGATGAAGATATTTCTAAGATTGCTTTCAGGACTCGATACAGGCACTATGAGTTTCTTGTGATGCCTTTCGGACTGACAAATGCTCCAGTTGTGTTTATGGATTTAATGAATAGGGTGTTCAAACTGTTTCTGGATAGATTTTGTAATAGTATTTATTGATGATATCCTGATATATTCTCGTAGTGAAGGAGAACACAAGAATCATCTTAAGACTGTATTGCAAACATTGCGAGAATATCAGCTTTATGCTAAGATCTCAAAGTGTGAATTCTGGCTAGACTCGGTAGAATTTTTGGGGCATGTTGTATCCAAAGATGGAATTATGGTAGATCTTAAGAAGACTAAAGTTGTGCAGAAATGGCCCAGACCTACTTCTCCTACAGAGATTTGCAACTTTTTAGGCTTAGCAGGCCATTACATGCATTTTGTGCAGGATTTCTCCAGAATAGCAGCGTTGCTGACCAAGCTAATATAGAAAAATGTAAAGTTTCAGTGGATGGAGGAATGTGAGCAGAGCTTTCGAAAACTCAAAACATGTTTGACAACTATACCAATATTAGCCTTACCATCAGGTTCCGTAGGATTTACTATATTCTGTGACACTTCGAGGGTGGGATTAGGATATGTTCTCATGCAAAATGGTCGCATTATTGCTTATGCTTCGAGACAACTGAGAAAGTAACTATCCTACATATGATTTGGAGATGGCTGCAGTAGTATTTGCTCTAAAAATGTGGAGACATTATCTATATGGAGAAACTTGTGAGATTTATATTGACCATAAAAGTCTGAAGTATATCTTTCAGTAGAGAGATCTGAATCTTTGGCAGTGTCAATGGATGGAACTACTCAAAGACTATGATTTTTCTATTTTATATCATCCTGATAGCCAATGTGGTGGCTACACATAGCTCATGCAAAGAGACTTTTGGCCAAAGATATTCAGAGACTAGAAGATACATGTATCAGATTTTGTGTCGGAAATTCAGAGGCATTGTTGGCTTGTGCTCAGGCTAAGTCTTCATTAGTTGAGCGCAGTAAGACCACCCAATATGAGGATGAACGATTATGCAAATATAGGGATGAGGCCATAGCTGATAAAAGCAAGGATATGACTGTTGAAAGTGATGGTGTTCTTCGAATGGGTGACAGGCTATGTGTAGCAGACGTAGAAGGGTTGAGACATGATATTCTTAAAGAAGCTCACAACACTAAATACACTATACATCCTGGATCCACAAAAATGTACCATGACCTGAAGCAATTTTATTGGTGGCAAGGTATGAAGAAAGATATTGCTAACTTTGTTTCTAGTTGTTTGACTTGTCAGTAGGTCAAGGCTGAGCATCAGCGACCCGCAGAACTACTACAACAAATTGAGATTCCAGAGTGGAAATGGGAAAGAATTACTATAGATTTTGTCATCGGACTACCATGAACCCTTAGAGGTCATGACTCGGTATGTGTGATTGTAGATCGACTGACAAAATCAGTACACTTTTTGCCAGCGAAGACTACATATAGTGGAGTCAAGTATGCACAAATATTTATGAACGAAATTGTCCGACTTCACGGAGTTCTAGTATCCATCATCTCTGATAGAGGATCACAGTTCACTTCACGCTTTTGGAAATCTTTTGAAGAAACATTGGGTGCATGAGTAGATCTTAGTACTGCATTTTATCCACGGACAGACAGGCAGTCTACACGTACTATACAAATCTTGGAGGATATGTTGAGAGCTTGTATTCTTGAGTTTGGAGGCAGTTGGGACACTTATGTACCGTTAACTGAATTTTCTTACAACAATAGCTTCCAGTCCAGTATTCAAATGGCACCGTACGAAGCATTATATGATAGAAGATGTCGTTCTCCTATCATATGGTTTGAAGCTGGTGAGACTAACTTATTGGAACTGACTTAGTATAAGAAGCTATGGACAAAGTCCAGTTGAATAGACAAGGATTGCTTGCAGCTCAAAGCAGACAAAAGTCATATGCTGATAAGAGAAGAAGAGATTTAGTATTGACAATTGGAGACAAAGTTTTCCTACGAGTCTCCCCTATAAAAGGTGTAATGCGGTTTGGGAAAAGAGGCAAGTTGAGCCCGAGATTTATAGGATCGTAATACTAGACGGAGTGGGAGCGGTGACTTATCATTTGGCACTTCCTCCCGAGTTTTCCTTTATTCACCCAGTGTTTCATGTCTTAATGCTAAGAAAATGTATATTAGACTCATCTCAGGTGATTGAAGCACCGACTATACCGCTCGATGAGAAGTTGTCTTAAGAGGAGGAGCCAATGGCTATTGTTGATAGAAAAATAAGAAAACTACGGTCAAAAGAAATCGTGTTTGTGAAAGTCTTATGGAGAAATCATATAGTTGAAGAAGCTACTTGGGAAATAGAAGACACTATGCTAGTCAAGTACCCCCATTTGTTTCAGTCTACAGGTATGTACTTGAGTGAAATTCGAGGATCGAATTTTCATAAGGTGGAAAGGATATAATACCCTATATATTTAAATAAGGGTGTAATAATAATAATAATAATAATAATAATAATAATAATAATAATAATAATAATAATAATAATAATAATAAGAAGAAGAAGAAGAAGAAGAAGAAGAAGAAGAAGAAGAAGGAGGTTGGAGCCAAATCTTGAGAAATCTTAAATACGCATTGGTCTTTACGGGTAATACTCGAATTTCTTATCTAGATTCTTTACTTTTAATAATTCTTTTTATCTCAGTTCATATATTTGAAGGGTTTCACAAGGTATACGAAATTAAATAACAATAAAAATTATTCTAGGCAAATTAAGAGTCAAACATGAAACCTTAAGGGTTGGGTATTCTAAAATAGCTATGAATTAGCCTAAATAAGAAAATTAACATGAGATCGATATTATATAATTATAGATTGATTGGAGGAATTTGTATGAGTTGCTTAAGGTGAAGCAGTTGGTATTTCGACACGAGTACTGTGAGTAGTAATCTTACAGCAATTTGTGTTTTCATAACTTGCATGATTTACACATGATTTTTAATATGAATATGTTACCGATTATTTTAAGTTGCATGTGTGACAAGTCTTTTACTCGATATGATACCGAAATATTTATTTGAGATGAATATCGTGGTTTTAAATATTTTCGTTGTCACTAGATCTATTTACTATTACTTGAATTTACCATTATCAAAAAGAAATTATATGATTTGATAAGAACCGAAATGCCCTATATTATTTTAAAGTATTTTCTACGAGTATATACGGATTACAGAGACACGTATAAATGGGAGTAGACATTGAAGGATCCTGTAGCTAACAGCGGGTACGTTAGACCTGGTGCACCTTATAATTACCGATTACCGTTATAGCCCTCGCTAGTGGGAAAGTAGAACTAGCATACCGTTACCAACTTTCCTCGAGTAAGGACTACCATTATATTTGACTTCTTGCGAATAAGTCCACAGTTATACCGATTAAATGACCATTCATTGAAACCTCCCAAAAATGTGAGTACTGATACTATACAGTGGTTACCGAGCTTATTACTAAATTATAATTATATTTTACTACAAGAAAAGCGTGATGAGACTTATTTATTGTTTCTGTAAGGGTATTTTTATGTCATTTTCTTTTTGAGATACTAATATGTTTCTGACTTGTCCCCAAATAAAAACGGTTGTGGTTAAGTGTTATCACTCACTGAGCTAGCGACTCATTCCCCACCAATTTTTTTTTACAAAGACAGCAGTTGGCGCAGGCGAGGATTTCGTTAATTAGAGCGCACAGGTTGAGAACTATTGGTGAGCCTCGTACTTGTTCGCGTAAGCGGAGATTTTTTTTTCAATTGTTATGGTTTTTCTTTAAATTCTTAGAGTCTATCCATAGTCATTCTTTTAGTGTCATGAGTATTATTTTTCTATTAGTCTTATGTCGAATATCGTCCTTTATTATGAAAGGAGGCAGATTAATATTTCTGTTTATTAGTGTGTTGATTAATAATGGTAGAGACTTATTTTGGCTAATTGGTAAGTTGTCAATTGCCAGTTGAATTGTTATTAGGTTGTTTGATTGCTGATTTGAGACAGGAAATTTTTGGAATGGTCCAAAAACAGGGGAAACTCTATCCGATTTTCTGTAAAATTACCGATGAGGCTTACTTGGAAGCACTTGCTCTTGAGCGCCGGTCACAATCCTAAATTGGGGCGTAACAAAGCTGGTATCCGAGCTTAGGCTTCAAGTCCCCGAGAGTGCACATGTTGATAGTTCTTGGTGATCCTCGCACTTGTTTGCATGGACAAAAATTTTATTTATTGATGGTCTTATTTTTGAACTCTTAGAGTCGCTCCATAGTCATTATTTTAGTGTTATAAGTATTCTTTTATTATTATAAAATTATGATGAATATTTCACTTTCTTATTAAATTTGGAGATAAATTAGTATTTTTTGTTGTTAGTGGGTTGATTAATAATGGTAAAAAATTGTTTGATTTTGAGACAGGAAAGTTTTTTTGATCGTCCAAAAATATAAAAAAAACTCTATTTTTTTTGTAAAATACCATAAAAAATTTTTGGGAACACTTACTCCTAAGCGTCGATCACTATCAGGACAAAAAGCTTAACACTCTGAATTACACGGTAAACACACTTTTTTATATTTACTTGTTCGGCCTACGCAGTTGAGCTTACATCATTTTTCTTAGCTTCCCGATTCCATTGTAGAACCTTTAATAAATTTATTTTCTCAAACTCTTATTAGTTATTACCTTAACAATTGCTATCGCATTTTTATTTATTAATCTCGTAAAAGATGTAATCCGCATACTTGATAAATGATAAAAGGGAAGCAGATGGCAGATCAAGTTCAATATAGCAAAACATAGATCAATCCACTTTTCTGCTGGCAAATACATAGTAATATATAGTATTAAGTATTAACATTAATATTGACAGCATCAATTTTAACTCATCACACTAGGGTTCTCTATAGTACAAAGTTTAGTCCGTGTCAAAATTACAGAGTGGGAGCAAATAATTAAACACCATACATTAAGGTAATTAACAAGCCAAATACTGCCTATACAATAGTTTCGTCGTTAATAAACAAAATTAGGCAATCTCTAAGGTGGCACTTCACCTGTCACTCTTTAGTATTCAGTAAGCTTCATGCTCTCCCTGTTTCAGAGAAAATACATTATTATCAATAACCTGATAAACTTAAGTGGATAAGGTAATGGCAAAAAAAAAAAACACAGTTAAAGTATTCCGCGTTCATCTAATAGTCGGGAAGGGCCGCTCCCCGAAGGATATGATATAGGCAATCTATCCTGACATAAGCATCAGAGTCTGATTCCGTAGCTAGAACCCACGGCCTATAAATTACACATAGACAACTTTATCGCTGTTCAACGCCCCCTTCTAAATAAGGTAATGCAACAAATAAGAATTAGTTGTTTTTTGTTATTTCTATTTAAAGCAAAATATTTTTCTTTTAGATCATATTAGCTAAAGATCAAAATCAATAACTTCAAAATCAAAACCCTCCAAGATCAGTTATATAATGGTCAATACAATGGATACAAACTTTAGACCGGTCATGTTGTATGAGGTTAAATGTTGGCCGGTTAAAAACTCATATATTCAGAAGATGAAAGTAGCAGAAATGAGGATATTGAGGTGGATGTGCGGGCACACTAGGATAGATAAGATTAGGAATGAAGATATTCGGGAGAAGGTGGGCGTGGTTCCCATGGACGACAAGATATGGGAAGTGAGACTCAAATGGTTCGGGCACATACAGAGGAAAAACCAGATGCCTTAGTAAGGAGGTGTGAGCGGTTCGTGTTGGTGGCACAAGGAGAGGTAGAGGGCGACCTAGGAAGTATTAAAAAAAGTGATCATGCAGGATATGGCGAGGCTTCCGATCTATGAGGACATGGCACGATAGGAAGCTGTAGTGGTTGATCATTAAGGTTATAGGTTAGGAGTTAGTTGAGCATATTTCTAACTCGTACTAGCGTAAGGTTAGTCTGATAGAATTTGTCTTTGACTGTTAGTAGTCAATGTTGTGTACACACTACTCTTCTGTTCCATAGTGCCGAGCCTTATTTCTATAGTTTTTGTTAATGGAACCGATATACAGTCTCTTTTCGTCCTCTTGAGCCGGGGGCCTATTGGGAACAGCCTCTCTACCCCTTGAGGTAAAGGTAAAGTTTGCGTACACACTACCCTCCTCAGACTCCACTGATATGATTTTACTAGATCGTTATCGTTTAAATCTTACTGAAGACAAAAACACTAAATAATTTCGTGCCATTTGAGCGTTGATGGATAGAGTTATCAACTACTTGTGTACTAGGCTATATTGCTCGGATCCTTTGAAAATGTCGTTGGTATTTACCTGATCCTCTAAAAGTAATATATTTTTGAAAGATCCGACAATAGTGTAATGACATCTTAAAAGAGTCCGCAACATAGGTAGGTGGAATATTGTGTGTTGGCTAAAGGAAAAAAAAAATAAAACTTTCATTGAATAAACGTCAAAATGATGAATAACCTTCTAGAAAGCAACATGTTCCTACGTTTAAACCCCCACCCCACCCGATAGTACTTATGAGGTAATTTTAATTTTCTTCAACAATCAAGACTTTAATATAGGACTTGTGATTGAAGTGTGTATATTAGTACTTTATATAGACTATTCTGATCCGATATATTTTTGCGAATCCTATACATAGCAAAAGCTTAATGCACTATGTATATGAAATATCAATTACCACATATCATTACTCTAATAATTACTCGCTTGAACTGACCTTTTTGGAAGTGATGAAGTCCACAAATTTTGTCTCGGACTTGCCTTTAGGAGACTTGTTATGGTGCTGCTGTGATTCCCTATATCTCTTGATTATCCTTTCCCTAACAAACTTATCATATATAAAAGCTGCTCCTCTGAACTGTGGTAGAACTAACCATGCCACAAATATCAATTTCACATCATACCATATTGGTATCCTATTATTCCAAATAACAAATAAATAATCAATCAGTTTTCTCCATACCAAAAAAAATCTACATAGTTACTAGTCTTTCAATTTTTATTTACTTTCACAATAATATTAAAGGGTAGCCTTGGAACAAATATAAAGTTGTTTTTGTGTGACCTATCGGTCATGTGAATCAGCCATTAATACTTACATTAAAGTTAGTTGTCTATATTACACCCCTTGGTAAAGTTGTTCTCGTGTGACCTATAGGTCACGTATTCAAGCCATGGAACCATCCACTACTTGCATTAGGGTTAACTGCCAACATTACACCTAAGGGATGCGATCCTTTTCCATATCCTATCTTGCACTGGACTGTCTTTTTTATTTTCTCAATAATTTTTTTTAAAAAAAAAGAAAGAAAAAACTAACTTACCATTCAAGAACTGGTTGAAGGACCATTTCCATGAGTGTGAGAAAAGAATAGAAAATCCAATAAGCAAGCCATTGTTCATCATCTAACTTGTCAGTAGTCTCAATTGCTACTACTGATGCATACCTATATAATAAATCACCCGAAAGTTAAAAAAAAATTATCCTGAAAAATGATTCTATAAGAAAAAAGAGGATTTTTTAACATAAATAATACAATTTAAAATACTTACAAAGGATAGAGCAACATCGTCACTGGCCTGCAATACATAGTTGAAAAACAAAACAAATCATTTTCAAGATATCTGAAAATATATAATACTCCGTCTATTCCTTCTTATAGGTCACTGTTAGAAACAATATAACTTTATAATTTTCCTTTCTATAGTCATGGAGGTTGTTTGGTATGAATGATAAATAAAAACAATTTAGAATAAAATTAAAAAACTCTTGGTTACTAATTTTGAGATAAATTATTCTATAATTAAAAATAATATCAGAATAATTTATACCTGTCATAAGAAGGAATAATAGTCCCAGGATAAAGCAATAAATTTAACAATTCAAGGATTGATACAACATAACAAATAGTCAATAAGAAATAATACTAGAATAATTAATGGACTTTTTCACTTCTAGCTCACGCCAAAAATTATCTACATTTGGTTACTGAAAAAAGCATAAAATTTATTTATAATTTTTGCATATAACATAGAGAATGTATATTTATGAAAAAAATTACATATTTTTCGGCTAGTATGTCTCTACAATGTCATTTTCACATAATTAATTCCAACAATATTAATAACAATATAACTAATTCCAACATAATTTATTTAATAACATACTTAATACTTTTATAAATGCAGAATAGTCATGACATATTTGGGATCATAAATTTCAAAAATCAAGTTCACGCTAACACTGTCATATAAAATAAAAAGATGAAAGTAATAAAATAGCAAATTGAAGAATCCCAAAAATAAACTGTAAAATTTACCCGGCAAGAGTATGAAGATGACACATCAAAGTCCAGAAATAACCCATAATTTCTCTTGAAAGAAGAGAAAGGAAACGGAAAGCTTCTTATTTATCAAACCTTAATAAGAAGAAGAAAGACAAAATTAGAAAATATATGTGGACAGCAACTTATATTAGAAAATGACAGAGGGACACGTGTCAGTATCTAAGATGGTAGGTCGGTATTAGGTTCTTACTTTAACGTAGTGCTCGATTAAGAACCCGCCATGGGACCAAAGTTTAAAAAGTAAACGACATTTAATTGATTAATTAAATGTTTAATTGTGTTAAAAGGAGGACATTTGTATTTTCTAGAATTTTGATTTATCTTTAATCAAGGATACGTGTACTCATACATGAAGAACAGTTGAAGAAGGAAGGAAATTAATAGAAATTGGGATGGCCTAATTTGGGATTATTTAAACAAATCTTCTTCTTTTTTTAATCTAGAAATTCATTTCCCTTAATTTATTGAATATTTTCTACGAGCATCAAGAAGTTAAAATCACTTTTAAATGCAGAAATTAAACTTAAAATCCATTTATATGTATTCGAACTTTAAATTCAATTATTTGACACGTTAGGGCGTCTATTTGGACCCATAAAGTATACTAATGCTAAGAATAAATATTTTTTGAGTTGGAAATAATTGAGTTTTGTTTAATTTTTTAACTCATTTTGACTTAAGTAAACTTTGAACGAGTTGAATCTTTTTTCATTTACTTCGTCAACATATTTTAAGGTTTCAGGTATAACTCAATTCTCAACTTATTTTAGTTTTATTTAAATTTTCAACGAGTTGCATCTTGATCCGTTTATTTCTAAACTCTTTTTAAGAAGAGATATTAGCCATAAACAAAAGAATGAACAATTTATTTTGAAGGAAAAATAATTTAAATCACTTCTAAACTTGGCTCAGATTATTAGTATACTCCCCGAACTATGCCTGATCTTAATTACCTCCTTTAACTTGGCCGTTTGAAAGCCATTACCCCCTAGATACTGATGTGGCAAAAAGTATGGGTGCACTCACCCGCCACGTGGATTTTCCGTCTATGTGGCATTTTTTTAAAAATAAAAATAGTTTTTTACCTTTTTAAGAATATTACCTTTTAGATACACTTTTTTTTAATACAATTTATAATAAACTTGGATAGAACTATATTATTTAGGCTCAATATTTTTATTTGGCCAAATATAATAAAGTTATCGTTAATCTTTTTCTGAATTTCACCTGTAAATAAAGATTTAAACAATTAAATAAATAGTCAAGGCATCTAAAAAATTATAAAAAAAATACATATTTGAAATATAGTCATTGCATTAAAAGAAGAAATAAAAAGAGTGTACAATTGCAAGAAATTATAAGTGCAATTTTATGCTCTTTTTATTTCTTATTTTGATGAAATCACTATTTATTTCAACTGTGTATTTTTATTTTTTTAGGTAAAATCGTAAAAAGAAAAAAAAAATCAAACCACCGTAATTTAGAGCTATATAAAAAATTATAACCAAAATAATTAATTTCAAACTATGTATTTTTTATAACTTTTTTATTTCAATTGTATAAATCTTATTCTAAGGTTAAAGTCAAAAAAAGATTAACTAAAACTTTATTATTTTTTGAATAAAAACATTCGTCCTAAATAATGTAGTTGTATCCAAGTTTAATTATAAATTGTATTAGAAAAATTTACCTAAAAATTGGTATTCTTGAAAAGGTAAAAAATTATTTAATTTTTCAAAATAATGTCATATAGATAGAAAAATCCACATGGCGGGTAACACCGACACTTTTTGCCACATCAGCTTTTAGGGGGTAATGACTCTTAAAATGCCAAGTTGAGGAGAGTAATTAAGACCGTAAATGAGAGGATACTAATAATCTGAGCCAAATTTAGGGATGATTTGTGGTATTTTGCCTATTTTGAATAATAGATATCTTCCGCATCCAACTATAAATACAATGAGTATCATTAGCTGCTTAAAATTACACATGTGGTCTAGGAAAGGTAGTATGTACACAGACATTACGCCTACCTAGTGAAGGTAGAGGTTGTTTCTAGTAGACCTAGTTTCAGATAGGTAATGGGGTATGCATTTTAGAAATTAACACCCTGTGCTAATTTGTCGAGAGGTTATTAAGTATTTCCTGAGGTCAACCAGCCACAATCAATGATACAGTAGATTACTAGAACATACAGTAATCTACCAAGTTGCATTTGTTGTATAGACAACAGACTCCAGTTTCTAAAATGAATATACAAAATGCAGCACAATTGAAAAAAAAATGCACCACAAACCAATCAAACATACACTAAAATATCGAAAGAGGAATTAGTAGTGAAGACAACAGAATCAAGTTGGCTTCTTTGCTATCTCTAGACTATCTCGACCACATCCTTTTTTTGGCGTCCCTCTCTTTAGCTCCCTGAACAACGGGCTCTCTGCTTGTTTTGTTACGAATAAGTGGCCTCTGAGCATTGGTGGTAGTTGTAGTTGGATTCGTTCCTCTTGGAAGGCCACTAGCAAATGGTTTAGGTGGATCAGATTTCCTGCCCCTTCTATCACTTGCTGATACGGCAGCAGCATTGTTCTCTGCTTCACCATTTCTAGACAACCGCTTCCTTCTGGACTCTTGAAGGAAATCCTGTTCTGTCCTGTTATGTACTGAAGAAGATGGCAAAATACTGTTGTTCTCTGTTTCACTATTTGTTGACAACCGCTTCCGTCTAACTTGTTGGACAGAGTCCTTTCCCTTCAGGAAGTTAGGCTGCTGACTTGCCTGGCGATTCAGAGCATTTGAGCTCCTCAGAATACGTTGCTCAATTTCACTTGTTAAATTTTCTTCTTTGCTTTCAAGTGGGATTGATCTTAAAGAGTTGGCCTCAGTATCTATAACAGGCACGCATGCCAATTGTTGTTCTATAACAGGCACGCATGCCAATTGTTGTTCTGTAACAGGCACGCATGCCAACTGTTGTTCTTTCTCCTTGATCTTGTCTTCAAGTTCCTTAATCTGGAAGTATAAGACATTGCCATTTCATGACGGTTTTGCCAAATCAAGTCCATAACACACGGTAAACATTGTTATGTTTCACTCTTGTCAATAATCATAGAAGACAAAAGCAACAAACCTTCTGATGGAGGAGAATGCATTCCTCTGCATTTTGTTCTTTTGCTTTCAGCTTTTCCTCAAGCTCCTCAACCTGAAAAATCAGGAAATACTGCATCACTATAGGTTCTTGCTAAATTCTATTGGAAACTTCAAGCAGGTACTTGAGAATGAGAACCTTATTTTGAAGGATATTAGACTGAGAAGCAAACTCTTGCTCTCGCTCTTTCAGCTTGATCTCGAGATCCTTGACCTGCTTTTATGAGCATTAAACAAATGAACTTATGAATATCAAATGCGTTTTTTTAGAATTCACTATATTGAATGTCTTATATAAAATTTCTGCAAATAAAATTGCTGTTAGCCAATTAAAAGAACCTTATTGTTGAGGCTTTCAGACTCAAATTGATGTTGCTGCCTCATCTTGTTCTCTAGCTCTGAAACCTGAATCAGAAGATACAAAAAGTAAAATCAGAATGATAAGCAAAGCATTAATCCATATTAAAATCACAATGATATGCAAAGCATTTCCTTTAACGCCGTGGGTTAGTTTTCTTTAAAGTTTAAAAGAAGCCAAACAACTATATTGAGCGCTTATTGTGAGAATCATCATAAATGCATCTTCATTTTTTGTGACTATATTTTTCCTATCGTGTCTATTAAGAAATAAATACCTAAGGGACAGGACAAATCTTAAAAGTTAAAAGGACATGGAGCAACACAAAAAATAAACACATACACCCAGGTACATAATAGTTGCGAGTTCCTCCAGATTCACAAATAAATATGAGGGAAATGTATTCTCTAGCATTACTAGTAAAACAATTCGCCACTTTATTAGCCTCCTGAAACTATGTTGAATTTGCAAGCTTGTCTGTGATAAAGGAAGATGTATCAGCTTGATCCTCTTGAATATTCCAGTGTCCGAGAAAATTGTCCTTTTATTATTTTGAAGGGAGAAAGACAATTCGTCTCGACCACCAGTTCTCTAAATTGTAGAAGTCTGCTCCTATTTGGATTTTATCAGAGAAACGAATTAGATCTTACTTAGGAAGATAATTAATCAGCTTACACCAAGTCAGCTTCAAGATCACATATTATTTTTCATTCTTAGCGAGAGGGCACATATTATATTTCATTCTTTTTCCCGAATCACTCTTTGGTCCTGTAAAAAATGTTGGCCAAAGTGGCTTTACTCCTTTCCCAACTACTGTGCTAGTATATGAGAGCTTTAAGATTGGATTCTGCTGTCAAAATTTTGACTTATTATGAATGTATATCTCTTTGTTAAACACTGATGCACTGTTTTTAGGGTAATGGCTAGTTCTTTTAGAATTTTGCTCTGTTAACTCTAAAATTATACTACGAAGCCATATGTTCTAATGCCACTTATATATCACAGGTTAAACTACACTAACAAGTCTGTGATACCAATTCAAGCATTACAAGTTCAACTTTTCTGATGAGTCTAATGTCATCTTTAAAGGACATAGAGTGTAACAATCACTCTAATTAGATATATCGACAACAAAGGCAGGAAACCTAATTGGATATAGAACAAAGCTTAATTACCATGTGTAAGTAGTCAGAATATGATTCGATTAAAGGATACCTTCTGTTGCAGAGCAGAACAAGTTTCTTCCCGACCCTTCAATCTCTCTGAAATCTGTGAAAGTTGTTTCTCTGATTGACCATGTAATGTTGTCTTCAAATTGAGCTGGCTTTCAAGTTCCTTAATCTTATCCTGTTGAGTTTTGTTAACGTGTTCCTTCCCTTTAGCCTTACTCTCTAAGTTCTGTAGGCTTTCCTCAAGTTTCTTCAGGGACTCATCTTTGGATTTAGCTTCCTGCCTTGCTTTGTCAAGCTGCCACCAACAAAAAACGAAAAAAGGAGAGAGGATTACAATAAGTGTTGAGTAGCATTTTGTACTAAGAATTCTTGTAGGCAGATGAACAGAAAACAACACTTGGAAAACATTCTACAAACCATCATTTTCAACTTTTGGAGCTCGCTGGTATCAACTTGTTTCCTTACAGGACCCAACTCAATTCCTCTAACTCTTGTCGCAAAGTTCAATGAACTTATAGTTTCACTTAAATCCTTATCAGAAGGGCTGATTTGCACAAACATCAAGGCTTTTGAATCTCCGCCTGCAGGAAAGAGCAAAGTGCAAACTTAGAAGAAAAGGTGAAGTTTGAAGATCAGAATCTTACAGCTTTGAACACTATGTTTGGAAACCAAATTTCACTATGTCCTAGAGGTTAAAGAACTATTTAATTACCTAATGAATCTTGCAGTAGATGTGTCAGCTTGGAGTTCCTATTGACAAAGGTAGAACGTCAGCATGAATATTCAATGACCCAACTGTAACCTTCAGGCAATAAAGATCACATATTACCTGTATGGAATGTGGTTGCTTCTATTTGCTAAAGCAGATATTACGTCTCCTAGAGCTGAAAGTGACCTATTGATATTTTGAGCTTCCTTCAGCCTATCGCCTTGGGCATCAGTCTTTGCAAGCCTCTCACTGCCAGCTAAATCCACAAGCCAAAGCTTGCTCTTTGTGCACTCGCCGTTAATCAAATTATTGGCTGTTACCATAATACAAAGCATGCTGGGAAAAATGGAAAAGATTGACCAAAAATTAGTTAGTTAGTGAAACTAGATCAGTGAAAATGAGCAATAAGAAGACAGTTAGAAACTCAATTTATTTTACCAGTGAGAACGGCTACTGTGCTCATTCACGTTATTGGATCCAACAGCTCGTGCACTGCTTCCAGTTTGTAACACAGTCCAGACTTCTTCTATATTCTCCACTTTGGCTTCCACAACTCCTGGAATATGATGAAGCCCTTCCATAGCTTGTTTTATTTCCAACCTAAAACGATTTCATAAAATTAACAGATAATTAGAAACCTTCTTGCGCCAAATAACAACATTACACTCGTGGCACTTGACAAAATAGAGAATATAAGAGAAGAACAACTATACTTTTTTGATGTTGTAGGTGGAGACAATAGGTCCCTGATATGTTCATTGTAAACTTCAAGCACACTAACTGATATGTCATAGGTGAAAGTTTCACTCCTCTCCTTCGCAATTGTGAACAACTCTTCGAGAGTCCGATAGTTGACTCCCCTGTTCCCTTTAGTACCTTCCATGGTGAATGTTTTGCCTGTTCCCGTTTGTCCATAGGCAAAGATACATACGTTATAACCGTCTAAAACTGAAATAACCATTGGTGAAGCATCGGCATAGACAACATCTGTTAAAAGACAAGATGAAACTATTAGCGGGAGAAAACCTTTTCTATTTGTTTTTCTCAAGCTTGTATTCACTAAGTTGTGCTGAGGGAACACCTTGGTCATCCCTGGGTGTATATACACGGTCAAATTTGAATGTCTTTTTCATGGAGCTGCTATTTAAGATTCCAAGTTCTCCATCATTGGCTGCATCAAAGTCCACAACCATTGAGCACCCATTTGAGACTTCAGTCTTGCTTAATGGACGGCAACGACAAAATACTCTAATATTCCCTGGAAAAGATGGTTTGTCGTGAATAAGTAAAAAAAAAAGAAAGGGAATCATATTTTTATTAAGTTCCATCAGCAATTTAATGAACATTCAAAGGAAAAGCATTGCAACCTTTCGCCTCCTGAACTTCATTGAAGAGCTTTCTCCTCTTTGCTTGCTCTTCGTTATACTTCATCTTAAGATCTTCATATTGTTCAACTGCAATTATACAGAGAGATTATTCAGTCCATGATTTTTTTTATAATGAACAAAGGAATTATTCAGTCCATGATTTTTTTTCAGATTGTTCAACTGCAGATTATACAGAGAGCTTATTCAGTCCATGATTTTTTTTTATAATGAAAAAAGGAATTATTCAGTCCATGATTCAATGCTAAGTTATAGTTGCTTTGAGAATGATCCAAACTAACCCAATGACTGAACTGCAAACACCATTTTATTCAGATCAGGGATTGAATCTGCACAATCATGTGCCTTGCGACAGAGCTGGGAGTGCTCCTGTTTCATTTTCTGCATTGTTTTTCCAGAATGTCACACATTCAACAACTTTCGGACAACGTTGATAACCTCTAAGAAATTACAAGGCTGTCATCATAGTATAGGGATTTCAGAAGTACCTTTACTTTCACGTCTAAATCATTGATTGCCATGTGCCAATAGTTCTTGTCACGCTCGTACTTGGTTGACATCTCTGTCAAATTCTTAGCTTGTTTCTCCAATTTCTGATCTGTTAAAGGTTAAAGTTGCTTCAAATTGTGGTACAAAGACTAAAGATACTATCATAAACTCATCAATAAACTGAAGAGAGACTCCAATCTAACCACCTATAACTGGACTATGTGCACTAAAAGCAGACAGCAAACTCAGTCAGTAGTTCATCCAATATTCAGTCTATGGAAATTGGCACATAAATAGCCTTCTTTTTTTTTTTTAAGAAAGAAATTCTATCACTATTAATTTACCATGAACATCGTCAAGTTTTTTGGTACAAAGAGAAGATAGGAATGATTCTTCCAGATAGTATAACACACCAAATAGAATCTAATTAAGAAAAGTATCAAAGATGGGATTAATGAGAGAAATGAGAAGTTCATGTGGTTTGACAAAACCACCCCTTCTGGAAGTCTAAATAGGCTTTCAAGAAATAAACACATTAGCAAAAGTGATATTTAAAGCAAATGTTTTTATTCAACCACTTTAAACACCAAATACATATTTCTGGTAATACTTTCAAGATCTATGAGAGAAGCCCAGAATTGGTTTTCGGAGTCATACATGATCCTAGTTCCTACTAATGAAACCTGAACAAAATAAAAATTAGTATAGGTTTTATATTCATATTCCTTACCAAGTGAATACGTGTCAAATGTCTTATTGTCCAGATCCATCCGAACCTTCTCTAGTTGCTGGTTAGCTGCAGTATAAGACATCCAAGATTGATAACATTCATCCGTCTTGCGCTCCAGTAATTCACCAAGCTCTTGTATCTTCTTCTCATACTTGGCTGTTGCCTGCAGTCTTGCCACTTTTTTCTGCATTCATCCAAGCGGTCAAGCCTAAGCCATGAAAATTTCAATAGTTTTCTGGATCTGTTACGCCATACCTGTGCGGATGGAAGATCTATCTCTGCTGCGCAGTTTTTGCATGTAAGGAGATCATGTTCTGCTTGAGAAGCTGCAGTTCATCAAAGATAGCTCCAGAAATTAGATTTTCCTCAACTATTTTAACTCCGTTCAACAAATTAATCAAATAGTTAGAGGCAAATGGGGAAATACCTGACAGTTTTGGTGCTTTCCTTATGCAAATACCACTAACCACAGGACTTCCAATAATGCCTTCAAATTTTATCAGAAGTACTCCATTGTCTTTGATGGAAACTCTTGAATCAACTAATTGCAGTGGTTTATTTGCTCCAACAACGGCGAAGATGTCAAAATCAGACAGAACCTGCATATTGTTACACCTTCTTAATTCTAAATCAAAACGAAAGGCACCAACAAATACCGTACCATGCCAAATTAAACTTGCCTTTTCATCTTGTAGAAAGACATTGAACACTCTCATTCCTTTAGGCCCATTAACATTTATAATCTCAACAAAATGAAGATCAACAAAGTAATTTCCTGGTGTAAGATTGTCAATCTGATAACAGAAATTTCCTAATCGTGCTGACTGGTAAATGAAAGCATGTTCACCGCCCTCTGTTATAAACTCTTCCGTCTGAAATGTATCTCCACCTTCGTAAAAGTTGTCAGCCAGAAAACTCAGACTAGAATCCAACTCTACTGAAGTTTCTGATCCAGCATTAAGAAAAAGCACAAGGTCCCCTAATTTCAACAAACCATGTAAATATGTTAGTCTATAGCTTACTAAACATAGTAGCTTCAAAAGGTAAAGCGTGAAGAGAAGAAAAAGACTAAGAAAAAGAAAACACATAGAATTATTTCATATTAACTTATAATATTCCCTTTGATTGGCTTTCTGAAGATTGTAGTTAAGCGAAGTTCTATAATAAGTCATGTTCCCTGCACGATGTGCTCAAACTCATGTCACAAACCGTAAAGAAATGATACGATAAGAACTAACCTCAGTTCCAAAAAACTTGTGGTCAGCTTTTTAAAAAAAATTAATCAGAGTATTTAATATGGATATTAAATCCCTAGTCCATTAAACATCAGTAGAACTAAAAATCCCCGCTTTTCCGTGAAACATGTACTTTACATTTAGCAAGAGCCCATTTTTGCAAAACGTAGACTAAACCCTAACTCAAGCACAAGAAAATCAAATCAAAGAGATTAATGATTTTGTCATACCTGTGCAGGTAAGTCTTGTAAACCCACTTGGGATTAGTTTTAAACCCGAGTCACAGACCATCGAATCGGTTAAATATTGAAATGTTTCATCTTGATCTAAGGGTTTTTCCCATTCAAAATTCTTGGGTAAATCTTGAAAAGGGGTTTCTGGGTTTTGCTCAAAAGTGTTAAATTGAATGCTGTCCATGGAGAATTTTGAAATCGGTGTCTGAAAATCTGAGAATCCTGAAAAACAAAGAGTGAGAAAAAGCTTAATGATTTAGTCTTTAATGAAGGTATATTTTGGGGGAATTTCTTGTATCTTGTGGCGGAAATGTTTCATTCAAATTTCAATCTTCTGACCGTTCAAAAGAAAAAATGATGATTACCGTTACTTTTGAACTCTCGGTCAACTTTGGGCCTAGCTGAATTGGGCTGGGGAAGTCCAAGAGATTAATTGTGGCCTTGATTGTGCCCATGGGCCATGACCCAGGATTGAATACTTTGATAAAAGTGGAGTTTTTTAGGTAAAAACTTACTCGCACAGTGTAATGCATAATATATTGTATTCTTACTTTAAATTTTAACTGCTGAAGTTAAATCACTGTGATGCACAAATTGTATATTAAGCAGGGTATAATCTCCAAAATACGACATTAATCGACGAACTTTTAATTCGAATATTTAAAATGACATTTAAAATAGTTTTAAGCAAAGTCCAAACTGTTTGACAAAATACTTGCATGAGCAAAAGACCAGCACCGGATTCGGTGTCAGTGCTACGAGGTCACCGCGCTTCTGTCGCTGACATTTGTTTTCATCCTTCTAACATCATATTATTTTCTGGGTATGAATTTTTCGAGTTATTTAAGGTCTTTTACATTGATCGTGATCCAACTGAATCCTCTAGTTGCATACTTCGGTTTACATTTCAGGTCAACTGATGGTGAATTGCGGATTTGGAATACCGTACAGTTTCATCTGCTTGGTGATAGTTTATAATTCCTCTATTCCGTCTTATGTGAGACATTTTTTGTTAACCCAAAAATCTATGTCTTGTTTTTAGACTAAAATTTCCAAAAGTCTTTCTTTCTTAAACTTCCTGCTAAGTCAAACACTGCTATATAAAATAGGACGGTATAATGTTTTGACTGGCTCCTGAGTTTCATTATGTATTCTTAATAGTTTCTTTGCCACCCTGGTTGATTCGGATTGATGCGTAGTAAATGTTATATTATGGACTTTATGCAACCCAACTAGTTTGATACTGTGGCATAGCTGTTGTTGTATTGAGAACTTATTTTTAGTGGACCCCAATTAGTTCAGGACTGAGGCTTAGCTGTGATTGTGCTTGGAACTTCTTTCTAACCAACTAGTTTGGGATTGGGGTGTACTCGTAGTACTCTGAATTTTTACTTGAAGCCATAATGCAGTTGGCTTTCTGGTAGCAAGTACATCTGCGGTCAGATTGCGGTGCCATACTGTTAAGTCTCAACATGTTATAAATACGATCAAGACTTAATATCAAGGAATGGAATCAATATACTGAAGATAATCATCTTGTTGTGGTTTTTGTTGTGTGTAATAACTCGATGATGAGTGTTGTTTACACTTTTGCTTATTGTTGCTTGAAATCTTTAATGCTATTCCCTTCCTATATATTGATGTGGTTCTCAACCAAAGTATGCTCCTTTTTTTACCTGGATCTGGTTGGTTGTCTGCATGGCTTTAAACAATGTTTGGGTGGTAATATTGTTTGACATATTGAAATTTCTCATGTAAGGAGCTCATTGAAGGACCAAAATATGTTGCTATTGCAGGGGAGCAAGCTTCTGTGGTAGGTTGATGGTTATTTCTGATACTTTACTCTTTTCTTTTGAGTTTGTTTTATGCAATTTACGGAACACTAACCAATCCATTGGGAAAGGTTGAAATCTTGGATGTCAATACTGCAGAAAGGATTGCAAAGCTGCCTCCCCTCAAATCAGACTCTGAACCAAAGAGGTTAATTCTTTCTCTTTTCTTGTCAAAAATTTTCGTAAGTTACTTTTGAAAACTAGTTTTCTGACATCTTATTGTGTTCTGGATAAGTTCGAAATAGTTTACTTCGTAGAAGGTATATTGAACTTCAACATTTTTATGAGATTTATTTACTGCCTTTCCATCTTGTGGTATCTCTGGATGCTGGTGGATCTACAGTGGTGGTGAGAAGGTACTAGAAAATATTAGGTCCCTGAGGTGTGACACCTTCATGTCAAGACTTGTATTTTTACTTAGATGTCATTAGATATTTGTCATCTTAATCAATGTAGGAGCTTGAAGGAATAGGAATATCAATATTACTAATTTCATTAAGAGCAATGTACATTCTGAGACACTTCCTAGGCTTGACACTTACATAATAGAAATTAGGGTATTACTGCTTGGAAGCATACAGTTATCACTATCAATTGGCATGATTGTTGAGAAGAGCCCTATAATACTAGTGGTTAGGGGTGACAAATAGACTGTTTGGGCTATGTTTGGGTTGAACCAATAAATGGGTCAACGTCCGACTCAACCCAAAGTTCACTTGGGTCAAGATGGGCTAAACAATGAGTTATAGCCCAATCCGCCCAATTTGACCCAAAATTTTACAATGTTATCAAATTTACATTTGTCCAATATAAATCAAACATACAATTTCAATCTTCTCATTACGAATTTTCAAAGCATAATTTAACTAGTTTGTAATGAACTTATTCTCGTGAAATTGCAGCAGAAAAACAATGCATTGTAAATTTTTAACGTAATAGTGCAAACATTTTAGAATTTGACATCACATTATGTTGAGTTGTTGACGTTTTAGATTTTGTTAGTCATAAGTTTTACTTAGTACTCACATATTTCTCTAATAAAATTAATTAATGTAAAACTGATATTTAGTGATTATCTAAATAATTTAACTTCACCTATAAAAAAAAAGAAGAAATAATTGAATCAGAATATATTTTGCTATTATTATCTTTAGACAAGAGGGGTTACTCTGATGGTAAGCAACCCTCATTTCCTACCGAGAGGTTGTGAGTTCGAGTCTCCCCAAGAGTAAGGTGGGAAGTTCTTGGAGGGAAGGATGCCGGGTAAGGTCTGTGTACATACTACCCTTCCCAGACCCCACTAAGTGAGATTATACTGCGTTGTTGTTGTTGTTGTTGCTATTATTATCTAAGCTAATAATTTTCTAAAGACTGAAAAAAATAGCTAATACTTCTAGGTCTATTTGTTTATATATTTTATTAGGCGTAACATTAAGCATTGTTTTCTTAAAGGAAAAAAAACATGAAAACAATATTTTCCAGTTCTTTCTAGTGTACAAATTCAGTAATTAAGTTTGAGTTAGGCAAATAGAGAATGAATTATTATTAAAGAAATAGAGAAAGGCTAACTGATATTGGGAAAAGGAGCAAAGAGAATTTCATATGTGAGTTCATCATCTTCTTCTTTCTCAATTAAAGCTTGGGCACGGGTTAGCTTTGGGTACCTTCATGGGTTGCACTTGGGCCAGGTGATTTCATGGGTTAATATGGGCTATGCCCAAAGTCAGCCCATCAGGAAATTATATCATGCCCAACCCATGAAATATTTGGGGGGTTGGGCGAGTTAGATGGGCTTGGGCCATTTTTGCCAGCTCTACTAGTGGTTAAACAACAAGATATACTGAAAATGCATCTAAAGCTTCCAAGTTTTCTTTCAGTAAGCTTTAGGAGCACCTTCAATGAGTATTTTAGAATGGAAAAATTTTCAAAAAGGAAATTGAAGCCTCTGAATTTGGTGCTTGGACAAGTTAGACATACAAATTGCACAACTTCTTGTGATTTTCTACAGAAAGAATGAAATGTTCTTGTCCATTACACAAATTGGAATTCCCAAACTACCAGTTCCAAGACCTGGGGATAAGAAGGGGAGAGGAATGGTGGGAGAAATCATTTTTAAGATGCAATGTTATACTACCCAAATTAAGAGTCACTGTATTTTGCTTATTTAGGTGCTTTATGATTCTCTTCCTCTAGCTTGTATTACATACTTTGGTATCTGCTTGGGTTTCTCTATCTTTCCATCTGGATAGTTACTGCCTTTTCGCCTTTCAATTTTGATTTAAAATATCCATTTGTATTTGCTAATAAAGTAAGTACGCTCAAGAATGTGCATGGCGGTTCAAGCATTTTTACCTTCTGAATCTCAGGGGCTCCTAAGTATTATGGCAGGGTTTGTTCTCATATCTCCAGTAATAACCTTGTTTACATAGTATTATCTACTTGTCTCTACATTCGTACTCATATGTCCGTCTTTCCTAAGTTTCTTTGTATACTTGTATTTGCTTTTGTGTACCTATATGAAGTAGCTTTTTGAACATTGTCAAAATTCCCCAAATGCTTACTTCCCTATGACTTCAGAAAATATTTCTGAAGTATAGTGGAGCATTTGAAATGCTTTTATGGTAAAAGCTACAATCATTCTTTGATCATTCAGATGTAAAGTGATTCTAAGGCACACATGTTGACTTAACATGCCCTGCAATATGAAGGATACTCTATCTACTTTTGTTGAGAATCTAGCGATTTCAAGATGGAATATTGAAGGATACTCCATCTACTTCTAGCTGACTGATCACAACTTCATGATTTCTATGGTTTGTTTCTAAACCCTCATGCAGTCTCTTTCTTTCAGCCAAATGCGTTATTGCATTCCAACTCAATTTCCTAAGCCACCCATCTCACTCCAGTTTTTACTACTCCCTCCGTTTCAACTTAGATGAGCTAGTTTGACTCGGCATGGAGTTTAAAAAAGAAGACTTGAAACTTGTGGTCTTAAAAGCTCAAGGTGTAAAAGCTTTGTGGAGCCATGATATTTGCGTGGTTATAGAAGCTTCCCATTAAGGGTAAAATAGCCAAAATGAAGAGTTTAAAGTTGAATTATTTCCAATTCTAGTAATGCGTCATTCTTTTTGGAACGGACTAATAAGGAAAATTTGTCATCTAAATTGAAACAGAGGGAGTAGCATTTACAACTGCACTTTAGAACATTCATTATCGAGAAAATGTATTCCATGCTAACTGTCCAATTGGATATCATGTGTATTAGACCCAAATAGCTAGAAAGCAAATTGCTTTCCTGAAATTTATTTTCACACTATGCTCCTTAGTTTTACTTTCTGTTATATATAGAATTCTATCTCTTTTTCTTTTTGTTCTTTTTTTTGTTTTTTTGTTTAGGTTGGGGGGGTGGAGGAGCTGAAATTGATATTCAAATTGATGACGAATAGTAAGGACTGTCGCTCTTCTCAAGCGAGCCATTCATGGTGTCTGAAATAAGAAATGCTTCCCTATCAGGCGGGGTTGATGAAAATGCCAGCAGGACCAGCAGCTTCTATGTTTCGCACGCAAACCCTTTTTGGACTGGTCTAAACTAGGTGCAACATTTCCAATTGCCAACCAGGTTGTACAAGACCGGCCCCCTTCCCTAACACTTGTTCCCTGTCTTAGGGTGTCTAACACCACCTTGATATACCACCATTGTTAAGAAGTCTGTATATTCAATGGATTCACCGTATAAAATCACGTACATAAAATTATCACTGTTATCAAAGAATTGTGAAATCAAATGAGAAAACGATACAAGGATCTTCAGTATTTGACAGCAGGATAATTCAAATTTTCAAGAGTAAGATTACTGTACAATTCTTGGAAAATGATGATTCATTACATAAAAGAGTGTGATCATGCTATCTCTTGACAGTGTAGAGACCTGATATAAGATTCTTTCTCCTGTTGATACTGTTAAAAGATGGTATACGTGTATTTCATCAAAGTTCTTGACTTGCCAAACTAGATTACATATCCCTACAGGTATGAGGATGGATCCATTGCTTGGTGGGATTTGCGTAATCCGGGTGTCCCCTTGACTTCAGTCAAGTTCCATTCAGAACCAAGCATATCATTCTATATACATGAAGTGCTTTATAATACACCTTCTAGTTCTATTTTCATTCTTAAAGCAGGTATGAAAGACGTATTGTATTCTCCGTACAGTTTTAAGCTTATGCATAGATGGATCTTGCAAAGGTGGTCTTTCTGGAGCTGCTGATGAGAAAATTTTGATGTTTGCATTGGACCATTCTATGGTAACTCCCAACTTGTTCTCTAATTAAAAGATATGCTATTGTTGGATGGTGCTCTTGATGTGCATGTATTTTTCACATAAACTTTTCTCTTATAGCAAGAAAATATTACTAAGTGTCTAAGTACTGATTTGAAACTGATATTCAACTGTGCATGCCTTAATGGCCTGAGGAAAATTTGATTCTGATGTTTGAACCTCATTTACCTCATTGGTAAATTGTTTGGAGCCGGTCATCCTTTGTGATATTGTGTTAGATCTGTGAATATGTGTAGTTTCCATATTGCAGCATACACTGTCAAGCCAAAGAAAAATATCGTCCATAGTTAGTAAATATATTTCTGCATTTTGAAGCAGCTACTAGTAGTTATTAGTCGTGGACCTACCAAATAGTGGCTTCATTTCTACAAAGCTTTCTTTTGTATTTGCAGGTCTATTACTGGTGAATGTGATTTTTCTTCTTTTACTGTAAACTAGGGTTCTTGTTTGATCAGAAAAGAAATTGTTTTGGAGAGACCTGGAATAGCTGGAACCTCAATCCGGCCAGACGGGAAAATTGCTGCAACTGCTGGTTGGGATCACCGGTAGGGATCTCAGACTTTCAAACTGTCAATTTTTGTACATTGTGGCTGGTTAGGGTGTTGTAGCACGCCCTTCTGTCAATGAAAGAACATTTTTGGAAGCATATGTGTATGGTATTCTGTCGATGAAAGAACATGATATGATCATTCTATTAACCTTAAGGCAGAAGGAAACATGAACCTAGTGTTTACATTGTGATCTTGTTTATAAGGTCAGAGAGTGTTAAATATTAAATGTACTCTCCTGGAAACATCACATTTTTTTTTCAAAGATGAAAATTCACATATTTGATCTTGTATGAAAGTATAGATGTCTCTGATGCAGTTCATCAATTCCTTTAAGATAGCTGGTTGCGAAACTCTAGTAATTGTTGCTATGTGAGTTATTTAAGCATTGTGTTTAAGCATGTAGGTCATGTTCTAAGTATCACTCTAACATTAGCTGATCTTATCTTTTATTGTCAGGGTTAGGATTTACAATTATCGCAAAGGAAAACCTTTGGCTATTTTGAAATATCATACACCACGGTATGCAGTTCCCTTTTGTTTCTGTTGACTGTTTTTCTCCTTAAAACAATTACAATCAAACAGACTTCATTCCATTTTTTGTCTCTCGCTCTCTTGGATTCCTGGATATATCCACGTATTTTTTCTATGACACTCCTGTACAATATGTTTTGCAGTGCAACAATGTTTCATTCTCTGCTGACAGTAAAGTATTGGCCTGCTTTTGAAGACACGACAGTGGCTCTATGGGAACTTTATCCTCCTAGAACATGATGTTGTATAGTTCTTAATCCTCATCTAAATTAGTTCTTTAGACAACGACGAACCTCTATACAAAAAGTGTTTTGTGGGTTATGATGGACCTCTATAAACAGCACTTGTGCTTTTTACTTGTCTCGAGCGTGGTGTGTATGTAATGAAATTAAATCCTGCTGCACAAAATTTCAAGGGTTATCTTTCAATATCATCCCATTCTTTCTACAGAAAAAAGGAATCACGGTTAATGTACTAAGTTTGCCGACAAAACAAGTGTTTGCACAAAGAGTAGTCCCCAGATGAGCAGATGGAGTTTCTGGAAAAACTTGCTGATCATCAGGAAGAGTGGGGGACTCAAGCTATTTATTTCATGCTGTTTCTATTTTTCCTATGATTTGCGTGGTGATACTGATATTGTCTCCTTTTGCCTTTTGTCTTCTTGAGCGGAGGGTCTTTCGGAAACAACCTCTCTACTCCTTCGGGCTAGAGGTAAGGTCCGCATATATACTATCATTCCCAAATCACACTTGTGAAATTACACTAGGCTGTTGTTGTTGTAAGTACTCTTGCCGCATTTGGAGGTGTAGATAGTATGGGGAATCGCCTTTCAAGTTGTAAGAAGAAACATAGTTGTGAAATTATTTGAAAAAACCTCTTCTTCTTTTTTTTGCGTTTAAATAAAAGAATTATTTGATTAAGCTTTTATTTATACGAGCCTTTCAATTTTATCTCATATGAAAATCTCTGAGATGTTAACATATTATCTATATCCGCCTTAGTATTGTATGAGTTAGAATCTTGCTGAGCAGCCATAGATCGAGCCGTTGAGGTCGAATGTCGAAAGATAGGATATACTTTTTAAGATTTTTAGAGAATATTCCATATAAATAGAAAGAGAAAGAGAAGAAAATAATTGTAAGAAGTTGACCAATGAAAGAATATACAAAGTTTACCTTTCCATAGTGATTGATTGCATCAATTATTTTTCATTTTCACTCGCGTGATCCAAGAAAGCATTACGTATAGTCTTGTTCAGTGCCGCAACTCGTTATTAGAAGAAAGAATCTTTCACATCATTTGATATTTTTATGAAGTGTTCTTCAACATCACCAATAACAACAACCTGGTGGTTGGAAATGGAGGTAGAACCTCTTACCTTGCTTTTGGGGAGACTCGAACTCATAACCTGTTGGCTGGAATTGGAGGTTGCTTACCATCAGAGCGACCCCTCTTGTTTATGAAGTGTTCTTCCTATTTACATTTATTGCATTTTCTCTTAATTATTGATCGTTTTCATTCCTTCATTTATTCACAAGAGTATCATTAAACTGCTTTTTGGCATTAAATAGCTTTCAATGCGATTTTTAAGTTGTTACTACCCATCAATCTTAAATCTAGGACTTATTATATTTAACTAAAATTTACCTATTACCTTTCACTTACCTAGTTTAACAAAAAGGTGTAATACTTTTTTATCAAACAAGTATCACATCAATCCAACAATGTTGGCCCGAAAACTGTGCATGTAAAAACAGGATATGTTATACATGTTTATTGAGAATATAGTCTTTAATCTTGCTTGATTGAGAATCGGTTACAAATGTACTCAACAGTCTTATTTGGCTCACAACTTCGATTTTTGTTTTTAAAGAGCTCCAAATTTTGTAAATATAATTTATGATGACGAATTTGGAGCACGTGACATGTTAGGGTCCTCCGGGAGAAAAATAGGAAGAAATAACAATAAAAGTTATAAATGTAAGAAATCATGAAGTAAAGAAGCATGATCTACGTATAAAATTTGAAATTATGACACACATAATGCAACCGATATAGGACCTAAGCCAGCTCAGATGCCAACTAGGATGCCATGTGGACGAGTTAGTTATCAGTTAGGGTGCTAAAATTCAAATAGATGAAAGGCGGAAAAATTAGTTAAGAAGTTAGTTATAGTCAATTTCAGCTAAATATCTTTCTTTTACATGTCATTTGAATTCCTTGTCTTAGATAGATATAAATAGAGAAATGTATTAGAAAAAAATATTATTGAGTATTAAGAAAAGTTCTGGAATCTCCAATCTCTGTTCGCCTCTCTTCTCTTCTCTTCTCTTCTCCTCTTCTTCTTTTCCCTCTTTTATCATCATTTCTTTACTTCTTTTCTGATTTTATAGATCGATACCTGCAATTTGGTATCAATTGATATCAGAGCTCGTAGACAACGGGACCTCGAAGAGTTGTTAATGTAGCGACTGGAGCTCAACCAGCTGATTTGCAAGAGCAATACGAGGATCTAGCTGCTCAACAGCTACATCTTAGAGAGGAAATGGCTCAGAAGCAGCAGTAGCTACGTATTGGTATGGACAGGAGACATTCTGAGTTGCTTCAGATGGTAAGTTATCTCAAAAACTCCTTTGAGGGTTGGCAGTTGAATCAATAATCGAAAGACACTAAATCTGATTCGAATAGTAAGGATAAAGGGCTTCAATCAGGACAAGACATCCTAGGTCCTAATCATTACTGTGCTAATTCTAATCGAAATCATAACTTGTTGTTTACGCGTTTCAATGGTGAAAATTTGAAAAATTGGCTACATAGATTGAACAATACTATTCTGTTGATAAGACTTCTCTTAATCAAATAGAGCTTAGTAGCAATGAATTTAGATGATGACGCCTTGGGGTGGCATCAATCTTATATGAAATGTCGTGATTCACTTGATTTACCTGTCTGGGAAGAGTACCGAGCTGCTTTGATCGAAACTTTCAGTGAGGAGTTTTCAGATCCAATGTCGGAACTCAAACAGTTACAAACTATCTTTGTGAGAGAATTTCAATTTGCTTTTGCTAGATTGTTAGCTCAATGTGATTTGTGTATTAGCCAAGCTATATCTTGTTTCTTAGGAGGTCTTAAGGAGGAGCTGGTAAATCCAGTAAAAAGGCATGAATCTCAAACCTTATCTAAAGCATATAGATTAGCTAAACTGATAGAAGTAACATTAGCTGCTAATGCTAGCTCAGAGCTCCAATTCAGGAGGTCAATCCTCTTTTACTATGAGGAAGCCTAGTTATGAACATATGTCATCTAAGATGTCTTCTACTACTGTTGTGCCTAGTCCAAAACTGGATTTACCTGCTCCTCGAGCACCAGTTGTTTCCAGGACTAGAAGGACCATTTCCCCTACTGAAATGCAGGCTAAGAGAGCATAAGGATTGTGCTACTTTTGTGATGACAAATACATTCCTGATCATAAGTGCAACCTCCCTAAACAATTATTTGTGTTTGATTTGGAGTATGGATAAGAGGAATGTTCAGAGGATATAATGCAAAAGACAGAAGGTGAAACTACCACTGAGGAGTGGCATGTGACTGAGGGATATCCTCCTATCATCTTACTGTGTGCATTGAGTGGTATTCAAGGGACACAAACTGTTCATGTGACTGGATACAACAATAAGAGATCATTGCAAATTATGTTAGATGAGGAAGTATTCACGATTTTATAGATTATGAGTCTGCTAAATGGTTAGGTTGCTGCATTGTTCCCACTAAAGTTGGTTATGTTAGCCTTGGCAACAATTATATGGAGGTTACATCTGGAGTAGTAAGGCATTTCGAATGGATATTACAGGGCACCTCTTATACATCATATTTGATAATATTTCCAGTTGGGAGATATGACTTAGTTCTGGGAGCCTTATGGATGAAAACATTTGGACCTGTCAATATGGATTATACTGATTTAACTATGTCTTTTACTTACCAAGGTAAGTTCCATTTGTTGAAGGGTTTTTTTGAAGAATGCAAGTTGTCTAGCACTAAGGCTATCAACAAAAAGAATATGGACCAATTGCTAACTCTATATGCTCCAAGTTTTGGCAGTTGAACCTGAGCTGCCTTCTAAAAATTAGTTCAATGCATTGCAGCTTTCTATAGGAATTCATGTTCCTTCTGTTAGTGAAGACCTCTTCCTTCAGTATCTGCAGGTGATTGCAGATCCTACTACCCTACCCCCACAGAGAGGTGAATTTGATCACAGCATTCCCTTGCAGCCTGGGACTAAGCCTATCAATATTAGGCCTACAGGTACTACTCTCTGAAGAAAAATATTATTGAAAAGCTGATTCAAGATATGTTGTAGCAGGGTGTGATTCAATATAGCAACAGTCCTTTTGCTTCTCCAGTGGTTTTAGTAGGGAAAAAAGATGGTGCATGGAAGTTATGTATGGATTGCAGGGAACTAAATCAATGCACTGTCAAGGATAAGTTTCCTATTCCCATTGTAGATTATCTACTAGATGAGTTAGCAGGAGCAGTTATATTCTCTAAGATTGATCTTAGATCTGGTTATCATCATATCAAAATGGCTCCAGATGATATTCCTAAGACGACTTTCAAAACTCATCTTGGTTATTAGGAGTACTTAGTTATGCCATTTGGCTTAACCAATACTCCTTCTACCTTCCAATATATCTTATGAACCACTTATTTCAACCAATTTTTAGGAAATTTGTCCTAGTGTTCTTTGATGACATCTTAATATATAGCAAAACTCTATCAGAACATACTTCTTATCTGTAGCAGGTCTTTGATGTCATGGTGTCTAATAGCCTTCTAGCTAAACATTCTAAGTGTGTTTTTGGGGTTCCCAAGGTAGAGTACCTGGGACATTTCATTTCTAGTGAAGGTGTTTCTACTAAAGTGGTCCATTCCTTCTAAAGTCAAACAACTCAGAGAAATCCTTGGGCTTGCAGGATATTACAGAAAATTGATTAAGGGATATGGTCTTATTAGTATATCCTTGACTGAGCTTTTGAAGAAGGATGGGTTTAAGTGGTCCTCATTTGCTACTCAAGTATGCTCTAAAGATGGAACTCATTTCTGCTCTTGTATTAGCCTTGCCAGACTACTCCGTTCCTTTTGTGGTGGAAATTAATGCCAATGGCACTAGCATTGGTGTTGTTCTGATGCAGTTGGGACATCCTATGGCCTTTATTAGCAAAGGGTTAGCTCCAAGACATATGGTCATGTCTGTCTATGAAAAGGAACTTCTTGCCCTTGTCTTTGCTATCACTAAATGGTCTCACTATTTACTTAGCCAACATTTTATTGTGAGGACTGACCAGAAGGCCTTGAAGTACCTACTAAAACAGATTACACACTGATTCAAAACTCAGATAGCTAGTTAAGTTTCTCTCATTTGATTTTGAAATTCAATATAAGAAAGGGAAGGAGAATACTGTTGTAGACTCCCTCCCCAGGGTAGGTGGTGCTGAGTTGATGTCCCTACTGGTCTCCTCTGTGCAGGCTGGTTTGTGGAAAGTCATTTCAGATAGTTGGCACAATGACCCCGAGCTTAAGGCTCTTATTGGTTCTCTTATTAAGCAGCCTCAAAAGTATATCACTTAGGTCAATGATCAATTAAGACGAAGGGGAAACTTGTTGTTGGAAATGATGCAACTTTGAGGAAGCAGATCTTAACTTTATGGCATTTTACCGCTACTAGGGGTCATTCTGGCATTGATGCTACTACTAGAAATGTGCTAGCTTACTTCTATTAGAAGGGAACAAGGAAGGATATTCTAGATTTCATTCACAACTGCGATATTTGTCAAAGGAACAAGTATGACACCTCTACTTATCTTGGACTATTACAACCTCTACCTATTCCTACTACTCCTTGGATTGATATTAATATGGATTTCATTGAGGGCTGGCCTAAATCTAAGGGTAAGACTGTCATTTGGGGTAATTATTGACAGACTCACTAAGTATGGTCACTTTGTTGCTCTTGCTCACCCCTATACTACACACTCTCTTGCTTATGTATTCATGGATTCCATCTTTAAACTTCACGGAATCCCAGCCTTTATTACTAGTGACGGAGATCATATATTCATCAGTTCCTTTTGGAAAGAGTTTTTAACAGTTTAGGGTGTGACCATCCAAACTTCAACAACCTATCATCCTCAAACTGAAGGCCAAAGTGAGGTACTCAACGGGTGTTTGGAGACATGCGTGAGATGTTTCTGCACTGGCTCACCTGTTGATTGGTGTTCTTTCCTATCCTTAGCTGAATGGTGATACAACTCCAGCCCTCATTTTGCTATCAAAACCACTCATTTTGAGATTCTTTATGGCTACCCTCCTTCTACACACCTTCCTTACCTTCCTGGCGACTCCTTCATTGATGTTGTTGAAGACACTCTTTTGGTCAGGGAATTTAAACTTCAATTGGCCAAATTTCATTTGACCAAAGCTCAGCAACGCATTCAATCCCAGGACAATAGTTATAGGTTTGATCGTATTTTTAAAATTGATGATTGGATGTTTTTTAAACTCCAACCTTATCGACAGTCCCCCCCCCCCCTCTCTCTCCCCCTATCACAAATTAACTATTAAGTACTTTGGTCCTTATCCTATCATTGAAAAGATAGGTGCAGTTGCCTACAAACTCCTTTTTCCTCCTAAAGTTCAACTTCATCCTACTTTTCATATTTCTCAGCTCAAATTCTGTTACTCTCTTCCCTTATTGTTCATCCTCCTATATTGGACCTAGCTAGTCCTTTATGTCCCTCCCTTGAAGCTGTACTGACTAGCCAACTCATCAAAAAGGGAAATAAGGATAATGTTGCTCAATGCTTGATCAAATTGACTGATTTAGATGCAACTAAAGCCACTTAGGAGTTGGCTTCAGACTTACGCACCAGATTTTTCCATTTCACCCTTGAAGACAAGGGTGTTGTTCATCGTGGGGGTAATGATACACATAATGCAGCGGATATAGGACCCAAGCCAGCTCAGATTCCAGCTAAGATGAATGAGGATTCCACGTGGACGAGTTACTTATCAGTTAGGGTGCTAAAATTCAAATAGACGATACGGCGGGAAAATTAGTTAAGAAGTTAGTTAGTGTCAATTTCAGCTAATTGTCTTTCTTTTATATGTCATTTGAATTTCTTATCTTAGATAGATATAAATAAAAGAAATGTATTAGAAGAAAACATTATTGAATATTAAGAAAAGTTCTGGAATCTCCAATTTCTGTTCTCCTCTCTTCTCTTCTTTTTTTCCTCTTTTATCGTCATTTCTTCACTTCTTTTTTGATTTTTTAGTTCGATCCCTGCAATTTGATATCAAATTAGCAATGCTAAAATTGTCTTATACCATAATTCTAATATCATATTTAACATGAGATTCTTATATTGAAATTAGCTATCCTTGAATAAGACTGTCACGTTGATTATCTCTTCTTTTTTTCTTTAAGAATAATGATAATATTATAAACAAAACTTTATCTAACTTAAAAACAAAATATATTTTTCATTATAAACATTCGTCAAAAAGTATATACACCTAATAAGGCAGTATTTCCGGTATTGATAGTGTTCGTATTATAAATCCGGCACTACGTTGTCACCAAATCATACAACAAATACTAGTAAATTGTGAACAAATGGACGATTTGTAAAACAAAAGGACCTATTTGCAATTAATCCATGTACATAGGCTTTATTGTAATTTACAAAAGAAGTCCTCCAACAAGATACTATAGCGGGAGCGCCCATTTATACACTTTATTCAGTAGACAAATGAAAAACAAAGCGACTCAACTCAACAATGCAATCCGTAAACACTTGTTGGATTTCTCCTGTCCATTTCTCGCAAATTAATACTTCAAATTTGGATTTGAAGTCTTCAACTTTAGAACCCAGAACCAAAATGAAACCATGTAGCTCAAAGCCAAATTCTGCAACTGATATTATTAATTCTGAGAAAATCTCTGAAAAGGTTGAATCTTTACCGTTTCATGTGAAGTCAATTACAAGTACTTCAAACCCTTTTGTTAAACACTGCCTTAAGCTTCGCCAGAGTTCCTCTTATCGCCATTCTCATGGTTCTGTTCTTCTTGTTGGCTCTGCCCCTATTAGGTAAATTCTTTTTCTTGAATTGATTTTTTTTTTGTTGGAAACTTTAAGTGGCTCTTGCCCTTGGTTTGGATTATTTCATCTGATTTAATCAGTAAAATTTTAAGTTACTCAGTTTTGTTACGTGTCTTTGATATGGGTTGCTATTCACTAATAATCATGTATCGAAGACAATGAAGTTTGTTAATTTCAAAATAACTATCTAGTAGTGGTAAAGAATGAGATACTTGAAGGGAAGTCTTGGCTTAGCCGGTAAGTTGCTGTTATGTGACTAGGAGGTCACGGGTTTGAGCCGTGAAAATAGCCTCTTGCAAAATTGCAGGGCAAGGCTGCGCGTAATAGACGTTTGTAGTTCGACGCTTACCGGTATATTGCGTATAGCGCGAGCTTAGTGTAGCAAACTGCCCTTTTATTAGGAGTTAGACAATTCTCCTTTTCCTTTGCTCATATGTATGATTCTTTTTTATTATTTTGTGGGGGTAATCCTGGGTATATTGTTATTGTTGTATTTTTTTTGTTTTCTTTTTTACCTAAGTTCTATACTGAGTTTAGCCATCTCATGTCCTTAACTTGATGTCTTAGTCCTTATTTAATGATCGTTCGCTCAGGCAAAGTGCTTTAGCTTGAGACTTAAATTTTAATGCCAAGCTGTTATAGTAGTTGGATTGTGAAGCCATTTGCCTTAACGCTGAGTTAGAACTTACAAGATTATTTATGGCATGTTTGACCAAACTTCCAAAATCTATTTATTTTTACAAGTGTTTTTGTTTATAATGCTTTTCGAAAAGTACTTCTGGAGAGTGGCATTTTGTCTTTGGCTAGAAATTTTGAAAACAGCTTCTGCCACTACCAAAAGCACTTATATTTTTCCTAAAAGCTTGGCCAAACACTATACTTTTGGCGTCCCAGAAGCTTGGTCATATAGGCTATTAGTTCTGTAGGGGCTTGTTTTCTTTAGATCTAAGTTGCTCGGACACGGGGTGCAAGCGTCCAACATGGGTGCGGATCTAGAGGTCGGATCCTTCAAAATGTAAATTCTAAGATTTGGGGATATGATCCTAGTACGAATACGGGTGCGGCGATCCGACTAAAAATAGTTCAAAAAAATAAAAAAATAAAAAAATAAAAATATCTCTAAAATTGTGAAATACTTACGTATAGCTTCTAGAGTGGGATTTTTATTTTTATTCTCAAGTGTAGATAAATAAAGGATTAATCTTCTAGATAAGGTATGCTATTTTCTTCAAATTTACCTTAGTTTGGTTCTGATTTCGAGAATCAAATGGTATCTCGTCTCGAATTTTTCCTTCCATCGTGGTCAAGTTATCCAAAATTATTTGATCAGATCTGATACAGATCCCATATCCACACCCATACTAGTGTCGTGTCGACACGAGTGCGGCACCTAAACTGCCATATCAGAGAAACTTAGCTTTTGATATATCATTGAATCTCGATATACTTGAGAGAGTAATAGCAAAGATGATAGAAATGTGTGGTGATGTAGTGAGAAATGACGGAGCATTGATCTCAGAATACTTATCCCATAGAAACAATATTGAGCTGCCTTGTGCTTTTCATGTTTCCAATCAAATGCTTATGATGGACTATCGTTCCTTCTTATAATTGGCTTGGCTATTAACTGGAGATATGAGAGGATGTGGACAGCATTGAATCTTGGAGGGACAGCTTCATACGTGTACTTTAGAACTGCCTCACCTCATTTCTTTAGTTTAAGAAACTCATTAATTTTCATCTTTTATGGTTATGATATATAGATTGGATAACTTTCTGCTGAGCATTTTCTTTTTAGATATGTCCTTTCTCGCGTGCTCCCTTATGCACTGTTGGTTTGTTATCTTTTGCTTGTTCATATTTTTTTACTCATTCTTTTCATTTTATTTTTGTTTTGTTTTATTTGCATCCTTCAATCTGCTCATTTGAAAGTTTGATCTTTGAGAGGTACATCTTCCTGTAAAATTTTGACAAAGTAAAAGGAAAATCTCTCGAATTAGTTCAAATTTAGACAATGTTGTCTTGGTGCTGATTAAACTCATCTATCTGACCTTTCTCAGGGAAATATATAGTTTTCAAGAAAGAGTACAAGAGAGACCTATTACATTAGAATGCTTACTTGTACTTGATGAAGCTCCTGTACCCAACGGCCTAAGTCTTCAATCAGTTCGCCTTGTCCGCATCAGCTCAACGGTGATGAAGAAACTCTCTGGTTTACAGTCCATTGATTCAATTGAAATGATTGCGTTAATGAAAATACCCTCAACATTTCACTGTGTTGATGATGAGTTTCTAGAAGAAGACTGCACTAGATGGTTCCAGAATGCTCGTCGTATTCTAGTTCTTGAAGGAATCCAGGTTATTTAGATTCTAATCTTGGTTACTTTAGAATCCTTTAGTTTCACTCAGAGGAATGAGCAGTAACTACAGACTGCTACTTCAAGAATGGATGCTACTTAAATCTTTTTTAAACTTTTGTTCTGTTCCTGTTATGTCCTTTGTCTTCACCTAGTGCAAATTCAAGAGTATTAGAAAGATTGATAATTGACAAATAGTGGTAAAGCATCAGCCTTGCGAGTTACGATCCAATTAATACCCTAATTTTGCTTTCTTCAAGGCTTTCTTAATCTACTTATGGTGTGAAAGAGGAGTTCCCTGTAGGTGTTAGATACAGTAGATTAATATATTAAGGTATTTGATACTATAACTAGGTATACTGCCTCTTTAGTCCGCCTTTGTAAATATCAGAATTATTGAACTCACGCCAGCTGATTCATGCAGGACCCTGGTAATCTTGGTACATTACTTAGATCAGCAATGGCATTTGGATGGGTAAGGATATCTAGTTTAACTAATTACAATGATTCTCCTTTATTTGTCAGCTATTTCTCAATGTGGTGTTTTCACATTCTCATTGTGGTTACCATTTACTAAACCATCTTTTTCTGCAAACGACAAGCTTTAATTTGTGTACTGAATCTACTTTATTCATCCGGATTCCATTCTGATTATGGTTATGTCAATTGGTATTCATGGTCAACCGTTAGTTTCCTAGTCTAACTGAAAAATTATCCCGTCAAAGTTGCATAGGATAAACACATTTTTTGGCCCTATTGGATGTTAATAATAAGCTAAAGCAAGTTCCATCTACAATTGAGATCTGCCTTTTTCATGGGCAGAGGAAATAAATTGGCAAAAACTGGGATACTGGTAAAACTCCTCCATATCCGTCTTTTTGGTAGACTGGAATTTATACTGATCCAATTTATTTATCTGAATTGGGAAGCTTACAAAAACTGGTAAAAGGTTCCATCTTTTGGCAGGGTGGTGCCTTTCTGCTTCCTGGCTGTTGTGATCCATTCAATGAGAAGGCGCTTAGAGCTAGTCGAGGAGCTTCCTTTCAGCTCCCCTTAGTTTCCGGTGGTTGGTTCCACTTAGATGCTCTAAGAAACCATTATAACATGAAGATGCTAGCCGGCCATCCTGCAAACAATCAAAGGCCAAGGAGAATTTCTAGGCTATCGCGAGACTTTGCAGATTCTTTATCAGAGGAGCCGTTGTGTTTAGTTTTGGGAAGTGAAGGAGGGGGCCTTTCTGAGAAAGCTAAGGATGCAAGTGAGCTTGTGAGTATTCCAATGGCAGGAGAATTCGAGTCTCTTAATGTTGCAGTAGCTGGTGGAATATTCTTGTACATGTTACAACCTGAAAAACCATAAAGCTTTAAGCTCTGTTTGAAGTATTCTCATCTTATTTCAACCAGCAAGGATTTTGAAGAAAACAGACACTAATATGGTCACCAAATTAACCTAAAGAAGCTCGCCGGGACAAAACACAAAAGCCAACCTTGGACACTTCACATATTGATTTGTTTTTTTGTTTGTACATATTGATTCAAGCCAACATGCATTGTCTGTGCGAGCTGAAGTGGATTCAAGATTTAAGTTTGATTAGTTCAACCTTTAATTCTTAGCTCTAACTTATTCTATTGTTGAAATTATGAGTTCGGAATCTAATATTTGTTAAGATTTCTCTCTCTCTCTCTCACACACACACACACACATATATATATATACATACATACATACTAGTACCTATAAACGTGCGTTGCACGTTACTAACAAATGATGGTTTAAATATTTATTTATTATGAAGGAACAACAGAATTTAATTAATGAGAGAAATTTTATGTATAATATTACAACAGTCATCTAAATGTCGAAAATTATTGTTACATTAGCAAACTACATGAATTCAAAATGAAAGAATATCATCAGAACTTACATAAATTTTCAATTATAGTGTATTGCGGTATAAAGTTATCCAATGTGATAGTATCTTATCGAATAATTCTTTATATTGATATCTCTCTTGAACGTGCAAAATATAGTTATTCATGTAAGAAAACATATTGTGGCAAATATAGTTCAATATTTAGGATATTTGTCCTTTTGCTTTATTTTGTTATAACTACAAAACATAAACATACTGAAATTTTTTTAACAAATTTAAAAGGATATTCTTTTAGTTTCGAAAGACAAAAGTTGAATTTGGGAATAAACACATGCTTAGAAGTACATTGACCAGTATCATAAGTTTTGCATATATGATGTTATTGTAAAAACTTCTATATACCATATGTGTACTATTATATAACATATTCCGTGAATCTAAGTTTTCAGTAGCATGACAGGCATTTTTTTCTTCAAAATCAACCTATATGCAATGGAAGATCAATTTTAACTTAGTCTATTATATATATGGAGACACTAACATACGTAAGAAATATAGTAATGAATTTGACAACAAACATGTATAGTAGAAGGCCATTTGGTATTAAAGTATTTCAGTATTCTTCCTAGTAGTTATTGTTGGTATCATCTTCTGCTAAGTCAGACTGAAACATATTTTGTTTTTATCGTAAAACATAGCAATCAATATTTTATTTAGTTAATCAACATATTCATTTCTATTAGCTTAGATAGCTCTTTAGTTTCTATCATGTAATTTGCACAAATTGTATATTAATATATTGATGAAAATATTTTCCTTATTAAATGCACTACTATTATCATTGAGGTTGATAATCAAGTGTTATAGAAGAACCAAATCATCTTTTATTGGATGTTCTTCTTCATTTCCGACACGAAGCAAGAAGTCACTGAATGTTGGATTTGTTCTTACTATTATATTTCTTGTCATTTGAATATTTTTCATTTGAGGTCATAAGTATAATTTTGGCAAACTAGTTTTTACAAATTCTGCTTTGGTCACTTTTGGAACTACTGATCACAGTTGATAGAAATCACCTCCTAAACTATTATTTTTCTACCAAACGGTTCATCGATATGCATTATATCCCTAAAACTGTGGGTGATTGTTTCAATCGTTTGATGCTTAACCAAAAGCAGTTCATCTTATATTATCACTCTTGTTTTCTTATAAATTTAGCATTATTACTGTGATTTGATATTTATGATGATTATTTCAGTTATTTGAAGAGGTATACCAAATTTGAAGTGAGGTTTATGACGTCATAATAAAATCGTTGTTGGTACACCACTTGTTCTTATTGCCAATATCACGACCCGAATTTTCCACCCTTAAGAATTATAATGGAGCCTTCTAGTGAAAGCTAAGCAAGCAGATCAACTAAATTATTTGCCTTGTTTTCATTTTTAAATTCGTTAACAGTTATAGGCCAACATTTAATAATCACCATAATTTAACAAGCGGAAGATCCAATTTCAAGTTTTAATAATCCTGCTAATACTATTCCATAACAAATATACCAAAGATTAGTGTCACAACTTCACAGACTATCTAAGAGTACTACAAACAAAGATCTGAAAGAAATAACAAAATATTGTCTATGGATTACGTAAAAGAAACAAGAATAATAGATAGAGGGAGACGCTAAGGTCTGCGGACGCCTGCAGGACTACCTCGGGTCGCCTGATGAAAAAGAAGCAGTGTTCGAAATCTACAACACAGGATCTTCACAAAAGAGAACAGAATGTAGTATCAGCACAACCGACCTCATGTGCTGGTAAGTGCCTAGCCTAACCTCGGCGAAGTAGTAACAATGCTAGGACTAGACTATCAATTAACCTGTGCAGATAAATAATGTACCGCGGAAAAATAAAAATAGAAGTATACAGTCAAGGATGAGAGGGGGAATCATACTGTGGGGAAATATAAGATGGAAACAGGAGAACAACAGGTAAATATATGGAACACCACAATTCAACTATCAACAAGAATCAGAAATCAAGCGAGTGCACGACATTACTCTTCATGCTTTTACTCTCATCCTCACCGTAAAAATTAATAAACTGTACGTCATCACCCTTCGTTCTTTTACTCTCATCCTCACTATAAAATTAATATAATTGACACAGAATGGTGCATCGTGCGGCACGACATCACCTTTCATGCTTTACACTCTTCCTCATAAAATTATACACGGTATCGCCTTTCGTGCTTTAACACTCTCTCACCAAAATAATGCACGTCATCACCCTTCGTGCTTTACACTCTTCCTCACCCAAATAACAAAAATAAATAATGAGGACAAGGAATAAATGAATCATAATAAAAATACCGGTAAGGGAACAATATCAAAATAACAACATCTTGGTAAGGGAGAAATATTAAAAGCAACAACGTCCGGGCAAGGGATCAATACTATAATTCTCTTCTTATTTTCATATTTACTTCCACAAATCACTTTACAACTTGAGACAACGCTCTTCAATATACAATTACCAATATTCTTTCCACAACATTTGCTCAACAATAGCAACCACCACATTAAATACGAATAGTACAAACGGAGTCACATTAATCAATAATCATAACATAAGACTCACGGGCATGCTTGACACCAACGTATATATACTCGTTACCATGCCTATACGTCGTACTCAATAAATAACACATATCAAGTAGGACACAACTCCTAATCCCTCAAGCTAAGGTTAGGCCAAACACTTACCTTGATGCCTCGAACACAATTCAAGTCTCAACTATCGCTTTACCTCTTGATTCCACTGTCAATTTTCTCGTATCTAGTCATGAGTTACTTAATTATATGCATAAATCTAAATGAATCAATTTTAATGCATGAAAATAAGTTTTCTAAAGTTTTTTCCAAAAAGTCAAAAATTGACCCTGGGCCCACATGGTCGAAACCCGAGGTTCGAACCAAGATTATCCATTCACTCACAAACTCAAATATGTAATTTATTTTGAAATCGAACCTCAAATCGAGGTCCAACTCTCTAAAATTTGAAAAATCAAGGTTCTACCCAAAACATCCAATTTCACCCATAAAACCTTTGATTTTGAGTTGAAATTATGTGAAAAGATATTAAGGATTGAAGAAAACGAGTTAGAAATAACTTACAATCGATTTGGAGAAGAAATTGCCTTTGAAAAATCGCCCTAGAGTGTATTGATTTTGAAGAGATATGAAAAATGGTTGAAAATGTGTCTAAGTGTGAATTTATAGGTCTCCGATGTCGCAATTGCGAACCCAAACCCAGACTCTGAAAAGCTTGCATTTGCAAAGTGACTTTCGCAATTGCGAAGTCGCTTTTGCGATTGATCTATCGCTTTTGCGACAACTGGCCAAGGTGGGAAACATCTCATTTGCGATGAATCACTCACATTTGTGAGGAAGGCTAGCCTGGTCTATTTCGCATTTGCGACTCACCCCTCACATTTGCGAGTCAGGCTTCGCAAATGCAAAGCCAGCAGGCCTGCAACACCCAAGTTCAAATCTGCAATATCCTAAGTCCAAATTTTACTCCGTGGCCTATCCAAAACTCACCCGAGCCCTCGGTGCTCAGAAACAAACATGCACGCCAACTAACATCATACAGATTTGCCCGTATACTAAAATCACCAAAATAACATCAACAACTATGAATTTAGCATCAAAATCATAAAATTACGTAAGAACATCAAAATTTCCTATTTTCTCAAATAAGGTCCGATTCATGTCATTTCAAGTCTGTTTCTTACCAAATTTCGCATGCTCGACTCAACTTATATATACCATCTCTGTACTGGGTTACGGAACCAAGATACGGGCCCAATACCATCAAATTTCAAACACATTTCATTTTTTAAAAATTCATATATTTTTTAGAAAATAACTTTCTTTTAAAATTCATTTCTTGGGCTTGGAACCTCAGAATTCGATTTCGGGCATATGCTTAAGTCCCATATTTCTTACGGAACATTCGGGATCGTAAAATCACGAGTCTGGGTTTGTTTACTCAAAATGTTGACCGAAACGAACTTAAATTCGTTTAAAGTCAAAATTCATCATTTTCACAGTTTTTCATATAATGGCTTTCCGGCTACGTGCCCGGACTGCACATGCAAATCGAGGTGAGGTAAAAAGGGAGGTTTTAAGGCCTCAGAATACTAAACTTTTTCTAAAATTGGTGATGAATTATTTGGTAATCACATCCTCCACCTCTAAAACAACGGTTCGTCCTCGAATGAACATAAGAAGGAAGTACCTGAGTTGGAGAAAAGATCAGGATATTGTCTCCGCATATCGGACTCGTACTCCCAGGTCGATGCCTCAGCAGGCGGACAACCCCACTAAACACGAACAGAAGGAAAACTCTTCGATCTCAACTGACAAACCTGCCGGTCTAGAATAGCTATCGGATCCTCCTCATAAGACAAGTCCTTGTCCAACTGGACAGTGCTGAAATCTAACACCTGGGATGGATCATCGTAATACTTCTAAAGCATGGACACATGAAACACTGGATGCACGACTGATAAGCTCAGCGGCAACGTAAGTCTGTAAGCCACCTTTCCCACTCGATCAAGAATCTCAAATGGGCCAATAAACCCAGGGCAAAGCTTGCCTTCTTCCCAGATCTCATCACACCCTTCATAGGCGACACTCGAAGCAATACCCGCTCACCGACTGAATATCAAATCACAAACCTTACGGTAGACATAACTCTTTTGCCTGGACTGAGCTGTACGAAGCCTATCCTAAATGATCATGACCTTGTACAAAGCATCCTGCACTAGATCCGTAACCAACAATCGAGCCTCTTCCATCTCAAACCATCCAATGGCGACCAACACTACCTACCATATTAAGCTTCATAAGGAGCCATCTGAATATTTGACTAGTAGTTGTTATTGTAGGCAAACTTTGCTAGAGGCAATAATTGATCCCAGGGCCTCCAAAGTCAATGACACAAGCTCAGAGCATATCCTCCAAAATTTGAATAGCCCGCTCGGACTGCCCGTCCATCTGAGGATGAAACATTGTTCTCAACTCAACTTGTGTGCCCAAATCTCGCTTAACTGCTCACCAAAAATATGAGTTAAACTGTGTACCTCGATCTGAAATGATAAACACGGGCACACCATAAAGGCGAACAATCTCCTAGTTATAGATCTTAGCTAACCTTTCAGAAGATTATGAGACATCCACAGGAATGAAATGTGCTGACTTGGTCAGCCTATCAACAATGAACCACACTGCATTGAAGTTCCTCTGAGTCCGTGGGAGTCCAACAACGAAGTCCATAGTAATACGCTCCCACTTACACTCAGGTATCTCAATCTTCTGGAACAAACCGCCCGGTCTTTGATGCTCGTACTTAACCTGCTGACAATTTAAATACCGAGCCACATATGCAACAATGTCCTTATTCATTCTCCTCCACCAATAACGCTGCCACAAATCCTGATACATCTTGGCGGCGCCAAGATTAATAGAGTACTGGAAACTATGGTCCTCTAGAATCAACTCCCCAAGTCTATCCATATTTTGCACACAAATATGACCATGCATCCTCAAAGCTCCATCGTCTCCTAGTGTGACCTGCTTGGCATCTCCGTGCTACACCATGTCTCTGAGGACACATAAATAAAGATCATCATACTGCCGATCTCGGATACGCTCCAATAAGAAAGAACTAGCAACTATGCAAGATAACACATGGCTAGGCTCAGATACATCCAACCTTATGAACTGATTGGCCAAAGCTTGAACATCTAAAACAAGCGGCCTCTCACCGATCGAAATATAAGCAAGACTGCCCATACTGGCTGACTTCCTACTCAAAGCATCGGCCACCACATTGGCCTATCCGGATGATATAAGACGGTGATATCATAGTCCTTTAATAGCTCCCACCACCTTCTCTATCTCAAATTTAGCTCTTTCTGCTTGAACAAGTATTGTAAACTCTTATGGTCCGTGAACACTTCACATGGCACGCCATTCAGACATTGCCTCCAAATCCTCACGCATTGGATAGTTTTTCTCGTGAATCTTCAACTGCTGCAAAGCATATGCAATGACCTTGCCATCCTGCATCAACATCGCACCAAGTCCAATACGATATGCATCACAATATACTATGTAAAACCCTAAACCCGTGGGCAAAACCAACACTGGTGTCGTAGTCAAAGTTATCTTGAGCTTCTGAAAGCGTCGTAGTCAAAGCTATCTTGAGCTTCTGAAAGCTCGCCTCAAACTCATCTGACCATCTGAACTAGGTACCCTTCTAGGTCAACCTGGCCACCGGGGCTGCAATAGATAAAAACCCCTCCACGAACCGACGATAATAACCTGCCAAACTTATGAAACCCCGGATCTATGTAGCTGATGTAGGTCGAGGAAAATTCTTGACTGCTTCTATCTTCTTATGATCTACCTAAATACCCTCTACTTAATCCACATGACCCTCAACTAAATTCAACCAGAACTCAGACTTCGAAAATTTAGCATACAACTGACAATCCCTTAAAGTTTGAAGAACTGCTGTCAGATGTTTCTCATGCTTCTCTTGACTGCGGGAATAAATCAAAATACCGTCAATGAAAAATATCACATACAAATCCAAGTAGGGCCTAAACACTCGGTTCATAAAATCCATGAAAGTTGTTGGGGCATTCGTCACCCCAAACGACATCACCAAGAACTCATAATGCCCGTATTGAGTGGGGAAATCTGTCTTAGGACATTGGACACCCTAATCCTCAACTGATGGTAGCTAGATCTCAAGTCGATCTTAGAAAACACTTGGACACCCTGAAGCTGGCGGGACAAATCATCAATCCTCGGCAATGGGTACTTATTCTTGATTGTGACCTTGTTCAATTTCTGGTAATCTATACACATTCTCATCAATCCGTTCTTCTTCTTGACAAACAACACCGGCACTCCCCATGGCGAGACATTGGGCCTAATAAAGCCCTTGTCAAGAAAGTCTTACAACTACTCCTTCAACTCTTTCAACTCAGGTGGGGCCATATAATATGGCGGAATAGAAATGGGCTGACTGTCCGGAGCCAGATTGATGCAAAACTCAATATCCCTGTAGGGTGGCATACTTGGCAGGTTTGAAGGAAATACCTCAGGAAACTCATGAATAACAGGCACAAAATCAATAGAAGGGACCTCGGTACTAGAATCGTGAACATATGCCAAATGGGTCAAACACCCCTTCTCAACCATTCGCCGAGCCTTCATATATGAGATAAAGCTACCTGTAGAATGACCAGGAGTCCCTCTTCACTCTAAACGAGGTTGACCCGGTAAAGCTAAGGTCACCATCTTGGCATGACAATCCAAGATGGCGTGGTAAGGTGATAACCAGTTCATCCCCAGTATGACATCAAAATCAACCACGCCCAACAGTAATAAGTCTACTCAGGTCTCAAGACCCCCCTCCCCCAATCACAACCACGCAAGAACGATGAACACAATATACCACAATAGAATTACCCATCGGGATGGACACATAAACAAGAGCACTAAGAGAATCACTGGGCATAACCAAATACGGCGCAATATAAGATAACACATAAGAGTATGCAGACCCTGGATTAATTATCACTGAAGCATCCCTACTATAAACTGGAACCGTACATATGATATCTACATTGGAAGCCTCAATCTCCGGCCTAGCTGGAAGTATAAAATTGGAAGTGGGCCTCACAACCCTGGACTATATCTCGGTGATGGCCTACGTCTGGCTGGCCTCTACCTCTAGCGGCCTAAGCTGTACCTCTAGCACATTTACCTCCACCTCTAGCACCTCAACATCTATCTCTGGCTGGCTGGGCGGGCTGTGGAACACTCGGTGCCAGAATCATGGCATGGGAACCCAAATGCTGAGAGCTGCTCGATGCTCGAGTACAAAATCAAGCAAATTGACCCGTATCATCACAAGTATAACAAGTTCTCGGCGGATGAGACTGCTAAACCTGATGACCTAAATAGCCACCCCGAAAACTCTGGAGCGGCGGCGCACTGATAAGAGCTGGTGGTGCACTACAAGACGGCTGATCAGAATACTGTATATGAGAAGCACGGCCACCTGAAGCACCACGAGAAACTTGAAGTGCCAGCTCAAAAGGCCTACGAGGATGGCCTCTACCATATGAATCCCTGCCTCCAAACGAGACACCACTGGATCTTCCTGAATGACGAGGCCTCTTGTCAGACCCCTGACCACCTCCCTATGATAAAAACTATCTCAAGCCTCCTGGCCACATTGGCCGCCTCCTGGAAATATATCTCAATCCTAATTTCCTTAGCCATCTGGAGTTGAATAGGCTAGATAAGTCCCTCAATGAACCTCCTCAATCTCTCTCCCAATGGGAAGTATAAGTAGTGCATGACAGACCAACTCGATAAACATGGGCTCCTACTGAGTAACAATCATGGAACCCTGCTGGAGAAGCTCAAACTGTCTCTGATAGATTTCTCTCTAAGTAACGGGAAGAAACTTCTCCAAGAATAGATTAAACTACTCCGAAGTCAAAGCTGTGATCCAGCTGGTCTAGCCAAACAGTAATCTCTCCGTCTTGGCGGATCCAGATAAGCAAAAAGTAGTAAAATTGACCGCATTGGCCTTCACTATCCCCATGTTCCTAAGAACTTGGCGACAACTGTCTAGATAATCCTGGGGATCCTGAGAAGATGCACTGCTGAATGTGGCAGTGAAGAGCTTCGTAAGCCTATCCATTCTCCACAAGGCATCGACATTCATAGCTGCTCCGCCACCAATCTGGGCTACTGATAACTAGGGATTTTGACGCATTTCATGCTCCTTTTTGCTTATGTTTTGATTATAAACTCTTACAAAATAGTTCCAAAAGGCTCACAAGTTGTGCTTGATTACAGGTTTGATCAATAAAGTGATGAGATGTCAAAGATCAGTTCGAAAGGAGTGAAACCTACACAAGTAACAAAAGACAAGACAAACTCAGGAAAAACAGGCCTAGTGTGGCCGCACTAGAGAGGTTTAGAGACTCAGCATTTTAGGCTTCAAAGGAATAGCCGCACTACACTTTGTGCGGTCCGCGATGGACCTCTGCAGCCACACTACCAATCTGTGCAGACCGTAGAGGCAAGGTTCAGAGAGATGCCAAGTTCAGAGAATCAAGCATGTGCGGTCCGCGGTCGAGTTTGTGCGGACCGCGCTAGAAGCCTCCGCGACCACAGTTTATTATGTGCGGTCCGCGGAGCCTGGGTTCAAAAAGTCAGAATTTTAAGTTCAAGAGCCTAGTGCGTCCGCACACCATTTTGTGCGGTCCGCATTAACCCCTCAAGGGAAATTTTGTCCAATTTTTCTATCTTAGTATAAATAGAACCTTTTTCCATTTTAGGGCATCAGACATTTTAGAACTTTAGCTGCGCTCGTGAGAAGACCTTTTGTAGCCATTTTTGGCAGTTTTACTTAGTTTTTATCATTGAATATTTGTATTTACTTTAGAAATTAATTAATATGTCTTTATTTTCATCTATTTCTCAGTTTTTCCCTTCAAACATGAGAAGCTAGACCATTAGCTAGCGTTCTAGCTCAGCCCTGGTGTGGGTAATTGATGGGTGTTGTGATTTAAGGTTATATTGACTATGCGTGTTTGTTATTTAAGTCAATTTCATTGTTTAATCTATGAATTAGTGGTTGCAAATACTAGTTTGTGCTTAGGTGACTTGGGCTCTTCTTGAGAAAGAGAGCCTAAGTCTCCGAAGTTGACCCAGCAAGGAATTGGGGTGGACTCAAGAGAATTGATAGTCCCAATTAAAGGGTTAAACTTCGAGAGAGTAATACCCGACTTGAAGCCTAGTTTCTTGAGCAAATTTGCCTACCCTATTGCTATTAAGAAAGTCAATTGGGCAAAATCACTCTCTCTACTAAGAGGTGTGAGAGTGTGTCAGATTGTGCAATGGTTATAGAATATTCCCCAATCATGTCAATCATGCCTTAGATTCAATTACATGTCAATTGGCCACCTAGGAGGATGCCCCTACCCTAGTGCCTTTTAAACTATTAGATACAACTTATATCAATTTTACTCTTAGCTTAATCTAGTTGCATTTTCCATTAGTAGTTTAAAAAGGTAGAATCTTAAAAAAACCTAAAAATGATAAGAAGATCAATTAAAAACAAACATATAATTCTAAGCTAGATAGATACTTAACTCCAATCCTAGCTCTCTGTGGATTCGATCCCGACCCAAAATCGGATAAAAGCTGTTGCGACCCTCTCTTGATACTTTTTAGTAGTGCGGAGTTGGAAGCGATCACTTTTTGGTGTCGTTGCCGGGGAGCTAATGGTATTAGTCATCTATTTAGCTAGCTTGAGTGTTGTTCTTCTTTCATTATTTGTTACTAATTTGTGTGTGTGAATACTTCAGGTACCAAATGGCTTTAAATGCTAATGACCCTCTTGGAAACGTGCTTGCGAGGGAGGAGGTTGAGGATATTGGAGACGAGAAGGTGCCTCTTGTACCTCTTGGAACACGATGAGTCCGCCAGGCTAATGCTAATAATAATTTTCCTGAACCTCATCCGCCACCTCCAAGAGCGGTTCCTCGGGTGATCCCTAACCATGGATACGCTAGTGCAATTGTCTCACCCAGAATACGGGTGGGCAATTTTCAGATAACCAATGTGATGTTGACCTTACTTGAGCAGCGTAGGTATTTCACTAGCACTGCGGATCAAAATGCCTACAAATATCTCAAGGGATTCGTGGATATATGTTGGGGGAGCAAGAAGACGAATGTGTCCGAGGATGCTCTTAGGTTGAGACTTTTCCCATTCTCACTTTGGGGAAAGCACTGGATTGGCTCAAGAGACTTCCCAACCATTCCATCACAACTTTTGATGAGTTGGCAGATAAGTTTATTGCTAAATTTTTCTCTCCCCGACACATGGAGGCACTTCGAGATGAGATATTGGATTTCAGGAAGAACCTACGAAACATTTTCATGAGATTAGGGAGAGATATATACTGATGGTGAAGGAATTCCCTAATAAAGACATGACGGAGAATATATTGCAACAAACTTTCTAGCGGGGCATCAATACTACAAATCAATGCATAGTGAACCAATTGGCCGGGGTTAATTTTATGAAATTTACGTATGATGAAGCTTGTGCCATTTTTGATGAGATGGCGAACATCGTCCGCATGGCAAAGTAGAGCCAATGTTCCTCAAGGTGGCCCTATGATTATCCATTTGCATAAAGAGTTACATGACCATGGGCAAGCTATAGCGGAGTTGAAAACTACTATGAACCAATTGGCTAAGGCATAGTTGCAACAAGTCCAAAATCCTCGCCAAGTTAATGCCATGGAGGGTTTTAATATGCTTGTCAACAAGAGAAGGCAAAGGAGGTAACAAAATCGAGAGAATTCTGAGCAATTTGATGATGATTGTGATGGGTTTCAAAATGATGGCTATGATGAACAAAATGAAGAGGTACAATATGTGAACAACTTTCAAGGCCAACAGGGCAACTCTTCAAACCAACAACAATGGAGACCTCAAGCCAATTGGGTAATGAAAAACAAAAAAGTGGAAATTGGGGGAACAACAACCAAAATAACAACTGGGCCAATCATAACAACAATCAAGGAACCCAAGGGAATTGGAATGGTAAGAACAACAATTGGGAAGGCTACAATAATCGAGGTGGATAGAATAATAGGAACCAAGGAAACCGGGGGCAAGGCTTTCAAAGGCCCCCAATGTACCAACCACCAAACAATCCACCCCCATTCCCTTCTCTAGGTTTGAGTTCTTCTAGCAATGATATGATAGAATTTACATGATGTTTGAATAGATGATGAAGAAGAATGCAGATTCGGATGCACAATTGGCTTCCAACAATACCTCTATCAGAAACTTGGAGGTTCAATTAGGCAAAATATCTCATTCATTGAATACTCGCCCGAAGGGTGCTCTACTAAGTGATAAGGTAGTGAACCCAAAGGGTAGGAACAATCATGTTATGGCGGTTACCACAAGAAGTGGGAGAGGCAGTGAAGTGAATGCCTTGAAATAAAAGCAAGTTGTGGATGATGATATGGAGTTGCAATAAGATGAAGTACCCTTGATAGTTGAAGATGTGGTTGATGACAATGTGAATGATGAAGTGAGGATTGACATTGATGACGCCCAGGTGGAAACTCAAGATGCCGTGAACCCGTCTAGGGAACACGTGATTGACATGCCGGAGCCGGTCACGACAAAATCCAAGTCTCCTTTGCCAAGGCCACCTCCACCTTATCTTTAAAGGCTTTCAAAGTTGAGAAATGATAATCAATTCAAAAAGTTCATTGATATGATAAAGTGTTTGTCCATTAATGTGCCTTTTGTGGAGGCACTTGAACATGCCGGGCTATGAAAAATTCATGAAAGACTACAAAGAAGCATTCTATGGATTGTGAAACTATAAAGATGACTCACCAAGTTGGTGCTATAGTGCATTCAATGGCCTCGAAGTTAGAGGGTCCCGATGCTTTCACCATTCCTTGCACCATTGGGAGTGTGGATTTTGCCAAAGCTTTATGTAACTTGGGATCTAGTGTCAACTTGGTGCATTACTCAGTTTTCTAGGCTTTTGTATCGGGAAACCTAGACCAACTTCAATGAGACTTAAAATGGCGGATCAATCGATGAAGCAACCTTTGGGCATTATTGATGACGTGCTTGTCTGGGTGGACAAATTCATATTGCCGGCTTACTTTGTCATTTTGGATTGTGAAGTGGACTATTTTCCTATTATCTTAGGTAGACCTTTCCTTGCAACGGGAAGGCATTGGTTGATGTTGAAGTGGGTGATAAAAAAGGTCGTCTTCCATGTTTGTAAATCCATAGAGAAACCCAATAGCATGAAGGTTTGCTCATTTGTAGATCTTGTCACAACTGTGATTATGGATGACACCAGTGTTATAATCAACATGGAGGATACTATTGAGGTCGTGCTATTAAATATGGATGTCAATGATGATACAAGCAGAGTGGAGTGTATGAATGCCCTGCATGGGATGGGCTCTTATACTTATGAGTCGAGAAAATTGTCTTTGGATCTTGAAAACTAGAAAACTCCACCAACAAAGCCATCAATTGAGGAGTCAGTAGTGTTGGTGTTGAAACCACTTCCTCCACACCCCAGGTATGAATTCTTGGGCTCAAGTTCTAATTTAGCATTTATTCTTTCTTCTTGCCTTGCTAACATGTAGGTGGAGGCCACTTTGGCGGTGCTTCAAAGGCGAAAAAGGGAAATTGGATGGACTCTAGCTGACATTCGAGGAATAAGCCCCACATTCTGTTTGCACAAAATTATCTTGGAGGATGATGAAAAGCCTTCCTTGGAGCATCAGAGAAGATTGAACGAGGCTATGCAAGTGGTGAATAAAGAGGTGATAAAATGGTTGGATGCCGGGGTTATGTACCCCATTTCTGATAGCTCGTAGACTTTTCCGGTGAAATATGCATCGAAGAACGACCGTATGTCTGTGGTGACCAATGATAACAATGAACTTATGCCTACTCGGACAGTCACCGGATGGAGAGTATGTATGGGTTACCGGAAGCTAAACAAGGTGAACCGAAAGGACCATTTCCCATTGCCATCGTCTTGCGGGGCATGCTTTTTATCGCCTTTTGGATGGATACTTAGGGTAAAATCAAATGTTAATTGTCCCAGAGGATCAAGAGAAGACCACTTTTACCTGTCTGTATGGCACATTCGCTTTCTCTTGGATGCAGTTCGGATTGTGTAATGCTCCAGCGACCTTCCAATGATGCATGATGCCTATTTTCACCGACATGGTGGAAGATATATTGGAGTTTTTCATGGATGATTTCAGTGTGGTTGGGGATTCCATTGAAGAGTGATTGGGTAGTTTGGATAGAGTGTTGCCCCGGTGTGAAGACACAAAGCTGGTACTCAATTGGGAAAAATGCCATTTCATGGTTGAAGAGGGTATAGTGTTGGGTCACAAAATTTCAAAGCGAGGGATTGAAGTTGACAAAGCCAAGATAAAGGTGATTTCAAGGCTTCCTATCCCTACTTCTATCAAAGTGGTGAGGAGTTTTCCCGGGCACGCAGGTTTTTACTAAAGGTTTATAAAAGATTTTTCAAAAGTTGTACACCCCTTGTGCAAGTTTCTAGAAAAGGATGCAAAATTTGTGTTCAATGAGAGATGTATGCAATTATTCGAGCTTCTCAAGCTTAAGTTGACCACTACCCCTATCATTACTGCACCAAATTGGAGCTTGCCTTTCGAGGTCATGTGTGATGCAAGTAATGTTGCAGTTGGGGCTATTTTGGGTCAAAGGGTTAACAAGATGTTTCATCTGGCGTTCTACGCAAGCAAGACCATGAATGAGGCTGAAAGGAACTATATAGTCATAGAGAAAGAGTTGTCGGCGATAGTGTTTGCAATAGAAAAATTTCGACCATATCTTATGGGGGCCAAAGTTATACTGCAGACCGATCATGCCGCCCTTAGGTATTTGATGACAAAGAAAGACTCCAAGTCAAGATTGATGAGATGGATGTTACTACTTCAAGAGTTTGATCTAGAAATTGTGGACAGGAAAGGTAGTGAGAACCAAGTGGCAGATCATTTATCTCGCTTGGAGGAGGAGGGGAGGCTTTATGATGGCCTTGAGATCAACGACTCATTTCCCCACAAGTAACTCCTTGCGGTGTCAATGAATGATATGTCGTGGTTTGCCGATGTTTCCAATTACATTGTGATCAGAATAATCCCGTATGAGCTCTCTTCTAACCAAAGGAAGAAGCTCAAGCGGGATAGTTTGGATTTCTATTGGGATGAGCCATAATTGTTCAAGATTTGCACGGATGGTTTGATTCGAAGATGTGTCTCGGAGGAAGTACAATTGAGTATCCTGGAGGCTTGCCATGCCTCTCCCTATGGTGGTCATCACGATGGGGTGAGGAGCGCCTCGAAAGTTCTTAGTTAAGGTTTTTATTGGCCAACCTTGTTCAAAGATACAAGTGATTCTGTGAAGAGTTGTGACGAGTGCCAAAGAGCGGGTGGAATTTCAAAAAGGGTTGATATGCCTCTCAATACCATTCTTGAAGTTGATATATTTGATGTTTGGGGCATCGATTTCATGGGTCCATTTGTTAGCTCTTGTGGGAATACTTATATTCTTGTGGCGGTTGATTATGTCTCAAAGTGAGTTGAAGCCATGGCTTTGCTGAACAATAAAGCCCGGAGTGTTGTTGCATTTCTTTAAAAGAGCATATTTACTAGGTTTGCACTCCTCGTGCGATCATTAGTGATAGGGGGTCTCACTTTTTCAATAAAGCTTTCGACACGTTACTTTCCATGTATAGTGTCAATAACAAGGTTTCTACCCCCTATCATCCTCAAGCTAGTGGTCAAGTGGAAGTTTCCAATAGGGAAATCAAGAGTTTCTCGTCAAAGACGGTCAATGCTAATAAGACTGATTGGTCGAAGAAGTTGGATGATGCTCTATGGGCTTATCGGATGGCTTTCAAGACTCCAATTAGTATGTTTCCGTATCGATTGGTGTTTGGGGAAGTCTGCCATATACCGATTGAGTTAGAGCATAAGGCCATGTGGGATTTGAGGAAGTTGAATTTGGAATGAGATGTTGCAGCTAATCTTCATGTTGAAAAACTCAATGAACTTGATGAATTTAGATTCCATGCCTACTCCAGTTCGTCCTTGTATAAGGACAAGATGAAGTACCTTTATGAAAAATATGCTTGCGGAAAGGAGTTCAAAGTTGGTGATTTGGTTCTCTTGTTCAACTCTCGGTTACGTCTGTTTTCGGGAAAGCTTAAATCCAAATGGAGTGGGCCGTTTGATGTTGTGTTTGTGATCCCGTTTGGTGCTCTTGATATAAAAAACAAAAATGGTGAAGTTTTCAGAGTTAGTGGGCACCAAGTAAAGCATTATCTTGGAAAGTTCGATGACAGCCATGTGGTGGCGCTCCTTCATCTTAAATGATATGATGGTAACATGCCTCATGCCACAGCGTTAAATCAGGCTCTTCTTGGGAGGTAACCCATGTCTTTTTCTTCTTGGTTTATTCTATTTTCTTTGTAGTATAGGATTGATTTTTGGGCTAATTGGTTATGAGATGTTGCAGCATTGTGTTGATGCAGTGTAAGGCATGATGAAAAATGCACAGGTCTTTGAAGTTTCTAATGCAGCCACAATATATTCTGTACGGACCACACTGGTATGGGTAAGATGAAGTTTCTCTAAAGTTTTCCACCACGGCCGCAGTACATTTTGTGCAGTCCACAATGGACCTCTGCGGCCACAGTCCGTTTTGTGTGGACTGCAGAAGGTTGGCTTCTCAAACTTGTGCTAAACAAGGCAGTACAGACCATGGTCCATTTTGTGCGGTCCGCACTGGTAGTTGAGACTGGGCCTCAGGGGCTTTTCTATAAATAGAACCCAAGGGCCCCCTTTTACCCTTTTCTCGAATTTGAATCTCAGAGTTATAATCACTGTTCTTTTACTTATTTAATTTTGGTAATTTCCTTTATTTTTCATTCTTCTTAGCTTTTAGCTTTTCTTCCTTCCATATTTTCTTAAATTGTTAGATTAGGTTAATTAGCTTTTTGATTCTTATTTACCTTGTTAGTTTAGTAGACTGAGTAAACACTAAGAGACGTAAATTGACCTTAATAGCAAAATCTGGTGAACCTTAACTTAGTGCTGCTTCTGGGCATCCTGTGCAGACCGAGGTCGGTTTTGTATAGTCCGTGGTGCCCTTATGTGGTTCGCAGTATTATTTTGTGTGGACTGCACTGATAATCTTCTAGAAAGCTAAATATTGGGCAGTGCGGCCGCATTACAGTTTGTGCGGATCGCACCGGCCTAGCGCGGCCACACTATCATTTTGTCCGGATGACGCTATAAAGATATAGAGGGTGGGTATTCTAAACCCCACTCCTATGTGAACTGCACTACAATTTTGTGCGGACTGCACTGGCCCCTATGTGGCCACACTTCATTTTGTGCGGTCCGCACTAGGCAAGTTCTGCAACTGTCTGCAACATTTCAATTCTGTTATGCAATTCTTTCTGCACCAATGTTTCTCATTGCTTCTATTGAGACTAACAATTGCATTTGAATTGTGTTTGCAGACAATGGTAAGACAATGAGGAAAAGGCTCAAAAAATCCAGGCAGAGGTGAATCCTCCCGAGGATGGAAGCAGAAGATGATTACACTCATTCCCCAAGTTCGGGAACACATAAAAAGAACTATAAAGTTAATAAAAGCTAATGAAATAGCAATAAATCAGTCGGGGAGTGAGTACGAGCCCTCCCGGAAGATCTCCTCGAACTCCATGCCAAAGTTTGTCCATGACTAGCCGGAGAGGCGTAGATTGACAAATGACACTCCTCCACCATCACCCACTGCCCAAGCACCAGAGCATGTTTCTACTAAGTCATCTGAGGGCTTAGCAATCGGTAGTGGTGAATACTCCACCTCCCCCATAGTTTCATTATCTGGGGAGGGTGCAGACGGAGGTGAGGTGGAGGTATAGGGAGATGAGGAGGTAGATAGAGGTAGTGAGCCTCGATGGGAGGTGTGTCTAGAACTAGGAAGCCCGATGCTTGGGAAGATAAATTAGTGAGTGAGGTGGCATACCACAAGTTTAGGGAGTGCTGGCCGGTGAAAAAGCTGATACTGGAGCGGATTTTCATTGAGAGACATTTATTACCCCACAACCATGGCGTGTAGAGATAGTTCAGAACTAGAGTGTGTTGGGAACACTTCTTAGATCACTATGTGGACGCCAAAGAGCATTTGTTCAAAGAGTTTTATTGCAATGTAGCCCATATAAAAAAAGGCTCTAAAGTGACCAAAGTTTGTAATTTGAAAGTTTTGTTCGACGAGAATTCAATGAATGAATATCTAGGCTTCAACAAGGAGGATGAATCTCTATATATGGAAAAGATGGAGATGGGCAGGGAGGTCCGTCCATGGTTAGCTCAGTACCTGGCAATCCCGAGTACTGTTCTTAATTGGTTGGTTGTTGGGGTTAGAATATTGTGGAGGACCTTGAACTTTGAGTCAAGGGGTTGGGAGACGTTTGTTTGCTGCTGGTTAGATCTTACTACCCATGATCAGACCCTTCATCTCCACCGGGCTATTTTGGTTGCTTCTATTATGGAAGGGTACCCCATCAACATATGGAATGTGATGTCCCGAATCATTTTAATAGTGGGTGCTAAGCATGATCGAAGCTTTCCCTTTCCTAGCACCCTCACAATGTACTTCTGGGACTTAAATGTGGTCCCGAGGCCATATAACATCAAGGTCAAGGCGACAACCCCATTCTCCTGGTATAGCTTGAAGGGGAATGACAACCCTAAGGACAAGAACTACAAAGGCCCTACTACTGCCCCAACTAGCCAGTCTAAAGAGCCAGTTGTAGTATAGGTCCCTACTGAGCCACCTCCACTACTGGTGACATGCCTTCTGGACCTTCTACATCTTCAGCCATTCCTCCTGTCCCTTCCACATCAGCAGGCCTGGAGATCCCATCTACCCAGGCCTATTCCACCACTGCTCACCGGCTGAGCCAGGCCCTGCTGAGTATAAACAACTGGATGCAGACTGCCTCATCCAAGTTGTCCATGTTGACTACTACTGTAGCGGCTCGGTCGGCACCTCAACCAACACATATCCCATAGTCAATAGAGGATTCTATGAAGGAGATACTTGAGAACCAAAAGAAAATCCTCACCACACAGGATGCATTGGCCAAGGAATTTGATTCACACAGCAAGGCTCTCAAGGAGCTTGCTGGGGAGCACAAGAAGCTTAGGAAGACACGGGCCTCCAAGGAGTCCGTGAAGGAGCTATAGGAAGATGTAGATAGACTGAAGGCAAAATAGCTGCCTATAGACATGTTTCTTGATGGTCTAGTCCTAACAGCTCATCTACTACTGGAGCAGACCTAGAGGCCTCCGAAGAGGAGGAAGATTCCTAGAGCAGATGATGCCATCATCCAGTTGGCGGACCCACCAGAGGCTTCCTACAGTCAGCCAAAGGATGTACCACTTCCACAGCCTGTCGGGGTCCAGGTCCAGGTCCCAGTAGCAATAGAGCAGACCACGGGGACTAGTCTGAGGTTCCCGAGCACATAAAGGACCCAGGGACCACCGATGATCCTATGCAGATAGACACGGCTTAGGGAATATTCTATATCCTTTATATATATTTTTTGGTACTTATTTAGACTAATTGGTATTGGGGACAATGCCAACTTTCATTTGAGGGGGGTGAGTCCTACATTTTTATGGGTGACTGTATATATTGATATTTTTATGCTATTTTATGCTTTCATTATTTTTCATATTTGGTCTGTATATAATTTGACATTATCGCACTTTTATTTCACTTTTGGTCTATATATAAAGTTACATCATACTATATATTCATCCCCCTTTGTGTATTTAAATCCCTTATTGTATATATTCGCAAAATTCTTTTTATTTTTTTAGCTTCTTATTTATGTTTGTAGCTTTTTATTTTGTTTTGGACGTTTTCAGTAAGCCTTTGATTTTCCTAATGTCACGGTTCTTTCCAAAGATGGAGTGTTCTGTGAACTGGGTGGCTCTTCCCAATGATGGATAGCGTGACAACCTTCTTAAGTGTTTGAGTCCATTTTTCTTTTTGTTTTCTGTAGTTTATAGTTAAGGGTACCTCATGCAAAGCTTCACTATGACCTAGTACATTTGTCTTTGATCCCATGGTCAAAGTCAAAATTTTGTGTTTAGGATGGTAAAAGTCGTGACAGTGAGACTCTTGTGTTGACCGATAATCATCAAGTGGTTTTTCGGGACCATTGTATGCTCAAATCGTATCTAACGTCATTGTGGGCCCTCGACTCTATGTCTTTAGCAATTCCTTAGCTTTTGTGGTGAGTAATTGAATTTCAAGTCCATGTCTTGAGCCATTAGTCTAGAACTTGGCCTGAATGTTTTTTGAGATTAAATCCTAAATGAACTTTGACTTGAGACATGATTATAGTCCCTCTTTGATTCAAATGATAGTTTAAACAATTCCATAGCCTAACAATGATGTGATCCCTAGTCAACGCTTTTGAGCCTTAGACCTTTTTCTTTCAAACAACCATGCTACAAGCCTTTACCCATTCTAAAAGATATTCTCTCTTGGCACCCGATCTTTCCTTTAGCACATGAAAAAAGCATAAGTTTGTGGAGAAAGACAAGGATGGAAACAAAATGGTAAAAAGGCACAAAAGCAAAGAAAAGGAAATACAATGAAAAAGAAAGAAAACGCAAAAGACAAAAAGAATGATCAATGTGAAAAAGAATAAAAAGGAATTCAAGAAAAACAAAGAATAAAAGGTGTGGAAAGTTGAAAAAGGAGAAAATATTTGAAATGCATGAGAAAGAGTGACAATGTGTCTCTCTAACCCCTTAGAAAGAAGTGAAATGACTCAAATAGTCAAGAGAATATATGCAAATTGTATCAAAAGAAGTGCTTAAGGGAAGATGGAACCCCACTTAGACCAAAATATTTCCTACCCTGAACCAAAAGCCTTCACAATGACTCCACAAAAGCCCTATATGATCTTGAGGTAAATGAAGCTTACATTAGTGGATACTCACATAAGGGGAAAGCATATGGTACCTAAAGCCGGACTTGCGCCTTTTTCTTGAGAGGGATGGGTGAATTTTTATTAATCTCGATTTGTGTGCCAATATTCTAAAAGGTGAGGTTTATTTAGGGAGAGTTTAAGATGTGTGAGTTTATGTTCCATAATGACCAAAGTAATTGACAGAGTTGTTTGATGCGTTGAGTAAACTCTTGATGCTCTTGTGTCACACTTGATCCATGATTTTTCAAAGGTTAAATGTTATTGATGATTCATTTGTATTGAGGGCAATTTTTAGTCCCAATTGATGCTAGTTGAGTTTACTTTAGGATAGCTGAAAATTTCTTGGAGTTTACCTTAAGGGGTGGGTCTTATTTTGTTTGCTTGAGGACAAGCAAAAGCTTAAGTTTGGGGGAGTTGAAAACTAGGGGTTTTGACGCATTTCATGCTCCTTCTTACTTACTTTTTGATTATAGCTTCTTACAAAATAGTCCCAAAAGTCTCATAAGTTATGCTTGATTGGAGGTTCGATCAACAAGGTGACGAGATGTCAAATATCAGCTCGAAAAGAGTGAAACCTGTACAAGTACCAAAAGACAAGACAAACTTAGGAAAAATAGGCCTAGTGCGGCCGCACTACACTTTGTGTGGTCCGTACTAGAGAGGTTCAGAGACTCAGTATTTCAGGCTTCAAAGCAATGTGACCGCACTACACTTTGTGCGGTCCGCGGTGGACCTCTACGGCTACACTACTATTTTGTGCGGTCGGCAGAGGCAAGGTTCAGGGATATGCCAAGTTCATAGAGTCAAGCATGTGCGGTCCGTGGTCGAGTTTGTGCAGACCACGCTAGAAGTCTTTGTGGCCACAGTCCATTCTGTGCAGTCCGCGGAGCCTGGTTTCAGAGAGTCAGGATTTTAAGTTCAAGAGCCTAGTGCGGCCGCACACCATTTTGTGTGGTCTGCACTAACCCTTCAGGGGCAATTTTGTCAAATTTTTTCAGCTTAGTTTAAATAGAACCGTTTTCCATTTTAGGGCATCAAATGTTATCAGACATTTTAGAACATCAGCTACTCACGTGAAAAGACTTTTTGTAGCCATTTTGGCATTTTTATTTAGTTTTTATCATTGAACCTTTGTATTTACTTTAGCAATAGATTAATATGTCCTTATCTTCATCTATTTCTCAGTTTTTCCCTTCAAGCATGAGTAGCTAGATCGATTAGCTAGGGTTGTGGATCAACCCTAGTGTGGGTAATTTATGGGTGTTGTTATTTAAGGTTAGATTGATTATCGATGTTTGTTATTTGGGTCAATTTCATGGTTTAATATATGAATTAGTGGTTGCAAACACTAGTTTGTGCTTAGTTGACTTGGGCTCCTCTTGAGAAAGAGATCCTAAGTCTCTAAAATTAACCCAACAAGGAATAGGGGTGGACTCAAGAGAATTGATAGTCCCAATTAAGGGGTTAAACCCTGGGAGAGTATTCCTCGACTTGAGCCCTAGTTGCTTGAGCAAATTTGCCTACCCTATTGGTCTTGAAAAATCAATTGGGAAAAATCACTCTCTCTAGTGAGAGGTGTGAGAGTGGGTATGATCGTACAACGGTTATAGCATATTCCCCAATCATGTCAGTCGTGCCTTAGATTCCATTACCCGTCAATTGGCCACCTAGAAGGATGCCACTACCCTAGTGCCTTTTAAACCATTAGATGCAACTTATAGAAACTTTACTCTTAGCTTAATATAGTTGAATTTTCAATTAGTAGTTTGATAAAAGTAGAATCTAAAAAAAACCCCAAAAATGATAAGAAGATCAATTAAGAACACACACAATTCTAAGCTAGATAGAAACTTAACTCCAATCCTAGCTCTTTGTAGATTCAATCCTGACCCAAAATCAGGTAAAAGCTATTGTGACCCTCTCTTGCTACTCTCTAGTAGTTCGGATTTGGAAGCGATCAGCTACCAGACCCAGTTGAACTTGATCTAACTAGTTGAGCTGCTAGAGTTTGGAACTGGGGAGCCACCTGCTCCGGAGTGGGAGTAGCAGGAGTCTGGGCCCCTCCTCCAGACTAAGAGATGGCTGGTGCTACAGGAAGGAAGCATGTCTGGGTTGCACTCTCCATGAGGCCCGCTAGACGGACTAGAGCATCCTGAAGTACTAGGGTAGCAACGAACCACTTTGGTACTTGAGCTGGGCCCAACAGGGCTATCTGGCCAGATCCTCCTCGTGAATCTCAACATGAGGCTCCGCCATTGGTGCCGTTGCTCCGAGCTGAGCTCCATTCCTACCTCGGCATCTAGCATGGCCTCGGCCTCGCCCTCTGCCCCTCATGAGAGCTGTTGCTGGGGGCTCGGGCTGCTGATCAGTAGATGAGGAAGCGCGTGTTCTCGGCATTTGCGAAAGAATAGAGTAGGAATTCAATTCACATTGAGAAACAAAACCGCACGACAGGAAAGAAGAAATGTGAAGTTTTACCTAACTTTGTAGCCTTTGGGGGATAAATACAGACTTTTTTATACCGATGCCTCAGACTCTACTAAGCTTGTCTATGAATTTTGAGACCTCTGTAACCTAGAGCTCTGATACTAACTTATCACGAACTAAATTTTCCACCTTCGGTAGTCGTGATGACACCTACTAGTGAAAGCTAGGCAAGCCGATCAACTAAATTATCTACCTTGTTTCCATTTTTAAATTTGTTAATAGTTATAGGCCAACAGTTAATAATTACCATAATTTAACAAGTGGATTATCCAATTTCAAGTTTGAATAATCCTGCTAATACCATTCCATAACATATCTACCCAAGATTGGTGTCACAACTTTACAGATTATCTAAGAGTACTACAAATAAAGGTCTGAAAGAAATAACAAAATACTGTCTCTGGGATTACATGAAAGAAACATGAATAATATATAGAGGAAGATGCCAAGGCATGCGTATGCCTTCAGGACTGCCTCGGGTCGCCTGATGAACAAGAAGCAGAAATCTCATTATGGTCCGAAATCTACAACACCGAGATCTGCAACAAAAAAGTGTAGAGTGTATCAACACAACTGGCCGCATGTGCTGGTAAATGCTTAGCCTAACCTCGGCAAAGTAGTGACGAGGCTAGGATCAGACGACCAATTAACCTATGCAGATAAATAATGTACCATGAAAAAAAATAGAAGTATACAATCAAGGATAAGAGGGGGGAATCATACAGCACGGAAATATCATATGGCAACATGAGAATAGCAGGTAAATATAAGGAATACCACAATTCAACTATTAACAAGATTCAAAAATCAAGCAAGTGCACGGCATCACCCTTCATGTTTTTACTCACATCCTTACCATAAAAATCAATATAAACTGCACGGCATCACCTTTCTTTCTTTTACTGTCATCCTCACTATAAAATCAATATAATCGGCAAGGAATAGTACATCGTGCGACACGATATTACCCTCGTGCTTTACACTTTTCCTTCACAAAATTATACATGGCATCACCCTTCGTGCTTTAACACTCTCTCACCAAAACAATGCACGACATCACCCTTCGTGCTTTACACTCTTCCTCACCCAAACAACAAACAAAAAAATGAGCGTAAGGAATAAATGAATCATAACTAAAATTCTGCAAGGAAACTATATCAAAACAATAACACCCCGGCAAGGGAGAAACATTAAAAGCAACAACGTCCTGACAACGGATCAATACCATAATCCTCTTCTCATTTTCATATTTACTTCCACAAATCACTTTACAACTTGAGCCAACACTCTTTAATATACAATTACCAATATTCTTTCCACAACCTTTGCTCAACAATAGCAACCACCATATTAAACATGAACAGTACAAACATAGTCACATTAATCAAAACATAAGACTCACAGGCATGCTTGACACCAACGTATAGATAATCGTCACCATGCCTATATGTCGTACTCAACAAATAACACATAGCAAGTACGACACAACTCCTGTATCCCTCAAGCTAAGGTTAGACCAAACAATTACCTCGATGCCTCGAACACAGTTCAAGCCTCAACTATCACTTTACCTCTTGATTCCACCACCAATTTGCTCGTACATAGTCACAAGTTAATTATATCAATAAATGCTAAATGAATCAATTCTAATGCATGAAAATGAGTTTTTTAATATTTTTCCCAAAAAGTCAAAAATTGACCTCGGACCCACATAGTCAAAACCCGAGGTTCGAAGCATTACCCGATTACCCATTCACTCAAAAACTCATTATGTGATTTGTTTTGAAATCAGACCTCAAATAGAGGTCCAAATCCCCAAAATTTGAAAAACCTAGGTTCTACCCAAGAAACCCAATTTCTCTCTTGAAAACCTTTGATTTTTAGTTGAAATCATGTGAAAAGATATTAAAGATTGAAGAAAATGAGTTAGAAATAACATACAATTGATTTGGAGAAGAAATTGCCTTTGAAAACTTTCCCTAGAGTATTTTGGTTTTGAAGAGATATGAAAAATGGTTAAAATGTGTCTAAGTGTGAATTTACAGGTCTCTAATGTCGCAATTGTGACTAGGGTTTGCAATTGCGAACCCAGACCCTGCTAAGCTTGCATTTGCGAAGTGAATTTCACAATTGCAAAGTCATTTTTGCGATTGATCTGTCGCATTTGCGACGACTAGCCAAGGTGGGGAACATCGCATTTGCTATGAATCACTCGCATTTGCAAGGAAGGATGTACTGGTCTATTTCGTATTTGCGACTCTCCCCTCGCATTTGTGATCTCGCATTTGCGAGCCAGGATTTGCAAATGCGAAGCTTGCAGGCCTGCAAAACCCCAGCTCACGGGCATGCTTGACACCAACGTATATATAATCGTCACCATGCCTATATGCCGTACTTAACAAATAGCACATAGACAGTAGGACACAACTCCTAATCCCTCAAGCTAAGGTTAGACCAAACACTTACCTTAATGCGTCGAACACAGTTCAAACCTCAACTATCGCTTTACCTCTTGATTCCACAGTCAACTCTCTTGTGTCTAGCTACAAGTTACTTAATTATATCAATAAATTCTAAATGAATCAATTCTAATGCATGGAAATAAGTTTTTAAAAGTTTTTCCCAAAAAGTTAAAAATCAATCCCGAGTCCACATGGTCAAAACCCGAGGTTCAAACAAAAATCCGATTACTCATTCGCTCACGAACTCAAATATTTAATTTGTTTTGAAATCGAATCTCAAGTCGAGGTCAAAATCCTTAAAATTTGAAAAACCTAGGTTCTACCCAAAACACCCAATTTCCTTCATGAAAACCTTTGATTTTGAGTTGAAATCTTGTGAAAAGATGTTAAAGATTGAAGAAAATGAGTTAGAAATAACATATAATCGATTTGGAGAAGAAATTGCCTTTGAAAAATCGCCCTAGTGTGTTTTGGTTTTAAAGAGATATGAAAAATGGTTGAAAATGCATCTAAGTTTGATTTACAGGTCTTTGATATCGCAATTGCGACCAAGGTTCACAATTGCGAACCCAGACTCTACTAAGCTTGCACTTGCTAAATGACTTTCGCAATTGTGAATTCGCTTTTGTGACGACTGGCCAATATGGGGAACATCGCATTTGTGATGAATCACTCGTATTTGCAAGGAAGGCTAGCCTGGGATATTTCGCATTTGCGACTCACCCCTCGTATTTGCGAGCCAAGCTTCGCAAATGCAAAGCCTGCAAGCCTGCAACACCCCAATTCAAATCTGCAATAACCTAAGTCCAAATTTCACTTCGTGGCAAATCCAAATCTCACCCGAGCACTCAGGGCTTCAAACCACACATGCACGCCAACCTAATAAGATCATACGGACTTTCCCGTGCATTCAAACCACCAAAATAACATCAACAACTATGAATTTATCATCAAAATCACGAAATTAATTAAGAATATCAAATGTTCTAATTTTCTCAAATAAGGTTTGATTCACGTCATTTCAAGTATGTTTCTTACCAAATTTTACATGCTCGAGTCAAATCATATGTAACACATGTACATGCTCTGAAACCAAGATACGGGCCTGATACAGTCACGACCCAAAATCCACTAAGGGTCATGGTGGCGCCGGACACCGCTGTCAAGCAAGACAAGAGAAAAACTTAATTAAATTCTTATTTAATAGTTTTGAAAACACTTCTTTTATACAATTAAAACAATATCTAGTATATTCCTCCGAATGAATAATGAAATATTTAAACAACTTTTAAAATTTCTGAATAAACCCAAAAACATCTCAGAACCCGGTGTCACATGTATATGAATAATTTCTAAGAATAAAATAAAAAGAAAATGAGTAAAGTACAACAGCTGTCTGGAATAAAATTGGACAAAAAAGTAAATAGGATCTTGAAAGAGACTACACTAGCTGCAGGTCGCCTCGAGAAAATACAACTCACCTAGTCTCCGTGTCAATCATGAAGCTATGCCAATAAGTCACTAGCCATGCATAAACCTGTGCAACAAAAATGCACAGAAGTGTAGTATGGGTACGAAAAAAACGTGTGCTCGATGAGTATCCCGTCTAATCTCGAAGAAATAGATACGAGATGGTCAACTTCGACACCTACTAGTGGTCCAATAATGATGTCAGTAATACATTACCATCATATCTGTACCACGGAATAATCGCTCATAAGCTCATGGTAACTTGTGCCTAGCCGCAGAGCCCTCAAAAGTATCGCTACTAGGATGAAATAATAGAATATCCTTCCATAAGATGACGATAATAGCTCCAATAACCTCGGAGGGAGAAACACTCGCACCACATTCGTAGTACCAATACAATTCCTCAATTCTTGATTCATAACAAGTGGTTCTCATCGCGAAAGATTGAGTAGGAAGGAAACAAAGGCATATGCCTCGAGGAATTAACTTGAACGATAAGGAATCAAGAAGGGAAGTGCTCCTAACAGTCCTGTAGCCTCCCGAGGATAAGCACAGACGTATCCATGCCGATCCGCGAGACTCTACTAGACTTTCTCATGACTTGCGAGAACCTAGGAAGCTAGTGCTCTGATACCATGTTGTTACGACCCAATTTCACTAAGGGACGTGGTGGTGCCAGACACCGCTGTCAGGCAAGCCAACTGAAAAACTTAATTAAATTCTTGTTTAATAATTGAAAACACTTCTTTTATACGATTAAAACAATACTCAATATATTCCTCCGAATTAATAACGAAACATTTAAACAACTTTTAAAATTTCTAAATAAACCCAAATACATCCCAAAACCCGGTGACACAGTACAGGAGCAATTTCTAATAATAAAATAAAAAGAAAACGAGTAAGGTACAACAGCTGCCCGGAATACAATTGGACAGAAAAGTAAATAGGATCCTGAAAGAGACTATACTAGCTGGCAGTCACCTCGAGAAATTACAGCTCACCTAGTCTCTGTGCCAACCATGACGCTATCCCATTAAGTCACTAGCTATGCATAAACCTGTGCAACAAAAATGCACAGAAGTGTAGTACGAGTACGAACACAAAGTGTACTCGATGAGTATCCCGTCTAATCTCGAAGAAGAAGAGACGAGATGGTCGACTTCGACACTTACTAGTGATCCAATAATAATCTCAATAAAAATTTAAATCATGGATTCCTATAAGCATGATATTAATCCAGTAGAAGGAAATGAGTAAATAATTAATTCGTTTATAGGAAATTTCCAAACATTTCTTTTCATTATTTATCCAAATACTTTCAAGCCATAAAGAGGAAATAACAACTTTAATAAGTTCAAGGCAACAATACCAACATGCACAAATAATCACCGTGGGAAGTACGGTCCGATCCAACATAAAAGTAAAACGGCTCGAACCATAGATATTACCCCGCTCGCGAATCTTCTATGTGACGTGATCAAATTTAAATAAACAACACCCTCTTGCGAATCATCCATGCGACACAGTCAAATAGAAATAAATAAATATCCTGCTCGCGAATCATACCTGTGACACGGGCACATATATACACACAGAGTCAAAGAGCAAATTAAGAGTTTATCGGGAAATATTCATTTCAATAAAAGCCAGTGTTCCTTTAATGATTTAAGAAGAAAAAATTTTAATCCTTGTGAAATTCATTTGCTGATTCGATGTAGTTTAAGCAATTCAAGTTGTCAATGAGTTTACAATTAATCCTAGAACAACATGCCTTTGGGTCCTAAACTACCCTGAAAATAGCACAAGAGCAGCTATGCATGGACTCTCATTACCTCGTGCGTACGTAGCCCCCACAAATAGGAGCACATAACTAATTAATTCATCTATGAGGACATTTCCCTCTTACAAGGTTAGAAAGGAGACTTACCTCGCTCCGAAGCCTATATTCCAATGCAAGAACACGCTCAAACCTCCACATTCAGAGCCGAACACTCCAAACTATTCAAATAGGGTAAGAACTAGTCAATAGATGCTCAAAAGTTCATATTCTAATTATTAACCTAATTTCTCAACTTTAAATGCAAGGTTCCTAATATTCATTCCCGAGCCCACGCGCCTGGATTCCGAAATTTTTTTGAAGAAAATTATTTACCCATAACCTAAACATTAAGAATATATGATTTTTACTTCATTCCCTAACAATTTTCGTGATCGAATCTCGTTTTTACCAAATTCTAGGTTTTTCATCTAAAACTCTTGATTTTTCTTAATTTTCACATGTTAAATCTGCCCATAATCTATGTATTTAACTTATGATGTACAAAAATTACTTACCTCTTTGATGATGATGGAATCCCTCCTCAGATGCTCTCAAAAATCGCCTAAGGCCAAGTGGGAAATGAGGAAAATGAGCTAAGTCTCTGAATAAAAGCCACAGCTCCAGACGTAGAAGTCGCATTTGCGACTCTAGGATCGCATTTGCGATAATTGCATCACCAATGCGAATCTTAGTCCGCCCTGTCATGGTCGCATTTGCAACAATATCCTTCGCAATTGCGAAGGTATCAGCCTCGCAAAATTGATCCCTTGTTCGCAAATGTGAACTTCCCCTTAGAAGCCCAGGCTCGCAAATGCGACGCAGGTGCGACCTATGCATCGTAAATGCGATTATACCAGTACCATCAATCTTATTTCTTAGCAAATCACTCCGAAGCTATCTCAAATCACACCCGAGCCCCCGAGGCTCCAATCCAAACACCCGCACAAGTCTAAAAACATAATACGGACTTGCTCGAAGTCTCAAATCACATCAAACATCGCTAGAACCATGAATCACGCCCCAATCCAAGCTTAATGAACTTTAGAATTTCAAAACTTCTACTTTCGATGTTTAAACATATCAAATCACGTACGATTCACCTCAAATTTTGCACACAAGTCATATTTGATATTACGGGCCTATTCCAACTTCCAGAATCGGATTCCGACCTCGATATCAAAAAGTCTACTTCCGATCAAACTTCTCAAAAACCTTCAAATTTTTATCTTTTGCCAAATGACTCCAAAATGGACTATGGACCTCCGAATTCACTTCCGAACACACTCCTAGCTCCAAAATCACCATATGGAGCTATTCACAGACTCGAGATCCCAAACGGGTCATTGATAACAGTGAAATGCATTTCAAGCCCAACTTTAAAATCCTTCCAAAATGTTAACTTCCACAATAGGTGCCAAAACGCTCCTGGATTCCAAAAACCGATCCGGGCGTATGCCAAGTCTGAAATCATCATACGAACCTGCTGGAACCCTCAAATCCCAAATCCGAGGCCGTTTACCCAAAAATCAAATCTTAGTTACTTCTTCCAACTTAAAGCTTCTGAAATGAGAATTCTCTTTTCAAATCAATTCTGAACTTCCCGAAATTCAATTCCTGCCACGCGTACAAGTTATAACACCTGACATGAAGCTGCTCATAGCCTGAAACTGCTGAATGATGCTCTAGCATAATATTGCAGACTGAAGAACCGTTACTCCAAACTTGGAGTTCGGTGTACTTGTGTATGAACTTCCAGCATATTATGTTGGAGCGATATACTTTGTTGGCTTCATTATAATACTGGAGACTGAAGAACCGTTGCTCCAAACTCCAATATATTATGCTGGACCGATATATTATACTGAAACTCCAATATATTAGATTGGAGTTCAAATATAATATACTTTTAATATACTGAAACTCCAGTATATTATGTTGGACTATTTTTACGAAATTTTAACAGTATTTTCATTCATATTTATCTTTATATGAAAAATGACTAAATTTTAATTATTTTTAAATTTAAGCTATTTTTAAACGATCACTTATAAATCTGACTATTTTTGAATTCCTCCTTATTTTACTATTTTGCCCGCGGTTAAAACGATTCCAGTCATATCATTTTTATTGGTATAGGAATATACTTTTGCCATTCTTGCACTTGCATAAGACTCCAAATAAATTTTAAGTTCTAAATCCGAAAAAATAACTTGAAAGCTACTCCAATATATATATATATATATATATATATATATATATATATATATATATATATATATATATATATATATATATATATATATATTGACATTTAGCTGATTAAGAATCCGGTCCACTTCACCTTTTATTTTGAAAGTTAAAGTAACCCAAATATCATACTGTGCCATGTGATGAATTGATAGACTTATGGAATGATGTACGAATATATCGATTCAATTTTCTTTTTTAGGAATTACGTACTTTAGTAAATTCTTTAAAGCTGCTAATATGGCCTGGTCAGGCCCAACCTAGTCCAATGCACACGAATTTTGACATTTGATAGGTAGGTTGGGCCGACTCATTATATTGATGGACCTTAAAATAGTCCAGCACAATGCTATGTGGGATAGTGGCACATGGCATATTCAACACCAACAAATTATCATCAAGCACATTAGAATCCTTTTGTAAAACTAAGATGTATTAATGTTTTCATTTTTATCTAAATTAAAATTATATGTAATATTAATTAGTTAAATATAAAGAAATAGCTAAATTTTCAGAGCAAAAAATATTTATATTCACATAAAAATGTTGTATTAATTTGAGATTAGACTACTTTTCTTGTAATTTTTAGTTCCCTATTTTAAAAATATTTTTAATTAAAAAAGTTTCTTAATCTCAGGGACCGGCCCAACACAGGCTCGGTCAGGCCTTATGGGCCACGTGTTTACTTGGCAGGGCTTAAAAGCCTCATTTTTAAATGGGCTCCAGAAATTTTAGTTCAACCATATAAAATTCGGATTTGGTTGGGCCGACCTATCGAGCCAAACTCACATTGACAGCTCTAAAATCCTTGGTATTAGAATATAACTTCAATTGCTCCTTTTATAATATTTCTCATGAATATACTCTGCTATGTCTATTTGGAAACAGCCTCTTTATCCCAGGGTAGGGGTAAGGTCTGCGTACATACTATCCTCCCCAGACCCCACTAAGTTGGGATTATACTGGATTGTTGTTGTTGTTGTTGTTGTTGTTGAATATACTCTGTTATCTAGGGCTGCTTATCAGGCGGATTGAACTGTTATTTATTCTTAGCGGTTTGACTTATCGGTTATCGGCTTTTAAATATATTAATACGTTAACCACGCGACAAAATATCAAACGAATTGATATCAATTTAGTTTTTATCGGGTAGTTTATCGACCTAATTCAATTAAAATAAAATAAAATTTTATATAGTGAGAAAGTAAATGTTTCCCAACACAAACACCAAAACACGTTTTTTGAGTTCTGAAAATGAAAAACTAAGAATCAAAACCAAACAGAGAAAGATGCAAATACTGTTTTGGTCTCTCGTGAATATCTCAAAGGATCGTGTCCGAACGCATAGGTAAACATGAAGAAAAAGAGAAGTCCATTAGTATTTTCTTTTACTTTAAATGGGGATTTTTGACCTTTTATAATTAACACTATTAGTAAATGGACATTGGCCTTAGTTCATATGAAAATTTTTAATTGGGTGTTGTTAAAACAAATGTTTGTTATGCTTAGAATTTTAGGATATCTTAGAACTCAGACACAGTTGATAAAAAAGTGTTTGACTGGTATTGTTATCTTGTCTGATAAATTATGTCTTTTGTTATAGTTAGATGACTTCTTTTATTTGACTTTTTTTATTCTAATTCATTTTGATAGAGTACTGAAGAAAGAAGGACTTTTTACTATATTCTTAACATTAATAGATTATCCGTTAAAAAAATTGAATAATCCGCTCCCAAACTGATAAGTCGTTAATAAAAAAATTTAACTTGTTTCCCATACGTTAAACCGTTAACACGACCAGTAAACTATTAAACTTTAATTTTAATGTAGTTTTTGATTTTGGTTTGATTTTAATCACCCTTACTGTTCTCCTTATACATCCATGCAGTGCAAAGAGTCCTACGGGACGTCAAAATGTGACTCCTATTCTAAGATTTTGAAGAAATTTTGCGTCGGCAAATCAAGTACGTATCTATCTCAGCCGATATTGGCTTAAGTGTTCTACTTGAATCCGCCCTTGGAGTAAGTTTTTCTTCATTTTTATGCGACTTTAAATGTTATAATGGATAAAATTCTTAACAACAATAATATATTCCGATAAATAGAATCGGGAGAGAGAAGTATGTACGTATACAAACTTTAGTTTTATTTTATGAGGGTAAAAAGACTGCTTCCGGATAACGTAACAAATAAAATTCACAATTTAAGAGTATACAAACCGAACTGAAAAATCGCACCAAACCGAAAAATCAAATTAAACCGATTAAAAACCCGATTAGGTTTTAATTAATTTGGTTTGGTATTGAGTAAAACAATTAAAACCAAACCGAAATATAAATATATAATTTATATATTTTTAAGATGTTATATAAATTTTTCTTTAAAAATATCTAAAAATATTTGAAATTCTCTTCTGGGATATAATATTTAGTTCAAATAGCTAATTTGATTTGATTTTGATAAATACTGAACTAACCCAATCTATATTCATCCATACTGATGCTACATACTGTATTAAAAAAACTATATACTCTGTATTAACTCTAACTTGGATTTTGTATAAATAGGGTCATGTTAAGGACACAACTACTTAAATGAAGAACTTGAGATGATGCTAATTCAATAATGGCTCGTGTATCATTCTACTACTATTTATTTTTCTTTATTTAATTATAAAGTAAAAGTTTCTATCTAATGAGGTGCTTGTGCAAGTGTCATGATCCGAATTTTTTACTGTCAAGACCGTGATAATACCTAATATTGTATTCACTAAGCAAGCCAACATCACAGAATATTTCACCTTTTTCCTTTATCTTTTAACAATTAAAACTTAACAAAAGCAAATCAGTGGAACTAAATACAAAAGAACACAGTTTAAAAGATTATCTTTATGCTAATAAAGAAAATCATAATAAATTTCACCCAAAACTTGTGTCACAACCCACGAACAATCTAAGAATACTACAAATAACGGTCCAAACTAAAAAAAAAACATCTATACCAAAAGTAGATAAAACAAAAATGAAATAGGATAGAAGGGGACGCTAGGGCATGCAGACACCTGCATGACTACCTTGGGTCTCTGGTGGATTGAAGGCAGCACTCGAACTATGACCAGTATAGTCCAGTACCGAGATTTACACAGAAAGTGCAGAGTGGAGTATCAATACAAGACCTCATGTACTGGTAAGTACCGAGTCTTTTTTTAGTCTCTGGTGGATTGAAGGCAGCACTCGAACTATGACCAGTATAGTCCAGTACCCAGATTTATGCAGAAAGTGCAGAGTGGAGTATCAGTACAATCGACCTCATGTACTAGTAAGTGCCGAGTCTAACCTCGGCGAAGTAATAATGAGGCTAGGACATGACAAACAATATAAACTTGTGCAGTTAAACAATATGCTAACAGAATAACAATAATAAAAGCTAAACAAAAATTAAGGGGAAGGGGCAACATGCTATAAGGTACCAGAATAAGGAATCACAGTAGTAATAGAAGTTAACCAATTATTGCACTTGAACTGATAACAACAAATAATCACAGCAAACAGAAAATGTATGGAATCACCATTCGTACTTTTACTCTCAATTCTCACCATGCAATTAATAATAGAAATGTGCACGACATCAATCTTCGTGCTTTATCACTCTTCCTCACCATATGAATAATAAAAATGTGCACGACATCACCCTTCGTGCTTTATCTCTCTTCCTTACCATATGCATGTTATAAATGTAAATGTGCACGACATCTTCCTTTATATCACTCTTTCTTACCATGTGAATAATATAAATGGGCACGACATTACCCTTCGTGCATTAATACTCTTACTCACCATAACAACAATAGAAACAATAACAACAACCCGACAAGGGAATCACAATCAAACAACATTGTTTCATCCTTTAATTTCACAATAGAAATCCCAAACTTGAGCCAATACTCACCCAATATCCAACCAGGAACAACATGGTAAAACTTATCAACATGAACAGTAACTAGCTTAAGGAGGAAATATACGTATAAAGGAACAAAACTGTCACAAGTATAGAACTTACTCGCATGCTATGACCCGACAACGATGTATAGATATCGTCACCACACCTATACGTCGTACTAAACAACTAGCAAGTAGTAAATAAGGCAAACAATACATACTCCCTCAAGCTAAAGTTAGCCACAACACTTACCTCGATTCCACGGCCAAAATCAAGCCTCAAATACCGCTTTTTCTCTAGATTCCACCTCCAATATACTCGTATCTACCCACAATTAACTCATTATCAACACTTATTGCTAAGGGAATCAACTACAATGCATAAATTTAATTTGTCCAAACTTTTACCCAAAAACTCAAAATTCGACCTCGGGTCTGCTTGGTCAAAACTCGAGGTTCGAACCAAAAATCATTCACCCACGATCAGAAATATGTAATTAGTTTTGGAATCTGATCCCAAATCAAGGTCTAAATTTCCAAATTTGTAAAATTCCCAATTCCCCCAAAATTCCTAATTGCTACCCTTAAAGAACAAGATTTAGGCCTAGAAATCTAATGGGTGTTGATGGAAAACAAAAGGAATGAGTTTAAAGACACAAATCTATGATTTAGTTTTGAAATCCCTCTTCAAAAATTACCCAAAGTCGAGTTCCATGGAAGAAAATATGAAAATTTGAGCAAATCCCGACTTAGGTTCTGTTTTAAAATCACTGGACATGTCTTTTTTGCGTTCGCGAGAAGCCTGTCGCGTTCACGAAGTAGCGGTTCTATTAACCTTCCCATTCGCCAGACACACTACGTGTTCACGAAGGTATGTCCCCCTAACCTTCGTGTTCGCGAGCCGCTTGCCACATTCATGTAGCGAATCATTCCCCTCCCCTAGTTCCCATTCTTCCCGTTCGCGAAGGGTAATGCCCCTAACGCTTAGCGTTCGAAACCAGTGCCACGCATTCACATAGAAGGATTTATCCTTCAGACCAAGCTTCTCTTCGCATTCGGGACAGATCCTTCGCGAACGCGAAGAAGGATATATCTGTGCACCTGCAACAACAAAATAATAGAAATCTCTAAGCAAAAACATCCCAAAACCTATCCGAAACTCATTCGAGCCCTCGAGGCTTCAAACCAAGCATGCATACAAGTCTAAAAATATCATACGGACTTGCTCGCGTGATCAAATCGCCAAAATAATGCCTAGAACTATGAATTTAGAATAAAAACAATGAAAATTTCAAGAACTCTTAAAGTTTCTATTTTCAAAACCGAGGCTCCGAATCACGTCATATGAAATCTGCTTCTCACCAAATCTTACAAAGATTACTTAATTACCATAATAAACCTGTACCGAGCTACGAAACCAAAATATGGGCCCGATACCAACAAGATCAAGCATTATTAAAATTCTACAGACCATTATATTTTTAGTTAAACCATTTTCTTCAAAAACTCATTTCTCGGGCTAGGGCCTAGGAATTTAATTACGGGCATATGCCCAAGTTCCATATTTTGCTACGGACCCTCCGGGGCAATCAAATCATGAGTCCGGATCCGTTTACCCAAAATATTGACCGAAGTCAACTTAATTCAATTTTAAAGGTAAAATTTAGCATTTTCTCAATTTTTTCACATAGAGGCTTTTTGGAAGTGTGCCCAGACTGCACATAAATCGAGACGAAGTAAAATAAGGTCTTGAAGTCATCGGAAACCCGAATTGGGTTCAAAACACGAGATGACCCTTTTGAGTCATCACATTCTCTACCTCTAAAATAAATGTTCGTCCTCGAACGGACATAGAAAATTACCTGAGCGAGAGAAAAGATAGGGATAACTGCTCCGCATATCGAACTCGGACTCCTAGGTAGCTGCCTTAACTGGCTGACCTCTCCACTACGCACGAACTGAAGGGAAATTCTTCAATTTCATCTAACAAACCTGCCGATCTAGAATAGCTACCAGCTCCTCCTTATAGGACAAATCCTTGTCCAACTGGACATTGCTGAAGTCTAACACGTGGTATGGATCGCCGTGATATTTCAGAAGCATGGACACATGAAACGCTGGATGTACAACTGACAAACTCACTGGCAATGCAAGTCTGTAAGCCATATCTCCCACTCGATCAAGTTCTCAAAAGGCCCGATGAACCTAGGGCTTAGCTTGCCCTTCTTCCCAAATCTCATCATGCCCTTCATGGGCAACACTTGAAGCAACACTCGTTCTCCCACCATGAATTCCATATCACGAACCTTACGGTCGGCATAACATTTTTGCCTTGACTGGGCTGTACGAAGCCTATCCTGAATGATCTTGACCTTGTCCAATGTTTCTTGAACTTAGTCTGTATCCAACAACCAAGCACCTCTCAGCTCAAACAATCCAATTGGCGACCGACACCTCCTACCATATAATGCATCATAAGGAGCATCTAGATGGTCAACTGATAACTGTTGTTATAGGAAAACTCTGCTAATGGCAAAAACTGATCCCAAGAACCTCCAAAGTCAATCACACATGCACAAAACATATCCTCCAAAATCTGAATAGTGTCCGTCTGTGTGAGGATGAAAAGTTGTGCTCAAATCGACCCACGTACCCAACTCATGCTACGTACCTCAATCATAAATGATAGACACAGGCACACCATGAAGACGAATGACCTCCTGGATTTAGATCTCAGCCAACTGCTCCGAAGAATCGGAAACTACCACATAAATGAAATGCGTGGACTTAGTCAGCCTATCCATTATAACCCACTCTGCATCGAACTTCCTTTGAGTCTGTGGGAGTCCAACAACAAAGTCTATAGTGATACATTCCCACTTCCACTCAGGAATCTCAATCTTCTGAAGCAAACCACCTGGCCTCTGATGCTCGTACTTTACTTCCTGACAATTCAAACACCGAGATATGTACGCAATGATATCCTTCTTCATCCTTCTCCACCAATAATGCTGCCGCCAATCCTGATAAATCTTAGTGGCGCCCAGATGAATAGAATACCGGGAATAATGGGACTATTCTAGAATTAACTCACGAAGTACATCCGCATTAGGTACACAAACTCGACCCTAAATCCTTAAAACTCCATCATCTCCAACTGTAACCTGCTTGGTACCTCTGTGCCAAACTGTGTCTCTATGAACAAGAAAATAAGGATCATCAAATTGTGGATCTCTGATACGCTTAAATAATAAAGAACGAGCGACTATGCAAGCTAGAACACAGCTGGGCATAGAAACATCAAACCTCACAAACTGATTGGCTAAAGCATGAATATCCATAGCAAGAAATCTCTCACCCACTGGAATATATGCAAGGCTACCCATACTAGCCGACTTCCTACTCAAAGCATCGGCCACCACATTGGCCTTCCCGGGATGATATAAGATGGTGATATCATAGTCTTTCAATAACTCCAACCACCTCCTTTGCCTCAAATTTAGTTCCTTATACTTGAACAAGTATTGCAAACTCTTATGACCCGTGAACACCTCAAAAAAATGCCATATAAATAATGCCTCCAAATCTTCAGCGCATGGTCAATAGCTGCTAGATCCAAACCATGAACTGGATAATTCTTCTCGTGAATCTTCAATTGCCGCGAAACAGATGCAATAACTTTGCATTCCGTATTAATACCACACCAAGTCCAATATGATCCCTGTCACAATATAGTGTATATGGCCCTAAACCTATGGGCAATATCAACACCAGTGCTATAGTCAAAGCTATCTTGAGCTTCTAAAAGCTCGCCTCACTCATCCGACCACCTGAACTGGGCACCCTTCTAGGTCAATATGGTCATCAGTGCTGCTATAGATGAGAACCCCTCCACAAACCGACGGTAATAACCCGCCAAGCCTAAGAAACTCTGGATCTCTGTAGCTGATATGGGTCTAATCTAGTCCTTTACTACCTCAATCTTCTTAGGATCCACCTGAATACCCTTTGTTGATTAATAACTAGCGATTTTAACGTGTTTTATGCCCCTAATTGCCTATTCTTTTATTATAAATTGTTACAAAATAGTCCCAAAAGGCTCATAAGTTGTGCTTGATTGCAGGATTGATCGACAAAGTAACGAAATTTCAAAGATCAACTCAAAAGGAGTGGAACCTCCTCAAGTATAAAAAACCAAGCAATCTGAGGGAAAGCAGCCCTAGTGAGGACCGTGCAAACTCGAATGCAGCTACACTAGGCGATTCAAAGAGTTGGCATACTAGGCTAGAGGCAACTTGGTTGCCGTTCAGTCTTAGCAGCCCACGGTGAAGGCTCCCCGGTCGCACGGCCTTTCTGTGCGGTCCGCGGTCGAGAGACTCAGAGAGATTGAGAATTGACAACTCCAAGCCATGTGGTCTGCGATTCTGATTGTGCAAACCTCGGCAGCTTCCTTTGCGATCGTGATCCATTCTTTGCGGTATTTGGAGCCCAAGTTCAAAGAGACTAATGCGGACGCGATCCATTTTACGCGGCCCACACTGACCCCGTATGGGTATTTTTGTCCAGTTTATCCAGCCTAGTATAAATAGCACGTTTTACCATTTTTAGGTTATTGGTTATCTTCAGACTTGAGCTGCGCTCGTGGGAACGTATATTGTAGCCATTTTTGGCACTTGGGATTTAAATTAACGATAGATTCTTATAGTTTCATTTAGCAATTAATTAATATGCCTTGTTCTTCACCTATTTCTTCATTTTCTCCCTCAAGCATGAGTAGCTAAACCCATTAGCTAAGGTTGTGGCTCAACCCTAGCGCGGCTAATTAATGGGTGTTTCCATCCGAGGTTAGATTGACTATGTGTATTTACTATTTGGGTTGATTTATGTTTTAATCTATGAATTGTTGGTTGTAGACACTGATTTAAATTTTGTGGATTTGACTCTTCTTGAGAAACAGAGTCCGTGTCTTCAAATTGACCCAACAAGGAATTGGGATGGACTCATGAAAAATGATAGTCTCAATTAACGGGTTAAACCTCGAGAGAGTAATCTCCTTACTTGAACCCTAGTTGCTTGATCTAATTTGCCTGCCCATTTGGTCTCGAGAGAGTCAATTGGGCAAAATCACTCTCTCTATCGAGAGGTGTGAGATTGCTTAAAATTGTGCAATGGTTTTAGTGAAAGTCCCAATTATGTCAATTGAACCTTAGTAACATTTACCCGTCAATTAGCCACATAGGTGATGTCATGACCCTAGTGCCCTTCTTCCCATTAGATAAAACTTTAGCAATCAGCTTGTAGCATAATTTAGTTTCAATTAATAGTTTGATAGTAGTAGTTATAGTTGAAAACTCTAAGATATGTTTGAAGTGATATTTGAAGCAAACGCAAATTTCTAAACTAGATAGATATTCCAAATCCACTACTAGTTCCCTGAGGAATTCGATCCCGACCCTCAAATCGGGTAAAAGCTATTGCGACCCGCTCTTCCTACCTTGGTGTTGCATCGAGTTGGCAGCGATCAATTATTGGTGTCGTTGTCGAGGAACCCCAAAGACAAAAATTACAAGTCACCCGCCTCTACCTAAATTGGCCAGTTTGAGGAGCCAGTTGCGGTAGAGCCTTCCACTGAGCCTGCTGCCACTACCACTGACATGCCTCCCGAACCCTCTAATACTGCTGGTCCCTCTACTTCAGCTAGCCTAGGGATTCCATCTTCCCGAGTCCATCCTATCACTACCCATCAGCTGAGCAAGACATTGCATAGCTTGAACAATTGGATGTCAGCTACGTCATCCAAGTTGTCTACTCTGTCTTCCACTATTGAGGCTTAGTCAGCACCACAGACAACACAAATTACGCAGTCTATTGAGGATACGCTGAAGAAGATCCGGGAGAACCAGAAAAAAATCATGAGTACCCAAACTGCCTTGTCTAAGGTAGTAGAGTCATAGGGCAAGGCTCTGAAGGAGCTTGCTCGGGAGCACAAGAAAATAAGAAAAATATGGGCTTTCACGGAGTCAGTGAAAGTGCTCAGAGAGGATATGGACAAGGTGATGGCGGCCTAGATACCTTTAGACTTGCTATTTAGGGATCCAGCCCCAGCAGCAGCACCAGTAGTAGAGCCACAGTAGGAGCAGACACAGAGGCTCCCGAGGAAGAAGAGGAAGCTCCCCAGTGCATATGAGGCGATCATCCAATTAGCGGACCCACCGGAGGGCTCCTCCAGTCAGCCATAGGATGCCCCTAATATTCAGCCCGTCTAGGTCCAGGACCCAGTCCCAGAAGTTGAGCAATAGGAGATAGGGAACCAATCTGAGGTTCCCGCACATATAGAGAACCAAGGGACCACTCATGTTCCCATGCAGACTGACGAGGCTTAGGGAGTTCCTATATCCTTTCATTATGTTTTTTGGTGATTATTTGCTTTTTTGGCATTAGGGACAATGTCAGCTTTTATTTGAGGCGGTGCGCCCTAAATTTTATCCATTGGATGACTATATATATAGATTGACTTAGTTTATGTTTATTTTTGATTTTCTATTTAGTCTGTATATAACTTACATTTAGTTACTTTTTATCGTACTTTTTATATTCTCTTTGTTGTGTATATAAAGTTACATTATTATATATATTCATCCCATGTTGTATATTCTAACCCCATATAGCAAATATTCATTCTATTTTTTTATTTTCGTAAAAAATAATTATTTTTAACTTCGTAGATAGGCTTGTAGCCTTTTGTTTCGTTTTTGGCACATTCAATAAGCCCTTGGTTTTCTTAATGCCACAAATCTTTCAAAAGGTGGAGTATTGTGTGAACCGGGGGCTCTTCTCGATGATGGATGGTCGACAACCTTCTTAAGGGCTTAAGTCTATTTTCGTTTTCTTTTGTTTTTGGTATTTTATAATTAAGGGTACCTCAAGAAAAGCTTCACTTTGGCCTAGCACATTTGCCTTTGATCCCATGGTCAAAGACAAAATGTTATGTTTAGTATGGTAAAAGTCATGGCCTTGAGACTCTTGCATTGGCCGATAATCATCAAGTAGTTTTTTGGGACCATTTTGTGCTCAAATCGTATCTAAGGTCATTGTGGGCCCTCGATTCGATGTCTTTAGCAATTCCCTAGTGTGTGTGGTGAGAAATTGAATTGCGAGTCCACCGAGACAATGGTCTAGGACTTGCCTCGAATGTGTGTTGAGGCGAAATCCTAAGTGAAAGTTGACTTGAGAAGTGATTAAAGGCTCTCCTTGATCCAAATGATAGTTTGAACAATTCCATAACCCACCAATAATAAGACCCCTAGTCAACCCTTTTGAGATTTAGACCTTCTTCTTTCAAGAACCATAATACAAGCCTATACCCGTTCTCAAAGATACCCTCTCTTGGCACCCAAATCTTTCCTTTAGCACATGTCAAAAGTATAAGTTTGGGGTAGGGGGGATGAGGAGTGCAACAAAATGGTAAAAAGGCACATAAATGAAGAAAAGGAAATGCAATAAAAAAGAAAGAAAAGCAAAATGCTCAATGTGAAAATAATCTCAAAGGGATTCAAGAAAAGCAATGAAAGAAAGGTGTGGAAAGTTGAAAAAGGAGAAATAGTTTGAAATGCATATGAAAGAGTGACAATGTGTCCCTCTAATCTCCTAGAAAGAAGTGAAAAGACTCAAAGATTCAAGAGAATTGTGCCAAATAAATCTAAAAGAAGTGCTTAAGGGAAAATTGAACCCACTTGAACAAAAATATGTCCTACCTATACCCAAAGCCTTCACAATGACTCCACAAAAGCCCTATATGATCTTGAATTGATTGAAACTTACATTAGTGGATACTTACATAAGGGGCAAGCATATGGCACTTAGAGCTGGATTGACGACCTTTTTCTTGAGAGAGATAAGTGAAGTCTTATTAACCTCGATTTGTTTGTCAATACTCAAAAAGGTGAGGTTTGCTTAGGGAGAGTTGAGGATGCGTGAGTTTGGGTTCCATAATGACAAAAGTAATTGAGAAAGTTCTTTGCTGTAATGAGTCAACTCTTGATGCTCTTGTGTCACACTTGATCCATTGTTAATGATTCATTTGTATTGAGGGCAATTGTTAGTCTCAATTGATGCTTGTTGAGGTTACCGTAGGATAGCTGGAAATACTTGGATTTTTCCTTAAGGGGTGGGTCTTATTTTGCTTGCTTGAAGACAAGCAAAGTCTTAAGTTTGGAGAGAGTTGATAAATAGGGATTTTAACGTATTTTACGCTCTACTTGCCTATGCTTTTATTATAAATTGTTACAAAATAGTCCCAAAAGGCTCATAAGTTGTGCTTGATTGTAGGTTTGATTGACAAAGTGACGAAATGTCAAAGAATTGGCTCAAAAGGAGTGAAACTTGCTCAAGTATCAAAAACCACGTAATCTAAGGGAAAGCAGGCCTAGTGCGGATCACGCAAACTCGAATGTGGCCGCACTGATTCAAAAAGTTGACAAACCAGACTAGAGGCAACGCGGCCATGGTTTAGTTTTAATGGCCCGCGGTGAAGGCTTCGCGGTCGCACTACCTTTCTGTGCGGTCCTTGGATGAGAGATTCAGAGAGATTGAAAATTGCTAACTCCAACCCATTCGGTCTGCGGTCCTGATTCTGCGGACTGTGCCAGCTTCCTCCATAGCCGCGGTCCATTCTACGTGGTCTGCGGAGCCCAAGTTCAGAAAAACCAGATTTGAAATCAAAGAGCCTAGTGCGACCATGATCCATGTTTTGCAGCACACACTGATACCATAGGGATATTTTTGTCCAGTTTTTCCAGCCTAATATAAATAGAACATTTTACCATTTTTAGGTTATCAGTTATCTTCAGACTTGAGTTGCGCTCATGGGAACGTATATTGTAGCCATTTTTGGCACTTGAGCTTTAAATTACGATAGATTCTTGTAGTTTCATTTAGCAATTAATTAATATGCCTTGTTCTTCATTTATTTCTTCATTTTCTCCCTCAAGCATGAGTAGCTAAACACATTAGCTAGGGTTGTGGTTCAACCCTAGTATGGGTAACTTATGGGTGTTGCCATCTAGTGTTAGATTGACTATAGGTATTTACTATTTGGATTGAACTTATGTTTAAATCTATGAATTGGTGGTTGCAAACACTGATTTACATTTTGTGGATTTGACTCTTCTTGAGAAAGAGAGTCTATGTCTTCAAAATTGACCCAACGAGAAATTGGGATGGACTCATGAGAAATGATTGTCCCAATTAACGGGTTAAACCTTGAGAGAGTAATCACCCTACTTGAACCCTAGTTGCTTGATCTAATTTGCCTACCCATTTGGTCTCGAGAGAGTCAATTGGAAAAATCACTCTCTCTTCCGAGATGTGTGAGCGTGGGTAAAATTGTGCAACGGTAATAGTGAAAGTCCCAATTATTTCAATTGAACCTTAGTAACATACCCGTCAATTAGCTACCTAGGTGATGTAGGACTTTAGTGCCCTTCTTCCCATTAGATAAAACTTTAGCAATCAGCTGATAGCATAATTTAGTTTCAATTAATAGTTTGATAATAGTAGTTATAATTGAAAACCCAAAAATATGTTGGAAGTGATATTTCAAGTAAACACACATTTCTAAACTAGATAGATATTCTAACTCCACTACTAGCTCCCTAAGGAATTTGATCCCGACCCTCATATTGGGTAAAAGATATTGCATCCCGCGCTTCATACCTTGGTGTAGCGTCGAGTTGGTAGCGATTATTGATACAACCTGACCCAAGAACACCACCGAACTCAAACAAAACTCACATTTTGAAAACTCAGCATTCAACTGGTTGTCTCTTAGAGTCTAGAGAACGGCTTAAAGATGTTGCTCGTGCTCCTCTCGGCTGTGGGAGTAGATCAAGATATCATCAATGAAAACAATCACAAATGAATCCAGATAGGGATTGAACACCCAGATCATCAAATCCATAAATGTTGTCGAGGAATTTTTCAACCAAAATGACATCACTAGAAACTCATAATGCCCGTACCAAGTGTGAAAAGAGATTTAGGGACATCGAATGTGCCGATTCTCAATTGATGGTAGCTGGATCTCAAATAAATCTCTGAAAATACTTTGGCACCCTAAAGTTGATCAAATAAATCATCAATCCTCGTCAATGGATATTTATCCTTGATGGTGACTGATATTAGGCTATATAGATAATGTTTACACCTTAATATTACCATTCTTTATTGTTGTTCTATAGGTAAATTGCCAACAAAGTACTCTAAATGGTGTTCCTTTGTTTCTAGGGAAGGTTCCATAGGGTGTTTTGGAGGCAATAAGCTGAAGAAAACTCCCACTCAAGAAGTTCCCGAGCAAAAGAAGCGAGAGAATTGCCTGGGAAATTCCACCATGATTGTGGTAGAACCACAGCGCAACCGCGGTGGATTAAAACTCGAGGTAGAAAGATCAGCTCCTACCGCGGTCGAAACACGGTCTTTCCGCGACTACAGTGCACTATTCATGCATCAGGAAGTTTAGGGACTAAAGTTTAAATTCGAGAAAGCTTGTTCCAAACCCTTATTAGCTCGCCCAAGATTGTTTTAAGCTTATTTTTAGACTATTTTGAAGAAGGAACAATTATGAGAAGATCAACCAAATATTAGAGTTTTTCTCTCTCTTTTTATTGCAATTACCTAGTATGAATAATTTAGTATTTTCATCATGTTTTGTCATGAGTAGCTAATTCCTTAGTCTAGAGTTTTGATTGAACCTATTGAAGGATGAACTTCTTGATTATGTTAATGTAGTTTGCTAGTTTAATCTTTATTGTTCAACTACGTGCTTGTTGTAGTTAATTGACAAGATCCTCAATTAGCTATGCTTATTTAGTGTGCATAACTCGGGAGAGAGAGCATATTTGGGTAATTGTTGAAAAACACCACTCCCAAAGTATAAAAGGGATCTATAAATGCGTGTTTATAGGCGGGATTAGGGATAACGAAGCATTGGGTGCAATCTAAAGTGAGTTGTAATAAACAAAGCCAGCTAGCATATCTCGGGAGAGTGTGTCTAGTAAATTGTCGTAATTACTGGAGAGAGATTTAAGGTAAGAGGAGCGCTCATGATTGATAGAGATAATTTGGTGAACCTGTATGAAACATAACCAGAAGGGATTCCATCAATAGGTAAAATCATAGCCTTAGAATCTTCTCTTAATTGTTTACACATTAATCATTGTTAGTTTTCAGTTGTTTATTTACTGTCATTCGTAGTTAGTAGAAATACCATCAAGTGTTATTGACAATGTTTGGAAAATTGGTTCCATAGAATTTAGTAAGTCCAACAAAAGTAATTGATAGGTTAATTCCTTGTGGGTTTGACTATGGGCTAAATACTGAGATTATATTTGCAACATCCGTGTGTCCTTTTTGTAAGGCATAGTTGGGCGTGATCAGTGATTTTGTTCAACTGCCGATAATCTATGCAAATCCGCATCGATCCATCATTTTTCTTATCAAACAACACTGGCGCACCCCAGGGCCAAACACTAGGTCTAATAAAGCCCTTATCAAGCAAGTTTTGCAACTGTTCCTTCAATTCTTTCAACTCTGGCGGGGCCATGCAGTATGGAGAGTTGAAATGGGCTGATTGTCTGGAGCCAAATCAATGCAAAAGTCAATATCTCTATTGAGTGGCATCCCCAGCAGGTCTGCAAGAAATATCTCTGGAAACTCCCGGACAACTAGCACAGAATCCATAGAAGGAACCTCAACAGTAGAATCGCAAACATAAGCCAAATAAGTCAAACACCCCTTCTCAAACATATGTCGAGCCTTCAGTTATGAGATAACCCAGCTGGTAGAATGACCAAGAGTCCCTCTCTACTCTAATCGACGTAACCCCGGTAATTCTAAGGTCACGGTCTTGGTGTGACAATCCAATATGGCATGATAGGGTGACAATCGGTCCATCCCCTCAATGACATCAAAATCTACCATTTTACACTAGTATGAAGAGCCGCAATAACAACCACACACGAATGATAGACACAATTTACAACAATGGACTCACCCACCAGCGTGGGGCACAAAATATGGAAGCACTCAAAGAATCAATGAGCACAACCAAATTTGAAGCAAAATAAGAAGACACATAGGAGTATGTAGATCCTGGATCAACATAACCTAAGCATTACTACAGACTAGAACAGTACCCGTTATAACTACATTAGAGGACTCAGACTCAATCCTAGCTGGGAAAGCATAACATCGAGGTTGTCCCCACCACTCAGAACTACACTCCTGGGATGGCCCCCGGCTAGCTAGCCTCCACCTCTAGCGGCCTGACCACCACATCTAGCACCTTGACCTCCACATTTAGCTTCCTGACCCCTACCTCTAGCTGGCTGAGCGGGCGGTGGAACACCCAGTGCCGGAACCATGGCACGAGAGCCCTAGTGCTGAGAACTGCTTGATGTTTGCGGGAAAAATCTAGTAATATGCCTTGTATTTCCACAATTATAACAAGACTTTGACTGCTAAGACTACTGACCTTGAAACTAGCCATAACGGCATGACTAACCACCCTAAAAATACTAGAGCAGAGGTGAACTGATAGGAGCTGGTAGTGTGTAGGGTAGCTGATCAGAATACTACATATGAGAACCATGGCCACCTGGAGCACCGTGAGAAGCTTGAAGTGCTGAATGAAACAACCTGGGAGGACGGCCTCTACCAAAAGAATCCATGCCTCCAGACGAGGCACCATTGAACCTGCCAGAATGACGAGGCCTCTTGTCAGACCCCAAACCACTCCCCTGAGCTAACATTATCTCTACTCGCCTGGCCACATTGGTCGTATCTTTAAATGAAATCTCGCACCCGGTCTCCTTAGCCATATGCAATCTAAGAGGCTAAGTGAGTCCCTTAATAAACCTCTCCAACCTCTCTCTCTCTCTCTTGGTGCGGAGCATAATAAGAGCATGACATGCCAAATTAATAAACCTAATCTTGTATTGAGTTACAGTCATAGAACCCTGCTGAAGACGCTTGAACCGCCTGTGGTATTCCTCTCTTTGAGTGACGGGAAGGAACTTCTCGATAAATAGCTATGAAAACTGTTCCGAAGTCAAAGTAGGAAACCCAACAATAATCCCTCTACTATTTCTTGGCAGAACCTGACACACGAAAAGTAGCAAAGTCAACCCTATTGGTCTCCACTATCCCCATATTCTGTGAACCTTATGACAGCTGTCCAAATAGTCCTGGGGATCCTATGAAGAAATACTACCATAGGTAGCAGTGAAAAGCTTGGTGAACGTGTCCAATCTCCACAAAGCATCTAAAGACATAGCTGACCCATCACCGGTCTGAGCTACAACACCCAGTGGAACTACCCCAACAGGCTAAGCTACTGAAGTCTGAAACTGGGTAGCCATCTGCTCTAAAGTATGAGTAGCTGGAGTCTGTGGTTCTCCCTAGCCCGAGAGATGGATGGTGCCACGGGAAGTATGCCAGCCTGAGTGACACTCTCCATAAGACCCAAAATACAAACCAAAGCATCCTGGAGTACTGGGGTAATGATGAACCTATCTGTAACCTGGCTGGGCTTGTTGAAATAGTCTGGGTTGGAACCTTATCATCAAACTCTACTTGAGGCTCTGCGGATGGTTTTGCTGCTCTGGGCTGAGCTCTGCCCTTGCCTCGGCCTCTAGCTTGACCTCGGCCTTGCCATCTTCCTCTCGTAGGAGATATTGCTAGGGGCTCAGGCTGCTGATTAGCTAATGAAGCGGTAAATCTTCTCGCCATCTTGAAAGAATGGAGTAGAAGTTCAATTAGCATTGAGAAGTCAAATCGCACGGCAGAGAATAATAGATGTGAAGTTATCCTAAACTCTGTAGCCTCTATGGGTAAGCACAAACGTCTCCATACCAATCTCTCAGACTCTACTAATCTTGTCCATGAATTGTGAATCGTAAGCCACCTAGAGCTCTGATACCAACTTGTTATGACCTAAATTTCCTACTGTCAGAACCATCATGGCGCCTAACATTATAATCGCTAGGAAAGCCAACGTTATAAAATATTTGTCATGACCCGAACCGAAGGGCCGCGACGGGCACCTGTACCTTACTCAATCGAGTATGGACGTAATATGTATTTCTTATATACTATCATGAGTAAATGAGCTAGAAAACCCGTCATGAGATAACAAAAATAAAACATAAGGGAATACTCAACATTTGACGATACAATATGATATACAAACTTATACGTGTGATATACAGGTCTATAAGGCCGACATGACCATTTGTAAACTCAAAACATAGGGCGACAAGGCCAAACAACTATCCATACACCTGACATCTATATACAAGCCTCTAAGAGTACATAAAATCATATAGGTTGGAATAGGGCCCCTCCATACCAATCAATACATATCCAAAGCATACTGACAAAATAGGCAACTCCAGAGCAAGTGGAGTGCACCGACACCTCTGCTGAGCTGATAGCTTACTAGGAAGACTGTCAACCTATCAATCGGGACCTACGGGTATGAAATGCAACATCCCCGATCACTTCCTACTCCGCACTACTACATAGTAGGAAGAGAGGGTCGCAATAGCGTTTATCTGATTTGTGGATGGGGATCGATTTCCATAGGGAGCTAGTAATAGAGTCGAGTATCTATTTAGAGTGGAATTGTGTGCTTTTTCCAAATATCACTTCCAACCATTTTCGGGTTTTTCTTTAATAATCTACTACTATCAACTAAGTAATCATAATTGCAACTAGATTATGCTAAGCGAGAATTTCTACAAGTTGTATCTAATGGATGAAAAGGCACTAGGGTAGTGGCTTTCACCTAGGTGGCTAATTGACGGGTAATTGCTTCTATGGCACTATTGACATGATTGCCGAAATATGCTATAACCATTGCATGATGTTACCCACTCTCACGCCTCTCTCTCTCTCTCGAGAGTGATTTTACCCACTTGACTTTCTCATGACCAATGAGATAGGCAAATTTTGCTCAAGAAACGAGGGTTTAAGTTGGGTGTTTACTCTCTCGAGGTTTAACTCTTTAATTGGAGCTGTCAATTCTCCTGAGTCCATCCCAATTCTTTGCTAGGTCAATTTTGGAGACTTAGGCTCTCTTTCTCAAGAAGAGCCCAAGTCAACTTAGCACAAAACAGTGTTTGGAATCGCTAATTCATAAATTAAACCATAAAAATTGACCCAAATAACAAGCACCCATAGCAAATCTAGCCCTAAAATGCAACACCCATCATTATCCACACTTGGGTTGAACCACAACCCTATCTAATTGGTTTAGCTACTCATGCTTGAAGAAAAAATTAGATAAATAGATGAAGAGAAAAACATAATATTAAATTACTGAAGTAAATATAATGATTCAATGACTAAAACTACGTTAAAGTGCCCAAAATGGCTACAAAATGCCTTCTCACGTGCGCAACTCAAGTCTGGTAATAGCTGATACCCGAAAAGTGAAAAAAGGTTATACTTATACTAAGTTGGAAAACTAGACAAAAATGCCCCTGCAGGGTCAGTACCGACGATACAAAATGGTGTGCGGTTGCACTAAGCTCTTGACTCTGAAAAATCAACTCTCTGAACCCAGGCTTCGCAAACTGCACAGAATGGAATGCGGCCGCGAAGGCGTCTAGCGCGATCCGCAAAAACACGACCGCAGACCGCATATGCTTGAACCTTGACACTTGACATCTTTCTGAAGTTTGCTTCTGCGGACCGCATAAATGGTAGTGTAGTCACGATGTCTTCAGTGCGGACCGCACAATATGTACGGCGGATGCACTGGTTTGATGCTTTCAAATCCAGCTCTCTGAATCTCCTTAGTTTGGACTGGGCCGCACTAGGCCTGTTTATCCTGAGTTATCTTATCTTTGGTACTTGTGCATGTTTCACTCCTTTTGAGCCAATCTTTGATGTCTCGTCACTTTGTTGATCAAGCTTGCAATTAAGCACAACTTATGAGCCTTTTTATTTTGTAAGAATTTATAATTAAAGCGTAAGTAAGAAGGAGCATGAAACACGTCAAAAAAACTTCAGCTTTTGCTTGTCCTCAAGCAAACAAAATAAGACCCACCCCTTAAGGGAAAATCTGAGAATTTTCAGCTATCCTAAAGTAACCTCAACTAGCATCAATTGGGACTAACAATTTCCATCAACCCAAATGAAACATTAACAACCTTTAACCTTTGAAAAACCATGGATCAAGTGTGACACAAGAGCATCAAGAGTTGACTCATTACATCAAAGCACTCTCTCAATTACTTTGGTCATTGTGGAGCCCAAACTCATTTATCCTCAAATCTCCCTAATCACACCTCACCTTTTTGAATATTGGCACACAAACCGAGGTAAATGGAAATTCACTCATCTATCTCAAGGAAAAGTCACAAGTCTGGCTCTAAGTAGCATATGCTTGCCCCTTATGTAAATATCCACTAATGTAAGCTTCATTCAACTATAGATCATATAGGACTTTTGTGGAGTCTTTGTGAAGGCTTTTGGTTCAGGGTAGGACGTGTTTTTGTTCAAGTGGGTTCCATCTTCCTTTAAGAACTTCTTTTGATTCATTTGGCACAATTCACTTGACTTTTTAAGTCATTTCACTTCTTTCTAAGGGGCTAGAGAGACACATTGTCACTCTTTCTTATGCATTTCAAATCTTTTCTCCTTTTTTAACTTTCCACACCTTTCTTTCTTTGCTTTTCTTGAATATTTTTTTCATTGAGCATTCTTTTTGTCTTTTGCTTTTCTTTATTTTTCATTGCCTTTCCTTTTCTTCATTTTTGTGACTTTTACCACTTTGTTTCCATCCTCGTCTGTCCCCCAAACTTATACTTCTGCCATGTGCTCAAGGAAAGATCGGGTGCCTAGAGACAGTATCTTTTAGAACGGGTATAGGCTTGTATCATAGTTCTTGAAAGAAAAAGGTTAACTAGGGATCATATCATTGATAGGCTATGGAATTCTTCAATCAATCATTTGGATCAAGGAGAGCCTATAATCACTTCTCAAGTCAAATTTCACTTAAGTTTTCGCCTCAACAAACATTTAGGGCAAGTTCTAGACCAGTGGTTTGGGACTTGGACTCGCGATTCGGATTTCTCACCACACAAGCTAAAGGATTGCTAAAGACATAGAGTTGGGAGGACACAATGACCTTAGATACAATTTGAGCACACAATGGTCCCGAAAAACTACTTGATGAATATCGGCCAACACAAGAGTCTCAAAGTCATGACTTTCACCATCCTTAACACAACATTTTGTCTTTGACCATGGAATCAAAGGCAAATGTGTCAGGCCTAAGTGAAGCTCTGCTTGAGATACCCTTAACTACAAACTACTAAAACAAAAACAAAAATGGACTCAAACACTTAAGAAGGTTGTCACGTCATCCATTGTTGGGAAGAGCCATCCGATTCACACAACACTCCACCTTTGGAAATAACCTGGCATTAAGAAAGCCAAAGGCTTATTGAAAACATAGAAAACAAAATAAAAAGCTATGAACATAAATAAGAAGCCTAAAAAATGAAAAAAGTTTACGAAAAATAGAATGAATATATACCATAAGGAGTTTGAATATACAACGGGGATGAATATATACAATGATGTAACTTTTTATACAGACTTAAGGAAAGATAAAAAGTGCGATAAAAGTAACTGAATATAAATTATATACAATCCAAATGAAAATCAAGAATGCATAAAATGAATCAGTATATATAGTCATCCAGAAATATAGAGCACACCCCCTCAAATAAAAGCTGGCATTGTCCCCAATGCAACCTGGTCCAAATAAGCACCGAAAATAAAATATAGAGAAAGGATATAGAAGACTCCCTAAGTCGTGTTTGTCTGCGTAGGATCATGGGTGGTCCCTAGGTCCTCTCTGTGCTCGGGAACCTCAGACTGGTTCCCGGTGGTCTGCTCTGCTGCTACTGGGACCTGGACCTGGACAAGTTGTGGATCTTGTACATCCTGTGGTTGACAGGAGGAAGCCTCCGGTGGGTCTGCCAACTAAATAATGGCATCATCTACTCTCGGGATCTTCCTCCTCTTCGGAGGCCACTGTGACTGCTCCAGCTATGGCTCATCTATTGAAATTGGATCCTCAAACAATAGTTCTAAAGGTAGCTAGTCTGCCTTGAACTTCTCAACATCCACTCCCAGCTTCTTTACGGACTCCTTGGAGGCCTGTGTCTTTCGCGGCTTTTTATGCTCCTTTGCAAGCTCCTTGAGAGCCTTGCCATGCGAATCAACCGCATTTGCCAATGCATCTTGAGTAGTGAGGATTTTCTTCTAGTTCTCAAGAATCTCTTTCGAAGCTTCCTCAATCGACCATGGCACCTGTGCTGGCCAAGGTGCTGACTGAGTACCAATAGTTGTAGTCAAGGTGGACAACTTGGATGAAGCAGTATACATCCAGTTGTCGATACTCTGAAGTGTCTGACTCAGTCAGTGGGCAGTGACAGTGATAGGATGAGCCTGGGAAGATAGGATCTCTAGGCCTTCTAATATGGAAGGTCCAGGAGGAATGGCTAAAGATGTAGAGGGTCCAAGAGACAAGTCAACAGAAATGGAGGTAGGCTCATCAAGGGACTCTACCACAATTGGCTCGTCAGACTGGCCAGTGGGGCAGAAGTAGGGGCTTTGTAGTTCTTGTCCTTGGGGTTTTCAATTCCTTTCAAGATATACTAGGAGAATGGGGTTGTCGCGTCGACCTTGATGTCAAATTGCCTCTTGTCTACCTGCAAGTCCCGGAAGTACATAATAAGGGTGTTGGGGAAAGCGTAGTTATGGTCGTGCTCGACACCCACTATAGAAATGACATAAGACATAACATTCCCCATATTGATGGGGTACCCCGCCATAATAGAAGCAATCAAAAAAGCTCGTTAGAGTGGCATGTTCTGGTCTTGGGTAGAAGGGTCTAACTAGCTACACACAAATGTGTCCCAGCCCCTCTCCTCAAAGTTTAGGGTCCTCCGTAGTATTTTGACCCCAACAGTCAACCACTCTGGAACGGTACCTGGGATTGACAAGTACTGAGCTAACCATGGACGGACCTCCTTGCCCATCTCCAGCTTTTCCATATAAAGAGGCTCATCTTTCTCATTGAAACCCAAGTATTCGTTGAGTGACTTCCCATCAAACGACACCTTTAGGTTCCGAACCTTGGGCACTTTGGAGCCCTTTACGATGTAGGCTACATTACAATAGAACTCTTTAACCAAGTGTTCATTGGCATCCACGCAGTCATCTAAGAAGTGCTCCCAACACACTCTCGTTCTTAACTATCTATGCGCGTCAGGGTTGTGGGGTAAAAGATCCCTGTCAATGAAACTCCGCTCCGGTATCAATTTTCTCACCGGCCACCACTCCCTAAATTTGTGGTACGCCACCTAGCTCACGAACCTATCCTCCCAAACTTTGGGTTTTCTATTTCGGGCAATGCCCCCAACTTGAGGCTCACCACCACCAGCTATCTCCCCATCCTCTTGTACCTCCTCCTCACCTTTGTCTGTAGTCTCCCCGGATAATGAAGCTGTGGTGGAGGTGGAGTATTCAGCACTGCCGGTTGCTGGGCCCTCAAACGACTCAGTAGAAACATGATCTGGTGCTTGGGCAGTGGGTAATAGTGGAGGAGTGTCATCTGTCAATCTACGCCTTTTCAGCCAATTAGGGACGAACTTTGGCACAGTGTCCGAGGATATCTCCCAGGAGGACTCGTACTCACTCCTCGACTGATCAATTGCTCTGTCAACAACTTTCATTAACTTTCTAGCTCTTATTATGTTTTCCAGGATTTGGGGAGTGAGTCTAATCATTCTCTGCTTCCCTCCTCGGGAGGAATCACCTCTGCCGGGTTGTTTGGAGCCTTTTCCTCTTTTTTTAACCATTATCTGCAAACACAATCATCTTACATTATTAGTATCAATAAAAGCAATAAGCAACATTTATACAGAAAGTATTGCAGACAGAATTGAAAAGTTGCAGCTAGGTTGCAGAAATAGCCCAGTACGGACCACACAAAGTGGAGTGCGGCCGCACAAGGACCACCGCGGACCACACAATAACAATCGTGGTCCGTACTGGGATGGGGTTCAGACTACCCTTCCTCTAAATCTAACCAGTGCGGCCAGCACAAAATGGTACCGCGGCCGCATTGTGCGACCGCACTAACCAAAAGTTATATTTTTGAAGTTTGTCACCGTTGTCCACATAAAGTGGTATTGCGGACCACACTAGGTCATCGCGGACCGCACAAACGTGACCGCAGTCCGCATAGGGTGCCTAGTATTGGCACTGATTTAGGGTTCTTAGATTATACTTTTAAGTTCAAACTTTCACCTAATTAGGGTCCCTACTCAATTACTCAGTCCATTAGCTACTAAGTCACATGATTCATGCGTTTACACTAACCTAACCTAGCAATTAGACTAATTACGGGTGGAAAGAAGAAAAAAAGCTACGAAAAATTGAAAATTAAAGGTGAAAGGACAAAATTAAACAAGTAAAAAGGAAGATTAATGTACCACATTTTGAGAAGAATTGAAACAAAGCAATGTAACAAGCAATCACGATCAAAGATAGAAGGATGAACAGTGTCTATAGTCTCTGAGTTTCAAATTTTCGAAAAGGGTAACAGGAGAACCTCAAGGTCTATTTATAGAGAAGCCCCTGGGGCCCAACCTCACCTACCAGTGCTGACCGCACCGAAATGGACCGCGGTCCATGTTGCCTTGTTTAGCACCAGTTTAAGAAGGCTACCTTCTGCGGTCCTCACAAATTAGACCGCGGCCTCAGGGTTCCACTGTGGACCACACAAAATATAGTGCGGCCGCGGTGGCAAACTTTAGAGAAGCTTTATCAAACCCACACTAGTGCGGTCTACGCAGAATGTACTGCAAACCACACTGGAAACCTAGAGACCTGTGTATTTTTTCACTATGCCTTGCACTGCATCAACACAATCCCTATAACATCTCACAACCAGTTAGCCCAAAAATCAATCCCATACTACAAAGAAAATCAAAGAAAAAAACAAGAAGAAGAACACATGGGTTGCCTCCCAAGAAGCGCCTGATTTAATATCGCGGCATGACTCATGTTACCACCATATCACTTGAGATGAAAGAGCGCCACCACGTGGCTATCATCAACCATTCCAAGATAATGCTTGACCCATTCCCCATTAACTCTGAAAACTTTACCATTTTTGTTCTTTGGATCAAGAGCACCAAAAGGGGTCATAAACACAACTTCAAATGGCCCACTCCACTTTGATTTAAGCTTTACAGGGAACATATGTAACCTGGAATTCAACAAGAGAACCAAATCACCAACCTTGAACTCTTTTCCACGAGCATATTTATCATGAAGGTACTTCATCTTGTCATTAGGTACATTGAGTTGTTCAACACGAAGATTGGATACAACATCCCACTCTAAATTCAACTTCCTCAAAGCCCATATGGCTGTGTGCTCTAATTCAACTGGTAGATGGCAAGCTTTCCCAAACACCAACCGATAGGGAGACATACCAATCGTAGTCTTGTAAGCCGTCTGATAAGCCCATAGAGCGTCATCCAACTTCTTCAACCAATCGGTCCTATTAGCATTGATCGTCTTTGACAAGATACTCTTAATTTCCCTATTGGAGACTTTCACTTGACCACTAGCTTGAGGATGATAGGGGTAGAAACCTTGTGATTGACACCGTACTTGGAAAGCAACGTATTGAAATCTTTATTGCAAAAGTGAGACCCCCCCCTCACGAATAATCGCACGAGGAGTGCCAAACCTTGTGAAAATTCTCTTTTTATGAAATGAAACAACACTTCAGGCTTCATTGTTAGGAAAAGCAACGGCTTCAACCCACTTTGAGACATAATCAACCACCACAAGAATGTAAGTGTTCCCATAAGAGCTAACAAATAGACCCATGAAATCTATGCCCAAACATCAAAGATATCCACTTCAAGTATGGTAGTAAGAGGCATCTCATTCATTTTTAAAATTCCGCCCACTCTTTGGCACTCGTCACACCTCTTCACAAAATCAGCTGCACCGTTGAACAAGGTTGGCCAATAGAATCCACAATTAAGAACTTAAAAATTTGTCTCGCTCCGCCATGATGGCCACCATAGGGAGAGGAATGACAAGCCTCGAAGATACTCAATTATTCTTCCTCTGGAACAGATCTACCAATCACACCGTCTGTGCAAATATTGAACAAGTATGGTTCATCCCAATAGAAATCCAAACTATCCCGCTTGAGCTTCTTCCTTTGGTTAGAAGAGAGCTCATATGGGATTGTTCCAGTCACAAGGTAATTGGAAACATCGGAAAACCATGGCACATCATTCATTGACACCACAAGGAGTTGCTCATGGGGAAATGAATCATTGATCTCAAGGCCATCACACGGCTTCCCCTCCTCCTCCAAACAGGAAATGTGGTTCGCCACTTGATTCTCACTACCTTTCCGGTCCACAATTTCTAGATCAAACTCTTGAAGTAGTAACACCCATTTCATCAATCTTGCTTTTGAGTCTTTCTTTGTCATCAAATACCTAAGGGCGGCATGATCGGTGCGAACCCTTGGCTCTCATAAGATATGGTCGAAACTTTTCCATAGCAAATACTATAGCCAACAACTCTTTCTCGGTGAATGTATATTTCCTTTGAGCCTCATTTATGGTCTTGCTTGCGTAGTACACCGGATAAAACATTTTGTTAATCCTTTCACCCAAAACAGCCCCAACTGCAACGTCACTTGCATCACACATGAGCTCGAAAGGAAAGCTCCAATTTGGTGCGGTATTGATAGGGGTAGTGGTAAACTTAATCTTGAGAAGTTCGAATACGTGCATACATCCCTTATCGAACACAAACTTTGCATCCTTTTCTAGCAACTTGCACAAGGGATGTACCACTTTTGAAAAATCTTTTATAAACCTCCGGTAAAAATCCGCGTGCCCAAGAAAACTCCTCACCCCTTTGACAAAAGTAAGGGGATAAAGCCTTGATATCACCTCTATTTTGGCTTTGTCAATTTTAATTCCTCGCTTTGAAATTTTGTGACCCAACACTATACCCTTTTCAACCATGAAATGACATTTTTCCCAATTGAGTACGAGGTTTGTGTCTTCACCGAGCCAACACTCTGTCCAAATTACCAAAACACTCTTCAAAAGAATCCCCAACCACACTCAAATCATCCATGAGAACCTCTATGACATCTTCCACCATGTCAGTGAAAATATCCATCATACATCGTTGGAAGGTTGCCGGAGCATTAAATAATTTGAACGACATCTGAGAGAAAGCGAATGTGCCATATGGACAGGTAAAAGTGGTCTTCTCCCGATCCTCGGGGGCAATTAAGATTTGATTATACCCCGATTATCCATCCAAAAAGCAATAAAAAGCACGCCCCGCAAGACGATCTAGCATTTGGTCAAGGAATTGCAATGGGAAATAGTCCGTTCGGGTCACCTTGTTTAGCTTTTGGTAATCCATACATACTCTCCATCAGGTGACTATCCAAGTAGGAATAATTTCATTGTTTTTATTGGTCACCACAATCATACCACCCTTCTTCGGTACACAATTCACTGGAGAATTCCACGAGCTATCAGAACTGGGGTACACAACCCCGACATTCAACCATTTGATCACCTCTTTCTTCACCATTTCTTGTATAGCCTCGTTCAATTTTCTTTAATGCTCCAAGGAAGGTTTTGCATCATCCTCCAAGGTAATTTTGTGCATATAGAATACGGGGCTTATTCCCCGAATGTCAGCTAAAGTCCATCTAATTTCCCTCTTTCGCTTTTGAAGCACCACCAAAGTGGCCTCAACCTGCATGTTAAAAAGGGAAGAAGAAAGAATAACTAGTAAAGTAGAGGTTGAGCCCAATAATTCATACCTGAGATGTGGAGGAAATGGTTTCAACTCCAACACTCGTGGCTCATCAATTGATGGCTTTGTTGGTGGAGTTTTCCGGTTCTCAAGATCCAAAGACAACTTTTTCCGCTCATAAGAATAAGAGCCCATCCCATTTAAGGCATTCACACACTCCACTCTGCTTGTATCATCATTGACATCCATATTTAATAGCATGGCCTCAATAGGATCCTCCACATTGATAATAACATTGGTATCATCCACAATCACTACTATGACAAGGTCTACAAATGAAAATACCTTGGTGCTATTGGGTTGCTTCATGGATTTGCAAACATGGAAGATGACCTTTTCATCACCCACTCGAAAAGTGAGCTCACCCACTTCAACATCAACCAATGCTTTCCCCGTTGAAAGGAAAGGTATACTCAAGATAATAGGAACCTCATAGTCCACTTCACAATCCAAAATGACAAAGTCGGCTGGCAATATGAATTTGTCCACCCGGACAAGCATGTCATCAATAATTCCCAAATTTTGCTTCATCGATCGATCTGCCATTTGAAGTCTCATTGAGGTTAGTATAGGTTGCTCGACACCTAAAGTTTTGAAAATCGAGTAAGGCATCAAATTGATACTAGCTCCCAAGTCACATAAAGCTTTGGTAAAGTCCGCACTCGTAATAGTACAAGGGATAGTAAAAGCTCTGGGATTTTCAAGATTTGGTGCCATTGAATGCTCTATATCACTCATTTGGTGATTCTTATTTATTGTTTCACAATTAGTAGACCTCTTCTTTGTCAATAAATCCTTCATTAACTTGGCATATCCCGGTATTTGTTCAAGAGCCTCCACCAAAGGCACATTTATGGGAAAGCTTTTCATCATATCAATGAACTTTTTGAATTGATTATCATTTCTTTGCTTTGCAAGCCTTTGAGGATAAGGTGGAGGTGTTCTAGGCAAGGGTTCCTTGGCTTTTGGCACAAGCGGCTCGATCATGTCTATCACGTGTTCCCTAGATGGGTTCACGGCATCTTGAGTTTCCACTTCGGCCTCTTCACTGTCAATCCTCACATCATTGTTCATATTCTCTTCAACCACATATTCAACAACCAATGGCACTACATCATGTTGCATCTCAACATTTTTATCCAGGATTTGCTTTTGCTTTGAGGCATTCACATTATCGCCTCTCCCACTTCTTGTTGTAACCGCCCTCACATGATTGTTGTTCCCGCCCTTCAGGTTTACTACCGTATCACTTGGTAGAGCATCCTTGGGCAGAGTTTTCAAAGCTTGAGAGATGTTGCCTAATTGCACCTCCAAGTTACGGATCGAGGTATTGTGAGAAGCCAACCGAGCATCGAAATCTTGGTTGTTCTGCATCATCTTCTCGAACATCACCTGAATTCTACCCGAATCACTTCCAAAAGAACTAGGACTTTGAGAGAGGAACTCAGGTTGATTATTCGGTTGTTGGTACATTGGGGGCCTTTGAAAGCATTGCCCCTGATTGATTGTTAGTCCACCTGCCTTGATTGTTGTTGCCTCAATTGATATTATTTCCATTCCAATTTCCTTGGTTGCTATTTTGATTACCCCAATGGTTGTTTTAGTTGTTGTTGTTCCAATTTCCACCACCTTGTTGTTGATTGCCCCAATTTCCTTGGGGTCTCCATTGGTGGTTTGAAGAGTTGCCTATTTTACCTCTTTACTTTGGTCATCATAACCATCATTTTGACACCCATCATCTTCATAACCAAATTGCTTAGAGTTGCCTTGATTTTTTTGCCTCCTTTGTCTTCTCTTGTTGACAAGCATACTAACACCCTCCATGGAATTCACTTGGCGAGTATTCTGAACTTGTTGCAAATACAGCTTTGTCAATTTGTTCGTGGTAGTAGTAAGCTCAGCTATAGCTTGCTCGTGGTTATGTAATTCCTTGTATAAATAGATAACCGTAGGGTCACCATGAGGCATATTGTCTATACTCTTCCATGCTGAAGAAGTGTCGGTCATCTCATCAAGTACAACATATTCCTCGTCATAAGAAAGTTTCATAAAATTTCCCCTGCCAATTGATTCACAATGCATTGATTTGTAGTATTTATGCCCCGGTAAAAGGTTTGTTGGATCATGGCTTCGATCATATCGTTATTTGGCCATTCCTTCACCATAGTCCTATACCGCTCCCAGGATTCATAAAAAGGTTCCATTGGCTCTTGCTTGAAGGCTAATATTTCATCCCGAAGTGCCGCCATATGACTCGATGAGAAGAATTTGGTGATAAACTTATCTTCCAACTCATCCCAAGTTGTGATGGAATGGTTGGGGAATCTCTCGAGCGAATCTAATGCTTTTCCCTGGAGTGAGAACGGGAAAAGTCTCAATCTCAACGCATCCTTGAAAGCATTTGTCTGCTTGCTTCCCCAGTATGTATCTACGAACCCCTTGAGATATTTGTAGGTATTTTGATCTGCAAGTAAGGTCAACATCACATTGTTTATCTGAAAGTTGCTCGCCCAAATTCAGAGTGGGACAATAGCACCTGCATAGCCCTGGTTCAGCAATATTCTAGGAGCCCCTCTTGGAGGTGGCAGAAGAGGGTCTAGAACATTGTCATTTGGATTAGCATTGGCATTCTGGCCTCTCCATTGTCCTTGAGGTGCAAGAGGCACCACATCTAGCTGAAGATCATTTACCTCCTCTCCCGCTATCACGTTTCCAAGATGGTCATTTGCGTTGTTTAAATCCATGTTGGTACCTGAGTAATGTCATAAACAAGTAAGTAACAAAAAAAGAAAAGAAGAACAATACACAAAACTAACTAAATAGATAGCCAAAACCGTTACCTCCCCGGCAATGGCGCTAAAACGTTGATCGCTGCCTACCCGCACTACTAAAAAGTAGGAAGAGAGGGTCGCAATAGATTTTACCCGATTTGTTGGCCGGGATCGATTTCCACAGGGAGCTAGGAATGGAGTCGAGTATCAATTTAGAATGGAATTATGTGCTTGTTCCAAATATCACTTCCAATCATTTTTGGGTTTTTCTGTAATAATCTACTATTATCAACTAACTAATTATAACTGCAACTAGATTATGCTAAGTGAGAATTTCTACAAGTTGTATCTAATGGATGAAAAGGCACTAGGGAAGTAACTTTCACCTAGGTGGCTAATTGACACGAAATTGCTTCTAAGGCACTATTGTATTGATTGGGGAAATATGCTATAATTGTTGAACAATGTTACCCACTCTCACACCTCTCAGTAGAGAGAGTAATTTTGCCCAATTGACTTTCTCAAGACCAATTAGGTAGGCAAATTTTGCTCAAGCAAATAGGGTTCAAGTCGAGTATTTACTCTCTCGAGGTTTAACCCTTTAACTGGGACTATCAAATCTCTTGAGTCCATCCTAATTGCTTGCTGGTTCAATTTTGGAGACTTCGTCTCTCTTTCTCAAGAAGAGCCCAAGTCGACTTAGCACAAACCATTGTGTAGAACGATTAGTTCATAAATTAAACTATAAAATTGACCCAAATAACAAGCACCTATAGCTAATTTGGACCTAGACTGCAACACCCTTCAATTATTCATACTAGGGTTGAGCCACAACCCTAGCTAATGGGTTTAACTACTCATGCTTGAAGAGAAAATCAAATAAATAGATGAAGAGATAGATATAATATTAAATTACTGAAGTAAAGACAATGATTCAATGACTAAAACTTTGTCAAAGTTCCCAAAATGGCTACAAAATGCCTTCTCACGAGCACAACTCAAGTTTGGTAATAGCTGATACCCTAAAAATTGAAAAAGGTTCTATGTATACTAAGCTGAAAAAAATTGGACAAAAATACCCTGCAGGGTCAGTGCGAACCGCGTAAAATGGTGTGCGGCCGTACTAGGCTCTTGACTCTAAAAAATTAACTCTTCGATCACGTCAAAATCCCTAGTTATTAGTCCCCTGGCAAAAGGGATGTCAGTACAAATAAAGTACCGAGTATGTAAGGCAGGAAAGCATAAACAAGAATAATAGTGTAAAGAGAGATAGAGGAGATACAACTTGTAACATCTGAGTGTCTCTGGGGCTACTGACATGAAATGCATAACACATATGTACATAAACTTTTAAAAACGTATGTCTCTGTGGGCATCATCATCATCATATCGTACGCGACCTCAAAGAGAACTTAGTAAAAATATACCCGGCCATAATAAGGCTCGGTAGAATCGTACCCAGCCACATGGAGCTCGATAAACCCAACTGATTAATGATCGAACAATAGGTGCTGTACCCGGCCGACTATAGCGCGGCTCGGTAGAGTAAAATGGATACTATATATAATGCATGCTAGACTCATGGAATCACCTTTTAAAACTTTTGGAGTGACATAAGAACATTATGGACATCCATACCCTCAATTTGAACCTTAGTAGGATTCAAGGATCATACACACTTGCTTAGAATAATTCTATAAGGAAAGAACAACACGGACAACCTTAGTTGCTAGGAGTAGATTCGTTGTGAAGTAGTGTATTCATTTCACTTTATATCATACCAAAAGAAAGAAGGAAGTGCCATAACATACCTTAAACCCGTTGAGTCCCTAATCCCTTCCAAGAAACTCTTCAAACAAGTCAACTCAATCTATCATAGTATAAGGAAATTCAAAGTCGGTGCTAAGTAAATGCTATGCCTGTAACTTAAGCTAGTAGCTCGTTTACGTACATTCAGGCAACATCTCCCCTATAAAAAGGGCCTCCTCCAATACCATGCACCAACAACAACAACTAGAGAAATCTATCAACATATAAATATCAATAACAAGACACTATATAACAACAACAAGTCCCACTACTTCAGGACGAGTGGCAAGCTCCGATTAGAGTCCGTATAACCCATATCACCCCATATAGACATCTTACACTAACTTAAAAGCATCATTAACTTGATAATGAATTAGTTAATCAATGATTCCACCCATATACCATATATTTATAACAAAGGAAACAATCCACAACTCCAACTATCTTCAATTAGAAACTTTATTCACTAGTTCATGTCTAGTCAAACCATTTAACTTAATAAACATCAAGATAACTGTAAGAACCTGCAAAAACACAATACACATACCTCCTATAGTAGCTTCAAGTCGAAATCCAAGTTGTATTTAGCTTACAACAACTCTCAATGACAACACAATACCATAGAAGTGACATAAGTTAATCCAAGTATTATCTTGTAGTTTATCCTCCTAACAACTTAAACACTATACAAGAAATCTTAAGAACAATTAGTAGGTTGTTATACTCACCTTATACAGTGGCAAAAGCTTGAAAGTTCAGCACAAAACAGCCCACAATTATCCTCAGTGACAACACAACCTCAATGAGGTGTTATTCTTCACTTCTGATGTTGAAATATGGTATAATCCATTTGCAAGACTTGAAATAACCTAGGGTTGATGTGAAAAACATGAGAGAGTATTTTACATAACATAAACCACTGAAAAAAACCTTCCACTTGAGCTGTAACCACCCAAAAATCAGCAACAACAAGAATAACAAGAAACTTACTAGCACCACGGGTTTCCCGATACTTGATTTGTGTAGTTTGCCATTTGTTTGGGTCTTTGATCATGAGAGAACCTTGAGAGAGTGTTTATAGGGTTCAAAGGTCTGAATATACTAAAAATAAAGACGTAAAATGTGGCTAGGCATCTTATACATATCCATATGTCTTAAACCACCTATGTGGGCCCATTAAGAGCTGTTTGGTGCAGTCTTGCAAACATTTGAATATCTCTCTTGTCCAATGTCGTATCGATGAACGGTTTAATGCGTTAGAAACTAGACTCGTAGATCTTCAATTTGATATATAGATAATCCCTTGATCAAAGTATATTGCAAAAAACGTTCTGCTACATTTGACCTAAATTTCAGCACATTATGAATGCAACTTGTGATGACCTTTGCCAACTTTTATTCCACAACTCGCTTGAATTAAAAACATAATACACGACTATCATACAGCTAAAATAACTCATAAATTAACCTCCTTATTATGTTAATCACCCTAGTATTCCCCAATAAGTATATGTTATAACATTCTAAACTTGTTGACTTTCGACGAAACTTATTTTCTTCAATTCATTTAACGTCTAAGCTTTCCAAACCTTTTGGTACTTGTTATTCATGATCTTAAAGATTTGTAACCTCCAAGATGAAATGATGAAATTATGGTATGTACATTAAATAATCTTATATTACTTGGCTTACGATATATTCTCACGTACGAAAACATGGGATGTAACATCATTCCTTCCTTTGGAACGTTCATCCTCAAATGTTGACTGATGCATTTACCAGCCTCATAACTTGTAGCTCTCTTGAATAATTTAATATTGTCCTTACATCTAGGAAACTATTCTGTAAATAAATCAAAGTGCCAGTGTATTCCCCCCCTTTATGCCTCTTTCTCATACCACGACATGTGGTCGGAATTCTTCCAATCTCGTAACTATTGTTACCTTTTGGCATGCATCATGTACAACTGTGTACTTGTATGTGTGACTATGTGAGTCTTCTCTCCTTTTTCCTCCAGCTTTTATCCAATCTCTAGGCCTCTCTTTGTGAACATATACAAAATTATGACAAGATGTCCCTCTAGGAATCTATACGTGCACTTAAGTTTTTCGTTTGGTACTTTATCGAACTTACGAATATTTATATACCTTATTTCATAGCCTCGGTTTTTTTTGCTTATGATTTTATTATATCTAGGTAGTTCATAGTATATCCTAACTTTTACTTTAGTTTATTATCACCGAGGTCTGTTACCCAGCTCCGAGTTACTCTTTCGCAACTTGTCCTACATATTTAAATCTATGTCCTTAATGCTTCCTCATTATTGTTCATCTTAATAATGATGGTCTAATCTTATATCATACTTTACAACTTTTATCCATCCATTGGTGATTCACCTTAATGTTTATCCATAATTTACCACTGATAACTTGAAACCTCTTACGTAATACATTGTCACTAGGGCTCACATTTTATCAAGGAATATCTGAAGTGATTTTTCCGATCCACCTAGGGATGATACTATACTTCCATAACCGTATTTCTCAGCATCCTATCATGATTCATCTTATGGGGGTATTTCAATCCCGTGCAATTCATAAAATCCTTTTTCTTTAAATTATTCCTCAACAAAGGCCTAAATGTCATCCTCTTATCTATCATAATTATACCCTTATTATACTACCGAGGTAATATTTCATCTCTTCTAATTGCTCCTAGTCTTAGACTCTTTTGTGTTTATTCAGGCTGTACCGAGCTTTTTATTACATATGGAAATCATCAGCTCCCTTGATTTGATGGGTTTAATCCCGAGGACTTACATTTTCTCGTCACCTTCTCACTCACCTTTTCATATTCTTACTCCTATCTACCTAAAAACTTGTTGCATTACGATACTTTACCTTACGACCTACACCGATCTATTTTTATTATTCACAACTTTCATTTAACTTGGTAGCACCATAAATTTCCTTTCTTGCCTTCTCAATTGTCCTTAAATGTAACCAATTACTTTTCTTGGTTGTTCTATCACTTGTTGCATGAATACTTTGCTTATCTTATTGCCCACGAATCCTGTGATTTCCTATACATCGTATAATCTCAAACATCACCTTTGATGACTTTTTTTTCCATTCATTAGTCATGATAGGTGCCACTTTCTTATGGAGCATATACAATATTGTAGTGAGACTGTTGGTATAAGGACATTTAATATTTATCTCACTATGCTTAGGTAGAAACCTTCTTCCTTATTTCCTCATCCACTCTTTTTCTGTAGTACGTAGGGAGACCTTCTGGCTCTTGTAATGTTGCGAGATTGTTATATCGTAAACCCAAAAGAAATTTTCATTGTTCTTACTCGCCTATAATAATTCTTAGTTATATAACTTTGTGCCCTTGTACTCATAGGTTACTTCTAAGCTCCAATTTTTATTGTATCCTTAGTGACTGCCTCAACTCCTATCTAAAATATATTTTAGATGATTGCAATCTCGTATATGTGAGACTGAATTCCCTATGTTGTGGTTCATTACATTTATCTTACATTATATATTGATTTATCTGTGACCTCTTGTCTAGCCATAACCAGGCTCTTCTTAAATCAACTACTAATTACTCGCTGGTCCATTATTATATATATATATATATATATATATATATATATATATATATATATATATATATATATATATATATATATATATTTTCTGCATAATCTCTCTTGGGATATATTCTTTATCTAAACTTACCTATCTCCACTAGCTCCTGATGTATCAAGTGTCTATTCACACTTATTTATCAATAACATCTTGGGAAACTTTTACTGCCTCACCCCGATGTCGTGCTTGCATAATATTCTGGAGTCGCAACATATCTGTAAGAATTGAATAAACGCAACATCATTCCTTTATCCGTTTTACCACATTTTTCCTTTACCATTCCATAGCTACCTGAACCGCTTAACTCCGTCTTAGTACAATATCACAACATATTCCCCCCTCTGGGAGTACCAAGATTTAATACTACGACGATCTACCTATAGATGTTTTACCTCTTCATCTTTGGCGCCTTTTGACATTATCAATGAACCTTAATCATCTTATGGTAACCTTCTATACTAGGGATAACTAAATTTCTTACGCACGAAGGTGACACCTAGTGTAACTGGCACACTTAGTCCCTTAAGATTAACTCTGCTCAGAGTTCTTGTTTAGGTAAGCGACTTCCTAAATGACCTTTAATGGTTATTCGTCTATTATCTATTATATTATTGTCGAAGCACAATCTCTGAAATTCTCACGATGTCGACCATTATCAAATCTCCAGTCCCTAATTCATGTTTGGTTTTATCTTATTTACTAGTCCATACTAATTTATGTAACAATAGGGGGCCTAACTTAGCCTTCTGGTAATCACGTTGGACTCACCAACTCCTTTCTCAAAATGAGGATATGACCTTTGGCCTATGCTTTATTATTGTCTCAAGGTCTGTCACCTCTTGTCTTTTCCATCACTTGACTATAGACTTTATCATTATGTCATATTTTGATTTACTGTTATCATCCATTTATCACATCTTACTTGTAATGCTTCAATTACTCTCTTCTTATTCTCCGGCTAATATTTCTGTCTACCACTTTATTCTAATAACTTCAACAATACATTCTTTCACTTTTAGCTCCACTTGCTTTATCTCACTGGCTCTTTAGGTCACCTAACATTCTTTCTTTACTATGAACAGGAGTCATACAAAGGTAATATTTATCCCTTCTAATATTCCAGTGCCAATCTTCAAAAATTTTCCAGACATTCTAGTATTCATATCTAAATATACTATTCTATATCGCACAATCAGGATGTCTCATAAGGAGAACTATTACCACCTTTTAAATATATATATATTTATCCTTTGGCAATGTTAGTGTATGATGATAATCTATCTGCCATTTTGGGTTACTATAGCCTAATTGGATCTTGATATCCCCTTCTTCTCGTAAACTATACCTGTCAACTCCAATAGGACATACTGAGAAGGGTGTGGCCAATTGTACATACCTCTATTACTATTGAAGGTAACTCAAAATACATATATTTCTTTGCCTGAATTGTATAAACTCATAACCTTCACTAACTAGTACCTCATAACCTTCGCCACCTTGCTCATTTTACTTGTTGAAACTTGTATCTAACTTCTGGTTCTCTTGTTGATTTTTAAATCATATGGGTGGATAAATATTCATGCGTTAGGCCTTCTTATCAAGAAAATCACGCGTCTTAGTAAACACATAATCTACTGAACACCTTACATTTACTCATTATGAGCATGATGCAAAATTGAGTTCCATTAACTCAAATCTTCGACAACAACATTTAGTCTCTTACCAACTATCATTTTGGATGAGGTATCATTGTGTTACGAATAAAATAGAATTTATAAGTTTGAATTCTTACAATTGAGCTCTACCACACGATATAGAGTAAGAACAAAGAGTGACAATTCTAAATTCCCTGTAGCCTCTTGCTTATAAGTGTGATGCACTACAGACCCATAAACAGAACTCTACTAGACACGACTTGTAGACTCCCTAGGACAAAACTGCTCTGATACCACTTTTGTCACAACTTGAACCTAAGGGCCGCGACGGGCACCTGGTGCCTTACTCAACCGAGTACCGACGTAACATATCTGTCTTATCATACTATCATGAGAAAATGAGTCAGAAAACATGTCATAAGATAACAAGAATAAAAAATAAGGGAATTCTCAATGTATGACGACCCAACATGATATACAAACTTATACATGTGACATACGGGTCTATAAGGCCGACATGACCATATGTAAACGAAAAATATAGGCCGACAAGGCCAAACAAGTATCCATACACCTAAAATCTTTCTACAAGCCTCTAAGAGTACATAAAATTATAAAGGTTGGGACATGGCCCCACTATACCAATCAATATATATCAAAAGCATACTGACCAAATAAGCGACTCTAGAGCAAGTGGAGTGCACCAACACCTCCATTGAGCTGATAGCCTATTAGGAAGACTGACAACCTATCAATCAGTACCTGTGGGCATGAAACGCAACGTCCCCAGGCAAAAGGGACGTCAGTACAAATAAAGTACCGAGTATGTAAGGAAGAAAAGCATAAACAAGAACAATAATGTAAAGAGAGATAGAAGAGATACAACATGTAACATCTGAGTGCCTCTGAGGCTACTAACATAAAAATGCATAACACATATATATACATACCTTTAAAAACATACGCCTGTGTAGGAATCATCATCATCATATCGTACCCGGCCTCAAAGAGGACTCATAATAATGTACCCGACCATTATAAGAATCGGAATAATTGTACCCGGCCATGTGGAGGTCAATAAACCCAACTGATCGGTGGTTGCATAATAGGTGTCGTACCCAACCGACTATAGCGTGGCTTGGTAGAGTAAAATAGATACTATATATAATGCATGGTAGACTCATGGAATCACCTTCTAAACCTATTGGATCGACTTAAGAACATTATGGACATACATACCCTCAATATGAACCTTAGTAGGATTCAAGGATCATACACACTTGCTTAGAATAGTTTTGTAAGGAAATAACAACATGGACAACCTTAGTTGCTAGGAGTAGATTCATCATGAAGTAGCGTATTCATTTCACTTTAGATCATGCCAAAATAAAGAAAGAAGTGTCTTAACATACCTTAAACCTGTTGAATCCTTAATCCCTTCCAAAAAACTCTTCAAATAAGTTAACTTAATCAATTATAGTATAAGGAGATTGAAAATAAGAGTTGAGCAAAGGCTATGTACGTAACTTAAGCTAGTAGCTCGTTTACGTAAATTTTGGCTGCATCTCTCATGTAACAAGGGCCTCCTCCAATACTATGAACCAACAATAGAAACTAGAGAAATCCATCAAAATATAAATATCAATAACAAGACACTATATAATAACAACAAGTCACACTACTCCATGACGAGTGGCAAGTTCCCATTGGAATCCGTATAACCCATATCACCACTTACAGACTTCTTACATTAACTTAACTGAATCATTAACATGACGATGAATTAGTTCATCAATGATTATACCCTTATACCATATATTTATAACAAAGGAAACAACTCACAACTCCCACTATCTTCAATTAGAAACGTTATTCACTAGTTCATGTCTAGTCCAACCACTTAACTTAATAAATATCAAGATAACCTTAAGCACCTGCAAGAACACAATACACATACCTCCTACAGTAGCTTCAAGTCGAAATCAAAGTTGTATTTAGCTTACAACAACCCTCAATGGCAATACAACACCATAAAAGTGACTTAAGCTAATCCAAGTATTATCATGTAGTTTATCCTCCTAACAACTTAACCAACATACAAGAAAGCTTAAGTACAATTAGTAGGTTGTTATACTCACTTTAGAAAATGGTAAAATATTAAAATTCTAGCACAAAACAGCCCACAACTATCCTCAATGACAACACAACCTCAAATGGGTGTTATTCTTCACTTTTTAAGTTGAAATATGGTGTAATTCATTTGCAAGAACTGAAATAGCCTAGAGCTGATGTGAAAACCATGGGAGAGTATTTTATAGAACATAAACCATTTAAAAAAACCTCCCATATGAGTTGGAACCACCAAAAAATCAGCGACAACAAGAAGAACAAGAAACTTACTAGCGCCAAGGGATTCCCGATACTTGATTTGTGTAGTTTGCCCTTTGTTTGTGTCTTGGATCATGAGAGAACCTTGAGAGAGTTTTCTAGAGTTCTAAGGTCTGAATATACTAAAAATAACAACTTAAAATGGGGCTGAGATATCTTATATATATACGTATGTCTTAAACCGCCTATGTGGGCCCGATTGAGAGCTGTTTGCGTTGTCTCGCAAAAATGCGAATATCCCTCTTGTCCAATGTCATATCGACGAACGGTTTAATGCGTTAGAAACTATACTCGTAGATCTTAAATTTGGTACGTAGATAATCCGTTGATCCAAGTATATTGGGAGAAACGTTCAGCTATATTTGACCTAAATTTCAGTATATTATGAATGCAATTTGTGATTACCTTTGCCAACTTTTGTTCCACAACTCGCTTGACTTTGAAACGTAACACAGAACTATCATACGACTAAAATAAATCACATATTAACCTCCTTATTATGTTAATAATCATAGTCTCACCCAAAAAGTATATGTTTTATTATTCTAAACTTGTCGACTTTCAATGAAACTTATTTTCTTCAGTTCATTTAGCATCTAAGCTTTCCAACCCTTTTGGTACCTGTTATTCATGACCTTAAAGATTTATAACCTCCAAGATAAAATGAAGAAATTATTTTATGTACATTCAGAAATAATCTCATTTCCGAGCTTTCATCAATTGGATTACGACATATTCTCACGTACGAAAATATGGAATGTAACATTGAGCCAATACTCACCCAATTTACAAACCAGGAACGACATAGTAAAACTTATCAACATGAACAGTAACTAGCTTAAGCAGGAAATAAACGTATAAAGGAACACAACTGTCACAAGTATAGAACTCACTCCCATGCTATGACCCGAAAATGATGTATATATACTCGTCACCACACCTATACGTCGTACTAAGCAACTAGCAAGTAGAAAATATGGTAAACAATACCTACTCCATCAAGCTAAGGTTAGCCACAACAGTTGCCTCAATTCCACGGCCAAAATCAAGCCTCAAATATCGCTTTTCCTCTAGATTCCACCTCTAACCACTCATATCTAGACATAATTAACTCAATATCAACACTTATTGCAAAGAGAATAAACTACAATGCATAAATTTAATATTCCCAAACTTTGCCACAAAAAGTCAAAATTCGACCCGGGGCTCGCTTGGTCAAACTCGAGGTTCATACCAAAACTCATTCACCCATTCACCCATGAGCCTAAATATGTAATTAATTTCGGAATTCAACCCCAAATAGAGGTCTAAATTTCTAAATTTTTAAAATTCTTAATTCCTTCAAAATTCCTAATTTCTACATTAAAAAGAACAAGATTTAGGCCTAGAAATCTAATGGGTGTTGATGGAAAATAAAAGAAATAAGTTTAAGGACACAAACCTATAATTTAGTGTTGAAATACCTCTTCAAAAAACGCCCAAGGTCGAGTTCAATGGAATAAAATATAAAATTTTGAGCAAATCCCGACTTAGGTTCTGTTTTAAAATCAGAAGATAAGTCTTCTTCGTGTCGCGAGAAGCCTGTCGCATTGGCAAAGAAGAGGTCCTATTAACCTTCACATCTGCGAGACACACTACGAGTTTGCGAAGGTATGTCCCCCCTGACCTTCGCATTCGCGAGCCACTTTCCGAGTTCGCATAGTGCATCATTCCCCTCCTTTAGTTCCTATTCTTCGCGCTTGCGATTGCCTGATCGCGTTCGCGAAGGGTAATGCCCCCAATGATTCGTGTTCACGACTAGTGCCACGCATTCGCGTAGAATGGTTTCTCCTTCTGACTAAGCTACTCTTCGCGTTCGCAAGAGATCCTTCGCGAAACGCAAAGAAGGATACATATGTGCACCTGCAACAGCAAAACAACAGAAATCTCTAAGTCCAAAACATCCCGAAACCTATCTGAAACTCACCCAAGCCCTCGGGGCTTCAAACCAAACATCTCTAAAAACATCATACGGACTTGCTCGCTTGATAAAATCACCAAAATAATTCCTAGAACTACGAATTTAACATAAAAACAATGAAAATCTCAAGAAATCTTACAGTTTCTATTTTCACAACCGATAGTCCGAATCACGTCATATGAATTTCATTTTTCGCCAAATTTCACAAACATGATTTAATTACCATATTAAATTTGTATCGGGCTCCGGAACCAAAATACGGGCTGATACCAACAAGATCAAGCATTATTAAAATTCTAAAAATTATTATATTTTCAGTTAAATAATTTTCTTCAAAAATTCATATCTCGGGCTAGAGATCCCGGAATTCAATTCCGGGCATAAGCCTAAGTCCCATATTTTCCTACGGACCCTCTGGGACGATCAAATTATGGGTACTGGTCCGTTTACCCAAAATATTGACCGAAGTCAACTTAATTCAATTTTAAAGGTAAAATTTAGCATTTTTCTCAAATTTTTCACATAGAGGCTTTCTGGAAGCGCTCTCGAACTGCGCACACAAATTGATGACAAAGAAAATGTGGTCTTGAAGGCATCGAAACCCCGAATTGGGTTTAAAAGACGAGATAACCCTTTCAGATCATCGCAACAAACTGCATCTGTGGTCCTTCTCATCAGACAGATAAACTTGCCTGATGGAAAAAATACAGCAAATTTGGCGCTAACTCAATGATCTATTTGAAAGAAGTCCAACAGTAGCAAAGCAACTCATGATCTAGTGATTAATTATTCATGGTTTTCACTAGTTTAATTTACACGCTAATGATTTATATTTGTCATGTTTTCGATTCTCAAATTCTTCAGGGTGTTAGTTTTAATTGATTTGTGGAATAACTGCTCCCACACATTTTAGTTCTTGTTCCAAAGTTATGTAGTTATTTTATATGTTTGTTTCCTTATTATGTAGTTATTTTATGAAATATGTAATGTCACAACTCACAGACGTAGAGGAATTTGAATGCAACATAATGTAGAATATTATAAAAGTGGGTCAGTAAAATCCGAGGCAATTCTGGTCCAGTTAGCCCAGAACAATGCGAACAGCATGGACATACGGAAATTATGTCTATCGGTTCAAATTTCAATTTTATGACCCTAAAACATTAAGAAACAAGAAAAAATCATCGCTAGGCGATGATTATTATTTTTTACGTAATTTTTGATGGGCCAAAAAAAGTTTTACGCAATACGGGTTCGGCTGCCCGGATACATGCAGATGAAGTAGGCTATAACATATGAAAATCTAAAAATCGAACGGGATTCCAATTTATAGCCCAAAAATGGCAAACAATAAGGAATGGACATGGCAATGCGATGACTATTGTTCCTTCGGTATTTTTTGATGGTCCAGCAAAACTTTAGGCGATTAGGGTACGGTCACCCATACGCATGCAGATGAAAATCTAGGAATCGGGTGGAATTCCAGTTTTATGGCCCTAAAATGCCAAAAATATGGAACAGTCATTGGCTAATTGTTCCTTACGTGATTTTTGATAGGCTGACAAACTTTTAGGCGATTCGGGTTTGAACGTCTAGACCCATGCAGATAGCGTAGGCTATGCCACATGAAAATCTGAAAATCGGACGGAATTTCAGTTTTATGGCCCAAAAATATCAAAAAAAGAGGAACGGTCATGACGAGATTATGACTATTGTTTCGTAGATCGTTTTTTATGGGTCGGAAAATTTTTAGGCTATTCGAGTATGATTGCTCGAACCCATACATTTTTGCGTCGACTATCGCACATAAAATTTTGTAAATCATTCGGAATTTAAGTTTTATGGCCCAAATATACAAAAAAATGAGTAACGGTCATAGCGAGGACATGACTATTGTTTCATAGGTCATTTCTTATACGCCAGCAAAATTTTAGGCCATTCGATCCGGTCATTCAGACTCATGCAGATGGCATGTGCTAGCACATGAAAATATAGGAATCAAGCAAAATTTTAATTTTATGGCCCTAAAATACTAAAAAATGAGAAACGGTCATGACGAGGAATGACTATTATTCCTTAGGTAGTTTTTGATAAGCCAGCAAAGTATTACGCGATACGGGTCCGGTCGCCCAAACTCATGCATATGTTATGGGCTATAGTACACAAAAATCTAGGAATTAAGTGGAATTTTATTTTTTTGTCCCAAAAATTCAGAAAATGAGTAACGATCATGGCAAGGTGATGACTGTTATGACATGCACTATAACATAAAAAAATATGAAAATCAGACGGAATTAATATTTTATGGCCCAAAAAACGCCAAAAAATAAGGAATGATCATGATAAGGCGGTACTATTATACCTTAAGTTATTTTTTATGCGGCAAATTTTTTGAATATTGGGGTCCATTTCCCCGGACCTAGGCAGATGGTGTGAGCTATTTCTAGAAATGTGACGACGTTTCAGTTGTATGACCAAAAAATGATGAAAAATAAAGAACGATCACAGCGGGGCAACAACTATTGTTCCTTAGGTGGTTTTTGATGGGCCGGCAAAATTTTAGGCGATTCGGGTCAGGTCTCCAGGACCTATGCAGATAGAGTGGTATAGTACACAAAAATATGAAAATTATACAAAATTCCATTTTGTGGGACAAAAGCTACAAAACGAAGAACGGTTATGGCAAAACGATGACTAATATTCCTTATGTCGTTTTTTTTAGAGATCGATTTTTTAAGGTGAATTGGGTCCGGTGGCACGGACCCATGTAGACGACATGAGTTACAGCACAGAAAAATCTGGGAATCGGACGAATTCTAAGTTTACAGCCCCAACATGCCAAAAAAGAGGAACTTTCATGGTGAGGCAATGACTATTGTTCCTTAGGTAGTTTTTATGGGATGCAAAAATTTTAGGTATTTCAAGTTTGGTCACCCGGACCCATGTAGATGGCGTGGGCTGTAACACACGAAAATGAGAGAAACAGGAGAAATTCTAGTTTTATGGCCCAAAAAACAAGTGACAGTCATGGAGAAGTGATGACTATTGTTTCTTAGGCCATTTTTTATAGACCGAGAAAATTTTATACAATTCGGGTCCGGTCGTCCAGACCCATATAGATAATGTAGGTTGTACACACGAAAATAAGGGAAATGGGTAAAATTTCGGCTTTATGGCCCTAAAACTCTAAAACATAAGTAACGGTCATGGATAACTATTATTCCTTAGGTGGTTTTTGAAGGGATGAAACAATTTTAGGCAATTCAAGTCCAGTCATCAGACCCATACAGATGATGCGGGATGGATTTCAAATTTTATGGTCCAAAAACGCTTAAAATAAGGAATGATCAATCTTTCAGCCTTTTCTTACTTATTTTTGATGATGAGAATTCCTACGCCTTCCTGCACAAGCATCTGTTCTCTTGAGATCCAGGTTTCTGCATGATGATTTGTTCTGTCCTCACTTCCTTTTTTATATTTTATCCTAAGGACATCATCATTAAATTTCATCTTCACTTGGGAAACAAGGCGATAACTATCATTCCATATGTTATTTTTGATGTAGCGTAAAAACTTTTTGAGTTCGATCGCCCGTACCCAGGCAAATGGTGCACGCTATATCATAAGAAAATCTTGGAATCGGGTGAAATTCCACTTTTATGGACAGAAAAGGCCAAAAAATAAGGAACGATCATGAAGAGGTGACTACTCTTATTTCTTAGGTGGTCTTCGATGGATTGCCTAAACTTTATGCGATTCGGATCAGGTCGTTCGGACCCATATAAATGGAGGGAGCTATAAAACTTAAAAATCTAGGAATCAGGCAAAATTCAAGTTTTATGGGCCAAAAAAGTCAAAAAAGTAGAATAGTCATGGCGAGAGATGGCTATTGTTACTTAGGTCATTTTTTTATCGGTCGAATTTTTTCAGGCGATGGCGTGGTAATAGCACACGAAAATCTAAATATGGGGTGTAATTCTAAGTTTATTGCCCTAAAACGGCAAAAGAAATGAGGAACATTCGTGAGAGGCGATGACTATTATTCCTTAGGTGGTTTTTAATGGGCTGACAAAATTTTAGGCAATTCGGGTTTGGTTGCCCGGGACCCATGTAGATGGCATGGGCTATAGCATACGCAAAATTGGGAATCGAACTGAAATCCAATTTTATGGTCCAACGAAGCCAAAAAAGGAATAATTATGACGAGGAGATGACTATTGCTTTTTAGGTGGTTTTTTGATGGGCGAAAACATTTCAGACGACTCGGGTAGCTGCTGTGGACCGTGAGAATCTAAAATTTAAACACACTCACACGTATATGTATATATATATATATATATATATATATATATATATATATATATATATATATATATATATGGTTTTGAATTCCCTTTTGTTAGAAAATAGATTGTATAGAGTAAAAATGATCTTTTTAGGTCATATATGTTAGGATTTATGCCCGTCACTAGAGGGGGGGTGAATAGTGCGGCACGAGAATATTGGTAAATATTGCGGAATTAATATTGCAGGAATAAAATAAATTCGGTAATTAAAATAGTAAGGAAAGAACACACCGAATTTATCCTGGTTCACCACAACTTGTGGTTAGTCCAGTCCCCGAGAGACTCTCTCGAGATTCCACTAACTCCGTTAAGCTTACGGGTGCCTAACAAACCGTTACACTTGCTCGTAGATGTACACTCTACAAGACTTCAACTTACTCGAGGATACCGCACCTCAAGACTTCACTTTGCTCGTGGATACCGCACCACAAGACTTCACACACTAAGACTTAGGGTACTTAGCGAACCCGTCAATCAATGAGAAGATATGTTCTTCTCAAACACCTTTCTCTTTTACAACAAAAACTCTCTCAAAAGAGTATATAAAGAGATACAAATTTAGCTCTATGAACAACTCAAAGTTGTCTCTCAAATGGCTCAACAAAAGCTCTAAAATGATGCTCAAATAATGTCAATATGTATATCAATATTGGGAGGTATTGTGTTTTTAAAATCAGCTCAAAAGACCTCTTTTTATAGGTGAAAGAAGTGTTATGTCCGTTGCTTAATTGGCAATCAATTATGCTGATTTTGTGCCAAGATAATCGATTATGCAGATTTGATAATCGATTATTTCTCCAACGTTCAGAAAATCAGCATTTTCTGATGAATAATCGATTATCTGAGACTGTATAATCGATTATTCTGTTCCAGTGTTCAAACACTGGCAACGGTCTACAGCATAATCGATTATGCAGTCTTGATAATCGATTATTCTGTTACAGATTTGAACTTTTACTTCAAAAACCATTTTGGTTAAAATGAAAACTTTAACATCATTTTGTTTGAAGTATTTGAAATAAGTTTATGATAAATATGATTTAATAAAATGATTTATGCATATTTATGATGACCTATGTTGAGCCAAAAGACGAGATAGCTTAAACGTTGCTCTTACATTGGTTCTACCTAACGACCTACGCCTTGGGTCTTCGGTCTTGAACATTTGAGCTCGTCTTTGGCTTGACTATGGAATTCCGTCATCAATATGCTTCTCGGCATTCAATCTTGATTGTTTGTCATATAATATCGTTGTTTGACACTTGACTTCATTGTTTGTCATTCATCAAAACCTATACCTGAAAATCATGCTAATACAACCAAAGCGCACATATCATAGATAGAATGATTTTCTACAATTTCCCCCTTTTTGATAATGACAAACAACAGGAGATATGCATATTGGATTCCCCCTAAATTCATGCTATATCTCAACATACAATTCATGTAAACAATTTAATATAATTCCCCCTTAATTGAATATTCCCCCTCAATTAAAGCATACTAGAATGTGAAGACATTCCCCTTATTCAATGCATATCGCCTAAATTCTTCCCCCTTTTGGCATTAGCAAAAAGAGTATACCAATTGTTATTTAAACTATTGACGATACTAATTGTTAGAAAAAAAATCATATCAACATCAGATAATACCAAACGTTAGTAAAAACATACCAACCATAATAACGGTCATTTTTCGCAAATATACCAACTGTTATTTAAACTAAAAATATTCATCAAAATATGAATCAATCATTTAATATAAAACTAATTGATACCAATTGTTATTCAAAATAAAGCTTATCAAAACATGAATCAATAATTAATATCAATTGTTAGCACATATCAACTATTACGTTTTTATCAAAAATACGATAACAAACTGATGTTCACCCTCGATGCAATAAGGTTTCGTGCTTGGTGCATCTACTACGATATTGTAGTCTTCAGGCACACCTGCAAATGTACCTAAAAATAGGTTTTCGGTACCCAACTTCTTTTGGGTCCTTGGGGGTTAGGCAAATAATAATCATAATCAAAATATGGATCTCTATGTTTAGCAAAACATACGGGTGCGATGTGTCCTACCCGGTTACAGTAATGACATATAACGTTCGGGTTGTGCATATGTCTTGGTTGAGCCAAATGCGTTCTAGGTGATCTAAATTTGTTATTCCTAGAAGCGTTGAAATTCCTAGAGTTATTTCTAGGTGATCTAAAATTATTCATTCTAGACTCATTAATAAAATTCCTAGAATTGTGTCTAAGTGGTCTAAAATGATTAATTTTAGACTTATTAACAAAAATCCTAGAGTCGTTTCTAGGTGGTTTAACCTCATTTCTATCATCCTCTTTAATTACTTCACTTGTTTTAGAATCATTTATACTACATTTTTCTAGTGTATTTCTATGTTCTACGTTCTCTATTTTCAAAGAACTACAAGAAGAACAATTTGAACTTTGAACAATTAAAGAGGCTTCATTCATCTCCTTGATTTTATTTTTGAGATTGACATTGTCATTTTCCAAAAATCTATTTTCTTCTTCTAAAATTTTGATTTTATTTTTAAGAACAGTATTGTCATTTTCTAAAAGATCATTTTCTTCTTTTAGTTTTTCATTGTCACAAGTCAATTTTTCAAAATCTTTTTCTTTTAAAGAAGGTTGTTTTTCAAAAACTTTTTCTTGCAAAGAAAGTGTTTTCTCAAAATCTTTTTCTTGCAAAGAAAGTGTTTTCTTCAATTCTTTTATGGTTTTGGAAGCTCTAATAAATTCACCATATAATTCATCACAGGCATTTTGCATTTCTTCAAAAGAGCAAGGATTAGAAGTGCTTACCTCTTCTTCTTCGTCGGCCATGAAGCATAGGGCAGTCGTTTCATCACACGAGCTGTCTGAGTCCCATGTCACATGCTTTTGGACTTGAGGCGTACCTTCATAAACGGCTTCAAGTTTATCCCACATTTCCTTGGCGGTTGTGCAATAGGAAATCCTCCGATAGTCTTTTGAATTCACCGCACAATATAACATATTTATGGCCTTGGCATTATATTCATTCTCCTCCTTTGGAACCATGGCTTCTCCAACTTTCTTTGTCGGCATACCGTTCTTAATGATTTGCCACAAACGAAAGTTATTTGATTGGATGAAGATTCTCATCCGCTCTTTCCAATATGTGTAATTTGTTCCATCAAATAGTGGAGGCATAGTGGTGGAGTGACCTTCGCTCATCATTCCTGCGTTCAATATTCTCAACAAAAAAAAATATATATCGCTCTCAACCGGTTAAGGCTTTCCGAGAGTTAGGCTCTGATACCAATTGTTAGGATTTATGCCCGTCACTAGAGGGGGGGCGAATAGTGCGGCACGAGAATATTGATAAATATTGCGGAATTAATATTGCAGGAATAAAATAAATTCGGTAATTAAAATAGTAAGGAAATAACACACCGAATTTATCCAGGTTCACCACAACTTGTGGTTAGTCCAGTCCCCGAGAGACTCTCTCGAGATTCCACTAACTCCGTTAAGCTTACGGGTGCCTAACAAACCGTTACACTTGCTCGTAGATGTACACTCTACAAGACTTCAACTTGCTCGAGGATACCGCACCTCAAGACTTCACTTTGCTCGTGGATACCGCACCACAAGACTTCACACACTAAGACTTAGGGTACTTAGCGAACCCGACAATCAATGAGAAGATATGTTCTTCTCAAACACCTTTCTCTTTACAACAAGAACTCTCTCAAAAGAGTAGATAAAGAGATACAAATTTAGCTCTATGAACAACTCAAAGTTGTCTCTCAAATGGCTCAACAAAAGCTTTAAAATGATGCTCAAATAATGTCAATATGTATATCAATATTGGGAGATGTTGTGTTTTTAAAATCAGCTCAAAAGACCTCTTTTAATAGGTGAAAGAAGTGTTATGTCCGTTGCTTAATTGGCAATCAATTATGCTGATTTTGTGCCAAGATAATCGATTATGCAGATTTGATAATCGATTATTTCTCCAACGTTCAGAAAATCAGAAGCTGATTTTCTGCTGAATAATCGATTATCTGAGACTGTATAATCGATTATTCTATTCCAGTGTTCAAACACTGGCAATGGTGTACAGCATAATCGATTATGCAGTCTTGATAATCGATTATTCTGTTACAGATTTGAACTCTTACTTCAAAAACCATTTTGGTTAAAATGAAAACTTTAATATCATTTTGTTTGAAGTATTTGAAATAAGTTTATGATAAATATGTATTTAATAAAATGATTTATGCATATTTATGATGACCTATGTTGAGCCAAAAGACGAGATAACTTAAACGTTGCTCTTACATTGGTTCTACCTAACGACCTACGCCTTGGGTCTTCGGTATTGAACATTTGAGCTCGTATTTGGCTTGACTATGCAATTCTGTCATCAATATGCTTCTCGGCATTCAATCTTGATTGTTTGTCATATAATATCGTTGTTTGACACTTGACTTCATTGTTTGTCATTCATCAAAACCTATACCTGAAAATCATGCTAATACAACCAAAGCGCACATATCATAGATAGAATGATTTTCTACAATATATGAGCTGTAATTTTCTTTGACATGTTTTAGGCGATGGCGTGGCTATAGAACATGAAAATCTAGAAATGGGGCATAATTCTAAGTCTATAGCCCTAAAACGCCAAAACAAACGAGGAACAATCGTCGAGAGGCGATGACTATTATTCCTTGAGTAATTTTGATGGGCTGACAAAATTTTAGGCAATTCGGGTTTGGTTGCCCAGGCCCATATAGACGGCATGGGCAGCATATGAAAAATTAGAAGTTGGGCATAATTCCAATTTTATGGACCAAAAAAGTCAAAAAACAAGGAACAGTCATGGCGAGGCGATGACTATTATTTTTTAGATTTTTAGATGGGTGACAAAATTTTAGGGGATTCGTGTAGTTGCTATGGGCTTTGAGAATCTAAAATTTAAACACACACACACACACACACACACACATATATATATATATATATATATATATATGATTTTGAATTCTCTTTTGTTGGAAAATAGATTGTATAGAGTAAAAATGACCTCTTTAGGTTATATATGAGCTGTAATTCCCTTTTACAAGAAGAAAGATTTGTCATAAAAAGGGTTCAAAGTTGCTTTTAAGTTATAGGGGCAAATTCTAACTGTATTGGTCAAAATCTTACCGCTGTGGTCGACCCAACTGGGATCCCATCTAAGCGGAAGGATAGTGAAAGATGCCATGATTTCCTCCAAATCATGCACTCATAGTATCCGCTAAGTCGAGAACAATACGCAGGGAATGACAGAAACGGGCGTGGTATGAAGGTGCATTGACCCAAGAACGTAGCAAGGACTCCATAACTATATATAGGAAGGGAACCTTCCTAGAAAAGGGGGTCCTTTTTCTCTTTTTCCTTTCCTCTATAATCTTCTTAGCAAAAAAAAGACAAAGTAATTTTCCATACATTACGTAAACTGATTATATATATATGGTTTTGAATTCCTTTTTGTTGGAAAATTGACTGTATAGAGTAAAAAAGATCTTTTTAGGTTATATATGAGTTGTAATTTCCTTTGACATGAAAAAAGATTTGTCATAAAAAGGGTTCAAAGTTTCTATTAAGTTATAGGGTCAAATTCTAAACTGCTATGGTCGACCCAACTGCGATTCCGTCTAAGCGGTGGGATAGTGAAAGACGCCATGATTTCCTCCAAATCATGCACTCACAGTATCCTCTAAGTTGAACAACAATATGCAGGGAACGACAGAAACGGAGGTGGTATGAAGGTGCATTGACCTAAGAATGTAGCAAGGACTTCATGACTATATATAAGGAGGGAACCTCCCTATAAAAGGGGGTCCTTTTACTCTTTTTCCTGTCCTCTATAATCTTCTCAGCAAAAAGAAGACAAAATAATTTTCCATACATTACATAAACTGATTATCTCCATCGATTGGTAAAAAAAGAAATGAAAAACATCAATAAGATTGGTCGCCCCTATTTTATCTTATTTATCATTTTTTTGATATGTTCATAGACATGGAGTTTATTATGCTTGACTAAGATTTACCTCTTCATCTTTATTAATTGATTTAATAAAAAAGGTTTCAATATCTTTTGATCAAACAATTTGGCGCCTTCTGTGGGGATTTCTTAGTGAAAGTTTCCGGGTCTCTTCCAGATAAAAAACCGTAAACATGATCACCTACAAAAAAAGTGGTAATTAAATCTCACACGCTAACCTATATCATAATACTATATGCAAGCAGATGTTGCAACCAACATCCTCTCTGCACGCCGGGCATCCCATGAAACAACCAAATCAATCCCAAAAATACAAAGGGCCAAGGCACAAAAAAGGATGGTAACGAGAGCTGAATACAGCTACCGAATTCAGAAGCCACTGCCCCATCAACCATTGAAACTCCAAGCAAAATGAGCAACACTATAAATCTAACCTCATTCACCAACTCATCGGATCAGGATAATGAGAATATCATGTTGGTCCACTTTTTGTTGTTCGCTCAAACAGGAACGCAAGCGTCGCGCGGGCGAGAGAGCGAGCAAAGAAACATGTAAACTGAAGAATGGAAAATTACTACAAAACAACTGAAGTATTGTCCACCTGAAGACCCAACTTCATGTGATGCCCCTTAAATTGTACCCTCTCTCCCTCGCCTAGGAGTTTTCCCAAGAGAGTGTTCCCCGGGACTTAGGGACCGGGTTGACGAGGGGGACATCCCCGAGGTCAAAGTGTAATTCATCTTCCGGCCCACCAATGACGTCTCCAGACCGGAAAGCGAAAAAATTAGACATGGAAACTCCAATATGTGCATGATATGAGTGTGAGAAATATATAAGCATTTTATGTTCTCCAAAACCGCCCCCTTCAATGCAAATAAAATCAAGAAAATTGGGACTCTCCTAGAGGATACCCAACTCTCGAAAAATTAGGAATATCCCGGAGGATACCAAACTCTCTGAAAAACGGGGACTTTCCTAGAGGATACCCAACTCTCCGAAAAATTGGGACTCTCCCAAAGGATACCCAACTGGGACTCACGACGGGTTAATATTTTGAAGGAAGTTTGAAATAACACCCTTAAGGCCAACGGCCTTCTCTGAAGAGATAAGTTCGACTACAATCGAATAACGACAGGTTAATATTACGATGAAAGTTCGAAATAATAACTTTAAGGCCAAGGGCTTCGCCAAAGTGAAGAGTTCGACCTCGATCGAACAATGACGAGTTAATATTTTGATGAAAGTTAAAAATAACACCCATAAGGACAAGGGCCTTCACCAAAGAGAAGAGTTCGACCTCGATCAAACAACGACGGGTAAATATTTTGATGAAGGTTCGAAATAACACCTTTAAGGCCAAGGGCCTTCACCAAAGAGAAGAGTTCTACTCCGATAAAAAAACTACGGGTTAATATTTCTATTAAAGTTCAAAATAACACCATTAAGGCCAAGGGTCTTCGCCAAAGAGAAAAGTTTGACCTCGATTGAACAACGACAGGTTAATATTTTGACGAAAGATCGAAATAACACCTTTAAGGGTAAGGTCCTTCCCTAAAGAGAAGAGTTTGACCTCGATTGAACAACGACAGGTTAATATTTCGATGAAAGTTCGAAATAACACCTTTAAAGCCAAGGGCCTTCACCAAAGAGAAGAGTTCGACCCCGATCGAACAACGACGGGTTAATATTTAATGAAAGTTAGAAATAATACTGTTAAGGCTAAGGGTCACAAAAGAGATAGTTCGGCCTCGATCGAACAATGACGGGTTAATATTTCGACGAAAGTTTGAAATAACACCCTTAAAGCTAAGGGACTTCAGCAAAGAGAAGAGTTCGAACTCAATCGAACAACGACGGGTTAATATTTGATGAAAGTTTGAAATAATACCCTTAAGGTTCGCCAAAATAAGAGTTCGACCTCGATTGAACAACGACGGGTTAATATTTTGGCGAAAGTTCAAAATAACACCCTTAAGGCCAAGGGCCTTTACCAAATAGAAGAGTTCGACCTTAATCAAACAACGGTGGATTAATATTTTGATGAAAGTTCGATGTAACACCTTTAAGGCCAAGGGCCTTCACCAAAGAGAAGAGCTCGACCTCATCGATTAACGACGGGTTAATATTTTTATGAAAGTTTGAAATAACACCTTTAAGGCCAAGGCCTTCATTAAAGAGTTCGACACCATCCAAATTGTGATGGGACCGTACTTTGACACAAGTTCGAAAATACCGTCCTGTTAGCTAATGGTGTCATCAGAATCCTGCTCAATCTGTGTGATATTAAATTCCCTAAGAGTCAGGAACTCACCACACAAAAATCTTTTTCTTTTCATCAAAGTTATGAAAAAAAATAGGGAAAGAAGTACAGGAGGCATATAACAATGAAAATTCCTCTTTATACAAAGCTAATGTGCAAACAACCTCAGGTTACATACGGCTAAAACCAGCAGAATCCAAGAAAAAATAATAAACAACCAATACAAAAAACAACAAAGGTAGTAGTTCTTTCACTCGACGCTATCATCACCACCCTCTTCACCACTATCTCCATCCTCATTCATCATCAACACCCTCATCGGCCTCCAACGTCGCAAGGTTATACAACACGAGCCTCTCATGCCTTCGCCCGTGCTCCTTCATATGCGGCCTCAGAAATATTGCTCACCTCCCACGAACTCTTATATATTTCCGACTAGGCTACAACATGAACCCAAAGCTCGTGCAAATATGGGGAATAGTGGTGGAGGAAGATTCGACTTGAGCCAACAGTTGCTCCCTTTTTTGCCTCAAGAGCAACGACCTGGTTCTCTAAGGTCGACGCCTCCCGGTCGATCTCGCCAATAAACTCCTCAAGACTCGCTTCCCTTAGCGTGGTCGTCGCCCTACCCAATTCTTGCTCGGGTTGGAGGATGCGGATAATATTCTCTAGAGTTGTAGCCTTTGTGAAAGCCGACAACCAAGCACTCTCGATGTTTTCAAATCCGGCAACCTTTCTCTCCAACTCGGTCAACTTTCCCATCCACCCCAGCGCTTATTGCCTCGACCATAATAACATTCTGATCCATCTCAGATTGCATCGACCTCAGCTTCCCCTGAAGATATTCACACTTTGATGCAACTCCTTTGTCCAACTCAAGATGTTCCTCCTTTGCACGAAGTTGCTCCTCGAGTACGCTATTTTTGCGAATAGCCTACATCAAATCTTGATCCCTCTTCTCCAATTCCTTGTCGAGGGATCGATCACCAAGGTCCGCCTTCAGCCGCTCGTGCATCTCATGGCACTTATTGTGATAGCGCCAATATTTCTCCAACATAGTCAGGAAAATATTGGCCCGAGTGTTGGCCTTACGAGCACTCTCAATTTCCACCAGTACGTCTGAAAAACAAAAAGACGGGTTAAGGACTTGAAAGAAAAGTTCAACGTAGCCTCAAGCCCATAATGGCCACTTCATGCATCAAATCAATTCAGGAACATTCCAAAGAGCCTCACTCTTAGCGGAAGAACACAAGAGGTCAAAATACGGCACCCGGGTCCTCCGTATCCCTAGAAAGTTAATATCTGATGAGACCTCAAGAATATGGGACGGGCCTTCCACATGAACCACCGAACGGGTAAGACACTCTTCAAACATCCTGACGAAAAAACCCGAACCAAACCGACTATAGGAGTATCTATTTCAAATTTATTATTACATATATATATATATATATATATATATATATATATATATATATATATATATATATATATATATATATATTCAAAAATTTAATGATAAATGTTAATAGTTTTCACTTTTAGTATAGTTCTTTACCATTACTTTCTAGTTTGATTGGTAGTTTTCTTTTGTTAAGTGTAAGAATTTATTTCGTGTTAAAAGTAATATATTTTAATTGAGCCATTAAATTATTCATCACTATTTGATTCAATTATCATCAATATATCTTGGTAAATAATATATTTCTCAATGGCAATTAATTTGATACTATTACATTGAAAATGTGGTCACCGAAATATGTGTTTGGTAGTGTATGCCTTACATTTAAGAAAAAACTGACAAAAACTGAAAAAATGAGAAAATCCGACATATATCGAATCGAGAAAAAATCAAATTAATTGGTTTGGCTTGGTTCTAATATTTGAAAAATCGACTTACTTGGTTTAGTTTCTTTTTCGGAAAAACCGATTCAAATTGAACCATAAACATCCCTAGTCATCAGGATCGAGATCTGATTCATAGTCGTCGACCATGACAACCTTTCCCATTTCCGCGGCCGAGGAAGAAGCATGACCTGACACCAAAGACGAAGGACCGTCCAAAGAAGTAACAAAGGCCTTAGGATTCTGACTCCCTGTCATGGTATGTTGTTGGTCAATCAAAGCGCACAAGATCTCCGTAGATAGGGCGGATGCAACAGTTGGCTCTGCCTCTGGAGGCGGAATAACATCAACTCCCACCTCGGACCCCGTCAAGGGGAGACCACCCTCTGAACATACCATGGTCGAAGGATCCATTTTAGATTCCATTCACCGCCACTTTGATGGCCTTTCCCCGTCTTTAGCAATAAAAGATTCCCCCATTGGGTAGGCGACAACGTTCAAAATCTCAGTTCGAGGGGTAGCCTCTCTGCGCACAGGCACGACCATAGACTCAACTGAAGTGTCCCTCGACGAAGGTCGGGTTATAGACCCTGAGGCAGGGCAAGCGGACGATATAGGCTAACAAAATGCTAGTGGAAGAGCCCTCGCTCTCCGCACCTCCCTGACATCGATGAACGTCACATAAGCAACAAAGTCGAGGGCGGGGGGAGGGGGGGAAGAATAACGAAAATAAAAATTGATATTACTCACCAGTTAGGGTCTTACGTCCATATTTCCTATAGAAGAACGTTCGTGTGTTGCACCCACCGTATGAGGATGGATGGCGTTCACCCACTCGCACATACTGTCAAACAGGTGCAGGGGTAGTTTACGGCTGTAAAAACAAAAATAATTTTTTGTACTGCTCAAAGTAAAATGGTCAAGCATCATTCCAACCAAAAGTATAGAAACTTACGTGCAAAGTTCCATTTCTCGTGGAACCCTGTAGGATTTGCCACAAGGTACTAGGTCCGTACATACAAGTAATTCTCGTAGAAATGACGGTCGGCTCTGTCGTCCATTTTCACCACCAGGCTCTTCATCCGTCGGTGGTGCATATGAATCATCATGCCACAAATGAGTTGAGGAGCAAAGATATTAAGCATGTGCCTCAAATTGATCTCCCGACCAGTAGGCTCTGCAAACTTGAGCAGCATGATGAATAATTTAGATAGGTACGACGAAAGTTGAGCCATGCATGCCTCGTAAAAGAGGCAAAAAATCTACCATCAAGAGAGGGAGAGAAAGCATGTACCCAATAATAAAGGGATAGGCTTAGAACGCACAACACCCTGAGTGGTCAAAATGAACTATGTTGTCCCCCACCGCCGACATCATTTCAACGTGGTGAGGGATTCCCCTCCTAGCCTTCAATACCATGATCCCCTCCTCATTCATAACAGAGGCAGCTGGTTCCGGCTCCTCTCTGGCGAGAATGTGGATATCATTCTATGGTTTCCCAGGGCGAGGCAAGATCTTAGCCGCCGTCGGAACCCCTTCATCTTCCACCACTTCTAACCTTCTAGTGGAAAGAACATCGCTTTTCGGCACTGGAGATTTGGCAGATTGGTCAGCACGAGAAAAATTACCAGCAATTTATATCAATTTGGTAAAACAAAAGGATGGAAGAAAAAATAAAAGACTAAGACGAAAGTTCCTATCTAGCCGGAGAAATCAGAAATTTGAAGTGTTATGAGAAAAGAAGATTCACAAAGATCTTTCAAGTAAAGGCAAGGAAGTGTGTCAATCGAATGGTACTTTTCTTCTATTTATAAGAGACATAAATCCCCAAGTGCGAAAACTAAGAGTCGCCAATCAAAGCTGATAGCGCATGAAACGGCTCAATCCCCTAAGAACGTGTGTTATAATGGCAGCAACCACCAACGATGTTTAAGTTAAAAAATGTCTCAATTCCAAAGTGGCCGCGACGGTCCAAGGGCATCGCAAGAGCGCTGTTACATTACTTAATCTAAAAATCATACCCAAAGGATAGATAGTCAGATTTCTCTTAGATGTGGATAAATAATAATCCGTCTGCCAGTCCCGGCAAGAGACGACCCGGCAGATGGAGGGACTAACTCTATTAGTCAAAATCTGACCGTTGTGGTCAACCCAACTGGGATCCCGTCTAAGCGGCGGGATAGTGAAAGATGCCATGATTTGCTCCAAATCACGTACTCACAGTACCCGCTAAGTCGAAGAACAATACTCAGGGAATGATAAAAACAGACGTGGTATGAAGGTGCATTGACCCAAGATGTAGCAAGGACTCCATGACTATATATAGGGAGAGAACCTTCCTAGAAAAGGTGGCCCCTTTTTTTCTTTTTCCTCTCCTCTGTAATCTTCTTAGCGAAAGAAGATAAAATAATTTTTCATACATTACTTAAACTGATTATCTCCATCGATTGGTGAAAGAAGAAATGAAAAATATCAATAAGATTGATCTTTTCTATTTATTCATTATTTTCTGATTTATTTATAGATATTAAATTTATTATTCTTGACTATGATTTAACTCTCCATTTTCATTAATTGATTTAATAAAAAAAGTTTCAATATCTTTTGATCAAACACTAACAGTGACATTCTAGATCCTTTTTCAATCTTTTATATAAATTTTTGGTTTTACTACTGCTTCAAATGATTGGTCAAATGTCAAAATGCTTGGAATAATGCAATCAATGTTTCGAACCTATAAAATGTCAAATCAATTGAATACATGCCAAGCCAATCTGAAATGATATGTTGGCGAAGGGAAAGGAATACGCATTGTATATTTTTACCGTTTGTGAAGGTATATCACCACTTAATTTTCCAAGTAAAGGTTTTTAATGAAGCCAACTTCATATTTTACAAATAATAATGTGCCCCTTTTATTAATAATTTTATTTCCAACGAGCTTCTTCATAGAAAAGTTTTAATAAGAAGGAGAGTGTAAGGAATAAATTGAATGTCTTTTACTACTTTCATTTATTTTTATGGTATGAACCTTTTAATTTACACGTTTTAATTTAATTATTTATAATTTTTAGGGTAAAATCTGTACTTATCTAATTTCTAGCCCTACTAAAGCACGCTAGAAACATGAAATAAGAATATATTCTAGAGAAAATAAAAACTATTATGTTATAAAATATTCTATTTAAGGTGAATGTCCATATTTAGAGAGATCCTAGGGTTTACTATTTGGTGGCTAAGTCACCACCTCCCTATAAATAAAGGGGTTCTCTCCCATTGTAAATCATCCCAAAAGTATCAATAAGAATACTCCTCTCTCTACTTTTCTCTATATTGTTCTTGTTCTTATATTATTTCATAACACGTTATCAGCACGAGTCTCTAACCAATTGAATTTAATATTCAGCAATTATCGCTCTCAGAATCTCGAGTTGCAATCAGATTCACCCACTCTAATTCGTGTTCCGTCGTTTGGGTTTTTCTATTTGAGTGAAACGTGATTTTTGATATTTTGGTTTCTGAAATTGTTCAATTTTTTGCTTTCTCGTTGTTTACTTTTGTTTTCTTTTTGAAGGTGAATTTCCAAGCAAAAGAGTGTAATAACGATTGCTACTGCTCCATATGAGAATTTCTATACGGAAAAATAGAAGAGATGGTATCATCATAAAGTAATGCAACGGGATGGAAACTCAAGAGGTATATTTGATATCACAACATTTATTGGTATACCTTAAAGGTAAGAAATTTATTTTTCCCTTTCAAATTCTTGAAATTCTATGATTTGATTTCATATAAACAACAAAGTTTGATTATAACTCTAATGGAGTTTGTAAGGAATTATAACCACGTGAAGTGGTAAAAGTTCTATGTTTTGCCATGATTAAATTCATGTATGATTGTGGGCAAAGAATTGAAAATCCGTCCCATTGAATTTGCTTCATTCTCATTCCCTTTAGAGAATGTGATAGCAGTATGTGATAAGTCTGAAAGAAGACAAAATTATTACCGTGAAGGTATCAATGGATATGGACGTGGCAATAGACGGAATTATAATCGTCATCATTGTGATAATGAGAATAATAAAGATTCTCAAAATAATCTTTCACTTTATGAAAGTAATATTTGACATGAGATTGTATATAGCACATACAGATGATTATGATCCATTCCCTGAAGTGAATGTGATAATTGTAATAAAGCTCGTAAGTATGGACACGCTCTTGATGTAATTTTGTTTTATGTCTGACATTATGAAAAGAAAGTTCGTTGCCCTTGAAATTTCGGGCAAGAACTATATGACATGGGTGTTGGATGCTGAAATCCATTTGGATGCAATGGGTCTTGGAGACGCCATTAAAGACAGAAATAATCCATCCACCCAAGACTATGCTAAGGCCTTGATTTTCTTGCGCCGTCACCTTGATGAAGGTTTGAAACTGTGCTAAGGCCTTGATTTTCTTGCGCCATCACCTTAATGAAGGTTTGAAACTGTGCTAAGGCCTTGATTTTCTTGCGCCATCACCTTGATGAAGGTTTGAAAATTGAATATATCACAGTCAAAGATCCACCTATCTTGTGGAATGGCTTAAAGGAGAGATATGACAACCTGAAGTTGGTCACTTTGCCACAAGCACGATGCGATGAGAATCCAAAAGCAAATAGTTCATAAACTATATATTATCGTTGCGGTGGAAAAGGGAACTGGGCAAAAATTTGCCGTGTACCAAGACATTTGGTTGAGCTTTATCAAGCATCTCTAAAAGGTAAATGCCCTGAAACCAATTCTGTCTCTGACGACAATTTTGACATCACCCACTTGGATGTGACAGACTTCTTTGAGCACCCTGAGGGGAAAATAGACCACTTAATTGGTGATGGATCTGTGATGAAGGAAGATGGAATTGTTTGATTTTATTTTACTTATTTGTATTAGTTAGTGAATAAACTAATAGTCATTAGTATCAGCTCGTATTAGTTAGCTTATGATATAATGTTAGTATTAGTTCTTTAGAATGTTTCAATATGCTTAAATTTCAAAGATATTTTTTCCAGTAGAGTTAATCGACTAACCTAACAGTTAGTCGATTATCTAATATTTCGCATTAAAACTGGATTTTTCCGCAAGCTTAGTTAGTCGACTATCTCATTTAGATAGTCGACTAACCTGAGGACTGTTTACTAAGTTAGTCGACTATCAACTTAGTTAGTCGACTAACTAATATTTCGCATTAAAACTGGACTTTTCCGCAAGGCAAGATAGTCGACTATCTGATTTAGTTAGTCGACTAACCTAATGACTGCTTCCCAAGATAGTCGACTATCAGCTAAGTTAGTCGAATAACCTCAGCAGATTTTGAAAATATTGTTTAATTATGAAGCAACAGATTAAATTTGTTTATTCTCATGTTCGTATATCTCTTTTGATTAATTGATTCATGTACCACACATACAATATTCAAAGAGAAGAAATATTACTCCCATTTAAGTATGCGTAAGGCAGATGTTACTACAATTTTTGGTAGTAGTAAATTGATTAAAGGCTCCGGAAGAGCAACTATAACTCTGCCTAAAGGAACAACATTTTAGAGAATGCAATGTTCTCCTCCAAGTCTAAAAGGAACATGTTGAGTTTTAAAGATATCATTCAAAATGGATATCATATTGAGACAATAGATGAGAATAATCTTGAATTCCTCATTTACTCATGAAAACGAGGCTGCCCACTTCGGTTTGGGGTCACGCCATTTTGCATGCAGCAATGCTAGTTCGTCTCAGAACGACGAATTATCACAAATATTCCCCGTTGCAATGAGTTTTGGGTCATGAACCTAATATATCCCACTTAAGAATTTTTGGATGTGCAGTATATGTGCCTGTAGTACCGCCATATTGCACCAAAAGGGTCTGCAAAGAAGGTTAGGAATATATGTTGAGTTTGAATCGCCCTCCATTATTCGCTACCTCGAAACATTGACAGGGGATTTGTTCACTGCACGATTTGCAGACTGTCAATTCGATGAGACACTTTTTCCAAAATTAGGGGGAGAAGTTGGTGAAACCAAACGGACAATTTTGTGGAAAAATGCATCATTATCTCATCTTGATCCACATACCTCTATTTGTGAAAAAGAGGTGCAAAATATTATCCATTTACAAAGAATAGCAAATCGAATGCCAGACGCATTTACAGATTTGAAAAGGATAACAAAATCACATATCCCCGCAGTGAATGTGACAACATCTGATTCACGAATACATATTCATTATTGGAAGAATATGAACGTGAAATTGGTATTGAATATACCACACTCACCCCTAGAAGGAGGTTTGAGATGATATATGAAAATAATGTCATTGTTATGGCAGGAATAGTCATTGGTCACGTACCTATTGTACGCCAAAATAATTTGTCAATGTGATTATCAAAGGACAATACTAATGCAAGAAACATATCTTGCATATAATTTTGACATGACCATAATGGTATAACTTTCTCTTTAAAAGAGATATTAACCACATGGATGTTGATAAATTTATGGTAGTACAAAATTAATTGAGAGCTCTAGAAGAGCCAATTATTACTATATTGGAGAAACACAATTCATTACCAATAAGGTATTGTGTTGTAGTAAGTCTCAAAGAAACTTATTCAGTTTCCAAAGTATATGCGAAAGCGATTGATTATATTGAGACTATAAATAAAGGAAAGATTTGATATCTTCTATTACTACAACTTGTAGCGGGATAATCTGTATGTGAAAAACTACCCGCTTTATTCTCCAATTTGTACTACACAAGAATACCACAATAAAGTGGACGTTTATTGATATAAAAACCCATATCATAATAAACTTGAAGTTTATTGATAATTGCACATGTCATGGTGTAAATTTGAAGTTTATCAATATTGATAATTTATTCAGTTGGCATTCGGGTTAGCCATATCATTTTAAGTATGATGTGCAATAATAGAGAATTCACATGGGTAAATATTAAAGAACTAGAAAGTTCTTTACGAATTCTCTTGTATTACTTGTTCTCATTAATTAATTGACCAACTAAAGAGTTCGGGTTGAATCCCATAAATTCTGGAAATATCAAAGGTGAATATGGGCCCATTCACCTGCCATGTATACCACATATGATGCATCTATGATATGGTTACATGTGCAATTGTTATTAACCCGCAGCCTGGCCGGTGCTTGCGAGGTAAATTGCTCAGTAATATAACTTCGAGCATAATTTCCAGATTTTCTATTCAAGATAGTTCATCTTGATAAGTTAGTTTATATCATAGTTGGTTTAACAAGATAATTATTGAGTGCCTCCACTTAATAGCTAAACTGCTTCTTATGAGAACAAAGTTATATATATATATCAGTTTGATATACGTTGTATACGAGAGTATATTATATTCTCCCCTCACAAGTGGTTCAGGGTCAGGAACCAAATAATTTCATCTTATTATTATTGATGTGCGGTGTATATTTTCATTAACACCATAATGCACAAAGATGGACTCTTAAAGTTGAGGAAACAAGTTAGCTTTTCTAACATGAGGGGGAGACATGATAAACACTTGAGAAAAGGTTACATGGGATGAATTATCATTTGTATATATAGATCCTCGAGTATCATAATATGAACCTGAAGTTCATAAAAGGATAATTCAATTGCAACATACTGCAAAGCATGCTATACGCATTTGCTGACCCAAAGAAAGTAACTATATTCTCACTGCAAATGCTCATATTAAGTCCCAGAAGGACAAAGTCTTTGATATGCTTAAAGCGTATAGACAGATCGGTTTCAAAATAACTTCTTAATAAAGAAGATGAGCAAATGATCAAAGTGATCATAATGAGGAGGCAAGTGATCTAGAAGATCACATGACATAACACTTCATAAGATCTCACGAGAGATTCAGGTACCTGAATATATGAATAAAGAGATCTCCATGTTATGTCTTTATGAAAATTTACTGGAACCGATATAAAATGTTCGTCGACGACATCTATGATAGCGCTAAATATCGATGAGGATCTTATGTTTGTCGAATACAAACAAAAATATTGGCTAAATGGAAGAGATACAATTCAAGCAGAATTGATTCCATATGAAAGACATGTAGTTTTGGACATGTAGTTCAAATACTTGAAAGTATAAAGTCAATGGTATGTGTAATCAGTTTTCGATATCTTATTTGTTTAGCATGACATGAAAACTTGATATGCATCTAAAGTCTATTATATAGCTTATATGACTTAACTTATATGTCAATCCATGAAAGATTGAAGTTGCTTGAAGCATATACAATTCTTGGTCCTGAAGTACCACATCCTAAGTGCAACTTGTGTACATATGTATCTTGCTATAACTATAAGCATGATGGCATCGAGAATACCTCTATGGAGATATTGAAGAGTCATTCCACGACATTATATGAAGATGTTCATATCTATCAAGAATGATAATTTCAAGGTGCGGAATATTTATTCAAATCAATATGGCTGATTTATTTATCAAATCTCTACAAAAGATCGTTTTGAAGATAGTGCACAAGATTGGAATGCAAATGCTCAAGGATGTGAATTGATGCTCTTTTCAGGGGGAGTTAATGCTCGTTGCACTCTTTTTCCCTTACAAGGTTTTGTCCCACTGGGTTTTCCTTGCAAGGTTTTTAACGAGGCAACCAATAGGCGCATATTCAAACATGTATACTCTTTTTCCTTTTCTATAATTTTTTTCCCATTGGGTTTTGTTTTAGTTAAGGTTTCAACGAGGCACATTATTGAATAGACATTCAAGGGGGAGTGTTATAAAATATTTTATTTAAGGTGAATGTCCATATTTAGAGAGATCCTAGGGTTTACTACTTGGTGGCTAAGTCACCACCTCCCTATAAATAAAGGGGTTCTCTCTCATTGTAAATCATCCCAAAAGTATCAATAAGAATACTCCTCTCTCTACTTTTCTCTATATTGTTCTTGTTCTTATATTATTTCATAACATATAAGGTAATTTTATTTCTATCTGTTTAGATTTTAGTGTGTAGTCACTTGGACAGTTGATATCTTTGTTAGAGAGAGGTACCAAATAGAATACTTGTTGCTCACTTTATCATACAAAGATTAGGATACGAAATTCTATACTATTTCCGTTTCAGTTTGCCTGAACTCATTTGATTTGATAAGCAGTTTTAAAAAATAAACAAGATTTTAAAATTTGTATAAAATGAAGTATGCATATTTTATATAATTATGAATTATTATATAAAAATAAATTATTATCAAATAAAAAAATAGGTCATTCTTTTCTACACAAACTAAAAAAAAAATAGATTCACTTATTTCTCCACTTTTCGTATTGTAACGTATCCTTATTTAAAGATTTTTAAATACCTGTTTTTTAACTAAATATTCTAAAAGTAGAAATACTTGTGTGTATCTAGGCGTCAGAAAGCCCAAATCCAGTCTAACACAGCACTTTCGAGCCCAAATTCTTCCCTTAACCGGAAATTTTCACCGGAATCCGCCATCTCCGTCGGCAATGTGGGCGGCGAAACCTCCACAGCCATTGGCATCTAGTTACTGCAGTCTCCAGAGCTCCCTACTCTCCCTCGCCATCTTAACCTTACTCTCCTTCACATACCTCTCTCTCAAATCCTTCCATTCCCCTAATTCTCCTGCTCAAACTCTCTCCTTAAAATCACAGGTAACTAGCATTTCTCTTAGAGTCTTCTGGAATCTTTCGAGAAATTACTGATTTAAGCTTTTCTGTTTTTTATATGATTTAAGGCTGTTGAAGCGGATGAGGAGGTGATATCGGATGTGTATAATTCGCCAGAAGTCTTTAGGTTGAATTATAAGGAAATGGACAGGAGATTTAAGGTGTATATATATAGAGATGGAGATCCAAAGACGTTTTACCAAACGCCGAGGAAGCTAACGGGGAAGTATTCTAGTGAAGGATATTTCTTCCAGAATATACGAGAGAGTAAGTTTTTTACTGAGGATCCAGATCAGGCACACTTGTTCTTCATTCCGATCTCTTGTCATAAGATGAGAGGAAAGGTATGGAATGTTGTAGAGTATGCAAAATATGATTTTTATTTTATTTTGTCTGTGTTAGATTTGGTTTTATTTGATGTTTATGAACTGAATTTTGGTATGAGATGCTGTTAATGTTGTTAGATTTTGGAAGTACTGTTAAATTTAATGCCTGCTTTACTTAATATGCTGAAAATTTTACTGGAGAGTGACAATAAATTCATTATACAGTGCATCAGGTGCCATCTTTTTCTCATATTTTAATTGGTACTAAAGTCGTTCAGTTAGTTTGTATGAATTAATTGTCTTAACAAGGTCGAAGGGGATTTGATGTTTTCTTAGTTAAGGATGGTAAGTGGTACTGATAGATAAGTTAACAAGGAGGGGTAGACATGGTGATTAAATTTTGTTTAATTCAGTTGGATCTTTTGGTAGGGAGGGTGCAGGATGCAGGAACAAGAAGTACAATGACTTCACATATGATTGTTGGCTATAATGCAAATCTTTATGTTAGGAATTAGATGATAGATTCCAGAATCTGTTTATGTGGGGGTATGGTAGCTGAATGTGCTAGTTTTTCCAATGCAGTTTTCGTGGCAACCAGAATTTTCTTAATAGAGCTTCTTTTTCCCATGGAGACGCTACTGATAGTTTCAGGGAAATAACAATGCATGCCATAAGATTTTGTTTGGATAACAAATGCATGTCATATGAATGAAGTCAAGTATGGAAAGCAGAGAAGTTTTTCACTCCCTCAGGCGTCAGTCCTTAGTCAGATGCCCATATTTGACTCGGCATTTCGTAAGGTCAGGGTTAGACATATTCCTGCTCCGACTGATAAAAAAAGCATATACCTGCTCCAAATGAGGGAGGGAGAGAGTAAAACATAGTATTATCTCTTACTCTGTTAGCTGGAAATGCAGCAAGAAATGCTGGAAAAAGTGTTTTCCATTTTATTAGGAAACTGAGAGTTTTGTGTATAGAGTAATGCCACTCAGGGGCGTATGCAGAACTTTTCATAAGTGGTGTCGATATTTAAAAAAGTGAATAAGTAAACAAATTTCTGCATAACGACATCATATTAACAAAACATATTATAATAATAAAATGCAATTCGAGTGTATTACTATAAGTCTATTGAGAGTATTCACTTTTTGAAATTTATTTATAATAACTTCATTAGAAATAATATTAATTTAAGGCACCAAATAACCATTCAAAAAGTCAATAACCATTTGATTCAGTAAATTAGTACTATTACTCAACTTTATCGTCGAGAAAGAAAAACGTAGCAAGGTGACTTATAGTAGAACACAAGCAGCATGCCCAATTTTCGGAAATTGCAAATGTAGAGAATGAACAGTTTTTTCAAAATAGGGTTTTAAGTTGGCTAAAATATATTTTAGCCGAACTTTTTGTCATGGTGCTCAAAATTTTATAACATTCAAGCTGCTAGAGATTCGAACGCACGGCCTCTATAAAAAGTATGAGGCACTTAACCAGGCAGGCTGAAGAACAAATTGTTTCTGGTGTTGTCCTTTTACGCATTTTGTACATATACATATATTTATTAAAAAAATTCAACGAAGCAGTGTCGGATAACATCACGTCGACCAAGGTGCATCCGCCCCTGGTATCACTTCTTCCTTCGTACTTAATGTGGATAGGTTTTTCTCTTTTCTATTGTGTGTATATCCATGTAAGGTGCTTCCTGTTGTACTTTAGGTGTATACCAGCTCCTGGTTCGTAACTATTATCACTCTGCGCCAATATTGAAAAAGTCTCATACTGTGCTTCGTATACTTTAGTAGTGTAACAACTCTTGGTTTAGAAAAATATTATCATTATGTGGCAACATTGAAAAGTGTCACACTTCTGAGAGGATGGATATTTTTTGTTCATAATCTATTGTATATTTCTGATTCTAGCTTTTCTAACATAAAATTTACGATACCTATACTATTTATGATTGGTGGATCAAATATACCTGACTTTTGGGACTTCTGATGTTATAAGAAGATGATTGTTTGATGAAATGCAGGGGACATCATATGAGAACATGACCATAATTGTCCAGAATTATGTTGATAGTTTGATAGCCAAATACCCTTACTGGAATAGAACCATGGGTGCAGATCACTTCTTTGTTACCTGTCATGATGTTGGTGTCAGGGCAACTGAAGGGCATCCCATTCTTGTAAAGAATGCAATTCGTGTTGTGTGCTCCCCTAGCTATGATGTTGGATATATTCCACACAAAGATGTTGCTCTTCCGCAAGTCCTGCAGCCATTTGCCCTTCCAGCTGGAGGAAATGACATTGAGAATAGGTAGTCGTGTTGAATCAAAATGTGCTAAAGACCTGGCCATTCACTTTTTGTAGAAATTTCTACATTTCTTATTCTTGAGTTGTTTTTTTGCTTTGTTGACACATCAATGTGGTAATTTCAATGTGAATAGTGGAATCCTGTGTTTTCACTTAGCCAAGGATAGAGGCAACAAAAGCTCTGCAGCAATATAGTAATAGTGTATATGGTAGAGGCTACAGTATTTTTATGGAGTAGCTTTTTGCATACTCTTCCTCTCACCTTGGGCCCTAGCATTACCCCCATCCATGCTTAATATTATTCCCCCATAACATTTGAAAGACACTAGTAACAATGGAAAATTAAAAGATGAAAGAATGACTATACATAGCCATTTTTTCCAAGCTGAATACACATTCTTTTCCTTTTACTTGTCCAGTGCAATGTTTAAGAAGGAAAGTTTTTGTCCTTACCTTTGAATTATTTTTAGTATCTCGCTGTTAATAGTTGTTGTTGTTGTCGTCATTGTTGCTGTTGTTGTTGTTCTTGTTGTTGACGTCGTTGTTGCTGTTGTTCTTGTTGTTATCTCGCTGCTAACAGTCCACATAGTTTAGCCGGTAATTCCACATTTTCAGTACTTTCCGTAGTACAGCTGACGTTTTGGTTCTTTCTTAGGACTCATGCCTAAACAAAAAATGGCATTCAAAAATTGCTGATTTCCGCTCAGGGAGTGGGGGGATATTTATTTTTGCTAACTTTTGCTTGCTTGAAGGACACATGCTCTTTACCTTTGCTCAAAGTTTTAATTCAAGCAATTCTGTTTCGAATAATTGTTGCAGTAATTGTCAACTGCATCTTGCTTACATTATCTTGTAATTATGCTTCATACTGTTGCATACTTGCGTCTACCATATCTTTGGCTTTGCGTTGTACATGCCTTCTTCTTTATTACTATCTTTTATGTCAACTTCCCTTTTTGTGTGTGCACATCTTTGAGAACTTTCGTGGCCATTTTTCTTAGACTACACTGAATAGCATACAATAGTAGATTTATCAGGTAGTTCTATCTTATTCTGAGGGCCCAATGCAACCTTAGCCTTTTACCCAGATAGGTCCCTCAGTAATTAGTCTTTATGTGATTGTCTTATCCTCCTATTGCATATCGGTCTTCTGCTCTCAACAACCCATCCTCTAGTTTTAATGCAGTTTGCAGCATCATATCTGAAAATACGCATTTTAACCAATCTTACTCCTTGAGGCGGAGGCTTTAGGAGGAACATATTCATTCTTTACTCTCCCCAACAATATGTCTTTCTCGTGAACTATTTTCTGTATTGATTTTCGTATTTGCGGTAATTAAATTTTGTCTGGCTTGCCACTTATGACTTGCCACTTTTCACTATATATTTGTGTAGCTTGTCGAAAGTTATAGTGCTACTAACAGTAATCCTACTTTACAGGACAACTTTGGGTTTCTGGGCAGGTCATCGGAACTCTAAAATCAGGGTTATCCTAGCACGCCAATGGGAAAATGACACAGAACTTGATATTTCTAACAACAGGATAAACAGGGCTACAGGACCTCTTGTTTATCAAAAGAGATTTTACAGGACAAAGTTCTGCATATGTCCTGGTGGTTCACAGGTTAATAGTGCTCGTATAGCAGACTCAATACATTATGGATGTGTTCCTGGTAAGGACTTACCACAATACCAAGTTGAACTATGGTGGAATTTCTTCTTAGAATGACTACCTTTTTGTAGCTTCTTGGTTCATGTGGTAATTAGACATGAAATCGTGATTAGCTTTAAAATAGGAAAGGCATATAGGATATTGGGTGAAACCAAGTCTTTGATTATCATTTACAAATTCTGTTTTGCATAAAACAACTGAGTCTTGCTTGGTTCTGAATTGGTCGGTAACTGCTACACATCCTGCGGTTGCTATTGCTTTTTGTTTAAGTAATAAGTAGGAGGAAGATCAACTGTTTGATGAGCTACCTTTTTCTCTGTGATTATATTTTCTGTTGTCTACAGGTGCCAGGCTACATAGAAACGGAATATAGTAAAATGAATTGTTTTTCTGTACTCGAAATTGTTTTACTATCGGTCCACTTCATTATTTAAGTTAGTTTATTGACAAATTATCTTGCCCCTCCTCCTCAAAAAATTATCTGCCTCCTCTACCCGTTTTCTGTCATTCCTAAGCTGTATTCCCTTTCTCCAACTTTAGTTTATGGGCAAATTACCTGCCCCCCCTTACCCCTTTTCTGCCATTCCTTATCTGTTTTCCCTTTCTTCAACTTGTTGTTCAGTACTTTATGTATCACTCTGACTTGGAAGGAACTGATGTAAATTGAGGAAAACTGTCATGTCGAAACAAGTGAAACTACAAAAGAAACAAAAAGAATGAAATGAGCTCAATGTTAAGAGGTGATGTTTTTTACTTGTTTTTACTACGAAAATGAAATATTGCTAGTGCAATTTTGTTACCGAGATCACCAAAACAGTTCAGTCACATGTCTTAGTCAAGTCTTCTTTCTCTTACGAAAAGACAAAAAATAAGGGATCCTTATAGGTGGTGTCCCAGAGGTGATGGGCGAGGGAAGGTTGTGCGGAAGTAATTTGGCCACCAAGTTGGTTTAATTGGTAGATTTATTCTGATTGTTTTACTTTAACTAAACTGCTGCCTAAATCTCCACACCTTTGGGTCATACTGCAGTGATACTCTCTGATTACTATGACCTGCCATTCAATGACATCCTCGATTGGAAAAAATTTGCGGTCATACTGAGGGAGAAGGATGTATATGACCTAAAGCAAATACTCAAGAACATCACCCAAGAAGAATTTGTGACTTTGCACAACAATTTAGTAAAGGTGAGTAGCATCATTGAAACTTGGTCTGGAATAGCCCAAGTGTATTTATGCCTGAAATGGAATACTGCATTAGTGAATGTGAAAAAATGCAAATTATAGTAGTAACTTTCTGACGATTAATCTTCTCCTTATTAGGTACAGAAGCATTTCCAATGGAATTCACCTCCTATAAGACATGATGCCTTTCATATGGTCATGTATGAGCTCTGGTTGCGCCATCATGTTGTCAAGTACTAATCCGGAAATAGGCATATGATAAAATCAGGTATAGAAAGAGCTTAATGTTGTAAATAACTGTTTACACAGTTTGTCATTGTTCTTTCTCCGTGTTTCTGGGCACGGGAGACGGGTCCTAATCGATGCAAAGCCTCCGAGACTGAGATCATGAGAGATTGTTTTCTTGTGTATTGTATATGATCTTTTGTACCTATCAAGGAGCATCTTTTAGCACTTGTTACCCCTAAAGAGGGCAAAGATTGATTCTTGTTTGCCAACTGCAAAAAAAAACGGAGGTGTCATTTCATGTAATTTATTCATTTATTCTTCCATTTCTATTGAGGAAGTATAATATCACCTGCTGTAGAAATAATTTTATGTTATCCCATCCACCCCCGCCCCCCCCCCCCCCGGTTATTGAGTTCTGCCATGTTAGACTTCTCTAAATTAAATAAGCTGGATTTAATATGAAATGGTGATATTTTCTGTATATATATATATATATATATATATATATATATATATATATATATATATATATATATATCTTTTTGTGGTCCATTCATTTTACTTATTTGTTCATAAATTTCACTTTGAGTCATAATACAAAGAAAGAAAAAATTTCATAAAACACTATCTTTTAGTGATACTTAGCTCTCTAGATATCATTTATTATATTACAGTTTGTAGATACATTTTCAGTTGTTATAAGATGTATTTGATGTATTTAGACTACTGTATTCATGAATACATTAGAAAAAATATGCGTAAATCATAGAAGTCCAGCTAATAAATTGATGTATTTAACTGTATTTAAGAGTTGTATCATTGAATACAGTAACATATATTCCTTAAAAAGGGTCCTTTCAATTGATTTAAAATGGAAAGAAATCAGTTTAGCAAATAGTTTCCTAATATAATTTAAATAATACAATTATATCACCCATAATCTGTATTTCTCCCTTCATTAAGATTTTCCATCCGAAAAGTATAAAAAATAGAGCAATTTGTGGATTTTCAATTCTGCCTTCTTTTGTTTCAATTCCTTTGTTCGGTTCGTACACAATAATTTTCAACAACGAAAAATCGAGTTTGATTCATTGTATACAAAAATGCATTCAAATTTGATTTTACATAGGACAAGTTTAACAGTGTTATTGTGTCATTTTGAAAAACGGAACAATGAAAGTAACTATGTCGATTATCCGGTAGAGGAAATACTGATAAAGGAGTATGCGTCGCGTCAATTTCTAAGCAATTGCACATAGATTTGAGCTCAAAGACCATTAAAATTCAATACAAAGTAAAAGAAAATTGCCCGCCAATGGAAATACACAATGATATGGGTTTTAGGACATCTGTAGAGTTGAAAAAAAAGAATAAAGAATTCGGTATGTATCCTCTGTGCATAACAAAAATTGACAAAGAAGTTGTAGCCGGAGGTAGTTTAATTCAAGGCGACGTTGTCAAAATGGACGAAGCAGTTCAAAGGTATAATTTCGATACAAATTGATACCCTTGCCCTTGATGTTGTCAATTCAAGTGGACCAATTGGGGTGTTTGAACTGGACAAGGATTTGATAATTTCAATAACTAATCAAATGAAGGTTATGGTTGGACAAGTATATAAGGATAAAGCTACATTGAAAGAGGTGATGGAGCATTACGCTATATAAGAAAGGTTTCAATTCTAGGTTGATAGGTCTAATACTATCAGGTTTGAGTGTTCTTAATTTTTTTTTTTTTTGTCTATTGTATTTCTGGTAAGAGTTGTAAAGGGAATGTAGGTGTATTTAGGTGTATTTGTGAATTTTCACTTGACCTTAACTGTTGTGCGTTTTTTTATTTATTATGTATTAATAATACATATATTGTTGTGGAGCATTACGCTGGTATAAACGAATTGAATTTAAAATCAAATTGTATGCAGATGTATTTAGCTATATTTGTGAAAGGTTACTTGACCTTCACTATTGTGCTTTTTATTTTTATTTTTTATGTATAATAATAAATGTATTCTTGTGTATTACAGTGGCTCTAACTATTTTTTATTAAATGTATTATTTGTATTTAAATGTATACTTATAAGTATAGGCGTATTCAGACATATTTAAATGTATAATAGTGTATAAATTTGTGTTATATATATATATATATAACACAAATTTATATGAGTGTATTTTTTGTAAGCATTTATACTGAGCATATGTGTAATGATAAATTTTTTGCAACTACACATTATTATTTATGTCAGAAGATTGTGAACGGGGGTTTAAAGCTTGTAGCATTAACAACAACAACAACACCAACAACTACCCAGTATACTCCCACCAGCTGGGGTCTGGGGAGGGTAATATGTAGACAAGCCTTACCCCTACCCGAAAGGGCAGAGAGACTGTTTCCAATCGACCCCCGACTCATAGGATAAAAGGAAAAACAACAGTAAAACAAAACAAAGACAAAAACAAAAACAAAAACAAAAACAAAAACAATAGAGCATTAGTAACTCCAGCAGAAATAACGGAAATAGCGTAAAATAATTATCTAAACATACAAAACATAAATACAATCGCATGCAATACTATTATACAACAACTACCATAACTAACAGCCATAGGGGGGACATAAGCTAAAACACAAATTACAATTATTCAAAGTGAGAGAGTTTAATGATAAGCATATATGTCCGTTGAAGGATAATGTGTATAAGCATATTTTAAATCATACTTAATAAGTCTATTACTTGATATATATATATATATATATATATATATATATATATATATATATATATATATATATATATATATATATATGATTTGATTTTTAAATGTAGGTGGTGCCATCGACTGAATATTTGCAGGTAACGATAAAGGAAGGCATTGCACCGTATGCCTCTTAGAGAGAAAATGTAGTTGTGGCGGTTCTAAGTCGACGAATTACCGTGCCCACACGCTTGGGCTGTCCTGAAGAGCAAGTTTCTAATGCCAGAAGATTACTGACACGACCTAAAATCTACTGAGAGTCGTGATGGCGCCGGACACCGCTGTCAGGCAAGCCAACCAAAATACTTAATTAAATTCTTGTTATAAATATTTCCAAAAATCACTTCTTTTATACGATTAGATAACACATAGTAAATTTCACTAAATAAAAAAAGAAACATTTAACAACTTTTTTTAAAATTCTTAATAATCCCATAGCCATTTCCAAACCCAGTGTCACAAGTGCATGACCTATTTCTAAGAAACAATACAATACAACATCTGTCTAGAATACAAATTGGACAGAAATTAAATAAAATGCACTAAAAGAGACAATACTAGCTGCGAGTCGCCTTGAGTAATGCAGCTCACCTAGTCCCCGTATCATCTATGTTGCTAAGTCTAGTAGGCCACTAGAAGTACATGCGCCTACGCAACAAAAATGCACAACAAGTGTAGCATGAGTACGAAAAAAACATGCAATCAATGAGTATGCCGTCTAATCTCGAAGAAGTAGAGACGAGAGGTCGACTTTGATACTTACTAATGGTCCACTAATGCTATATCAATGATATATAAAATTGTTGATTTTTCATAAGCATAATTTTAATTCAATACAGTGAAGAAAGTAAGCAATTCTTCTTTTATAGGAAATTTTCAAATTCGTTTTCATTATTTATACATTCTTGAGCGAAGAAGAAGCAATTATAATTTTATAAGTTCAAGGCAACAATACAAGCAAGCGCAATTCATGCCGAGGACGTACTTCCCGATCCAACAATATTTAAACTATGCAATGCCAGAGGGTAGCTTGGCGCGAACCATATGCATATATTTTATCTACCGAGGCGTTTGACCCATTCTAGAATTTAATACACACAGACAGTCAATCAAGAAGTCATCAGGAAACATTTCCAAAGAAAATCAGTTCTTTTCTAACAATTTAGAAAAAATGAAGTTTAGTTCTTTTTTGAAATTCATTTACCAATTCGATAGGGTTTAAGCATTTCAACTGTCAATAAGGTTGCAGATACTCCAAGTATTGCATGCTTTTGGGTCCTAGACTACTCGGACTTACACATATTAGTAGTTACGCATGGACTCTCATCACATCGAGTGTGCGTAGCCCCCACAAATAGGAGCACATAACCAATTATTTTACCTATGAGGACAATTCCCTCTTACAAGGTTAGAAAGGAGACTCACCTCGCTCCGAAGATCCATAACCGGCATTCCACGCCCTTCCGAAGACTCAAATTGATACACAACGCTACGAAACTAGCCAATAATTATGCAAATCCATTAATATATGCTCAATTACTCATTATGATCCAATTTATAACAATTTCTAACCCCCGATCAAAAAGTTGACAAAAATGCCCTCAGGCCCACATACCGGGATTCCGAAAATTTTCAAATATAAGGTTTACCCATGAACTCACGGAATCAAATATATGATTTTGTCTTAATTCCATACCCAAAATCATGGTCAAATTTCAAGAATATCAAATTTCTATTTTTTCCCTCAAACCCCAAGTTTTTTTCACATTTACATGCTAAAATACCGATATATTTAACTCAATATAGGTGAGATTAGCTTACCTTATCGTTGATGATGAAAACCCCCTTTTGAAATGCTCCAAGAATCGCGCATGCCATGAAATATGAGAGAAAATGGTTAAATCCCGATTTTTAAAAGAACCGTTCTGCCTCTAGCACTTCTGCACCTGCGATCCTATGACGTTTTCGTGATTCTGCATGTGCAGCACTTTTACTGCTTCTGCAGATATTTGATCAGGCCTTCCCTTCCGCTTCTGCGATTCAACCGTTGCAGGTGCGATCCCGCTTCTGCGGCTGCTCGACCGCATCTGTGGTCCCCTTCACTTTTGGTCCCAACCGCATCTACGGTTCCTCTGGCTGCTGCTGCGGCTCCGTACATGCGGCCCAATTCTCGTAGGTGCGGTTATACCAGTAACCAGCAACTCAGCCTTCCAAAAATTCCATTTTTGATCCATTAACCACTCGGAATCCACTCGAGGCCCCCGGGACCCCAATCAATCATACCAACTAGTCTTAAAGCACATTACGGACTTGCTCGAGGCCTAAAATCATGTCAAGCAATCCTAAACCACAAATTGACCTCCAATCCAAGCTTTATGAACTTTAGAATTTCAAACTTCTACTTTCGATGTTTAAGCCTATCAAATCACGTCCGATTGACCTCACATTTTGCACACAAGTCATATTCGCCATTACAGACCTACTCCAACTTTCCGAATTGAATTCCGAACTCGATATCAAAATGTCCACTTCCAGTAAAACTTCTCAAAAACCTTCAAATTTCTATCTCTAGTCAAATGAATCCAAAATGAACCACGGACCTCTGAATTCACTTCGTATCGCGCTCCCAATACCAGAGTCATCATTCAGAGTTACTCAACTCAGAAACCCAAACAGACATTGATAACACTGAATGCACTTCAACCCAAACTTATGAGATTTTTTCCAAAATGCTATCTTCCACAATAGGTGCCCAAACGCTCCCGGGCTATCCAAAACCCGATCCGGGCATACGTCCAAGTCCGATATCATCGACGAACCTACTGGAACCTCCGAATCCCGATTTTGATATCATTTACTCAAAAATCCCATCCTAGTCAATTCTTTCAACTTAAAGCTTCTGAAATGAGAATTCTCTTTCCAAAGCCACTCCGAACTTCCCAAAGTTCAATTACAACCACACGCACAAGTCATAATACCTAAAATAACGCTGTTCATGTCCTTACACTGTTGAACGGCATGCTAGAGCTCAAAACAACTGGTTGGGTCGTTACATTCTCTCCCACTTAAACATACATTCGTCCTCAAATGTGCTAAGAACTATGTCGAGGTTGTCCGAATTAACTATTTAACACCTCGAGTACCTACCCATGCTACCACAACTCAACTGAGTACCCTAGCTCGATCAGTCTGATGACATCCTTTTTAATTTAAGCAAATTAGTCTTAGTGCCCCATTCCAACATCCAAAATTCTCTGCCAAGCCTGCTCTATTATACACTCACCGTATCAATAGCTACACGCAACACCAAAATATGACCACGTACCTTAGTTGAATTCACAACTCGCACCACTTGACTCACCGGACCACAATAACATTCTTTGATCAAATCAGTCGAAATTCCACAAATCTGATGCTCCCATTGCAATTCATGACCTACATAGGTCTCTCTCTAACTCTTACAACACCGCCACGATGGAAGAGATGCGAAGAAACTAATATCTAACAGTCGAATCAACAACTCATTGGGTCTATACTCCCGACAAGAACCGTCACCTCTTCTTGGACAAATAATGATTTTATCTCCTTAATACACTTCATAAAATCAAATTGCACTAATCCTAAATCCAATAATCTCGTCTCACCCAGTACGAACTGCTCAGGCAATAAGCCACCTCAGACATGATCAAAAGTCTCATATGCTGCCATAATATGATAATAGGCTATCAATTCGAATGCGATACAAAGGGAAACGAGCTCTAGAAAGAACTACTCACTCGCATAACTAATATGAACTTCCCTTAGAAAGTAGGAACAAACATACATAAGATGAAGTATGAAAACTGCATTCAACACCACACTGTTGCGGCGCGCAACCCCATCCAAATAACATACCAATGGCGGCATGTCACCCAATCCACACATAACACTCACCTAAGGAGATGTACATCGAGTTAAATTTCTCATTACAAAAAAATACCGAATATCGGTCATAAGCACGCTAAGTGCATAATAACACCCATGAGGGAATATATAGCGCTATACTGAAAACTCAAGCACAACTGAAGTGCGATATATGATCTGAATCTTAAAACCTATTTTGCTCATATAACATCATCTCTACGCGAAACCTCAACACATATACAATTCACCAAGACGTCTCACAACTCACACGACACAATACACTACATGAAATAATTGGCGACGTCCTAACACCCTGACTACTCTTCCATAATAAGCGTATTACTAAAATGAACACATCTGGAATGATATAGAGCCTATATTCACATTTAAATGCATCTACAGGCCTCAAGCTGATTATGATCGTACAGAATTAGGCCAATAACCTTTCAAAGGTCCGTAAATACTCCTATTTTCTCATAACACATATGGACAATGTCATAACCGGAGTAATCCTCCACAATACATAACTCGATAAACCAAGTGCCCTTGAGGAACCAATTCTCAATCTAACAACATCACTACGATCTTCATACTTGGTTTAACTCTTCAATCAATCAAGTGGATACACGCCACAATTATACCATTCTCCCATAGACATGCTCTCACAACCTTCCACAATAGATAACAGGTCTGCATATCCAAGCCACTGGCCGTACTCTCACCGAAGAACGATCAAAGATCCATAACCAGGATGCAAATCCCTTTCATAAAATACCGATCTCAGGTGACGCTAAAGACAATACCAGCTTACTTTAAGCATCGAAACTCTTTTCCTGCTCGTCTGAGCTCGTGACATCCCTTGTCAACACCAAACTAAAACCTTGATCCTTACTTCAAATACCATACCGCTCACAACACCCAACATGCCAATATACGATAGAACACGATCCTCATCATAACTCTGGAACCACTAATAGATTAACACTTCATCATATAAAAGCTTTTCACTTAACTCACTTCCGGAGAACCATAGGAATACATAGGTGAATTCTCATAACCGTAGAATATGCCAATCTCTAAGTAGTGGTCTAAGCCACCACAGCCCCTTCAGGATCCTCCTACACGTAACAGGCCATAACAGTAGGATACTTCTGAATAACATTGATTACGGTGGCCAACAAACCTCACACATACTGACACAACTCACTTGCATAGCTTGATCACGTTGAAATAAATGATCACTACCACTAATATTCCAATTCAACTATGGCTAAACAACCCACCTTCTTCCAAAATCCTTGATTGCCTTATAAATAATAACTCCATTCAACACATAACACACTTCACCCGCACTCATCCCGAGTGACTGTGAATTATAAAACCTTGTTGTCTCGAATCCCAAAAATTATTTCAGATCTCCCAATCACTAAATTGCAGGTCATAACATCATAGAACATTCTGGAATCCTTCTCATAAGCTACTACAAAGCTTTATTCTTAACTGTACCTATAAGCTCGAAATCATTAGGCACCACACCTTACCTCTTTGAATCTACTAGGACCGTTGCTGAGAGTCGCCCGCTATTACTTGGCCCGAATATAGTCAACTCCATGATTCTTCTAGCACAAGCATACCCTCTTGACAGAGTACCCGACATAATCACTTCCCTTGAAACCCACACTTATACGAGGCCTGAATCCTTCCCCAAGTCGGAACATGAGCCAACAAGGCCAACCGTAGCACACCTTTAACAATTACCTTGCTTGAATTACCACTTGTGTTCTTTTCCCATTACTGATGTATCCTATCAATATGTTAATAACCAGAAACCTCGCTAGTAGTTAACCATGCAACCCAATCATTGGCGGCGAAACTCTCCCATTTAGCTTGAAGCCACTGATACACCATCTCTAGAATTCACCAGTATTCTTTATCCTTTTTTGACATAACCATGCATAATCGACCGCAAAAATTCTCGAAATCTTTCTGAAAAACCTCCTTTTTATATTCTGAATCATCAACCCCATTCACATGACCGATCCCTTTGCAGCATAACCATTAGAATTCTTCAATGAAGCTATGCCAACCATGTGATCGCTAACTTGCTCGCAGGAAATTACCCACCTGGGCCCGAGCTCACTCTCTAGCTGCACAAGTCCATTCGCCTCCTATGGACATTAATCAAATGTGCAGAAACATCCTTCTATTTTAAAGTTAGGTTGTATGCTTCTTTATTTCAAGCAGCTCCTTTCCGTTATATCAAATCTCCTGCTGCATAATAGTTCACACTTCAAATTAAGTCTGTAGACCCAGCTACTGAATCCACACAGTGCTCTGCCACGCTCCCACTTTGGGTAGACTCACTTCTTTAAGAAACTACTCAACCTACGCTTCTTACACCTGAACTTCTGGAAGTTTAGCCACTGCATGACACTTTATGCACGTCCTTCCTCATCCTTTGCTGCTCAGCTAATGTCTTAGATCGAAATCTATCTTGGTAGCATTTTAACTAACAGACTGCTACTCACTTTAAAACCATTCCGAAAATCATATTTTTCAAGCCGACAATATTATAAATACACATTCAATCCTGAACCACCATACCCTATAGTATTTGAAAGCCGTTTCCCCAATATTATTTCATGATATCTTGCCCCAAGGGAGAATTACAGAAGACCATAAAACTTTGAACTTAACACATACAATCGAGGATGACGACACTACACCGCAGACAAAAATTCCACCACACTCGAAAATACCAAGTCTCGTTACTCCATCACCCCAAATATTGACATTCAAGGCCAATTGCTTTTCCCCTACCAGGAATAATTAATGAATATCTAGATCATAGACTGAGTAAACCTCCTTTCAAGTGATTCACATTCCCGACACGTAGGAAAACATCCCACCATCATATCAATACTGTGGAACAATCGTTTAGTATCATGGAAACTTGTGCCTAACCTCAGAGCTCTCAGAAGTACCACTACCGAGCTGAAATGACAGAACATCCTTCCACAAGGCAACGATAATAGCACAAACAACCCTGCAGGGAGAAACACCTCGCACCACATTTTTAGTTACATTACAATCCTTCAATACTCGATTTATAATCAGCGGTTTGCATCGCGTAAGATTGAGTATGAATAAAACAAGGGAATAAGCCTTGAGGAATCAACTTGCACAATGAGGAACCAAGCAGGGACGTACTCTTAAAAGCCCTGTAGCCTCTCAAAAATAAGTACAGACTTCTTTGTACCGATCTGCGAGACTCTACTAAACTTGCTCATGACTCGTGAGACCTAAGGGAACCTAGTGCTCTAATACCATGTTGACATGACCCAAAATCTACAGAGGGTCGTGATGGCACCGAACACCGATGTCAGGCAAGCCAACCAAAATAATTAATTAAATTTTTGTTTTAAATATTTCCAAAATAACTTCTTTTATATGGTTGGGCAACACATAGTAAATTTAACTAAATAAGAAATGAAACATTTAACAACTTTTAAAAATTTGACTAATCTCATAGCCATCCCCAAAACCTGGTGTCACAAGTGCATGAAATATTTCTAAGAAACAATATATTACAACTTCTGTCTGGAATACATATTGGAAAGACATTAAATACAATACACTTAAAGAGACTATACTAGCTACGGGTCGCCTCGAGTAATGCATCTCACCTAGTCCCTGTATCATCCATGCTGCTACACCCAGTAGGCCACTAGAAGTACAAGTGCATGTAAAACAAAAATGCACAACAAGTGTAGCATGAGTACGAAAACAACATGTACTTAGTAAGTATCCCATCTAATCTCCAAGAAGTAGAGACGAGAGGTTGACTTCGACACTTACTAATGGTCTAGTAATGTTATATCAATGATATATTAAATTTTTGATTTTTCATAAGCATAATTTGAATCCAATACTGTGAAGCAAGTAAAAATTTTTTTCTTTTATAGGAAATTTCCAATTTTTTTCATCATTTATACAAATATTCTCGAGCCAGGAAGAGGAAATAATAACTTTATGAAGTTCAAGGCAATAATACAAGCATGCACAATTCATGTCGAGGACGTACAACCCGATCCAACAATAGTTAAACTGTGCACTGTCAGAGGATCGAATGGCGCAAAGCATAGATTCATCTATTTAATCTATCGAGGCATTCGGCCTGTTCCAGAATTTAAACACACAGACAGTCAATTAAGAAGTTATCAGGAAACAATTATCCAAAGAAAACAAATTCTCTTTTAACAATTTAGAAAAAATGAAGTTTAATTCATTTTATAAATTCATTATCCAAGTATAGTATGCTTTTGGGTCCTAGACTACCCGAACTTACACATATTAGTAGCTATGTACGGACTTTCGTCACCTCGTGCGTTCGTAGCCCCCACAAATAGGAGCACATAACCAATTATTTCACCTATGGAGACAATTTCCTTTTACAAGGTTAGAAAAGAGACTCACCTTGCTCTAAAGAACTATAACCGGCATTTCGTGCCCTTCCAAAGACTCAAATTGATGCACAAAGCTTTGAAACTCACCAATAATTATGCAAATACATTAATATATGCTCAATTACTCATTATGATCCAATTTATCATAATTCTTAATCCCAATCGAAAAGTTGACAAAAATGCTCTCAGGACCACGTGCCCGAATTTCAAAAAGTTTTGAAGATAAGGTCTACCCATGAACTCACGAACTCAAATATATGATTTTCTTTTAATTCCATACCAAAAATCAGGGTCAAATTCCAAGAATATTAATTTTGTAGGTTTTCCCTCAAACCCCAAGTTTTCTACAAATTTCCATGCTAATGATCGACATATTTAACTCAAGACGGGTGGGATTAGCTTACCTTATCATTGATGATAAAAATCCCCTCTTGAAACTCTCCAAGAATCGCCCAAGCCAAGAAAATATGAGAGAAAATGGACAAATCCCGATTTTTAAAAGAACCATTCTACCTCCAGCACTTTCGCACCTGCGGTATCATGACCGCTTCTGTGGTTCCACAGGTGCGACACTTTTATTGCTTCTACGGATATCTCACCAGGCCCTCCCTTCCGCTTCTGCGATTCAAACACCGTAGGTGCGGTCCCACTTTTTATGATGCTCGACCGCATATGTGGTCCCCTTCACTTTTTGGTCCAAACCGCATCTGCGGCTACGCATCTGCAGCCCAATTCTCGCAGGTGTGGTTATACCAGCAACTTGCAACTTCAGCCTTCCAAAAATTCCATTTTCGATAGTAACCACCTGGAACCCACCTGAGGCCCCCAGGACCCTTATCAATCATACCAACCAGTCCCAAAACACATTGCGGACTTGCTCGAGACCTCAAATCATATCAAATAATAATAAAACCACGTATCGATCTCCAATCCAAGCTTTATGAACTTTAGAATTTCAAACTTTTACTTTCGATATTTAAGCCTATCAAATCACGTCCGATTGACCCCAAATCTTGCACAAAAGTCATATTCTCCATTATGGACCTACTCCAACTTTTGGAATCATATTTTGACCCCGATATCAAAAAGTCCAGTTCTGGTCAAACTTGCCAAAAACCTTCAAATTTCTATCTCTAGCCAAATGACTCCAAGATGACCTGCGGACCTCCGAATACACTTTTGCTCGCGCTCCCAATACCAGAATCACCCTATGGAGCTACTCCTAGACTTAGAATCCTAAACAGACTTTGATAACACTAAAATGCACTTAGACTCAAACTTATGAGATTTATTCCAAAATGCTAACTTCCACAATAGGCGCCCAAATGCTTCTTAGCTATCCAAAAACCGATCCGAGCATACACCCAAGTCTGAAATCACCATATGAACCTACTGGAACCTCGGAATCTCGATTTCGATGTCTTTTGCTAAGAAATGCCATCCTTGTCAATTCTTTCAATTTAAAGCTTCTGAAATGAGAATTCCTTTTCCTTCATGAAGTTCAATTCCAACCATACGCACAAGTCATAATGCCTAACATAAAGCTGTTCATGGCCTCACACTGCTGAACGACACGCTAGAGCTCAAAACAACCGGTTGGATCATTACAATTATTGCTCTGACTATTACGCATCAAAGTCTATAGTAAAGACATATGAGGTGCCCGTGTATCCTTTGCCGAATCGGAAAGAATGGAATATACCAACACATATAGTAGATGAAGTTGTATAACCACCCAAATGGAAAAGACCTCGTGGAAGACCAAAGAAGAAGTGTCTTATGCCATTTATTGAACTGCTGCAGAAGAAAGCTCAACATTCGTGTAGCATATGTGGGTAGGAAGGACATAATAAGCATACTTGTAGAAATGCTCCACATTGAAATTAGTTCACATTGCGGCTTGTATTAATGCTATAACGATTTGTCATAGATTCCGGTGTCATTTTGAATATATTTTTGATATACTTAGTTGGTGTATTAAATCTGAATACGTAATTAAAATATGACTATTATATTGCTTCATTATATCTGAATATAGATGAATACAATCATTGAATACATATGATGTCATTGAGTTAGTACGTATGTTTGGTTAGGAGCCTAGAGGGCTCTGGTGTGTTTCAGAAGATTTTAAAACACTTAAAAGTTGCAGGTTTTTGGCTGTTCAGTACCTAGGGATTTTACCCTTCATGTTCGCGTGGTCCCTCTTGTGAATGCATAAGGAAACATCCCGGGTGCCCAGTTTCTTCTTCGTGAATCTGAAGACTGAGACGCGAACGTGAAGATGAGGGCGAGACCCTTCACGAACACGTCCCTCCACTTGCGGACGCGTAAGGTTCTGGGGAAGGGTCACATTTTTGTTGATTGTGAACGCGGCCACTAGCCCGAGAATGTGTAGGCTTGAGGAGCCAAAGCTCCGCGAACGCGAGCCGTATTTCACAAACACAAAGGCCTAACAGTCCTAACTCACCGTGAACGTGATGGGCCTATCGCGAACGTAATGAGTAAACTCGCCCAATTATTTTAAAAGACTAGAAACAATAGCATTACGGGATTTTCATAAAAGTTCGTAAACCACTTCCTCCCCAAAGCTCTTAGGAATTTTTTGAAGCTTTTCCTCATCATAATCTTTTGGGTATGTAATTTTTAACTCGTTATCTTCCATTTATATCAACATCCATTAGATTTCTAGGCTTAAATCATGTGATTAGGGGTAGAAAATTAGGGATTTGGGTAGAGTTAGGGCTTTTTGATTAATGGTGATTTAGACCTCGTTTTGAGATCGAATTCTGGAACTAATTATATATTAGGGCTCGTGGGTGAATGGAAGAATTGATTTTGGTCCGAACCTAGTGTTTTGACCAAGTAGGTCCGGGAAGATTTTTAAATTTTTGGGAAGAATGATTAAAAAGCTATACTTAATCATTGGAATTGGATTGTTTAGCCTTTATTGATGTTATTACGTTGATTATGTATACATACAATTGATTTGGAGATAAATTCGAAAGGAAAGGCGGTATTTGAGGCTTGAGTTGGTCGTGGAAGTTTGAGTTAAGTGTTCCCTCAAGCTAAGGATTAGGATTTGAGTCCTATTTGTTATTTTTTTATTGTTGAGTATGACATATAAGCATGGTGACGAGTATCTATACGTTGGTGTCGAGCATGACCGTGAGTCTTAAATTGATACATTTTTGTATTCTTAAATGATACTATGGATGATTTAGTGTGAAAATCTTTGATATTGCGCAATGACGTAGTTTATTTTCCGTGGAATCTATTTATGATTGAGTGATGGTGATAACTGAGATAAGTAGGGTTGAGCTAAGATTTTTTATAGCAGATTCTCCCTTGCTGGGATAGTGTAATTTGTTGTTGATCCCTTGCCGGGATGGATATTATGATTATTGCTGACTGTATATTTCGATTGGTTTGCGCACGACGCAATTTTTATTATATATGTGGATCAAGTTGCACACCGCAACAATTATATTATGTGGATCGGGTTGCACGCCGCAATAATTATATTATATGGATCAAGTTACACACCACAATAATGATATATTGGATCGGGTATCACGCCTCAACAAATATTATATTGGACCGGGTTGCACGCTGCAACAACTATATATGTGGATCGGGTTGCATGCCGCAATAGTGTTAATGATAAGGTATCGTGTTGCGCACCGCAACAATATTATTGCTTTGTTGTAGATTTTGGACTGTCCTCTCATATTTCTTTTAAGTTTATGTTGGATTTGATATGTCCCCCGAAGTACGTATCCCCTGCCATTTAAACTTCTTATGTGTTGTTTAATTTTTCCGCCGTATATTATATAACTGCACAAGTTTATCTGGAGTCTGGTCCTAGCCTCGTCACTACTTCAGCGGGGTTAGGCCATACACTTACCAGCACATGGGGTCGGTTGTGCTGATGCTATACTCTGCACTCTGTGCAGATACAGGAGCAGCAGTGGGTCAGCAGCAGTAGGGGAGCAAACATTTAGTCGACCGAGATCCCAAGGTAGTCCTGCAAGCGTCCGCAGGCCCGACATCTCTTCTATCAGTTATTATGTTCTATTTTCGTGTATATTCGAGATATACTATATTTCATTTCTTCAGACATATGTATGCAGTATTCATAGACAATCCATGAATATTGTGACACCGATTTCTGGATAGAGACGCACGTTGATATTTTCATATTATTTTGGGATTATATTAGTATAAGTCTTCCATAAAATTTTAACTTCTGCTATTATTTAAATGTTGATAACCTCTTATTATAAGTTGTTGCAAAGAATTAAAATGAAAGAGTTAAGATTTCTAAATTTCGTGGCTTGCCTAGCATCTACGAGTAGGCCCCATCATGATTCCCGAGAGTGGGAAATCTGGGTCGTGATAAGTTGGTATCAGAGCTCTAGGATACATAGGTTTCACAATTCACGAACAAGCTTAGTGGAGTCTGAGGGATCGGTACAGAGACGTCTGTATTTATCCCCAGAGGCTACTAAGTTAGGAAAAACTTCATATTTGTTCTTTCTTATCATGCGGTTTGGTTTCTCAATGCTAATTGAATTTCTACTCTATTAATTCACAGATGGCGAGAACACTCACTTCCTCATCTACCATTCAGCAGCTCGAGCCCCCAGCAGTAGCTCCCATGAGAGGGAGAGGGCGAGGCCGAGGTCATGCTAGAGGCCGAGGCAGGGGAAGAGCATATCCTAGGACAACAACACCCGTAGCGGAGCCTCAGGTAGATTTCAGTGACGAGGTTCCAGCCCCAGCAGTTTCGGTGGGCCCAGCTCAGGTCCCAGAGGGATTTATTGCTACCCCAATTCTTCAGGATGCTCTGGTCCGTCTAGTGGGCCTTATGGAGAGTGTCACCAGGGCTGGTTTACTTCATATAGCACCAACCATCTCTTAGGCTAGTAAAGGAGCCCAGACACCTGCTACTCGCACTCCAGGGCAGGTACTCCCTAGTTTCAGACTTCAGCGGCTCAACAAATTGGGGAAGTTCAACTGGTTAAGGTAGCTCAGACCGGCGATGGTGCAACTATGTCTACCGTTGCTTTGTGGAGATTAGACAGGTCCACCAAGCTCTTTATTACCATTTTCAGCGATGCATCTACAGAGGATCCTCAAGATTATCTAGACAGCTGTCACGAGGTTCTTCGGAACATGGGTATTATTGAGATCAATGGGGTTGATTTTGCTATATTTTGCTTGTTTAGATCCGCCAAGACTTTGTGGAAGGATTATTGCTTAGGTAGACCAGCAAGATTTCCAACCTTGACCTGGGAGCATTTCATACAGCTATTTATGGAGAAGTTTCTCCCTATTACAGAGCAAGAGGCCTATCGGAGGTAGTTCGAGTGCCTCCAATAGGGATCCATGAATGTCACCCATTATGAGATCAGATTCATTGATTTGGCTCGCCATGCCCTTATTATACTTCCCACTGAGAGGGAGAGAGAGACGGTTTATTGATGGACTCATTGAGCCGATTCGTCTTCAGATGGATAGAGAAACTCGGAGCGAGATATCCTTCCAAGAGGCGTTCAATATGGCCCAGAGAGTAGAGATGGTACTATCACAAGGATTTAGTTATGGGTCAGATAAGAGACCCCGTTATTCATGAAGATTCAGTGGTACCTCGTTTAGAGTTAGAGATTTGTATGGTAGAGGCCATCCGCCTAGGCCTTTTCAGTCAGCACTCCATGTTACTCACGATGCTTCAGGTGGCCGTGGTTCTCACATGCAATATTCTGATCAACAGCCCTACAATGCACCACCAACTCCTATTAGTGCACCATCGCTCCAGAGTTTTCGGGGTGGTCATTCAGGTCGCCAGGGTCAGTCTTAGTTTCCTCAACCGCAACACTCAGGTGGGTTCTATGATTGTGGTGAGTATGTCATATCAGGAGGGCTTGTCCTAGATTAGTAGGTACTCAGTCTCAACAGCAGGGTTCCCATGCTATGGTTCCAGCACCAGGTGTTCCTCAAGACGCCTAGCCAGCTAGAGGTGGGGGTAATGGTGCTAGAGGTAGAGGTAGAGGCTCTAGAGGTGGAGCTCAGGCCACTAGAGGTGGAGGCCAGCCAGCACCTGGCCATCCCAGAGATGTAATGCAAGGTGGTGCGGCCTAGCCTAAATGTTATGCTCTTCCAGCCAGGTCTGAGGCTGAGGCTTTCGGTGCAGTTATTACTGGTACTGTTTTGGTTTGTGATTGAGATGTTTCAGTGTTATTTGATTGAAGGTCCACATAATCGTATGTGTCATATTATTTTGCACCATATTTGGTCATACCTAGTGATTCTCTAGGTGCCCTGTAAATATGTCTATACCGGTGGGTGATCTATCATGGTAGATTGAGTCCATCGTTCTTGTATTGTGGTGATTGGGGTCTTAAGACTCGTGTAGATTTATTACTTCTAGACATGGTCGATTTCGATGTAATATTGGGGATGGAATGGTTATCACCTTACCATGCTATCTTGGACTATCATGCCAAGACTGTGACTTTGGCCTTGTTAGTTCTGCCTCTTTTAGAGTGGAGAGGTACTCCTAGTCATTCTACCTGCACTGTTATCTCGTATGTGAAGGCTCGACGCATAGTCGAGAAGGGGTGTTTGGCCTATTTAGCATATGTTTGTGATTCTAGAGATGAGGTTCCCTCTATTGATTCTATGCCCGTTGTTCGTGAGTTTCCTAAGGTATTCCCTCCAGACCTGACGGGTATACCGCCTGACAGGGATATTGACTTTTGCATTGATGTAGCTCCGGGAACTTAGCCTATTTCTAACCTTCCGTATCGTATGGCCCCGCTTGAGTTGAAAGATTTAATGGAATAGTTGCAAGATTTGCTTGAGAAGGGTTTCATTATACCTAGTGTTTTGCCTTGGGGTGCACTGGTGTTGTTTGTTAAAAAGAAGGGTAGGTAAATAAAATGTGTATTGATTATCGGCAACTAAACAAGGTTATAATCAAGAATAAGTATCCGCTGTCAAGTATTGATGATTAATTCGATCAGATTCAGGGTGCCAAGGTATTTTCAAAGATTGACTTGAGATCTGGATACCATCAGTTAAGGTTTAGGACATCCGACGTCCCTAAGACTTCTTTCCACACTCGGTACGAGCATTATGAGTTCTTGGTTATGTCATTCGGGTTGAAAAATGCCCTATAAACTTTCATGGATTTGATGAACTGGGTGTTCAGGCCTTATTTGAATTCATTTGTGACACTCTTCATTGATGATATATTGATATACTCCCGCAGCCAGGAGGAGCACGAGCAACACCTTAGAGTGTTTCTTCAGACTTTGAGGGACAGTCAGTTATATGTAAAGTTCTCAAAGTTTGAGTTCTAGTTGAGCTCAGTTGCATTTCTGGGTCATGTTGCGTCAGCATAGGTATTCAGGTTGATCCTATGAAGATTGAGGTAGTCAAGAACTAGCCTAGACCAGCATCAGCTATAGAGATTCGGAGTTTCTTGGGATTGGTAGGCTACTACCGTCGGTTCATGGATGGGTTTTCATCTACTGTATCCCTAATGACTAGGTTGACCCAGAAGGGTGCCTAGTTCATATGGTTAGATGAGTGTGAGGTGAGCTTTCAGAATCTCAAGACAGCTCTTATTGCGACATTGGTATTGGTTTTTCCCATAGGTTCAAGTCCTTGTATAGTTTATTATGATGCTTCTCGTATTGGGCTTGGTGTAGTGTTAATGCAGGATGGCAAGGTCATTGCCTATGCTTCGCGGCAGTTGAAGATTTATGAGAAGAACTATCCGGTTCATAATTTGGAGTTGGCAACCATAGTTTACGCATTGAAGATTTGGAGGCATTATCTGTATCCTGTGGCATGTGAGTTATTCACGGGTGACAAGAGTCTTCAGTATTTGTTCAAGCAAAAGGAGTTGAATTTGAGGCAGATGAGGTGGTTGGAGTTGTTGAAGGATTATGATATCACCATCTTATATCATCCGGGAAAGGCCAATATGGTGGCCGATGGTTTGAGTAGGTAGTCAGCCAATATGGGTAGTCTTGTTTATATTCCGGTCGGTGAGAGAGTACTTGCTTTAGATGTTCAGGCCTTGGCCAATCAATTTGCGAGGCTGGATGTTTCTAAGCCCAGTTGTGTGTTAGCTTGCACAGTTGCTCGTTCTTCTTTATTGGAGCGTATCTGTGATCGACAATATGATGATCCTTATTTGTGTGTCCTTAGAGACATGGTGCAACACAGAGGTGCCAAGTAAGTCACTTTAGGTGATGATGGAGTCTTGAGATTGCAGGTCGAGTTTGTGTGCCTAATGTGGAAGGACTTTGAGAGTTGATTCTACAAGAGGCCAATAGCTCTCGGTACTCTATTCATCCGGGTGCCGCAAAGATGTATTAGGATTTGCGGCAGCATTATTGGTGGTAGAGAATGAAGAAGGATATTGTTGCATATGTGGTTTGGTGTTTGAATTGTCAGCACGTTAAATACGAGCATCAGAGGCCTGGTGATTCATTTAAGAGGATTGAGCTTCTCGAGTGGAAGTGGGAGCGGATTATGATAGATTTCATTGTTGGACTTCCGCAGACTCAGAAAAAGTTCGATGCAGTATGGACCATTGTTGATAGGCGTCAGTAAGCACATTTCATTCTTGTGACAGTCCCTTATTTTTCTGAGAGGTTAGCTTAGATCTATATCTGGGATATTGTTCGCCTTCATGGTGTACCCTTGTCTATCATTTTGGGCCGACGTACGTAGTTTATCTCACGCTTTTGGAGAGCAGTCCAGCGAGAGTTGGACACATGGGTTGATTTGAGCACAACATTTCATCCTCAGATGGATTGGTAGTCCGAGCGGACTATTTAGATTTTGGAGGATATGCTTCAATCTTGTGTCATTGACTTCGGAGGCTCGTGGGATCCGTTTTTGCCTTTAGCGGAGTTTGCCTACAGTAATAGCTACCAGTCAAGTATCCAAATGGCTCCTTATGAGGCTTTATATGGCAGGCAGTGCCGGTCTTCAATCGGATTGTTTGAGCCAGGAGATGCTCGGTTGTTGGGTACGAATCTGGTTCAGGATGCTTTAGACAAGGTCAGGATCATTTAGGATAGGCTTTCGTATATCTCAGTCCAGGCAAAAGAGTTACGTCGACCGTAAGGTTCGTGATTTAGCTTTCATGGTTGGTGAGCAGATATTGCTTCGAGTGTCGCCTATGAAGGGCGTGATGAGATTTGGGAAGAAGGGAAAGCATAGCCATGGGTTTATTTGTCCGTTTGAGACTTTTTATCGAGTAGGAGAGGTGGCTTATAGACTTGCGTTGTGGCCGAGCTTATCAGCCGTGCATCCAGTGTTTCATGTGTCCATGCTTCAGAGATATCACGTCGATACATCCCACGTGTTAAATTTCAGCACTGTCCAGTTGGACAAGAACTTGTCCTAAGAGGAAGAGTCGGTGGCTATTCTAGATTGGCAAGTTCGTCAGTTGAGGTCGAAGTGTTTTCCATCTGTTTGTCTGCAATGGAGAGGTCAGCCTTTCGAGCATTGACCTGGAGTCCGAATCCGATATGCGGAGCCATTATCCCCATCTTTTCCCCGACTCAGGTTCTTCCTTCTTCTGTCCGTTCGAGGACGAATGTTTGTTTTTGAGGTGGAGGATATGATGACCCAAAAGGTCATCACTTGCTTTTATACTAAATTCTGTGTTCTCGAGGCCTTGATAACCTCATATATATCCTCCTCGATTTTCATGTGCAATTCGGGCGCATAGCCAGAATGCTTAAGTATAAAAACATGTGAAAATGATAAAATTTGTCTAATAAATGATATAATTTGACTTCGATTAATGTTTTGGGTAAATGGATCCAGACCCGTGATTTGATGGTGTCGTAGGGTCCGTAGGAACGTACGGGACTTAGGCATACGCTCGGAATCGAATTCCGAGGTCCCAAGTTCGAGAAATGAATTTTTAAAGGAAATTATTTTCTAAAATTATTTAAGGTATTTTGAAATGAAATTTTATTAGAACATGATGGTAACAGGCCTATATTTTGGTTTCGGCACTCAGTACATGTCTTATATATGATTTAAGAGGATCGTGTGAAATTTGGTGAAAAACAGATGTCATTTGACGTGATTCGGACCTAAATTGTTAAAGTTGATGTTTTATGAAGTGTGAGTAAAATCCTTTGATTTTGAGGTTTAATTCGTTGTTATTGAGGTTATTTTAGCGATTTGATCGCTCGGATAAGTTTGTATGATGTTATTGAGTTAGTACGTATGTTTCGTTAGGAGCCCCGAGTGCTCGGGTGTGTTTCAGATGTGTTTTGAAAGGTTTTAATACACATAAAAGTTGTAGGTTTTTGGTTGTTCAGTGCCCAGGGATTTTAGCCTTCGCATTTGCGTGGTCCCTCACGTGAACGCGTAAGGCAAACATCCCAGGTGCCCAATTTCTTCTTTGCGAATGCGAAGGTTGAGACGCAAACACGAAGCTAAGGGGAGAGACCCTTCGCGAACGTGTCCCTCTACTTGCGAATGCGTAAGGTTCTGGGGAAGGGTCACATTTTTGTTCATTGCAAATGCGGCCACTGGCCCGTGAACACTTAAGCTTGAGAAGCCAAAGCTCCATGAATGCGAGCCTTATTTCACGAACGCAAATTCCTAACAGGCCTGTCATGAACGTGATGGCTCTGTCGCAAACGCGATGAGTGAATTCACCCATTTATTTTTATATAATTTGGATGGTCCAACCTCCAACAGTAAAAATGACAATAGATGAAAATCAATGATTTCAAGAACTTTTAGCTCGTCATTGAAGAGTTAAGGACAAATAAGCTCATTTTGCACTTCGTAATACATTAATAGATCATTTATGGGAGAAGACTAGAGGTTGAAGTTGAATATTTTTGTAGTATTCCAATAAATTTTATCGTTATATAATATGTATTTAATTAATCTTGTATTGCAATGATTCACTTTTGTTTGAATGATTACTTAATCTGTAATAATTGCTTACAAGTTGTCACACCTCCTTTTTCCATTACACCCGGCAATGGGCGTACAAACGGAGTTTTTTCCAATTTAAGTGGCAATCGAAATGAGATTAATTATTAAATCAGATTTCAGAGTCGCCACTCGAGAGATTTATGGTGTCCCAAGTAACCGATTTAATTCCCAAATCGAGGAAGATTTGACTCTGTTAACAGTAAGCGAATCAGAAATCCGAGTAAGAAATTCTGTTAACCCGGGAGAAGGTGTTAGGAATTTCAAGGTTCCGTGGTTCTAGCATGGTGGCTCAAGTGTCATATTTAGCTTAAAAAATCTGATTTTAAACATTTATGAACCTATGTGCAAATTTTACCTTTTAGCTGCTTTTATTATTATTTTAGAAGAGGATTACAACGTCGCTAAAACATGTCTCGAACCACGTCACATAAATACACCCGTGGCTTTTGACACATTTTAACTTCGTTGGGATTTGGATTTAGGTCATTTAAATGCAAACCCGAATTTAGGAAAGTAAATTATTTAACTAGCGCGCCTAAAGCAATTTCGTATGTTTAAATGTGCGAGGGCCACAAAAATTTGCTAAGTGGTGCACCTCGGGTTCTAAGACTCGATACAAGGTTGATTAAACCAGGGCCACTGATTATCTAATTTTGTTTTTTGGCGCACGCCAAGTGAATTTCAGGGAATTACTAAGGAAAACAGGACTAAGAGGTTGCAATTTTCTTATACTATAACTGAATTCCAATACGAGCCAATATTAAGCCTAAATTAAGTCTATTATTATTTTTTAGAATTTTGGCTTGGCCTATCGTGGGATAAAATAGCTGCCTCACCCTTTGGGCTTAAGGTGGAGCCTGACAGCCTATACCAAGGCCAACTTATTTTTAATGAACTAGACCAAGGAAGCCCACCAGAAGAAAATGGTGTTGCTCACAACACCAGGGCCCAAGTTCGATTCTACAATTGCACTCACAAATCATTACTTAGTTTCCAGGTTTAACATGCTTCAATGGGAAATGAATAGAACAATACTTGAAAACTTAAACACTGATATTCAACAGGTAGTCGTGTTCGAACTAAATTGCAATAATGACTTCATGAATAGAGCATTCCCACGCCCTTTGAGACATCTGCTTCAATTGTATGACTAATTAATTAATTTAACAGGGCGTCAATACTGGAGAAACTAGGTCGAGTGCAGAATTCAAATGAAATTTAACAAACCACAACATCTAATAATCTGTACATCTAACTTGTAAACAATCTCAAGAAAACATGCTTGACTTTAGTCCCAATAGGATTTCAATGCTACTGACAATTCATATTCAGTAGAATATAGTACATCAAACTAAGACCCAACAGAAAAAAAAAAACTAAGCTACTGAACATAGAAATTCGAATTTGTGTTTGAGTTCCCCATTTCGTTTCATATTTCAACTGTTCTTCATATGAGATAGGTTTCAAGAACAAGTACCTAGAAGTTGAAAAGCAAACAAAGAAATGAAGGATTAGCAGTGGAACTAACAGTAGGAACAAGATTTAGCACAAATTTAAAATAAAAGTAATTGAGAAAAGACCACTTTCAAACCAATTTTGAACCCATAATGATGCCACATAAAATTCAGGATCAAAGTCTACCCGAGTGAATCCAAAAATTTGAATACCACACAGATTCAACCCCTTTTTATAAACTTCAGCTTCTCAGAACTTATTATAGAATTCGTACCACAGGAATTTTCCAAAGTTTTTTATGGAATAGTACTTTTATTATTATTTTTAGCCATCTCTGATTTCTGGTTCTTCAGCCCCCTTCAAAGCCAGAAAAGGTGTCTTTTATAGACAAGATATAAGGCAACACTTAGGAGTTAGACTATTTCACTTTAGCCCTTTGTGAATTTCATTTTTAGCCTAAAGATCCCTCATGTACAGACTTGTTGCTCAAGTTTTACCACTAAGCTACTGAAACCCCATTTTGAACCACAACTAGAAGGTTCCAAATCAGTTACACTAAGATTCCTTGCCCCAAACTTCCTACACTACCCGTGAAATATCCCGTTTTTACCTATTTTACCAGCTAGACCAAATTATGTCAAGTTGACCCAAGGCTATGTTAAATTAGGTCTAATGAACTGGTGATAATCCAGCAAAATTCTGTACTTAAGACCCCTTATAATTTCAGGCTAACAATTGGCCTCAAGAAAGAAATCTTCTAATATATCAGAAACAACCTGACTAAACATTAAGAGTTTCAAGCGAATCCAGATGGAATTCTTCCAAACAAAACACACAAAAAAACTAGAACACACATAATATGAATAAAAAACAACATCTCCAATATTACTTAAACTAGCATGCAAATGGAGACTCGATTAATATTAAACACTCACTAAATGAATCAGCATTTAAGCTATTTGACTTAATACAACCAAACCAAGAACAAAATCCACAATTTGACTTAACAAGACGAAACTAAGATCTTAACACTACTAAAGTTAAACTCAGGTGTGAGATTCAAACCAACCCAACATGAATCCTTTAAGCTAACCCTAACCTTGAATCAAATTGACAGAAGAAATGACGAAGAGGAAATTTAGAAAAGGGAAAAAGAAAAACATAGCTTAATTTCTACATGCACCATGGTTTGGGTATGATTCTGGGTCGATTTGGTGGTGATGAAATTGACAGACTTTTTTGAATCCGCATTTGAGAATATCCAATAGCGTTTGAGGGATTCTAAGTGTAGATTTGAAGTTAGGGAGAGGCAGGGGTTGCTTGGTGTTGATTTGGGATCATTTGGGCATAGGCGCCGTTGTGGATGGCGGAGCAGCTGCCGCTTCGAACAAAGATTTGAGGGGACTGGGTGGGATCCGAGCCATGGGAGTTTGGGGTTTTAGAAGAGGAGATCACAGGGGCTATGTGATGTAAATTTGGAAGCTTTTGGGTGATCGCCGTCGGCAGATGGCGAAGGGTGTTGGCAAGACGGTGGCGTTATAGATACGAGGAAGGTGAAGTGGTCTCTAGGGTTTCTGAAGTGTTTGGACAATTATATTTAGAAGCCAAAGTTAATTAATGGCCGTTGTATTAGAAAAAATGGAAGGCTCAAATTAATTCGCCCTTTATTGACTCAAAACGACGTCGTTGTGGTCACAAACAAAACTGGACCGGGTTGGGGGATTTGGGTTGGCTTGGAACGCAGCAATTTGGGCTAGGATTTTTAATTAAAACGGTCTAAAAATGGGTCTATTACACAAGATCACATTTTCCAACTTCTTTCTTTCTTTTTATTATTTTTAGATTATTTTAATTACTAAATTAATTTTATTAGACACCAAATTAAACCTGACTTAAGCCTAAAATTAAGCGTATTAATTTTCTAAAATTAATCAAGTCTCAATTTAAAAGAAAACTAAGAATAAAAATGTCAAATCATTATTTTTGTTATTTTCTTATTTTTTTGGTAATATTATGTAACTAATGGACTAGAAATATAGAATTGAATCCTAAATGCAAAGGTGCTATATCTTGTATTTTTTATAAATTAATATGCATTCAACATGCAAGCAAACACGCAGCTCTGCAATTAAACTCTAAGAATCACACAGATAAAGAAAAATCCTAATTTTACGAATATTAGGAGTAAATTAGGCTAAGCAAAAATCACATGCTCACAGCTGCCCCTCTTTGCTCAGAGACACGAAGGATTTTTGGGAAAAGATAACTTAGTGACCATGAGAGATTTTTGCCTGCCTGTCACTCCATGAGAAGCATTTTGAAAAGCTTGACCGCACCCTGCCTCAGAGGTTTCCTACATATCCTCGGCTAAAGAGGAATCAGGTCTATGTAGTTCAGGAGTGTTTGGTAGCTGGGACTACTGAAGCTGTGATATCATTGCTCCTGCTGTTGCTACTGCTACTAGACCCCCTTATTACACCTTATGAAAAAATAAAAGAAGCTAGACTAAGCTATGAACTATGGATTACAAAAGAACCTATCTACGTCTTCAAACTTGCTCTTGATCCTTGTTGCTTTGCTGCCTTGTATTTCTTCCTGTAAACTCCTTGCTACCTTGTTGATTAGTATTTCTTCCTTTAGAACTTCTTATTGCCTTGTTGGCTTCTTGTTGTCTCTTATTCTATGCTCGATACTGATTCGTTGGACTTGTATTCCCTTGTTTTGCAGGTGGGCTCCTGATTACCAAAACTCGTATGTTGAAAAATATTCTCATGTTTTCCAGGTGGGCGCCTGGATACCAAAACTCAAAATTTAAATGCATTCCCTTGTTCTACAGGTGGGCGCCTGGATACCAAAACTGGATCTTGAAAAGTATTCCCTTGTTTTACAGGTGGGCGCCTAGATACCAAAACTCGAAATTGAGATGTATTCCCTTGTTCTTTAGGTGGGCGCCTGGATACCAAAACTGGATCTTGAAAAGTATTCCTTTGTTTTACAGGTGGGCCTAGATACCAAAGCTCGAAATTGAAATGTATTCCCTTATTCTACAGGTGGGCGCTAGGATACCAAAACTCGAAATTGAAATGTATTCCCCTGTTCTACAGGTAGGCGCCTGGATACCAAAACTCGATCTTGAAAAGTATTTCCTTGTTTTAAAGGTGGGCGCCTGGATACCAAAACTCGAAATTGAAATGTATTCCCTAGTTCTACAGGTGGGCGCCTGAATACCAAAACTGGATCTTCAAAAGTATTCCCTTATTTTACAGGTGGGCACCTGGATACCAAAACTCGAAATTGAAATGTATTCCCTTGTTCTACAGGTGGGCGCCTTGATGACAAAACTAGATCTCAAAAAGTGTTCCCTTGTTTTACAGGTGAGCGTTTGGATACCAAAACTCGAAATTGAAATGTATTCCCTTGTTATACAGGTGAGCGCCTGGATACCAAAATTGGACCTTGAAAAGTATTCTTTTGTTTTACAGGTGGGTCCCTGGATACCAAAACTCGATATTGAAATATATCCCTTGTTCTACAGGTGGGCACCCGGATATGAAAACTTGAAATGTGAAAAGTATTCCCTGAGACTGTTGCCTTTCTACCTGATCACAAAAAAACAAACAGAACGAAAGAAAAAATTTTCTGCCCCAGTTTTATACTGGATGCATCTGTGAGTGTTAATCAAATCCCATGACAACTTTTTAAAATTAGGTTGTGCTCTCAAATGGTATTTTTTTCCACTATGTTTTATTATCTGAGTTATATCTGCTTAGGATCTACTGGAGATCGGTGATTGAAGCTACTTCCCATTTTCTAAGAGAGTCTGACAACTCTTAATTAGGTGGCCAAATATGTCTGCTGGGGATTAGTATTTAGAGCTACATCCCATTATTCGAGCGGGTCATGACGACTCTTGTTGGGGAAACATTTGTGCCTGCCCATATTACCCGTGCTTATTCGTGTTTTAGGCTAAGTCCCATTTTTCAGGAGGGTCTTGATAACTCTTAACTGAATTCTATTTCATCATGCAAGTCATTTTATGCCCTTTGCTATCCATGATTACCTCTAACCTTAAAATAAGTCCCATTTTCCAAGAGTGTCCCGAGGGTTCCAGATTAAATGCCAATTCTAACTTCTGGTTGTTTCTGCTGGGGATCATTGTTCAAGAGGGTCTCGACGACTCTTATTGGGGAAGGTGTTTGTGTCCGCCTATGTTACCCTCGCCTGTTTAGTTTTTAAATCGAGTCCCATTTCCATGAGGGTCTTGAGAATTTCAACTTGCATGCCCATTTTAACTCTCGGTTGTCTCTGCTGGGGTTTGCTAGTTAAAGTTTCATCCCATTATTCAGGCGGGTCCTGATAACGCCTCTTGGGGAGAATATTTACATTGGACTGTGTTCTCTTTTGAGCGTTAACTGGCTCCCATTCTTCATATTGGCCCTGAGATTTTGATCATACCTACCATGGGCCTGCCTTCTCTTGTGGATGGCCTCAATTAGGATCTTATGGAATCTTTCTGCCCCTGTGTCAATCAAAGAAAACTTTTTAGATTGAAAAGGGGTGGTTATCTTGTGGCATTCTTGTTGGAAGCGGCCTCTCCACTGTTGTGTTCTATTGTGTTCAATTTTCCATGTTGATGCTGAGTTTCCTGAGTTGGTCGGTTGACCTCGAATCTTTATGTTCTTGAGGTTACCAAGTCAATGTACTACACTCGGCTGACCCTCTGACCCTTGTGGCTTTACTCTGCTCCCCATCTTTGTGTTGTGCTCCTTCACTTTGCCAAACTCTTGCCACTCGAGTCAAATTTTTCATTGAAGCTTTTGTGAATCCCTCCCCTTGCTGTTTCAAACTTTTGCTGCCTTTGTTACGTTTTTGGGTGTCATGTGCTTCATCCCTTTGGGAGCTTGTAGTAAGCTTTGAAATTTCTCTCCCGTTTGCTTAAAGAAAAGACTTTAATGACTCGAAAGAAAAATGAAATGCAATGACTCATAAGTGTTTTAGGGTAAAGAATTTAACATTTAATGACTGTTGAAGGGAAGAGAAAAGAAACTTATCTGAGGAAGAGCAGTTGATTTTTCATGATCATGACACGCACATCGGCCTAGTCAACCCAGTCTGTCCCGATAACCGGTCATGCCATGATTTTTTTGTTGTGACCATTTTAACCCAATTCCTCTAACCAAACCCTAACTTTGCTTGACTTACACTGCTCTGAATACATTTCCATGAACGAACCTTTTCCAATTATCCATTCCTTGTCTTGCCTTCGCCTTATGGTGGCCATGAGGGTTTTCACCAACAAGACTCTCTCATTTTTATTTCTCTCAAGTCTCGTTGCCTTACGGTACCCGTGAGGATTTTCACCAATAAGACTTTCTCATTTTTATTATTTTTCTACCTGAACTAGAGTGCCGTCTCGGGGTATGGTCCACCTTTCTTTGTTTGCCTTCGCATTTCTTAAAGGCTAATCAGAAGGTCTTTCTTTGGACTGTTATATAGGCTTTTGGATAAGGTTAGAAAGAAAAGGGTATCAAAGGATAAAAAATAACTCATATGGGTTAAAAATTTACAATTTTCATAATCCAACTTATCATAGCAAACACAATTTCTGCCCCAGTTTCTTGCTTGGGGCCTTTGGATTTTATTTGAATATGTTCGAGCCGTGAGGCTGCAAACGTATCCTTAAAAGGAATCAGGTCAAACGTAGTTCCTACCGATTCCTTGCTTTTATCGTTCTGTTTTTGTTTTTCTATTTTTCTTCCTCTTTTCCTCTTCTTTTCTTCCTCTTTTCTTTCTTTTTTTTCTTTTCTTTCTTTTTTTTTCTTTTTCTTTTCTTTCTTTTTATTTCCTTTTCTTTTCATTCTTTGTTTTGATATATTTTTCTTCTTTTTCTTCTTTCCTTTCATTTTCATCTGCTCTTTTCCTTTGACTGCCTTCTTATAATTGTATTTCTGACTTTCATTATTGATTCCGAAAGAGGGATATGAAAAGAAAATAATTGAAGATCAAAAAGGTTGGCGAGGGTAAAGTGATTAGATAGCTGAATAAAATACCTTCGTCATTTCAATCTCTAACACATGGCAAGTACAAACAAACATGCCAAATATAGACGATGATTCAAACAAAGAAAGTCATACATAGTATCTTTTCACTGAATCTAACGTGATAGCCATTTCTACACATTTTCCTTCTACATCTGTTAGATACAATGCCCCATTGGACAACACTCTTGACACGACAAATAGTCCTTGCCAGTTTGGAGCGAACTTGTCCTTTGCCTCTGCCTGGTGAGGGAGGATGCGTTTCAACACCAACTGAACCACTTCAAACTTTTTTGGGCGCACTTTCTTGTTATATGCTCTGGCCATCCTCTGTTGATACAACTGGACGTGACACACCGCTGCCAATCTTTTCTCATCAATCAATTTCAGTTGCTCCAAACGGGTTCTAACCCACTCTTCATCGTCGATTCCTGATTTGGACACAATCTGAAGGGGTGGGATTTCAACTTCGGCCGGGATTACTGCTCCTGTTCCATATACCAACAAATACAGGGTTTCCCCTACCGAAGTGCGGACGGTTGTGCGATAGCCTTGAAGGTCGACCACTGCTTTCTTGGTCACTGCCTTGAAGGTTTTAGCTTCAACCCATTTGGTGAAATAGTCAATAGCAACCAGGATGAACCTATGACCGTTAGAAGTTGCTGGCTCGATAGGACCAATAACGTCCATGCCCCAAGCAACGAAAGGCCATGGTGCAGACATCGTATACAATTCAGACAGTGGGGAGTGAATCAAGTCTCCATGCACCTGACATTGATGGCATTTGTGCACGAAACTGATACAATCTCGCTCTATGTTGTGCCAATAATATCCTGTCCGGAGAATCTTTTTTGTCAAAACATATCCGCTCATATGTGGCCCGCAGACTCCAGCATGCACCTCATTTATGATGGTTGTAGCCTGTCCGGCATCTACGCATCTTAACAAACCAAGATCCGGCATTCTTTTGTATAATATCCCTCCAATAAAGAAGAACCCACTTGACAAGTGATGGATTGTTCTCTTCTGGTCAGTTGTAGCTTGTACTGGGTACACACCCATCCTTATATATTCTTTAATGTCGTGGAACCAAGGCTCACCATCAAGATCTTGTTCCACCATGTTGCAATGAACATGTTGATCATGAACCTGGATATGTATCGGGTCAATATAAGCCTTATTTGGATGATGTAACATTGACGCCAAAGTAGCCAAGGCATCAATAACCTCATTGTGAATTCTGGGGATGTGCCTGAACTCTATTGACCGGAACCATCGACAAAGATCATGCAAGCATTGGCAGTATGGTATGAGCTTTAAATCTCTTATTTCCCACTCTCCTTGAATTTGGTGTACCATAAGGTCCGAGTCTCCCAAGACCAAGACTTCCTGGACACTCATGTCTGCTGCCAACCTCAAACACAAAATACATGCCTCATATTCTCCCATGTTGTTGGTGCAATAGAAACGGAGTTTAGCTGTGACTGGGTAATGATGCCCTTCTTCAGAAATGAGCACTGCTCCTATCCCGATGCCTTTCATGTTGGGGGCCCCATTGATTAACAATTTCCATCCGTATTTCTTGCTCTGCCCCATTTCATCAATATGCATTACTTCCTCGTGTGGGAAGTATGTCTTTAAAGGTTCATATTCTTCGTCTATCGGATTCTTGGCTAAATGATCAGCCAATGCATGTGCTTTTATTGCAATCCTAGTCACGTATATAATGTCAAACTCAGTGAGCAAGATTTTCCATTTCGCGAGCCTCCCTGTAGGCATGGGCTTCTGGAAAATGTACTTCAACGAATCCAGCCGTGAGATGCGATAAGTGGTATATGATGACAAGTAATGTTTTAACTGCTGGGATACCCACGTCAAGGCACAACATGCCCTTTCAAGATGAGTATGCTTAACCTCATAGGCCGTAAATTTCTTGCTGAGGTAGTATATGGCCTCTTCTTTCCTACCGGTGACGTCGTGCTGACCCAACACGCATCAAAATGAGTTGTCCAAGACTGTCAAGTATAAGATCAAGGGCCTTCCTGGTTCCGGCGGGACCAACACCGTGGGTTCGACAAGTATTCCTTTATCTTATCAAAAGCCTCCTGGCACTTTCCCGTCCATTACATCGCAACATCCTTTTTCAATAGCTTAAAAGATGGGCTCACAGATGGTTTTGAGCTGAGCAATGAATCTATTGATGTAATTCAACCTTCCCAATAGACTCATCACCTCTGTTTTGTTCCTCGGTGGCGATAGTTCTTGCATAGATTTGATCTTTGAGGGATCTAGTTCAATGCCTCATCGGCTAACTATGAACTCTAGCAACTTCCTTGAGGGGACCCCAAATGCGCACGCCGGGTTGAGTTTGAGATCATACCTGCAGAGCCTCTAGAAGAATTTCCTCAGATCTTTGACATGATCGGATTGCTTTCTGGGCTTCATAATCACATCATCCACATAAACCTCGATCTCTTTGTGTATCATATCATGGAAAATGGTTGTCATTGCCCTCATATATATTTCCCCAGCGTTCTTCAAACCAAAAGGCATGACCCTATAGCAATATGTCCCCCATGGCATGATGAATGGTGTTTTCTCTACATCTTCATCCATTAAGATCTGGCACTAACCTGCGTAGAAATCCACGAATGACCCAATTTCGTGCTTCACACAATTTTCAATTAATATGTGAATGTTTGGTAGTGGGAATTTGTCCTTTGGACTTGCTTTGTTGAGGTCACGATAATCGACACATACCCTAGTTTTACTATCCTTCTTTGGCAGTGGCACAACATTGGCTAACCAGGTGGGATATCGGGTGACTCGGATAACTTTTGCCTCAAACTACTGGGTCACTTCCTCTTTGATTTTCACGCTCGCATCAGTTTTAAACTTTCTCAACTTTTGTTTAACGGGAGGCGGGCTGGGTTGGAGGGCAATTTGTGAACCACCAAGTCAGTGGTCAATCCGGGCATATCATCGTAAGACCATGCAAAGACATCTTTGTATTCAAACAGTACTTCAATTCTTTCTTTCCTAAGCTGTGATTGCAGATGGACAATTATTTTGGTTTCGCTAACATTATCCGAGCCCCATATATTGACTGCCTCTGTATCGCTCAGGTTTGGTTTGGGTTTCTCCTCAAATTGGTTTAACTCGTTACTAATTTCATCCCATGCTCCTTCCTCGTCGTACTCTGGTTCGTCCTCATGTTCTATCTCTTAAATTATTATTTCTGAACTAGACCGATTTTTAAGACTGGAAAGAGTCCTTATGCATGTTAGATCATTGGAACCAGCATAAAAATAACTGTACAAAAGTGAAAAGAAAAAGAAGTAAAGAAAAATGGAAACTATCAACACTGGTGGAAAAGAAATTGCATTTCATTAGAATCAAAAGATAACAGAGTTTACACATCCAAACGGACGGAAATAACACTCCAAGATTAATCCAAACTAGACTTAAAGAAAAATCAAAGCCGACTACCACGACTCCCTCCGGGTGGGAAGAGGAGTGGCTTCCAAGTTGTTGACTTTTACACATGCTCCCACAAACTCCACATCTGCCCTATTCGATTCTTCTCCTACCTCGACCATATTTGCCTCATTGAACAGCCTTTCTAATCCCTTATCCAAATCACCATCCGCATCAATCAGCGGACCGGGAATCATTGGCACTGGGCACTTACTAGTACTGGGCTTGACAAACGATCTGGACAACCTTGGGATGGGCTTTGGGAGGGGCCAGTCCCTCTACTTTAAATTTCTGGCTCGCCTTATGTTTGCAGTTGTAGGCTTGAACTCTACACCAAAAGTGTCTAGATTTTTGGGAAGAAACATTGGTTGCACGATGCCTTGTAGAGAAGCACCCAATCCCTTGCCGGGCATGAAACCATTCTTCAACATTTCTGAAGCCACCATGACTGACACCGTGTCAAATACCAGGTAGACCCATGGACCTTTGTTTCCTTCAGATTCAATAAAAGGTACGATGGCATCACCCAAAACACATTGATTATCTTCACCATGTACCACAATCTCTTGCATGTCCTATTCAAATTTTACCATCTGGTGCAAAGTAGATAGCACTGCCTTGGATGCGTGAATACAGGGCCTACCCAACAACAGGTTATAAGAAACTACCACGTCTAGCACTTGAAATTCTATGGTGAACTCAACGGGCCCTATTGTCAGTTTCAACTATCCCCTACTGGGTCTTTGCCCCCGCCATCGAACCCTCGAACACAAATGTTATTCTTGTGGACCCTTTCATTTTCCACCTTCAGCTTGATCAATGTAGAGAGCGAACAAATATTTGCACTAGACCCATTGTCAACTAGAACCCGGGTGACCACAACATCTTCACACTTCACAGTCAAATAAAGGGCCCGATTATGCTCAGTGCCCTACATGGGCAGCTCATCGTCGGAGAAAGTGACCCGATTTACCTCGAATATCTTGTTTTACAATCTTCTCGAAATGATTCACTGCTATCTTGACAAGGACGTGGGCTTCGTTCATAATCTTCATCAATGCCGGACGGTGTTCTTCTGAATGGATTAGTAAGGACGGTAAAGAGATATGAGCTGGTGTTTTCCTCAATTGCTCTATGATGGAGTAGTCCTACATTTTCATTTTCTTCAGGAATTCTTCTGCCTCTTTTTCTAATACAACTTTCTCCACCGATTCTGGGTTATCCTTGGGGATCCTGCTTTTCCTCAACTCCTCAGGGGCGGAGTATCTCCCTGACCGAGTCAAACCCTGGGCTTCACAAACCTCCTCCCTAAATTCCTTTCCTTTGTGCATCACTATTGCTTGTTCATCTCTCCAAGGAACGAATTTGCTGTTGACGACAGGCGGCTGGATTACTGGTCTTACAATGACAGGACATACGCCAGCACCTTCTACAACTATGACGGGTTCACTAGCTCCCCCATGTACTATCACCTTTGCTTTTCCTGCTTTGGTGCAACCATGCATGACAACCTCCCTTGAACCACAATAGGTTTGCTGTCTCTTCCCTTCATCTCGATCACTAACTTCTTACTGCTCATACTCTCAGTTGGCTTGAATTCACTGGATTTGATCATCATTACCATTTGTGAGGACTTTTTAGGCTCTCCCCTTTTCTCTACAATCTCAATCATGTTGGTCTCATGATGGGCCGACAATGGGTTTTTATTTAATGTTGGGTGCCTTTGGAGCCTTCACTTCGATCTGGTGGGAGTCGATAAGTTTCTGCATAGCATTCTTCAAATGCCAAAACATTTTGGTATCATGCCCCGGGGCACCGGAACATTATTCACATCTAACAGAATAATCCAGATTTTTCGGGGGAGGATTTGGCAATTTTTCTTCGATGGCTCTCAGCATATCCAGTTTTCGCGGCTGTGAAATAAACTTGTGTAGGATCCCCTCAGTAGGGTGAAAGTCTTCTTCTTCTGCACCCTTTCATTTCTTAAGACTGGATTGGCTCAAAAGGAGGGTCTCAGGGGTTGTTGGTAGGCTCTTGGAGGTGAGTAATGATTTTGTGGAGTTGGGTAGGTATTTAGTTTCAGGGAGTACGGTTTTTGGTGGAGCGAACAAGCAGCCAGAGTTGATCCTCCCATGAAGGAGAGTGAGATGGTTGATTATTTTCTGCAGGCTCTGGAACCTACCTATTTTGGACACTTGGTGCCAGCAGTGGGGAAGTCTTTCAACGAAGTGGTCAAGATGGGAAGTATGGTTGAGGAAGGCCTCAAATCCAATAATATCACGAGCTACTCTGCATTTAAGGCAACTACTCAGGCCATCCAAGGTGGAGTTGGGGGAACATTCGGAAAGAAGAAGAAGGAGAAAGTAGTGACAGTGGAGTCGGGAACCTGGTTCAGACCTCGGGCACCATCTCATTACGCCCAGCCCCATCCTTACCACCAAACATACCCACATACTTCATACGGCCCACCACAACATTACTATCCACTACCAGAACCTCGCTTCTCAGTCCATCATGCGCAAGCATATACCCAACCTCTCGCTCATGCACAATGGCGTACGCCACCCCCTCAAAACACCTACCCAACTCCCAAAATCATTACCCACCTCCAAGATCTTACAAACAACCCCCTAAGCCTGCCTTACGAGCCACTCCAGTCTTGAGAAATAAAAGGGTTCAGAAGAAGACTTTCACTATGCTGGGGTAATCCTGCACTAGCTTATTCCACAGGCTGCGACAATTGGATATGTTGAGACCAATTGATGCGAAACTACCAAATCCTTCCCCGAAGAATCTAGATTATTCCGTCAGCTGCAAATATTGTTCCGGTACACCAGGGCACAATACCGAAAAGTGTTGGAATTTGAGAAAAGCTATCCAAGAACTTATTGACTCCCGCCGGATCGAGGTGCAGACCCTAGAGGCGCCCAAGATTAACCAAAACCCGCTACAGGCCCATCAAGAAACCATCATGATTGAGATTGTGGAAAAAAGGGGGGAATCCAGAGGGCCCTCACAAACGGTCATGACGATCAAAGCCAGCGAGTTTAAGCCAACCAAGGTTGCAAGTAGTGAGAAGGTAGTGACTGGGGCAAACGAAAAAGGCAGTAAACCTGTCATAGTTCAGGGGAGCTCAGCATGTGCGGTTGCGCCAAAGCAAGAACAGGAAAAAGTAATAGTACATGGGGCAGCTAGAGAACCTGTCTTGGTTGTGAAAGGTGTTCGCATAGAGCCAGTTATTGTAAAACCAGTGATCCAGCCACCAATCATCAATAGCAAAGTCGTTCCTTGGAGATATGAGCAACTAGTAGTGATGTACAAAGGAAAAGAAGTCAGGGAGGAAGTGTGTGAGGCACGAGGTTTAACTCGGTCAGAAAGGTACTTTGCTCCGGAGGAATTGAGGAAGGGCAGAATATCTAAAGATAACCTAGAACTAGTTAAGAAAGTTGTGTCAGAAGAAGAGGCAGAAGAATTCTTGAAGAAAATGAAAATGCAGCACTACTCCATCATAGAGCAGATAAGGAAGACACCCGCTCAGATTTCTTTGTTATCCTTACTAATCCACTCAGATGAACATCACTAAACATTGATGAAGATTTTGAATGAAGCCCATGTCCGAGACAAGATAACAGTGAACCATTTGGAAAAGATTTCAAACAAGATATTCGAGGTAAACCGAGTCACATTCTCTGATGATGAATTGCCCATTGAGGGCACTAAGCACAACCAGGATCTTTATCTAACTGTGAAATTTGAAGATGTTGTGGTTACCCGAGTTTTGGTCGGCAACGGGTCCAGTGCAAACATTTGTCCACTATCCACATTGACCAAGCTGAAGGTGGAAAATTAAAGGGTCCGTAAGAATAATATTTCTGTCCGAGGTTTAGATGGCGGAGGCAAAGACACCGTCGAGGATACAGTGCTGGAAGTGACCATAGGACCCGCTGAGTTCACCATGGAATTCCAAGTGATGGATGTAGCAGTCTGCTATAACTGGTTGTTGGGCAGGCCCTGGATTAATGCAGCCAAAGCAGTGCCATCTACCCTGCATCAGATGGTTAAATTTGAACGGGACAGGCAAGAGATTTTGGTGCATGGTGAAGACAATCAGTGTTATTCAGGTGACGCGATCATACCTTTCATAGAATCTGAGAACAACAAAAGGACATAGGTCTACCAGATGTTTGATACGGTGTCAGTGCAAAAAATCCCAGAAGGTAAGGTTGTCGCGACCCTAATGATAGCAACCTCATCCGTCATGGTGGCTTCAGAAATGATGAAAAATTGTTTTATGCCTGGCAAGGGGTTGGGGGCTTCTCTGCAAGGCGTTGCGCAATCAGTGTCCCTTCCCAAAAATCTGGACACTTTTGACCTAGTGTTCAAGCACACATCCGTAGACATAAGGCGAGCCAGAAAGCTTAGGCAGAAGCCTTGGGTTCTTCCAAAACCCATGCCAAGGTTGTCCCAATCATTCGTCAAATCCAGCACTAGCAATGGCCCCAGACCAAAGATTTATGGCCCGGTGATCGACGCAGACGAAGATCTTGATAAAGGAGTGGAAAGACTGTTCGATGAGGTGAATATGGTCGAGGCTGGAGAAGGATCAATCAAGGCAGATGTGCAGTTTGTGGGAGCATGCGCAAAAATCAATAACTGGGAAGCCACTCATTTTGCCACTCAGAGGGAGTCGTGGTAGTCGGCTTGGATTTTCCTTTCACTCTAGTTTGATTAGTGTCATTGTTGTTAATCCAGTTGTTATTTCCGTCCGTTTGGATGTGTAATCTCTATTATCTTTGATTATAGTGAAATGCTATTTCCCTTTCAGGTCTAATTCAGAAATAATAATTCAGGAGATAGAACATGAGGATGAACCAAGGTATGATGAGGAAGGGGCATGGTACAAGATCAGTAAAGAGTTTACCCAATTTGAAGAGAAACCCAAACCGAACCTGAATGATGCAGAGGCAGTCAATTTAGGAAGTCCAGATAATATTAGAGAAACAAAAATAAGTGTCCATCTTGAGCCACAACTTAGGGAAAAAATAATTAATGTGTTGCTTGAGTACAAAGATGTCTTCGCATGGTCCTACGATGACATGCCCGGATTGAGCACTGAATTAGTGGTCCACAAGATACCTACTGACCCAGCCTGCCCGCTTTTCAAGAAAAATTTGAGAAAGTGCAGAACCGATAAGAGTATGAAAATTAAAGAGGAAGTGACCCAGCAGTTTGAAGAAAAAGTCATCCAAGTCACACGATACCCCACTTGGTTAGCTAATATTGTGTCTGTCCCAAAGAAGGACGGTAAAATCAGGGTGTGTGTTGATTACCGTGACCTCAACAAAGCAAGTCCAAGAGACAACTTCCCCCCTGCCGAACATCCACATATTGATTGACAATTGTGCGAAGCATGAGATCGGGTCATTCATGGATTGTTACGCAGGATACCACCAGATTTTGATGAATTAAGAAGGTGCGGAGAAAACAACCTTCATCACACTGTGGGGGACATATTGTTATAGAGTCATGCCTTTTTGTTTGGAAAACGCCGGGGCAACATACATATGGGCCATGAAAATCATTTTTCACGATATGATACATAAGGAAATTGAGGTCTATGTGGATAATGTGATAATAAAGTCCAGAAAGAAATCCGATCATGTCAAGGACCTGAGGAAATTCCTCCAAAGGCTCCGCAGGAATGACCTCAAACTCAACCCGGCAAAATATGCATTTGGGGTGCCCTCGGGAAAGTTGTTAGGGTTCATAGTCAGCCGCCGAGGCATCGAACTAGACCCATCAAAAATCAAAGCTATAAAGGAGCTGCCACCACGAAGGAATAAAACAAAAGTGATAAGTCTACTGGGAAGGTTGAATTACATCAGTCGGTTCATTGCTCAGCTTACAACCATATGCGAGCCCATATTTAAGCTATTGAAAAAGGATGTTGCGGTAAAATGGACGAGAAAGTGTCAGGAGGCTTTTGATAGGATAAAGGAATATTTGTCGAACCCACCTGCATTGGTCCCGCCAGAACCAGGAAGGCCTTTGATCTTATATTTGACAGTCCTGGACAACTCAATTGGGTGAGTGTTGGGTCAACATAATGTTACCGGGAGAAAAGAGCAGGCCATATACTAAGTCAGCAAGAAATTCACAACTTACAAGGTTAAGTATACTCATCTTGAAAGGATGTGCTGTGCTTTGACGTGGGTAACCCAGAAGTTAATGCATTACTTGTCATCATAAACCACTTATCTCATCTTACGTCTGGACCCATTGAAATACATTTTCCAGAAGCCCATGCCCCCAAGAAGGCTCGCGAAATGGAAAATATTGCTCACTGAGTTTGACATTATCTACGTGACTAGGACTGCCATGAAAGCACAACCATTGGCAGGCCATTTAGCTAAGAATTTTATAGATGAAGAATTTGATCACTTGAACACATATTTCCCCTGATGAGGAAGGGATGCATATTAATGAAATGGAACGGGACGAGAAGTCGGGATGGAAATTGTTCTTCGATAGGGCTACCAAGATTAAAAGCGTTGGGATAGGAGCGGTGCCCATTTATGAAGAAGGGAACCATTACCCAGTCACAGCTCAACTCCGCTTCTATTGCACCAACAATATGGCAGAATATAAGGCATGCAATTTGGGTTTGAGATTAGCAATAGACATGGGTGTCCAGGAAGTCTTGATCTTGGGAGACTCGGACCTTCTGGTACACCAGATTCAAGGGGAGTGGGAAACGAGAGATTTAAAACTCATGCCATACAGGCAATGCTTGCATGATCTCTGTCAACGATTCCGGTCAATAGAGTTCAGGCACATCCCCAGAATTCACAATGAGGTCGCTGATGCCCTGGCTAGTTTGGCGTCAATGTTATATCATCTAGACAAGGCTTATGTTAACCGGATATCCGGGTTCATGGTCAATATGCTTATTGCAACATGGTGGAAGAAGAGCTTGATGGCGAGCCTTGGTTCCACGACATCAAGGAATATATTACGAGAGGTGTGTACCCGGTACAATCCACGAGTGACCAGAAGAGAACAATCCGTCGTTTATCAAGTGGAGTTTTCTTCAACGGAGGAATACTATACAAAAGAACGCCAGATCTTGGTTTGCTCAAATGCGTAGATGCTGGGTAGGCGACAACTATCATGAACGAGGTGCATGCTGGCGTCTGCGGGCCACACATGAGCGGATATGTTTTGGGAAAGAAGATTCTCCGGGCAGGATATTATTGGCTCACCATGGAGCTGGATTGTATTAGCTATGTGTGCAAATGCCACCAGTGCCAGGTACACGCAGACCTAATTCATTCTCCGCCGTCTGAATTGCATACGATGTCGGCACCATGGCCTTTCGTTGCTTGGGGCATGGACGTCATCAGACCCATTAAGCCAGCAGCTTCTAACGGACACAGATTTATCTTGGTTTCTATCGACTATTTCACCAAATGGGTCGAGTCCAAAACCTTCAAGGAAGTGACCAAGAAGGCTGTGGTCGACTTTGTGCACACAAATATCGTTTGTCGGTTCAGAATTTCCATGACTCTCATCACTGAAAATAGAGGTATGTTAGCAGTTCAAGATTATGCATCTAAATTCTACCCCGTACCACCCCAAGGCGAACAGAGCGGTTGAGGCGGCCAATAAGAACATAAAGAAGATACTTCGTACAATGGCAGAAAGATCTAGGCAGTGGCATGAGAAGATGCCTTTTGCATTGTTAGGCTATCGCATCACTGTCCGCACTTCAGTACGGGCCACTCCGTACTTGTTAGTGCATGGCACAGAGGCGGTAATCCCGGTTGAAATTGAAATCCCCTCGCTTCGAATCGTGGCTGAAGTAGGAATCGACGATGAAGAATGGGTCAAAGCTCAATTGGAGTAATTGAGTTTGACTGATGAGAAAAGGTTCACAGCGGTATTTCACGGCCAGTTGTATCAACAGAGGATGGCCAGAGCATATAACAAGAAAGTGCGTCCAAGAAAGTTTGAAGTAGGTTAATTAGTATTGATACACATCCACCATCTCCAGGCCGAGGCAAAGGGCTAGTTCGCTCCAAACTTGCAAGGAACGTTCGTCGTGTCAAGAGTGCTGTCCAATGGGGCATTGTATTTAACGTATGTGGAAGGAAAATTTGTGGAAATGTTTATCAATTTTAGAGAGAGAGAGAGAGGAGTGATATTGGATGAGAGTCTAGAGAGAGAGAGGATGGAATAAAATGGGGGAAGATGAGAGCCTTATCTTTATCCAGACAAAGTAAAGAAATAATGCAAATTTCTGGCTGCACTTGCAAAAATAGAAGCTAATCAGTCACCAGAACATACCCGAAAAAATACTCTTGTATTAAATCAGGAACCTTTTTATCTCAATAATATAAGAAACAGGCTACTAAAGCTGATTGCATGTGAGTATCAAACGATTTTCAGATGTTGTCAAAAGATATTATGTATGATTCTCTTTTAAATCATTGTCCATACTTGAGGCTTGTCTGTGCTTGGCATAATTTGAAGATTGGAATGACGAAGGCACTTTATTCTGCCATCTAAATACTTTATCCTTTGCTAACCCTTTTGAGCTTTAACTATTTTATTTCGTACCCCTCTTTCGGAATCAGTAACAAAAGTCAGAAACGCAAGTATAAGAAGGCATTTAAATTGTTTTGAGCCTTTGATATCCTTCCTTTCTAACCCTATCCAAAAGCCCACGTTACAGTCCAAAGAAAGACCTTCTGATCAGTCTTCAAAAGATGCCAAGTTGAGCAAGTTAGAAGTGATTCATGTCAGGGACAACACTCCAAGCCAGGCAAAAGAGATAATAAAATAAGAGAGTCTTATAGGTGAAAACCTCCACGGGCACCATAAGGCGACGAGAGTTTGAGAAAATAAAATGAGAGAATCTTATTGGTGAAAACCCTCGCGGGCACCATAAGGCGATGCAAGTTGAGAATAAATGAGGGAGTCTCAATTGCTGAAAACTTTCACAAGCACCGTAAGGCGAAGGTGAGGCAAAAGCAAAACTCAGAAGGGGGCTATCGGTGGATGAACATTGTAAGGAAAGCCAAGCTAGGGTTTGGTTGAAGAAATCGGGTTAGAAGGGTCACAAAAACAAAAGCACGGCAACAGAAGGCCGGTCATCAAAACGGATTGGGTCAACTAGGCCGAAGTGCATGTCATGATCACAAAAACCAGCGGTTCCTCTTCAGGTAAGTCTTCTTTCTTTTCTTTTCAACAGTCAGTGAGTCTGGAACCCTAAATACCATTCGGAGTCTCTGCATTTCATCTTTCTTTCGAGTCTATAAAGTTATTGTTTAAGCAAAGAAGAGGGATTTCAAAGCCGATCATCAACTCCCAAAGGACAAAGAGCATGACGCCCAAAGGCGTAACAAAGATAACAAGTGTGGAACAGCAAAAGGAAGGATTCATAAAAAACTTCAATTGATGGGAGAGACAAGAGTCGGCAAAGTGAAGGAGTACCATACAGAAAGGGGCATACAAAGTAAAACCACAAAGGTTCTAGGGTCAGCCATGCATCATACATCGGTCGGGCTATCTCAGAAGGGACGCAAAGTCGACACAACACGAAGACGGGAAAGGTCGCAAGGTTTGACCAGACATAATAAATCAGTCGTCGGGGAAAGACATAAAGAATTCCGGCAAAGAATCAGGAGTGCAACACAAGGTGGGGAGCGAAGTGAGGGCGTAAAGATCAGGAGTCGGTCAAACATTCCAAATGGACCGGGTAATCTCAGAGAAGGGGTTAAGGATTTTTGGCGAAGGCTCGGAAATGCAACACCAAGATGAGGGTCAGAGGATCAACCAAGTATAACATCCTAACTCAGTAATCCTTCGAGAGGGGTATAAGGCTTCTGGTAAAAGAGGTAAAAGCTCAACACAAAGGTGGAAATGATCTTTAGAGCTAACCCATCATGATATATCAACTCGTCAATCATCGGGAAGAGGCATAAAAAATTCTGGTGAAAGGGCCGGAAGTGCAACACAAAGTAGGAAGCGACATAAAGGCACAAAAGGCAAAGGCCAACCCAAACATCATAGAAAGACTGGGTGATTTGAAGAAAGGGGGCAAGGATTTTGGAAAAGGAATGGAAAGGTAACACAAAGACAAAGAACAAAGTGAAGTTTCAAGGTCGAACATCGGGGAAGGATATAAAGAATTCTGGCAAGGGATAAGTAATGTAACACAATGATGGGGGGGGAAAAATAAAGCCTAGAGGTCTCAAGGAGTTAGTTGAGCAGTTCGAGCAACTGATCTTTAATATGGGCAATGGAACACAGCGGAACACGTCAACGGGGAAGCCGATTCCAACAAAGAATGTCGCGAGCCAACCATCACTTTTCAAACTGACAAGTTTTTCTTTGATTGACACAAGGGAAAAAAATTCAAAAAATTCTAAAGGAGGCCGTCCACGGAGAAGGCAGGAACACGGCAGGTATGATCGAAATCTCAGGGCCTGGAAGTGGGGCTCAGTTAAAACTAGAAAGGGACATAGTCCGTCATAAACACCCTCCCCAGCAAAGAGCATAAAGGGACAAACTTTAACTAGAAAACCCCAATAGGAACAACTGAGGGTTAAAAGAGGCATAGAAGTTGAGATGGAACACAATTTAAAACTAAAACAGGTGCATGTAACATGGGTAAGCACCAGCACCCTCCCCAGTAAGAGTTGCAAAACCCTTCTTGGAAAATAATCACTAGCAGAAAAAACCAGAAGTTAGAATTGGCATGTAAGACAGAGTCGTCAAGACCCTCCTGGAAAATGGGACTTAGATTAGATATTTCCCCAACAAGGGTCAACAAGAGTCATCAGGATCCTCCTGGAAAATGGGACTTAGATTAGATATTTTCCCAACAAGAGTCATCAGGACCCTACTGGAAAATGGGACATAGATTAGAAAATTCCCCAACAAGAGTCAACAAGAGTCATCAAGGCCCTCCTGAAAAATGGGACTTAGATTAGATATTTCCCCAACAAGAGTCATCAGGACCCTCCTTAATAATGGGACTTAGATTAGATATTTCCCCAACAAGAGTCAACAAGAGTCGTCAGTACCCTCCTAAAAATGGGACTTAGATTAGATACCTCCCCTGCAAAAGTCAACAAGAGTTGTCAGGACCCTCCTTAATAATGGGACGTAGCCCTAAATACTAACCCCCAGCATGCACATTCTTGTCATTTAATTAAGAGTTCAGGACCCGCCTGGATAGTCGGAAGCAATTTTAATCACCAGTCACCAGCAGACCCCCACCAAATATAACTCATAACAAAACATAGTGGAAAATAACACCTTTTGCAAAATATAACATAGTCTTAAGGCTGTCATCAGTTAAGAATTGTCAGGACCCTCCTAGATATTGGGACTTATCATAGATTTAGAGATATTTGGTAAATGGATTTGATCAACACTCATGGATCCGCCCAACACCAAACTGGGGCAAGAAGAATTTTTTATGTTTTGTTGTGATCAGGTACACAAGCAGCAGTCTCAAGGAATATTTTTCAAAGTTTCAAAGTTTTGATAATCAGGCGCCCACATGTATAATAAGGGAGTATTTTTCAAAAATTTCAAAGTTTTAGTAATCAGGCGCCCACCTGTAGAACAAGGGAATATTTTTCAAAATTTCAAAATTTTGGCAATCAGGCGCCCACCTGTAGAACAAGGGAATACTTTTCAAAATTTCAAAGTTTTGGCAATCAGGCGTCCACCTATAGAACAAGGAAATATTTAGGAAATATTTTTCAAAATTTCAAGTTTTTGACAATCAGGCGCCCATCTGTTGAACAAGGGAATACTTTTCAAAATTTCAACGTTTTTGTAATCAGGCGCCCACATGTAGAACAAGGGAATATTTTTCAAAATTTTAAGTTTTTGACAATCAGGCGCCCACCTGTAGAACAAGGGAATATTTTTCAAAATTTTAAGTTTTTGACAATCAGGCGCCCACCTGTAGAACAAGGGAATATTTTCCAAGATTTTGAGTATAAAAAATCAGGCGCCCAACTGTAGAACGAGGGAATAATTTTCAAAAATTCAAGTTTTTGTAATCAGGCGCCCACCTGTAAAACAAGGGAATATTTTTCAAATTTTATGTTTTAGTAATCAGGCGTCCACCTGTAGAACAAGGGAATATTTTTCAAATTTTAAACTTCAAGTTTCAGGCGCCCACCGGTAGAACAAGGGAATATTTTTCAAGATATTATGTTTCGAAAATCCGGCGCCCACCTGTAAAATAAGGGAATACTTTTCCAAATTCAAGTTTCGAAAATCAGGCGCCCACCTATAGAACAAGGGAATAATTTTTAAAATTTCAAGTTTTAGCAATCAGGCACCCCCTGCAGAACAAGGGAAGATTTTACAAAATTTTAAAGTATTGATAATCAGGCGCCCACTTGTAGAATAAAGGAATATTTTTCGAAAATTTGCAGGCTTTGCAATCAGGCACCACCTTGGAGAACAAGGGCATATTTTTCAGAGGTCAAGTCTTGGCGATCAGGCGCCCACCTGTAGAACAAGGGAATTTCTTTAAAATTTCAAGATTTTTAGTGGTCAGGCGCCCACGTGTAGAACGAGGGAATGCTCGCAAGGGAGCACTTGTCAAGTCCAACAATTCAGCATCAATCATGAAGGAGGAAAGGGCAAGCAGTCAACAAGGCCACAAGAAGTTAGCAGGAAGAAATACAAGGCAACAAAGCAACAAGGATCAAGATCGAGATTGAAGACGTAGAAAGGTTTTCCTTTGTAATCTGTAGCTTATAGCTTAGTCTACTCTTTTCTTTATTTTCCAAGGTGTAATAAGCAGCAAGCAGTAACAGCAGCATCAACAGTGAAATCACATCTTCGGTAGTGCCAGCTACCAAACACTCAAGAACTACACTGACCTGATTCCTCTTTAGCCGAGGATATGTAGGCAAACTTTGAAGCAGGGTCCGGTTAGACAGTTTTTAAAACGCTTCTCATGGAATGCAAAGCAAGCAAAAATTTCTCAGTTGCTCACCTATCTTTGCCCGGAAACCCTTCGTGTCTTCGAGCAAAGAGGGGCAGCTGTGAGCACGTGATTTTTGCCTCACTTGAAATGTTCCTATAAATTCGTTAAACTAGGATTTTTCTTTAATTATTTAAATTTTTAGGAATTACTTATGTGATTTTATGTTTATTTATATTTTCTTTTATTATTTGAATTTTTAGAAATTAATTATATGATTTTGGGTTTATTTGTATTTTTCCTTTTTTATTATTAGAATTTTAAAGAATTAATTGCGCGTATTTACATTTTTCTTTTATTATTTGAATTTTTAGGGGTTAGTTGTGTGATTTCGTGTTTATTTGCATTTTTTCTTTTTAATTGTGTGATTTTGTGTTTATTTGCGTCTTTTTTTTATTATTTGAATATTTCAAATTTAATTGCATAAATTGTGTGTTTGCATGTTGAGTGCATTTAAATTCACAAAAATACAAAAAAAATAGCATTTTATTTAATTAGCCCAATTTTTTATTTAAAGCAGGTTTTTGCTATTTTAATGTTAATCTGGTTTTAATAAAATAATTTAGAAAATAAAACAAATAAGAAAAAAAGGATTTGGAAATGTGGTCTTGTTTTTAAAGGCCAACTTGGGCCATTTTTGCAATTTAAACCAGTCCAAAATCATCCCTAGACCCGGCACAATCCCATCCCTCATTAAAATGACACCGTTTTGGAGCACCCAATCTCAACCATCCATACCCCTCAATCTAACGGCTCAGATTGAGCCTTACAATTTAAATAAAACTGTTTGAACACATGCAACACTTCAAGAGACCAAAATTCACCCTCCTCGTACCATCCTCAGCCGGTGTAACGCTGCTGCAAATCTACCGTACCACCACCGTACGCCGCCGCCACGATATAACTCCAAAACCTCCAAATTTACACCCCAGAAGCCCCGTTGTCTCCTCTTCCCAACCCTTCTAAGATCGCCCTTTAACAACCCCTCTCAACCCGTCGAATATCCTTTCAAAACTGGGAAGCTCCGCCGTCCACGGCGGCGCCCGGTAGCCAACGGCTCCCAGAGTTACAACCCCACATTCCCATTACTCCCCTCTTCCTAACCCTACCATCAGCCACCCTCAAACATGACCCCAGCCCTTCGAATATTCATCTGAAGTAGGCAGCTCCACCATGCAAGGTGGTGGCCGACCTCCAATGGCTCACAGGCCATCACCACCCACCCCTCTAGCCCACATCTACGCAAAAACACACCTAAGCCTTCTCAAACAACCCTAGACCCCTCCAATCTTGAAACCAACCATGCCTTAGGTATGAGATTGACCATTGGAAGGACGTTTGAGTGCCACTTGGAGGATCGAATTTATTTCCACTAAGTTTAATTGAAGAAAACCGGTAAGCTCACCTTAATCTTAATTTGTTTTTCTATTTTTGTATTTCTTGCCTTGTTTTAAGTCTGAGTTTATTTTGTTTAAAATTGTAAATGACACCTTATTAGATTTTAATTCTGCTATTCCTCTAATGATGATTGTGTGAATGATTTGTTGGATTTATTTTAGTTGTGAAACTAGACACTAGGTTTTGGTTGTTCTCAGCACAATAGTTTCCATGATTTCTGCAATTTCGATAGTATTCTTGACCTCTTAATTTGAGTATTGGTTAGTGATTCACGTGCAATCAGAATTTGGTTACAGTATAACAACCCCATGTTTGACTTTAATTTCAAATAGTTTCTTGATTTCTGAGTTGAATGTCGATTAATAATTTACATGGATTAAGCTTGATTTCTGAGTGTGAGTGTTCAATTGTGTTCAGAGTATGATAACTGGTAGTTTTCCATGTTCTTCTTTTTAATTTTAGTGTTTGACTTGATTTTGATTCAATTGTGAATGATTTCTGACGATGGTTGGCATTTGTTCTTGATTAATAATTTAATAGCATTAGGATTGGCTATAGCTATTAGCAGTGTTAGGTGTTAGTAATTAGTTACAAGTTAGTAAAATAGTGTTTTTTTAACATCTAAGGGGTGATGTAGATCCTTAGTTTAGTTATGATAATCTTAGAGTAAAATAGGGGTAATGTAGATCCTTAGTTAAGTTTTGGTGATTTTAGGATAAAATAGGGGTAATGTAGAATGTTAGTTTAGTTTTGGTGATTTTCAGAATAAAATAGGGGTAATATAGAGTTTTTATCCTGGCTTTGGTAAATTTAGGAACAAAATAAGGGTAGTATAGGTAGCATATAAATGGAAGAAAATGGTAGAAGCCTTTAGACCCTTCTAGAAGGGGTCTTTAATTTGAAATCGGTAGTTTTGTTGCAGTAACTTGGGAAACAAGTCAAAAAATGAGGGTCCAAATAGGTCAATCTGAAAATTGAAAGAGGGACCTTTAGTTAAAACAAAACAAAAGTGATGCCCTGGCCTTTTGCTTAAAAAGGGACTCTAAATCATTCAAAATAGAGGTTGTACATTCTAAAAGGATCTCTATAATTTCTCAGAATTTTGAAGCTCAAAGTCTCTCTAAATAATCCCTGAAAACCTCCAGCAGCCCTAACTTTACTGTTCCGTTGAATTTTATTGTGGAAAACACTCTTAAATTCAGATGTCTATCAGAGATCATAGGAAAATGACCTGAAATATATGTGAAGTTTCAATGCTTATTTTGGTTTCGAGTCAGCCTGGTCTAGTTGTTATTCAATTTATTCGAGTAAGATGGTTAATATTGTATGGTGTGAAAGTCTCCTGGGTTCTTATCTGATTAGTTGGGTTCATTGGAGATATTTTGTCATTTGTGGCTATTTAATTTTGGGGTTTAAGACCTTCCCTGATGTTTGGTGGTGTTTTTGGGGTTATTGGCTGTTCCTAAGCTGTGAATATACTGTTGCTGAGTACTGTTGACTCTCAATTATACTTTTGTGCACAAATTCCAGGTATATTCTCGATCTCTAATGGTGTATCAAGCTTGGACTTAATGGATATTCGAGTTGAAGAAGTTTATTATCTTGTTTTACCAGTTTTATTGTTATTTTGTGATTATGCTTGAAAAGGTGGTTTGTAATAATAGGACAATGTAGTTTAGCTTGTTTGTGAGAATCAGTGCTTCATGTGCTTATTTTACAATGAATGCCGATGGTTTGTAATAACAGGACATTAGATCTTAGTTTGCTAGTTGAGATTGATTTCTATGTGTTTACTGCAAAAATGAGCTCCCAGGAATATGCATGTCAAACGGATTTTCATTTACGCTGTTGTTAGTTTGTAGTTGTGTGGTTATCGTAATTAGCTCAAGTAAATTTTTGAGTTTAAATATTAGGGCCCAAGCCAGTCATTCGTATTTGGTCTTTCTCGAAAGCCTGCAATTGAGGTTTGGGCTCATCTAGGAGCCCAACAGGTCTCATATAGGCCTGACAATTCAGTTGGGCCATTTTCATTTACTGAAAGCCAGTCAGTCCTTGCTTGGGAAGAATGAGGTATTGGGCTTATGGTTAGGCCTAAATTTTAAAGTATAGTCACACCAAATTAAAAATTGCAGAATTGTGATCTTATGAATAATGTATGAATTTGATAAGATACTCTAGTAGCTCACTTTAGGATAGGCCTTTACAAAATAAATAAAATGAGGTGTCGCGCCAAACAGAATCCAAGATCGTGCGGCCCTCGCTAATTGTTTATACTAAAATGCTTAGAAAATTTGGGATCTGGCGTTTAGCGAATTTCAAGGCTTTCTCGTAAAGATAATAATGTGCTAGTCGCTTTTAGGCACGTCTTTAATAATTTTATCTCCTTAAAAAAGAGTGCGCATTTATGTGACCCAAATCCAAATCCCAACGAAGTTAGAATGTGTCAAAACCACGGGTGCTTTTATATCACGCGGTTCGATACATGTTTTAACAACATTGTAATTCTCTATAAAAATAATAATAAAAGTGGTTAAAAGATTCAACATGCACATAGGTTTGTAATTGAATAAAATCAGATATTTTAAGCCAAATATAACAGCTGAGCGACCGTGCTAGAACCACGAAACTCGGGAATACCTAACACCTTCTCCCGGGTTAACATAATTCCTTACTCGAATTTCTGGTTCGCGGACTATTAAACGGAGTCAATCTTTCCTCAATTTGGGATTCTAACCGGTGACTTGGCACACCATAAATCTCCCAAGTGGCGACTTTGAAATTCTCTTAAGTAATTGAATCCCTTTTCGATTGTCCTGAAATTGGAAAAACTCCCTTATCTACGCCCTTCGTCGAGTTGTGGATATCTAAAAAAGAGGTGTGACAGCTACCATGAACAAGAGGCAGTTACAACTGGGATGCAGGTATGTCCTCGAATCCAGCTCCCATCGAACACAATGACAACAACAACCAACATATGCACGCATGATGCGGAAGTGTAGTATGAGTACAGCCGACCACATGTATTCAATAAGTAGCAAACATAACCTTCGGTTGAAAGTAGTGACGAGATGGAAGAAGGTCAGGCCCAACACCAATAATAAAAAACAATCCATAACAACGTAAAGCATACAAATAAGGAAGTAACTCAAGGATAAAATGCTCATCTTTCACACTTTTTCCAAAAATAGTTCCATTTTTCAAGAAGATCACTGAAAATCCAAATCCTTTACCGTAATCGTTGAAAAATATGAGATAGTTTGAAAACTGTAATGTTTTACAATAAGATGTTCCATTTTCTTTTTAGATAGCAAGTGTGAAATACCTCTCTATGCACACATATCAATCTGTGTAAAAACTACAAAGTCAGAAATGGCGTAATACCGTACAATATTGGGAAAAATGCATCTCTATGCCTGTATGTCATGTGTGCATGCAAATTCCATATACCTCAGAGATGAATCATGTAATTACACTTTCAGAGTAATAAATCTCACTTTCTCACACTTTCCATTCATCATGCTCAATCACTCAGTACTGTATATGGCCAATCCAGCCCAGGGAAGATCCATCCCAAAATATATACATCAACTGATGATTAGTCATTCAGTACCAAGGAAGGCCAATCCGGCATGTGGAGAAGAACAATCTCCATGTATATAAATGCTCAACCACTGGATACTGTATATGGTCCATACGACCCAGCGAAAATCTATCCAGGAATATATATATCACTGACCATCAGTCGGCAGTACCGAGGAAGGCCAATCCAGCCCCATAGAGAAGATACATCTCTAGGTATTTAAATAGTTCGAACAAGATTCATGTCTAGGGAAGATCCATCCCTCAATATAATCAACCGTGCTCACTGGGGTATGTCCAGACCTTAGAGGGGATCCTACAACCCAAGTGCTATCATAAGCCAGATTCAGGCATAAATCAATATAACATACTACGGCGTGCAGCCCTATCAAATGTCACTCATAATCAGGATCTCAGCCTCACTCAGCCATCAATCTCTCAAGTCTCACTCACGAGCTCAAAATGTCATAAAACTATCCTGACAACAACGATATGATATGTCAATAAACAAGAACTAAGACTGAGATATGATACAAATGTACCAGGATGACTAAGCAAGAAATATCAATGAAATAAGTGAAATGACAGCAAGGAACCACTATTGGTCCTAAAAATATCAGCATAAAGCCCAAACATGATATCTAGCATGATTGATAGCTCAGTTACTTTATCACATGGTGAAAACACAGATATCAACAAAATAGGACCACTATACAGTACCATGAAAATAACAGAGTCACAACTCACCGGGTGCACACTCACATGCCCATCACCTATCATGTGTATCACCTCATCATAAATAACATAGCATGTAATACGAGGTTTCTGACCCTCAACACTAAGTATAGAAGAGTTACATACCTCGAACAAGCTAATTTCAATACCGAGCAAGCCAAACAATGCTCCAAAAATTCCATCACGCACGTAGAGACCTCTGAACGGATCAAAACTAGCCAAAAGCAACTCAAATACATCAATTAAAGCCCAAGGAAAAAATTCTAAATAATAAAAAATCGAATCCTTAATAAAACCCAAAATCGGTCAAAAATACACATGCCCACACCTCGAAACCTGACAAAAGTCAAAAAATCCGGCAACTTATTCAATTACGAGTCCAATCATACTAGTTTCACTCAACTCTGACTCCAAATCGATTTTCAAAACTCAAAAATTTATTTTATGACATTTCTACAATCTTCCCCAAATTTCCATCTCAAAATACTAATTGGATGATGAAAACAATGATATATTCATGTATATTAACCAAATCTGAGAATCGCTTACCCCGATGTTTTTCTTTGAAGATCTCTCAAAACTGGCTTTCCCCAAGCCCCATTTCGTCAAAAATGGAAAAGGGTACTATTTTCAAAACTTAATGTTTCTGTCCAAGCATTTTTTCTTCTCTACCCTCGATCCTGCCCCCTTATTCCTGACCTCTTTCCTGATCTCGTCCGTTCAACTCTTTCCTGACCTCATTCTTGAGCTCTTTCCTGGCCTCATTCTTAAAATCTTTCATAACCTCGTTCTTGAAATCTTTCCTGACCTTGTTCTTGAACGGAAGAAGGACACCACATAGCATCAGAAAAATTCCAACAGTTGTTTGAGTAAAAATTTTGATCTGTTACCATATGAAACTCACCTAAGGCCCTATGGACCTCAACCAAATATACCAAAAAGTCTTAAAACATGATACAAACTTAGTCGAAACCTCAATTCACATCAAACAACCGCTAAAACCACAAATCTCACCCAATTCAAGCTTAATGAAACTAAGAACTTCCAACTTCTACGCTCAATGGCGAGTCCGATTGACCTTAAATTTTACACACAAGTCATAAATGACATAACGAAGCTATTAAAATTTTTAGAGCTGGATTTTGACCCTGATATCCAAAAGGCAACTCCCCGATCAAACTTCCAAACTTACACTTCTTGTTTTTGTCATTTTAAGCCTAATTTAGCTACGAACCTCGAAATAAATATTTGAATACCCTCCTAAGTCCGAAATCACCATATAGAGCTATTGGAACCATTAGAATTTCATTCTGGGATCATTTATACATAAGTCTCCGACCAACCTTTAAACTTTAGCTTTAAACCTTGAATTTTATTCTTCTAAACTAACTCCGAAATACCTAAAAACAAAAATCTAAAATTCACACAAGTCATAATACATCACACATAGCTACTCAAGCCTGTAAAATACCAAGTGGAGTGAAAATGCTCAAAAAGACCAGTTGGATCGTTACATCCTCCCCCACTAAGACATATGTTTATCCTCTAACATGCCCAAAGTTGTTCTCAAAGCCATTACACAGTCGTGTAACCTTAACATGAACATACCCAAGTGTGATCCCACGTCACCATATCCCATATCGGTCTGATAACACAACATAACAGAAATTTCATAATTCAACGTAGCCATAAACCTTAGAATCCAATTTCCAACATCCATATTTTTCCATAAGATTAGAATCTCCCATCTACACACTATATAAGTCTGAACAAGCTATATTTAGCCATATCTATAACCCAAGATGCAATCACATGATATATCACAAAATTCTGATACTCATAGCGATAACTTTTAATCACACTAGTTGACCGGTAATAAACCTCTTAACAAATCAAGCCTCATTCTAAAACCTTCATATATTGTCGATGATGAAGGAAACATGCAAAACTTATAACCATTCATTATATTAACAAGTACCGCCACGACAAAATGCTGAAATCCCTCACATCATAAAATTATAATACACAAATCTACCACAAAGGATCATATCCTAACATAACTCCGGTGCAATGCACAACTTCGTCCAAATGCTGGTCCACATGAAATGACTCAAGTCACAATGCTCAAAATTAACAACCACATGGAATTTGACATAAAGTAGCCAAAGTGCATTACCATAACCACGGAGAAGAAAATGACACAATGGCACACAAAAACCCGAAAGAAATAAACAATATGCCAAATCATGCAATGCCCAATTACTCATCTCGATCAAGTTCAGCTAAAATACCCCAATAGAACCGCACCATGTGTGCATATAACCAATGAATCAAAACTCCTCATAGTAGAAGAGTAGCTCAAACATCTTTTCAGGACACGAAAAATCTCAACAACAACCGAATGAAATATCCTTCAACAATAGCGATAAGGAGCCACCCAATCCCAATAGGTGTAGAGTACACATTCTAATTGGGTCTATCAATTGTCACGAACCAAACTGATAGGCCGCGATGGACACTCCGTACCTATCTCAATCGATTACCAACATAACATATCTTTCGTGTGATACTATCATAGAAAAATGAGCCAGAAAGGCTGTCATGAGATAACTAGAATAAATCATGAGGGAATTCTTGACATAAAACGAGCTAAACTGATATAGAAACTCATACACGTGACATACGGGTCTATAAGGCAACCGTGATCCTTTATAAACTCAAACATAGGCTGACAAGACTATACAAGTATCTGTATACGTGACATCAATCGGCAAGCCTCTAAGATATCACGACCCGAATCTCATACCTTCGAGACCGTGAAGGCGCGTAACATCGCACTAACTAGGCAAGCCAACGTTAGAGTTCTATTCACCCTTTTCCTTCACTTTTTATAATTTATAAATTTAACAATACTAAATCAACAGAAATAAAAGCAGAAGTACATATTTAACTGATTATCCACATACTATTAACAGAAAAACCGAAATAGCTACCACCAAGAAACTGGTGTCCCAACCCTTAAACATTCTATGGATATCTACAAGTAATGGTCTGAAAGAAAAGTACATATGTCTCGAAAAAAAATAATATAGAAATGTAAATCACAGGAGGGTATGCCAGGGCATGCGGACGCCTGCAGGGCTACCTTTGCTTTCCTAGGTGAATACTTGCAACCGACCTCTTGATTAGCCACAACCAGCTCCCAAATCAGCATAGAAAGAGCATAGTGCAGTATCAGTATAACCGACCCCACAACCTAGTATGTGCTAAGCCTAACCTCAACAAGGTAGTGTTGAGGCTACAGCGAGGCATAAGCAATATAGCCTGAAACATTTTATAATAAAAAAATGAAATACGGAACAAATTGGAATAGTAACACGCAACAAAGTACATACGGAACCCGAACTTCTTGCCAGTACTTAGCTATAACCAATCCTTAAGAGAGTTACAATACTACAGGAATAAATCACAGCAGAAGAAGAATACATAACAACAAATGATGCAGCCCGCATCCTGATCTCACCATATAATCAGTAACAATTTGAACATCCACCCTTATTTCTCCTTGTTGCGGTGTGCAACCCGATACCACCAGTCCACCCTTATTACTCCTCAATATATCACCTTATTCCTCATGTTGGGCATGCAACCCAATCATACATGTCCACCCTTATTATTCCTTATTGCGGCGCGCAACCCGATCCCACCAGACAGTTACATTTCACCCTTGTTCCTCCTGTTGCGACATACAAGCCGATCCCACCATATAAGTACCAATCACAAAATAAGAACAAGTATTTAACAATTTAGCTCAAATCCTCCATAACATTTTTACCTCTAACCAAAACAACGAGAGATCTATATAATTATGAAACTTCATCAGTTAAAACTACAGAACGAGGCCAACCAAAGTGTACCATGAAGCACCAATAAACAAACTTAAACCAACAATGTAATATAATGAAACTACAGAACAATTTATACCTTCAATAAACAAAACAACATTTAACAAGAAACAATTAGATATGGAAACATCAATAAGCAAGTAGAAATTAAGACATGAAAATAATATATTAGGAAACGGGGAAGGGTACAAGCTAAATAGATAATTGGGGGCACATAGGTACTAGACACAACACCTATACGCCATACACATGGAATTTCACATAGCAATTAAGTCGGGTATCCCTAATCCCTTGAGTCAAGGTTAGACCAAATACTTACCTCAAGCCAGCAAGAAATTCAAAGCTCAATTATTGCTTTACCTCTCGATTCCACTGCCTATCCACGTGTATCTAGTCATAATCAGCTTAATAACATCAATTTCCCCTAAAGAAATCAACTCAAATGAATAATTATAGGTTTCCCAATATTTTTCCCAAAAGGTAAAAAATCGACCCCAGGCCCACTTGATCAAAACTCAAAATTTAGACTAAAACTAGATTATCCATTTACTCTCGAGCCCGAATATACAATTGGTTTCGGAATGCGACCTCAATTTGAGGTCCAAATACCTAAATTTCGAAATTCCTAAGTGCTACCCAATAACACTCAAGTCCACCATGAAAACACTAGATTTTAGGATGAAATCAAGTAAATAAAAGTAAAAGATTTGAAAGAAATGAGTTAAGAATCATTTACCTATGATTTGGGGAAGAACTAGCCTTAGGAAAATCGCCTCTTGAAGTTTAGGTTTTGAAAAATGGGAGAATGAATGAAAAATCCATTCTAAGTCCAAACATATCAAGTGCAGATGCCGCATTTGTAACCTGAGCTTCGCATTTGCAAAGCTCGGAAATGCAAGTAAGGTATCACTAATGCAAACCCCTAGAATTTCTGTTGCCTTCGCAAATGTGAAGTCCTAGTCACAAATGAGAACAATAGACTTCCACAAATGCGTACTTTTCCTGTGCAATTGTGAAGTATCCAATTCCCTCCCATGTTCACAAATGAAAATATTCTTCATAAATGCGAGGCTCGCATTTGCAAGCCAGACCTCGCAGTTGCGAGATCTACAGACCTGAATGGAACAACAAATTTTCCTCAAGTCCAAACACTCTGTAACCAATCTAAAACTCACCCGAGACCTCGGGCATCCAAATTAAACATGTACACATGTCTTAAAACATCATATAAACTTGCTCGTGCGATCAAATCACCAAAATAACACCTAGAACTATGAATTTAGAGCCAAATTGCATTAAATTTTCAAGATGGTTTCAAAACTTCTGACTTTTCATTCGAAGGTCCGAATCGCATCAAATTAACTCTGTTTTTTACCAAATTTCATAGACATGATTTAAATATCGTACTAAACCTATATTGGGCTACGAAATTAAATTACAGGCGCGATACCAATGAGATCACACATTTGTCAATTTCTTTAAATCCTAATAAATCAAGTTTAACAATTTTCATCAAAAATTCCTTTCTTGAGCTACAGAAATCAGAATTTGATTCAGGCACACCCCTAGGTTCCATAATTTACTACGGACCCTACGAGACCGTCAAAACACAGGTCCAGGTCCACTTACTTAAAATATTGCCCGAAATCAACTAAATTCAACTTTTAAAGGCAACAATTATTATTTTATGAAAAATCAACATAAAGGCTTTTCAAAATCACGCTCGGACTGCATGAAAATCTAGAAGAGATAAAATGAGATTTTTAGGCCTCGGAACACAAGTTCAGTTTTAAAACAGAAGATGACCATTCGGGTCATCACATTCTCCACCTCTTAAATAATCGTTTGTCCTCAAACGGACATAGAAAAGTACATGAGTCGGTGAAAAAAAGGGGTATCTTCTCTGCATATCGGACTTGGACTCCCAGGTAGCTGCCTCAACAGGATGAGCTCTCCATTGAACGGAAGGATAACTTTTTGATCTCAACAGAAGAATCTCCTAGTCTAGAATAGCTACCGGCTCCTCCGCGTAGGTCAAATACTTGTCCAACTGGACAGTACTAAAATCTAACACGTGGGATAGATCTTGTGATACTTTCAAACCATGGACACATAAGACAATGCATGCACTGCCAGTAAACCTGGCGGCAATGCAAGTCTGTATGCCACCTCTTCCACTCAATCAAGGATCTCAAAGTGCTCGATAAACCTAGGGTTTAACTTTCCCTTCTTCCCAAATCTCATCACACCCTTCATGGGCGACATCTGAAGCAACACTCTCTCTCCGACTATGAATACTACGTCACAAACCTTACAGTTGGCATAACTCTTTATCCTGGACTGAGATGTATGAATTCTATCTTGAATGATCTCAACTTTATCCAAGGCATCAAGTACTAATTTTTTACCTAGCAACTGAACCTTCCCCGTCTCAAACCATCCAACCGGTGATCGACACCGTCTACTATAAAATGCCTCATAGAGAGCCATCTGGATGCTCCACTGATAGCTGTTGTTGTAGACAAACTTTTCTAATGACAGGAAATGATCCTAAGAACCTCTAAAGTTAATAAAACTGCGCATAGCATATCCTCTAAAATCTAAATAGTACACTCAGACTGGCCTTCTGTCTGAGGATGAAATGTATGCTCAACTTGACTCGCATGCCCAACTCACGCTGCACTGTCATTTAGAAATGCAAGGTAAACTACGTACCTCGGTAAGAAATGATAGATGCGGGAACACCATGAAGACGAATGATCTCCTGGATATAGACCTCTACCAACCGCTCTGAAGAATAGGAAACTACCACAAGAATGAAATGCGCTGACTTAGTCAGCCTATCCACAATAACCCATACTGCATCTAACTTCCTCTGAGTCCGTGAGAGTCCAATAATAAAATCCATAGTGATACGCTCCCACTTCCACTCAGGAATATCAATCTTCTAAAGAAAACCACCAGGTCGCTGATGCTCGTACTTTACTTGCTGACATTTCAAAAACCAAGCTATATATGCAAAAATATACTTCTTTATCCTTCTTCACCAATAATGCTACCGCATGTCCTAATACATCTTAGCGGATCTAGATGGATAGAATACCGGGAACTGTGAGCCTCCTCTAGAATCAACTCTCGAAGTCCATCCATATTAGGAATAGAAACACGACCTTGCATCATTAAAACTCTATTATCTCCAACTGTAACCTGCTTGGCATCTCCATGCCGTACTGTGTCCCTAAGGACAAGCAAATGACGATCATTATATTGCTGCTCCCTAATACACTCAAACAAGGAAGACCGGGGGATTGTACAAGCTAGAACGTGGCATGGCTCAGAAACATACAACCTCATGAGCTGATTCGCCAAAGCATGAACATCTAATGCAAGAGGCTTCTCGCTGACTGGACTATATGCAAGGCTGCCCATACTAGTCGACTTCCTGCTCAAGGCATTATCTACCACATTGGCCTTCCCGAGATGATACAAGATAGTGATAGCATAGTCTTTCAACAGCTCCAACCACCTTATTTGCCTCAAATTGAGTCCCTTCTACTTGAACAAGTACTGCAAACTCTTATGATTGGTGAACACCTCACATGACACGACATATAGATAGCGCCTCCAACATCTTCAGCGCGTGAACAATGGATGCTACCTCAAATTCATGAAATGGATAATTTTCCTCACGAATCTTCAACTATCACGAAGCATATGCAATAACCTTGCCATTCTACATCAATACCACACCAAGTCTAATACAAGATGTCACAATATATTGAATATAGCCTTGAACCTGTGGGCAACACCAACATAGGCATCATAGTCAAAGCTGTCTTGAGCTTCAGAAAGCTCACCTAACACTTGTTCGACTACCTAAATGGGGCACCCTTGGTCAACCTGGTCATCGGGGATGCTATAGAAGAAAACTCATCAACAAACTGATGGTAGTAACATGCCAAACCAGGAAACTTTGGATCTCTATAAACGATGTGGGTCTAGGCCAGTCCTTGAATGCCTTAATCTTCTTAGGATCTACCTGAATACCCTTTGTTGATACAATGTGACCTAAGAAAGCAATTGAACTCAACCAAATCTCATATTTCATAAACTTAGCATATACTGTTGTCTCTTAGAGTCTGAAGAACGATACAGAGATGCTACTCATACTCCTCTCGATTGCGGGAGTAGATAAAGATATCATCAACAAAAACAATCACAAAGGAATCCAGATAGGGCTTGAACACCTAGTTCATCAATTCCAAAGATGTTGCTCGGGCATTTGTCAAACAAAATGAAATCAGTAGAAACTCATAATGCACATACCGAGTGCGAAAAGCTGTCTTAGGGACATCAAATGCCCTAATTCTCAATTGATGGTAGCCAGACCTCAAATTTATCTTTGAAAACATCTTGGCACCCTAAAGCTCATCAAGTAAATCATAAATCCTTGACAATGGATACTTGTTCTTGATGTTGACTTTGTTCAACTGCCGATAATCTATGCACATCATCATCAATCCATCTCTTTTCTTAACAAACAACATCAGCGCACCCCAGGGAAAGACGCTAGGTCTAATAAAGCCCTTATTAAGTAAATCCTACAACTGCTCCTTCAATTCTTTCAACTCTATCGAGTCCATATGTTATGGTAGAATAAAAATGGGCTTAGTGCCTAGAGCCAACTAAATGCATAAGTCAACATCCCTATCAGTGGCATCCCCAGCAGGTATGTAGGAAATACCTTTGGAAACTCCTGAACAACTAGCATAGAATCCATAGAAGGAACCTCAGCACTAGAGCCACAAACATAAGCCAAATATGCCAAACACCCCTTCTCGACCATCCACCGAGCCTTCATATATGAGATAACCCTACTAGTAGAATGACCAAGAGTCCCTCTCCACTCTAATCGAGGAAACCTTGGAAATTCTAAGGTCATGATCTTGGCATGACAGTCCAATATATGATGATAAGGTGACATTCAATCCATCCCCAAAATGACATCGAAACCAACCATATCGAGAAGTAGGATATCTATGTTGGTCTTAAGACCCCTAATAATAACCACACACGAGTGATAGACACGATATATGACAATAGAATCACCCACCGGGGTGGACACATGTACAGAAACACAAAGAAATATGAGGCACAACCAAATATAAAGCAAATTAAGGAGACACATTGGAGTATATAGATTCTGTATCAAATAGAATTGAAGCATTTATACTACAAACCAAAATAGTAACTACAATAACTGCATTGGAGGATTCAGCCTCAAGCCTTGATGGGAAAGAATAACATCAGATCTAGGCCCCACCACCCTGAACCATATTCTAAGGACGACCTCCTGCTAGCTGGCCTCCAGCTCTAGCGGCCTGACCTCCACATCTAACGGCTTGACCTCCACCTCTAGCAGGCTGGCCCCCACCTCTAGCTCTCAACCCCTACCTCTAGCTGGCTAGGTAGGAGATTCCAGAATCATAACACGAGAACTTTTATGTTATGACTTAACACCCACTAATCTTGGACAGGTCCTCTGAACATTCCCATACTCACCTCACTCAAAACATCCATTTGAATACTCCGGCTGATGGAACGGAGACTAGCCCTGATGGGTCGGTTGATCACGATAATAACTCTGATGGGAGTTGGTGGTGCACTATAAGTTGGCTGCCCTGATAGAGGTACATAATGACCAGGACCACCTGAAGCTCCATGGGATGTCTGAAATGCTGAATGAAATGGCATGGTATGATAGACTCTACCAAAAGTACCTTGATGAGGCCCTATTGAATCCACTGGAGTGACGAGGCATCTTGTCATACCCCTAACCACTCCCTTGAGCTAAAACCATCTCAACTCATATGGCCACATTAGCTGCATCCTAAAAAAAAATCTCACTCACTATCTACTTAGCCATCTGCAATATTATAGGCTAAGCAAGTCCCTCAATAAACCTTCTAACCCTCTCTCTTTCACTAGGAAGTCTAAACATGATGAGCCAAATCAAAAAATCTGGTCTCGTACTTAGTGACGGTCATAGAACCTTGCAGAAGGCACTCGAACTGCCTATGATAGTCCTCCATTTGAGTGATTGGAAGATACTTCTCCAAAAATAGATAAGAGAACTAGTCCCAATCAAGAGCGATGACCTAGCTAGCCTGGAAAAATAATAATCCCTCCACCATTTCTTGGCGAAACTTGACAGATGAAAAGGAGCAAAGTCGGCCCTATTGGTCTTTACTATCCCTATGTTCCATAATACCTCGTGATAACTATCCAAATAGTCCTGGGATCCTCTAAAGAGGTACCACCATAAGTAGTGGTGAAAACCATGGTAAACCTCTCAAATCTCCACAAGGCCTCAAAAGACATAGCTGATCCATCGTCGGTCCGTGCTACAACACCTGGCAAAACTACCCTAACTAGCAGAGCTGCTGGAGTCTAAAACTGGGTAGCCATCTGCTCCAGAGTGTGAGTAGTGGGAGTTTGGTCTCCTTCCCCAGCCTGAGAGATGGCTGGAGCTATAGGGAATGTGCCGGTCTGAGTAACACTCTCCATAAGGCCTACTAGACCGACCAAAGCATCTTGAAGTACTAGGGCAGTGATGAACCCCTTCGGAACCTGAGCTATCCCCGGTGGAATGGCCTGAGCCGGAGCCTCCACATCTAACTCTACCTGAGGCTCCACCAATAGTGATGCTACTCGAGCTCTAGGCTGAGACTTGCCCCTGTCTTGGCCATTAGGATGGCCTCATCCCCATTCTATACAATCGTAGGAACTGTCACTAGGGGCTCGATCAGTTGATTGGCTGATGAAACACTATGTGTTCTCGCCATCTGCAAAGGCACAAGAGTAGAAGGTTCAATTAACATTGACATATCAAGTCACACGATAGAGAAGAATAGAAGCAAAAGTGTTCTTAACTCTATAGCCTCAAAGGATAAGCACAGGCTTCTCTGTACTGATCCCTCCGACTCTACTAATATTGTTGGTAACTTGTGAGACCTAGGCAACCTAGTGCTCTGATACTAATTTGTCATGTCCAAAATTTCCCACCGTCGGGGCCGTGATGGCGCCTAACATCGCACTCGCTAGGCAAGCCAACATTAGACTTCTATTCACCTTTTTTTCTTTAGGTTTTTTATAATTTAGAAATTTAATAAAACTAAATCAACAGAAAATAAAAGGCTAAGTACTTAATTAACTGATTATCCTTATACTATTAACAGAAAAGCCAAAATAATTACCACCCAAAAGCTGGTGTCACAACCCATGAGCGTTCTATAGGTATCTACAAGTAATGGTTTGAAAGAAAAGTACATATGTCTTGAAAGAAAATAAAACACAAATGTAAATCATAGGAGGGGACGCTAGGGACTGCGGACGCCTGTAGGACTACCTTGGATCTCCTAGATGAATGTTTGCAATTGACCTCTCGATAAGCCAAAACCAGCTCCAAAATCTGCATGGAAAGTGCATAGTACAGTATCAACACAAACAACCCCATATACTGGTAAGTGCCGAGCCTAACCTAGATTGGGTAGTGATGAGGTTATGGCGAGGCATAAGAAATATAACCTTCAACATTTTTTAATAAAAAAAAAGAAAATATGGAACAAAGTGGAACAATAACTCACAACAAAGTAAATATGAAACTTGAACGTCTTGCCAGTACTCAGCTATAACTCATCCTTAAGAGAGTTACAATACTACATGAATAAATCACACCAGAAGAAGAATACCTAACAAAAATGATGTGGCGCTCATCCCAATCCCACCATAAAATTAGTAACAATATGAACATCCACTCTTCTTGCTCTTTGTTGCGCGTGCAACTCGATCCCACTAGTCCACCCTTATTACTCCTCAATATATCACCTGTATTCCTCCTGTTGCAGCGTGCAACCCAATTCCACCTATCCACCCTTATTAGTCCTTATTACGGCTTGCAGCCTGATCCTACCAGACAATCACATTTCACCCTTATTGCGCTTGTTGCAGCGTGCAACACAAAACCACCATATTAGTACCAATCAGAAAATAAGAACAAATATTTCACAATACCCTCCACAACTCAAACTGAAACAATGGGAGATCTATGTAACTATGAAACTTCATTAGTTAATATTACAAAGCGAGACTAACCAAAGTGTACGATGAAGCACCAATAAACCAACTTAAACCAACAATATAATATAATGGAACTACGAAATGATTAATACCTTTAATAGAGAAAACAACATTTAATAAGCATCAATTAGACATGGAAGCATCATTTAGCAAGTAGCAGTTAAGACAGGAAAACAATACATTAGGAAACGAGGAAGGGAATAGGCTAAACAGATATTTGGCGGCACATAGGTACTTGTCACCACACTATATGCCACACATATGGAATTTCACATTGCAATTAAGTCGGGGATCCCTAATTTCTCGAGTCAAGGTTAGACAAAACACTTACCTCAAGCCAACGGGCAATTCAAATCTCAAGTATCACATTAGCTCTCAATTCCAATTCCAACCAACTCATATCTAGTCATAATCAACTTAATAACATCAATTACCACTAAAGAAATCAATTCCAATGTATAATTGTAGGTTTCATAATATTTTTTCCAAAGAGTAAAAAAGGGACCCCCCCCCCCTGCTCGCTAGGTCAAAACTCAAAATTCGAACCCAAATTGGATTACCATTCACCCTTAAGCTCGGATTTATAATTGATTTTGGAATCAGACCTCAATTTGACGTCCAAATCCCTAAATTCTAAAATTCCTAAATTCTACACAAAAATAGCCAATTCCACCGTGAAGACCCTAGATTCTAGGATAAAATCTTGTAAAAAGAAGTAGAAGATTGAAAAAAATGAGTTCAGAATCATTTACCTATGATTTGGGGTAGAACTAGCCTTAGGAAAATCACATCTTGAAGTTTAGGTTTTGAAAAATAGGAGAACGGATGAAAAATCCCGTCTAAGTCCAAACATATCAGTTGTTGATGTCGTATTTGCAACCTAAGCTTCGTATTTTGGAACCCCGCAAATGCGAGAAAGGTATCGCAAATGTGAACCCTTCACTATTTTGTTGCCTTCGCAAATGCAAACAATGGACTTCGCATATGTGGCCTTTTCTTTCGTAATTACAAAGTACCAAGTTCCCTCCCATGTTTGCAAATGCAAATATTCTTTGCAAATACGAGGATTGAATTTCTGAGCCTGACCTCGCATTTTGTGAGATCTGCAGACCTAAACACACCAGCAAATTTTCTTTAAGTCCAAAACACTTCGTAACCTATCCAAAACTCACCTGAGCCCTTGGGGATCCAAACCAAACATGCACACATGTCTTAAAATGTCATATAAACTTGCTTGCGCGATTAAATCACCAAAATAACACCTAGAATTACGAATTTAGCACCAACTTGCATGAAATTTTCAAGATAGTTTTAAAACTTCTAACTTTTCAACCAAAGGTCTAAATCATGTCAAATCAACTTTGGTTTCACCAAATTTCACAGAAATGACTTAATTATAATATTAAACCTATATCGGGATCCGGAAACAAAGTATGGGTTAGATACCAATGAGATCATGCATTAGTGAACTTCTTTATATCCTTGTAATTCCAATTTATCAATTTTCATTAAAAATTTATTTCTCGGTCTAGGGACCTTGGAATTTGATTCCGGGCATACGCCAAGGTCACGTATTTTACTATGGATCCTCCAAGACCACCAAAACACGGGTCTAGGTCTGTTTACTCAAAATATTGATCAAAGCCAACTAAAATCAACTTTTAAAGGAAAAAATTCTTTTTTTAAAAATATCCAAATAAAGGCTTTTCGGAATCGCGCCCGAACTACGTACGCAAATCAAAAAGAGATAAAATAAGGGTTTAAAGGCCTCAAAACACGAATTCAAGTTGTAAAATAGAAGATACACTCTTGGGTCATCACATAAGAGTATATAAATATCATAAAGATTGGGACAGAGTAATAAGTAGGGATTTTGTTCGTTTAATTGCTCTCTTTTACTTGCATTTTAGCTCAAAAATGCTTAAAGGTATTCCTCATAACTAACAAAATGTAATTACTTGCAGGAATATTGGGAAAAATCCAAAAAAAGGCAAAATCAACTCATAAAGGAGTCAAAGGTGTACAAGAGCCAAAATTGAGAAAAGACGTTAGTAGTGCGGACTGCACAATTTTAGTGCGGATGCAGAATGAGATTTAGAGAAGGGGCTTTGAACAGCTCAAACAGTGTGGACCGCACAAATAATGTGTGGCCGCAATCATTATTATGCGGTCCGCAAGAGTGAAGAATCAAAGTGTTGATCAAAGTCCAAAAGTTGAAGAGTGCGGACTGCATCACTTTTGTGCGGCCGCAGAATCCTCAGTGTGGATGCAACTAATTTATATGCAGACCGCAGAATACCTCAAGTTCCACTCCCAAGTTATCAAGTGTGAAGACAACACTAGAATTATACAGTCACAGAAGCCCATTTTGCGGTCTGCATCAAAATTATGCGGCCACATAACCTCCATAAGGGTATTTTTGTTAGATATTTTTATCTTAGTATAAATACAACTTTTTATCATTTTTCGGTTAAGTTAATTTGTAGAGGTGAACCTGAACATTTCTCTTTACTGGTTAAGTAGTTTTGTAATAGATATACTTCTTAACACTAGATTTTCTTTGTTTAATCTTTGATTATGCATTCTATGAAAATTTCTTCTTGCATTTCTTTATTTTCCAAGAATGGCTAAATCTTTAGCTGGGGTTGTGGCTCAACCCTCGTGTGGATATTAAATGGGTATTTAATTTTAGGGCTTGTTTGTGACTGGGTTAGTGATATCTAGCCTTAATTGTGCTTAAATTCTAGAATTAATGGATGCAAACATTGATTCATGCCTTTTTGACCTAGCCTTTGCTTGAGAAAGAGAGTCTAGGTTTAGGAAAACCTGGATAGTAAAGAATTGGGGTGAATTCAAGAAATTGATATCCCTAATTAAAGGGTCAAATCTAGAGATAGTATGACCTGACTTGAGCATATGTCACTTGATTTGTGCAAATACCCATTTGGCTCGAGAAATCCAAATCAGGAAAAATCACTCAAACTACAGAGAGGTATAGAGTGAGCAATTGCATGTCTTTGCTATACCACGACCCTAATAAATCAAACTTTCCCTATCGTAACCACCTAGGTGAATGTCACGACCCTAGATTCCTTTATCATTTAAAAAAACACTCAAAACCAAAAACATTATCTTTCTAGTTATTATTTGCAATCCTTAGCTAAAATTAGAAATAGGAAACAACCAATGAATATGTGGAAGTCCAATCTAGGTCACATCATACATTAGCTCTAATTATATACCTAATCCAAATTCTAACTCATGGATTTGATATTGACTCGAGTTGGATTTATTATTGCTTCGACTGCCTCACTACCTATTTGTGGTGTGAGTTTGGGCGAGATTACAGACCCCAACATACCAATCATTACATATGCTAATCATACTGACCAAATAAGCAACTCTAGAGCAATGGATTAGACCAACACCTTCCGTGAGTTGATAGCCTACTTGGAGGACTCTCAACATGTCTATCGGGACTTGCGGGTATGAAATGCAATGTCCTTATGTAAAAGAGACGTCAATACAAATAATATACTGAGAATGTAAGGCATGAAAATCAATACATAAGAGAAATAGATAAAATAGGGAATAAAGAATTTTGCTTGTAAGTCTAAATAACTTTGTAAATTCTGAAACATTTATGATTCCATGCACGTCCTATAAATATCATTCCATGCATATGTATAGGTATACATAACATCATCAAGCCTCTAAGAGAATTTCATCAAATCATCTCAGTCACTATGTGCCAAATCATCAATGTATACAAGCGGATCAGGTGGTGGTACATATATAACGCCCTAACCTTTTCTCATATATATATATATATATACATATGTATTGCACATGTATAAATAAATACAATGCATAAGAAGTACATTAACAAAATCTTTTGGAATATCATAACACCATTATGCCATTGATTATGAAATAAACTTTATCAACTTGTGTATTTTCTGAGACCTATAAACCGACGATTAAATAGTAAGACATATGTGGAATTTTAATGACTCGACAAGTCATTTTGAGTATCTTCACTTCACTCATTATTTGGAGGGCTTGAGTATCTCTACATGATGCATTATAACTTGCATAAATAGTTGGTATTGTTTTTCAAGTTATCCGGAATCAATTTAGAAGTATGAACTTCAAGATTTAAGTGCTAAGTTGGAAGAATTGACTAAGTTTGACTTTTTAACATTTGACCTCGGAATTGAATTTTGTCAGTTTTGTTAGCCCATTGCGGGATTTTGGACTTAGGAGAGTGTATTAATTGTAATTTAGAGGTCCGTAGTTGAATTAGTCTTGAAATGGAAAAATTTGGATTTTTGAGAAGTTTGAGCGTGAGTGAAATTTTTTGTATCGGGGTTAGATTCCAATTCTAGAAGTTGCAATAGGACCTTAAGGGCAAATGAGACTTTTGTGCAAAATTTGAGTTCAGTCGGAGGCGATTTAATAGGTTTCGATATCGGTTGTAGAAGTTATACTTTCAAAGTTCTTTGATTTTTACTTTAGGTGTGATTCATCGTTCAAGGTTGTTGTGCATTATTTGAAGCTTTGAGTAGGTTTGTTTTGGCATATGGAAATTGTCTGTAAAATTTGACACCATTCAAAGTTTATTTGATATGGTTTGGAAGCTCGGTTGTGAAGCTAAAAGTTCCTGAAGTTCATGGTAAATTTCATGTGTTTTGGCATCTGATTCGTGGTTTTATAGGTTTTTTTGGTGCTACAGTCACAAGATTAAGTTTGTGTTATAAATTCATACTTTTTTGAATGCTTGGTTTGGAGCGCCGAGGGCTCGGTTGAGTTTCGTACACGATCTGAAGTGTTAGAAGATCATTAGTTGTGGTAGGGTCTCTATTCTCGCATTTGCGAGGTTTTCATCGCGTTTGTGATGTCCGCATTTACAAGATACTTCTCGATTTTGTGACGATGGGTAGGGGGTAGGGAAGTTTGCAATTGCGAACTAGATTATCGAATTTGCGATTACAGCCCCACATTTGTGACGCCAACTGTCGCTTTTTGCGAAGCACTCAGAACTTGCGTCTTCTGTTGCATTTGCAAGTTGAGCAGGACTGGTCAGCCTTCACTTTTTCCATACTTTTGTCGCATTTGAGATAATCAAATTTGCGATCGTGATATTGGAAATGAGACATCTGAGGCTGGTATTAAGATTTCCATTTTGGGACTTAGCTTCATTTTATCATATTTTGAACCCTAGGTCCGAGAAGAGGCAGTTTTGTGAAGGAATTTTCATACCAAATAATTGGATAAGTTTCTCTAATTAATTTCCAACTAATTGCATGATTATCTATAAGATTTAACATCTACTTCAAGAGAATCTAAAGAACAATTTGGGAAAATTATAAAACCTTTCAAATATGTAAATTGATGATTTGAAATACAAATCGGTATCGAAACTTGATAATTTTTGTATGGTTGAACTCGCATCGGAATAGGTGTTCGGATTTTGTAAATATTATCGGGTTCCAATGTGCGGACCCAGGTAATTGACTTTTTGCAAATCGAATAAGAATTATAGCTTTGTTAATTGAAATAATTTTCTATTGTATTGTTTGATGTATTTAAGTCGTCTTTGGCTAGATTGAGTCAAGTGGGGGTGAATTTGTAAAGGGAAAGCTAACTTGAGTATTGAGTTAGCCGAATTTAGGTAAGTATTTTGCTTAACTTTGTTAAGAGAATTTTGTTTCTTCTTATTTGTCATTGTTTGCCACATGGAGGTGATACGTATATAAGGTGACGAGCGTATATGTATGTTCCAAGGTTAATCATGTTCGGGAGTGGATAACGTTACATTTATGCTTGTAGAATTTTGGTGGCCTCTGGCTCCATGCCTTACTTGACTCTTAGATAATAAGAACCTATTATAAATGATAGAAATCAAGACTTAGATTATTATAACTTGATCAAACCTGACGAAAATTCTTAGAATACATTGATGTGTCCAATTCGGTCATCTCTAAGCGAAATCATTACAACATTACTATGGCCGATATCCTTGAGATACTAGACTGTATACTTGTGTTGTGGACATTTGTGAGCTTTGTGGAAGTATTTGTATAATACGGTTCTTGAGGGTTGTTGAATCATTGTTGACTTGGAAAGTTGTTATTCAGAATTTGTTAGGAATATCCGTTAAAACACCCTCCTTAATGTTATTTATGTTTCCTGCCTTGTTTGTCATTGATATACATATGCTTTGTAAGGATGAGTTTAAAGCACGAAGGGTGATCCTATGCCATTGTTATACATTATCATATGAGGGAGAGTGTAAATGTCACGTTCCCAGTTCACCCTCCGTTAACATGTCGTGAAGGCACCTAGTCTATACGACTAGGTAAGCCGGACAATACGGAAAGAAATAACTTGCGAAATTTTTTACATAAAACCAAGATTTAACAAGATGGAAACGAAATGAAAAATGCCACTCGGCACGTATAACACAATATCTCAAACTTCTACAATATTATCCCAAAATCGGAAAACTCATGGGAACACAAGCTTGAAGAAAATACAATAAAGTGCTATAATCTCCAGAGTATCTAAATCAACAAACGATAGAAGGGCTAACACTACAAGATAGAATAAAGATTGAGACTCTTCGGTCTGCGGACGTGACAGATGTAACTCGAAGTCTCCATATGCTCTCCCGACCTCGAGATTGATACGCCGGTGTAGTGGTACCTGGATCTGTACATGAAAACATGCACAGAAGGGGCATGAATACACCACATCGATACTCAGTAAGTGCCAACTCGTCAGTCGAGTAGTGACGAGGAAGGTCAGAACCCTACTGAGGATAAACATAATAATAAGTTTCAACAATATGAAATCAGCAATACAAATGAGAATGACAATGAAATAAGACAGGTAATACCAGGCAGCAACAATTATACAAATAAAAGAAAAAAACCGGAAATCGGAATAGCTCAATACCAATAGTAGCATGAGGATCTCCCAGAATACTGTCTTGTAGTCCCTTTCATCATCTATCTGGCGGACCTCCCGAGATACCGTTCCATGGTCCATCATTTGTATATATTCGAAGGATCTCCCAGGATACCATCCTGTAGTCCAACTAACAATGTGCAGGGATCTACCAGAGCCCCGGTCTGTAGTCCCAAAGTAAATGTGTAGGGGGATCAACCGGGAGTCTAACCCATAGTCCCAAAATATATATAGAAGTGAAGTTCAATAACAAGGCAATAGGTAGTTCTAGCCTAACATACTTCACATAATGCAATCAAAACAACTTAAGAAAATAGGAAATTTAGGTCAACTAAGCATGCTTTTCTAAACTAACATAGGGTATATTTGCATGTAGAATAAAGCAGGTAAGAAAGAAATTCAGTTTAAATACTTAAAGCAAAACGAGATTTTTGACAATTAGCTCAAGTACACGCTCGTCACCTTATGTACAAGGCATTCAATCACAAAATATTATATTCTAAGGGGGAAGGTCCCCCACACAAGTTTTGACAAGCCACTCTCCTCGAACATGCTCAAAATCAACGGATGCCATGGATATCGTGCGGACCGCACTAGTGGGTTTTGAGGTCCGCAACTCTTCTGGACCTACAATGGCTTTGATATTTGTCCTAACAATATCCTGGAACCTACCCGAAACTCACCCGAGTCCTCGGGACTTCAAACCAATTGCACCAATATAACCTAAAACATTGTTCAAACTTGTTCCAACCTTCAGAATGCTACAAACAACACTAAAACATCTATTTTTCATTGAATTCAACCTTAAGAATTTCAAAAAATCTAAAAATACATTTTCAATCAAACCTCGTCCGAATGACCAGAAATTTTACACACACATCCCAAATGACATGACAGAACTACTACAACTTTCGAAATTCTATTCTGACCCTCGGATCAAAATCTCACTATCAGACCGGAAATTTCAAAAATTCAAACTTATGCATTTCAAGCCTATATTAGCTACGGACCTCCAAAACACATTCCAAACACGCATCTAGCCCGAAGTCATCTAACGAAACTAATGGAACCAATGAATTTTCATTACGAGGCTATCTCACATTGTTCCAACTATGGTCACTTTTCCAAAACTTAAGCTCTCATTTAGGGACTAAGTGTCCCTAACTCTCCACAACTCAAAACCGAATGTCCCGGCAAATCAAACTAGCAAAAATAAACTTGGGTAAAGCAGTTAATAGGAAATTAGGGCGTTAATTCTTAAGATGATCGATCGGTTCATCACAGTAATACATGAAAGGTGATGTCGTGCCACATATTAAGAGTAAAAGCACGAAGAGTAATGTCGTACCATTTGATTTATATTTTTATGAATGTGTGTTATCGTGAGATCATGGCACGATGCGTGTTTCCGTGCAGGCGAGGATGAGGACATCATTATGTTTGATATCAGTCTTCCATGTTTACGTTTTTGTCCTTATCTTGAACTGTTATTATTGTAATTATAGATCTGATGTGACTTGTTGCTATTATTTTGTCATTGATCTCTATCTCAATTGTTGTTATGTTGGTCATAACTTTTACTTGTAAAGATCATGTGTTTCTTTCTTATTTGTTATATTTGTACTTAGGCATCCATTATGCTAGTTAATTGAAGTTGATATTCATTGTTTTCCAATTGTTGTTAGTACTCACGTGTTTCCTCTTAGTCTTTTACTGTTGCCCACATGTATATCCTTTTCCATTGTTTCTACATGCAAATTTCCTACTTTATAATTCATGTTATCGATATTTCTGTCATCTACTTTGTTCTATTATATGTATATTTGGAAGGATGAGTTGAATGCATAGAGGGTGTTGCCATACTAATTGATTTGACACATAAATTATGTATATATGGTGAGGAAGAGATAGATGCATGAAAGATTGTACCGTTCCATTTGACTTGATATCTTGAATATACTCCTCAAACTAGGAAAGATTGTATATCTTCTACTGTCTTTTGCATTAGTAATTGTTGACTGTCTCGCAGAGTCGCATACGGTACTTTTACATGTTATTTTTTGAACTGCCTATTCTTAGTCTAATGTATGTGTTATAATAATAAGCATCTTTCAACTAAAAGCCTCATCACTACTTCGACAAGGTTAGATAAAATATTTACCAGTACGTAGGGTTAGTTGTACTAATAATACACGTATATTCAATGTGTACATATTTCTGGAGTAGAGCTGCTGGTGATGTCGGGTGCTGATTCTATAGATGTTCGTGCATTCCGGATATAGTTGTCACTTGTCCTTGGTAGCTTATGTTTTGCTATTTTGTTTATGTCTCTTTCAAATGAAATGTTTATTTATTCGTACCAGCTATGTAAATTCTAACTTTTAGAAGCTTATGAGTCGTACTATTACGTCTTGGGTAAATTTGTAAATTTTCAGTTATCTATTCTCTATTTTCTTATAATCTCATTTGAGTTGTATTTTTTGTTAGTTGGCTTACCTAGCGGGTTGAGTTATGTGCCATCATGACTTGTGTTTTTTATGGGTCATTACATGAATCAAGAACATAGGAACCTCTAGTAATTCTATGAATAGAGCCATTTATGGAATTTGTGTATTTGCTCATTTCGTTTGTATCGCATGGATCATGCCAAAAGAAAGAAGGGATAAGCTTAACATACCCGAGCCGATTCTCTTGATAATCCCTCTAACACATATCTTTGGTGATAAACATGTAACGGCATATCAAAGTAAAGAAAAATCTGTATGATATTCTTGATATGGATTTCACCGTACTCCATAAAATTGCAAAATTCCAGGATATATAGTATAATATGGTCTTCGTATGAAATGTTTTGAAACGACTACGCTGCTATTACAATTCATAGATTTTGCAGAAGCTTTCCTCCTTAATTTTATATGTGAGAGCAAATTATTTTTGGTGAACTAGAAAGGTTATCTTAATCCTTTAGGTGTAGGCTCCACTGGGATAATCTTTCTTCATTTTCCACCTTATAACATGGACTTTAAGAGTCATAAGTAAGCCTCCACGTTAAGGATTATCCAAAGATTTAATTAATCACCCACTAATTATTAATTAACTTGTTAACCCCATTAGCCAATAATTAACAAATTATTTACATAATTAAGAATTATCTCAAATTACTTAAACTAATACTCATTTTTAACTTACCTTATACACCTCACTATAATGGTCATTGTGAAGACCCAGTCAGCCGTCTTAAGAATTATGCCTCGATCCCCTATTAACTACTTTTCCCATATTTATTCCTGCTATTTGGAATTGCCAGGATGTTCGATTTTGAGTTTCGGAGAGTTTTCGGACACATAGTCACTAAATGAGAGCTTAAGAGTTGGAAATTTGATCATAGTTAGAAAGTGTGATGATGGCCTCAAACTGGAATTCTAATGGTTCCATTAGCTCTGTTGAGTGATTTCGGGTTTAGGGGAGTGATCGGGTTATGTTTTGGAGGTCCGTAGCTAATTTAGGCTTGAAATGCCTAAAGTCGAATTTTTAAAGTTCCGGTCCAATAGTGAGATTTTTATCCGAGGGTCAGAATGGAATTCCGGAACTTAGAGTAGCTTTGTAGTGTTGAATATGACGTGTGTGCAAAATTTCATGTCACTCAGACGAAGTTTGATAGACTTTTTGATCGAAAGTATATTTTAAGAGTTTTGGAGTTCTTAGGCTAGAGGCCGTAGTTGATTCATCGTTTTGATGTTGTTTCGGGTATTTTAAGGATTGATGTAATTTTGGGTAGTGGTATTAGACTTTTTTGTGGATTTGGTTGAGGTTTTGGGGGCCTCGGGATGGTTTCGTAAGGTTGCCGGGAGAATTTGGGAGTTGTTTGAGCAGCTTCAGCTGCTGGTTTTCTGTCATAACCGCACCTGTGGTTGGGTACTGCAAGTGCGTAGCCATAGAAGCGGCATTTCCATCATAGAAGTGGAAATGGGGAGGATCAGTAGGAACCACAGAAGCAGGCAATATACTACATGAGTGGTACTGCATCTGCGTATGTGGGGTCATAGGTGCGGAAGGATGGGTTTAATGAGAAGTTTCAGATACGGCCATGTCTTTACAGAAGCAGGACCGCAAATGCGGTCCCAGAGCCATAGAAGCAGAATAACTGGGCAAAAAGATATAAATTCTTGCCTTCGCAAAATTTAGCTATTTTCACCTATTTTCAATTAAGAAGAAGCCTTAGGGAGCACTTTCAAGGGATATTTGCAGGGGAGTTCATTGGGGTAAGGTCTTTGGTCCCTAAACTCATTATTGGAGTAATATTTATCATCATAAGCATAAAATATTAAGGAAAATGAGGGGTAATTTAGGGTTTAGGGCTTGATTAATTAAAGACCTTTGAGTGATTTGGGGGACGATTTGAGGCCTGATTTTGTTACTTTTGGTATGACTGAACTCGTAAGAGTGTTAGGATTCTGGAAATATAAATTTTACCTGATTCTAAGACATGGGCCAAAGGGTATTTTTGTTATTTACCTAAATTTTCGTATTGGCTTAGAATTTCCTAGTAGAATCAATTGTTTGAAGTGTTATTTACATTACGTGAAGCACGCTAAGCTAGAATTTCCTGTTTTATCTTGGTGTGAAGTTGAGTTTAATTGAGTATTCCTTGTGCTATTGTTGTGTGTTTTACTTTGGGACTATAGGACGACATCTCAGGAAATCCCCTGTACGTATTTATGATTTGAGTTGAAGTGCGAGATACCAAGAGATCCCTAGCATATATATTGAGGATACGAAGAGATCCTTGGGATACCAAGAGATCCATGGCATATATATTGAGGATACCAAGAGATCCTCGGGATACCAAGAGATCCCTCACATATATTGAGGATACCAAACGATCCTCGTGATACCAAGAAATTCCTGGCTTATATTAAGCATACCAAGAGATCCTCGGGATATACAAGAGATCCCCGGATATTTATCTTCGTGAAAAGTGATATTTCTTGTGATTGCTTTGTCTTTATATCAGTTATTGTTGTTATCCTTATTATCTTGTTTTAGTTGTCATTGTCATCATTTGGTTGTACGATTTTATTTTATACTGTTACACCTTATATTTTATTTAATTTTAGTAGGGCCCTAACCTTCCTCATCACTATCGGACGGAGGTTAGGCTTGACTCTTATTGAGTACCGTTGTGGTGTACTCATGCCCTTTCTGCTCAGGTTTTTAATGTGCTGATCCAGGTACCTATACTTAGATTTACCACCCTTGAGGCGAGGCTATCCTTTGGAGACTTCAAGGTATATCTGCCGCGTGCGTAGACCAAGGACTCTCTCTCCATTCTCTCTTGTAGTTACAGCCCTTTTGTATTTACTCTGTTTTAGACATTCTGGAGTTAGATCACTATGCACTATCCTTAGCTTGTGTTTTCATGAGATTCCGGGTGTTGGGAAAAGCATTAGCGTTTGAGAGTTGATGTTGTGTATGTCGAGCAGCACTAGTAAACACATATTTTATTCACTATTATAGTTTTCATTTATTTTCTTCAGCAAATTGGTTTATTTTCTGTATTATTAGGCTTACCTAGTCATAGGGACTAGGTGCCGTCATGTTGGTTCAGGGAGAGCCAACTGGGGTCATGAAAATACGTCTGTACTTATCCACGAGAGGCTATGTAACTGTTAGGAAAATTCCACTTCATTTGATTTTCTTGTCGTGCGAGATTTTTGATATCACATATCTAAATTTTTGTCTTCTGCTCTCTCACAGATAGTGATGACGCGTGCTACCCACACCCCCTATAATAGTCATCAGAGGCTGGGGCCGGGGTCGAAATAGAGGTCGAGAACGTGCACGCGGTGCAACTAGAGTACCCACGCGAGCTACCATTGAGGAGCGAATAGTAGTTCCAGTCGGAGCCCAGGCACCTAATACGCCTACTGCTACTATCATGCTGGCACATCAGGAGACTCTAGCACGGTTCATGAACATGTACACAACTTTGGCTCAAGCAGGGTTGCTTCCCCTTACTGTAGCTACATCACAGGTTGGAGGAAGAGCATAGAATTTAGTCGCCCGCACTTCTGAGCAGCTGGTGCATGTTGATCAGGTCCCCGAGGTTATTCCCGTACAGCCCATAGCTTCATATCAGCCCGAAGATAGGGCAGCGACTTTCGAGGATGAGGAGCGCAGGCTTAAGAGGTTTAAGAACTATATGCTCCATGTATTCAGTGGTCTAGCTTCAGAGAATGACCTGGGAGTTCTAGATGAGTGCTACCGTATTCTTTGTACCATGGGTATTTCCAGATCGAGTGGGGTTTCCATCATTACCTTCCAGCTTCGAGGGGCCGCCTATGAGTGGTTGCGTACTTATGAGTTAGATAGTCTGGATGAGGTAACTTCCCTGACTTGGACTCAATTTTTAGATATGTTCTTTAGAGAGTATGCTCCTCATTGCCTCAAGAACACATAGCACGCAAAGTTTGATCATTTGCACCACGGTGATGTGACTGTATCGGAGCATGCTGTCTGTTACACCAGTTTGGCTAGATATGCACTAGCCTTAGTTTCTACTGTTCACGAGAGGGTTCACCGATTCATTGAGGGGCTTATTCCTAGCATCAATTCTAGCATGGCTCATAAGTTAGAGATGGATATTTCTTATTTGTAGGTGGTGCATATTTCTAGGAGGATTGAGAGTCTATATGCAAGGGAGAGAGGGGGAATGGAGGCCAGAAGTCTCAGGAGTCAGGCTATTATTCTAGTGCGTGTGCCCTAGCTGTAGGTAATCATGATAGGGGTTATATGAGTCCCCTTTTCATTCATCTCTTCCAACAACCAGTGGTATTCTAGCTCCTCTTAGGCCTCAGGAGCCTTATTATGCACCTTCAGTATCTAGTGCGCCTCCTGCGCGGGGTGCCTTTAGAGCTTAGTCCAGCAGACCTGGCCCGAGCAAACCAGCACCACGTCATCCTAGAGCTTTTTTGAGTGTGGTGGCACACGCCATGTGGTGAGGGATTGCCCAAGACATGGGAGGGGTGTGCCCTACAAACTTCTCAGCCACAGCACACTCCGTGAAGTTCTCAGGCTATGATCACAACACTAGTTGCTACCCCACCTGCTCAGCCAACTAGAGGTAGAGGCCGCACTAGAAGGGGGAGGACAGGCTAGATACTATGCCCTTCCTTCCCATACCGAGGTTGTTACCTCCAATTTGTCATCACATTTATTGTCTTGGTTTGTCACGGAGATGCATCGATTCCATTTGACCCAGGCTCCACTTATTCTTATGTCTCTTCTTATTTTGCTCTGCATTTGGGTGTATCTCAGGATTCTTAGAGTTCCCCTATTTATGTTTCCACTCCGTGGGAGATTCTCTTATTGTAGACCGCATTTATCGGTCATGTTTGGTTACTCTTAGTGGTTTTTACACCAGAGCCAATTTATTGTTGCTCAGCGTGGTTGATTTTGATATTATCTTGGGCATGGACTGGTTGTCGCCCCATTATGCCATTCTTGATTGTCACGCCAAAGCCGTGATGATGGATATGCCAGGTATACCATGTGTTTAGTGGATGGTGATTTAGATCACACTCCCAGTGGAGTTATTTCTTTCCTTAAGGCTCAGCAAATGGTTGAGAAGGAGTGTGACATGTATCTATCTTATCTGAGAGATGTAAGTATTGATACCCCTTTTGTTGATTCAATCCCAGTAGTATGGGATTTTTCTGATGTGTTTCCAGCTGACCTTTCGGGCATGCCTCCTGATAGAGATATTGGTTTTGGCATTGATATTTTGCGGGGCACTCAGCCCATTTCTATCCCTTCGTATCGTATGGCTCCTCTTGAGTCAAAATCGTTGAAGGATCAGTTACAGGAATTGCTTGGCAAGGGTTTTATTAGGCACAATATATCACATTGGGGTGCTCATGTCTTGTTTGTGAAAAAGAAGGATGGTTATATGCATATGTGCATTGATTATCGTCAGTTGAACAAAGTTACAGTGAAGACCTTCTGTACTCTAAAAGTACCACAACTGAGATACCCACTCTTAACACTTCTGCAAATCTTAGATTTCTTCATTGACCTTCGTTACATTGAAATATTGAACCTATAAAGATATAGTAATGACACAAGTCTCGATATCATCCAATGGAAATCTTTATTTCTAGCCATATGCACGTCTTGAAGATTCCCAATTGCTACATATAAATCTTGAATCCATTAGAACCATTTTCGAGAGTCATCCACCCATCTCAAATCTTAATTAAACTGATCAAACAGAACGAATGACATGTGCCTCATTTGCACACCAACACCCTAAGAAGAGATCCACACTTCTAAGCAACCGAGCAAATTCCTACTCCATACACACTACATTCTTCACAAATAACCACTCAATCATTCCATGATTCTCATATGCTCATAGAGTGTAATACGACTCATATTCAGAAATTCCTTGCTTAATTCATCATCAAATGCAAAATCTACAAGTCATAACCAATTCACAAGTATGCCTTAGACTGAAACTGATACAACACATAACCATGTGATCAAATTGTTGTTAGCCGGCTCCCCCACTTGGCTCAAAGACATATATCAAATTACACAATAAGTCATAATGCACATACTCTATTACTGTCATAAACCCGCACTGAAATTCAACAAAATCCTTCAAAAGCTCATGTACCACATGTTGATACCCAAATTTCCCTATATTATTTTCAAAAATGCATATACATCTTTAAAACCATGCATGAGCATCAATTGATATCTTTCCATAATTTCTGCACTTTTCAAAGGATTTTATTAATTTATCCCATTATTTTATTATATAAATAATTACTAATTGCATCACAAATGGTATTATAATAATATTAATGCTTAATTTTTATCACTTATATTTATACTAAGCTTTAATTATTTCATGAATAGTCAAATGTAAGCTTTAATTATTTCATGAATAGTCAAATTTACATTTTAGGGTTATAATTGCAATAATTTTACAATAATAGCCCATGTGTGTATAATTACTTTATTTCACCAAAAAATAGTTTTTTATATTTTTATAATATTAAATAATTATTTTTATGCAACAACACCATTTTTTATTATTATTAACTATTTTTATAGATTATTTTATCAATTAATTGGGTATTTAACAAATTGCCTCTTTAAAATTATTTGAATTTCGAACCTAGCCCAAAACATTATCCCCAGCCCAAATAAAAAATTCACAACCCAAATACCTGACCCATTTGATAAAACCCGTCCAACTCCCAAATTAAATCCTCGCCATTGATCTCAGAGATCAATGGTCCAGGAAAGAGTTTCCATTTTTAGTTATTCTCCCACCCCCTAACGCTACTCACTTTCCCTATTCCATCGCATCCATTTCCTTGCTCTCCTCTTTTCTCTCTCAAGCTCTCCCCTAACCCTAGCCGTTGTCACCTGAAAACACCCCGTTCTATGGGATTTCTTTATGAATTCAGGCCCACGCCGGCCTCTTACGTCTTTTATTTGTTCAATTTCTTCGTGGTTTGAAGGAATCTTAAAAGACTCAACTAAGAGTCGACCTAAACTCTTCATTTTTGATGAACCTGCCTTGTGTTCATCACTATATTTGTGAGTATTGTTATCTTTATGATTATGTGTCACAACCCCAGTTCGCCCTCCGTGAACACGTCGTGACAACACCTAGTCTCTACGACTAGGTAAGCCTAACAATGCGGAATATAAACCTAAATGCGGAAGAAGGAAATTAAAACTGAAGAAGTAAAATAAATCGGTGTTTCAGGAGCCGCCTGGCACATATAATAACAACTCTCGAAGCTAACAAAAATTCCCCAAAACCTGGAATCTCACAAATCACAAGCTAAGGGATACATAAGAGGCTCTCACTCAAGAATATCTATACAAAGTAAAAATACTGGAAGAGCTCTACTTATTACAAAAAGCTGGAAAAGGACTCCTTGGTCTGCGAACGTAGCAGATATACCTCAAAGTCTCTACGGATACGCCTCCTTCCAAGGCTGACGGAACTAAGTGGGAGTACACGTATATGCACAACAAAAATATGAAGAAGAGTAGCATGAGCACACCACGACGGTGCCCAGTAAGTATCAAGACTAACCTCGATGGAGTAGTGATGAGGAACAATCAAGACACCTACTGGTCAAATAAACAGTATAATCATTTGAATAATGGAAATGATGTATATACATGTAAATACTGCATGAATGACCAAAAATGCTACGATTCACGGTAAGGGAAAAGGGACACCAAGTAACAAGTCGAATGTAACAATGATTATATGAATGTCGAAAGAATCACAATCCAAATCCTAAGGTCACAACACAGCAATGGGAAAAACAAGTCAATAACTCATATCCTACAATGATGATCACATAGGGTCTTATTCACCTCTTTCCCCAATTTGTTTTTTAAAAAATCTCGGACAACCACTACTCATGAAAACTGATCATCTAAAGTCTAACACTTGGCATCCTGTGCCCCATCAATCTCATGATAATACTGACAACTAACTAGCTAACTAGGGTCACTCTCACATATATAATGTGTAAACGAAGGCGCATCTCAACCCTTAGCAAAATCGGAAAGAATTCACCTCTAATGGGATGTCAAACTATGTATATGCTTGTGCAAGTGGTTTTTAATGAGAGAACGGACCGCACGTACGATGTTTCCTCACAACTTCCAAGCGGTAAAGCTCATACAGGTAAGCAACCCATAATCACAATATTAAACAAATAGGAATGCCTTCACAGGCCGTCACAACCCATTACAATCAACCCCTGACATAACCCACCTTATTTCTCCTTTTGTGCAATTAATAACATAATAAGTACTGCCTTATTTCGCCACACGTGCATTATAGTATTTCTCACCTTATTTTTCTACATGCGCAACCCACATATAAATATATGAACATATCCCGCCTTATTATAGAGCATGTGCACTATAGCAATAGCAACAGTGGCACGGCAAAGACCTCATGCAAACCCTCAACAAAAATTGTATGGCATAAACCTCGTGTATCACAATATCAATAACCGCACAACAGAAACCTCGTGCACCACAATATCAACAGTAGCACGACAGAAACATTGTGCACCACAATATTAACAGTAGAACAACATAAACCTCGTGCACCACAATAGCAACAGTAGCACAGTAAAACCCTCGTGCATCACAATATTAATTACAACAACAAGAAATACAATATATACAGGAACAAAGCAAGAGAATCACTCAGGTATTTCCGTTCACCAAAAGGCAGAACAACTAACTCACAAGGAATAACTGTAATGGAGAAATACTAAGCGCAACAAGGACAACTCAACAAGGAATAACTGATAAGAAACAACAATTCCATAATACTCAGTTCAAAAACAAGGAAGTTAACATGAATCAAATAATTACCATTAAGGAAATACCAACTAAACATAGGATATCTAACTTTTTTCCAATTAAGACTAATTATTTACACGAGAGACAGAAATAATGCTTTCCAAATAAAGATGAGCAGTTAGGAATGATAATGTGACTATAGAAGGGTAAGTGTCCACAGTTAATCAAGTAAAAGTTGATTAGGCAACAAGAACAAACCAAACCGGTGAAATAAATTCCAAGTAAGACATGGGGAGGTGAAACTAATAACAGGGAACTCATACGTATCAAGAACAACTTGATATTCGGTGATTACAAGGATCTAAGAGCCTAAATAGGAAATATTGTTCACAAATAGATCCGAGCGCGCACTCTTCACCTCGCGTAAAAGGAATATAAGCAACAAAGAAGACTCAATTCCTAAGAGGAAGTCCCCCACACGAGGATAGGAAAGATATTTACCTCGTACCGGCTAAAATAAACTAGCAATCACGTTCTTGCCCCGAGTACTCCACTCTAAATGGCCCAAATCTGTTAAATTCAATCACACATTGCAAATAACATCTCAAGCAACTGATTCTACTATTTAATTCAAAGCCACGATGCAAATTTAGGTATAGTAACCAAAACACCCCTCAGGCCAATGTGGTCAAAACCCGAGGTTCGAACCAAAACCTGAATACCCATTTTTCCATGAACCTAAATATATAATTTATTTTGAAATCGGGCCTTAACTTGAGGTCCAAATCCCTAATTTTTGAAAAACCTAAGTTCTACCCAAAACCCCCAATTTCACCCATGAAAATCCTTGATTTTAAGTGCAAAACATGTTAAATGATGTTAAAGATTGAAATAATTGAGTAAAAATCGACTTACAAATGATTTGGAATGAAACCTGTTCTTGAAAATCGCCTAAGGAGTTGTATTTTGAAAGTGGGGTGGAAAATGGCCTAAAATTCGACTAAGTATAGAAATTGCAGGGCTGCAGATATGGGAATTACGAACCCCAACCAAATGTGCGAATTGCAAACCATAGTTTGCATTTACAAACTCAGGCCAAAAAGAAGGACTTCGCATTTGCAAACTCTTAGTCGCATTTGCGAGCACTGTGCCTTCGCATTTGCGAGCCCTTTGTCGCATTTGCGAACACAGTAGAGAAAGGATACCTTCGCATTTGCGAAGTAGAGTCTCGTATTTAAGAGAATGGGTGGACCTGGGTTATGATTGCAATTGCGAGAGGTCGTTCGCATTTGCGATATCGCATTTGCGAACCAGGCTTCGCAAATGTGAAGCTTGAAGGTCAGAAATGCATCAGCTGTGATTCAACTTCCAAAATGCTCTCGTGGCCTATCCAAAAATCACCCGAGCCTTGGGGGCTCCAAACTAAACATACACACAACCTCAATAATATCCTACGGACTTACTCGCGCAATCAAATCGCCAAAATAACATCATGTACATTGAACTAAGCCTCAAAATACATGATTTCTTCTAAATTTTTCATAAAACATAAAATTTCCATTTCTAAGTCCAAAATACATCGAACGACGTCTGTTTTAAAAAAAAACTTTATAGAAAGTGCCTTAACCATATATAATACCTGTACCCGGCACTGGAACAAAAATACGGGCCCGATACCAATAAGTTCTAATCGAATTTCATTTCCAATTTTCTTAAATATTTTCAGAAAACAATTTCACACAAAAATTCATTTCTCGGGCATGGGACCTCGGAATTCGATTCCGGGCATACGCTTAAGTCTCATATTTTCTTGCGGACCCTCCGGAATCGTCAAATCACAAGTCCGAGTCCATTTATCCAAAATGTTGACCGAAGTCAAATTTATTCATTTTATTATCAAAATTTAGTGATTTTCTCACATAATTCATATTTAAGCTTTCCGGCTACGCGCCCGGATTGCACACACAAATGGAGGCAACCCTAGATGAGGTTTTTAAGGCCTCAGAAGTACACAATGGGTAATGAAACAAGTGATGATCCCTTTGGGTCGTCACATTATGGCATGAAACTTCGGCTCTTAACAGGAATTTTCTCATGTCGCTTCATTTTTCAAAACCCTAATCTCTATCTACTTGAGTCTGTTCTGATCCTTGTAGATCTGAGATGATCATAAGTTTATCTTGTATTTTCTTTGAAAAACCATCTGTTTCCCTAATATTTTCTAAAACTAGGATTTCCTCTTAAGTTCTCTACAAAAAGGTTCTAAAGTTTCTAAGTGTTTGTATCTGATTCTCTTTACTAGTTCTACTAATATGCCTATGTTATAATCCTTATTTGTTTAATTATTTCACTGTTCACTTAAATATTTGCCCGTTAATCTTTGTCCTGTCAATTAATAGATGATAGCTGATTTTATCCGCCTAATTAGGGTTTGGAATCATATCTTCCTGTTGAAATTAGTACTTCTCTATGATTTTTACCTATTTCCCTTATTTATGACTCCTAATTGGTACTACTTGACTTAATAGTTTATTAGCCTAATTCTAGGTTTTGATTTACTCTAACCGACTATTAAATGGCCTATGACTTATTTCCTGCCTTATTTGAATCCCAATCTCGGCTAGTAATTGATTCCCCTTATATTAAAGTGTCTGTCCCGGGTTCGTTTGTACTAATTAGTTGGTTTTAGCCCAACTCTATTATTCTTTGCCTTATTTGTTTTACCTTGCTAAGTGCTATACAGACCCCATTCTGATTTCTTTCAAACACACAAACACACTCCGAAAGTCACAACCACACACAAACTTTTGCTCTTATTCTCACACACTCTCTGTTGCAAATCTTTCTGTTACTTGTGTTTGCTGCACTGTCCAGCTGCCTGAAAGCCAAGGATAGACTTTTGGATACTACATACTTTCATCTTCCTATTTTCTATCTCTTTACTGGTATGCCCCCACTTCTTCTATCATCCAATATGCTATGAAGTTAAACCTATGTGCTTCATGTTATTGATCTTAATCAACATGACTACTTCTGTATAGCTAGACTTATGTATTTCCTGTTTATTGCTCTTAATCAGCATGACTACTTCTATTATCATTCAATATGCTATGTAATTAGACCTATGTGCTTCATGTTTATTACTCTTAATCAACATGTCTATCTCTGTTACTATGTCATATTCAGTATGTTATGTAATCTGTCTGTTATAGATATAAACCTACCTCTGCCTGCTTTATGTTTCTGTTAACTTGCATACCTTAACTCTTGAGAATTTGTCTTGTCCAATATGTCAATATGGTTCATACACTTTAGCATGTTTCTGTTTGACCCTGGATACTTGTCTACTTGTTTCTTAACTCACATGCTTTCCTTCCTGTCATGTTTTATGTTTTTACCTTAAAAGGTTCTTGATTAATGATTTTTATGCTCTCAACCCCTGCTACCTTTCTTGTGTAATTGTCTGATTAGGACCCTTGTTTAATATATGTCCATATGCTCACCTAGTGATAACTAATGATCTAAGTTAATCGTAAACAATGTGGAATCTTGTTTGAATTGATTGTGACTCTGTTCCGTCTGTTGTTTGACTGCTGAAATACATGTTTGAACTCAATCTGCTGAATATGGTCTTGTTTGTAGTTTTAATCTTGTACCATGTTTCTACTCACTTTTAAAATCCAAACTATTTTTTTCCTAAAATTATCTCTTACTTTCATATACTATTTGCAGCTCCTACTCTTAGATATCTAGGATTCTGGCATTCTAGTGTGGGCATTACCTAGGAGCCCATGGAACTCCATTGCACTATGACACACGGGGGCTGGCCTTTCCAAACTTGTTGACAAAATCTACTTTTATGAAAAGGTTGTGGTGTGAGAATTGACTGAGTTCCCTAAGGCCCTTGGGAACTTTGACACACTAGAAGCCTATTTGGTGTATTATGGACTGCATGTTGGACTCCAGGTTTGATTTAAGGCATGGCTTCCAGGTTTATTTTTGGGTATGTCAAGGTTCCCAATAGTATAGTAATTTTCATTATGTGATTCATTTGTTTTGGTCTGTAATAATAATTCTTGTAGAAACATACATGGGGTTAATATAGAGCTGGGAGGGATTTTTATATATCTTAGTTAGGATCGGGTAGATTTCATGCATATAGGATTGTTGTGATTATTTATATGCATTAGAAACCATGCCTATAGGCCCTATCTTCATATTTGTCCTGAATTTCCACTTTACATCCTAGAAATACTATTATATGACGTTCATAAATTTTGTATCAAAATTCATGTTCATGCATATTCTCAAGTTTCAATATACATTTGAAAACATGCTTATAGGATCTTTTTTGGGAATTACCAACTCGTATAACATTCTGCTCACTTAGATATCTTGTCCATAGGAAATCATGTTTGAAATCAGCATGAATACTTAGATATCATGTCCATAGGAAATCATATTTAAAATCAGTTTTGACAAGTTAGATATCATGCCTATAGGGAACGTGTATAAAGTCAGTTTCTATACCGTGAAATAACATTTATGATCAGTTTCTGGAGTTAAGAAGCATTGCTGTAGGGTTTAAAAGATAAAAATCCTCCTTGTTAAATTAATCACTAGTTTATAATTGCATTTTTATTAACATTTAGATACTATGTCTATAGGATTCTGCCCCATTATCACCTAGGCAAGCCTGTAGGAGAATTAAATTGTGTTTGTTAAATTGCTTATAAATGGGCCCAGCTTTAGTAAGTGATAAAAATCAGTAGCCAAACTGATAAGTATTCATTGCCTCTCCTTAATAAAACTGTTGCATATTATGTGCTCATTTTGATATCCTGCCTATAGGACCCTAATCGTTTTAAAACTGCTTGTTTGAATAGCATGCATTGTTTGTCTATTTGTGGAGGTTAACGTGAGCCTACTTAATTGCATCTCATGTGATAGTCCTATTTGACTTGTGTTTGTCGCTTAGTTTTCTCATTTTGAGCAACATATGCGAATCTAGAACTGCCTTAAGTAGAGGTCCTAAACACCTCCAGGGCCATAGGTAAAGGAAGGGTAATGTACGTATAGGGTACATACTAGATGTTACTATAATGCTTTGGTAATAATCAAAGGGGAAGGATAATTGTGTAGTAAAAGAAAATGATGATATGTGTGCTAATTCTTTATGTATCACCCCAACATGGGTGTTGGAAACACGTTCTCAAGGCATTATACTAAACGTGTGTTCATATTTGTAGGTTTTGATGAATGACAAACTATGCGCAAATTGACATATGACGAGGTCCAAGCACAAGCGCAAAATTGATATATAACGAGATTCAAGCACAAGACAAAGATCGAGATTAAGTTTTATATGAGTCGGTATTTAATTGTGATCTTGATCCGACAACTTAAACTCAAGACTTGGCTTCTCTCGTAAAAATATTTTTAACAAATCATGCATACTTAATTTAGAGCAAAATGATTTTAAATAATGCATATTTACTTTAGTCAAAATGATTTTTAAACATGCCTCTAAAATCTGGACTAAGATAATCGATTATGTACTTATGATAATCGATTATGTTTAAGTCAGCTGCTTGACAATCGATGGTGAACTTATGACAATCGATTGTGTTAAGGCAGTGAGCATCAGATTTTTCAAATCTGCATGACAATCGATTGTGAACCTTATGACAATCTATTGTGATGAGGCAGTGTCCATCAAAGTTTTTCAAAGCTCAAAATAATCGATTGTGAAGCTAATGACAATCGATTGTGAAGAGACAGTGTCCATCAGATTTTTCAAAGTCACAAAATAATCGATTGTGAACTTATGACAAACGATTGTGTTGAGGCAGTGTCTTCCAGACTTTTTCAAAGTTATTAAATAATCGATTGTGAACCTATAACAATCGATTGTCAAGAGGCAGTGTCTAAATTGATTTTTCAAGACTGATATATAATCGATTGTTAACTTAGTATAATCGATTGTATAATTGACCGTTGCCAAAATATTTTCAAATACCGTCAGGTAATCGATTATTGATTTCCTATAATCGATTGTTTTAATTAAAATCTGGAAAGGATTTTTTGAACGTTGCTGAGTAATCGATTATTGATTTCCTATAATCGATTGTTTTAATTAAAATCTGGAAAGGATTTTTTGAACGTTGCTGAGTAATCGATTATTGATTTCTTGTAATCGATTATTTTACGTAAAATCTGGAAATGATTTTTTGAACGTTTCCAGTAATCGATTGTGGGTCTTAAATAATCGATTATTATGTGTAAAATCTAGGATTGATTTTTGGAAGATCTGGCAAACAATCGATTGTGGTAATTTGACAATCGATTGTCACAGAGTAAAATCAGCAATTCTTAATTGGCAATTAGGCAACGGTAATACAAAGTTTTTCAACTATAAATACAGCTTCAATTCAGTCTTTTAAGTACAACAACTTACAACAATTGATCATACAATTGCTAAAGCTTGCATACTTTATTGCTTATCATTTTATATTCATTACATAAGCTTTTGAGAGCCTAATTCTTGTCGAAAGTTGTTGCGATCTTGAGCGTATTCTTTTTACTCATATCTACTCTTAAAGGAGTGTCTTGTTTGAGTGCTAAGTGTTTTTGTACACTTGAAGGGAAGTGTTAGTCCCTTTTGTTGTAAGAAGGAACTTGTGTTTCCTTGGTTGAAGTCTTGGAGTGTTGTATCTCCGAGCAAAGGTTGTTGAGGCTTGTGTCCTCAAGTTGTAACGGTTTGTTGAGCACCCGTAAGCTTAACAAGTTAGTGGAAATCTCGAGAGAGTCTCTCGGGGACTGGACTAGCCACGGGTTGTGGTGAACCAGGATACATCGGTGCGTTTGTTCTAATTTATTTACTTATCGCACTTATTTATTTCCTGCAATTTTTAAATTCCGCAAGTTTACGCTAATTTTTTATTATAACGCTATTCACCCCCCCTCTAGCGTTAAGCGTATTATCTGACAATTGGTATCAGAGCCCAACTCTCTGAAGACTTAACCGTTTGAGAGAAACATCCATGGCTTCTACTCGTGATTCTTTTGCAGGAATAGGTGAAGGACAATGCTCCACCCGACCACCGCTATTCGATGGTACAAACTATACATACTGGAAGGAGAGGATGAGAATATTTGTACAATCAAATAGTTTTCATCTTTGGAAGGTCATAATGAATGGAGAACAAATTCCAACCAAGAAGGTTGAAAATGAATGGGTCCCAAAGTCCGAAGATGAATACGATGCGGATGATATCCGAAAGGTGCAAAATAATGCTAAAGCTATTAATTTATTATATTGTGCTGTAAATGCTGATGATTACAGGAAGATATCTTGTTGCACAACGGCGAAGCAAATGTGGGACAAGCTGGAAATTACGTACGAAGGTACGGACCAGGTAAGGGAAGCCAAAATTGATTTCCTAACCCATGCATATGAATTGTTTCACATGAAGGAAGGCGAAAAGGTCGATGAGATGTTTGAACGATTTTCAAAAATCGTAAATGATTTACATGCTCTTAAGAAGACCTTCACGGATAAGGAACTTGTCCGAAAAATTCTCCGAAGTCTCACTCCGGAATGGCGATCCAAGGCCGACGCGATTCAAGAATCCATTGGCATTTCAAATGTCACCATCGACGCATTAAGAGGTAATCTTAAAACTTATGAATCTACTATACTTAACCCTCTTGTTGATGATCAAAGGAAGCAAAGAATCGCTCTCAAGGCAAACACAAGCCAACCTCAAAATGATGAGGACGGAGACAACGAGTTCGGACTCGTTATCAAGAGATTTCAAAAGTTCATGCGAAAAGAGTATGAACGAAAGGGCAAAAAGCAAGGAGATCAAATAAAGTGCTATGAGTGCGGAGAAACCGGGCAAATTAAATCAAATTGCCCAAATGCTAAAAAGGAGAAAAAACCCTTCAAGAAGCAACGAGCATACATATCTTGGGGAGGCGACTCCGGTGAAGAGTCAAGTGAGGAAGAAGAAGACGAAGCCGCAAATCTTTGTCTTACGGCACAAGAAGACAACAAAGAAGAGGTATGTCAAATTTCTTCCAAAAATTTCTTTTCCGTTGAAGAAATGCAAAATGCTTTTGATGAGTTGTATAGCGATTTTATTAAAGCTTCAAAAACTGTTAAGAGTATAAAAGAAAATGCTTCTTTAAAAGAAAAAGATTTTCAAAAACAACTCTCTTTTAAAGAAAAGGAATTGGAAAAACTGATTTTAGAAAATGAGAAGTTGAAAGAGGAAAACAAATTTTTCGGCAAGAGAAGCGCCGACAAGCCCGAGGGTTCTAGAAATTGTACTTCTTGCATGCATCTCAAAAATGAAGTAGAAAGGCTTAAGGGCACCTTAGATAAGTTTAACTCTTCTCATAAAAATTTGAATGAAGTGCTTGTTAATTTAAAGTCGACCAAGCATGGCATAGGTTTTAGAAACGAGCCTAAAGAGAAAGTTGAAGCCAACCCCCAACCACCTAAGGCTCAACCTAGGATAAATAAAACAAATGTTCATCCTAGATACAACAAACCTAGAAATGGTTTTCATCAATCTAGAAATAATCATGCTAGAAATAATGCACATTCTAGGCCAAACACTAGAAGGAATTTTGAACCTTTTAGAACACCTAGAAATGACTTCCAACCTAGAAACAACTATTCTAGAAATGATGCATATCCTAGAACAAATGGTAGGAGAAATGATTTTCATGATTTGCGCAATAGTTATATTGTCAAGAATAGAGTAAATGAATTTCGTCCGTCCAATTACTATCAACCTAGAAGGATGCATAATCCTAACGTGACTTGTCATTATTGTAGACGAATTGGACATATTGCTCCTGCTTGTTTTACACGACATAGACATAACATTCAATCACATCACTACGATTTGCCTAACCCCCAAGGACCCAAAATGGCATGGGTACCTAAAACTCGTTAATCTGTTTTGTAGGTATGTTTGAAGGGATCAAGTGTACTATGGTACCTTGATAGTGGATGCTCCAAGCACATGACGGGAGACGAATCCAAATTCCTTCAACTAGAACACAAGGAAGGGGGAAGTGTTATTTTTGGTGATAACAACAAAGGAAAGATTATCGGCATCGGATCGGTCGGTAAGGATGAAATTTCTTCCATTAAGCATATATTACTTGTGAAAGGTTTAAAACATAATCTCTTGAGCATAAGTCAATTATGTGACAAGGGAAATCTTGTTTTATTTTATTCGGATGAATGCTTAGTTTTTAGACGTAGGGATTTTAAAATTATCCATCGTGGTTTTAGAATGGATAACATTTATACGGTTGATCTTGCAAATTCTTCACCCGAATATGTGAATTGTTTAATGAGCAAAGAGGATGATTCTTGGTTATGGCATCGTAGAGTAGCTCACATCAACATGCATCTTGTGAACAAATTGGTTTCACAAAATTTAGTTGTTGGTCTTCCAAATTTGAAATTTGAAAAAACTCTATTTGTGATTCTTGTCAAAAAGGGAAGCAAACAAAAGCATCTTTTAAATCGAAAAATATTGTTTCAACTACTAGACCATTGCAATTGCTTCACATGGATTTGTTTGGACCATCTCGCATTGAAAGTCTTGGTAGAAATCGTTATGCTTTTGTTATTGTTGATGATTATTCCAGATTTACTTGGACTTTATTTCTTGCCCATAAAAGTGATGCTTTTCAGAATTTTAAATATTTTCTTAAACGTGTTCAAAACGAAAAGGAAACAACCGTCACTTCAATTAGAAGTGATCATGGGGGAGAGTTTGATCACAATCTCTTTGCGGACTTTTGTGACGAACTCGGTATCGAGCAAACCTTTTCCGCTCCACGAACACCACAACAAAATGGGGTGGTGGAAAGGAAAAATAGGTGTCTCGAAGAGATGGCTAGAACCATGCTCGAAGAGGCTAAGATTCCCAAACATTTTTGGGCGGATGCCGTGAGTACCGCATGCTACGTTTTAAATAGAGTAATCATAAGGCCAATACTCATGAAAACCCCTTATGAACTCTACAAGGGAAGGAAACCAAATATCTCCCATCTTAGAGTATTCGGTTGTAAAGTTTTTATTCATAACAATGGAAAAGATCAATTGGGAAAATTTGATGCCAAATCCGATGAGAGAATTTTTATTGGGTATTCTTCACGTAGCAAAGCATATAGGGTATTTAATAATAGAACCCAAACTGTGGAGGAATCCCCACATATTGTGTTTTCCGAAAATAATGCTCGCTTGGAGAGAAAGGATTCTTGTTCTGATCTTGCAGGTATTTTAAATAGTTTAAAAGACAAAGTACAAGAGGAAACTCCCAAGGAAATTCAAGATGAAATCTTGGAACAATCAACGGAGGAAACGCCACAATTGGAGAAAGAAACAAAAATGCCTAACGAGTGGAGGACAATCAAAGATCACCCTCTCGAACAGGTAATTGGTGACGTCGGAGAAAAGGTAAGTACCCGAAACTCTCTTAAGAACACCTTAGGACATACTGCTTTTGTTTCTCAAATTGAACCAACAACCATCTCCGAAGCAATTGGGGATGAATTTTGGACCTTGGCAATGCAAGAGGAGCTTAACCAATTCAAACGGGATGACGTTTGGGATTTGGTGCCAAGACCCGAAAATCATACCATAATTGGTACGAAATGGGTTTTTCGAAACGGATATTGAGGTATCTTATTGGTACTGTAAATGTGGGTCTATGGTACCCCAAAGGTTCTTCATGCCAACTTGTTGGCTATCCCGATTCCGATTTTGCTGGATGCAAATTGGACCGCAAGAGCACTAGTGGCACTTGCCATTTGCTCGGTAGCTCTCTCATTTCTTGGTTTTGCAAGAAACAAGTAAGTGTTGCGTTGTCCACAACCGAGGCTGAATATGTAGCCGTGGGGAGTTGTTGCGCTCAAATCCTTTGGATGAAACAACAACTCTTGGACTATGGCCTAAGTCTTGATCATATCCCTCTTCGATGTGATAATACTAGTGCCATATGCTTGACGAAGAACCCCGTTCTTCATTCGCGAACAAAACACATTGAAATTAGACATCATTTTATAAGAGATCACGTTCTCAAGGGCGATGTCGAAATTGAATTTGTTGAAACCAAAGATCAATTGGCCGACATCTTTACAAAGCCCTTAGAGAAAGAGTCCTTCTTCTGAATTCGTAGTGAACTCGGGATCCTTGACTCCACGTTGATCTAAGTCATGCATTGCATTTTCCCTTTCACATGTTTTCTAACTTGAGCGTCGGAGACGTCTAACGTATTTTTGCAGGTATCGCCCTAAAGGCAGGGGGAATTATAAAGCTTGACGCACAGAACAATCGATTTCTCTTTTATATAATCGATTATCCAGTATCATTAATCGATTGTCTTGACACTATTTGCGTTATTATTTCTGAAATTGTAGATTTAATAAATAAACAAGTTTTTTTTAATTACTCTATATTTTTTTGCTAATGGCAAAAGGGGGAAGATAACGGGTATGCACTCTCAATACTTATCGGCATAAATTGAGGGGAAATTCATATATTGAGGGGGAACAAATTGCATATCTATATACTTGTTGCATATCTTTACTTGTCTTGAATCGTCATTATGAGTTGCCTAATATGCATATCCCGCTTAAAGTTTGCCATTATCAAAAAGGGGGAAATTGTTGGAAACACGTTCTCAAGGCATTATACTAAACGTGTGTTCATATTTGTAGGTTTTGATGAATGACAAACTATGCGCAAATTGACATATGACGAGGTCCAAGCACAAGTGCAAAATTGATATATAACGAGATTCAAGCACAAGACAAAGATCGAGATTAAGTTTTATATGAGTCGGTATTTAATTGTGATCTTGATCCGACAACTTAAACTCAAGACTTGGCTTCTCTCGTAAAAATATTTTTAACAAATCATGCATATTTAATTTAGAGCAAAATGGTTTTAAATAATGCATATTTACTTTAGTCAAAATGATTTTTAAACATGCCTCTAAAATCTGGACTAAGATAATCGATTATGTACTTATGATAATCGATTATGTTTAAGTCAGCTGCTTGACACTCAATTGTGAACTTATGACAATCGATTGTGTTAAGGCAGTGAGCATCAGATTTTTCAAATCTGCATGACAATCGATTGTGAACCTTATGAAAATCGATTGTGATGAGGCAGTGTCCATCAAAGTTTTTCAAAGCTCAAAATAATCGATTGTGAAGCTAATGACAATCGATTGCGAAGAGACAGTGTCCATCAGATTTTTCAAAGTCACAAAATAATCGATTGTGAACTTATGACAATCGATTGTGTTGAGGCAGTGTCTTCCAGACTTTTTCAAAGTTATTAAATAATCGATTGTGAACCTATAACAATCGATTGTCAAGAGGCAGTGTCTAAATTTATTTTTCAAGACTGATATATAATCGATTGCTAACTTAGTATAATCGATTGTATAACTGACCATAGCCAAAATATTTTCCAATACCGTCAGGTAATCGATTATTGATTTCCTATAATCGATTGTTTTAATTAAAATCTGGAAAGGATTTTTTGAACGTTGCTGAGCGATTATTGATTTCATATAATCGATTGTTTTACGTAAAATCTGGAAATGATTTTTTGAACGTTGCCAGTAATCGATTGTGAGTCTTAAATAATCGATTGTTATGCGTAAAATCTGGGATTGATTTTTGGAAGATCTGGCAAACAATCGATTGTGGTAATTTGACAATCGATTGTCATAGAGTAAAATCAGCAATTCTTAATTGGCAATTAGGCAACGGTAATACAAAGTTTTTCAACTATAAATACAGCTTCAATTCAGTCTTTTAAGTACAACAACTTACAACAACTGATCATACAATTGCTAAAGCTTGCATACTTTATTGCTTATCATTTTATATTCATTACATAAGCTTTTGAGAGCCTAATTCTTGTCAAAAGTTGTTGCGATCTTGAGCGTATTCTTTTTACTCATATCTACTCTTAAAGGAGTGTCTTGTTTGAGTGTTAAGTGTTTTTGTACACTTGAAGGGAAGTGTTAGTCCCTTGTGTTGTAAGAAGGAACTTGTGTTTCCTTGGTTGAAGTCTTGGAGTGTTGTATCTCCGAGCAAAGGTTGTTGAGGCTTGTGTCCTCAAGTTGTAACGGTTTGTTGAGCACCCGTAAGCTTAACAAGTTAGTGGAAATCTCGAGAGAGTCTCTTGGGGACTGGACTAGCCACGAGTTGTGGTGAACCAGGATACATCGGTGCGTTTGTTCTAATTTATTTACTTATCGCACTTATTTATTTCCTGCAATTTTTAAATTCCGCAAGTTTACGCTAATTTTTTATTATAACGCTATTCACCCCCCCTCTAGCGTTAAGCGTATTATCTAACAATGGGGACGATTAGCAAGTATTAGACAGAAGAAATCCTATAGACTCAACCTAGGGTCCTTTTTAGTCCTTGTTTTAAAAGTAATATCTATTCGTTTAAATTATTTAAGCTACTTGTATGGCTAATTCGCTTAAATCAAGTTTGGTCGGACCCACCGCTTTGGACCTCGAGGGGTGTCTAACACCTTCCCCTCAAGGTAATTTCAAGCCTTTACCCAATCTTTGGTAATGTAAACTAGTTCATGAGTTATTTACTTTAGGTTCCCTAATGCACTTTAATCCGTTAGGTGGCGGCTCTTCAAATCTCATACCCAATTCATCCTTGTGACGGTCATGTCAATTGCTACAACCAATCAAAACTCAAATCGCACGAATGTAACCCACTGGTAGAAAATAAAGTCTCCTCACAAGATCATAAAAATGAGACATCCGTAGATTACCTCGCAGGTTATAACCCTCCTTCTTAGCTTCAAACTGACATCTTTACACCCTTTCATGGCACTACTACTATGCATTCACTTAATCTTCCTGAGTCCGAACTCACAAATAAGGCAGGAGAACCTAATTCATTCCATAGTTAAACAACATGAAAGATCATCCATTATACTCATAGCTCCAGACTGTACGTCACATCAAAATGGAAATCAAGCACCCAATAGTTCTTTCTACATCTCAAGCAAGCTCTTCTCTTCACACTTAGACAATCTAAACACATCTCGCAGCACATCATACTCACCACATAGTCATCCAATCATAAATTCCACTAATAGAGACACTACCGGTGATATAAGTCCAAAAGCACGTGTTTACACAACAAAATCTCCATGCTCAAGCTACAATCAAAATCTGACCTAATGTCCTCTACACTGACCCATCTTAGAAACACTGAAATAGCATCTCGCACCTCATCAATGGAATCATAAGTTGTCGACACATAGCTGATATTGAGTGCTCATGTGCGCATACGATTGCCTGGAAGGAATTCAAAGGGTTGCGCTTCAAGCTGAATCAATGTCGCACGATAAGAAAAGAAAGATGGGAAGTATATCCTAATTTTTCTGTAGCCTCTCAAAGATAGGTATGGACGTCATCATACTGATCAGCAAGACTCTACTAGACCCTTGCTCATGACTTGTAGAACCTATGAACCTAGAGCTCTGATACAAATCTGTCACGATCCAAAATTCACTAGTCGTGATGGCACCTAACCCAACTCGCTAGGTAAGCCAACTAGTAACTATACAATTACAATAATATTAATAAGACAATTAAACAAAGATTCATCTGAATCTTATACATTTTCCAAGGACTGGCAGTACAAAGCATGAGCTTTCAAGAATAGAGTTTACAAAGATGATATGAAGCAAATACATCTTTTATTTGAAAAGTACATAAACAGAGTTTTATAATAGAAGGCTATCATGAACAAGAGGCAGCTACAACAGGGATGCAGGTACATCTTCAAATCCACTTCCCATCGAACACAGCGACAACAACAGCCAATATCTACACGCAAAGTGCAGAAGTGTAGTATGAGTACAATCAACCACACGTACTCAATAAATAACAAACATAACCTTATGTTGAAAATAGTGATGAGCGCAAACAAGATCGGGACAAACAATAATCCATAGCAATGTAAAGCATAAACACAAGGAAGTAACTTAGAGATAAAAAGCTCAGTTTTTTACATTTTTTTCGAAAATATGTTTGCCTTTCAAGAATATTAGTGAAAACCCACATCTTTTACTGTAATTTTTTAAAAATATAAGATAATTTAAAAACTGTAATTTTTCAAAAAAATCCTTTCAATAATAAATAAGATGTTCCATTTTCTTTCCGCATAGAAAGTGTGAAATACCTCTCTATCCCCACATATCAATATGTGTAAAAACTTATGAATGACGTAATACCGTACACCATAAAATGCATCTCTATGTCTATATGTCATGTGTGCATACCAATGACATGCATCTCAAAAATGAATCATATACTCACACTTTCAGAGTACTCAATCTCATTGTCTCACACTTATCACTTATCATGCTCAACCACTCGATATTGTATATGTAACCACTCGATCAGTTATTTTGAGCATTTGCTTTTTGATTAGTAGTTTGAGGGCACAAGTAGCTTCGTATGATGTATTAGGACTTTTGTGAAAGTTTTGAGTTTATTCCAAGTTGATTTGATATGTTTCGTGTGAGTTTTTGGAAGTAGAAAGTTCATTAAGTTTGATTTAAGGTGTGTTTCATTGTTTTGATAATGTTATGTGTGTTTTGAGGTCTCGAATAGGTCCATATTATGATATGGAACTTGTTGGAATGTTTGGACCGGGTCTCGAGGAGCTTAGGTGAGTGTCAGATAGGTTTGGGTTGTGTTCCGCACATTTTTCTTATGTTTTGATGTTGTTTCTTCAAGCATAAATGGTACCGCATAGAACAAATGACCTTTGATTTAGGTTTTTATTCAAGCATTAGATCTGTATCATAATTATGGTGCCATAGCAAAAAAGAATTGTCAAATTTAGACATCGTATGAGGATTTTATGGTCAGTTTACTAAGAATATGGTTGCCAGATTTTTGCAAATTAATTACGAAATTGCTATTAACTGCGTATTTAAAAATCTATACTATTTCCAAATATTGACACCAACACATCTCCTTCAATATAAGGTAAAATGGAGTGATTCAAGAGCCTATCTTGACTCACAAGGAATCTATTGGAGGCATCAAAGGTGAGTTTTGAGATCTTTTGGCATAAGAAACAAGGCAGAATAGTGTTAAAATAGCGATTTTGGTCATTTAATATAATTTGAGTTGAAGAGCTCAGAATTGGTCAATTTTCGAGGCGATTTTCAGCTTATGAATTGAGGTAAGTATTTTCTATTCGGTTTTGGCTATATTTCATGAATCTATCTTCAATTTTAGCTTTTGTTTAATGAATTTTAAAGAGGTTGGGGGGTTTTGGCCATAAGTTTCATACTATGAATTTTTGAATTTCGAACACTGATTTGGAGTTAGTTGAGTGAAAATAGTATGGTTGAACTTGCATTTAAATGGGTTGTTGGATGTTGTGAGTTTTCTCAAGTTTCGAGGCGTGGGCCCAGGAGTGATTTTTGGCTAGATTTGAGATTGGATGTAGAATTCGATCTTTATCATGTGAAATTTTTTCCTTGTGCTAGTTTTGAGCCATACAGAGGTTGCTACGCTCATGATGGCATTCTTGGAGTATCGCTTGGCTTGTCGTTGTTGGAATTGGCTTGTTTAAGATAAGTAACTCTTCTAAGCTTAGTGTTGAGGGTATGAAACCCCGAATTATGTGTTTTGTGACGGTGCTGAGGTGACACACATGATAAGTGACAAGCGTGTGAGCGTGCACCCTGTGAGTTGTGACTCTGTTGTTTCCAGGGCACTATTTAGTGGCCCACTTTTTTGATATTTGTGTTTTCACCATGTGATAAAGTAATTGAGATGTACGTCATGCTATTAGGTTTTACGTTGATATTGTTGGGACCCTTAACGATCGTTTTTTTGATTTTATCTCATTGATTTCATTGATATTTCATACTCAATCACATTCATATCATACCTCAGTCTCAGTTGTTACGTATTGATATATCATATCATTATTCCGGGTCAGTTTTCATGACATTACGAGCTGTGGGTGAAACTGGAGAGATTAATGAATGAGTGAGGCCAAGACCCTGATTATAAGTAACAATTATGGGATCGGGTTATACGTTGGATATGGATTTGTCCGAAGTATTTGGTTTCTGGATATGGATTTCTCTACAGAGTTGGATTCCCTTTTTCCTCGATACTGGGTGACTTCTAGACAGTGATGTATATGTTCTAGAATGGATTTCCCTAGGGTGTATGGACCGTATATAGTATCAAGTTGTTGAGAATTTATATATTATTGAGGGATAAATTTCCCTGAATATGGATTTGTCCGAAGTACTTGATACCTGGAGATGGATTTCTCCATAGGGTTGGACACCCCCTTTTCCTCGGTACCAAGTGACTTATAGTTAGTGTTGTATATGTTCTGGGATGGATTTTCCTAGGTCCTATGGTCCATATATAGTACCGAGGGGTTGAGTATGATGTGTGAAAAGTGTGATACATTGAGGTTGAGTAATCTGAGAGTGTGAGTACATGATTCATTCTCTGCGATACATGGCATTGGCATGCATATATGGCATACATGCATAGAGATGTATTTTCCTCATGGTGTACCATATCACATCATTCGTGACTTTTCATACATATTGATATGTGGGCATAGAGTGGCATTTCACAGTTTTAATTGAAAAGGAAAAGAAACATTTTTATCGTGGAAAAGATTTTTCAGGAAAATCACAATTTTCAAACTATCTCAAAAAATTTGATGATTTTGATAAAGGATTTGGGTTTTCGCTTATAACCTTGAAAAGCGGAACTACTTTCGTAAAACTGTGCAAAACCTAAACATTTTTATCTCTGAGATTATTTCCTTGTTTATATGCTTTACATTGTATGAACTGTTGTTGGTTGTTGGTGTTGGACCCGACCAATAATTTGTAAACTCTATTCTTAGAAGCTCATGATTTGTACTACCAGTCCTTGGGGAATTTATAAAAAATTCTGTTAACTTCTTTTTTAATTATTTGGTTAACTTTATTGAAATTGGATAGTTATCAGTTGGCTTACCTAGCGTGTTGGGTTAGGTCCCATCACGACTAGTAAATTTTGGGTAGTGACAATATATAACCAATCCGGCCCGGGGAAGATCCATCCCGGGATATATACATCAACTGACGATTAGTCACTCAGTACCGAGGAAGGCCAATATAGCTCGTGGAGAAAATTCATCTCTAGGTATATAAATGCTCAACTACTTGGTACTGTATATATGGCCCATACGACCTAGGGAATATCCATCCCGAAATATATACATCAGTGACCATCAGTCACCAATACCAAGGAAGGCCAATCCAGTCCAATTGAGAAGATCCATCTCTAGGTATATAAATGCTTCAAACAAGATCCATGTCCAACGAAGATCCATCCCTCAATATAATAACCACGCTCACTGGAGGTGTGTACAAACTACAGAGGGGTTCCTATACCCCAAGTGCTATTATACGCTAGATCCATGCATAAATCAATATAACATGCTGTGGCGTGCAGCCCAATCCCATAATTGTCACTCATAATCCGACTATCAACTTCACTAAGTCATCAATCTCTCCAGTCTCACTCACGGTCTCACAATATCATGAAACTAGCCTGACCACAATGATATGACGTATCAATAAATAATAATTCAGATTGAGATCTGATATGAATGGATGAATATGACTGAGTACGAAATAGCAATGAAAGCACTGAGATGGCAGCAAGGATTAGAATTACTTACCCCAATGTTTTTTCTTGAACTCTCAAAATTGCCTCTCCCCAAGCTCCACTTCGTCAAAAGTGGAAAATGGAACTATTTTCAGTAATTAAATTTTATGTCCAGAGCTTTCTTCTTCGTTTCCCTCGATCCTGCCCCCTCGTTCCTGACCTCGTTCATTAAACTCTTTCCTGGCATCATTCTTGAACTTTTTCCTGACCTCGTTCTTGAACTCTTTCCTGGCCTAATTCTTGAATGAATGGAGGAAACCAGATAGCATCAGAAAAATTCTAGCAGTTGTTTAAGTCCAAATTGCTATCCATTTTGATCAAACGCTAATGGTTGAGCGCCAAAAGATCAAAATAATGTCTGATGTTCTAGACATATATTAAATATCAATGAACCATTTGGTGAAAAACTAATGATTTGGAAGGTGATTTCTGTCAAGCACTACCACTAGTTCAAAAATCGACGAAAGAAGAGAATGTACTACCTCGCCAATATTATACATATGGCATCAAATGAAAAAAAATAGTACCTGACAAGAAATATAAAGTAAAATAAATTCAGTATTTAGTGATTTCTTGCTTTTTGTCAGAAATGAAGAAAAGCATTCAATAAAAGATGAATTGATTCTTCTAGAACACCTAGTTATCAACCCCATGGTAATAGTAGTGTATTTAATAAAGAAAATATTTTCATCATTAGATTAAAACGCAGTTTGTGCAAATTGCATGATAAAAATTAAAAATCTATTTTAGCTAGGAAAAATGAATATGTTGGTCAACTAAATAAAAGGTTGATTGCGAAGTTTTATGGAAAAGTATTTTCCAGTTTTTGACTCAGCAGAAAATAATACCAACAATTACTATCAAGAAGAATACTTAAATACTTTAAAAGAAAATATCCTTCTATCATATAAGTTTGTTATCACGTTTATTTTTCCTTATCTATGTTAGTGCCACTATATATATAATAGACTAAGTTAAGATTGATCTTTCATTGCATAAAGATTGATTTTGAAGAAAAATATCTCCGTCATGCTACTGAAAAGCTTAGGTCCGCCGAATAACTTCTGTAATAGCACAAATGGTATATAGAAGTTTTGACAATAACGTCGTACATGCAACAATTATGATACTGGTCAATGTGCTCTAAGTGTATTTTTATCCCCGAATTCAACTTTCGTCTTCCTAAAATTAAAAATATACTTTAAATTTTTATGTAAATAATATTTGGAAATAAATAAAGCACAAAGACAAAAATCCTAAATATTTGACTAAACTTACGGTAATATATTTTCTTGCACGAACAACTATATCTTGCACTTTCAAGAGGGATATCAATATCGACAACAAGAGTTCTTGTTATGGCAAAGCAACCAAAGCATTAGAAGGAAATACATACACTAAATAACATCGAATACAAATAAATGTTCGATAAGATACCATCACATAAATACTTTTAAACAATAATATATTATTATCTAACTAATATGACTAAATTGATTATTTATGTAAGTTCTGATAATGTTCTTTCAGTTTGAATTCAGGTATTATACTATTATTTCTCGACACTAAATGATTTATATGTTTAAACCATCACGTGCCATTATTAATGTGCAACACACGTTCATAGATACTAGTGTATGTGCTTGTGTGCGCATATATATATAATTGGAAAAAGAATCTGAGGACATGAATCACGATAGGAAGATGTAAAGGTAGAGGATTAAGGTGGTAAGTTAACGGGTAGTTGTGAGTTTCTCCTTGGTTTACTAGTAATTCTAGTACTATTCTTGTATTATCTTATTCCTTATTCTTTATTACTTGTTATGTCATTCGCTTCCATGACCATATTACATTGTTGATGCTATTGCTTGTTGTTTTATTTTTACAAGTTCGTAAGTCAAGAGTCTATTGGAAACATGTTTTCTGCCTTTATAGGGTAGGAATAAGGATATGTACACTCTACTTTCTGCAGACCTCATCTATGAAATTAAGTTGGGTTTGTTGTTGTTGTTGCTATTGTTGTAATTATTGAAAAAAGGATAGGTTCCTTAGTGATCATTTACAAGTTACAAATACACCTATATTGTACTAAGAATTATTTACTCTATCATTATATATGACTTTAAAAATTACTCATTGTTAAGGGTTCACAGTAATTTCTTAATATTCTACAGTTTTGGACCGCTCAAGCTTTACACAAGTGGACACTCTTCTGAGATCATGTGTCTCGCAGTACCTGATCCTGTCTTTCGAATCAACAAATTATTTTTTTTTAAAGAAAAGGTATATATATATTATATAAGGCTAATTAGGGAGGGTTGTCTCCTCCCTATAGATATTGTTTATACATGCATTACTTTTGCCAACCATTAGGCCATCTATGGCACTAATATTTCCTAGAGTAGCTAGAGTTCCGCATTGTTTGGTACTACATGATCTTACATAGACATAGTTCTCCATATCTCTTTCGTAGAGATCGATTACAAAACTAGGAGGCTTAGCAAAAATACATAGTTTGTCAAAGGTCTTGTTTCTTAGAGCTTCATTTGCCAAAGTGTGAGCCACGCTGTTTCCTTGTCTGAAGCTATGCATGAATGATATCCTCCCCTGCTTGGTTGCCTCCTCCACTAATAATCTGCATTCAAAGGAAAGTTTGTCATTAGTAAGGGTGTTATTGTATATTATGTTTAATATATTCGTTGCATCAGTTTAAACCTCTACGGGGAAGAGGTCTTCCTTGATTACTAATTGAAGGTTGTGGCGTAGAGCCATGAGTTCAGTTTGTAATGGTGATGTTGCAAGAATTTTCATCGATGATCCTATACACCAGCGTCCTTTCGAGTCACGTATAGCAGTTCCAATGCCACCTTCCAATATTTTTATGTCGAAGGCGCCATCAATATTTGCTTTGTACCACCCGAAGGATGGTTTCATCCACTTTACTTGTAAAAATATAGTCCTCTCCACTATCACATTTTCATTAGTGTAAAATTAATATTCATTTGTGTAATCAAATATTTTGTTAATGTTGATAGGGTTGGTATTATTATTAATATTATTTCGGTTCCTGTTGTTCCAGATTTCCCATATTATAAAAGGAAGTAATTGGTGCCAATGTACATGTTTAGGGATTATTTTTTGTTATGTGTTCAAGAAGAAGTCCATCCAAGATTTGTTGCTAGGGTTGTCAACAGTGTTGATACCAAAGTTGTGCTAAAGGTGTTTGGCTATATGGAATTCCCAAAATATGTGGCGAATAGTTTCCTTGTTATTTTTACAACTTGGGCATAAAGGATCAATGTTTATACCAATTTTTGATAATAAGATTCTTGTGGGAAGGCGTCCATTGTATATTTTCCATAGGAGAAAATTTATTTTGAGAGGACATTGGAGCTTCCAGAACCAGATGCTATTTAAGGTATTGTTGTTGTAACTATCAATTAGCTGGTAGGATGAAGATATTGTAAACCGTTCATTTGAGGTGAGACTCCAACATATATTACTTAGGACAACTGAGTTTTCATTATTATATGGAATGGAATTGATACAACTTTTTTAAGGGGTTGGTAGTTCAAAGGAGATTTTTTCTAAGCACCAGGTGTTATTATCCCTAATACTTTTAATTTGAAGTTTTTTCTCTCCTTTTGGAAGGGGCCTTGTATACTGCTCCTAAGGTTCTTATATAGGGATCCAATTTGTGTCCCAAATGTTGTGACATGAGTTGTTGTGAACAGGCCATCTAATGCCTTTTTACAGATATTCCATCCTTCCAAAAGACTTTTCCAAGTGATTGATGAGCCAATTATTTTCTTTTTTCTCCCATAAATGCTAATTAATACCTTTTCCCGTAGGGAGTGAGTATTATTAGGATTCTCCAAGCTAGGCCTGTGATTAGGGCTTGATTTTTTTGGTAGGCTTTTCTTATACCTAACCCCCCTTTGGAAACTTCCTTAGTGACATTGTCCCAGTTAATAAGGTGTAGTTTATGTTGGTCCTGGGTTGTACCCCATAAGAAATTCCTTTAGATTTTGTCGATTTCCTTTGAAGTTCTTTTGGGAAGAATGGATGTTTGCATTAGGTGATGGGAAGAGTGTTAAGGGTAGACTTTATGAGAGTACATCTACCAGCCATACTGATCCATTTAGCATTCCAGTTGTTGAGTTTAGCTCTCATTTTATCAAGAAGAGGAAGGTAGTTTGTATGCCTTGGGATGGCATTTAGCATGGGAAAGCCTAAGTAGTTCCCAAAGCTAGTACTTGATGTTATTCCCAGAGTATTTGTTAAAAGAATCCTTGTGTCATTGCAACAATTATTGGACACTATTAATTTAGATTTGGCTTTGTTAACTCTTAGGCCTGAAAGCTTACTAAAATTTTCTAGGCATTGGTCAATGTTGGTGATGGTCTTATAGTTTGTTTCTCCCATAAGAGTCATATCATCCGCGAAAAAAAAAGGTGGGATATACTAGGTGCCAAGGAATTAAGTTTAAGTAGAGTCCAGTTCTTGATATCCACCTCATGCTTAATAGTGTTGGATAAACATGTTCATACATAGAATAAAAAGGTAAGGGGATAGGGGGTCACCCTGCCTGATTCCTCGAGAAGGGGTAAATTCTTCAGTTTTATTTCCATTGACAAGGATTGAGAATGATCTAGTTGTGACAGCGTTCATTATGAGATTTGTAATGCTTTTAGGGAAATTATAGTACCTAAGAGTTCGATAGATATAGGACCACTCGAGCTCATCGAAGGCTTTCTCTAAATCAAGCTTTAGGATCATTTTTCCTTTTCCCTTACATTTGTTGAAGTATCTCAGGATTTCATGAATTATAATAGCATTGTCACTTCCTCTCCATCCCTTTACAAAACTGGATTGCTCAATGTTTATAAGGTGGTCTAGGAAGGGCTTTATTCTATTTGCAATTATCTTGGTAATGGTGTTAATAACATTGCATAAACTTATAGGACGAAAGTTTTTCAATAGGTTAGCATTGTTTAGTTTGGGGATTAAATAGATGTACGTGTGGTTCATATCTGGAGGAATTTTGTTGGTAGCAAATATACTGTGACAAAGCTTGATTATTTTCCCTCCTAATAGATGCCAAAAAATTTTTGGAAGAAGAAAGGATGAAAGCCATCCGGTCCTGGTGCTTTGAATGGTTTAAAAGAAAAGATAGCTTTTCTAATTTCGTGGTTTGTGAAGGGTCTATCAAGGATTGATAGGTCACAATTGTGCGAGTAATAAACAGTGTCATTGCATTTGGTAGAGCACTCATGGGAGGTGGTGAATAACCTTTTAAAGCAATTTGTGACATGATTTGTTATTAGTAAAGGGTTTTCTATCCATTTTCCTAAGTCATCCTTAAAGAAAACTATGTTGTTTCTTCGTCTTCTATTTGTGGCCTTGATGTGGAAGAATCTAGTGTTAGCATCGCTTTCGCATAACCAATCCACCCTTGATCTTATTTTCCAATAGTCCTCCTCTAGTCTTAGGATTGAATTAAATTCCTCAACTAGTTTGGTTTCCAAATTCCTAAGGAAACTGCTTGTTTGGTAGTTTGGGGAATTTTGGATGCCATTGATTCTATTTAGGAGCTTCTTTTTCCTAGTAAAGATGTTTCCAAAGGTTTGGTTTTTCCAACTTATCACCATATCTCTGGAACTCTCCAAGCCTTCTAGTATGCCTTTGTCACCCCAATTGACGGATATTAAGTTGCTAAATTCGAGATGATTACACCAGAAACTTTCTAGCCGGAAGGGTTATTTCTAATGTAATTAATTGTGTTGTTCAAGTTTATCAAAATGGGATTATGGTCCGAATAGACTTTAGGGAGGTGGGTGACAGTGGCGTTGGGTAGGCTTCTAGCCAACCTTCATTTGAATAAACCCTATCAAGTCTTTCCATGGTCAACCCATTATTATTTTTCCTAAAATTTGTCCAAGTGTAATTGCACCCTTTAAAGCCTAAATCTAATAGGTTACAGTAGTCTAGGCAATTTCGGAGGGGTTTTTCTCTCCTTTGATTAATAGACCTACCAACAAACTTATCCGATACGTTAGTAATTTCATTAAAATCCCCGCCTACTAGCCAAGGCCCTTTGTAACTATCATACATTTTCTTTAGGTTATCCCAAAGCATATATCTATAATTAACACTATTATTAGCATATATAACACTAATTAGCCTAGTTAAGTTTTTCGGTCTAACCTCAATCATGGCATGAATAGCTTGTTCATTTCAATTGAAGTTTTTGACAGTGACCACCTCGTTGTTCCAAAAGATCACAAAACTTCCACTTTGTCCATTGGAAGGCACCTCTATCATCTCTGTAAAACTAAAAGCTTCCAATATTGAGAGGTGGCTTTCCATTCTTGTTTCTAGAAGAGCAACCATACACGGCCTATGTGAGTCCATTAGCTCCCTAAAGTTTTTGGTGAAATTTTCATTATTTGCACCTATAACATTCCAAATGACTATGTTATTCGGCTGGTGCATGGGCATATTATTCGGTGGATTGGTGTTTTGCATCACTCTTTGGGATGGAATCATAATCACTACATTTTTTCCCACTGTTGGATCCTGAGGTGGACGGATGTCCAACGATCACTTGTATAATGTCATCGGGCAGCTGAAGATATACTTCATGTCGAGCATCTCCCTGAATATCAATATTTTACCTCGTTTAGACTTGAAAGAGTCACAGCTGGTTCCACCAAGTGTGCTAAGTCTTCCACTACCTCGTCTCCCTCTTGGTTCCCTACGTGATTTGGTACGTTCATTTGTTGAATTTGCTCTTCCATGGGATCTGGTTGTGGGTCTGGATGGTTGGGGAAGACTGGAGCATTCCATTGGATGAAGACTGGGTTGAGGAGCATCATGTCCTCCGGTGCAAAGAAGGGTAGATTAAGGGGAGGGTTCTGTAAGACTTGTTGGTTTAGGTGATGTGGAATATTCCACATTTGCTACATGTTGTTCACCAAGTTTTGGTTCATATTAGGAGCTAATGGTTGGAGTATATTGTTTAACCACATTTGGTTCACATTATTGTTCATTGCTAAGTTTATACCCTCCGATATGAGTTGGACAAGGAAGTGAGTGTTTTGTATCACTAGGATCGACTCCTAGCCATTGATTTCCATATTGAAAGTCATTGCATGGCCTTGAAGTACCAATTCTATCCACGACTGGCAAGGTGATTTGGTGGTGTTGGTGGTTGGGCATAGATTTCCGGATTTTGTTGAGGATGGGGAGGGAAGTTGGGAAGGTTGTTCATATTTTGATTGTGTGATAGGCGGAATAGTTGGAGGAGTCGGTATCTTCTCCTGGGGGGCAGGGAAGTTCTGGCCATTTTTTGAAGATGGAATAGTGTTTATAGGGTGTGGAGTAGTTGACGAAGTAGTAGTAGTAGTTCTAATGATTGGCTCTATTTGTGATTGGGAGGTACATACTTGCGTGTTTCTTATTGCAAAATCTCCCATGGAGATGTCATTTGCCAATTGGCCTTGGAGATCATCCAAATGTTTGTCATTTGATTGGGTAGTGGTTAATGGACATGCATGCATGGGAGTAAGATGATTGTTAGGAGATAGGTTAGTATTATTAGGGTTAATGATAGTGTTATTATCAATCTTATTGTAAGGGTTGGGGTGGAGTCTATTACCAAGGTATTAGGCATTTTCTAGTTAGACACTTTGTTAGCCGGGTGGGTGGGAAATCTTTTGACATTTGTCACTTGACTTGCATGCAAAATATTAGTATTATTTTTAAAAAAATTTCTTTTGTTGTAGATCATTCAAAACCATGTGCTGGTTTTGAGGGTTTTTTAAACTACTTTTGTCTTTCTCCATTTGGTCCAAAGACGAGTAATTATTAAATAAACTTTGATCGATGCTAGCGGATAAATTAGCAATTATTGGTAGGGCTTTTGGAGGGTTGGTTAATATTTGCTTGTTAATATAGTATAAGTGTTGAGTTTTAAGGTACTTACCTGATCTTTCATCGAACAAGCGGACATTCACACCTGGAAGAGGATTTGGTTCAGTTGTGGCAGTGTGGCCATTGGCCATTTTGGCTTTACCTTTTCTTGGGAACTTGACTGTCATCCATTCTTCTTCTTCTTCTGAATTTTGTTGGATGTTACCTTGCTTTTCTGCATGAATTTCCTTTGCATTGGTTTCTCTTGCCGTGATTGGCAGCTTTTCATGTGTGCAATATTGAGTCGTGTGTCCTAGTCTTCCACAAGATTTGCACAATATATCACTTTCCTCATACATGATTGGTTGTTTATGTTGTCCAATGAGTATGTGGTGTTGGAGAGGTTGGTCAAGAGGAAGTTCAACACATAGTCTGGCATAATGTCCCCTAAGTGTAGCTGAGGTGCATGGATCTACTTTGAGAAGTTTGCCAATTGAGTTACCTATTTTTGCAAGGACTATTCCATCATAGAACTCAGTGGGTAATTGTGGTAATCGGATCCAAATGGCAGTTAAGTTGTGTTGTGCTTTGTTTGCAAAAAGTTTGGAACCCATTTTTGACTGGATAAAAAAAACCATTACGAACCAAGGTCCATTATGTAGGATATTTGTCATGTTTTCCTCACTAGTTAGTTTGAGCGTATAGCAGTCTTCTCCAAGATCAATTAGAGGGAAATTATCGCTGAGTTTCCATAGGTCTTGTAATTTCTTTTTGAGGTAGTGGTGCATAAGTCTCTTCCCTATTAGTTTGATGATAATCGAATTTTTCCAAGGCATGTACATTCGATGAAGGTCATCTTGGCTGAGGATTATTTGTCTTAATGAGCTAGTTAAATCATTTTGGCTTGGATCATCAGCTTGGATTTGGGTAATGTCCATATCCATATGATTTTCTAACTCTTGGGGTGGAGGATTTACAACTTTGGTAATGAATTTATCTCTTAGGAGGATTTCCTTATATGAAGTAGAGTTTTGTAGTTGGTAGCTAGATTTATCCGGTGGCTTTGATGGGATATTGATGATACTAGATGGTGATTCTTGTAGTGAGAGGTTGGACATTCTCTCTCTACTATTTCACCGATTTCACAAAGTTGTTTAACAAACAAATTATTGCTTGTGCTGAATGGGACATATTGGTTTTGCTCAAATTCCATATATACAAACTATATATCAAAAATTTATTATTAAGTAGTTTTAAATATGTGATTATGAACTTAGTTATTATTATATATTAATTTAACATAACTAATGAAATACATTAACTTTAAATTTTGGATCACATCTGTTTGTTGTCATGTTATTCTGTTTCCAGGTTAATGATTGTGAAATTAAAGACTAAAGAGGTCATGTACGAAATAATTATTTCAGAAACTATTAAGAAAATGATCAAGAGCTTCATGGATTTGAGAAGAAAACAAATGATTGGTTGAAAAAACCATGATAAATCTTATACTCTGAAATGGTATATCAAGCTATCTTGTTCATTTATTTAACAAAGAAAATGAGTTGATACCATTATGTTTCATACTTTCATTAACTATTGTTATTAGGTTATACATGTATGTCACAAAGGGAGGTCGTGGTAATGCTATTTTTTATAAAAACATATAGACAACTATGTATACTTGACTTAATCTTGCGTTTGTTTTGTAAAATCATTCTCTTATAAATAAATAAAAAATGTTATTATAATTACATTTTTACCATTGAAATTCTTCGTGCTAGACTCATTTACTAGCACTTTTTGGTATCTCATCGCATGCCGATATTATAATTTTAAGAAATAATTTTACCCTAAATAGTCAAGTCAACATAAAACCATGGAAAATGATCTTTTTTCTTACCGGATTTATATATATATATATATATATATATATATATATATATATATATATATATATATATATATATATATATATATATATGTATATATATATATATATGTATGTATATATATATATATGTATGTATGAAACTCATACGGATCGCTTCAAATGTGCGTTAGGAGATAAATTACAAGAACTACAATCCTAGTCTAATTAATGCAAACCTTAAGCCACAGTCCACCTCACAACCTTTTCACGCCTATCATTCTTTAACGGGTTAACAGAGGACCACCAGTTAAGTTGCCTTAATAAAGGTTTACTAATAACCGCCTAGGCAATATAGTTCCAACCTTCAGCATCATCGGGGTGACTCAGTTATAGCTTAATAACAAAGCATGTTTCGTAAATAGCCTATAGGTACTAAGTTTAACACTTAAGTTTTTAGTCTTTCATTTAGGCTAAATAGCGGGAAGAATAAGCATATTATAATAAAACAATAAAGAGAACAAGAGCAATATAATAGAGAAAGAGAGTGGAAATTCTTATTGAATTTTGGGATGATTTACAATGGGATAAGACCCCTCTATTTATAGGGAAAAAATGACTTAGCCACAAAGTAAAACTCTCTACAAGATAGATATTCACTCTAAATAGAATTCTACTCATAACACTCCTCCTTGAATGTCTACTCAATAAGTAATGTGCCTCATTAAAATCTTAACTAAAATAAAATTCAATGAGAAAAAAATCTAGAAAAGGAAAAAGAGTACACATATCTAATAATACGCTTTTTGGTTGTCTCGTTAAAAACCTCACAAGGAAAATCCAGTGGGACAAAACCTTGTAAAGGAAAAAAGTGCAGCGCACATTAATTCCCCTTGGTGAGAGCATCAATTTATATCTTTAAGCATTCGCATTTCAATATTGTGCACCATCTTTAAAAGATCTTTGGTAGAGACTTGATAAACGAATCAACCATATTAACATGAATGAATATTTTGCAACTTGAAATCATCATTCTTGATACACACATGATGTCTTCATAAATATCGTGGAATGGCTCTTCAATATCTCCATAGAAGTATTCTCGCTATCACATTATCATAGTTATAGTTATAGCAAAATACGTATGTGCACAAATTACACTTATCATATGGTACTTCGGGATCAAGAATTGTATGTATTTCAAGCGATTTAAATCCTTCATGGATTGTCAGATAAGTTAAATCATATAAGCAATATAATAGACTGTAGCTGCATATCAAGTTTTCATATCATCCTAGACATATAAGATATCGAAAACTGATTGCACGTATCATTGACTTTATAGTTTTAAGTGCTTGAACTACAAGTCCAAAACTACTTATTTTTCATATGAAACCAAATTTCACTTGAATTGTTTCTCCAGACTTAAGATCCAATATATATGTAGCATTATTATAGATGTCATCGACAAACATTTTATATCGGTTCCAACCTCCTTACTTTTCATAAAAACATAACGTAGAGATCTCTACATTCATATATTTAGGTACCTGAATCTCTCATGAGATTTATAAAGTGTTATGTCATGTGATTTTCTAGATGACTTGCCTCCTTTATAATCACTTTGATCATTTGCTCAACTTCTTTATCAAGAAGTTTATTTGAAACCGATTTGTCTATATGTTTTAAGCATACCATAGATTTTGTCCTTCTAGGACTTAATATGAGTATTTGCAATGAGAATATAGTTACTTTTTGGGTCAGCGAATGCTTATGGCATGCTTTGCAATATATTGCAAATGAATTATCATTTTATAAACTTTAAGTTCATATTATCGTATTCGAGAATCTACATATACAAATGATAATTCATTCCATGTAACATTATCTCAACTATTTATTAAGTCTCCCCCTCATGTTAGAAATACTAACTTGTTTCCTCAATTTTGAGAATTCATCTTTGTGCATTATGGTGTTAATCAATAAACATTGCACATCAATAATAATATTGAGATGGAATTATTTGGTTCCTATCCCTGAACTACTTGTGAGGAGAGAATGTAATATAATTTCATATATAACGTATATCAAACCGATATAGATAACTTTGTTCTCATAAGCTATAGCTTAGCTATTAAGTAGAGGCATTCGATAAATTATTTTGCTAAACCAGCTATGATGTAAACGAACTTATCAAGATGAACTTCTTGAATAGAAAACTGGAAATTATGCTTGAAATTAAACTATTGAGCAAGTTACCGCGCAAAATACCATATTGCGAGTTAATAATAATTGCACATATAACCATCTCATAGATGCATCTTATGTGGTATACACGACAGGTGAATGGGCACATATTCACCTTTAATATTTCCATAATCCATGGGATTCAATCCCAACTTTAGCTGGTCAATTAATTAATGAGAATAAGCAATATAAGAGAATTTGTAAAGAACTTTCTAGTTCTTTAATATTTACCCATGTGAATTCTTTATTATTTTTTTCACATCATGCTTAAATTGATATGGCTAAACTCATAATGCCATCTGAATAAATTATCAATATTGATAAGTTCAGGTTTACACCAGAACATGTGCAATTATCAATAAACTCCTGGTTTATTATGATATGGGTTTTTATATCAACAAACATCCACTTTAGCATGGTGTTCTTTTATTTGTGTAGTACAAACTAGAGAATAAAACGGGTATCTTTTCACATACTTATTATTCCGCTACAAGTTGTAGTAATAGAAGATATTAAATCTTTTTTTCATTTATAGTCTCAATATAACCAACCGCTTTTGCGCGTACTTTGGAAACTAAATAAGTTTCTTTGAGACTTACTACAACATAATACCTTATTGTCAATCAATTGTGTTTCTCCAAAATAATATAACTGGCTCTTGCAGAATTCTCAATTAATTTGGTTCTACCACATATTCATCAACATCCATATGGTGAATATTTCTTTAAAAGAGAAAGTTAGACCATTATGGTTATGGTCAATATTATATGCAAGATATGTTTCTTGCAATATTGTCGTCCTTTAATAATTACATTGTCAAAATATTTTGGCATACAATATGTACGTGGCCAGTGACCATTCATGCCATAATCATGACATTATTTTATTATATCATATCAAACCTCCTTTTAGAGATGAGTGTGGTATACTACCACTAGCATGTTCATATCCTTCGAAGAATGAATATGTATTCATAAATCAGATGTTATCACATTTACATCATGAATGGACCAAATCATATATATGTGTTTTATAAAATCTCATGTCAAATCGATGACAAATAATACTTTCACAAAGTGAAGAATTATTTAGAGAATCCTTATTGTTCTTATTACCACAATGATGGCGATTATAATTTCGTCTATTTCCACGTCCATATCTATTGATACATTCATAGTAATAATTTTGTCTTTTCAGATTTATCACATACTGCTATCACATTCTCTTAAGGGAATGGGAATGGAGCAAATTCAATGAGACATGTTTTCAATAGTTTGCCCACAATCATACATAAATTTGATCATGGCAAGGCATAAAAATTTTATCACTTCAGATGGTTGTAATTTCTTACAAACCCCATTAGAGTTATAATTAAACTTTGTTGTCTTTTCTTGTATATAAAATCAAAGTATATAATAAAAGAGAAAAATACGATAAAATACTTACCTTAAATCCAAAATTTAATCATGAAGGAAGTTCATAGAATAATTAACAATCATTATGCTCAATCCCAAAGCTTCTACTCAATTGGTTAGAGTATCGTGCTGATAACGTGTAATAAAACAATAAAGAGAACACGAGCAATATTGCAGAGAAAGATAGGGAGAGGAACTCTTATTGATTTGAGATCAATTACAATAGAGTAGATCCTCTCTATTTATAGGGGAAAAATGACTTAGCCACAAAGTAAAACTCTCTACGAGATAGGCATTCACTCTAAATAGAATTCTATTAATAACACCTATAAATAAACAAAACAAAATTTAATACCTTAGACCGCTGGGTTTTTGGACAGTTGACCTTTTTTATTTTTGTTTTTCACTCAAAATATTACAGAGGGATTCTTTACAACATTAGAGGGAAATTACAGAAAAGGGAGAGCGTTGGCTAATGCCTGCCTCTAAAGAACAGAAATGATCCTTATAGAATGAATATCAGTGTTTAATTCATGAAAATCAGTAGAAAAAAGTAGAGTTAGGGCTTGAGATTATGATACCTTCTAGAGATGATTTGAGGGGTGAAACAAACTTCGATTTCTGAGTTCTTTATATGTATGGACTTGTGAGATGATGAAGAACATTTTGGTATAAAGTTTGTCCAGTTATGAAATACGGACCCGAGGGTCGGGTTTTGACTGATTTAGGATTTTGTGCTTAAAATCGATATTTTTCAAATATAATTCATTCATTTAGCATACTTTAATGATAAAAATCTGATCTTGGTAGATTGGGAGCCCTCAGAAGTTAGTTCGAGAGGCAAGCGTGTTGTAGAGTAGCTTTTCGGGCTAGTTCGAAGTGAGTAATGATTTTAAATGTTGTTTTGAGGGTATGAAACCCTGAATTACACAACGTTCAGTAGTGTTGAGGTGACGCACACGCTAGATGATAAGCGTGGGATTGTGCATCATTGGGGATTGTGACTTAGTCAATTCCAAATGACTATTTTTCTGTATATTTTGTAGCTAATTGTTTGATATTATTATACTTTGGGCTTCGTGTCAACTGTATGAAACCTTAGGGGATCGTTAATGATATTTTACTCACTATTTGATTTCATACTTGTGTTCAGTCATGGCATATCTTTCAATGTTTTCAAAACTTAATTATGTTAATCTATTTTAGAAACCTTAAATGGTGTTTTAAAGATATTTTGAGCTGAACTGCATATTTTTTTCTATTTCCCGAAGGGCTTATGAGATTATGCTTGAGTAAGACTGAGGGCCTGTATTGTGAGGATACTTCTGGGTCGGGTTTCTCTCTGCAACAGTGATTCACTAATTATGATAATGAGGTTGAGGGCTTGAGATTGTATGCCAGGAGATGGCTTGATATTGATATGAGGTCGAGATGGCTTAATATTGTGCTTGATATGATGCCACAAGATGGCTTGATATTGTGCTTGGACCGTAAGGGGCCCCTCCAGGAGTCTACCCCTAGTGAGCACGGGTACCCATTATGACATGAGATATAGCCTGAGGGACTAGTATTGTTATGTGATATTGCCCGATGGGCTGATTTGATGTTATTGTGCCCGAGGAGCAGTTCTTATGTGTTTACCGTTCCTAGTTGTTTTCCTTTCTATTGTTGACTGCTTAAAAAGGTGTTTTTATGAGATGTCATTGTTAAATTGTGTTACTGATTTTGTTATGCCTCTGATAGCCAAATGTTGTGTTTAGTGTGATTTTAGATCGTTCAGTCTTCATTTATTTTTATTACTCACTGAGTTGGAAGTAATCACTTTACTCCATGCACCTTTGTGTGTAGATTCGAGCACTACAAGACCTGCTACTGAGGGTTGATAGTTCCAGCAGATCTTCAGAGGTTTACTATGTAGCTGATTGGCGATTCGCAGTCCAGTGCAACCTTCTTCTATCTTATTTCCTTTCTGATTCAGTTATTTAGTAGTAGAGTAGATTTTCAGACTGGTAGTATTTGTTTTTATACTCATGACTGGTGATACTCCGATATCGGGCTATGTTGGTTTTCATTTCTTCAAATTATACTGTTAAATGCTTATTTTGAGATTTAATTTTTGATTAAGGACTTAGTAGTTATTATTTAATTGTTTAAAATGAATTGGAGGTGTGTTGGCTGGCCTTGTCTTCACGAGAGGCACCATTACGATCGAGTTGGGTTTAGGGTCGTGACAAGTTTGTATCAGAGCCTAGGTTACATAGTTCTCACGAGTCATGAGTAGTTTTAGTATAGTCTCATGGATTAGTATGGAGACGTCTGCATTTATCCTCGAGAGGCTGCAGAACTTTAAAGAAAAAAATTCAATATTAGTGAAATTCTTGTCGTGCGAATTTGTTGATCCAAGGACTAAACTTTTGTTATTCTATTCTCTGACGGATGGTGAGGACACATGCTACCAATCAGGATAGACGACCACTAGTACCACCAGTTGGAGCCACTAGAGGTCGAGGTCGTGGTCGAGGTCGTGGTAGGGGCGCAGGTGTAGCCCCTACAGCTGCTAAGGCAGCACCTGCAAGTCCACCATCTGCCTCAATTCAGGATCATGTCCTGGTTGTGGATGCTCTAGCAGCAATAGCTCAGGCACCAGCTATGCCCATTATGATTCAGGGTCTTTAGGAGACTTTGGCCTAGATATTGATAGTATGTATGTGTCTTGCTCAGGCGGTCAAGGTTTCTACTGCCGCAACCAATTCTCAGGCAGGGGAGGCTCTCAGACTCCTGTCGCCCACAGACTAGATCCAGTGGTTCAGGGAGTGCATACACTAAAGGCATATCTACCCTAGCTGGTTGCAGCTGCTCAGGATTATGTAGTTCCCGTATGCCAGAGGACGAGCATCGCAGGTTGGAGAGGTTTGGTAGACTTCAGCCTCTAACCTTCAGTAGTGTAGAAGGCGAGGATGCCCAGGGTTTCTTAGATAAGTGTTAGAGGATGCTTCGTACAACAGGCATTATGGATACCAACAGGGTCACTTTGATTACGTATTAGTTTTCTGGAGCTTCCTTTACTTGGTGGGAGGCATTTGAGAGGCGTAGACCTGTTGGTGAAGCACCTTCTACCTGGCAACAGGTCTCCGTTCTCTTTATGGAGAAGTATATGCCACAGTCTTGTAGGGAGCAGCTATGTTGGGAGTTTGAGTGGTTGCGTTAAGGAGAGATACTGTGATACAGTACGAGATCAGGTGTTTTGAGTTAGCCCGTCATGCGATTTGGTTGGTCCTGATAGATAGAGAGAGCATTAGGAGATTTGTTGATGGTCTCACTTATCAATGTCGTATTCTTATGACCAGGGAGAGGGTGGCTGGTGCTACACCCAAGGAGGTTGTTGATATTGCCTGTGAGATTGAGTTTGTTCGTCACCAGAAGTGAGAGGAGAGGGAGGACAAGGGGCCTCGAGGATCTGGTAGTTATAGTGGTGCTCCACTGAGAGGTCAGTTTCAGTATGGCATGGGTCGTCCAGTCAGGCAAGCTCAGCCAGTTTGACCGAGTTATCGTAGGGCGTCATCAGGTCATGGTTATCATAGTTCTTAGCAGGGCCAATCATGATTTAGCGCCCTTCCAACTTAGAGTTCATCCCGTGCTCCATCAGTTCAGGGCTCTTCTACGCCAAGCACATCTACTAGTCACTCCGTTGCGAGGGGTTCCCTTCAATCCCCTTCTCCAGCACCTGTGAGTTGTTATTAGTATGGAGAGATGGGTTATATATGTAGGCAGTGCCCTCGTTATCTCGTGAGTTCATATCAGTAGAGGGGTCAGTCATCAGCCTTAGCACCAATTGCTTCATCACCACCCAGCCAGCCAGCTAGGGGTGGTTGTCAGTCACCTAGGGGTCACCCTAGAGGAGGAGGCCGATCAGGTGGTGGTCAAGCCTGCTTTTATGCACTTCCAGCTAGACCTGATGTTATTGCTTCCGATGTTGTCATTATAGGTATTGTTTTGGTCTACCATAGGGATGCCTTTGAATAATTTGATCCTGGTTCCACCATTTCTTATGTATCATCATACTTTACTCGTAATTTGGGTACGCCCTGTGGGCCTCTAGTTTCTCCTATTCATGTATCTACCCGGTAGGCAATACTGCTATTGTAGACTGTTTGTACCGATCATGTGTGGTAACTATTAAGGGTTTGGAGACCTATGTGGATATGTTATTATTGTGTATAGTGGACTTCGATGTCATTTTGGGCATGATTGGTTATCTTCATGCCGTGCTATTCTGTACTGTCATGCCAAGACAGTCACATTAGCTATACCGGGTGCACCACGGATTGAGTGGCGAGGTTTGACTGATTATGTTTCCAGTAAAGTGATCTCATTCTTAAAAGCCCAATGTATGGTTAGGAATGGATGTCTTTTGTATCTAGCCTTAGTGAGGGATATCAGATTTAAGACTCACAATATCGATTCTGTTCCAGTTGTGAGGAATTTCCCGATGTGTTCCCTATAGACCTACGTGTCATGCCACCAGAAAGGGACATTGATTTTGGTATTGACCTGGTGCCGGTCACTCAGCCTATTTCTACTCTGTCGTACCGTATGCCACTAGTGGAGATGAAAAAGTTAAAGGAGCAGCTTTAGAAACTCCTTGATAAGGGGTTCATTCGGCCTAGTGTGTCGCCTTGGGGAGCACCGATTCTATTTGTGAAGAAGAATGATGGCACTAAGAGAATGTGCATTTATTATAGGCAATTGAACAAGGTAACAACTAAGAATAAGTACCATTTTCCCCGCATTGATAATTTATTCGACCAGCTTCAGGGAGCGAGAGTGTTCTCTAAGATTGATCTTCGCTTAGGCTATCACTAGTTAAAGATCAGGGACTCGGATATTCTCAAAATAGTTTTCAGGACCAGATATGGTCATTATTAGTTCTTGGTGATGTCTTTTATGCTGACTAATGCCCTAGCAACATTTATGCATTTGATGAATAGTGTGTTCTAGCCTTATCTTGACTCGTTTGTCTTAGTCTTCATTGATATATTCTGGTATATTCGCGTAGTCAGGAGGAGCACGTTGGGCATTTGAGGGTTGTGTTGCAGAGATTGAGGGAGGAGAAGCTTTATGCAAAGTTCTTCAAGTGTGAGTTTTGACTCGGGTCAGTGGCATTCTTGGGACACATAGAGTCCAGTGAGGGTATTTAGGTTGATCCAAAGAAGATAGAGGCAGCTCAGAGTTGGCCCAGACCATCCTTAGCCATAGAGATTCGCATCTTTCTAGGTTTGGTGGGTTATTATCGGCGGTTTGTTCAAGGATTCTCATCTATTGCATCGCCCTTGACCAAATTGACTCAAAAGGGTGCTTTATTTGTATTGTCGAATGAGTGTGAGGAGAGCTTTCAAAAGCTCAAGATAGCTTTGACCGCAGCTCTAGTGTTAGTTTTGCCATCAACTTCAAGTTCATATACCATGTATTGTGATGCTTCAAGAGTTGAAATCGGTTTTGTATTGATGCAAGAGGGTAGAGTTATTTCTTATGCTTCTTGTTAGTTTAAACCACATAAGAAGAACTACCCCATTCATGATTTGGAGTTGGCTGCCATAGTTCACACGTTAAAGATTTGGAGGAATTACTTGTATGGTGTGTTTTGCGAGGTGTTTATTGATCATCCCAGCCTCCAGTACTTGTTCAACTAGAAGGAACTCAATTTGAGGCAACGGAGGTGGTTGGAGTTGCTTAAGGATTATGACATTACTATCTCGTACCATCCAGGGAAGGTCAATGTGGTAGCCGATGCTTTGAGCCAAAAGGTGGTGAGTATGGGGACGTTTGTATATATTCCTGTTGGGGAGAGACCTCTTGCAGTTGACATTCAAGCATTGACCAATCAGTTTGTGAGTTTGGATATTTCGGAGCCCAGTCGGATGTTGGCTTGCGTAATTTCTTGGTCTTCCTTATATGATCAAATCAGAGAGCTCCAGTATGATGATCCTTATTTGCTTGTCCTTAAGGACAGAGTTCAACACAATGATGCCAGAGATATGACCATTGGCGATGATGGGGTGTTGAGGATGCAAGGCCGTATTTGTGTGCCCAGTGTAGATAGGCTTCGGGAGTTGATTCTGGAGGAGGCCCATAGCTCGTAGTATTCCATTCATCCGGGTGCCGCAAAGATGTATCTAGATTTGAGGTAGCACTATTAGTGGAGAAGAATGAAGAAAGACATTATGAAATTTGTAGCTTGTTGTCTTAGTTGTCAACAGGTGAAATACGGGCATCAGAGACCGGGTGGCTCACATCAACAGATAGATATTCCATAGTGGAAGTGGGAGAGGACAACTATGGACATTGTAGTTGAACTTCTACGGACTTTGAGGAAGCTCGATGCTATTTTGGTGATTGTGGATCGACCGACAAAGTCTGTGCACTTCATTCCTCTATGTACTACCTATTCTTCAGAGCGGTTGGCAGAGATATATATTCAGAAGATTGTTCGGTTGCATGGTTTCCATCATTTCAGATAGGGGGCACTCAGTTCACTTTGTAGTTTTTGAGGTCTGTGCAACGGGAATTGTGCACTCAGGTTGAGTTGTGCATAGCTTTTCACCCTTAGACGTAAGGGTAGTCTGAGCACACTATTCAAAATATTGGAGGACATGTTGCTTGCGTATTTATTGATTTCAGAGGATCATGGGATCAGTTCCTACCGCTTGCAGAGTTTGCTTACAACAACAACTACCAGTCAAGTATTCAGATGTTCCATATGAGGCTTTGTATAGGAGGCTGTGTAGATATCCAATTGGTTGGTTCGAGCCCAGTGAGGCTAGGCTATTGGGACAGACTTGGTGCAGGATGCTATAGAAAAGGTGAAGGTGATTCAAGAGAGGCTTCGTACAGCGCAGTCGAGACAAAAGAGTTATACTGACAGAAAGGTTCGAGATGTGTCTTACATGGTTGACAAGAAGGTCCTGTTGAAGGTTTAACCCATGAAGGGTGTTATGAGATTTGGGAAGAAAGGAAAATTGAGTCCTCGGTTCATTGGGCCTTTTGAGGTGCTTCGGAGGATCTGGGAGGTGGCTTATGAGCTTGCTTTTCCACCCAGCTTGTCGAGCGTGCATCTGGTGTTTCGTGTTTCTACCGTCCAAAAGTATATTGGGGATCTGTCTCATGTTCTGGATTTCAGCATGGTTCAGCTGGATGGTGATTTGACTTATGATGTGGAGCCATCATCTAATTTGGAGTGTTAGGTTTGAAAGTTGAGATCAGAGATATAGCTTCAGTGAAAGTACAATGTAGAGGTCAGCCCGTGGAGGAGGCTACATGGGAGACCGAGCGGGAGATGCAGAGTAGATATCCTCAACTGTTTGAGGCTTCAGGTATGTTTCTTGACTCGTTTGAGGATGAATGTTTGTTTAAGTTGGGGAGGATGTGACGACCCGGCCACTCATCTCATGAGTTACTACTCTGTTTTCCCCGTTTCTGCTTCTTTAAGCTTTATTTATCTGTGTTATGTGGTATTGGGTTGGTCGGATCGAATCCAGAATGATTTTGGTAAGGTTTGAGACGCTTAGTGTCTCTTTAGGAAGCTTAAGTTGGAAAAGTCAACCTGATGTTGACTTATGTGTTAGAGGGCTCAGATGTGAGTTTCAACAGTTTGGATAGCTTCGGAAGATGATTTGGGAGTTAGGAGCGTGATCGGAATGTGTTTTGGAAGTCCGGAGTATATTTAGGTCTGAGTTGGCAAAATTGAGTTTTTGGCGTTTTCCGGTTGATAGGTGAGATTTTTGATATAGGAGTTGGAATGGAATTCCGGAAGTTATGGTAGCTTCATTATGTCATTTGGGATGTGTTTTAAAAATTTCAGGTTATTCGGACATGGTTTGGTTAGGTCTTTGATCAAAAGCGGAATACGGAAGATTTTAGAACCTTAGGCTTGAATTCAATGTGTTTTGGTGGTGTTGATGTTGTTCGAGGTGTTTTGAAGATTGGTATAAGTTTGAATAAGGCTATAGGATATGTTGGTACCTTTGGTTGAGGTCTCGGGGCCTCGGATGAGTTTCAGGTGGTCAATCGGGCCATTCTATGAAGTTAGAACATGTAGAAGATTGCAGGTTAGTGATGTAGAAAAGTGACCTTCACGTTCGCGAAGGGGTGGTTGAGTAAGTTGGAAATTTAGCCTTCGCGTTCGCGAGGCAGGCTCCGCATTCGCGAAGGTCTAGGCGTGTATGCATCACATTCCCGGGAGTATAGTCATGTTCACGTAGAAGAAGTGGGCATCTGAGCTTCAAGGGAATTTAATTCATTGACTTCGCGATAAAGGGAACGTGATCTTTTGACTGCGTTCACAAGAAGGATTTTAAGGCCTAGAAGAATGTTTTAAAAAGGCTATTCCGTGACTTTGAACCTCACTTCCACAATTATTGAACGGAAAAGAACTTTGAGGCGATTTTGAAGAGAGGAAATCATTGTTCTTTATTAAGGTAAGGCCCTAAAACGCGTTTCTTTATGATTAAGGAATAAAATATCAGTGTTTAATTCATGAAAATCAGTAGAAAAATGTGAAGTTAGGGCTTGAGATTATGAGACCTTCTAGGGATGATTTGAGGGGTCAAACGAACTCCTATTTTCGAGTTCTTTATATGTACGGACTTGTGAGATGATGAAGAACATTTTGGCATAAAGTTTGTCCAGTTTTGTGATGCGGGCCCTGAGGGTCAGGTTTTGACTAATTTCAAATTTTGGGCTTGAAATCAATATTTTTCCATTGGAATTCATTCGTTTAGCATACTTTGATGATAAATATCTTAGCTTGGTAGATTTAGAGCACTCAGAAGTTGGTTCGAAAGGTAAGCGTGTTGCAGAGTATCTTTTTGGGCTAGTTCGAGGTGAGTAACGATTTTAAATGTTGTTTTGAGGGTATCAAACCACGGACTACACACCGTTCAGCTGTGTTGAGATGACGCACACGCTAGATGATGAGCGTGGGGTCGTGCATCGTTGGAGATTATAACTTAGTCCATCTCGTATGACTATTTTCATGTATATTTTATAGCTACTTGTTTGGTATTGTTATACATTACGCTAAATGCCTTATTTGGGTTTCGTGCCAACTTTTTGAACCCTTAGGGGATCGTTAATGATATTTTCCTCACTGTTTGATTTCATACTTGTGCTCAGTCATTCTACATCTTTCAATGCTTTCAAAATTCAGCTATGTTAATCTATTTTAGAAACCTTAAATGATGTTTTAAAGATATTTTAAGCTGAGCTGCATATTTTTACTATTGCTCGAAGGCCTTAAGGGATTCTGACTGAGTATGGCCGAGGGCCTGTATTTTGAGGATACTTTTGGGTTGGGTTGCACGTTACAACAGTGATACACTAATTATGATAATGAGGCCAAGGGCCTAAGGTTGTCTACCACGAGGTGGCTTGATATTGATATGAGGCCGAGAGCCCGTTCATGATGCCACGAGATGGCTTGATATTGCGCTTGGGAAGTAAGGGGCCCCTCCAGGAGTCGGTACATCCCCAGTGAGCGCGGGTACCCATTGTGACATAAGATATCATCTGAGGGGCTGGTATTGTTCTGTGATATTGCAAGATGGGCTGATTTGATGTTATTGTGCCCGAGGGACAGTTCTTATGTGTTTACTATTCCTAGTTGTTTTACTATCTATTGTTGACTGCTTAAAAGATATTTTTATGACATTGCTAAATTGTGTTATTGACTTTGTTTTGCCTCTGATAGCCAAATGTTATGTTTAACGTGATGTTATATCGTATAGTCTTCATTTATTTTTATTACTCACTGAGTTGGATGTACTCACTTTGCTCCATGTATCTCTATGTGCAAATTCGGGCACTAAAGGTCCTGCTACTGAGGGTTGATAGTTCTAGCAGATCTTCGAAGGTTTACTAGGTAGCTGCTTGACGATTCGCAGCCTAGTGCTACCTTCGTCTATCTTATTTCCTTTATAATAAGTTATTTAGTAGTGGAGTATATTTTTCAGATTGATAGTATTATTTTAGAAGCTCATGACTGGTGACACCCTGATGTCGGGCTCTGTTGGTTTTTATTTCTGTAAATTATATTTTTAAATGCTTATTTTGGGATTTATTTTTTGATTAAAGACTTAGTATTTATTATTTTAATTGCTTAAAGTGAAGGAGGTGTGTCAGCTGACCTTGTCTTTACGAGAAGCGTCATCATGACCAGGATGAGTTTAGGGTCGTGATAGGTTATAAATCTCCAAATTTTGGTTGTCCTTCATTATCACTAAGGAATATATTGGTGCATTTGATGTACTTTCTTCCTTTTCAGATTTTATAAAATTCATGAAAATCTTTATATAGTGGGTGTTCTGTATTAACACCTCAATTTCCTCTAATATTAGCAGCTACTAATTATTGGTTTCTAATTTGAACGAGAATATTATTCGGTCTGTCATAGGAAGATGTCCTTCCTTTTCCACGATCTATAGGAGGTCAATATGCCGGCCTCATAATCTGTATGAGACAAATAAAGAACTATAATCAAGTATTCTTTAGTAAGAAAATCAGGGAGAATATTATCTGACCCTTTTTTGTATATTATCTCGAAATCAAATGGAGATAATAATGCTTGCCACCTTGCAAATATTCGTTTTGATACATTATGCTTAAAATCTTTATTAAAGATAAATCTTGCCTCTTGACAATAAGTTTTTATTAAAAACTTTTGATTATATAAAACAGTATAGAATTTCATAACACATTTTACTATAGCAAAGATTTCTTTGGCTATAATAGCATAATTCTTTTGGGAATTATTCCTTTTTTCGAATCGAATTGAACAAGATATTCTTGTTTATCTGCTGAAGAGCTTTTTTTAAGCATACCTCCACACTCAATATTTGAGGCATCAGTTTCTACAATTTTTGCCCAGTTTAGGTTAGCAAGAGTTAAACATGAAAGATTATTTACCATCTGTTTAATCCTTTTTACTGATCCTGTATGACTGTCATTCCATTCTTTAGAATTCTTCTTTAATTTGTCATAAAGAAGATCAATATCCTTTGCGAAATCCTTTATTAAGGGGAGATATAATTCAAGCTTCCTAAAATTCTTTGAAACTGAGTCTTATCAGTAATTATATCAAGGAATTTAGAAGCAAATTTTGTACTTCTATTGATAGGAATTATTCTTCCATTTTCTATATTATGACCAAGAAATCTTATATTATTTTAGGAAATAAGCATTTTTGTTTTGGATAACTAGACCATTTTTTATAATAATTTTTCTTGAATAAATCTAGATGCTTAAAATGCAATTCAATTTTTTTTAAAATACTACAATATCATCAATATAGACTATTATAAAGTCGGTATTGCGAAGGAAAATATCATTCATAATTTTTTAAAATTCAGACGGAGTAATTTTTAAAATAAAACGGCATAACATTGACCCATTGGAACATTAAAAGTTGTTTTATATCTGTCATTTTCAGATTTTTGAATTTTTCAATAACCTGATTTTAAATATAATTTTGAAAATGTTATGGCACTATATAATCTATTAAGTAAATCCTTTTTTATTAGGATTAGGATATCTAATCCATTTTAAAACTTTGTTAAGAGGCTTATAATTAATGACTAATCTAGGAATTCCTCGTTCCTTTTCACCATGTTTATTAACATAAAAAGTTGTACAAGACCATTTGGACTTGAAGGGCCTTATCAAGCCTTTTGTTGTAAGGAATCAGTCTTCAATTTAAGAAGCTTCTCAAAAAGAGAGAGAAGCTCTCCCTTCTCTCTAACAGTACTGTGCCATTGCCTCATCTTCTCCGCCTGCCTCGGCGCACGTTAGTTAACGTCGCCGAGCTGGTTTCCATGGCAAGAGGAAGAGGTCGAGGTAGGGGTAGGCCACGTAAAATACCAATTGCAACAATCGATCGCATCATCTCAAAAATCAATCCACCACAAGCTATTACCAGTGATGAAGATCCGGTTACTGTTCCATTGATTTCAGTCCCATTGAAGCAACCAGAGGAGGTTCCTGTACAATCGAAAGTTATAGAGCTTCCTCAACCTCAGATTATACAAGGTAATGGTGAAAATACACACATGCAGACATCAACACAACCATCTGACCCTGAAGCAGTGAAGGTGACAAATGAAGGAACCAAAGTGTGGGCAAATTTGTTCCAGAAAACAAATTTGCCTCAAATGGCATGTCTCTGGAGTATATACCACCTACTATCCTTGATGGCAAACCTGTAGGTCAATTACTGAAAGAGGAAGTAGAGGAGGAAGAGTAGAAATGGAAGTGTTCTCTAGTGATTTTTGTTTTGGGGACTGGGCCAGGTTATAATGCTATGAAACGATACATTAACCTACACTAGTCTCATGTTCCAGAGCCAGATCTATACTACCATGAGGAGGGGTATTATGTAGCTAAATTTCAAACCATGGAAGATGCTAAGGAGGTCATATGTGGTGGTCCATACACCATTGCTAACAGACCTATGGTCTTGAAGCAATGGACTCCAGATTTCGACTTCACTGTTGCTTTCCCTAATGATATCCCTTTATGGGTAAAGTTTCCTAGGCTACCTATGTCATGCTGGGGAAATAGGTCTTTGAGTAGGATTGCCAGTGTTCTTGGCAAACCTATTTTTGCAGATGAGTGTACTACCAATCAGACTAGGATCTCCTTTGCAAGGATGCTTATTGAGGTTAATGTGTCTAAACCTCTGCCTAGTGATATTGAGATTATTGATCCTAATGGCAAGAAGTTTTTCCAGGAAGTGACATATGACTGGAAGCCAACATACTGTGAGAAGTGCCTCATGGTAGGTCATAATTGCATGTCCATTCCTAAACCCCCTCAAACTATACAAAAACCAAAAATTAACTAGGAGTGGAGAGTCAAAGGAGCAGTGCAGAATGATATACTAAGGAGAACACCAGCCAGCAGGTAGAACCAAGGCAGACAGCAATACCTCTTAAGGATGCTGATCCTTTGGATGTCAGAGAAGGGTTCACTCTGGTAGATAAGGGCAAGCAGGTGCAATCACCAATTTTTAATCTCACAAATTTTCCCCCATTATCTCCTATGGTATTGAGTAACAGATTTCAAGCAGTGTCTGCAAGCAGAACAGGTCACCCCCCTGATGCAGGGGGACCTAGCTTTACCAAATGAAGTTAGTAGTTTGGAATATTAGAGGGATAAATAAGAAGTATAAACAGAAAGAAGCTAAAGAATACTTTAGACAGAATAAATTTAGTCTTATTAGTTTAGTAGAAATAAAGGTCAAGGATAATAATGCAGGGAGAATTGCTAATATGGTGCTACCAGGTTGGGATATGGTACCTAACTATAAGGAGACTCTAAGAGGTAGAATCTGGATTTTATGGGATCCTCAGAAGATCAGTGTCACAGGAATTCAGGAGGATGGCCAATTTCTTCATTGCAGTGTTCATAATCTCGTTGTGGGTCTGACTTGCCTGCTTACTGTGGTTTATGGTTCAAATGGTCTGGACCAGAGAAGAACAATGTGGCAACACATACAAAGTCTTGCTTCTGGTATTACTGATCCTTGGCTGGTTGCAGGTGATTTCAATGTTGTGATGTCTGTCAATGACAGACAGTCATGTACTCAAGTTAAGCAAGTTGAGACTCTGGATTTTATTCAATACATCCAATTGGCTGAATTATCAGAACTTCCTTGGATAGGGAATTTCTTCACATGGACTAATAAACAGACTGGTAATGAAAGAGTTTGTAGTAGATTAGACAGAATATTTGGTAATTATGAATGGATGATTAAATGGAGTCATGTACAGACTGTATATGACCCTCCTTTAATCTCTGATCATAATCCAATGGTCCTTACTTTGATGGAAAATATTACTGTCAGGAAGGCACCCTTCAAATTCTACAATGCTTGGGCTAGTCACAAGGATTTCTAAAACATCATGAAGGTACATTGGAGGAGTTCTGAGCAGGGCACTCATAAGTTGATATGGAACAACCTTCAGGCTCTTAAACATGTTCTAAAATCTCTAAATGTTAAAGAATTTAAGAACATCACACAGAAAATAGATTCTAGCAGGGAGGAACTAAAGTACATCCAGCACCAGATGAGCTCACAATATACAGATGATTTGCAGGCAAAAGAAAAGGATCTATTATTGAAGATTGAGAAGTGGTCATTGATTGAAGAAAGTATCCTCCAGCAGAAATCTAGAGCCAAATGGATACAATTGGGAGATTCAAACAATAAGTATTTTCATGCTGTGTCAAAAGAAAGGAAGCAGTATAAAAGCATTACTGAACTGGTTACTGCTGGAGGCACCAAACTCACTCATCCAGATGACATTAGAGTTGAAATAAGAAACTTCTATAAGGCTTTAATGGGGTCATCAGCTCCCTCCCTTCCAGCAATTAATAGATCATATATGGATAATGGCCCAAAGCTCACTCATTATCAGCAGTAGCAGCTAATTGCAGATGTGTCTATGGATGAAATTGTAGATAGCCTAAAATCCATTGGTGATCATAAAGCACCTGGGATTGATGGCTATAATGTTGTTTTCTTTAAACAGACCTGGTGGCTTACTGGAAATCAAATTACCAGGGCAGTCCTGGAGTTCTTCCAATCTGGTAAGATGTATAAGCCAGTGAATTGTGCTTCCCTTACACATACCTAAAGTTCCTAACCCTCAGTCAGTCAAGGAATTCAGACCAATTGCCTGTTGTTCAGTCTTATATAAGATAATATCTAAGATACTGGCTAACAGATTACAGAAATGCATGGCTTATATCATCAATGATTCCCAATCAGGATTCATACCAGGAAGGAAGGTAGATGACAATATTATCTTAGCACATGAGTTGATCAAACACTATGCTAGAACACATGTGTCTCCTAGGTGCATGATTAAAATAGACTTACAGAAGGCTTATAATTCTGTTGAGTGGATCTTCTTGCAACAAGTGATGGAATCCTTACACTTCCCAGGCAAATTCATAAGGAGGATTCTGGAATGTGTCCAGACAGTGAGCTATACAATTATGGTAAATGGGGAAACTACTAAACCCTTTCAAGCAGCTAAAGGATTGAGGCAAGGTGACCCAGTCTCCCCCTTCTTATTTGCTATAGTGATGGAATATCTTAGCAGGGCTTTTATGGAGTTAAAGAAAGATCCAGATTTCCTATTCCATCCTGGATGTAAAAGGTTAAATATCACACACCTTAGTTTTGCAGATGATCTACTGTTATTTGCAAGAGGAGATTTGAAGGCTGTCACAACCATGTTCAGATATTTTTCTCAATTCACTGAGGCTTCTGGTATGACTGCTAACTTGAGTAAAAGTTCTGTCTATTTTGGTGGTGTCTCTCCTGATAAACAGCAGCATATTGTCAACCATCTTGGTTATGTATATGGAGAACTACCCTTCAAGTATTTGGGAGTTCCATTAACTGTCAAGAAAATGTCATTACTTCAATGGCAACCATTGGTGGATAGAGTTACTGCCAGGATTACATCCTAGACTGCTAGGAAATTATCCTATGCAGGGAGAGTCCAACTGGTACAGTCAGTCATCTTTGGTATACAAGCATACTGGGCACAACTTTTTCTGATTCCTGCAAAAATTTTAAAGATGCTGGATGCAGTTTGTAGATCCTATGTTTGGACAGGTTCAGCCAACATATCCAAAAAAATCATATGTAGCTTGGGACAAGGTCTGCTTACCTAAATCTGCTGGGGGTTTAAATATTATGAATCTGCTATTATGGAACAAAGCTGCAATCATGAAACTTGGATGGGATTTGGCCAAGAAGAAAGATGTGTTATGGATAAAATGGATTCACTCAGTGTACATAAGGCTACTACCAGAATTGAGAACAATTCATTTAGTGGATCATCACCAAGTCTAAAGGCAAAACTGGTCGAGCTCAAGTGATGAAAATGGTCTTTGCTGAAATGCTTTACAGTGTTTGGTTAGAAAGAAATTCCAGATTGTTTAATCAAACTTCATGTTCCAGTGGACAACTACTAAGAAGCATTGCTTATGTATGTCATGTTAGGAGTCCTCCTAAAGTCAATGTATACCTACAGCATTATCTCCTGTAATTAGACACATAGGTATAGTGATGTAGATGCTAGCTAGTTTTATCATAGATGATAGTCAGCTGTGTATAGCTGAACTATGGCTTTGTAAAGACAGACCTTTGGTGATTAATACAACAAATTTAATTACCAAAAAAAAAAGGAATCAGTCTTCTTTTGCAGAGCTCTAAATATTCTGAGTTCATTTGATAAGATCGGGCTTTGATAGGGATATTATCCTCAGAAAAGCCTTCTTCATAAGGAATACTTATAATATACTTTTTTTCTATTCCAAAATTAATTGGATAATCTCCACAATTTTTTATTGAAATCTAATATTTAAGAAGACCAATTTTTTCTAAAAGTTTAGGATTTTTTAAATCCTGGCTAATCGCGATAGAACAAATTTCATTTTTTTAAAATCAATCTGTTTAACTTTTGCAGAAATATTATTAGAAATAATCTCATTCAAATATCTTTGAATTGGCTGAGTTATGAACTTAAAGTTAATTTCTTTGTCATTGTAAGTTCCAGTAAAAAATTTTGTATCTCAATTTTTGAAAGGAATTATTTTATGAAAAAATTAAACACCTGTAGATATGTGATTTTTGACCCTCCTCAAAAATTATTATATTTTAGCATGTAAATATTTAATTTAGGCTTAATATAGCTATTTCAACTATTTTTTGACTTCTTTCCTTTATTTTCGGCATAAAAATAGAAAATTACAAAATAATTTAGCTTACATATTTTTCATAAATTAAAAAAAATTAATACAAAGGTAGTACCTTACCTTTATTTTTATATGATTTTGAAAACACAAAAATAATTTCATGTCTTAATATAGTGAGTTTAATCTTAAAATTAGATTTACATTTTCATATTATAATTGTATATAGTTTGAAAAAAAGAAATTAGTGTTGAGTCGGTTCATCCCGTCATTATAATATTTGTAATCTTTTTTGTATTTGGCCCAATTTCAAGCCTAACAATACCAAACTCATACTTCTTTAACCTAAAATTTCTCTCTATATAATCAAAAGACACAAAAAAAACCCCAATCAGATCCCTAAAATCAAAATTATCTTCTGCCGCTTTCAAAAGGAACCCACCCCCTAGCGCTGCTTCATCTTCCCCACACTTTGAGCAGCCGAAACCCAGCAACTTCAGTCACCAAAATAGCAGAAAAAAAAATCATGAAAATCCAACCATGTAGCCCAGCTCCAAAAACCCCCAAACCAGCCCTCTTCTCAGTCCAAAAATGACTATGAAATAGCCCCAAACAACCTCCAAAAACACAGCAAAAGACCAGCTGTGAACAGCCCCAAATTCAGCTCTAATACACCCCAAAACTGGCCCAACACAGCCACAAAATCTGCTCAAAATAGCTCCAAAACAAGCTGAAAAACACTCCTCAAAATAGCTTCAAAACGACCTGAAAAAAACTGGCCCAAGCTCAGCTGAAATTCCGCCACTAAACAGCCATGAAATGTGCTGAAGTTCACACAAAAATGCAGCTCCACAACTACTGCAAATCCGCTGAAAAAACAGTCCTAAAAACCAGCCTTCCACCTCCGAGCACCATCGCTAAAGTTGCCTAATCGAGTCGAGGTCTTCGAGTTTCAAAAGTTCTGGTCATGGTCCCTTGTTTCAGTTTCCTGTTGCTATTGTGATGGTGATGCTCAAGGGTAAAGAAGAAAGCTTATATTTGAATTGAAGAAAATTTGTTGTTAATTTTTTCTCTTCCCTTTAATTTGCCTTTCGTTTGATGCTGTGACGAGTTTTCTGTTTTGTGGAGCTTACAGGACTATGGACTCTCCATTATGATTTCATTTATGAGCTTGGTTCATCATGGTTTGTTTACATTTGTTCTTCTTCGCAATATTATTATGTTGTTTTAATTTATTGGCTTGACTGACAGATGAATTCTTGTTTATCACCCGTGTTGTGGAGTTTGAAATTTTAACGAAACAGATTAATATTTGTTAGATTTAAGTGAACTGAAACTAGCTAAAACATGTTTGAGGTTAGACGCTAATGAATTATTTCAATAACAAGGGCAGTGCGATTTTTTTATTTTTTTTTTGGTTTCTTTTAGATTATTGAAGTTTGAAGTTTCTTTTAGATTATTGGAATTTGCTAATTGGTTGTTTCAGTAATGGGCCTGACAAGTGGGAAAGGTCCAAGGTGTGTTCTTTTATTAAATAAATTTGTCACTTAAAACTCGGTGTAAACGACCAAGTCGATCCATTTCCTTTACTACCTGCATTTTGTGCTTAAATTCTTCAATAATTCCATACACCATAGGCTTCTCCATAATAATTTCCATAATCCACGGGCCTTTACCATTAATCTCAAATATAGGAAATCAACTTATGAACATGGTAGTTTACTTTAGATTTGATTTAGATTAATATTGCGATTATATATACGTTTGCACAATATAATTACAAATTAAATTTATAAAAGACTCGAGCTATGCATTTGCGGAACTTCAACCAAATTTTCTTAATAAATAAACAACACATTATTTATTGTAAATACGTTTGCGTGACATGATTTTTTACGCACCAAAAGAAAATAGTATACGTACGCGTAACTGAATTCTTCAATTTTACGAATAAATCCAGTGATTAAAAGTGGTAAAAGACAATTTCATAGGTCTTAAAAATGAGTAGTTAAATAATTAAACCAAGTATAAATTGTTGAGCGACCGTGCTAGAACCACGGAACCCGAAAATATCTAACACCTTCTCCCGGGTTAACAGAGTTCCTTACCTGGATTTTTGTGTTTGCAGGCTGTAAAACAGATCCAACATTTCTTCGATTCGAGATTTTGCACTAGTGACTTGGGACACCATAAATTATCCTAAGTCGCGACTCTGAATGAAATAAATAAATCCCGTTTTAATTGTTACTTTAAATTGGAAAAAAAAAACTCCCTTATTATATACTCTTCCGGGGGTGGTAGTAAAAAAGGAGGTGTGACAGCTCTGACGACTCTGCTGGAAAATACAAGCCAAGAATCTCTAGTTCATGGTTCAAGAATTTGAACTTTTAATTGTTTTTACTTGAACGAGGCTGGGCAAACGACAAGGCCAGGCAAACTTCAGTGCTCCAGTACGTCGCCCGCTTTTCGGCCCCAGTTGTCCGCTCGGGTACCCCAAGTCTAGACAAAAACCCCAGGATTTAAACCTAGAAGAACCCAACCCCATGCCGGATCCCTAGTAGGAGCACATATTTGCATCATGTGCATTTGACTTAGGGGACTCAACACAGGGGTAGGGTCCGTCTAAAACAGGTGTACCCAACATAGCAGACCATCTTGATGCATCCTATGTGCTACATGGTGCATTTCTTCAAGATTAAAACGATCATTTGGCAGACCAATGAAAGTTGAGGGCAAATAAATAGAAAGAAAAAAAAGAGAGAAAAAAAGAAAGTGTGAAGTATAAAAAATAAAGCAAGTAGGGCCCGATTATGTTTTCTGTCACGTTTTTGGAAAAGAAAAGAAAAAAAGAAAATGAAAATTTCAAAATGATTTTGCACTTTCCCATCATTTTCCAAATATCAAAAAAAGAGGATAAAGAAAATCAAAAAAGATTTTGCATGTTTCACCATTTTTTAAAAGAAAAGAAAAAAAATATATATTTTTCTCAAAATTAGTTGTTCTTTTAAATTCTCGCCCGTATCCAATCTGCCTGAACTAGGCAAACCTGATTCTCGTCTTTCGGGGTGTGATACGTAGACAACCACATAGGGTCTGGTCTTCCTATTAAATCTTAGGTTCTTTGCTTTTACGGGATCTTAGCCAAAATTTTCACTTCTAGCCATTTTTTTGCCAAATAAGCCATCTTGCAAAAATAGCCTTAATCATGTCTTATATGTTTCCAACAGGAAGGGTTATTATTTCACATAGCGTGGTCTTTAACTGATTTGATTTTAATTTTCTCATACAGGTGTGGATTTATTTATCGGAGTTTGAGCATGACAGAGCTCCAGGACATCTAGTCAGGATTGCTCATTCAGGAGTGGATTAAAACAAGATTTTCTTTTCTTTTGTTTATACTTTGATTCTCTTTTTCTTTTTATATTTTCTTTTACCTTTTAATTTTGTATAATAATGTAGAGTTTTATTATTATAACTATACTTTCTATTTTGCATTTGAAAAGTCATGTAATAAATCAAAACAAATTGTATTTTATATTCCCGTTAGAAATTTTCTTTAGAATGCTAATTGTAGAAATGAAATATATTTTTGAGGTGGTTTTTGCCTTAGGCAATTAATATCTAGAACTTAAGATAAAAAATTATTTTTATATTTTCTTTACAATATTAAGACCAAAAATTCAAACAAAAAGAAATTTTCTTTTAGTACCTCATAAATATTTTTTTTACGATATTAATTCCAAAAATCCAAAAAAAAATCTTTGGAGGTTTTTCTTTGGGAAATCAGTGAAAATGAAAAAAAGATTTCTTTTCCTTTTACTAGAACTTTAGGACATTGTACATAGAAGAAAAAGAGATAAACTTTATCTTTGGTTATTTTTAGGATTTCTCCCTTAGGCAATCAAATAGAAATCCAAAAACGTTTTGTTTTATCTTTTTTCGTTGCTTATTTCGAAATCTTGCATCAGAATATCAAATGAAAATGTAAAATATTTTTTTATAGTTTATTCTTTAGATTTCCTTCCTAAAAAAATCAAAAATATTTTTCTCTTGTATGATTTTTTCTTAATAATTTCTCATGGAGTGTTTGTTTCAAAAAAAAAGAATAAAAATATTTTCTCGTTAAGCTTGAGTTTAGAATACGTTATAGATCATTGAGTCCAGAAAATTCAAATAAAGAGAGATTTGTTTCTTTTACTTCTATTACCTCGTTCATAGTAGTCATTAAGTTAAATAAAAAGAAAAGAAAAAAATGTGAATGTTAGTTTGTTTACTTTATTCCCGATCTTCCAGAATATCTGATTCATGCGGGGTTATGATATGTAGGCAACTTGCATAAGGTTCGATCGAATCATTTTTTTAATTAAAAATAAAAAAACAACAATCAAAAAGTAAAGAGCAAAGAAAAGATGGTGAAATTATGGGCTGCGAGAAATGAGAGGGAAAAAAAGAGCGATAATCAAAAGGGGGGGGGGGGAGGAAAGTGAGCAAGACAAGAAGTTCTAGAAAAGCAAAGAAAGGCGAGGATTGAAATGAACAAATTGGGATGATGCCATATGACCTTCATACCCTGAAGTCATGTTAGAACCGCTAACTATGACTAGGTACATTGCACGCAATGTGATATTTTAGCTATTTAGTGCCCTAACACTAACATGATGACCTCATTTTGTTCCTTTTGTTATAAAGCAGAAGGGTGTCTGGTTTGTGGTTTTTAAAGTGGTAACTCTTCTCTACAACACAAAGTCAAAAGGAAATGGCAGACAACAATAGAACTGAGTTGGTTGATACCGGTGTCCAAAAGCAGTTGGTTGAAGAGGGCAATGGGTTGTTTGACGAGGTATAGATGTTACGAAAACACATGGAGGATATGTATCAGGCCTGGTTGAATGGGAAGGCACCACCCCTGCCACCACCTGGCTTCTTAGATGCTACCTTTACAAAACCTTTGGCACTTCCTAATCACCCCAGTAGCTCCATCACTCATCCTTCAATTACCGCTCCACAAAATTGCCCTCATATCCCCAACAATGAATACCCACTCAAAGCTAATGGTTCCTAATATTACCCCTCAGAGGTTGCTCATAAGAAGAACCCTCGGGATGAGCTTCATGCTGAAAATAAAAAGGTTATAGGAAAAGAAGAGCGAGATGAGATATCCGTGAAGCTCAAAAGCACAGAACAATCATTAAAGAATAAGAAAGGGTCGGGAGACCAGGGTAGCATGAATCACAAAGAACTGTCTGTGTCCCCTGACATTCGTCTACCCGCGGGATTTAAAATGCCAAAATTTAACTTGTATGATGGGTGTGGAGATCCGGTAACCCACTTGAAGGTTTATTGCAATGAAATGAGAAGTGTTGGAGAGCAAGATGACCTGTTGATAGCCTATTTCTGTAGGAGCTTGACTAGGGCAGCTTTGGAAATGCATAATCGTCAAGATGCTGGTAAGTGGCCTACATTGGGCGACATGAATCAAGATTTTGTTTGAAACTTTTAATACAAATCATGCGTTACCCCATACCGTTCCTTCCTATCTAAAATGGAAAAGAAGCCAGAGGAAAGCTTTAGGGAGTTTGGACTCAGATGGAGGGAGCAAGCTGCTTGAGTCAGTACCCCGATTAGTGAAGAAGAAATGGTTGAGCTTTTCCTACAAGCCTAGGGGCCCACTTGCTTCAGTTATTTGATCCTAACTTTGGGAAAGCCTTTCAATGATGTGTTAAAAATGGGAGAGATGGTAGAAGAGAGAATCAAGTCAGGAAAAATCATGAGTTGTTCGGCATTGAAAGATACTATGAATGACATTCAAAACATCCCAGTAAGTTTGGGTGGAAGAAAGAGAAATAGAAAAGATGATCCGCTGGGTATTCCTGCTCAATGCTTTCAGCCTCGACATCGGCCCCATAGATATCCTTGTGCACCAGATAACCCTCCCAAATGCTACTTCCCTCCAAAACACTCCGAAAGTTGTACGTCTCTTTCCCTGGACTCTATCCACAATGCACCACCATATGTTCCACACCCATGATGGCCCATACCACTTCCCCAAATTTCTTACCCACGAGCCTATCGAAACCTTCCTGTATCGGGTTTCCAGCCCAATCAAGTATTTAAGAACGAGAGGTTGCAGAAAAAAGAGAAGGCTTTTACCCCTATTAGAGCATAATATGCCAGTTTTACCAAAGTTTGAGGCAATTGGATATGTTGAAGCCGATTCAGATAAAAATGTCGAACCCTCTGTCAAAGAAATTTGATTTTTCTCAAAGGTGCACATATTGCTCCGATGCCCCAGGTCACAGTATAATAAAGTTTTGACACCTTAAAAAAGCAATTCAGGAGCTTATTGATGCAGGTGACATTGTCATGCAAAATCCAGATGCAGCAGACGCTAGCCAAAGTGTATCGCCTATGCATAATGAGACACATATGGTGGGTATGACTTATTTTGAAAAGGAATATGAGAATTCTACTGAGATCCTAGGAGGCCTACGTGTTGCGAAGCTTTCATCACGATCAGAGGTTGATCCTAAGAACAAGCAGGCAAAGGGACCCAAAGGCAATTGGTTAAGAACAATGTGATGGAGACTTGTGAGGGTCATAGTATTGTTGATGCAGGAGTCAATGTCTAATATGTGAGTTTGAGGATTGGAAAGACGCTTTTTCTTGGCTAGCAAGAGAGGAGTTTTGGTGGTTTATTTTATTGTCATTTCTATTGTCCGGGTTATTTTAGGGTTGTAATCCGGATATTGTCTTGAGACTCAAAACCCTCTATCCTTTTATTTTCCCTGGTCTGTTAGTCATAGTAGCTCATTTAGTGTTGTCTAGGTTTGTTCTAGGGTTGTAACCCCAATTTTAGTTTGCTTGTCTTGTTGTTCGAACTGTTTTACCATCTGTTTAATGCAATTTCCTGTTTTCTATTATTCCTCATCATTTTCTTTTATTTAGCTCTCTTCTCTTTTATAGTTATTTTCATGATGGTTCTAGTGACATAACATGCACACATAATATAGGCCTAATCTTAAAGGTTAGTTCGAACATGAAGCAATCTAGAAGATGATAGGGATATTTAAGGGAAATAAGAATATATTTGGACATTTTGAGATCATTTGAAGCCTGAACCATGTGAAACTGCGGCAGATAGAACATAAATAAACACTTATTGAAATACACCATGCTGCATCGAGTTGAAACTAACGGCAAGTTTGCCCCAAATTGATAGGGGTCGTTCATGTTAATGAGAGTGAGAGTGTTTTCCAATGGTGCTTTGTGTTTAATAATTACGCCAAGTATAAATTGCTAAGTGACCGTGCTAGAACCACGGAATCCGCGAATGCCTAACAACTTTTTCCAGGATAACAAAATTTGTTACCCGAATTTTTGTATTCACAAGCTATATAATAGAGTCAACATTTCGTTGATTCGAGATTTTGAACCGATGACTTGGGACACCATAAATTATCTCAAGTGTTGACTTTTAATCCAATAAATAAATCTCGTTTTGATTGTCACTTTAATTTGAAAAAAAAACTCTCTTATTACACGCTCGTCCAGGGGTGGTAGTAAAAAAGGAGGTGTGTGACAACAACTAGTCTCACGTCTTGAGCTATATCTTTTACCAGAATAAAACTTTCTGGTATACAGACATCATGTTGGCAAATATAAGCCCTAGGTAAAGTATATGAAATACCCATTTGATCACCACTAGCATTTTTTAATCGATGAGTGGTTTTATGAAAATATCTGAAATGTATTACTCCTTTTGTACAGCTTAGATCTAATCCACTATCAAATAAAGCAGTAAATTCTTTTTTAAAATTATAATCAATTGAAAGAGTTATTTTTATTAAAAACTTTTGAGTAGTAAAATACTAGAGTTTTCGTAAAAATTTATCTTCAACGTAATCAATAGTTCATAGTAATTTACTAACAGCTTTGCCTTCAGATGTTGCTGCACCAATATCTGTTTCAGTACTATTAGTATTGAACTTTTTATTAAGTGTCAAAATTTTCTAATCTAAAAATTCTTTCATCCAAGGTTATATTAGAAGCCTTTTAACTCTGAGACTTCTTTCTTGAGATGATTAATATCGTTATTTAATTCTTGGATAGTAGCCCGCCTATCAGGCTAGGATTTATTCTTAATAAGTTTTCTGATTTTAGAGATAGTGTAAGGCAGTTTTTGAGATGGGATCTCCTCTACCTCTATTCTTACTCCTAAATTTGTAGGAAATTTATCAATAAGTTGGGACCTTAATTCAGGGTCTTTAACAATCCTTAATAGTTCTAAAATACTATCATTAGTTAAGACATTGATATTCAAGTCTTTGAATTGAGAATAAATATGCTATAGATCATCATCGGTGTTACAACAATGTTTTGAGCACTGTCTCTTACTACAAGATTCTTGCTCATCTTCAGAAGATGAAATATAATCTTCTTCTTGCAGGACTTGTAAGTCTTCACTGGTCGATGAATCATCCCTATCACTATTAGATATTTCTAGTGATGAATTTTAAATAATCTTATATAAAGAATCTTTGATATTGTCATCTAAATCAAGTTCTTTAATCTTATTGTTGATTTTACAATCTTTAGCAAAATGGCCTAAGCTTTTCTCTTACGAGTATATCGTTTTTTAGGAGAACCCTTTTTCTTATTAAGAAAATCCTTTTTCTTATGCGATTTCTTTCTACTAGTAGGGATCTCCATAGCAAATTGTTCGCAAAATTTCCCTAATTGTTGTCTCTCAGTGAGACGATGCTTCTTTATTTGCTGATTTAACTTGATCTCTGTAACGATCCGATCGGTCGTTTTGAGCTTTTGCACATTGATCGTCAATTCTCGGGCATGACTTGCCATGTGTAATGTAGTATGACTGATGTAAATCATTGGTTTTGGCTTTAAGGAAAATCAGAATGAATCTGAAGGAACTGTCTCAGTTAAAAGCTTTGAATTTGAAAGGTTTGACCAATGATCGACTTATTTGTATATGATCTTAGATCAAAATTTTGATGATTTGGTTTGCTTCATTAGATGATTTGGGACTTGGGAGCTTGATCGGAATGCATTTTGGAAGTCCATGGAAGGTTTAGGCTTGAATTGGCGAAAGTGAAATTTTGGCATTTTTCGGTTGATAGATGTGGTTTTGTTATAGAGGCCGGAATAGAACTCTGAGAGTTGCAGTAACTTTGTTATGTCAGTTGGTGTGTGTGTGCAAAATTCCAGATTATTCGAGCGTCGTTTGTTCGGGTTTTTGATCTAAAGTGTATTTCGGAAGTTTTTGGAAACTTAGGCTTGAATTCGATGAGTATTGAGTAATTTGATGTTGCTTGAGGTGTTTTGAGGATTGGAACAAGTTTGACTGACGCTATGGATTCTGTTGGTATGTTTGGTTGAAGTTCCGAGGGCCTAGGGTGAGTTTTGGGTGGTCAATCAGACCATTTTATGCTTTGAGGACTTCAGAAAATTTGCAGGTTCCAGTTTTAGCATTTTGTCCGTTGTGATTATATTGGTTCTCTCGCGATCGCATAGAGACTTTGGGGGGAGCAATTCAATCGTGCTTCACGTTCGCATAGGTAGAGATGCGATCGCATAGTAGGTGGAATTTATTGAGAAGTTCTTCAATGTCATCAAGACTTTTTAATTTAAAGTCTTTTACCTCAGGAGGACGTTGGATACTTGTAGTAGCAATCTTCTCTTTATCTTTAGTATCCTTTTGTTTGATTTTTCGGACATCAGCAATAAGCTTGAATAACTTTTCCGGTATTCTAATAATCTGCTCACCAAGTATACTAACATACATATTAGTATGATTTTTGTGTTTGAGCATAGTATTCAAATTCTTAGCTGTAATAGTAGTTACATCATTTTCAAATAATTTTGAAAAAGCAGTAAAATATACTATTCTATCTTTTTCCCCTATTTGAAAGGATCGTTGTGGAGGAAAAACTGATGTAGTTACTTTTCCATTAGTGAGCATATTGTCACACTCTTTTTTTACCAACTTCACTAAACCCTCTTAAAATATATATCAAGATTTAGTAAAAGCTCAAAAAGGGGTTTTAACTAAAAAGTGACAAAATTGTGTTAAAACAAACATAACTCAGAGTCGCCATCTGACATTTGATTTCGGTGTATCAGGTCACCGTTTTTCTAAAAAAATTTTTTCCTCTTAAAACACTTTAGACTCCAAAACTTAACTCCACACTAGAGATTTGTGTAAGGTGATTCATTTGACTCGGTGAGAAGGTGTTAGGTACTCCTCAAGTCCCGTAACTAGTACGGTTGCATACTTGATCAAGTTGACTTTTAGAATATTCCAAAACAATCACAAAAAATTACACACACAAAAAGGCTCGAAGTGGTCTCCACCTAAGTAAAAAAAATGAAAATAAAAATACAACAAGTTTCTATTTTTAGCCTCCATTTACACTCACTTCGTGGCATACCCCTGAAAAGAAATATATACAAATCCCTTGAGTTATCCCCTGAATAAATTTAACTAAAGGAATGATCTCTCGCCTCAAAATTAAAAGAAGCCCTAAAGTTTGCCTACCCAAGTGTGATCGGCCTAAACATGCTCCTAGCGATTAAAAGATAAAATAAAGGTAAATAAAACTCATTTCATGCTTATTTTTCTTTCAAATTTTTTTATTTTTATTAGACTGAACCTAATACTTAAAACATGGAGACAAATCAATTACTGATGAGCTTCGACCTTTTCCCAATCCCCACGGCCTGTTCAAGCAGGTTAGACCAGACAGTCGTGGCATCGAAACACATATGTAGCATCAAGAGTGACTGGAGAAAATAAAGGTAACAGTCCAAACATAACAAAATAAAGAGTGGATCAATTCATAACAAAAGCCATTTAAACGTCATTATACTTGCCTCATAATTACCATTCTGTGATTTTTTAATAACACCTCTTTTGGAGAACTTCCCAACCCACCTAACTAGCTCATGAATATAAAAATTAATACCACAATTGATTTAATTCATTCAAGGCTACCGAACTAATAATAATACCAAGGGTACAAGTCTATAATGTAAGATAAAGGGAGGTGCATAAATGCAAAACAATCAACTACTTGTACCAAAACTAATCAGATATGGAAAGATCTAATCATAAGAAATCGTGCCATACCCCACTTAAATTCAAAACAAGAAAAACTCCTAATTATAATAATCCAAAGACTTTATGAAGCTGATTTTTGGAACTTACTGCTTTTAAATTCTAATATAAGCTAAGAATTTCATATCCCTCGTACTCGTGAGGCTCAAACCCCTTTTAATGGCTTTTGTTATATTTCAATCACACCAAAAAAATAAAAAAATAAAAATAGCAGGGGAGGGAATAAACCTGAAATTGCTTTGAATTTTTTTTAGAAGAAAATAGCAGCTACATGGACAGAAACGACCTACAGCTACGACCAGATTTCAAATCGGACAAAATCTCAAATACAAACTAGGAAGGAATCTCAAATCGGCAAGCGAACCTCGATTTAACTGAACTCCATTTTTAGAACTAAAATCCGAAATTGAAAGTGAAGAAAGTAGAACATTTTTGTATATTTTTCTTTTTGAAATTAAAAGAAGAAAATTAAAATCTGAAAAATCTAAATTACTATTCTTTGAGTAAAAGGTAATGGAGATTTTTGAATGTATAAGAAGGTGATGGTCAGTGGTAAAAATGGTTATTTTTGTCGGCGGTGGAGGATGGCTGGAGGCGGCGATGGGTGATGGGCAGCAGAATCGTCTTAGGATTGAGTGGCTCGTTCCTCGAGTGTGTTGTTGCTGATGGGTGTCTCTTAGCTTGAGGGATTTTAGGCAGAAGTTTCTGGAGAGGAAGGGGTTAAAGGCGTGAATGATTCTTGGAGAAGAAGCCCAAAAAATCGTGTGGTTCCCATTGTAATTTTGTATATGTGTAAATATGGTCAGAGTTTGTTACGGAAGTGGAAATAGGAATAAAGAAGATTTATTTAGAAAGTCGCATTTAGTGGATATGAGAAGTAAATAAATAAAAGAATATAATAAAGAATTTAATGAAGAGTGCTTTTGCTGTTACTCCTTCTTGTTTCTTTTTGCTTTTGTTTTCTTTCTTTGTTTCTTTTTTCTTTTTAAGAATGGATAAGAAATAGCGTCACAAAATACTAGTTATATAAGAAAAGATAAAAATATTAAGAAGAGAAAATAACGTAATAATATCAACAAAATCTAAATATTACTCAATATATATACTAAAACCTATAACTCTACAACTAAACTAAGCAAACATGAAATATTAATACTATTTTTATATTTTTTAAATGTTATGAAAAAAAAGATAAACTAAAAGTAACTAAATAAAATATGAAATAACCTAAATAAAAAAAATATCTTTGTAATTTTTATTTTTGTGATAAAATAAAGTGAAAGAGTCAAAACTAGTTGAAATAGCGATATTAGGCCTAAACTAAATATTTAAATGCTAAAATGAGTAAAATTCGGGAGGGTCAAAAATTACATGTCTACAGCTACTCCTCTTTGACTGAAAACACGAAGAGTTTTCAGATAAAGAACGACGCGACAGGTTTTTTAACCCGACCCTTATTTAGAGAGACCAAAACTAAGAAAAGGGGGGATGGGACCGAGCCCTGATATCTGAGCTGCCTACATATCCTTGGCTATAAAGGAATCAGACCATATGTAGTTCAGAAGCGAATGAGGTGATAAAGTATACCCGAGGTAGAGAACCGAGTGAAGTGCCGTCGAGGTTCCGGTCCGTGGTACCTGCCATTAAATAAAAAATAAAAGAAAAAAATACAGCAGAAGTAAAAGAAAAATACAAGATCTTATCTAGTTCTTGTCTTGAATCTTCCTTAAATCTCTACTTGATCTTCAAAATGAAATTGAAAAAAAAATGGACCCCGTTCTTCAGGCGGGCTCCTCATGCTTCTTAAATTTGTGAATTGAAGTAGCTCTAAAATAAATTCCCTCGTTCTCCAGGTGGGCACCTGATTACCAAAACTTGAACTGTATTCTCTTGTACTCCAGGTGGGCGCCTGATTGCCGAAACTTGAATTGTATTCCCTTGTTATCCAGGTGGGCGCCTGATTGCCAAAACTTGAATTGTATTACCTTGTTCTCCTGGTGGGCGCCTAATTTCAAAAACTTAAATTGCATTCCCTTGTTATCCAGATGGGTGCCTGATTTCCAAAACTTGAAATGTATTCCCTTGTTCTCCAGGTGGGCGCCTGATTTCCAAAACTTGAAATGTATTCCCTTGTTATCCAGGTGGGCGCCTGATTGCCGAAACTTGAAATGTATTTCCTTGTTCTCCAGGTGGGCGCCTGATTGCCAAAACTTGAATTGTATTCCCTTGTTATCGAGGTGGGCGCATGATTGCCAAAACATGAATTGTATTCCCTTGTTCTGCAGGTGGACGCCTGATTTCAAAAACTTGAACAGTATTCATTTGTTATCCAGGTAAGTGTCGGATTGCCAAATCATGAAATATATTTCCTTGTTTTCTAGGTGGCCGCCTGATTTTCAAAATATGAAATATATTCCCTTGTTATTTAGGTGAGCGCCTGATTATCAAAACTTGACATGTATTCCCTTGTTATCCAGGTGGGCGCCTGGTTGCTAAAATTTGAAATGTATTCTTTTGTTCTCTAGGTGGGCACTTGATTTCTAGAATTCGAAATGTATTCCCTTGTTCTCCAGATGAGCGCCTGATTGCCAAAACTTGAAATGTATTCCCTTATTATCCAGGTGGCCGCCTGATTGCCAAAACTTGAGATGTATTTCCTTGTTATCCAGGTGGGCGCCTAATTTCCCAAACTCGAAATGTATTCCCTTATTCTCCAGGAGGACGCCTGATTTCCAAAACATGAATTTCATTCCTTTGTTATCTAGGTGAGCACCTGATTTCCAAATCTTGAAATGTATTCCCTTGTTATCCAGGTGGGCGCCTGATTGCCAAATCTTGAATTGTATTCCCTTGTTCTCAAGGTGGGTGCCTGATTGCCGAAAATTCGAATTGCATTCCCTTGTTATCCAGGTGGCCGCCTGATTGTCAAAAACTCGAATGTATTTCCTTGTAATCCAGGTGGGCGCTTGATTTCCAAATCTTGAATTTTATTCCCTTGTTCTCCAGGTGGGCGCCTGTCATTACAACAAAATAGAAAAAATAACAGAAAGTTTTTTTGCCCCAGTTTTGGATCTGAGCATATTTGTGAGTGTTAATCTGATCATATTACCTAAAGAGCTCTAAGAATTTAAAAGCTAAATCCCATTATCCAGGAGGGTCCTGAGAACTTTTTAAAAAAAATTAAATTCCATTATTCAGGAAGGTCTTGAGAATTTTAATCTAAATCCCAGTATCCAAGAGGGTCCTGAGAATTTCAATTAAATCCCATTACCCAGGAGAGTCCTAAAAACTCTTTTGAAATTAAATCCCATTTTATAAACATGATTTTAATCCAATAGAAGGAATCAAGTAAACAATTAATTCATTTATTGGAAACTTCCAAAAATTTTCTTTTCATTATTTATCCAAATACTTTCAAGCCATGAAGAGTCAATAAAAACTTTAATAAGTTCGAAGCAACAATACCAACATCCGCAAATAATCACCGTGGGACGTACCGTCCAATCCAACATAAAAGTAAATTGTGCACTGCCGAGGGTCGAACGGCTCGAACCATAGATGCATCTATTACCCCGCTCATGAACTATCCATGCGATGCGGTCAACATAAAATGAACATTACCCTGCTCGCGAATCATTCATGCGACACATGTACACATAAACATACATGATCAAATAGTCAATTAAGAATTTACCGGGGAATAATTATTCAAATAAAAGCAACTTTCTCTTTTAACAATTTAAGAAAATTAGTCAAATCCTTTTGAGAATAGATTTATTAATTTGATGTGGTTTAAGAAATTTGAGCTATCAATAAGATTAGTAATATTCCAAGTATAACATGCTTTTGGGTCCTAGGCTACCCGGACTTAAACATAATAGTAGCTACGCACAGTCTCTCGTCACCTCGTGCGACGTATCCCCCCACAAATAGGAGCACATAACTAATTAATTCACCAAGGGGGAAAACCCTGTCTGACAAGGTTAGAAAGGAGACTCACCTTTCTCCGAAGATCCATAACCGGCTTCCAATTCCCTTCCGACGACTCCAATTGATGCGCAATGCCCCAAAACTATCCAATAATGGGCAAACCAATAAAACTTTACTCAAATACTTGTAACAATTAAAATTATATAAATTCTCAACTCTGCTCGAAAATTTAACCAAAATTCCCTCAAGCCCACATACCCGGAATCTAAAACATTTTTGAAAATAAAGTTTACCCATGAATTCACGAACACAAATATATAATTTTCTCTTAATTCCATACCCAAAATCATGGCCAAAATTCAAGAATACTAATTTTGTTGGTTTTCCATCAAACCCTCAATTCCTACCAATTTACACAAATTAATATATTCAACTCAAGATAGGTGGGGCTAGCTTACCTTGTCGTTGATGATGAAAAATCCCACTTGAAGCTCTTCAAAATTGCCCATACCAAGAGAAAATGAGAAAACAATCTCTAAATCCCGACATTAAAACAATCTCACTGCCTCCAGCACATTTCGCTGGTGCGGTCCTATGACTGCTTCTGCAGTTCCGCAGGTGCGGCCACTCTACTGCATCTGCGGTTCTTCCCAGGCCCCCTTACTTCCGCTCATGTGACTTCCCTACCATAGGTGTGGTCCCGTATATAAGGAAATATGTCCGCATCTGCGTTCCGTTCTCTTATAGCCCAAAATTGCATCTGCGGCTCCTTTGGCCATTTCTGTGGCTCCGCACCTGCGACCCAATTCTCGCAGGTGCTGTTATGATAGCAACCAGCAATATCAGCCTTCTAAATCCCATTTACGATTTGTTAGCCATCCAGAATCCACCCCAAGCCACCTGGACCCCAACCAATCATGTCGACCCGTCCCAAAATACATTACGGACTTGCTCGAGGCCTCAAATCATATCAAACAACGCTAAAACAAAGAATCGACCTCCAATCCAAGCTTTATGAACTTTAGGATTTCAAACTTCAATTTTCGATGTTTAAATCTATCAAATCATGTCTGATTGACCTCAAATTTTGCACACAAGTTATATTTGACATGACAGACCTACTCCAACTTCTGGAATATGATTTCGACCCTAATATAAAAAAGTTCACATCCGGTCAAACTTCTTAAAAACTTTCAAATTTTTATCTTTAGCCAAATGACTCCAATATTACCTACGGACCTCCGAATTCGCTTCCGATCATGCTCCCAACTCCAGAATCACCATATGGAGCTACTCCGAGACTCGGAATCCCAAACGAACATCGATGATACTGAAATGTACTTCAAGCAAAATATATGAAATTTCTTCCAAAAGGATAACTTCATCAATAGGCACCAAAACATTCTCGGGTCTACCAATACCCGATCCGGACATACGCCCAAGTCCGAGATCATCATATCAACCTGCTGGAACCTTCAGATCCCAATTTCGAGGTTGTTTACTCAAAAATCCAATCTTAGTAAATTTCTTCAACTTTAAGCTTAGAATTTTCCTTCCAAATCAACTCCGAACTTCTCGAGATTCAATTCCAACGATGCGTACGAGTCATAATATCTGAATAAAGTTGCTCATGGCCACAAACCACTGAATGGAGCGCTAGAGCTCAAAACGACCGGTCGGATCGTCACATTCTCTCCTACTTAAACATACGTTCATCCTCGAACGTGTTGAGAAATATACTGAAGTAGTCTGAAATCATTGTTTAACACCTCATGCACGTTCCCGTGCTACCACAACTCACTTGAGCACATTAGCTCGATCAATTTTGAAGATATTCCCTTTTTATTCAAGCAAATAAGCCTTAGAAGCCAATTTCAACATCTGAAATTCTCTGCCACGCATGTTTCCAACATACAAACACCATATCAATAACCACACGATGCACCAGAACATGACTGCATAACTTTGCTGAATTCACACCCTTCATCGCTTTACTAACAGGACCACAATAACATTTTATATCCCAATTAGTAGAAATTTCACAAATCTGATACTCTCACTGCACCTCATGTAATACACGAGTCTTGCTCTAACTCATAAAACTCCGCTACGACATATGAGATGCGTAGATATTCATAACCAACTGTCTAGTCAACTAATCATGTAGTCTATACCCTAACAAAAACAATTACCTCATTTTGAACCAAATAACAGTTTTTGATCCTTAATATACTTCATGTAATAAGATTGCACTGATCCTACACCCAAATGATCTCATCTCACTCAGTACGAGCTGCTCAGGCAATAAGCCACCCCGACATGACCAAGATTCTCATATGATACTACAATGTGCCAATGGGCTACCATATCGAACGCGATACCAGGGAAAGCAAACTTTGGGAAGGAAATTCAATTACACATGCTCATGAATCACACATACGTCGCGGTAAATATAATTTATCAAATACCCTGCTCGTAAATCATACATACTACACACAACTAATATAAGATTTCTTTACAAAAATTGGAAATCGAACACAGAAATCAGATATGGGGAACTGTACTGAACATCACACTGTTGTGGCGTGCAAACCGATCCAAATAACATACCCATGGCGGCGTGCCACCCGATCTAAACATAGAACTCACATAAGGAGATGCACACCGGGCTAGATTGCTTATTTCAACAAAATACCGAATATTAGTCACAAGCACGCTAAGTGCATAATATCGTCCTAGGGGGGAACATATAATGCCATAAGCTATAAAACTCAAGCACAACTAAGGTGCATTAACGATTTGAATATCAAGAGCCATTTTACTCATATAAAATCATCTGTACACGGAACATCAACACATAAGCAATTCACCAATCCGCCTCACAACTCGCATGACACAATACATCATTACATGAAATATCTGACAACAAAATAACACCCTGACTACTCCTCCATAAGGAGTGCATTACTTAAATGAACATGCATGGCCTGATATAGAGCCTATATTCTCATTTAATTCCATACAATGACCTCAAGTCAATTCTGATCACATTAAACTAGGCTAATTACCTTTCAATGGTGCTTAATAACTCCTATTCCGCTCATAACACATAAGAACATCACTCATAGTCGGAGAAATCATCCGCAGTCCACAACTCAATCAACTGAGTGCCCTTTATATATATATATATATATATATATATTCTCAAATCAACAATATTAACACAACCTTCATACTTGATTTAAGTCTTTAATCAATATAGCGGCTACCTGCAACACTTATACAATCTTCCTGCAGGACGCACTCCCACAACCTACCACAACAAATAACTGGAACGTACCTCCAAACCACCGGCCGTACTAATACTGAAAAGCGTTCAAGAATCATTAACCAGGATGCCAAGCCTTTTTGCAAAACACAAATCTCAGGTGATGCTGAAGACAATACCATCTTACCTAAGACATCGAAACTCCTTTCCTGCTCATCCAAGCTCGTGACATCCTTGTCCTCACCGAGTTGCTACCTTGATCTTTACTTCACATTCCATATCACTCACTGAACTAAACATACCAACATGCAATAGAACACGCCTTTCATCATAGCTTCAGAACCACAATTAGGCTAACACTTCATCATATAAAAACTTTTCACTTATCTCGCTTCAGGAGAACCATAACAACACACAAGTTAATTCTCATACCCATAGAATATGCAAACCTCTAAGTAGTTGTCTAAGCCGCCATAGCCCTTCCGGGACCCCTCAGCATCACAAGCCACAATAGTAGAATACTTTCTAATTAACACCAATTGCGGTGGCTGACAAGCGTCACACGCACCGCCACAAATTACTTGCATAACTTGATCACACCGAAGGAACTGATCACTACCACCAATATGCCAATTCAACTATGGATACCCAATCTAGCTCCTTCCATTTCATCCTTGATTACCTTAGAAATAATACTAACTCCATTCAACACATAACATACTCCATCTACATATATCCCGAGTGACCTTGAATCACCAGACCATGCTTTACCAAATTCCATGAACCATTTCACCTTCCTTGCGCGCACATTTGCACCCTCAACTGATATGGCCATTCTGCAAATCCTTCTCCAAATTCGAAGTCTTTTCTCATTTTCCTCTCAAGCGCTACACTGCAAGCCAAAACATCATAGAACATTCTGTGAATCTTCTCATAGGCTACTATAAAAGTTTGATTCTCAATCGCACCTAAAGTCTCGAAATCATTAGACACCACACTATACCCCTTTTGAATCCATTAGGACCGTTGCTGAGTGCCACCCACTGTTACTTGGTCCCGAATATAATCAACTCCATAAATCTTATAACATATGAGTAACCTCTCGATGAAGCACCCGACGAAATCACTTCCTTTGAAACCTGCATCTATACAAGGTGTAAATCCTGAGTCCTTTCCCCCAGTCTAAACATGAGCCAATAAGGCCAACTATAGCATGCATTCAACAATTTACTTGCTCAAATTACCACTTATGATCTTTTCCGGTAGTTCAAATAACCCATCAATATGCTAATAACCGGAAACCTCGCAAGTAGTTAACCATACAACCCAATCATAAGCGGTGGGACTCTCCCACTTAACTTGAAGCCATTATTTCACCAATCTAGAATTCACCGTACCTCTTTATCTCTTATTCACGTAACCTTGCACAATGAACCGTCAAAAACACTTGGAATCTTACTTTAAAACCCTTTTTTTATTTTCTGAAACATCTACCACATTTGAACAACCGATCTCCTTGCTGAATAGCCCATAAAATTCTTCATGGATGCTTCGCCAACCACGCGACCGCTAACCTATTCAGAGGGAATAACCCACCTATAGAAATAACTTTCTAACATCTTCCAACACTGCTGCACGAAGTACAATTACCATGAATCGATAACCCATCCTGAGTTTGACCTAACCCTCTAGCTGCATAAGTATTTTCACCCAACGTGGACATTAGTTAAATACACGGCAACATCCTTCCTATTCGAGTTATGTTGTATCCTTCTTCATCTCAAGTAGCTCCTTTCCGTTATACCAAGTCTCCTTCCGTATAATAGCCCATGCATTAGATTAAATCCTTAGCCCCTAATCACCAACCACGAATATTCTCAAATCCCTCTAAACTCTCTATAAGGTACGGGGACATCCTACTACCAAGCCCATATGCAAATCTGCCACTCTACCACTTTGGGAAAACTTGCTTCCTTAATCAACTACTCGATCTTCGCTTCATATACATGGACTTTTAGAATTATTGAACCTCGATTTCCACATGGCCTTTCTCGTCCTTTGCGGTTCAGTTGCTTTAAATAAAATCTTTCTTCGTGGCGCTTGAACCCATGATTGCTGCTAACTTTACACCTTTCGAAAGATCATCTTTCTCATACCGTCGACATTAGGAACACTGATTTATCCCTAAGGTATCGCACCACGCGATCTCTGACGGTCACTTCTTTAGTACTATCTCACCATTCCGTGTTCCCAAGGCAAATTGTAGAAGATTATATCACTGGCAAATTTAGTAGATTCAATAGGGACAACGACACCTCATCATACAAGAAAACTCCACCACGCTTACAACACAAAGCCTCGCTACTCCATCAGCCCAAATCTGGACATTCATAGGATAATTGCTTTTCTCTTGCCGGGAATAATTATCGAGTCTCTAGACCATGCACTTAGTAAGCTTCCCTTCAAATCATTCATTGCCTCGACACGTAGGTAAACATCGTACCATCATATCAATATTGCGGGATAATCGTCCATAAGCATAAAGAAAACTTGTGCCTAACCTCAGAGCTCACAGAAGTACTACTACTGGGCTGACACAATAGAATATCCTTCCACAAGGTGGCGATAATAGTCCGATCAACTATACCGGGAGAAACATCCCACATCACATTTGTAGTACCATTAGGATTCTTCAATTCCCAATTTATAACGAGCGGTTCATCGCGTAAGATTGAGTAGGAAGGAAATAAAGGCATAAGCCTCAAGGAATCAAATCGCACGATAAGGAATCAGGAAGGGAAGTACTCCTAACTGTCCTGCAGCCTCTCGAGGATAAACACTGATGTCTCTATACGAATCCGTGAGACTCTACTAGACTTGCCCATGACTCATGAGACCCCAGGAACCTAGTGCTCTTATACCGTATTGTCATGACCCAAACTCCACTAAGGGTCGTGGTGGCGCCAAACACCGCTGTCAGGCAAGCCAACCAAATTACTTGTTGAAGTTCTCCTTATAACAATCTTTAAAATTAAGCTTTTCCTTCATTATTTTAAATAAAAAGAAAGATAACTGCTTCAATTCGAATTAAATAATAATCAATTAATACAAAATATTTCAAAATCATCCCAGAACCCGGTGTTACAAGTGCATGAGCATTTTATAAGACAGAAATAAAATGCAACATCCTTTTGGAATACAATGGACAGAAGGTAAATATATTATGCTAGAAAGGGACTATACTAGCTGCGGGCTGCCTCGAACAATCCAACTCACCTAGTCCTAGAATCATCTGCGCTGCTACGCTCAATAGGCCACTAATAACACATGAACCTGTGTAACAAAAATGCTTAGAAGTGTAGCATGAGTACGAAAACAACGTGTACTCAATGAGTATCCCATCTAATCTTGAAGAATTACAGATGAGATGGTCGACTTCGACACTTATTAGTAGTTTAGTAATGATGTCAATAATACATTAAATCGTGAATTTCTATAAACATGATTTTAATCCAATAGAAGGAAACGGGTAAATCATTAATTTGTTTATAGGAAACTTCAAAAGAAAAATTTCATCATTTATCCAAATACTTTCAAGCCATGAAGAGGCAATAACAACTTTAATAAGTTCAAGGCAACAATACCAGTATGCACAAATAATCACCGTGGGACATACGACCTGATCCAACATAAAATTAAATTGTGCACTGCCGTGGGTTGAACAGATCGAGTCATAGATGCATCTATTACCCTATTCTCGAACTATTCATGCCACGCGGTCAACATAAAATAAATAATCACCCTTCTCACGAATCATTCATGGGACGCAGGTACACACAAAAATACATGCTCAAATAGCCATTTAAGAATTTATCGGGGAATAAATATTCAAATAAAATCCACTTTCAATTTTAACAATTTAAGAAAAGAAGTAAAATCCTTTTGAGAAAGGATTTATTAATTCAATGTGGTTTAAGCAATTCGAGCTATCAATAAGATTACAAATAATTCAAGTATAACATGCTTTTGGGTCCTACACTACCCGGACTTAAACATAGTAGTATCTACACACAGACTCTCGTCACCTCGTGCGTACGTAGTCTCCACAAATAGGAGCACATCCAATTAATTCATCTATGGGGACAATTCCCTCTTACAAGGTTAGAAACGAGACTCACCTCGCTCCGAAGATCCATAACTGGCTTCCAATTCCCTTCCGACGACTCCAATTGATGCGCAATGCCACAAAACTATCCAAATAACAGGCAAACAAATAAAAATTTACTGTAAGACTTGTAACAATTCAAATTATATAAGTTCTCAACTTCGCCCGAATATTTGATCAAAATGCCCTCGAGCCCATATGCTCGGAATCTGAAATTGCTTTGAAAATAAAGTTTATCCATGAACTCACGAACTCAAATATATAATTTTCTCTTAATTCCATACCCAAAATTATGGTAAAAATTCTAGAATACTAATTTTCTATGTTTTCCCTCAATTCCTCAATTTCTACCAATTTACATGCAAAAATGCATACAAAATCAATATATTCAACTCAAGATAGGTGGGGTTAGCTTCCCTTGTCATTGATGATGAAAAATCCCACTTGAATCTCTTCAAAATTGCCCATACCAAGAGAAAATGAGAAAAATATGGCCAAATCCCGACTTTAAAACAACCTCACTGCCTCCAGCACTTTTCGCACATGCGATCTTATGACCGCTTCTGCGGTTCCGCAGGTGCGGCCACTCTACCACATCTTCGGTCCTTCCCAGGCCCCTTATTTTTGCTTCTGCAACTTCCCCACCGCAGATGCCGTCCTGAATCTGTGGAAATATGACCGCATCTGCGGTCCCTTCTCTTCTAGCCAAAAACCACATCTGCGGCTCCTTTGGCCGCTTCTGCGGCTCCACACCTGTGGCCCAATTCTCGCAGGTATGGTTATGACAGCAACCAAATATATCAGCCTTCAAAAAATCCCATTTTCAATCCGTTAACCACCCACCACCCGAGGCCCCCGGGACCCAACCTATCATACCGACCAATCCCAAAAATATTACAACTTGCTCAACGCCTCAAATAATATCAAACAATGCGAAAACCACGAATCGACCTCCAATCCAATATTTATGAACTTTAGAATTTCAAACTTTTGTTTTCGATGTTTAAACCTATCAAATCACGTTCGGTTGACCTCAAACTTTACACACAAGTCATATTCAACATTACGGATCTTCTCCAACTTCCAGAATTTGTTTTCGACACCAATATGAAAAAGTTCACTTCCGGTCGAACTTCTCGGAACCCTTCAAATTTCTATCTTTAGCCAAATGACTCCAAAATGACCTACGGACCTCCGAATTCACTTCTGATCGCGCTCCCAACTCCAGAATCACCATACGAAGCTACTCTCAGGCTTGGAATCCCAAATAGACATCAATAACACTAAAATGCACTTCAAGCCAAACTTATAAAATTTCTTCCAAAAGGCTAACTTCCATAATAGGTGCCAAAACATTCTCGGGTCTTCCAAAACCCGATTTGGACATACGTTGAAGTCTGAAATCATCATACGAACCTGTTGGAACCTTTAGATCCCAATTGTGAGGTCTTTTAATCAAAAATCCAATCCTATTCCTTCAACTTTAAGCTTCCGAATTAAGAATTCTCCTTCCAAGTTAACTCCAAACTTCCCGAAGTTCAATTCCAATGACGCGTACAAGTCATAATACCTGAAGTGAAGCTGCATATGGCCACAAACTGCTGAATGGTGCGCTAGAGCTCAAAACAACTGGTTGGGTCGTTACAAACGGCTCAATCAGGCCAAACTATTTAAAGTTTTCAAATAAGCTTGTGTAGAATTCTCCGATTGGATTGAAAGACTTTTCTCATTTTTGCTGACTTCTCATTTTGTACTCCGGCCTTGGTTGGAACCTCTTTCAGATAGGGGGTTGATATGCTTGTAGAGGTGGGCAAGACATCTGTGGAGGCGGTGCAAGCCATTGCGGGTTTTGTGAGTGTGGAGCATAAGACAGTGCATTGTGGATAGAGTACTGGGAGGTGAGGTATGACTTTGGGATTTTGGTGGAGGAAAGTAGCATTGGTGAGGATTATCTCAAGTACGAGGATATTTATAGGGTCAGTATTGAGGCTGAAAGCGTTTAGCAGGAATGCCCACTATTGATACTCAATTTTTCTTGTATATTTTTTATATGCAAAATACTTCTCAGATAGTATATATATGCGCATATATAAGCATGTTCAAGTATTTTATTTTATTTTTTCAAATTTTTTTAAATTTTTTGTAAATCGATTTATTGTTATATGTCAGCAATATAAAAACCAATAAATGTTCCTCAAATTATCATTTTGGTGATTAATTTATTTTATTCTTATATTTATGCCAATATATATATATATATATATATATATATATATATATATATATATATATATATATATATATATATATATATATATCTAAGGTAATATTTGCACATTTTTATAAATTGATTTGGTATTTGTATGCTAAAATTGCATTAAATTGCAATTCTAGCTTATTTTAAGATTTAATAGCATTTATAATTACAAACTTTATTTCAGTATTTAATTTAATGTATATATACTATTAATTAATTTAGTACTTTTAATTTGTTTGAAAAATCAATTTTGCTATTTTTATAAATTAAAAATGGAAAAATAACTATTTAAATGATAACCTTATTTTATTTCAATTATAGCCCAAATTTAACCATCCCAGTAACCCAATTTCAAATCCTAAAATACCAGATCCAAATGCAATATAACCCGACCCTTGACCCATTTATCCAATCCGCCCGGTCTCTCTTTTGATCTGGGCCGTCGATCAATTGTGATCAACAACCACGATGACTCTTACCATTTTTAGTTTACCAAACCACAACCCTAATTTATTTTCCCTTCGAGACGCCACCTTGAAACCCCTCTTCTCTCTCAGATTCTCTCGAACCTTCCTCAACCCTAGCCGCCTTTAATCGCCTCCCTCTCGAAACCCACCGGAAACCATGGCTTCTCTGGCCATGGTAGCCTTATACTCACCTCTCGTTACTTCTGTAGCTCGATACTATAAGATTTGAGGCCAGACCTCGAACGTTTTCATCTTGACCTTCGCCAGCTCGAGGTTTCACGGCCATTGTCGGCCTTGCTCCGGCGTATCCTGGTCTTCTGAGCCTGATTCTAGCTTCTCCGACTCCGATCGATAACCCTTTTAAAGCCTTTCTCATATTAGGGTTCTTCTAAAACCCCTAGAGGTTTTTCTCCAATATTTCTAGATTTGTTGTGTATCTATGTTCTATTTGAGTTTTCAAATGATTTCCCTAGCTTTGCTTTTAAAAATTACTTTCAAAATAGATTCGTTTTCAATTTAGGGTTTTCTGAAATACTTAAAATGTTTCTCTGATTTCTCTTTTCCCTTTCTTTGTATGTATTTGTCTCTGTTGTGCTCATATGTTTACTTTCTACCACGCATGTTCTTTTGTGTTTTCTAATATTTTGTTTTCCTACTGTGTCTCTATACCCTGCTCTCACATGTTTATCTCACTGTGTTTTCTTTTGTTCTTTTGTTATACTTTACTAGTGTTCTTGTATTCTTCTACTATATTTTTTACTAAGTTCTTAAGGCTCTTTGGTTTCCTTTTGTTGAACCTTGTTTAAGTTCTTTTAAAAAAGACCTCCTCAAACATGTTTTTTCTACTGTATTCTTAAGTATTTTATTATTTTTTTCTCTCTTCTGAACTTTGGTTAAGTTCCTTCTAAAAGTATATTCTTCTATTATATCTGCTACTGCATTCTTAAGTATTTACTATTTTCTCTTCTACTGAGCCCTGTTTAAGTCCCTTCTGAGGGGAGTTTTTCTTAAAGCATGTTTCTTCTACTATCATGTTGTTCTCTTGTTATGCTTCGAATCAGTTTTTTCACTCTGTTTGCTTTGAACCTTCTACTGTTTTTTCATGTGTTCTCACAAGTTTCTGAAATAAACCCTTGAGCCTATTTCTACTACTCGCTTCCTCCTCTCTGTATTTGATTCTAGGTGGAAACCGTAGAATTTGGGGGTTACTGCTGAGGTTTGGTCATGTGATTGAACTAGGGTTTTATTTTAGAACCTTTGACTCTTTGAGACTAACTTTTTAACTAAGTCTGAACTTCTGTGCTTACATACAACTGTGAACTTTTAAATTTCTTATACACCAGACTCTTCTACTGATTGGCATGATAGTTCTTTCATGTTTAAGCGTGTTTGTATGCTTTATATGTATGACAATTCTTTCTTCAAAGAGGTTTTCGAACAAGTAATTGATTTAGAATCTCCTTTAATAGGTCTAATATATTGTTACTGATGTTCCGTAAGTTAAAACCTTTTCAATATTTCTAGCTTGGTTCATTCATACCAAATCTTTGCATTTCTGAATTCCTGGTTGTTGATTGATTTTCTTTCCTTAAATTGTGCAACCATATGTTTCAGAGATTTTGTCCTTAAATATCCTTTGTGTATTTGCCCTTAATTTAATACTTTGCATAAAGTATTTTTTTAAATCCTTTCCATAAATGGTTTTACCCGTTTGATTTTGAATCCTTTATTTAAAGGGAGTCTTGTTTAATTGATTTACAATCACTCTTAAATTATTCTCTTACCTTATTTTCTCTTGACTTTCACAGTATAAATACATAACTCTTTCTTTCACACTACACACGATTCTAATCATCCACTACTACAATTCACACTTCTTCTGACTTACTCTCTTATAAGAAAACTCTCTTGTCTGCACTCTGACTTTCACAAGGCCACTACTTTTCCTATTTGTTTTCTTGAGACTGGTATGTCCTAATTCTAATTTAAGTTCCAGCATCACCCCAATGTGTTTACTTACAGTCTTTATATCCATGTCTACTTTACTGTTTATGTAGAGTTCAACATTTAACTTGGTAGGTCTATTCTTCCTATTTCTACTGTGGATCTTTGCTCCATATCACATTACCCCTATGTGTTTATGAGTGGTGACTTAGGGCATGGCAATATGAGTTGTTGTCCATGAACTGAGTTTTGAACCAATGAGGTTTTAACCTCTAAACAGGCTGGAGGGTGTGCCAACATATCCCATTGTTGGGTATGCCCATCAGCCTGCTTTTTTGGTGTTCCTGCAAATTCCCCACTCCCCTATGCCCCTATGTGCACTGATTTTAAGTTATTCCCCTTATCCTTTTCTCCTTTCAGAATTTCACTTCTACACTTGCACTTTCCCTCTTAGTTCCTAGGTTCTGCCTCCCTCTTGTGAGCCTTGCCTTGGGACTTTGAGTTTCCTCTGAACTTAGACACTTGAAGGTTGGCCCTTTCCACACTACACTATGTCTTGACCCTGTATTGCATTTGGGTGTGAGCACTTCCCGGAGTCCATATGAGGCTCTTAGGGAACTCTGAAACAACCAAATGAGAGAAAGGATTTGAAACATTGATCTTTGGAGTTGGTTTACTTCATAAATCAGACAAGAAGTCTGAATCAGGTTTTCCTTGGTTGTAACTTTCAAATTTCTGATGTATTTTCTTTACTTTATTTTTTTTTCTTTGGACTATAATAACTTTGTATAACTATTGGGGATGGCTAGTGAAGAGGGAAGGGAATAACTACATGCAAAGGGTAGATAACTTTCCTATTGGAATTTCTGATTACAGCATATCACGTAGATAACTTGCCTATAGAAATTTCTGATTATAGTATATCACATAGATATCCTGCCTATAGGGTCTTCTGATTCCAGCATATCATGTAGATAACTTGCCTATAGGAATTTCTAATTTCAGCATATCATAGGAATTTCTGATTTTTGAATATCATATAGAAACCATGCCCATTGGAATTCCATGAATTCTGTGTTCATATAGATATCCTGCTTATAGGTGTTTCTATCTGAATTTATGCATTGATACCATGTTTATAGAATTCTGCACTCACATACAGATATCATATCTATAAAAACTTCTGCATCCTTATTTAGGCAATATGCCTATAGGACCTTTCTGATTCTGACATACTCGTTACACATTAGACAAAATGTGCTTATAGGCCTTAATAACCCTGCAATCAGATATCTCGTTCGTAATAAAAATGTAACACCTAGATAGCATGTTGTAGGACTTTTGGATTTCTCTATGTCTATATCAATGTTTAAAGTTAACAAACACATAAAAAGCATGCCAATAGGGGTATTAATTCAAGTCTCAATAGCCTCGCTCGTTTGTAAGTTTAAAACTATCAGTGGTAATGCATTGTCAATTGCAGAACTTGTACTCTTTCTGTTAAAACTGGCAACCTTTTCTTAAATTAATATGCAATCAGGTACAAACTCTTATTCCTGAAATCTATAGATATCATGCCTATAGGTTTCGTCTATCATTTAGGAAATCCTTAGGGTAACTTGTAAACTGAATAATTTCTTTAACTACAACCAGCAGGCAGGACTGACTCAGGCTTCTTATCTTAATAATGTAGCAGATCAGTCTGCTTCAAATCTTTAAATTTTAATTTGACCTCAGATAGTACGTGTAAGACATGCTAAACTATATGTTTCTCTGGTTTTAAAGGAGGTTTTTCTGAGCCTTATTATTTGTTTATATGCTCTCCCCCTAAATTTGCTATATATATGTTTTGTTTGTCGCCTTAGTATTTTAACCTTTTGAAACAACGAATAAGCCCATGTGCCCTCCCTTTAGAATTAGTAATCCGAAATACCTTCGAGATTGATAGGATCGGGATGGGTAATAGCATGCAATAAATAAATGAGACCATTCCGCGTTTTAATATCTTAAGGGGTGGGAAATGGTAGATATGGATATGATGACCGGTGCGCTAATACTACGTGTAGCCCCTCTCTGAGAAGTGATTACTGGGTATTACATTGATGTGATCCATATTATTATTAAACCTAGGACCCCCTTCCTTTGCTCTTTGTTTCTTCAAACCTTTTAAATTGTTTTTCTAACTCAACTCTCTACTATGACTTCCGACTTCGTTTATTTCTCACCTTTTATGTGAAAAGCTCCTCTTATGTGATACTCTTATTTGCATATATGTTATTTGTATTTAAGTCACAATAATATCTTGGCCGGGAACCACACTAGTGGATCCTGAGGGGTGCCTAACACCTCCCATTCGAGATAATTTCAAGCCCTTACCCAATCTCTAGTTATTCAAATAAAACCCTTCTTAGTGTCCTTATGAACTTAAATCATTAGGTGCCGACTCTTCAATTCTCTTAAACCCAATTCCCAAAAGGGAACAAGTTGTCTTCCCAAGTGTCAAAAATCTGATTTCGCGAGAAAAAGGGACGCGACAGCATGGTAACTCTACTGGGGATTTCTTTTAGGATTTTACCATTTCAAGCTATTAATGTGACTTTACATTTTTCTATGTGGCTTTATTCGTTTAATCTTTTAATGTTTTACTTCCTTCCCCTACAATGGAACTGACTTGTCTTTTATTTCTTTCCCTTATTTCTTTTACTGCTTTTCTTTACTGCATTCCTTCATTATTGTTTTAAAATTACTGTGATTATTATTCTTATGAACGTGCAAGTATGTGGCAACTTGTTTTAATTATTGCAACTGCATATTTTCAACATCATATTCCACTCATGCCAAACAGATACCATAGTAACGCTTATAATACGTGGTTGTGCTCTTCCCATATTATCACCCTCTAAATTCGGCAAAGGCATATTTGCGGTAAAACCAGTCGATCAACGGTGTAATCGACAGTTCCGCGCCTTTCCCTCTTGAGTTATCCGCTCAAGGGTACCAGTCTAGTACTCCATATAAACCTTACTCTGTGTAATTATGCATGCATCATGGTCAAACCTAGCCGAGTCAGTTATATTGTCCGCATAATGACTCTTTATGATAGTCTTGTCCAAAGTCCATTGGGTTTCCCCAAAACCCAAACGGACACTACCACGTTTGTGCATTTATTTGGAGAAATGAATGTTTCTATGCCAATTATTAATATTTCATAGTCGAGTGTGGTGGGGGTAAGGGCCTAACCCTTTGTTTTACATAAACATGAGGCATGAGGTCCCCAAATTCAGCATATCACCAACATCCACCCCAAACTACTAAGCTGGTGGAAGGATTTTCACTCTAGTGATCAGACGCTCGTCCGGAAATATTTAGGGAACCTACCCTCTCTCTTGGAAGTTCAACCCAACAACAAAATCATAGAAGATGCTACCTATTATGGGATTGTAATAGGTCTGTGTTTCGCTTCGGAGACATTAATTGACACCCCTGCTCGAGGAAATAGGAGGACTAGCTGATATACCGTGAGAAATTCCAATTTTTATCAGTGTCGTAAAACCGCAAAGGCAGAGGTTTCTTAAAATGATGGGTCTAAAGAAGAATCCAGACTTGACATGCTTGAAGGAGTTGTACATACCCTTTGACTACTTGTACGAGAGGTAAAACCGCAACAAATCTTACCGTACTTACCTTGAGGAGTTCGCCCTTACGTCATTGGGGCATATTCACAGAAGGGCATTCGTCGTCATGTTCTGTTTCTTGGGCATTAGAGTGTTTCCAATAAAGAAAGCAAGGATCAATACTAGACTAGCCATTGTCACCAAAACTCGAATGGAAGGAATTGACAGACAACCATTCAGTTACGTGCCAATGATCATTCCAGAAATATATTGCGCCTTAGAAAAATGTTAACGGCGAGCCAGACACTTCGAGGGTTGTAATCTGCTACTTCAACTTTTGCTCGTGGAACATCTCCAAAAGGGCAAGTATCGGCGAGAAATCCATCGAAGGTATTGGGATGATTATATTGCTTTTCATAACCTGAAGCGAATGAATTACATGCCCAATATGTTTGCCCAACCGTAGAATGCTAGAGAATAGGTCGAACTCTTTGAAAATCTAACTGAGGATCGAGTACAATAGATGTTCGAGTGGTTCTCAGCTGAGGAGTACATTGTTCGATCCATTGACGCACCTTTCCTAATACTGATCGGCTTCAGAGGAATGTACCTATATGCACCCCTTCGGGTCATGAGACAAGCAGGAAGGAAGCAGGTTATACCAAGGGACGACAAGATGAATCACTTCCGGGATGACTTCCAGAATGACGATAGCCCTTACAAATGCCAAGCTCAGCACAATTGGCATTGAAATATCATCATGTGAAGGGACACCATTGACCCCAACGATACCACACGGGTTGTGATCCCAACTATTTAGGTTGGTTGGAGGATAATCATGATGGTCCCAGTCAATCCGGCTTTGTTCGAGTCAACCGGATCATAGATGAATAGGCCGAAGCATAGGTCAAGTACAACCATCTGTGCAAGAGAATCCAAGAATGCGAGAGATACAGGAAGCCAATCAGAAACTAATTGAAGTGTTGAAGGATATTTCCGTCAGCGCCAACAAACATTTGGTCTATTTGGAGTGAGGTATAGTAGAGTTGGAAAAGAAGTTTCTAAAGAGGGTCGAAGACTGCCGGACTGCTGAAGGAAATGAAGGCGGACACCTGGACAGAGCCTACTTGCTGTTGGGACAGCGCGAGATAGGGAAGTTGTTCGATGAAGCCGATAATGCCGAATTTGGGGAAGGTCCTTCTAGGACCAAGTAGATAAGAATTTCCATTTTCTTTATAAAATGTAATAAAGCCAATGGACATTAGTGATTTTCCTATTTAGTGTCATTTCGGGATTCGCCTACATTTTGTCAATGAAATGAGGCATTTAGCATTCAAAGTTCTCCAAATTAACTTGTCGTTAGGCCTACCTCAAGCACAATGACGCCACCAAAATTAGAACACGCTTTATATTTTAGCACTACATGTTTAAATATTGCAACATTTTTTCTAATGATCCTCTCTAACTTGTTACCTTTTTGTTTTTATTTTTGCTTATTACCCTCCCCAAAGATTAGTTCGTGAATTCTAGCAACATCATTATATTTTACGAGATCCAGAGGCCCTCTACCTACTCCTCCTCCAAGTCTAATCGAACATAAAAATAAATGGAAGAGGGAAGATTTGAGAAACTCAACTGAATTGGTAGAGCTCACTCATGGTGCTCTGATTCCCGAGGAAAATACATCCCTATTGGAACAAAAGTTGTTGAAGTTTTAGAAATAACTTGATCATGTTTGGAACTTGGAAAATCTGTCATTTTCCCTCACCACTCCAGAGGTTACTTTCCCAACTACTCAGAATTTTGTACCTACACAGAACATCCCGAAGCAACAAAACCACCCCGCTTCTCATCACTACGACAATACTTGCCATACCTCCAATAACACCTCGCCGATTATCCCAGATCTCCCGAACTCCACAAATGGCCACTGCCACACCCAACCCAATACCCTCAACTATGTGGAGACTGTTCCATACTGCATCCAACCCATATCAAGCACATCTGAGTCTAATGGTAAAGTCTCACTTATCAGGAACCTGGCTGCAGAACTCAAGAAATTTACTAGTCAAGTTCAGGGTGTCGAAGGAAGTAAAGGGATTGAAAGATTAAACTACGAAGATCTTTGCATACAATCGGATGTCGAACTGCTCGAGGGGTACAAACCTCCTAAGTTTGAGATGTTTGATGGTACAGGAGATTCGAGAGTTCACTTGAGAACGTACTGCGATTAGCTGGTCGGAGTAGGGAAGGATGAAAGAATTCGCATGAAGCTTTTCATAAGACATTTGAGAGGAAACGCTGTTTCTTGGTACATTAGCGAAGACACGAAGATATGGTCAAATTGGGTGAATATGGCGCTAGATTTCATGGACAGGTTCAGGTCCAATACAGAAAATGCACCATATGTGTTCTACATTCAGAACCTTAAAAAGAAGCCTATAGAAACATTCTGCGAGTATGCCACTCGCTGGATGTCAGAAGCTGCTAAAGTTAGGCTTGCTTTAGAGGAAGAACAAATGAACAAATTTTTCGTCCGGGCTTAGTATCCCTAATACTAGGTTGATGCTGATTGAAGGCCAAAAATTTTCCGACATCATCAAACTAGGTGAAAGGATCGAGAAAGGCACTAAAAGTGGTATGTTCACGAACATTGAAGCTTTGCAAGCCACCAACAAGGCGTTACAGTATGGTGGTACGTCCAAGGAAAGGGACGTGGGTGCCGTAATGGTTTCACAGAGAACCAAATCCCCTGTCAAGTACCAAACCTATCCAATGCCTCCACTCACATATCGGCCTACTCTGAATTACCAAGCACCCCCACTTCCCACATACCAACCCACTTTACCCAAATACTCCCAACAACCACATGTTTCCCAATCCTACAATACTCAACAGCCTCACTATCAGTCACCTTCACCATATCAAAACTTCCGTAGACCTCAACCAAATTTTGACTGCAGACCTCCCAAACAGTACACCGCCATTACTGAACCAATTGACCAATTGTATGAAACACTTGAAGCTACTAGTTGTGACAACCCTATCCCTGCCATAACTCCAGAAAACCCATCTCGGCAGGTCAATCCAAATAAATCTTGTGCATGTTATTCTGGCATGAATGGGCACATCATTGATGAATGCCGCTCTCTGAAGGATAAGATTCAGACTTTGATTGATAATATGATCATTGTTGCGAAAAAACCTGCTCTGAATGTATGGAATAACCCTCTTCCAGACCACAAGGTTGGAGTTGTTCATATGATCGAGATAGAGGATGATTGGTACCCCAAGGGATCAATTGGTTTGATCACAGAAGGCGATGATCCAAAGAAGCCAGTAGTCACACTCAATCTGATTGGGGTCCAGATTCAGCCTTCTGTAGACGCCGAGGTAAACATGTCCATGCCACTTGAGTTTAAAGCACCATCCTATGCAAAGATGCTAGCGCCGATTGGGGAAGAGTTTATGTCACTGGCAAACACACCCACACCCTTTGAAGTTGCAGTATTATCGCTTAAGGGACCTGCTCCGTTCGGAGTAAAGATGGCCACACCAACTCCAATGGAAATGTCTGCAATAACACCATATTGCACCAATACCATAGCTTGGGACTACACAGTCGAAGCCACAAGAAAGGGGAAAGTCAAGCGCGGGCAAGCCGTTGCGGCACAGGGTATGACAAGAACCGGCAGGGTTTATACCCCAGAGTATTTGGCTGAGTCAAGAAAGCAAGCCCCTTACCGGAAAACCATCACTGAAACTGGGGCCGATGATCTCTAGAGAAAGATACAAGCCAAAAAATACTCGGCACATATTTCTATCCTTGCTTCGCTATAAAGTTTTGATGCACATAAGAATGCCTTGCTAAGAGTTCTGAGTGAGGCATATGTACCAAGTAACATCACCGGCAGAGAGATGGCTAATATGGTAGGCCAGGTATTGGAAAGTCACAAAATCCCTTTGCATGAAGATGAGCTGGCACCAAAAGGTTTGAGTCACAACAAGGCATTGCACATCACCGTGCAATGCAAAGATTATTTCATCACCAAGATCTTGATTGATGGAGGGTCGAGCCTCAACATTTGTCTGTTGGTAACACTCAGGACATTAGGAAAATGGCTACACAAGATCAAGGATGGGGCCATCAACGTTAAAGCTTTCGATGGATCCCAAAGGTCCACTATTAGCGAAATTAGCTTGTGTTTGCAAATGGGCTCTACTTGGTTCGATGTTGACTTTCAAGTGATAGACGTGCTGACATCTTACAATCTATTGTTGGGAAGACCATGTATTCATGTCGCTGGGGCCGTAGCCTCAACACTACATCAGGTGGTGAAATTTGAGTGGAACCACCAGAAGGTGATCATTCATGGCGACGATAGCAATCCTATATGCAGTCGCCAGACCATTCCAGTAATTGGAGGAAGAAGAAGGGTAGGCAGAGAAGCTTACCACCATGTGGAACGAGTCAACGCCAATGGTGCGATAACAAGATTGAAAGGATATTTAATTGGGGCGAGTATGAACCTGGCAAGGGACTTGGCAAGAACCTCCAAGGAATCGCTAAACCCATCAATCTCAAGAAACATGGAACCACTTTCGGATTGGGATATGGGTATACCTTGGAGGAATTCAACCATTTGGTCACCACTATTGCACGATCCTTACTATCCTTTGGAACAACCAATACCCCGTTTGGAGCAGACTTTCCAGTTGGTCGAGGTTGTCTACGGGTCAGAAGAAGAGGAAACACTAGCAGGGATGAGGAATTTGTTCTTAGAAGACGATAACATGGATTGTGGTGTCATTTTCGAGGAAGAGGGGGGGGGGGGAAGAAGGCCCTTCCATACAAGCTGTGAGTGGAAGAGCATGCCTCAAAAAATGGACTATCAGAGCCACCAAAGCTCGATGAGCCTTGGGGTAGCAAGGCTGAACAAGCATCATGCACTATTTTTATTTTTACTAGTTGACTTTCCTTTTGCCTTTTTAATTTCCGCAAGAAAGAGCTCCAATGTTCCAAAACAGTTATGGAATTTATCAAAGCATTTCAGTTTTCGTATAAATCTTACTTTTAGTATTTTCTCTTGTTACTTTACTTATACAACATTACTATTACTTGTCTTGAGGAACCAATGACTGTGACGTGCGACAAGATAATGCAACAAGCGGATATAGACTCAGAGGAAGATGATATACTGGAAGAGATTATTAAGGAAATGGAGAATTTTGAGAATAGAACTAAGTCTAACTTGGACGAGACTGAGATTGTTAACCTACGAAATGCAGAAAACATCATGGAAACACGAGTGAGCATTCACTTGCTACCGTTAGAAAAGGAAAAGTACATAGAATTTCCAAGAGAGTATGAAGACATATTCGCCTGGTCGTATGATGACATGACTGGGCTGAGCACATCTACTGTGGCTCACAAATTTCCAACCGACCCAACATGTCCACCGGTAAAATAGAAACTCAGGAATTTCAAGCCTGACATGAGTTTGAAAATTAAGAAAGAAGTCACTAAGCAAAGCTAAGGCTCTTAGGGTAGTTGAATATCCGACATGGTTAGCCAACATTGTGACAGTGTCAAAGAAAGACGGGAAGGCTAGAGTCTGTGTCGACTACGGAGATCTCAACTGGTCCAGTCTAAAGGATGACTTTCCTTTGCCGTACATACACATCCTGATTAACAATTGTGCCAAGCATGAGTTGCATTCATTCGTAGATTGTTTCGCTGGTTACCATATGATCTGGATGGATGAAAAAGATGCTAAAAAAATGGCTTTCCTTACACCTTGGGGGATGTACTGCTATAAAATGATGTCGTTTTGGTTAAAAAATGCGGGGGCCACCTACATGAGGGCCATGACTACTATTTTCCATGATATGATACACAAGGAGATCAAAGTTTATGTGGATGATGTCATTATCAAGTCCAAGAAAGCCACTGATCAGATGGAAGATCTGAGAAAGTTCTTCAATAGGCTGAGAAGGTAGAACCTGAAGCTGAATCCCGCAAAGTATGCATTCAAGGTTCTATCCGGAAAATTGCTTGGGTTTATCGTGAGTCACCGAGGAATAGAACCGGATCTATCAAAGGTCAAATCCATTCAAGAATTTCTACCGCCAAAGAACAAAAAGGACGTAATAAGTTTCTTGGGGAGACTCAACTACATCAGACGGTTCATAGTACAATCTACTGTCATCTGCGAACCGAACTTCTAGATATTAAAAAAGGATGCCGCCACCAAGTGGACCGATGAATGCCAGAAAGTTTTCGACCGAATCAAGGAATACTTGTCAATATCGTCGGTCTTAGTCCTGCCTGAACTAGGTAAGCCCCTACTACTCTACCTTGCATTATTGGATGAAGCGTTCGGAAGCGTCCTGGGGTAGCATGAGGAAATAGAAAGAAATAACAAGCCATTTGCTACCTCAGCAAGAAGTTCACTCTGTACGAGGCCCAATATTCTCTGGTAGAACGTACCTGTTGTGCTCTAACTTAGGTAGCCCAGGAGCTGAGGCACTATTTCTGTGCCTGTACTATATATCTCATATCAAGGAAGGATCCTTTAAAGTATATCTTTCAGAAGTCCATGCACACTGGCAAGCTTGCCGAGTGGCAAATCCTATTGAGTGAATTTGACATTATCTATGTGACTCATAAAGCAATCAAAGGACAGGCCTAGCAGATTTCCTTGCCGAGAATCCCGTGGACGGAGAATACGAACTCCTAAAGACGTATTTTCCTGGCGAAGAGGTATTATTCATAGGAGAAGATATTGCAGAATCATATGATGGAAGAGAATGTTTTTTGATGGAGTAGCAATGTGTTTCTATGGAGAAGCAAATTTCAAAGGAATCGGCATAAGGGCGGTCCTAGTATCAGAAATTGGCCAGCATTATCCAGTGTCCGCCAAACTCGGGTTCCCTTGCACCAACAATATGGCCAAGTTCGAAGCATGCATCTTATGGCTCAAGATGACCATTGACATGAACATCCAAGAGTTGCTAGTAATTAGGGATTTGGAATTATTTGTACATCAGGTATGAGAAGAATGGGCAACCAAGAACTCTAAAATACTCCTTTACATGCACCATGTGCAGGAGTTGAGGAAAAGGTTCACGAAGACAGAGTTCCAGCATGTTCCCAGAATCCAAATAGAATTCACCGATGCATTGGCCACCTTATAGTCTATGATATAACATCCAGATACGAACTTCATCGATCATATTCCGGTAAAGATCCATGACCAGCCAGCTTACTCTGCTCATGTTGAAGATGAAGCAGATGAAAAGCCTTGTTTTCATGACATCAAGGAATATTTGGCAAAAAGAGAATACCCAGAGCTTGCAAATCCTACTCAAAAGCACACATTTCGAAGGTTGGCCAACAATTTTCTTTAACAGCATAGGAATCTTGTATATGAGGACTCCTTATTTGGGGTTATTAAGGTGTGTCAATGCAAAGGAAGCATCTAAGCTACTAGAAGAAATCCACGTCGGGACCTGCGGTCCACATACGAACGGTTTTGTCTTAGCCAAGAAAATAGTTCGGGCTGGTCATTTTTGGATGACTATGAAAACAGACTGCATCCAGTATGTTCGGAAATGCCACCACTGTTAGGTACATGCAGATATGATCAAGGTACCTCCAAACGAGCTTAATGCAACAAGCTCCCCATGGCTGTTCGGTGCATGGGAAATGGATGTTACTGGACCGATCAAACTTGCCTCTTCCAACGTACACAGGTTTATCCTAGTACCGATTGATTATTTCACCAAATGGGTCGAAGCGACATCTTCCAATGTAGTGACTAAGAAGGTTGTGGCGGACTTCGTCCGCGATCATATTGTTTATCAGTTCGAAATTTTGGAGTCAATCATTAATTATAATAGTTCCAATATTACAGTGACTTGATGAAAGCTATGTGTGAAACCTTCAAGATCAAACACAAGAATTCTACAGCCTGCAGACCTCAGATGGATGGAGCCGTAGAAGCCTCCAACAAGAATATCAAGAAGAGAGTAAGGAAGATGATAGAGAAGCATAAGAAATGGCACGAAAAGATACTATTCGATCTCCACAGTCGCACATCAACCAGGGCAACCCCCTACATGCTGGTATATGGAACAGAAGCAGTCATTCCTGCCGAGGTAAAAATTCCCTCCCTAAGGATCATACAAGAAGTTGAATTCGACAACGCAGAATGGGCAAAGATTCATTACGAACAACTAGCACTTATAGATGGAAAGAGAATGAACGCAGTTTGCCACGGTTAGCTTTATCAGAACAGAATGTCCAAAGCCTTCAACAAGAGAGTCAAACCAAGACGGTTCACACCAGGGCAGCAGATGTTAAAGAAAATTTTCCTGCATCAAGATGAAGCCAAAGGGAAATTCTCTCTCAATTGGCAGGGTCCATACATGGTTCATCGGGTTCTGATAGGAGGAGCCTGTATACTTGTAGATATGGATGGAGAAGTATGGCCAAAACCAATCAACTCGGATACAGTCAAGTGCTACTACGTGTAATCTTGTATTTTCCTATATGATATAATTTGAACTACGTCTGACCTGATTCCCGTATGAGAAGGGATATGTAGGGAACCCTATGGGTTCGGTCACAATTTAATAAAATTTTCATTTTCCCCCGCAATTGGAACCTGGGGCAGAATTTTGAGGAGGACCCTCACAATTCCTAGGTAACTTCAGCCGATCATCGAAAACAACCATCAGAAGTAGCAACCTAGTAAAATGGAGTAGAACTTTGATGAGGACCCTAAAAACTCCGAAGCGAGAGAGGTTGCGGTGTTCTGAACCATTTCACACACATCGGTTCATCCAAAACTATTTCAGAAATATATGCTCATATCATATTTTTATTAAACAAACTCATGTATATTTATTGTTAAAATCATGATACATACCAAGTCATCAGATCAAAGCCAAACAGAGCAAGCAAAGTCATTGGGGACACAAATAGGATGTATTATACTTATCAGGAACGCAGCTCTCAGAACCATCACACCTATTTGCATTCGCTATCCTATATCCCCCAGCAGCCACGATATCACAATCAGCTATCAGCTATCAACTAAGAAATTTTATTACTATGCTTCCTTTATTTTCTGCATAAGGCTACTATTCTACCATTCGAGACTGAGCTCTGTCTCCATTTGCATTTCTTGCATTGCATAAGGCTACCATCTGCCTTTAGAGGTTAAGCTCTACCTCCATCTGCATTTTCTGCATTACATAAGGCTACCCTTTTTCCTTCCGAGACAACATTATCTCTATTGCATTCTTGCATTGCATAAGGCTACCATTCTACCTTTCAAGGTTAAGATCTACCTCCATCAGCATTAATTTGCATTGTATAAGGCTATCATTCTGTCTTTCAAGGTTAAGATCTATCCCCATCTGCATTTTTTGCATTGCATAAGGCAACCATTCTACCTTCCAAGACTAAGCACTGTCCCCATGTGCACGGCTAAAAGATCGCCACATCATTTACATTTTGCATATGCTGAAATATAGCCACCTCATTTACATCTCGCATGGCTAAAATATCGCTGCTTTATTTTTCACTTGCACGGCTGAAAGATTGCTATCTCATTGAATTGGCTGAAAGATCGCCACCTTATTTACATTTTGCATTGGCTAAAAGATCGCCACCTCATTTACATCTTGCATGGCTAAAATATCGCCATTTCATTGTATTGGCCGAAAGATCGCCACCTCATTTACATCTTGCATCGGCTAAAATATTGCCACTTATTGCATTTTGCGTTGGCTGAAAAATCGCCACCTTCTGCTTCTCATAGGCTGAAAGATCGCCAAACTGTACAAAGACATCATTGTTCGGAGGCACCATATTCATAGCCTGAGAACTCCATGCCATGGCCTGAGGACCCCTTTTATCTCTTGCATATCATTATTCAAAGGCACCATCGCTCGGAGGCATCATCCTCATAGCTCGAGGGCATCATTTCATGGCCTATGAATCCTTCATTATATGCTTCATGGCCCAGGACATCATGGTCTAAGGACGTCATCCTAACCGTCCAAAGCCAACATTCATGGTCCATGGAAACTTGCATCACGTTTAGATTTATGCACAACGTATGCTTGTATTGTTTATTTGCAGGTAAACCGGCGAGCGAAGGCTGTCTCAGTAGGAGTGAGCCCTATTATACTTTAACCATCCATCCCAACCTACACATTTGCCTTCGTTCTTAGAAAACCTCCATCGGCATACTCCACCGACGGATCCTAAACTACATACGATATGATTCCTGTACGACCAGAGATATGTAGGTAGCTCAGATATCAGTGCACGGTCAACCTTTTCAAACCACTTCGCATAGTCAAAAATTGGCCATCATATCTTTACCCAACAACTCTTTCATCCTTCCCGGGTAAAGAGGGGCAGCTGTTTATACCTAATTTTTTCTTGTGTATTTTTTATATGCAAAATACTTTCAATATAGTGTGTATATGAAAGTATCTTTACCCAATACAAGTATACATGCTTTTATATATATATATATATATATATATATATATACATATATATATATATATATAAGCATGTCCAAGTATTTTATTATTTTTTTCAATTTTATAAAAGGGTCTTAAATCGATTTATTGCCCTATTTTAGCAATACAAAAACCAATAAGTGTTTCTCAAATTATCAGTTTGGTTATTAATTTATTTTATACTTATATTTATACCAATATATAGCTAAGATAAGTTTTGCTTATTATTATTAATTGATTTGGTATTTTTCAGCTAAAATTGCACTGGATAGCAAATCTAGCCTATTTTAAGATTTAATAGCGTTTAAAATTACAAAATTTATTCCAATATTTTTAATTTAATTTTTATATACTATTAATTAATTTGGTACCTTTAATTTGTTTCAAAAATCATTTTTGCTATTTTTTAGAAATTAAAAAAGGGAAAGTTGCTATTTAAATGATAACTTTATTTTATTTCAATTATAGCCCAAATTTGACAATCCTAGTAACCCAATTTCAAATCCTAAAATACTGGTGCAGGTGCAATATAACCCGACCCATGACCCATTTATCTAACCAGCCCAGTCTCTCTTTTGATCCAGGCCATCGATCAATTATGATCAACGGCCACAATGACCCTTTACCATTTTTAATTTACCAAACCCCAACAAGAATTCATTTTCCCTCAGAGACGCCGCCTTGAAAACCCTTTTCTCTCTCAGATTCTCTCGAACCTTCCTCAACCCTTGCCACATTTAATCGCCTCCACCTCGAAACCCGCCGGAAACTCTGGTTTCCCCGGCCATGGTAGTCTTATACTTACCTCATGGTACTCATGTGTGCTCGATACTTGAAGATTCAAGGCCAAACCTCAAAGATCTTCATCCAGACCATTGTCGACTCAAGGTTTCACGGCCATCTCCGGCCTTGGTCCAGCGTATCGTAGTCTTCTAACAACAAGGGTTTTATTTTAGAACCCTTGACTCTCTCAGACTAACTTTTGAACTAAGTCTGAACTTCTTTTCTTACATACAACTCTGAACTTTTAAATTTCTTGTACACTAGACTCTTCTACTGATTGACATGACAGTTCCTTCATGTTTAAGTGTGCCTGTATGCTTTATATGTGTGATAATTCTTTCATCAAAGAGGTTTTCGAACTAGTAATTGATCTCCTCTAATAGGTATTATTCATTGTTACTGATAGTCCTTAAGTTAAAGTCTTTTGCACCTTTCTAGCTTGGTTCATTCATACCAAATCTTTGGATTTCTGAATTCCTGGTTCTTATTGATTTTCCTTCCTTGAAATGTGCAACCGTGTATTTCAGAGATTGTGTCCTTAAACATCCTTTGTGTATTTGCCCTTAATTTACTACTTTGCACAAAGTTTTTATTTAAATCCTTTCCGTAAATGGTTTTACCCGTTTGATGTTGAATCCCTTAATTAAAAGGAGTCTTCTTTAATTGGTTTACAATCAGTCTTTAAATATCCTCTTACCTTATTTTCTCACGACTTTAACACTATAAATACATAAATCTTTTCTTTCACAAAACACAGGATTTTAATCAACCACTACTACAATTCATAATTCTTCTCAACTCTTACTCTCATATAAGAAAACTCTCTTGTCCGCACTTTGATTTTCACAAGGCTAGTGCATTTCCTATTTTTTTTCTTGAGACTGGTATGTCCTAATTCTAATTTAAGTTCCAACATCACCAGAATGTCATTACTTATAGTCTTTATATCCATGTCTATTTTACTATTTATGTAGAGTTCAATATTTAACTTGGTATGTCTATACTGCCTATTCTTACTGTGTATCTTTGCCCCCTATCGCATTACCCCTATGTGTTTGTGAGTGGTAACTTAGGGAATGGCAATATGATTTTTTGTCCATGAACTGAGTTTGAACCAATAAGGCTTTAACCTCTAAACAGGCTGGAGGGTGTACCAGTATATCCCATTGCTGGGTATGCCCATCAGTCTGCTTTTCTGGTGTTCTTGCAAATTTCCCACTCCCCTATACCCCTATGTGCACTGATTTTATGTTATTCCCCTTGTTCTTTTCTCCTTTAGGATTTCACTTCTACACCTGCACTCTCCCTCTTAGTTCCTAGGTTTTGCCCATTCTTGTGAGCCTTGCCTTGGGACCTTGAGTTCCCTCTAAACATGGACAGTTACGCGCTGGCCCCTTCCACACCACACTATTTCATGACCGTGTAATGCATTTGGGTGTGAGCACAGTCTGGAGTTCATATGAGGCTCTTAGGGAACTCTGACACATCCAAATGATAGAAAGGCTTTGAAACATTGATCTTTGGAATTAGTTTACTTCATAAATCAGACAGGAAGTCTGAATCGGGCTTTCCTTGGTTGTAAATTTCAAATTTCTGATATATTTTCTTTGCTTTATTTTTTCCTTTGGACTGTAATAACATTGTATAACTATTGGGGATGGCTAGTAAAGAGGGAAGGAAATAACTGAATGCAAAGGGTAGATAACTTGCCTATAGGAATTTCTAATTACAGCATATCACGTATATAACTTGCCTATAGGATTTTCTAATAAAGTATATCACATAGATATCCTGCCTATAGGGACTTTTGGTTCCAGCATATCATGTAAATAACTTTCCCATAGGAATTTCTTATTTCAGCACATCATAAGAATTTTTGATTTCTGCATATCTTATAGATATCATGCCCATGGGAATTCCTTGAATTCTGCATTCATATAGATATCTTGACAATAGGAGTTTCTTTTTGAATTTATGCATAGATACCATGTTTATATCATTCTGCACTCGCATACAGATACCATATCTATAAGAACTTCTGCATCCTCATTTAGGCAATATGCCTATAAGACCTTTCTGATTCTTACATACTCATCACTCAATAGGAAAAATGTGTTTATAAGCCTTAATAACTATGCAATCAGATATCTCGTTCGTAAAAAAATGCAACACCTAGATAGCATGTTGTAGGATTTCTAATTTCTCTACTCTATAACTGTGTTTAAAGTTAGCGAACGTATAAAAAGCGTGCCTATAGGTGTCCTAATTCAAGTCTGAATAGCCTCGCTCGTTTGTAAGTTTAAAACTATCAGTGGTAATGCATTGTCAATTGCAGAACTTGCACTCTTTCTGTTAAAACTGGCAACCTTTTCTTAAATTAACATGCAATCAGTACATACTCTTATTCCTTAAATCTGTAGATATCATGCCTATATGTTTCGTCTATCATTTAGGCAAGCCTTTGGGTAAATTATAAACTAAATCAGTTCTTTTTTAACTACAACCAGCAAGCAGGTCTGACTCAGGCTTCCTATCTGAATTATATAGCAAATCAGTCTGCTTCAAATCTTTAAATTTTAATTAAACCTCAAATAGTACGTGTAAGACATGCTAAACTATATGCTTTCTCTGGTTTTAAAGGAGGTTTGTCTGAGCCTTATTATCTGTTTATATGTCTTCCCCCTAAATTTGCTATATGTATGTTTTATTTGTCGCCTTAGTATTTAACCTTTTGAAATCGCGAATAAACCCATGTCCCCTCCTTTCAGGATTAGTAATCCGAAATACTTTGGGGATTGATAGGATTTACAGATAGTAGCATGCAATAGGTAAACGAGATCATTCTGCGCTTAAATACCTTAACGAGTGGGAAATGGTAGATATGGATATGATGACCGGTGCGCTAATACCACGTCTAGTTCCTCTCTAAGGAGTGATTACCAGGTATTGCATTAATGTGATCCATATTATTATTAAACCTAGGACCCCCTTCCTTTGCTCTTTGTTTCTTTAAACCTTTTAAAATGTTCTTCTAAGTCAACTCTCTACTATGCCTTCTGACTTCTTTTATTTCTCACCTTTTATGTGTAAAGCTCCTCTTATGTTATACTCTTATTTTCTTATGTGTTGTTTTTATTTAAGTCACAACAATATCTTGGCCAGGAACCACACTAGTGGATCCTGAGGGGTGCCTAACACCTTTCCCTCGGGATAATTTCAAGCCCTTACCCAATCTCTGGTTATTCAAACAAAACCATTCTTAGTGTCCTAATGCACTTAAATCATTAGGTGGAGACTCTTCAATTCTCTTAAATCCAATTTCCACAAGGGAACAAGTTTTCTTCCCAAATATCAAAAACCCAATTTTGCGAGAAAAAGGGGCGTGACACCTATTAGATCACGTCGTTGGCGGGGTTCAGCAACATCTTTTCTACCAATTGGAGAACTGACTCGAGCAACTTGTTCATTCCATTTGAACCAAAACTCCCTAAAGCCTTCCTTGGGTCTTTTTCCTTGGGCATCGAGGACTTTGAACATAGTCTTCCTAGAGGATTGGGGAAAAGAAGCTGGTGGAGGAGCTACAAAAATAAGAGCAGATGCCGGAGCAGGGTATGAGGTTGTTTTGGCTGGTGGAGCATGGAATATTTGGGAGGAAGTGCGAGGGTGATTTTGGTAAGGGGTAAAACCCAGTGCATGTTGAAAGGAAAGGTCGACGGTAGTGGTAACCTTGGCTAGTGATAGTGGCATGTTAGTTACAGGGTTTTCAGTGTAGTTAGTGGGGAATGAAGTGGGGGATGCCTCCATGACCCAATACTGATGCATTTTTTCCGTTTGTTGTTTCAACCTTTGGACCTCCTCTTTCAATTCAGATTCCAACTTCTCAATCTCCCTCGACGGTTCAATAACTCTTGTGTCTGTTTCTTTGCTAGCCATGACTGTCTTGTGTTTCTGGTGTTGTATTGGCGAATCACAAAAGTGCCACAAACTAACCACCCTCTGTTATGATAAAAATGAAAGTAACGAAGGGGAGTAAATCAAAGCCAACATGTTAACATTAGAGCATTTATCAAATAGAAATATCACTTTGTGTGCAATGCCCCTAGCAATAGTTAACGGTTCTAGAATGGCTTCGAGGGTACAAATGTCATATGGCATAATCCCAATTTCAGTCTTCCTGGCCAATTTCCTTCTCCATTTTCCTTTCTAGCACCACTTGGTTTTTCATTTCCTTCCCCCTTTTTTTTCTAATTATCGCTATTTTCTTTCCTCTCATTTTTCACATGCACAATCTCATCTCTCTTTTTTCTTTGTTTTTTTGTTTGTTTTTTTAATTATTTTTATAAGATGATTCTATCAAACCCTATGTAGGATTTCTACGTATCATGTCCCTCGTGAATCAGATCAAGCATACTTCTGGAAAGTAATGGGCAAAATAAATTAAGAAACAAAATCTTTTTGAATTGTTCATTTATAACTTTTTTTTTTGTTTTCAACTACAGAACATAAAGTACAATAATGAAAGACTTGACAAACTTTTAAGCACATTAAGAGACTCTAAAATAGGCTCGAAAATACAAAAAGTCTCCTCAACTAACTCCTGAATGCAGTGGTCCTGGAATATCAGTCCTGCTCGAGCTGTGGTGAATGAATCCATGCCTGACTTACAAAAAAATACCAACAGATTAAATGACTTGAGACACTATGTGAGACCATACCTCCTATTAGACATATGCAAGACAAGATTGGGCTATTTTTTAAAATTAACCTGCATGGCCAAGACTGGTTAGATGTGCAAACTCAACATGAATGACTACTCAGAAATGAAAATACCTTACTAATGCTAATATGAATTCAACTCCCAATAATCATAGTCCAAAAAATTATTTTGCAGAAATGATCCATTTCGCAAAAATGGTCGATATGGCCAGAAGTGGGTAAAGAGACAAAATTAAAAATGGAGGACCTTAAAGTAATATGACACCTAGTTGTGGACTCAAAATCCTAAGACATGGGTTATTGAATTACTTTTGAGAAAATAATCCTATTTTGCAAGAATGGTCGATGTGGCCGAAAGTGGCTAGACATGCAAGATATGGCTAAGACCCCGCAAAACCAAGAACTTAAGACTTACTAGGATGACTGGACCCTATGAGGGTTGGCTACATATCCCTCCCCAGAAGATAAGAATCAAGTTTGCGTAGTTCGGAAAGATTGGACATAGGAAAAAGCCTTTAAAAATGCAACTAATTCAAAAAACCATATTTTTTTGTCTTTTTGAGGAATGATAGAAAATATGAAGAATTTAAAAGTTTTTTTCTGAATTTTGGAAAATAATGGATATTTGTCGAATCTTTTTGGATTTTTTTTTTCATTTTCATTTTTTGATTTTTTTGAAAAACTATGAAAGAAAAATGCGAGTAGCTCCTTCTTGCTTCATTTTTCACCCTTATTTCCCAAGCATCGGTCTGCCAAGTGACCTTTTTACCTTCAAATATGCAATATATATCATACTGGAATGATTGAATGTCTTTTTGGGCCACGGGCCCATTTTGACAAAATTTGGATAGGCTTCCTACAAAGGGACACAATACCTGGGACTCAGCCCTGCTAAGTGTTAATAGCATGATGCAAATAAAAATGACCTAAAGGTTGACCTAAGTTTGGGATTCACTAACAAGGCATTTCGGGGTGGCACATGGTTGATGGTGGCTGCTCTAGTTGTCCACCCACTCCATGCTCCCATGCCACCCCCTAAAGATACGGGTAACTCACAAAAAGGCCGTGTACGCTCAAACGTACTCCGGAAGACTTGTTGTATAAAGAAGACTCATGGTTATGCAAATGATGACAATTTATGAAGCATTAACACATAAAGGAAAAACTATAAACGAATAAGCAGCTAGCAAATAATAAAATGACATAAACAAAATAAAAATCAAATAAAGAAAAAAAAAACATATAAAAACAACAACCTAATATCCTAAAAGCCAACAAAATCAAGTACTAACTCGAACCTACAAATCCCTAGCAAAGTTGCCAGAGATGTAACACCCTTTTTTTACAAACTTCACTAAACCCTCTTTTATATATATATATATATATATATATATATATATATATATATATATATATATATATATATATCTGTATGTGTGTGTATGTTGTGAGCACGTGATTTTTGCCTCCTTGAAATGTTCCTATAAATTTATTAAATTAGGACATTCCTTTTATTATTTGAATTTTTAGGAATTAATTGTGTGATTTTGTGTTTATTTGCATTTTTCTTTTATTATTTGAATTTTTAGGAATTCATTGTCAGATTTTGTTTTTATTTATATTTTTCTTTTATTATTTGAATGTTAGGAATTAATTGCGTGATTTTGTGTTTATTTGCGTCTTTCTTTTATTATTTGAATTTTTAGGATTTATTTGCGTGATTTTGTGTTTGTTAGGACTTAATTGCATAATTTTGTGCTTATTTTCATGTTTTAATTTGCATAATTCTTTAAGAAATATAAAATGACGCGGTTGCATATAGGATTTAATTTTCGCATGTTTAGTTAATATAGAAAATGAGAAAAATAACAAAATTGGTTATACCTATATTTGTTTAATTTTCTTTTGAATTTTAGAATTTAGGAGGTTTTGTTCAGTTTATTTTGCAGCATTTAAATATATTTTGGTTTATTTTTACTTTTTATTAGATAATATGGAAATATACAAATAGAAAGAGAACAAATAATTGTATAATCTGTGTCTTCATAAGAAACCCATAATTTGAGCCATGAAAATCCAGTAGCCCAAGTCAAAATACCCCCAAGACCCAATCATACCCAAGCCCCACCCCTTGCCCGGTCCAAAACCCTGGTTGCCCAAAACGACGTCGTTTGACGTCCGTTGATCTCGACCGTCCATGTCCTTTGATCCAACGGCTCAGATTGAGCCTTACATTTTAAATATAATTATCTGAACATATGCAATACTTCAGAGACAAAGTCATCCTCATCGTGCCAACTACCCACTAGTGTAACGCTGCCGCCAAACCACTATACCACCACCGTACGCCGGTGGCGGCGGCGTAACCCCAATAACCTCCAAAATTACACCCTAGATTTCCCGTTGTCTCCTCTTCCCAACCCCTCTAAGATCGCCCTTCAAAACCCACCATATATTTTCAAATATTCTTTCAAAGCCTGGCTGCTCCGCCGTCCACGGCGACGCCCCGTGGCCAATGACTCCAAAAATAACACCCCTCACTTATCTCACTCCCCTCTTTTCAACCCTACCATCAGTCACCCTCGAATTTAGCCCCAACTCCTCAAATATTCATTTGAATAAGGCAGCCCTGACATGCACGGCGGTGACCAGGCTCCTACGGCCTCGAAACCTTCACCAACCACCCCTCCTGCCCTCCTCTACCCAAAAACACACCTGGTCCTTTTCAAATAACCCCAAACCTCTCCAATTTTAAAACCAGCCATGACCTAAGTTCGAGTTCAATTTTTAAAAAAGAACGTTTGAGTGCCACTTGGATGCTCGAATTTATTTCCACCAAGTTTAATTGAAGAAAAACCAGTAAGTTTATTCTCTTTCGATTGTTTTGCTTCTTTTGCTGATGATTTCTTTTTATGTTTGTTCTGATTATTTGTTTCAATTGGAAAGATGGTTAGTTCTCAACTTTAGGAATACTCAGCTTTCTCTAGTTAATCTGGTTAAATTTGATTACCCTTTGTTTCAATTGCATATTATTTTCTGATTATTCCATGAGTACTCATTTCTTTTGGATTAATTTCCATTCCTGATTAGCTTCATTGCTAGCTTAAATTTAGTTTAGTTATTGATTCTTCACCTATTATTATTTAGTTTATCTTAGTTTAATGTTCAATTTCAGTATGAATTAGAATTGATTTCCGTTCTGATTAGTTCAATAAAAGCTGTTGTTTAGCATTTCCTTTTGATTGTTGAATCTCAGCCCGTTTGTGTGAAATGAGTTGGTTTGTAATTGTTAAATGCATTTCTGCTTATCTATTTAAAATTAGGGGATTTTTTGGTGTAAATTGACTGACCATAGTAGAACTGAGACAAAATGGGGTTGGTTTTGGTAATTTCAAGGTACTAAAAGGGTAATATAGGGTTTACCACCTCGTTTTGATAATTTTAGGATAAAATGATGGTAATATTGAATTTTAGTATAGTTTTGGTAGTTTCAGAATAAAATAGGGGTAATATAGAGTTTTTAACCTGGTTTTGGTAATTTTAGGAACAAAATAAGGGTAGTATAGGTAGTCTACAAATGGAAGACAATGCTAGAAGCCTTTAGACCATTCTAGAAGGGGTCTTTAATCTAAAATCAGTAGTCTTATTGCACTAACTTCGGAAACATGTCAAAAAATGAGGGTCCAAGTAGGTAAAATTTAGAAATTGAAAGAGGGACCTTTAGTTAAAAAAAAATAAAAGTGGTGCCATAGCCTTTGACTATAAAAAAGGACTCTAATTCATTCAAAGAGGAGGTTGGACAATCTGAAATCTCTCAAAAATTCCCATAAATATTGATGTTAAAAACAATCCTGAAAAATTCCTAAATAAAGTCCAACAACTAAAACACTTTAAAAAGTCAGTTCTTATAATTCCAATCCAAGGAAAACACCAGAAATGTATCTTAGTCCAGACACTTGAAAGTCTCCTTCAAAATTTAGCTATCCAAAGCTTCAAAACGAACTGAAATTCAAAAAAAAGTACTGTTCCATTGGAGGATAAATGGATGTCAAATTCTGTTTGTTGGATTCCCGGTGTTTAGTTTAGGTTTGATTTTGAAAATTTCTAGAGATTCCCTAGCTTTGTTTAAAGTTTCTTTGAGGTTAATTAAGGGCTGATTTGGTTCCTTTTTGGGATTGATACTAATGTGGGCTGTTAGATTGGTTCTACTGCTGTATTGCTATTGTTTCAACTGCTGATACCTAAAACTGTTGCTGACTTCCCTTTTTTCTTATTGCATTCCCATTTCCTGGTACATTTCTTAAGCTCGACCATGTAGAAAATCAACTTGGGACGTGAAATGAAGTTGTTGCACTCAATTATTTTTAGATCTGTTATTTAAATTTCAAGTAGCTTTCGATTTGTTTAAATGTTAAATGTAAATAACTCTAGGACTGTGCTGGCCTATTTTTGAACTATTTGGACTATTATTTTGGATTATTTCGAATTTTAGCAGGGTGAAATAGTGTAGTAGGTAATGGTAGTTTGCTTAGACCCTCATGTTTAATTAGATAATGGAGATAATATGTGTGCACCGATTCAAATTCGTATAGATAAGTTTGCCAGCTTAGATGTTTGATTTAAATTTGAGTTTGAGCATGTTGATTCCCAAGTGAAAAATCACATTTCAAAAATAGGATCCTGGGTTCAATGAATCCTATTTTAACACTGTCTTCTTAAGCTTCTGGGCCCAAGCGCAGGGCCCAAACAGTTCTAGCTACGATAAAATACTTCTTGGTCTTGTTTCTTCCAATAACAAGCCTAGTTGCAAAAGTCAGCAACTAAGGCATGCTGAAAATAGGCAACCTTAAACCGATTTTACTTAATATTGTAATTCAATGCTTTCAATAATAGGTTACCAATATGCTACTTAATTAGGGCATCTTCTTTTGTTTTTTAGAGACAATAAAATGATAGAAAATCTTAGTTTGCTTTAGGGTAGACCTTTAAATAAAAACGAGATTTGCCGCGCCAAACTAAATCCAAATTACGTGGCCCTCGCGACTTGACTATTAAATACTTAGAGATTCAGGATACGCCATTTAGCGGATTTCACGGTGTTCCCGCAATGATAATAAATGCGTTATTCGCTTTTAGGCATGTCTTTAATAATTTTATTTTCTTAAACACGGGTGTGCATTTATGTGTGTTAGAAACACGTTCTCAATGCAATATACTAAACGTGTACTCTTTTGTAGGTTTTGATGAATGACAAACGAAGCAAAAATTGATATATGACGGAATTCAAGTACAAGCGCACAATGGTTGCGAATAAGATTGAAGTTCAAGATATAGCTTTTAATTGTTATTGAGTTGTTCTAAATTGTAATCTCGATCCTATAACTTGACTCATAGTATGGCCTCTCTCATAAAACTATTTTCCAAAATCATGCATATTTAATTCTGTGTCAAAAAGATTTTAAATCATGCATATTTACATTAGACAAAATGTTTTCTAAACATGCATCAAAAATCTGGGCTAAAATAATCGATTATGTACTTATGATAATCGATTGTTTCTGAGCCAAGACTGCATGACAATCGATTATGAATTAATGGTAATCGATTGTGAGTAAGACAGTGAACATCAGGTTTTTCCAAATCTGCATGATAATCGATTGTGAACAAATGACAATCGATTGTTGTTGAGGTAAAGTTTTTCAATACTCAAAATAATCGATTATGAACTAATGGTGATCGATTGTGTTGAGTTGATGTCTTCCAGTGATTTTAAATTTAATTAAGTAATCGATTATGTCTTTAGATAATCGATTATCACTGAGACAGTAAGTTTTATGATTTTCAGAAAATAACAAGTAATCGATTGTTGCAAAGGACAATCGATTGTTGAAGCTGGCCGTTGTCAAATGATTTTCAAATACCATAAGGTAATCGATTATTGATTCTAGATAATCGATGTTCTGCTTAAAATCTGGAAATGATTTTTAGAACGTTGCTGAAGTAATCGATTATTGATTTTATATAATCAATGTTCTGCTTAAAATCTGGAAATGATTTTTAGAACGTTGCTGAAGTAATCGATTATTGATTTTATATAATCGATGTTTTGCTTAAAATCTGGAAATGATTTTTAGAACGTTGCTAAAGTAATCGATTATGAACTTAGTGTAATCGATTATCTGATTTTGAATATTGCCAGTAATCGATTATAGATTATGTATAATCGATTGTGAAGCGTTAAATCCAGGATTGATTTTTAAACTGACTGGCAGATAATCGATTGTTTGGTCTTAATAATCGATTATCACTGAGTAATTTCAGCAACTCTTAATTGGCAATTAGACAACGGTTGAACCAACTTTTTCAACTATAAATACAGCTTCATTTCAGTGTTTTAAAAATAACAACATACACAAACTGATCATTACATTGCTATAAGCTTTCATTCAATTGTTCTTCATTTTCTACTCATTTCATAAAGCTTTTGAGAGCCATATTATTGCTTAAAGTTGTTGTGATCTTGAACATATTCTTTTACTCATATCTACTCAATAAGGAGTACTTTAGTTAAGTGAGTGTCCAAGTATTTGATATACTTGTAAGAGAATTGCGATTCTCTTGTTTCTAGGAACTTGCGTTTCCTTGGGTGAAGTCTTTGAGATTGCGATCTCCGAGCAACTGTTTGAGGCTTGTGTCCTCAAGTGTGTAACGGTTTGTTGAGCACCCTTAAGCTTAACAAGATAGTGAAAAATCTCGAGAGAGTCTCTCGGGGACTGGACTAACCACGTTGGTGGCCAACCAGTATACATCTTTGTGTAAGTTTATTTTTCTGCATTTATTTTACTTCCTGCAAAGTTTAAATTCCGCAAGAAAACGCTAAATTCTATTAATACGCTATTCACCCCCCCTCTAGCGTAAAGCGTAGTTTCTAACAATTGGTATCAGAGCCCAACTCTCTGAAAACTTAACCGTTTGAGAGAACCATCCATGGCTTCTACTCTTGACTCTTTTGCAGGAATTGAAGAAGGACAATGCTCTACACGACCTCCTCTATTCAACGGCACAAACTACTCATACTGGAAGGAGAGGATGCAAATCTTTGTGCAATCAAATAGCTTTCATTTGTGGAAAGTATTCACCAATGGAAACCAAATCCCAACCAAGAAGGTGGAAGACGAATGGGTTCCAAAGACCAAAGAGGAATATACCGCGGAGGATATTCGTAAGGTTCAAAATAATGCCAAAGCTATAAATTTATTATATTGTGCTGTTAATGCTAACGACTACAGGAAGATATCATGTTGCAAAACAGCAAAAGAAATGTGGGATAAGCTTGAAGTGACATACGAAGGAACCGACCAGGTACGAGAAGCTAAAATTGATTTCTTAACTCACTCTTATGAACTATTCCACATGAAGGAAGGAGAGAAAGTAGACGAAATGTTTGAGCGATTCTCAATGATCGTGAATGATCTACACGCCCTCAAAAAGACGTTTACGGATAGAGAACTTGTCCGGAAGATCCTCAGAAGTCTCACTCCGGCATGGCGATCAAAGGCCGATGCAATCCAAGAATCCATTGGCATCACAAATGTCACAATTGACGCATTAAGAGGTAATCTCAAAACCTATGAATCAACTATACTTAACCCGTTTGTTGATGATCAAAGAAGGCAAAGGATTGCTCTAAAGGCTAGCCAACCACAAATTGATGAGGAAGGTGACAACGAGTTTGGACTCGTTATCAAAAGGTTTCAAAAATTCATGCGCAAAGAGTATGAAGGCAAGAACAAAAAGCAAGGCGATCAGCTAAAATGCTATGAATGCGGAGAAACCGGGCACATAAAATCAAATTGCCCTAACATCAAAAAGGAGAAGAAACCCTTCAAAAAGCAACGTGCATACATCTCTTGGGGAGGAGATTCCGGAGATGAAGCAAGCGAAGAAGAAGACGATGAAGCAGCAAATTTATGTCTCATGGCTCAAGAAGACGGCAAAGACGAGGTAAGTCAAATCTCTTCTCAAAATTTCTTTACTCTTGATGAAATGAGAAATGCTTTTGATGAACTATATGCTGAATTTATCAAAGCTTCAAAAACTGTCAAAAGTGTTAAAGAAAGCGCTTCTCTAAAAGAAAAAGATTTTCAAACACAGCTTTCATTAAAAGAAAAAGAATTAGAAAAACTGGTTTTCGAAAATGAGAAGCTAAAAGAGGAAAACAAGTTTTATGGAAAAAGAAGTGCTGATAAACCTGAAGGTTCTACTAGAAACTGTTCTTCTTGTGTGCTTCTTAAGAATGAAGTAGCTAGACTTAAAGGCACATTAGATAAGTTTAATTCTTCGCATAAAAACTTGAATGATGTGCTTGTTAATCTAAAATCAACTAAACATGGAATAGGATTCAAAAATGAAGAAAAGGTTGGTGCTAAACCACAACAAATGCTTATCCTAGAAGTAGAAATCCTAGAAATAACTTGCATGTTAGACCAAATAGTGAAAATGCTAGAAGACCTAGAAATGATGCATATTTTAGGCCAAACCTTGAACAATTTAGAAGACCAAGAAATGACCATCCACCTAGAAATAGATATTCTAGAAATGATGCATATTTTAGACAAACTTGTGAACCTCCTAGAGCTCATAATAGGAGAAACAATGGTGTTCAAAGTAGAGTAAGCAACCTTCATTCATCTAGTTACTATGTACCTAGAAAAATGCATAATCCCAACGTGACTTGTCATTATTGTAGACGTATTGGTCATATTGCTCCCGCTTGCTTTACTCGTCATAGACATATAAATCAATTGCATCATTATAACATGCCTAACCCTCAAGGACCCAAGATGGCATGGGTACCTAAAGAACATTAATTTGTTTTGTAGGTGTGCTTGAAGGGATCAAGTGTACTATGGTACCTTGAGTGGATGCTCCAAACACATGACGGGAGATGAATCCAAATTCCTTCAACTAGAGCACAAAGAAGGAGGAAGTGTCACATTTGGTGATAACAATAAAGGAAAAATCATCGGCATTGGTTCGGTCGGTAAGGACGAAAACTCCTCTATTAAACATATACTACTTGTGAAAGGTTTGAAGCATAATCTGTTGAGCATAAGCCAATTATGTGACAAGGGAAATTTTGCTCTATTTAATTCGGATGAATGCCTTGTATTTAGACGTAGTGATTTCAAGATCATACTTCGTGGTTTTAGAATTGATAATATCTATATGGTTGATCTTGCAAACTCCTCATCCGAATATGTTGATTGTTTAGTAAGCAAAGAGGATAACTCTTGGCTATGGCATCGTAGAGTAGCACACATGAACATGCATCTTTTGAACAAGCTTCTTTTTCAAAACTTAGTAGTTGGTCTTCCCAGTTTAAAGTTTGAAAATGATTCTATTTGCGATTCTTGTCAAAAAGGGAAGCAAACCAAAGCATCTTTTAAATCCAAGAATATTGGTTCAACGTCTAGACCTTTGCAATTACTTCACATGGATTTATTTGGTCCCTCTCGTATTGAAAGTCTTGGTAAAAATAAATATGTTTTTGTAATTGTTGATGACTTTTCTAGATTTACTTGGACTCTATTTCTTGCAAATAAAAGTGATGCTTTTCAAAATTTCAAGTATTTCCTTAAGCGTGTTCAAAACGAAAAGGAATCGACCGTCACTTCGATTAGAAGTGATCATGGGGGAGAGTTTGATCACAATCTCTTTGCGGATTTTTGTGACGAACTCGGAATCGAACACACCTTTTCCGCTCCACGGACACCACAACAAAATAGGGTGGTGGAAAGGAAAAATAGGTGTCTCGAAGAGATGGCTAGAACCATGCTCGACGAAGCTAAGATTCCCAAATACTTTTGGGCGGACGCCGTGAGTACCGCTTGCTATGTTTTAAATAGAGTAGCAATTCGGCCGATACTCATGAAAACCCCATATGAACTTTATAAGGGTAGAAAACCCAACATTACTCATTTACGTGTTTTTGGTTGTAAATGTTTTGTTCATAATAATGGCAAGGACCAATTGGGTAAGTTTGATGCTAAATCGGATGAAGGTATTTTCATTGGTTATTCCTCACGTAGCAAAGCATATAGGATCTTTAACAAAAGAACCCAAATTGTGGAGGAATCCCCTCATGTTGTGTTTTCCGAAGATAATACTCGCTTGGCGAGAAAGGAATCCGGTTTTGATCTTGCAGGTATCTTGGATAGCTTGAAAGATAAAATCCAAGAAGAACCTTCAAAGGAAAACAAAAATGAAATTGGGGAACAACCAACGGAAGAAGCGCCACAATTAGAAAAAGGAATAAATACGCCTAACGAGTGGAGAACGATCAAGGATCATCCTCTCGAACAGGTAATCGGCGATGCTGGAGAAAAGGTAAGTACCCGAAACTCTCTTAAGAACACTCTAGGACACAATTCTTAAGAGAACACGGCATTACTTGTTAACACTAGTGTAATTTATTAATTTCGCTATAAATTACTAACTTGAGCGTCGGAGACGTTTAAATCTATTTTGCAGGTACCACCCCAAAGGTAGGGGGAATTATGAAGTTTTAGCACAAAATAATCGACTATTTCAAGCCACTAATCGATTATTTTCTGTGCAGTACATCGATTATCAGTATCAATAATCGATTGTTTATGACTGATTATTACTATTATGCATCTGTGTTTAATTTTTTTTACTTCCTAAATTGCATAATCGATTTCCGCCTCAGTCATTCAGCAATGCTTTCTACAACAATCGATTATTTTTTCATACAATCGATTATTTGACAAATTCTGATATTCTCCAAGTTCACTGTATCAAATTAGTTCCCTAAATAATCGATTACCAAGAATTGACAATCGATTACTTCATATTAATTTTTTTGTTACCGTTTGGCTCCTCAATCGATTCCTGTCAGGTCTTAAATGCTCCATAATCGATTACCAAAATTTAACAATCGATTATTTCATTCAAATTTTTTACCGTTTGACTCAAGAATCGATTTGTCAGATTCAAAATCTCAATCAAACAGTAAATACAATCGATTATTTCAGTTCAATAATCGATTATCTAACGGTCAGTAATTTTAATTCTTACCGTTTTCTGACTGCTCCTAAACCAAAATCTCAGCAAATGTCTCCATTCAATGCTTGACAATCCTTTCCTCTATAAATAGGCATCATAAGAGCTCATATTCACCCACTCAAGCACTATCTCTAGTATTCAAAAGCTAAATGTCTTCTATTTTCTTTGCCAAATTCCAGCAGTCTTTCTCCTAACATGTCTGGACGATCTTCAAAACGTTCCCGATCCAAACATGGCGCATCAGCCTCAACCGCCTCTCCTCCTTTAAATTTTCCATACCAAGACGGTTCCGTCTTGTTCTTTGAAACTGAAAATAAACTCACAAGGTTCCTATCAAAATTTGAGAAACGCACCATTCTTCCTCCTCGGTTCTCAAATAGTAAACTCCTTGAGCCTTTCACCCCTGCCGCAAATATGTTAAAGGAGTGTCAACTATATGACTTCTTGCTTCTCACTCATCCTCACATAAACACAACTCTCGTTCAAGCTTTTTACTCAAACCTCCATAAAGATGAAGATGGCGAACTTGTCACCTCCATTAATGGGGTTCAAATTCTTCTCTCTGAAGAGAATCTCCACACCATTGCCCGCCTTCCAAATGAAGGTGAAGACCTTTACCGGTATATTGATAAGGCCGGGGCTCTCTTTGATGAAACCATCCGTCTCCACCAAGCCGGTATAACCTCCTATGATCCATCTATCTCTACCCGTCGTCCTACCATAACGAGAATGGATCCAAACTACCGGTTGATTCTTTACTTCATCACCCGAGTCCTCAAGCCTAGACGGCACAATCACACGACCATCTCCCAGGAGGATACCAAACTTCTGCATGCCATTGTCACCGGAGCCAAAATAAATTGGTGTCGGCTCATCAAAATTCATATGCTCGATGCCATCGGTGATGACATGCCTCTTCCTTATGCCCTCCTCATTATGAACTTCCTTGAAGCATCCGGATTTGTCACGGAAAATGGTCCTCCCAAAAGGAGTACCAAAATTTGGGAAATCTCGGAGTCTTCTTTCCATCATGATGGTGATCATGCTCCAGCTCCTTCTTCAAGTCGTCCACCCCGTCGTGCTCGTTCGTCCCAAGAGCCTACTCTCCAAACCATATCCGACCAGCTTGCTCAACTCACTCATGAGATCCATGGATACTTTGATCATGTCAATTATCCATATGCAGCTCTCGTTCCTTTTGAAGCAGCGCCGGATAACGAGGCGGACAACGACGGAAATGAATAAATTTTTTTGTGTTTTGTGTGGTTTTTGCTGTTGTTCTCTTTGGTTCTGATTGATGTACCCTCTTTTTTTTCCAATAAATAAACCTTGTTTATTTCATCTTTTTGCATCTTTCCTTACTATTTTTTGTTAATGGCAAAAGGGGGAAGAAAACGGGATATCGGGTATGCACCACCTCTTAATTCATTGATTGCTTATAAGCTAAAATTGAGGGGGAACTCTTAAATTGAGGGGGAACAAGAACAAAATTGCATAATTGTTACTTGTCTTGAATTGTCAATATCTTTTGCCTAAATTGCATATCCCGCTTAATGTTTGCCATTATCAAAAAGGGGGAAATTGTTAGAAACACGTTCTCAATGCAATATACTAAACATGTACTCTTTTGTAGGTTTTGATGAATGACAAACGAAGCAAAAATTGATATATGACGGAATTCAAGTACAAGCGCACAATGGTTGCGAATAAGATTGAAGTTCAAGATATAGCTTTTAATTGTTATTGAGTTGTTCTAAATTGTAATCTCGATCCTATAACTTGACTCATAGTATGGCCTCTCTCATAAAACTATTTTCCAAAATCATGCATATTTAATTCTGTGTCAAAAAGATTTTAAATCATGCATATTTACATTAGACAAAATGTTTTCTAAACATGCCTCAAAAATCTGGGCTAAAATAATCGATTATGTACTTATGATAATCGATTGTTTCTGAGCCAAGACTGCATGACAATCGATTATGAATTAATGGTAATCGATTTTGAGTAAGACAGTGAACATCAGGTTTTTCCAAATCTGCATGATAATCGATTGTGAACAAATGACAATCGATTGTTGTTGAGGTAAAGTTTTTCAATACTCAAAATAATCGATTATGAACTAATGGTGATCGATTGTGTTGAGTTGATGTCTTCCAGTGATTTTAAATTTAATTAAGTAATCGATTATGTCTTTAGATAATCGATTATCACTGAGACAGTAAGTTTTATGATTTTCAGAAAATAACAAGTAATCGATTGTTGCAAAGGACAATCGATTGTTGAAGCTGGCCGTTGTCAAATGATTTTCAAATACCATAAGGTAATCGATTATTGATTCTAGATAATCGATGTTCTGCTTAAAATCTGGAAATGATTTTTAGAACGTTGCTGAAGTAATCGATTATTGATTTTATATAATCAATGTTCTGCTTAAAATCTGGAAATGATTTTTAGAACGTTGCTGAAGTAATCGATTATTGATTTTATATAATCGATGTTTTGCTTAAAATCTGGAAATGATTTTTAGAACGTTGCTAAAGTAATCGATTATGAACTTAGTGTAATCGATTATCTGATTTTGAATATTGCCAGTAATCGATTATAGATTATGTATAATCGATTGTGAAGCGTTAAATCCGGGATTGATTTTTAAACTGACTGGCAGATAATCGATTGTTTGGTCTTAATAATCGATTATCACTGAGTAATTTCAGCAACTCTTAATTGGCAATTAGACAACGGTTGAACCAACTTTTTCAACTATAAATACAGCTTCATTTCATTGTTTTAAAAATAACAACATACACAAACTGACCATTACATTGCTAATAAGCTTTCATTCAATTGTTCTTCATTTTCTACTCATTTCATAAAGCTTTTGAGAGCCATATTATTGCTTAAAGTTGTTGTGATCTTGAACATATTCTTTTACTCATATCTACTCAATAAGGAGTACTTTAATTAAGTGAGTGTCCAAGTATTTGATATACTTGTAAGAGAATTGCGATTCTCTTGTTTCAAGGAACTTGCGTTTCCTTGGGTGAAGTCTTTGAGATTGCGATCTCCGAGCAACTGTTTGAGGCTTGTGTCCTCAAGTGTGTAACGGTTTGTTGAGCACCCTTAAGCTTAACAAGATAGTGAAAAATCTCGAGAGAGTCTCTCGGGGACTGGACTAACCACGTTGGTGGCCAACCAGTATACATCTTTGTGTAAGTTTATTTTTCTGCATTTATTTTACTTCCTGCAAAGTTTAAATTCCGCAAGAAAACGCTAAATTCTATTAATACGCTATTCACCCCCCCCCCCTCTAGCGTAAAGCGTAGTTTCTAACAATGTGACCTAAATCCAAATCTCAACGAAGTTGAAATGTGTCAAAAATCACGGGTATATTTATGTGACGTGGTTCGGGACATGTTCTAACGACATTGCAATTCTATTTAAATAATAATAATAAAAGTAGTTAAAAGATTCAAAATGCACGTAGGTTCATAATTTTATAAAATCAGATAATCTAAGCCAAATATTACAGATAAGCGACCATGCTAGAACCATGAAACTCGGGAATGCCTAATACCTTCTACCAGATTAACAGAATTCCTTACTCGGATTTCTGGTTTTGGACTGTTAAACCGAGTCATTATTTTCCTCGATTCGGGATTCTAAACGGTGACTTGGGACACCATAAATCTCCCAAGTGGCGACTCTGAAATTCTCTTAAATAGTTGAATCTCATATTGATTGTCCTTTAATTGAAAAAATTCCTTTATCTACGCCCTTCACCGGGTTTGTAGTAGCCAAAAGGAGGTGTGCCAATATATATATATATATAAAGAATTAGTAAAGCTCAAAAAGGATTTTTATTTTAAAAAGTAAAAAAATTGTATTCAAAAGAAAATAACTCAGAGTCGCCACCTAACATTTGATTTCGGTGTGTCAGGTCACCGTTTTCCTAAAAATGATTTTTCCACTTAAAACACTTTAGACTCCAAAAATAAGTCCACAACAGAGATTCGAGTATGGGGGTTCATTTGACTCGGTGAGAAGGTGTTAGGCACTTCTCAAGTCCCGTAATTAGTGCGGTTGCGTACTTGATCAATTTGGCTTTTAGAATATTCGAATTGAGGTAAAGCAATCACAGAAAAATAAACACACATAAAGGCTCGAGGTCGTCCCCACCTAAGTAAAAGAAAAATAAAAATAAAAATACTACAAGTTTCTACTTTTGGCCTCTATTTACATTCACTTCGGGACATACCCCTGAAAATAAATATATACAAATCCCTTGGGGCATCCCCCGGATAAATTTAACTAAGGGGACGACCTCTCGCCTCATAATTAATAGAAGCCCTAAAGCTTGCCTACCCAAATGTGGTCGGCCTAAATATTCTCCTAGCGATTAAAAGATAGAAATAAAGTTAAATAGAACTCATTTCATGCTTATTTTCTTTTAAATTTTCCATTTTTATTAGACCGAGCCTCATACCTAAAGTATGGATACAAATCAATTGCTAACGGGCTTCAAACTATTCCCAATCCCCACGGCCTGTTCAAGCAGGTTAGACCAGACGATCGTGGCATCGAAACACATATGTAGCATAAAGAATGACTTGAGAAAATAAAGGTAACAATCCAAACATAATAAAACAAAGGGTGGATCAATTCATAACAAAAGCCATTTAAACTTCATTTTCCTTGCCTTAACACCTCTTTTGGAGAACTTCCCAAGCCACACAATTGATTTAGTTCATTCAAGGCTAACCTTGCACTGTGGCCCGGGCCTTAACCGTACTGGACCGGGCCCGCGGTCCCGGCAGGCCTACCGGGCCTGGTGGGCCGGTCGAAGCTGTCCTGGGCCTGGTGTTACATGGAAGCCCGTGACGAGCCGATCCGAGACCAATAGACCGTGAGCCCGGGACTGTCAGCCGGGCCTGGCGGACCTGAACGGGCCCAACGACTATTTTTCAAATTTTTTTTAAAAAAAAATCAGTAACTGCCGTATTTAGAATATAGCGGTTTGGGCTTGAAAATATGGCCGTTTGAAAGATTGGAAAATGGTCATTTGGACCCCACACATTAATGTAACCCCAAACTTTATATAAATATATTTTTTCCCATTTCTCAACTATAAATACCCCTCATTCTTTCATTTTTATTCACCAATTCATCAATATCTCTCAATCTCTCTCAATATTTCTACTACAATTGCTTAATTTATTGTTAAAAATTCGTGAAAAATTGTGAAGGTGTTGAATTGAAGTTTTCAAGTGTTCAACGATTTTCAATTTTCTAGAAGTCCGGTAAACTCGTTTCAACTCTTACGTTCTAATAATATATTTTGTGTGGTTTAGTTTGCATAATTATAATTAATATGACATTTTCTTTGAAAAAAATGTTTGGTAAAGGAAAAAGTAAAATCGGTGAAAGTAGTGGCCATAATACTACCCTTCCCCCGGCTCCCCGACCTACAAAAGATAAGCAAGTTCAAAGTAGTCGCCAACCTAGACGTCCTCCTCCTCCCGTAATGCTTGATAGTGATCACCCTTGTTTTCAATTTACCGATAGCGAATTTCTACATGATGTTGCAGTAGGTGATAGATTAGATGATGAAATTATGATTTCTCTTTATCCTAATGAACCTATCTTAGAGGAAAACGAGGATGATGATGATGAAACCCAAGCACCATATTTAGGTGATACACCTACTAGTGTTGTTCATAACTCAAGTAATGCACCGGCAGAACCACATGTAGAAACTCCAACTTTTAATAGACAACCTGCTAAATGTCAAGAAACATCATTAGTTTGGAATTTTTTTACTCAAGTAAGAGAACTAAATAAGGCTAAATGTAAAACTTGTGGGAAATTACTGGTTCATAAATTTACTAGAGACCGTAGCAGCACAGGTGGTTTGACTAGGCACATAAAAACACACCCTAGGGATAAGGCTTGATTTTCTCAAATGCAATTGCAGCAAGAGGGGACAAGTGTAGATTCTGCGGTTAACCCTAGTACAGGTTCAAATCTAGTTCAACCAGGAATTAACATTGTCACCGGAGGTATTTTATATTACGATCCAAATAGAGATCGTGAAGAATTAGCAAAGATGATTACTGTTATGTGCTTACCTTATACTTTTGCTTCTAATCCTAATTGGGTTCATTATATTAGAAGAGTTTTTAATCCTACCTATAAAGGTTGGCCTCGTGCAACAGTTAAGGTCGATATTTATAAATTCAAACATGAATATGAACTATATTTGCGCTATTTATTTATTCATATACCTAATCGGATTTCTATTACTACTGATATTGGTAGAAGCGGTAATGATTGTGATTATCTAACTGTTACAGGTAATTGGATAGATAAGGACTGGACAATGCAAAAACGTATAATTGCGCATAGAATAATTAATTCACGTCACACAGGTAAGTTTATAGTTAATACTGTTTCAGATATTTATAGATATTTTTGCTTTAGCGATAAAATAATGGCAATTTCTATGGATAATGCTTCTAGTAACACTAGTGCTATAGGTATACTTACAAAAACACTAAATCCTGCATTTACTAATATTTTCCATGTTAGATGTATTTGTCACATTTATCATTTAATTGTCGGTGATGGTATGCAAGTTTTAAACATAGAAATTGAAAAGGTTCGAATAGATCTTAATTGACTTTTTTATTCAAACCGTAGAACTAGACTTAGAGAGTATTTTAAAAAATGTGATGAATATAACCTTAGAGAAAGAAAGGTTCCTAAACCTTGCCCGACTAGATGGAATTGTATGTACGAAAGTTTAGTAGTTGCATATGAATATAGAAACCCAATTAATGCAACGTTTAATTCTCGAGTAGGTGGTGAGGATGATGATGAAATGCTTACTACCCAAGATTGGACGAATGTTAAAATCCTTTTAGATTTTTTAGAACATTTTCAAGTTGCTACTAATGCATATTCTGGCCAATATTATCCTACTATTTAAACTATTTAGTTTATATTGTCGCACTAGCTGATTTGTTTGTTGAATTTGGCGAGGATGGGGATATTTATGAACTTGCAATAAATGAAATGAAACAAAAATTTAAAAATATATTTTCCATGTCCCTCCTATTTTTGGTGTTGCTGCAATGTTAAATCCTACAATGAAATTGGGACGTCCTCATTTTTGGTATTCAAATATTTATAAGGCTTTAGATCTTTCAAACGAGGAAGTTGCTACACTTGCAGATTCAAAATCATCAATTAAAATTATTGCTCAAACAGTTTATAATGCTTATCAACTTACCTTAGAGCATGCTAGGCCAAATATTCCAATCCCTACGTCATCTAGCTCACAATCTTCTAAAAGAGCTGCGGGCTTAACAGCTCTTAAATCTTGGACGGAGTTTCGGGGTTCTCAAGGTGATAATTATGATGAAACTTCACATCTAAATGAGCTTCAAGTTTACTTGTCTCAGGGACTTGAAAAGGAGAATCCAGACGGCTCTTTTGATCTTTTGGAATGGTGGAAGTCAAGGGAAAAACATTTTCCGGTTCTTGCAAGGATGGCTCGGGATATTTTATCAATTCAAGCTTCAACTGTTGCATCGGAGAGAGCTTTCAGTCAAGCAAGACTGCAAATAGGTGATCATAGAGCGCGATGAGGGATAGCTTGGAAAAATCGGTACTTTTTAGAGATTGGATCCGCGCGGAAAGAAGAAACTTTGAAATTGCAGAATCACAACCGCCGATAGATGAAGCTTATGAAGAAATGATAGCGGAACTTGCGGAGGATTTCGGCTTCGCCCGGAAGTGGTGATGAACAAGCTTCTTTTCCACCACCACCAACACAACCTCCTCCCAACCTTGATAGATTTATGAGATTTGTTAGAGATACAATGTAGATTATGATGTAACATGTATTTTGGCACATCTTCTTTTAGTTTTTTTCTTTTAATGGTGGTATTAGTATTTTGTTGTGCTCATTCCGTTGGGGGAAGGAAGACTAAGAAAGATATGTTATTTTGGGCAACAAAAATTATAAGACATACCCTTGAATATCTTTTTTCACAATATTTCTTATTCTTTACTTCGAATTATTTATAAGCTACAATATATATATATATAACATACAATATATACTACAAGAAAATATATACGAAAATATATACATTATACATAAGCGATACAATATATATACTACAATAAAATATATAACTATGTAAATTAATATATATATATATATACATAAGATACATATATATAACATACAATATTTTCTTACAACCTAAACGACAAGAAAATATAAAGTAATAACATATATACATAAGATACAATATATATAAGAGAATACATATACATTATACATAAGAGATACAATATATATACTACAACAAAATATATAACTATATAAGTTAATATATATACATAAGATACAATATATATACTACAAGATATATAAGAGAATATATATACATAACATACAAGAAAATATATAAGGGAATATATGTATATATAACATACAAAAAATACTAATTACTACAATACAATATACAATGAAATAGATATTATATATATACTTTACTAATAACTAGTATACTATAATAAATATATTCTATACTATACTAATAACTACTATGCAAGATATTGCCTTTAAAAAAAGCCGTCAGGTCCACCAAGCCCGGCCCACTAAACCCAGGACCACATGGGCTTAGGCCTGTCACGGCTAATTTTACCCACTAAATCCACGAAGACCGGGACCGCCAGGTCCGGAACCGCCAGAGCCCAGGCCTGTTTAGGCCCGAGATAAAATACACCCTTATCAGAGGCTACATAACCAATAGTAATATTAAGGGAACAAGTCTACAATGTAAGATGAAGGGATGTGCGTAAATGCAAAACAATCAACTATTTGTATCAAAACTAATCAGATATGGAATGATTTAATCATAAGAAATCGTGACATATCCCACTTAAATGCAAAACAAGAAAAACCCCTAATTAAAATATGCAAAGACTTTATAAAGCTGATTTTTGGAACTTACTACTTTTAAAATCTGATATAAGCTAAGAATTTCATATCCCTCATACTCGTGAGGCTCAACCCATTTGAATGGCTTTTGTTATATTTTAATCACACCAAAATAATAAAAAAATAAAAATAGCAGGGGAGGGAATAAACCTGAAATTGCCTTGAAAATTTTTTAGAAGAAAATAGCAGCTACACGGACAAAAACGACCTGCAGCTACGATCAGATTTCAAATCGAACAGAATCTCGAAAACGAACCAGGACGGTATCTCGAATCGGCAAGCGAACCTCGATTTAACTGAACTCCATTTTTCGAACAAAAATTCGAAATTGGAAGTGAAGAAAGTAGAAATTTTTTTGTATATTTTTCTTTTTGAAATTAAAAGAAGAAAATTAAAATCTGAAAAATCTAAATTACTATTCTTTGAGTAAAAGGTAATGGAGATTTTTGAATGTATGAAGAAGGTGATGGTCAGTGGTAAAAATTGTGATTTTTGCCGGCGGTGGAGGATGGCTGGAGGCGACGATGGGTGATTGGCAGCATAATCGTCTTAGGGTTGAGTGACACGTTCCTCGGGTGTGTTGTTACTGATGGGTGTCTCTTAGCTTGAGGGATTTTAGGCAGAAGTTTCTGGAGAGGAAGGGGTTAAAGGCGTGAATGATTCTTGGAGAAGAAGCCCAAAAACCGTGTGATCCCCATTGTAATTTTGTATGTGTAAATATGATCAGAGTTTGTTATGGATATGGACAAAACTAAAAGAGTAGCATGGGTGGAAATAGGAATAAACAAGATTTAGTTAGAAAGCCACATTTAGTGGATATAACGGAGAAGGGCCAAAAATACCCTAACATATTGGAAATGGTTTAAAAATGTTCTTTGTTAACCTTTTGATCTAAAAATATCCCTAATATATTGAAAATGGCTCAAAAATATCTTTAGCATTTTATTTTTAGCTCACCTATACCCTTGAAACTAACAAAACATGAATGGTAAATTTTTGGCTCACTTTCCATCAATATATATATATATATATATATATATATATATATATATATATATATATATATATATATATATATATATATATATATATATATATATATATAATATAACAAAAAAATATCTTTAAATATATACATACATACATATTCTTTAAAGCTATATATTTTATAAGTTATATATATCACTATTATATGATTTATCACATATATTATTATAATAAAAAATATATAATAACTACTTATCAAAGTTATAACATGTTACAATAAGGGAGTGGTTCCGCTCCATTACCATTTGTTCCATTAGATGTAAATATAGTTTTGAATAAGTAATATATGTCTTTGTTAATTTTTAAAGGATAAAGTTTTATTTATTTATTTATTTATATACATACACACCATAATAATAATAAAAATGAATAAATAAATAAATAAAATCCCATCCTTTAAAAATTAAGAAAGACATATATTACTTATTCAAAATTATATTTACATCTAATGGAACAAATGGTAATGGAGCGGAACCACTCCCTTATTGTAACATGTTATAACTTTGACAAATAGTTCTTATATATTTTCAATTATAATAATGTATGTGATAAATTATATAATAGCAATATATATAACTTATAAAATATACAACTTTAAAGAATATGTATGAGATATTTTTTTGTTATATATATATATATATATATATATATATATATATATATATATATATATATATATATGTATATATGGAAGGTGAGATAAAAATTTACCTTCCATGTTTTGTTAGTTTCAAGGGTATATGTAAGCCAAAAATAAAACGGTAAGAGTATTTTTGAGCCATTTTAATATGTTAGAGGTATTTTTAGACCAAAAAGTTAACGGTTAGGGGTGTTTTTTGCCCTTTTCCATTAAAAAAATATAATAAAGAATTTAATGAAGAGTTCTTTTGCTGTTACTCTTTCCGTTATCTTTTTCCTTTCGTCTTCTTTCTTTTTTTGTTTTTCATTTTTTTTAAGGATGGATAAGAAATAGCTTCACAACATACTAGTTATCTAAGAATATATAAAAATATTAAGAAGAAAAAAAACGTAATTATATGGACAAAATCTAAATATTACTCAATATATATATAGTAAAACCTATAACTTTAGAACTAAACTAAGCAGACATGAAATATTAATACTATTTTCGTATTTTTAAAATTTTATGAAAAATAAGATAAACTAAAGGTAACTAAATGAAAAATCAATTACCTAAATAAAAGAAAGTATCTTTGTAATTTTTATATTTGTGATAGAATAAGTGAAACTCAAAACTAGTTGAAATAGCGATATTAGGCATAAATTAAGTATTTAAATACTAAAATGAGTAAAAACTCAGTGAGGGTCAAAAATTACATATCTATACGTATAATCTCTTTCTAATATAGAAATATAATTATAGACATGTTTAGACATAAACTAAGGAACAAAAGAAATAACCTTATTTTTCTTGCTTATGTCATTATAAAACTCTTGTCTAAAGAGTTGTATTAATTCTTCATTAAAATTTTCAAAAAACTAATTTCTAAAAATATCCCATCTGGGTTTTAAAAATTCGTCAAGAATCACTTTCTTGTCGGTGAACTCTGTCACGCCTCCTTTTTACACTAGACCTCGCGAAGGGCGTAGGAACTTTTTCAACTTAAAGTGACAATCGAAATGTAATTATTTATTTATTAAATATTCAGAGTCGCTAGTTGAGATAATTAATGGTGTCCCAAGTCACCAGTTTAAATTCCGAATCGAAGAAATATTTGACTCTGTTTATGTCTGTGAACACAGAAATCTGGGTAATAAATTATGTTAATCGGGGAGAAGGTGTTATGCAATCCCAGGTTTCGTGGTTCTAGCACGGTTGCTTAGCAATTTATACTTGGCTTAATTGTTTAACTACTCATTTTTAAGACCTATGTGCAATTATCTTTTACCTCTTTTAATCACTTGATTTATTCGTAATTAAAGAATTAATTTACGCATACTTATACTTTTTCTTTTGGCGCATAAAAAATTATGTCACACGAACGTGTTCACAATTAATAGCGTTTGGTTTATTTTGTTAAGAAAAGGTAGGTTGAAGTTGAGGGAACACATCCCTCGAGTTACTTTTAGAATTAATTCGCAATTATATTACACAAACGTATAAATAATCACAATAATAATCTAAGTCACGCCATCTACCTTACTGAACTTGAGAATTCTTATAAAAGTCATAAACTATGGAGTCACTACTGGAGATTAAAGTGAACCAACGTTGGAAAATAAAAGGGTCGACTTCACATGTCAAGCCATTAGGAAATTACTCCATATAAGAATTAACATACTTCACCATCATTAGTGTTTCAAGGAATATAATGTTAATAAACTGTAATGATCCCATTCCACAGGTGAATATTCATTGAGACGAAGTATGGTATTAAGTGAAGGAAAGGGGAATTTTAGGAAAAAGATCTTTTTTTTAGATCTTTTTTCCCTTACTCTTTAATATCATCGTAATTTTTTTGCTATCACTCTAGATCGTATATAAAATAGTTGTATATTTAGATTCCCCTATTCTATTCCCTAAGTTAAGTAATTCTCTTGAGCCACCCTTATCTCCCTCCCACCAAGACAGGAAATTAACAAACGAGAAATCTAGTAAGCGGGATCAAGAAGAAAATTCTTTTTTCTCCAAGAATTTCGTTCAGGAGACAAGTAGAATCTCTTCATTCCATGATTCGATGAAATATCTTGAATTTTATGTTGAATTGCTAGGTGTATGTACATGTATCAATCAAGTGAATTTTGTTCTGGTGGGATCAATTCAATAAAAGAAAAAAAACAATTCGAGTCGGTCTTGAAACAATTCTCTTGTTTCTCTTGTTTTCATCCAGGATTTTCTCTAAAGACGGGGAATTCTAAATTAATTACTTATCTTATTTCTTCTTTAATTAGAAATTCTTTAAAGATTTCGATTTTTTTCTATAATCTATAAATAGAATCAGGAGGTCTTTTTTTCTTTTTTCTTATTTTTTCTTAGTGATTTAGAATAGAACAAGTAATCAAATAGAAGAGAATGTATAGGAATTTCAAGCCAAGTATCACACCTCTTTCTACCCATCCTGTATATTGTCCCCTTTGTTCCGTGTTGAAATAGAACCTTAATTTATTACTTATTTTTTTATTAGATTTTAGATTTGTTAGTGATTAGATATTAGTATTAGACGAGATTTTACGAAACAATTATTTTTTTATTTCTTTATAGGAGAGGACAAATCTCTTTTTTTCAATACTCACAATCCTTATTAGTTAATAATCCTAGTGATTGGATTTCTTTCTATCTAAAAGAAATGGTGCTCGATGAAAGGATCCAGATTCCACACTATGCTGTGGGCTGGGGAGAGAGCTGCTCTGCGAAGCTGGGCGTTCAGTGTTCATCAACCATATTTCTAGGAAGAAAACTTAGCAGGGCACAAAGGAAACGGAATTTATAGGAACCTATCCATGACTTGACAAAATAGAATAGCCTTCGTACATGGTCACATATCTATTCAGGATGTATACACAATAGAATAAGTCTCAAAGAAAGTCTACCAGTGTATAGATGGAATATATTAGAAATAAGTAAGATTCATGAGAGAAAATATACTAATTTCCTTCCAAAGTATGACACAGAAGTTCATGGTAACCAACGTTTAAACGTCATAGATCTTGTTAAAGTAGATCACGCCTGATCAAAATCTTCTACAGAGGAAAGCTACTACATCAAATTTCAGAGTCCAATCTTGCATGAAAAAGTAGTAACAACAACTACGGGCATTCTGAAAGATTGCAGATAACCATACCGGAAAGCTAGTCATGCTAGTTCGCAAGATCCGAATCCACACAACAGAATGTTTTACAAATGAATAGTGGAAATCCCGATAAGCTAGTTTGATTCATTTAAACAATTAACTAGTTTGATACACAGTAGTCACAGAAACAATCAATGGCTAGATTATAGACCTTCATCGTACCAAAATCACTACAAAATATAATATATAAATTAGTTATCAAGAAGTGAACGAGAAGAAAGCTTTTACCATGAGGTAATGAAAATCACTACCACAAAATCTAAAAACCAAACTCGAACCAAAATAGAAATTCTGCTCAAGCCTTCACTGAAGCTCAAACAAAAAAGACTATTGACAGGAACCTTGTGACGACCTGACCCATAATCACGTGAGTTACCGCTTCATTTTTACTGTTTTCAGCTTCTTTATGCTTCATTATCCGTATCTTATGTGATCGAGTTGGTTCGGAGAGGTTTTGGTAGGAAATGAGACATTTAGTCTCTTTAAGAAAGTTTGGTTTGGAAAAGTCAACCGGATATTGACTTATGAGCTATAGGATTCGGATATGATTTATAGTGATTTGGTAAGCTTTGGGGGATGATTTGTGACTTAGGAGCGTGATTGGAATTGATTTTGGAGGTCCGGTGCAGAATTAGGCTTGAATTGGTGAAGTTGGTATGTTGGTGAATTCCAGTTGATAGGTGAGATTTTGATTCGAGGGTTGGCATGGAATTCTGAGAACTTTTGTAGCTTCGTTATGTGATTTTGGATGTTTTTGCAAAATTTTAGGTCATTTGGAGGTGATTTGGTTGGATTTTTTATCGAATGCGTGCTTCAAAAGTTTTTGAAGAACTTAGGCTTGAATATGATGTAATTTGATGGCTTAGGTGTTGATTTTGGTGTTTTGATGATTGGACAAAGTTTGAATGATTTTTTAGGATGGTTTGGCACTTTTGGTTGAGGTCCCGGGGGCATTGCGTGAGTTTCGGATGGCTAAATGGGAAGTTTCAGACTTGGAAATACAGCAGCAGCTGCAGGCCTCGCAAATGCGAGAAATGGTTCACATTTGTGATCTTGCATATACGAGTATGGATTCGCATTCGAGAAGGAGCCTGGATTGAGGCAGGTTTCGCATTTGCTATAGATTGATTGCATTTGTGACATTGGCAGGGTTCACATTTGCGAGCAAGGTGTCGCATTTGCGACCTTGGCAAGGTTCGCATTTGTGAGCCAGGTGTCACATTTGCAAACTTGGTAGGGGAAGCTCAGTTCGCAATTCCGATGGCTTGATCGCATTTGCTATCGTCGCATTTGCGAACCAGGTGTCGCAAATGCGACATCTGAGGGCATGATTCAAGTTATTAAGAATTCAAACTTAGCCAATTTCCCTTATTTCCAACTTGTCTTGGGCGATTTTTGAGAGCTTTTGGACGGAAATTAAAGAGGGTTTCGACTGGGATTGATTGAAGGTAAGTCTTATGACCTAAAAACATTATTTAATTGTGGAATCAACCTAGAAATTCATGAAAACTTAATAAAATAGGAAGAACTAGGGCTTGAGTTTTCATATTTTAAAAGAGATTTTGATAGGTTATTTGAGCTCGAATTTGGGAGTTCTTGGTATGTATAGACTCGTGGCGAGATGAGGAATCCGTTGCTTAATAATTTTTTGGAATTCGAGAAGTGGGCCCGGGGCTCAGGTTTAGCCAATTTCGAGTTTTTTTGTTATTTTTTGATTGTTTTCGATTGCGTATTGTTCCATTGGCATATTGTGACGTACTCGTTGTGGTTTTGATCAAATTCGATGCGCGGGAGGTCGACTTGAGAGGAAAGGGCATAGCAAGCTAGGATTTTGGCCGGCTTGAGGTGAGTAATGATTATGAATGGTGTCTTATGGGTTTGAAACCCCGGATTTGGACAACATAATGCTATATTGAGTTGAGGCACACGCTGTATGATGAGCGTAGACTCCATTACCAATGGGTTGTGACTTGGTCCATTCTGTTGATGATTTTACCATGTTTTTGACTAAGGCTTATTAATTATTATTATGATTTGGCTAGTCGCTATGTTTGGGGCCTTGTGACGACATGTAGAACCCTTAGGGGCAGTATTCTACGATTATCCTTGCTTTACTTGTTAAAAATCATATCCTCAGTCATGTTTCTAACTGTTTAACACAATACGAACTTGTTTTGAAATGCTAATCTGAAATGAAAGTGATATGTCGGCTGAGATTCCTATTCTGTATTAGTATACCCGAGAGGCTGTGATTTTATTGACGTAGAGGAGTTGAGAACCGCATTAGTGAGGATGTTTTATATGTTATGTATCGGGTTGTACGCCGCAACAAATGTGTGTGTGTGTGTATATATATGTGTTTATATATATATATATATATATATATATATATATATATATATATATATATATATATATATATATATATATATATATATCGGCCTGCGGCTGTAGGAGACCGTCTAGAGTTTGCACACCCTCAGTTAGCGCAATCGACTATTGTTAAGGATCAGGTTATGCGCCACAACGATATTCCGATAAGGTTGCATGCCGCGACGGTATATATATGATTTTGGTTATTGTGAGAAGTATATGAATCGTGTACCAAGGAAAAGTAATAAATAAGTGAACAATATGCCCGAGGAGCAGATTTTAAACTTGATTAATACATGTTGAACTACCTGTTCAACGTGGTATTAAGAAATTTCACTTGAAATCTTCATTATTTGCTGCTTTAAGGGTTTTACTACTTTGATATAGAACTGTTTAGTGTTTTCGTGATTTCATACTGTCAGTCATTATTTATTTTGGTTACTCACTGGGCCGGAGTACTCACATTACTCCATGCACTGTGTGTGCGGATCCAGTACCTATGAGATGTAGTGCGAGCTCTTCAGTAGTTTATTTTCCGCTTGAGTTATTGAGGTATCTGCATGGCGATGTTCTCCCTCTATCTTTCACATTTCCTCATTTTAGATATATCTCTGTAGTAGACTTTTGAAACCTTATAGTTAGAGGCTCAGACTTGTGACACCGGATCTAGTGGGTTATTGTAGAGATGTTTGTGACTTTCTGCAAATTTCATATATACTATTTCGGCGTCTATTGTTATTAAACCAGCATTTAACTCTAACGGTTAATAAAGGATTCTATATTAAAGAGTTGTGAATGTTTGATGGTCGGGATTTCCTAGCATTATGGTTGGCACTATCATGACTGGGGTTGGGGTCGTGACAAGTTGGTATTAGAGCCTAGGTTACTTGGTCTCGCGAGTCATGAGCCGGCTTAGTAGAGTCTCGTGGATTGGTACGGAGACGTCTGTATTTATCCTTGAGATGCTGTAGAACCTTTAGGAAAACTTCATATTCTTGGAATTCTTGTCGTGCGCCTTTGTTGCTCCGAGAACTAAACTTCTGTTAATCTATTCTCTCGGAGATGGAGAGGACTCGTGCTACCTGGAGAGGTGGAAGACCACCAGTGCCACCCACTGAGGCCACCACAGGACGTGGACGCGATCGTGGTCGTGGTAGAGGCAGGGTAGTGAGGGTAGCACCTGCTGATCCACCAGCTGCCATAGTTCCGCATCAGACTCCAGCAATACCACCTCAGGCACCAGCTCTGCCCATCATGATTCTGGGCCTACAGGAGACCTTAACTCAGATTTTGACAGTTGGCACTGACCTGGTCACATGCAGTTTCAGCCACCACAGCAATAGCTACTTCACAGGCCAGGGGAGGCAATCTGACCCCCGCTGCCCGTACGCGTGAGCAGGTAGTGCAAGGACTTCAGACTCCAGAGGCACCTCTGGCTTAGCCGGTTGCTCTAGTGCAGGAGTTCAGGGTTCCAGCTATGCCTGAAGATGAGCAGCGTCGCCTTGAGAGGTTCAGTAGACTCCAGCCTCCGATGTTCAGTTGTGTTGAGGGCGAGGATGCCCAGGGTTTTCTTGACAGGTGTCAGCAGATGCTCCGTACATCAGGGATTCTTGAGTCTAGTGGTGTGGAATTTACCACCTTTCAGTTTACTGGGGCTGCCTTCACTTGGTGGAATGTGTATGAGAGGCGTAGACCGGTTGGTGCAGCGCCCCTTACTTGGCAGGAGTTTTCCACTCTCTTCTTGGAGAAGTATGTACCGCAGTCCCGCAGGGAGGAGCTGCGTAGGCAGTTTGAGTGGTTGACGCAAGGGGATATGACCGTGACCTAGTATGAGATGAAGTTTTCAGAGTTGGCTAGTCATGCCACCTGGATGATTCCTTCAGATCGTGAGAGGATTAGGAGATTTGTGGATGGCCTTAACTACCGTCTCTGTATTCTGATGACTAGAGAGAATATTTGGTGCTACGTTCGAGGGGGTGGTAGGTATCGCTCGTGAGATCAAGTCAGTTCGCTGTCGGGAGCAAGAGGAGAGGGAGGCCAAAAGGCCTCGAGGTTGTGGCAGTTTATGTGGCGCTCCCTCAAGGGGCCAGTCTCAACCGGGTAGAGGTCGTTCTTTTCGGCATGCCAGTCGGCCCATCCAAAGTACAGAGGGGCATCTTCAGGCCATGGTCATCAGGGCTTCCAGCAGGGCCAGTCTTCACTTTGTGCCCTCCCAACTCAGATCTCATCTCATGGCCCATCATCTCAGCGTCATCTGTGCCGAGCACATCTGCTGGTCACTCCGATGCAAGGGGTTCCGTTCAGTCCCCATCTCCGGCACCAGGTAGTTTTTATGATTGTGGAGAGTTTGGGCATAGGAGGAGGCACTGTCCCCGACTTCATGGCGGTCAGGTCCAGCAGAGGGATCAACCCTCGACTTCTACTCCAACTACTTTAAGACCCACCCAACTAGCTAGGGGTTGGGGTCAGGCAGCCAGGGGTCGCCCTAGAGGGGGAGGCCAGGCTCATTTTTATGCTCTGCCGGTAGGTCATATGCCATTGCTTCAGATGTTGTCATCACAGGTATTGTCTACGTCTGCCATAGAGATGCCTCCGTATTATTTTATCTTGGTTCCACATATTCTTATTTGTCCTCATATTTTGCTCGCCATTTGGGTATGACCTGAGAGCTTCTTTCTTTGCCTGTTCACGTGTCCACCCCAATGGGTGACACCATTATTGTAGACCGTGTGCATCGGTCAAGTATTGTGACTATTCAGGGTCTGGAGACCCGAGTTGATCTATTGTTGCTGAGCATGGTAGACTTTGATGTTATTTTGGGTATGGATTGGTTATCGCCGTGTCATGCTATTCTAAACTGTCATGCTAAGACAGTTACTTTGGCTATGCCAGGTGTACCGATTATCGAATGGCGTGGTATGATTAATTATGTTCCTAGTAGAGTGATTTCTTTCTTGAAAGCCCATCATATGATTGGGAGGGTTGTCTGTCATATTTAGCTTTTGCGCGAGATGTTGGAATTGAGACTCCTAATATTGACTCTATCCCAGTTGTGAGGGATTTTTCCTGAAGTATTTCCTGTAGACCTGCCGGTTATGCCACCGGACGGGGACATTGATTTGGTATATGGTGCCGGGCACGAAGCCCATTTCTATTCCGCCATATCGTATGGCACTAGTAGAGTTGAAAGAATTGAAGGATCCGCTTCAGGAGCTCCTAGATAAGGGGTTCATTCAGCTTAGTGATCACTGTGGGGTGCACCAGTTTTGTTTGTGAAAAAGAAGGATGGCACAATGAAAATGTGCATTGATTATAGGCAATTGAACAAAGTAACAGTAAAGAAAAAGTATCCCTTGCCTCGCATAGATGATTTGTTTGACCAGCTCTAGGGAGCAAGGATGTTTTCCAAGATTGATCTGTGTTCGGGCTATCACCAGTTGATGATCAGGGAATCAGATATTCCAAAGACTGCTTTCATGACTAGATATGGTCACTATGAGTTTCTTGTCATGTCTCTTGGCCTGACCAATTCCCTAGCATCGTTCATACATTTTATGAACATTATATTTCGGCCTTAACTGGAATTGTTTGTTATCGTATTCATTGATGATATTCTGGTATACTCGCGTAGTCAGGAGGAGGACACTGGGTATTTCCAAATAGTATTGCAGAGATTGAGGGAGAAGAAACTTTATGCAAAGTTCTCCAAATGTGAGTTTTGGCTTAGTACTATGGCTTTCTTGGGACACGTGGTGTCCAGCGCAGGTATTCAGGTTGATCCAAAGAAGATAGAGGCAGTGCAGAGTTGGTCTAGGCCATTCTCAGCCACAGAGATTCGTAGTTTCCTTAGGTTGGTAGGCTAATATCGCCGTTTTGTTCAGGGATTTTCAACTATTGCATCACCTTTGACCAAGTTAACTCAGAATGGTGCTCCATTTGTGTGGTCGGACGAGTTTGAGGAGAGCTTCTAGAAGCTCAAGACAGCTTTGACCATAGCTCCCATATTGGATTTGCCATTAGCTTTAGGTTCTTATACTGTATATTGTGATGCTCTGTGAGTTGGGATTGGATGTTTATTAATGCAGAAGGGTAGCGTTATTTCTTGTGCTTCTCGTCAGTTGAAGCCCCACGAGAAGAACTACCTTGTACATGATTTGCAGTAGCTGCTATAGTTCATGCTCTGATGATTTGGAGGCACTACTTGTACGGCGTATCTTGTGAGGTATTCATCGATCATCACAGTCTTCAGCATTTGTTCAAAGAGAAGGATCTTAACTTGAGGCAGCGGAGGTGGCTAGAGTTGCTTAAGGATTATGATATCACTATCCTATATCATCGGGGAAAGGCCAATGTAGTGGCCGATGCTTTGAGCCGAAAGGTAGTGAATATGGGGAGTTTGGCATATATTTCAGTTGGGGAGAGGCCCCTTGCAGTCGATGTTTAGGCCTTTTCCAATCAATTTGTGAGCTTAGATATTTTGGAGCCCAGCCGGGTGTTGGCCTACATGGTTTCTCGGTCTTCCTTATATGATCGTATTAGAGAGCGCCAGTGTGATGACCAGCATTTTCTTGTCCTTAAGGACAGAGTTCAGCATGGCAATGCTGGAGATGCGACCATCGGCGATAATGGTGTGTTAAGGATGCAGGGTCGGGTCTGTGTACCCAATGTGGATGGGCTTAGAGAGTTGATTCAGGAGGAGGCCCATAGCTCGCGGTATTTTATTCATCCGAGTTCCGCGAAGATGTATCAGGATTTGAGACAGCACTATTGGTAGAGACGAATGAAGAAGGAAATTGTGAGATTTGTGGTTCGATGTCTCAACTGTCACCAAGTGAAACATGAGCATCAAAGACCGGGTTGCTTACATCAGCAGATGGTTATTCCCGAGTGGAAGTGAGAGAGAGTTACTATGGACTCTCTAAGTAGTCTTCCTAGGACTTTGAAGAAGTTCGATTCGATTTGGGTGATTATGGATCGACTGACCAAGTCCACGCACTTCATTCTGGTGTGTACTTACTATTCTTCGGAGCGGCTGGCATGGATCTTTATCCGAGAGGTTGTTCGATTGCATGGTGTTCCAGTGTCTACTATCTCAGATAGAGGTACTTAGTTTACTTCCCAGTTTTGGAGGACATTTCAGCGAGAGATGGGTATGCAGGTAGAGTTGAGCACATGATTTCACCCTCAGACGCACGGGCACGCCGAGCGTACTATTCAGATATTAGAGGACATGTTGTGTGCCTGTGTTATTGATTTTTGTGGTTCTTGGGATGAGTTTTTTCTGCTTGCAGTGTTTGCCTACAGCAATAGCTACAAGTCCAGCATTCAAATGGAACCGTATGAGGCCTTGTATGGGAGACGATATAGATCCCCAGTTGGTTGGTTCGAGCCCGCGAGGCTAGGCTATTGGGGACAGATCTGGTTCAAGATGCCTTATAGAGGGTGAGGTTGATTCAGGAGAGACTTCGCATAGCTCAGCCGCGTCAGAAGAGTTATGCGGATCGGAAGGTTCGCAATGTGTCATATATGGTTGGTGAGAAGGTTTTGCCGAAGGTTTCACCCATGAAGGGTGATATGAGATTTGGGAAGAAAGGGAAGTTGAGTCTGTGGTTCATTGGGCCTTTTGATCTCCTTAGAAGTATTGAGGAGGTGGCTTATATGCTTTCCTTGCCACCTAGCTTGTCGAGTGTGGATCCGGTATTTCATGTATCTATGCTCCGAAATTATGTTGGGGACCCGTCCCTTGTATTGGACTTCAAAACGGTTTAGTTGGATGATGATTTGACCTATGATGTATAGCCGGTAGCTATTTTGAGTCGTCAGGTCCGAAAGTTGAGATTAAAGGATATAGCTTCGCTGAAAGTGCAGCGGAGAGTCCGGCCCGTGGAGGAGGCTACTTGGGAGACCGAGCGGGAGATCCGGAGTAGATATCCTCACCTGTTTGAGGCTTCAGGTATGCTTCTTGACCCACTCGAGGACGAGCATTTATTTTACGTGGGAAGGATATGATGACCCGACCAGTCGTCATGTGAGTTACCGCTTCGTTTTCCCTGTTTTCAGCTTCTCTCTGCTTTATTATGCATATCTTATGTGATCGAGTTGGTTCTGAGAGGTTTTGGTAGATAATTAAACACTTAGTCTCTTTAAGAAAGTTTTGGTTTGGAAAGGTCAATCGGATGTTGACATATGAGTTAGAGGATTCAGATGTGATTTCCAGCGATTTTGCTAGCGTTGGGGGATGATTTGTGACCTAGGAGTGTGATCAGAATTGATTTTTGAGGTCCGGTGTAGAATTAGGCTTAAATTGGAGAAGTTGGTATGTTGGCGAATTCCGGTTGATAGATGAGATTTTGACCTGAGGGTTGGAATGGAATTCCGAGAGTTTTTGTAGTTTGGTTATGTGATTTGGGATGTGTGTGCAAAAATTCAAGTCATTCGGAGGTGATTTGGTTGGATTTTTGATCGAATACGTGTTTCAAAAGTTTTTGAAGAACTTAGGCTTGAATCTGATGTAATTTGATTGTTTTGGTGTTGTTTGTGGTGTTTTGATGATTGGAGAAAGTTCAAATAAATTTTTAGGATGGTTTCGCACTTTTGGTTGAGGTTCTGGGGCCCTCGGGTGAGTTTCGGATGGCTAAACGGGAAGTTTCAGACTTGGAAATGCAGCAGCAGTTGCAGGCCTTGCAAATGCAAAAATGGTTTCCATTTGCGATCTCGCATTTACAAGTGAGGATTCGCATTTGTGAAGGAGCCTGGCTTGTGGCACCGTTTGCATTTGCCACAGTTTGATCGCATTTGTGACCTTGGCAGGGTTCACATTTGCGAGCAAGGTGTCGCATTTGCGACCTTGGCAGGATTCGCATTTGCGAGCCAGGTGTCGTATTTGCGACCTTGGCACGGGAGGCTCAGTTCGCAATTCTGGTGGTTTTGTCGCATTTGCGATCGTCACATTCGCGATCCAGGTGTCGCAAATGCGACATCTGAGGACATGTGTCCAGTTATTAAGAATTCGAACTTAGCCCATTTCCCTCATTTTCCACTTGGCCTTGGGCGATTTTTAAGAGCTTTTGGACGAGAATTGAAGAGGGCTTCGGCTGGGATTGATTGGAGGTAAGTCATATGACTTAAAAATATGATTTAATTGTGGAATCAACCTATAAATTATGAAAACTTAGCAAAAATGGGAAGAACTAGGGCTTGATTTTTGATATTTCAAAGTGGGTTTTGATGGGTCATTTGAGCTCGGATTTGGGAGTTCTTGGTATGTATAGACTCGTGGCGAGATGAGGAATAGTTGTTGTAAAATTTTCTGGAATTCGAGAAGTGGGCTCAGGACTCGGGTTTTGCCAATTTTTAGATTTTTGCTATTTTCGATTGTTTTCGATTGGGTATTGTTCCATTAGCATATTGTGACGTATTCGTTGTGGTTTTGATCATATTTTACGCATGGGGAGGTCGATTTGAGAGGCAAGGGCATAGCGAGCTAGGATTTTGGTCGGCTTGAGGTGAGTAATGATTATGGATGGTGTCCTGAGGGTTTGAAACCCCGGATTTGCACAACGTAGTGCTATATTGAGTTGAGGCACATGGTGTATGATAAGCGTGGAGTCCGTTACCACTGGGGATTGTGACTTGGTCCATTCTGTTTATGATTTTACCGTGTTTTTGACTAAGTCTTATTTATTGTTATTATGATTTGTCTAGTCACCATGATTGGGGCCTTGTGCCGACCTGTAGAACCTTTAGGGGCATTCTTCTACTGATTATCCTCACTTTACTTGATAAAAATCATTTCCTCAGTCATGTTTCTAACTGTTTTGCACAGTACGAACTGGTTTTGAAATGCTAATCCTAAATGAAAGTGATATGTGGGTTTAGATCCTTATTATGTATTAGTATGCCCGAGAGGCTATGATAATATTGACTGAGAGGAGTTGAGAACCCCATTAGTTAGGATGTTTTATATGTTATGTATCGGGTTTTGTTGGAAACACGCTCTCAAGGCATTATACTAAACGTGTGTTCATATTTGTAGGTTTTGATGAATGGCAAACTATGCGCAAATTGACATATGACGAGGTCCAAGCACAAGCGCAAAATTGATATATAACGAGATTCAAGCACAAGACAAAGATCGAGATTAAGTTTTATATGAGTCGGTATTTTATTGTGATCTTGATCCGATAACTTAAACTCAAGACTTGGCTTCTCTCGTAAAAATATTTTTAACAAATCATGCATACTTAATTTAGAGCAAAATGATTTTAAATAATGCATATTTACTTTAGTCAAAAAGATTTTTAAACATGCCTCTAAAATCTGGACTAAGATTATCGATTATGTACTTATGATAATCGATTATGTTTAAGTCAGCTGCTTGACAATCGATTGTGAACTTATGACAACCGATTGTGTTAAGGCAGTGAGTATCAGATTTTTCAAATCTGCATGACAATCGATTGTGAACCTTATGACAATCGATTGTGATGAGGCAGTGTCCATCAAAGTTTTTCAAAGCTCAAAATAATCGATTGTGAAGCTAATGACAATCGATTGTGAAGAGACAGCGTCCATCAGATTTTTCAAAGTCACAAAATAATCGATTGTGAACTTATGACAATCGATTGTGTTGAGGCAGTGTCTTCCAGACTTTTTCAAAGTTATTAAGTAATCGATTGTGAACCTATAACAATCGATTGTCAAGAGGCAGTGTCTAAATTAATTTTTCAAGACTGATATATAATCGATTGTTAACTTAATATAATCGATTGTATAACTGACCATTGCCAAAATGTTTTCAAATACCGTTAGGTAATCGATTATTGATTTCCTATAATCGATTGTTTTAATTAAAATCTGGAAAGGATTTTTTGAACGTTGCTGAGTAATCGATTATTGATTTCTTATAATCGATTGTTTTAATTAAAATCTGGAAAGGATTTTTTGAACGTTGCTGAGTAATCGATTGTAGATTTCTTACAATCGATTGTTTTACGTAAAATCTGAAAATGATTTTTTGAACGTTGCTAGTAATCGATTATTGATCTTAGATAATCGATTGTTAAGCGTAAATTCTGGGATTGATTTTTGGAAGAACTGCAAACAATCGATTGTGGTAATTTGACAATCGATTGTCACTGAGTAAAATCAGCAATTCTTAATTGGCAGTTAGGCAACGGTAATACAACGTTTTTCAGCTCTAAATACAGCTTCAAATCAGTCTTTTAAGCACAACAACACACAACAACTGATCATACAATTGCTAAAGCTTGCATACTTTATTGCTTATCATTTTATATTCATTACATAAGCTTTTGAGAGCCAAATTCTTGTCAAAAGTTGTTGCGATCTTGAGCGTATTCTTTTTACTCATATCTACTCTTAAAGGAGTGTCTTGTTTGAGTGATAAGTGTTTTTGTACACTTGAAGGGAAGTGTTAGTCCCTTGTGTTGTAAGAAGGAACTTGTGTTTCCTTGGTTGAAGTCTTGGAGTGTTGTATCTCCGAGCAAAGGCTGTTGAGGCTTGTGTCCTCAAGTTGTAACGGTTTGTTGAGCACCCGTAAGCTTAACAAGTTAGTGGAAATCTTGAGAGAGTCTCTCGGGGACTGGACTAGCCACGGGTTGTGGTGACCCAGGATACATCGGTGCGTTTGTTCTAATTTATTTACTTATCGCACTTATTTATTTCCTGCAATTTTTAAATTCCGCAAGTTAACGCTAATTTTTATTATAACGCTATTCACCCCCCCCTCTAGCGTTAAGCGTATTATCTAACAATTGGTATCAGAGCCCAACTCTCTGAAGACTTAACCGTTTGAGAGAAACATCCATGGCTTCTACTCGTGATTCTTTTGCAGGAATAGGTGAAGGACAATGCTCGACCCGACCACCGCTATTCGATGGTACAAATTATACATACTGGAAGGAGAGGATGAGAATATTTGTACAATCAAATAGTTTTCATCTTTGGAAGGTCATAATGAATGGAGAACAAATTCCAACCAAGAAGGTTGAAAATGAATGGGTCCCAAAGTCCGAAGATGAATACGATGCGGATGATATCCGAAAGGTGCAAAATAATGCTAAAGCTATTAATTTGTTATATTGTGCTGTAAATGCTGATGATTACAGGAAGATATCTTGTTGCACAACGGCGAAGCAAATGTGGGACAAGCTGGAAATTACGTACGAAGGTACAGACCAGGTAAGGGAAGCCAAAATTGATTTCCTAACCCATGCATATGAATTGTTTCACATGAAGGAAGGCGAAAAGGTCGATGAGATGTTTGAACGATTTTCAAAAATCGTAAATGATTTACATGCTCTTAAGAAGAACTTCACGGATAAGGAACTTGTCCGAAAAATTCTCCGAAGTCTCACTCCGGAATGGCGATCCAAGGCCGACGCGATTCAAGAATCCATTGGCATTTCAAATGTCACCATCGACGCATTAAGAGGTAATCATAAAACTTATGAATCTACTATACTTAACCCTCTTGTTGATGATCAAAGGAAGCAAAGAATCGCTCTCAAGGCAAGCACAAACCAACCTCAAAATGATGAGAATGGAGACAACGAGTTCGGACTCGTTATCAAGAGATTTCAAAAGTTCATGCGAAAAGAGTATGAACGAAAGGGCAAAAAGCAAGGAGATCAAATAAAGTGTTATGAGTGCGGAGAAACCGGGCACATTAAATCAAATTGCCCAAATGCTAAAAAGGAGAAGAAACCCTTCAAGAAGCAACGAGCATACATATCTTGGGGAGGCGACTCCGGTGACGAGTCAAGTGAGGAAGAAGAAGACGAAGCCGCAAATCTTTGTCTTACGGCACAAGAAGACAACAAAGAAGAGGTATGTCAAATTTCTTCCAAAAATTTCTTTTCCCTTGAAGAAATGCAAAATGATTTTGATGAGTTGTATAGCGAATTTATTAAAGCTTCAAAAACTGTTAAGAGTATAAAAGAAAATGCTTCTTTAAAAGAAAAAGATTTTCAAAAACAACTCTCTTTTAAAGAAAAGGAATTGGAAAAACTGATTTTAGAAAATGAGAAGTTGAAAGAGGAAAACAAATTTTTCGGCAAGAGAAGCGCCGACAAGCCCGAGGGTTCTAGAAATTGTACTTCTTGCATGCATCTCAAAAATGAAGTAGAAAGGCTTAAGGGCACCTTAGATAAGTTTAACTCTTCTCATAAAAATTTGAATGAAGTGCTTGTTAATTTGAAGTCGACCAAGCATGGCATAGGTTTTAGAAACGAGCCTAAAGAGAAAGTTGAAGCCAACCCCCAACCACCTAAGGCTCAACCTAGGATAAATAAAACAGATGTTCATCCTAGATACAACAAACCTAGAAATGGTTTTCATCAATCTAGAAATAATCATGCTAGAAATAATGCACATTCTAGGCCAAACACTAGAAGGAATTTTGAACCTTTTAGAACACCTAGAAATGACTTCCAACCTAGAAACAACTATTCTAGAAATGATGCATATCCTAGAACAAATAGTAGGAGAAATGATTTTCATGATTTGCGCAATAGTTATATTGTCAAGAATAAAGTAAATGAATTTCGTCCGTCCAATTACTATCAACCTAGAAGGATGCATAATCCTAACGTGACTTGTCATTATTGTAGACGAATTGGACATATTGCTCCTGCTTGTTTTACACGACATAGACATAACATTCAATCACATCACTACGATTTGCCTAACCCCCAAGGACCCAAAATGGCATGGGTACCTAAAACTCGTTAATCTGTTTTGTAGGTATGTTTGAAGGGATCAAGTGTACTATGGTACCTTGATAGTGGATGCTCCAAGCACATGACGGGAGACGAATCCAAATTCCTTCAACTAGAACACAAGGAAGGGGGAAGTGTTATTTTTGGTGATAACAACAAAGGAAAGATTATCGCATCGGATCCGTCGGTAAGGATGAAATTTCTTCCATTAAGCATATATTACTTGTGAAAGGTTTAAAACATAATCTCTTGAGCATAAGTCAATTATGTGACAAGGGAAATCTTGTTTTATTTGATTCGGATGAATGCTTAGTTTTTAGACGTAGCGATTTTAAAATTATCCTTCGTGGTTTTAGAATGGATAACATTTATATGGTTGATCTTGCAAATTCTTCACCTGAATATGTGAATTGTTTAATGAGCAAAGAGGATGATTCTTGGTTATGGCATCGTAGAGTAGCTCACATCAACATGCATCTTTTGAACAAATTGGTTTCACAAAATTTAGTTGTTGGTCTTTTAAATTTGAAATTTGAAAATGACTCTATTTGTGATTCTTGTCATAAAGGGAAGCAAACAAAAGCATCTTTTAAATCGAAAATATTGTTTCAACTACTAGACCATTGCAATTGCTTTACATGGATTTGTTTGGACCATCTCGCATTGAAAGTCTTGGTAGAAATCGTTATGCTTTTGTTATTGTTGATGATTATTCCAGATTTACTTGGACTTTATTTCTTGCCCATAAAAGTGATGCTTTTCAGAATTTTAAATATTTTCTTAAACGTGTTCAAAACGAAAAGGAAACAACCGTCACTTCAATTAGAAGTGATCATGGGGGTGAGTTTGATCACAATCTCTTTGCGGACTTTTGTGACGAACTCGCTATTGAGCATACCTTTTCCGCTCCACGAACACCACAACAAAATGGGGTGGTGGAAAGGAAAAATAGGTGTCTCGAAGAGATGGCTAGAACCATGCTCGAAGAGGCTAAGATTCCCAAACATTTTTGGGCGGATGCCGTGAGTACCGCATGCTACGTTTTAAATAGAGTAGTCATAAGGCCAATACTCATGAAAACCCCTTATGAACTCTACAAGGGAAGGAAACCAAATATCTCCCATTTTACAGTATTCGGGTGTAAAGTTTTTATTCATAACAATGGAAAAGATCAATTGGGAAAATTTGATGCCAAATCCGATGAAGGATTTTTTATTGGGTATTCTTCACGTAGCAAAGCATATAGGGTATTTAATAATAGAACCCAAACTGTGGAGGAATCCCCCCGTATTGTGTTTTCCGAAAATAATGCTCGCTTGGCGAGAAAGGATTCTTGTTCTGATCTTGCAGGTATTTTAAATTGATTAAAAGACAAAGTACAAGAGGAAATTCCTAAGGAAATTCAAGATGAAATCTTGGAACAATCAACGGAGGAAACGCCACAATTGGAGAAAGAAACGAAAATGCCTAACGAGTGGAGGACAATCAAAGATCACCCTCTCGAACAGGTAATTGGCGACGTCGGAGAAAAGGTAAGTACCCGAAACTCTCTTAAGAACACCTTAGGACACACTTCTTAAGAGATCACGTTCTCATTGCATTATTTCGTTACAAATTACTAACTTGAGCGTCGGAGACGTCTAATTCTCTTTTGCAGGTATCGCCCTAAAGGCAGGGGGAATTATAAAGAAATGGCATAGAACAATCGATTGCTACAGCAACTAATCGGTTATTTTACTGTGCGGACAATCGATTAGCAAGTATCACTAATCGATTATTTATGGTTGATGCTTATTATGCATTTGTGTTTAATAATCGATTTTTTAACTGTATAATCGATTACCGTCTCAGCCATTCAGTACTGCTTTCCTAAAAGAATCGATTGTTTCATAAATATAATCGATTATTTTCCGAGTCAGAAAATCACCGTGCTCACTGTATCACAACAATCGATTATCATAATTCAACAATCGATTATTTTTTGTCAGTAATTCAAATATTTGTTACCGTTTGGGTCCTGCAATCGATTTTGTGTCAGTTCCGAGTTCAAGTCAAAATCTACTCAACAGTCGATTATTTCGTTTCAACAATCGATTGTCTAACGGTCAGTGCAATTTATTTTTACCGTTTCTGACTGTTTTGGCTCATAAATTTCTGCAGATTTTCATCATAAATGAAATGCCATTCTTCCCATTATAAATAGGCATCACAAGTCTTCAACTTTATTCACTCAAGCATCAATCTTTGCTCCCAAACCTTCAAAAATCTTCCAAATTTCTTACAAAGTTCATTACTACTTTTTGAAAATGTCGGGCAGACACTCTAAACGTTCCCGTTCAGGTAGACAAGGTGCATCTTCTTCTGCTCCTCCACCTCCAAATTTCCCTTATCAAGATGGGTCTATTTTACAATTCAATACTGAAACCGAGCTTACTAGATTTTTGACAAAATTCGAAAAGCGTGGCATTCTTCCTCCTCGCTTTTCAACAAGCAAGTATCTTGAATCATATGCCCCCGCTGCAAACATGCTTAAGGAATGTCAACTTCTTGACTTCTTATATCTTACCTATCCTTATATTAATCCTCCATTGATTCAAGCGTTTTACTCAAACCTTCATGAGGATGACGATGGTGAGCTTGTGTCAAATATTAATGGTGTTCAAATTCTTTTGTCCAATGAAAACTTGCATTCCATTGCCCATCTTCCTCGAAATGGCGAAAACATTACTCGCTACATTAGAGAGGCCGGCGCCTTATTTGATGAGAAAATTCTCCTAAACCAAATAGGTCTTACATCTTATGATCCTAATCCACTCGGCGTCCTACTATCACGGGAATGCTCCCCGAGTATCGTTTGATTTTCTATTTCATCACCCGAGTCCTCAAGCCTCGGAAGCACAATCATACCACTCTTTCCCAAGAGGACGCTAAGCTCATGCATGCCATTATAACCGGAGCTCACATCAATTGGTGTATGTTCATCAAAATTCATATGCGTGATGCCATCGGAGATGATAGACCTCTTCCCTATGCCCTCCTTATTATGAATTTTCTTGAAGCTTCCGGGTTCAACACTTCCATCGGTCCTCTCAAAAAGAGCACCAAGAAGTGGGAAATTTCCGAATCCTCCTTTCCCCATGACGGCGATCATGTAGCTCCTGCTCCTCCTCCAACTCATCGATCGCGTCAGCCTCAAGAACCTACTCTTCAATCCATTTCCGACCAAATTGCTTCATTGACTACCTCTATCGGTCAATTGACACATGAGATCCATGGATATTTTGACCATGTTCATTATCCATATGCCGGTCTTGTTCCCTATGAAGCAGTGCCGGATGATGAGGCGGGAAATGATGATGAATAATTTCTTTATTTGTTTTTCTATTTTATTGTTCTATGTTTTTATTGTTCCCGTTATGTAACCATTTTTTTATTAATAAATAAACAAGTTTTTTAATTATTCTATATTTTTTTGCTAATGGCAAAAGGGGGAAGATAACGGGTATGCACTCTCAATACTTATTGGGATAAATTGAGGGGAAATTCATATATTGAGGGGGAACAAATTGCATATCTATATACTTGTTGCATATATCTATATACTTGTTGCATATCTTTACTTGTCTTGAATCATCATTATGAATTTCCTAATATGCATATCCCGCTTAAAGTTTTCCATTATCAAAAAGGGGGATTAAGTTTTATATGAGTCGGTATTTAATTATGATCTTGATCCGACAACTTAAACTCAAGACTTGGCTTCTCTCGTAAAAATATTTTTAACAAATCATGCATACTTAATTTAGAGCAAAATGATTTTAAATAATGCATATTTACTTTAGTCAAAATGATTTTTAAACATGCCTCTAAAATTTGGACTAAGATAATCGATTATGTACTTATGATAATCGATTATGTTTAAGTCAGCTGCTTGACAATCGATTGTGAACTTATGACAATCGATTGTGTTAAGGCAGTGAGCATCAGATTTTTCAAATCTGCATGACAATCGATTGTGAACCTTATGACAATCGATTGTGATGAGGCAGTGTCCATCAAAGTTTTTCAAAGCTCAAAATAATCGATTGTGAAGCTAATGACAATCGATTGTGAAGAGACAGTGTCCATCAGATTTTTCAAAGTCACAAAATAATCGATTGTGAACTTATGACAATCGATTGTGTTGAGGCAGTGTCTTCCAGTCTTTTTCAAAGTTATTAAGTAATCGATTGTGAACCTATAACAATCGATTGTCAAGAGGCAGTGTCTAAATTAAATTTTGAAGACTGATATATAATCGATTGTTAACTTAATATAATCGATTGTATAACTGACCGTTGCCAAAATGTTTTCAAATACCGTCAGGTAATCGATTATTGATTTCCTATAATCGATTGTTTTAATTAAAATCTGGAAAGGATTTTTTGAACGTTGCTGAGTAATCGATTATTGATTTCTTATAATCGATTGTTTTAATTAAAATCTGGAAAGGATCTTTTGAACGTTGCTGAGTAATCGATTGCAGATTTCTGACAATCGATTGTTCTACGTAAAATCTGGAAATGATTTTTTGAACGTTGCCAGTAATCGATTATTGATCTTAGATAATCGATTGTTAAGCGTAAAATCTGGGATTGATTTTTGGAAGAACTGGCAAACAATCGATTGTGGTAATTTGACAATCGATTGTCACTGAGTAAAATCAGCAATTCTTAATTGGCAATTAGGTAACGGTAATACAAAGTTTTTCAGCTATAAATACAGCTTCAAATCAGTCTTTTAAGCACAACAACACACAACAACTGATCATACAATTGCTAAAGCTTGCATACTTTATTGCTTATCATTTTATATTCATTACATAAGCTTTTGAGAGCCAAATTCTTGTCGAAAGTTGTTGCGATCTTGAGCGTATTCTTTTTACTCATATCTACTCTTAAAGGAGTGTCTTGTTTGAGTGCTAAGTGTTTTTGTACACTTGAAGGGAAGTGTTAGTCCCTTGTGTTGTAAGAAGGAACTTGTGTTTCCTTGGTTGAAGTTTTGGAGTGTTGTATCTCCGAGCAAAGGCTGTTGAGGCTTGTGTCCTCAAGTTGTAATGGTTTGTTGAGCACCCGTAAGCTTAACAAGTTAGTGGAAATCTCGAGAGAGTCTCTCGGGGACTGGACTAGCCACGGGTTGTGATGAACCAGGATACATCGGTGCGTTTGTTCTAATTTATTTACTTATCGCACTTAGTTATTTCCTGCAATTTTTAAATTCTGCAAGTTTACGCTAATTTTTATTATAACGCTATTCACCCCCCCTCTAGCGTTAAGCGTATTATCTAACAGGTTTCACGCCGCAGCAAATATAAATAAATATACTTATATGGATCGGGCTGCACGCTGCAACAAATGTGTGTGTGTATATATATATGGATCAGGATGTGCGCCGCAGCGATGTAGCGCTTTGGCTGTAGGTGCCCCTCTGGAGTCTGCACACCCCTAGTGAGTGCAATTGAGTATAGTTAGGGATCAGGCTGTGCGCCACAACGATATTTGGATCGGGCTTCATGCCGCATCGTTATGTTTATGATTTTGGTTATTGTGAATAGTATATGAATCGAGCAAAGAGGAAAAGTAATAAATAAGTGAACAATATGCTCGAGGAGCAGATTTTATACTTGATTAATACCTGTTGAATTACCTATTCTACCTGGTTTTAAGAAATTTCACTTGACATCTTCATTATTTGCTGATTTAAGGGTTTTACTGCTTTGATATAGAACTGCTTAGTGCCTTTTCGTGATTTCATACTGTCAGTCATTATTTATTTTTATTACTCACTAGGTTGGAGTACTCATATTACTCCCTGCACCGTGTGTGTACATCCAAGTACCTTTAATGTGTAGTGCGAGCTTTTCGGCAGTTCATTTTCCGCCGGAGTTATCGAGGTATCTGCATGGAGTCCACAGACCCAATGTTCTCCCTCTATCTTTTGCATTTCCGCATTTTAGATATATCTTTATAGTAGACTTTTGAAACATTGTGATTAGAGGCTTAGAGTTGTGACACCGGATCTAGCGGGCTATTGTAGAGATGTTTATTACTTTCTGCAGATTTCATATACTGTTTGTACTTCAATTGTTATTAAACTGGCATTTAACTCTAATAGTAAATAAAGGATTCTATATAAAAGGGTTGTGAATAATTGATGGTCGGGCTTGCCTAGCATTGTGTTGGGCGCCATCACGACCAGGGTTGGGGTCGTGACAAACCTGACTGACTCGACCTCAACCAAAGAAAAGAGACGGTGATTTCGCTCCCTTTTCACAGTTGTTTCCTAGTGTTCAAAGGGTACTTGTGAGTGGTGCTTCAGATGGCCTTCTTAGCAGCGACACCGCTATTTTGAGCAGAGGTTTCAGCTGCGTTTCAGACAATTTCAAGAGTTATTTTTGGTTGTTTTGGGGGCTAGGAAGCTACTGGTTTTTTGGTAAGGAGCAACCGTAAAAGCTGGCTTTTCTTCTCTAAAGAAGAAGAAGAAGATCGATAGGGGGTATGATTCATTTGTTTTCCAGCAGCTCCTGCTAGGCTTAGCTTCTTAGGTCTTCTTACTCTTAGGCGTATATTTTTTGTATGTCCTCAAGAAGTTGCGCTTCATTTTCTCATTAGTGTATCTGTAGTGGCTTAGGTCTATGGTGTATTTTGTGTATTTTGCAAATTAGTCCCTAGGCCTTTTTGTGTTAAGTCCTTCGGGTCTTTTATTTATTTTGTCCCAAAGAATAGTTTAGAAGGGTCCCTAGACTACACAATGGCTTTTAAAATAAGGTAGAAATAATACACAATACTAAAGCTAATCGTAAATAATTAAATTGGACATAAAACTATTTTTGTTTTTTTTTGAAATTATGTAAAGATAAAAATAATGTCTATTTCTTGTACTTCTTTTTTAAATTTATGAAAAATACATGAACTAAAATATTTTTTTGTAATTCATTTTTCTTGTAATAAAAATAAAGTTAAAGGGTCAAAATGAGTTGAAATAGCTATATTAGACCTAAATTAAATATTTACGTGCTAAAATATAAAAAATCTTGGGTAGGGTCAAAAATTACATGTCGACAACTGCCCCTCTTTGACTGGAAAGACGAAGTATTTTCAGACAAAGAACTACTAGACAAGTTTTTGACCCGACCCTTATTTAAGGAGACCAAAACTAAGAGGAAAAGGGAATGTGACCGAGCCTTGGTATCTAAGCTACCTACATATCCGTGGCTTTAAAGGAATCAGGCCACGTGTAGTTTATAGATGAGTGAGATGATGGTTTATGCTGAGGTGAGGAGCCAGTCGAGGTGCAATTCCACCGAGGCTCCGGTCCGCGGTCCTGTTATTACATCAAAATCAAAATAAATGAAAGACTAGCTAAGCCTGTAAACTATGAGTTACAAAATTTCTATCTATAAGTCTTTTGAAGCTTGATCTTGAGTCTTGAGTGGTTCTTCATTAAGACTTTAGATTTTAACCTTGATGCTTGTTAGCTACAGGTGCTAGCTCGTTCTTCTTTAGCTTTTTGAATTAAAAGCGGATGTCTAGTGCTTGCGACCTCAACCATGCCTTGAGAAGTTCACATCTTTCGTATGCTTTTCATTTGGATTACCTTCTTGCTTCTTCTTTTTTTCTTTTTTTCTTCATTGTGACTAACTTCTGTTGATCACCTCGGACTGTTGACTTGCATTTAGGGGTGTGCATTCAAATCGGTTTATCGATAAATCGAATCGATTATTTGTTATCGAAATCGAAAAAATCAAAATCGAAAAAATCGAAACCTTATTGAAATGATAACGATAAGCATATGTACAAATCGATAATCGATAAGTAATTATCGATAAGGGTCAAAATCGAATCGATAAATCGAATGCACACCCCTAGACTGTAGATACTTGGAAATTAGTAATTACCTATTTGTGTAGATTAATATAACATACAGAATATATATATATATATATATATATATATATATATATATATATATATATATATATATATATATATATATATATATATATATATTTCACTACTATTTTGAAAACGGCTATGCAATATCATTTTCCCTAATCTATACCCTTTCCTTTACCCTAAGTCCCTTACCGTATTATTTCCTCTACCTCATTTAAGGAATGATCATATTTAAAGATCAAGGGAATGAAGTTCAAATTAATGTAAACAAAATTAGTCGTGATGATGTATTTTGTTTTGTTTTGTTTTTTATATCGTTGGAGTGTTGGTAGCATACATTTGATCCCTTACTTTAGTTTTGTTGCATGTGCTTGTTGATACAATTTTTATGTTGTAAATGGTGCTCGTCTTATTTTAGCTTCTTTTTGTCCATATAAGTAAGGCGCGTTTATAGCGATATACTTTTTATGGAATACCGTAAATTTTCTTATTGGTGTAATCGATAACCGAATCGTAAGCCCCAAAAATCGATAAATCGAAATTGAAATAATCGGAACCTTATTGAAACGATAACAATAAGCATATGTACAAATCGATAATCGATAAGTAATTATCGATAAGGGTCAAAATCGAATCGATAAATCGGATGCACACCCCTACTTGCATTCTTGGCACGGGCTTCTTTTGTTGCTGACTTGAATTGTATTTTGAAGTGAATTCACTTTTTCTCCAGGCGGCGCCCGATTGACACATTTGAACTGTATTCCCTTATTCACCAGGTGGGTGCCTGATTGACAAAAACTTAAGATATATTCCTTTGTTCTCTAGGTGAGTGCCTGATTACCAAAAAATTGAACTGTTTTCTCTTGTTCTTCAGGTGGGCGCCTGATCACCAAAAACTGAATTGTATTCCCTTGTTATCCAGGTGGGCGCCTGATTGCCAAAAACTTGAATTATATTCCCTTGTTTTCCAGGTAGGCACCTAAAAACTTGAACTATATTCCCTTATTCTTCAGGTGGCTGCCTGATCGCTACAAACTTGAACTGTATTTCCTTGTTCTCCAAGTGGGCGCCTGATTACCAAAACTTGAATTATATTCCCTTGTTCTCCAGGTGGATACCTTATTGCCAAAAACATGAACTGTAATCCCTTGTTCTCCAGGTGGGCGCCTGATTGCCAAAAACTTGAGTTGTATTCCCTTGTTTTTCATGTCGGCACTTGATTGCCAAAACATTCACGGTATTCCTTTGTTCTTCAGGTGGACTCCTGATTGCCAAAACTTTAACTGTATTTCCTTTTTTCTTCAGGTAGGCGCCTGATTGCCAAAACTCAAACTATATTCTATTGTTATCTAGGTGGGAGCCTGATTGCCAGAACTCAAACTGTATTCCCTTGTTCTCTAGGTGGACGCCTGATTGCCAAAATCTTAAACTGCATTCCCTTGCTCTCAAGGTGGGCACCTGACTGCCAAATCTTGAATGGTATTCCCTTGTTCTCCAGATGGGCCTGATTGCCAAAATTTGAACTGTATTCCCTTATTCTCAAGGTGGGCGCCTGACTGCAAAAACTCGAATTGTGTTACCTTGTTCTCCATGTGGGATCCTGATTTCCAGAAACTCGAACTGTATTCTCTTGTTCTCTAGGTGGATGCCCGATTGCCAGAAACTTGTACTATATTCCCTTGTTCTCCAGATGGGTGCCTGATTGCCAAAAACTTGAGCTATATTCCCTTGTAATCAAGTGTGCGCCTGCTTGTCAAAAACTCGAACTGTATTCCCTTGTTCTCCAGGGTTGCATCTGATTGGCATAAACTCAAATTGTCTTCCCTTGTTATCCAGATGGGCACATGATTTCCAAATATCCTTGAATTGTATTCCCTTGTTCTCCAGGTGGGCTCCCGATTGCTAAAACTTGGATTGTATTCCCTTATTCTCCAGGTGGGTTCCTGATTTCCAAAACCTTGAACTGTATTCCCTTATTCTCTCGGTGGGCTCCTGATGGCCAAAACTTGAACTGAATTCCCTTATTCTCCAAGGGGTCTCCTGATTGCTAAAACATTAATTGTATTCCCTTATTCTCCAGAGGGCTCCTGATTGCTAAAACTTGAATTGTATTCCCTTGTTCTTCAGGTGGGCACCTAATTGCCAAAATTTGAATTGTATTACTTTGTTCTCCAGGTGGGCTCCTGATCGCCAAAACTTGAATTGTATTCCCTTGTTCTGCAGGTGGGCGCCTGATTGCTAAAAAAATAAACTATATTCCCTTGTTCTCCAGGTGGGCGCCTGATTTCCAAAAACTTGAATTATATTCCCTTGTTCTCCTGGTGGGCCCTTTTATTGCTAGAACTTGAATTGTATTCCCTTGTTCTCCAGGTGCGCACATGTTTGTCTAAACTTGAATGTATTCCCGTGTTCTCCCGGTGGGCGCCTGATTGTCAAAAAATTGAACTATATTCCCTTGTTCTCTAGGTGGGCGCCTGATTGCCAAGAATTAACTGTATTCCCTAATTCTCTAGGTGGGCGCCTGATTGCCAAAAACTTGAACTAATTCCCTTGTTCTCCAGGTAGGCACCGGATTTCCAAAAACTTGAACTATATTCCCTTGTTCTCCAGGTGGGGCTGATTGCCAAAACTGAACTGTACTCTCTTGTTCTGCAGGTGGGTTCCTGATTTCCAAAAACTTAAACTGTATTCCTTTTTTCTCCAGGTGGGCGTCTGACTGCCAACAACTTGAACTGTATTCCCTTGTTCTCCAGGTGGGCGCATGATTTCTAAAAAAACTAAACTGTATTCCCTTGTTCTCTAGGTGGGCTCCTGATTACTAAAACTCAAATCGTATTCCCGTATTCTTCAGGTAGGCTCCTGACTGCCAAAAAATTTAAAAATATATTCCCTTATTCTCTAGGTAGGCTCGTGATATCCAATACTTGAACTGTATTCCCTTGTTCTCCAAGTGGATGCCTGATTGCCAAAACTTAAATTGTATTCCCTTATTCTCCAGGTGGGCGCCTGATTGTCAAAACTTGAATTGTATTCCCTTGTTTTCCAGGTGGGCGCTTGATTGCCAAATACATGAACTGTACTCCCATGTTCTCCTGGTGGGCGCCCGATTGCCAAAACATGAATTGTATTCCCTTTGTTCTCCAGGTGGGTACCTAGTTACCAAACTCCAATTGTATTCCTTTGTTCTCTAGGTGGGTACCTAATTTCAACAAAATAGACAAAAGAAAGAAAAATTTCAGCCCCAGTTTGGTAGCTGGATACATATGTGATTGTTAAACTGAATCATGTTACCAAATCCTCTAAGAATTTGAAAGCTAGATCCTATTATCTAGTAGGGTCCTGACAACTCCTAGTTAAATGACAATTTTAGTTCTAAGTTATATTTTCTAGATGTATTACTTTCGCTTAATCTTGTTATATATGAGGGTCTTAAACTATATCCTATTATTCAGGAGGGTCATGAAAATTCCTAGTAAATGATAATTTTAAAACTACGTTATATCTTATAAAGGTATTACTTGCTATCTAAGAGTATATTAAAACTACGTCGTATTATCCATGAGGGTCTTGACAACTCTTAACTAGGAACAATTTTAACACTATATCTTGTTATCTAATGAAAGTATTAAACTATATCCCATTATCTAGGAGGGTCCTTGAAATTCAAAGTCACATTTCATCCTAAGAGTGACGATTTTTTATGGCTGAATTATACTATCTACAGCAGAACTTACGCCAAATATTGTTATATAATGGAAATTCTAAAGCTAAGTCCCATTATTCAGGAGGGTCCTAAAAACTCCTGACTGAATCCTATCTTAAACCAACTTGTATTCCTTTGGGGTTCATTTATGCTAGATTAGGCTACTCATGATTGTCTGGAATTTCAAACCAGGTGCCATTTTCCAGGAGGGTCCTGTCAACTCTTAATTAAATGACAACTTTAAATCTAAGTTATATCTTCTAAAGGTGTTACTTCCGCTATATCGTGTTATCTAAAAACGTATTAAGCTACATCCTATTTCCATGAGGGTCCTGACAATCCAAAGTCAAATTTCATCCTAAGAGTGACAATTCCTTACGACTGAATTATACTACCTTAGAACAGAATTTATGCTAAACATTGTTATCTAATGGAAATCCTAAAGCTAGGTCCCATTATTCAGGAGGGTCCTGAAAGTCCCTAATTGGATTCTATCTCAAACATGCAGTTTTAAGGCGACTTATATTCTTTAGGGGTACATTTATACTAGATTTGAATACTCATTTTTTTTTAAAGAAAACTAGATCCCATTCTCCAAGAGGGTCCTGCAAACTTTTAATAAAATCCTATCTTAGGAATGAAAACCTCGAAACCAACTTATATGCCTTTGGGGATATATTTATGCTAGCTTGTGCTACTTATGATTACTTTGAGTTTTAAACTAAGTCCCATTTTTCAGGAGAGTCCTGACAAATTCCAATTAAATACCACTATCCAGGCGGGCCTTGAGAATTTACGGTCAAACCTGTATGGTGCCTGCTTTTCCTTATTGACGATCCCTCTGAAACAATCACAATTTCTGCCCCTATTTCAGTAAAAAAAATCTTGTCAGTTTAAAATGTGGTGGTGGGTTTGTGGCCTTGACTTTTCGGGCGATTGCATCCGTCACATCCCATGATAGCTTTGGATTTTATTTGAAGTACTTGCCTGTTTATTGACTAACCACTTTCTCTGGCGCCCTTATAACATAAAATACCTCTTCTCCATTCAGACCCAATATCCTCCATCTGTTGTATTGCTCATGAAATGATATTTACCAAACCTTTGTGTCCCACATGAATCTCAAAGCATGACAATTGCCACCTACTCATTGAGTATGTTGTTCTCTCTTAACTTAAAACCACTAGCCTTGGCCTTGAGGTCAGTTGCTCCTTCACTTGCCATGATACTTGATTTCTTCTTGGAAGGTCTTGCTCGTCACTGGTTTACCACCCTTTTGTCAATCAAATCACAGGAGATACCTTTGATCTGTTCACCTTAACCCTTCATCTATTGAATTGTTCATGAATTGATATATACCAAGCCTTTATATTTTACAAGGACCCCAAAGCATGTTGATTGTTACCAACTCAGTGTGCTTGCTGTTCTTTCCAGACTTATGATGCTTTGATGTGTTAACTTGATCCAGTTTTGTGCAATTGGAAAGATGGTGGCTAATTTTGAAGTCATTTATCACTTCTTCTGACCAAACAGACTTAGGAAGAAGAAGTAAACAAGACAAAAGAAACAGAGTAGAGGACATTGGAAAGAGATGATTCCTAAAAAGAAAAATACAAAGTAAAAACCTATCGGATGTGGTGACCAGGACATGCATCTGCAACCTATTCTGTTAAGCAAATTTGATGTTCAGCTCATGTTATACCCCAAATCGTGAAACTGGGCTTCGATGCTCCGTCGTTAGTCATTTTTCACAATCTCTATCTAATGATTTCCCATATGATTCTCAATCCTTATTCGACTTGTAGTGCCCGAAGGGTTTTACCCACCAAGCCTCTCTCTTTTAGTTCTTTCTCTCAACTTATAGTTTCCTCAAGGTGCCCGTAAAGGTTTTCACAAATAAGACTCTCTCATTTTCATTTCTCTCAACTCCGGTAACCTTACGATATTCGTGAGGGTTTTCACCAATAAGACTCTCTCATTTTCTTTTCTCTCAACTTCCGTTGCCTTACGGTGCTCGTGAGGGTTTTCACCAATAAGACTCTCTCGTTTTCATTATTTTTCCTGCTTGGACCAGAGTGTTGCCCCTGACATGAATCACCTCTACTTGCTTGACTTGGCATCTCTCGAAGACTGATCAGAAGGTCTTTTTTTGGACCGTAATGTGAACTTTTGGATAGGGTTATAAAGAAAAGGTATCAAAAGGCTCAAAAAAATTCAAATGGGTTCAAAATTACAACTTTCGAAATCAAATCTCTTGCACAACCACGACTTCTTCCCTAGTTTCTTTTCTTTGGAACTTTTGGATTTTTATTTTGATGGGACCGAACCATGAGGCTGCCTACGTATCCTTAAGGAATCAGGTCGAACGTAGTTCATGTCATAGGAATTGCTTTGTTATCTTGATTTTCTCTTTCCTCTTTATTTTCTTTCTTTCTTTCTTTTTTTCTTCCTTCTTTCTTTTTTTGTTGTATTAGTGTTCTCCTTTTTTTCTTTATTTTTCTACTCCTTTTTACTTTTTTTTTTTGTCATTTTCATCATTTTTTCTTCTTTTCTCTCTTTTTCTTTACTTATCTTTCGCGCTTGCGTTTCTGATCTTTGCTATTTATTCCAATAAGAGGGGTATGAAAGGAAATAAATAAGGCTCAAAGGGATAACAAAGGATAAAGTGTTTAGATAGCAGAACAAAATGCCCTCGTCATTCCGATCTTCGAAACACGCTAAGTAAAAATAAATACAATTTAACCAAAGATATCATACATAATATCTTTTGACTGCATCGGGGTTAATAGCCGTTTCTACACATTTCCTTCTATTTCTTGTTAAATACAAATTACCACTGGACAACACTCTCGTTAGCTTCAACTTGATGCGGCATGATGCGTTTCAATAGTATTTCTTTATATTCTATCTGCCCCAGTTTCACACAGTTCGGGCTTGAAGTGATCTCAAAATGCCTTTAGTTATTTCCCTCAAATGTCCCTATATCCTTAACATTGTTTTATTTCTTCATCATTAAACTAACTTTTAAAAATCAGGCTGAGAATTTCGCGTGCAAGTCATGTCACTAAAGTCAATAGAAAAAGAACTATAAAAAGTAAAGAGACCTATATGAAAATGACTCGAAATTACTGAAAACAGAAAATTGCATTTGATAGATGGTGAAAGGGTTTCGGACAACAAAACATGCAAACTAGACAAACCTAGAACAAACCTAGACAACTCAAAATGAGCTATCGTGACTAAACAAACTAGGAAAATGAAAGGATAGAAAGGTTTAAGTCACAAAACAATATCTGGATTACAATTTTGAAATAACCCGAACAACAGAAATGACAACAAAATAAACCAACAAAACTCCACTCCGGCTAACCAAAAAATGGAGCGTCTTCCCAATTACCAAGCACAGCATCTTAGCCACTGAGTTTCCCATCAATATTGCCAAGACCATTATCAATTTTAATCAACAAGTTCCCGAGAGGATTCGCATGCACTCTGTCACTATCATTGACCACAACTATTTCTTCTTGAATCATTCTTTCTATTTCCCTTTTCGAAGAGTGACAATCTTCAATACTATGCCCCTGGACATTAAAGTGGTACATATATCGAACAACAGGATCAAAGCCTTTCGCATATGGGTCTAGAGTATAGCCGAGGAGCGGCTCAATCATGTCAGAATGCTTTAACTTTTCAAACAAACTTGTATAGGATTCTCCGATGGGAGTGAAATTATCTTTTTGCCTTTTTTTCCCTCCATGCCTTAGTTATTTAGGATTGTTGAATGCTTGAAAATGCTGTGAAGGCACACATGAATTTTGGGATGCTGGTACTCGCCCTAGGGAGTGACCTGGTGGTTGGACAAATGGCTGGATGTCGGCAGATAATGCTGGGGTTGCTTATGTGGAGTTTAGGGATGTTCACGGGATCGGTATAGAGGTTGAAATCATTTTGCAAGAATGACCACTGGACCCTGTCGTTGGGGGAGGGAGTGACCTAGTGATTGGACACATGACAGGTCATTGTTCGGAGGATAATGCTGAGGTGGATTATGCAGGGCTCGGGGAATGGTTTGGGGTTGGAATTGAGGTTAAAGACGTTTGGCAAGAACGACCACTGGACCCTGTCGTGGGCAAGGCTGAGCGATAGCTTTTCTATCACTGGGAGGACCATCCCGAGCAACTTGTTCGTTCAATCTAAGCCAAAAATCCTTAAGACTTTTGCTGGGTTTCTTTTCCATTTGAGATAGGAAGGACGGTCTGGGACAATGTCTAAATTGTTCTAAAAGCGCCGAACAAAATCTTGAGCCATGTCACCGAATGTAGGCCTCTTACCAACATCTTGACGAGTATACCAGTCCAAAGCTGCCCCAGGCAGGCTTTCACCGAAATACTCCATCATCACATCATCTTTATTTCCAACACTTCTCATCTCATTTCACTGCAATAAACCTTCAGGTGGGCTACCGGATCTCCACACCCATCATACAAGTTACATTTTGGCACTTTAAACCCCGTTGGCAGGCGGACATCAGGGGACACAGTCAGTTCATTGTAAGCCATGATACCCTGGTCTCCCATTCCTTGCCTATTCTTTAAGGACTGTTCTATGACTTTCAGCCTCTAGAGTATCCCATCTCGCCTTTCTCTTCCTGTAACCTTTTCATTTTCAGCATGAAGTTCATCCCGAGGGCTCTCCTTGTACGAGCCAGGACCATTATGGGAAACCTCTGAGGGGTAATATTGGGCATTATGAGCTTTGATTCGGTGTTCCTTGTCGGGGATAGTGGATATGACAGGAGGACACTTTTGGAAAAAGATGGTTGGAGGATGAGTGATGGAGCTACTTGGGTGGCTGGGAAAACTATGATAAGCGGGTGGATCTGAAGAGTATGGAGGATCATCTGGCATTGTGTCCGGAGTTTGGGTAAGGGCAACATCTAGGAAGCTAGGTGGTGGTGGGGGTGGTGCCTTCCCAGTCATCCAAGCCTGATACATGTCCGCCATGTGTTGTCTTAATATTTTTACCTCTTCAACCAACCCATTGTCCCGTTCAACCAACTATTTTTGGGCACTGGTATCAACCAACACTGTTCTGTTGTTGTCTGCCATTATCTTTTGACTTTATGTTGTAGAGAAGAGTTACCACTTCAAAAACCACAAACCAACCACCCTTCTGCTATGAATATAATAAAATGAAGTCATCATGTTAGTGTTAGGGCATTTAACATAAGATAATTTCACTTATGTACAATGCACCTAGCCACTGTTATCAGTTATAAAATGACTTTGAGGGAACAAAGGTTAGTTGGCATCATCCCAGTTTGTTCATTTCAACCTCTCTTTTTCTTGTTGTTATTCTAGCACTTCTTAGCTCGCTCATTTTCCTTTCCCCTTTTTCTTTCTGATTATCGCTTTTTTTCTTCCTTCTCATTTCTCACATCCCATGACTTTATCCTCTCTTTTTCTTTTCTTTTTCTCTTTTAATAAAAAAAATAATTCGATCGAAAACTGTAGGTTGCTTACGTATCATGATCCCGCATGAATGAGATCTTTGCCCAGTTCTAGAAGATTGTGAATAAAGTAAACAACCTAATATTCTCATTTCTCTTTTCTTTTTCTTATTAATGACTACTCTGATGAGAAAAGAGAAATAAAAGAAAAAAATATCCCTCTTTTCTGAATTTTCTAGACTTCATGTTCTATATAAACTATTCCAAACTCAAGCTATACGAGCATATATTTTTATTTTTTTTTAAACAAACACTCTATAAAAAATTATTAAGGAAAAGCCCTAGAAGATAAAATTTTTTTTGATTCTTTTCTTCAGGAAGAAATTCTAAAGAATACACCACAGAAAAGTATTTAAATTTTCATTTGATGTCCTGACGCGAGATTTCAAAACAAACAATAAAAAATAAAATAAAATATTTTTTTCTTTCAATTTTGATTGCCTAAAGGAAAAGTTCTAATGATAAACAAAAGATGAAGTGTGTTTTTCTTTCTATGTACAATGTCCTAAAGTTCTAGTAAAATAAAAGAAATTGTTTTCTCACTTTTCATTAATTCCCATGGAATAACCTAAAAAGAAAATCTTTTTGAATTGTTGGAAGTAATATCTTTAAAAAAACTTTTAAAGAAGTACTACAAGGAAATTCTCTTCTCTTTTTCGATTTTTTTAGTCTTAATGCACTAAAAGGAAATATAAAAGAAATTTTTATTTTAAGTTCTAGATATTCATTGCCTAAAGAAAAAACCGCCTCAAATGAAGTTTTTTTTAATGCCTAGAATTAGTATTCCAAAGAAAACTTCCAATGGAAAATTAAAATGAAACATCTCCTGTTTTGGATTTTTGATTTATAACATAATTTTCATATGCCAAAATAGAAAATACAATGGTAATAAGAAAAAACTCGACTAGAAAGTAAAAGACGACATAAAAAAATAAAAATCTCCTTAAGCACTTCTGAATGCAATGGCCCTACGGTATCTGTCATGGTCAAACTCCGAAAGTGGATCTGATCACACCCGTACGAGGAAACTTAAACTAACACTATGTGAAACAATAACATTCCATATTAGACATATGCAAGACATGGTTGCTATTATTTTTACAAAATAACTTATTTAGACAAAAGGTGGCTAGAAGTGCAAAATTTGGCTAAGACCCTACAAAGCCAAGAACCTAAGATTTACTAGGAAGACCGGAGCTTATATGGGTTGCCTACGTATTACGCCCCGAAAGACGAGAATCAGGTTTGCGTAGTTCGGCCCGATTAGATACGGGCGAGAAATTAAAAAAAACAACTAATTTAGAGAAAGATATATTTTTGTCTTTTCCTTGAAAAGATGAGACATGTAAAATATTTTGAATTTCTTTTTCCTCTTTTTTTGAATTTTAAAAAATGATGAGAACGTGCAAAATCTTTTTGAAATTTTTATTTTCTTTTTCAAAAATGTGACAGAAAACATAATCAGGCCTTGCTTGCTTTATTTTCACACTTTACCCTCTCTTTTTTCTTTTTTCTTCTTTTCATTTTCTTTTTTTTCTATTTTTTCATTTGCCCTCAATTATCATTGGTTCGCCAAATGATCCTTTTACCCATGAATGAATGCAACGTGTAGCACATAGGATGCATCAAGATAGTCTGTTATTTCGGTTACACCTGTCCTAGACGGACCCAAACCCTGTGTTGAGTCCTCTAAGTCAAATGCACATGATGCAAACAAAAGCTCCTACTTGGAATCTGAATGGGGCTGTGTTCTTCTAGGTTTAAATCCAGGGGTTTTGGTGTAGACTTGAGGTACCCAAGAAGACAACTAGGGCCGTAGAGGGGTCAACGTATCAGGAGCACTAAAGTCTACCCAGCCTTGTCGCTGGCCCAGCCTCGTTCTATTTGGTATAATTTCTACAGAAAAAGTAGGCTACGTGAACGTATGCACCATTTTGAGAAGACTCAGATGGGTGGCATAAGAAGACAGTTATATACTATTCAAACAATATTAAAGCAGTAAAAAGATAGCAATTAGCATAGAGGTTCACAAAATACAGTAATACGAACAATAAATAAAGCCAAGTAAAAATAATAAAACAAGCTCGAATTCTTGAACCCTGAACAAGAAGTTCTGGGTTCATTCTCCAACAGAGTCGCCAGAGCTGGTACACCTCCTTCTTACACTACACCCTGCGAAGGGCGTAGAAGGGAGTTTTTTCCAACTTAAAGTGACAATCGAAACGGGATTATTTATTTATTAAATATTCAGAGTCGCCACCTGAGATGATTGATGATGTCCCAAGTCACCGGTTTAAATCCTGAATTGAGGAAAGATTTGACTCTATTTATGTCTGGGAACACAGAAATTCGGGTAAGAAATTCTGTTAACCCAAGAGAAGGTGTTAGGCATTCCCAGGTTCCGTGGTTCTAGCATGGTCACTCAGCAATTTATACTTGGCTTAATTGTTTAACTACTCATTTTTAAGACCTATGTGCAATTATCTTTTACCGTTTTTAATTACATGATTTTTTCGTAATTAAAGAACTGAGTTACGCATACGTATACTCTTTTCTTTTGGCGCGTCAAAAATTATGTCACGCGAACGTGTCCACAATTAATGATGTTTGTTTATTTTGTTAAGAAAAGTTCGGTTGAAGTTGCACGAATGCATACCTCGAGTTAGTTTTATAATAATATTTGTAATTATATTACGCGAAAGTATACATAATCACAATAATAGTCTAAGTCACGCCATCTACCTTACTGAACTTGAGAATTCTTATAAAAGTCATAAACTATGGAGTCACTAGTGGAGATTAAAGTGAACCAACGTTGGAAAATAAAAGGGTCAACTTCACATGTCAAGCCATTAGGAAATTACTCCATATAAGAATTAACATACTTCACCATCATTAGTGTTTCAAGGAATATAATGTTAATAAACTGTAATGATCCCATTCCACAGGTGAATCAATTCATCAACCATATTTCTAGGAAGAAAACTTAGCAGGGCACAAAGGAAACGGAATTTATAGGAACCTATCCATGACTTGACAAAATAGAATAGCCTTCGTACATGGTCACATATCTATTCAGGATGTATACACAATAGAATAAGTCTCAAAGAAAGTCTACCAGTGTATAGATGGAATATATTAGAAATAAGTAAGATTCATGAGAGAAAATATACTAATTTACTACCAACGTATGACACAGAAGTTCATGGTAACCAAATTTTAAATGCCATAAATCTAAAGTAGATCATGTCTAATCAAAAACTTCTACGGAGGAAAGCTACTACATTAGATTTCAGAGTTCAATCTTGCATGAAAAAGCAATAACATCAACTACGGGCATTCTGAAAGATTGAAGATAACCATATCGTAAAGCTAGTCATGCTAGATTGCAAGATCTGAATCCACACAACAGAATATTTTACATATGAACAATGGAAATCCCGATAAGCTTGTTTGATTCATTTAAATAATTAACTAGTTTGGTACACATTAGCCATAGAAGTAATTGATGGCTAGATTATAGACCTTCATCATACCAAAATCACCACAAAATATAACATATAAATTAGTTATCAAGAAGTATACAAGAAGAAAGCTTTTACCTTGAGGTAATGAACATCACTGCCACAATACCAACAACTTTCATCCTAACTCTAACATAATGAGATTCTTTTGCAGCCAAAGTTTCTTTTTATTCAAAAATAACCTTTGATTACAACCCGAAGCAAAATCTAAAACCCAAATCGAACCAAAAATAGAAATTTTCTCACGCATTCGCTGAAGCTCAAACAAACAAGACTATTGACTGGAACCTCACCGACTCGACCTCAATCAAAGAAAATAATGGTGATTTCGCTCCCTTTCCACAACTATTTCCTAATGTTCAAAGGGTACTTGTAAGTGGCATCAAATGGATTTTAGCAGCGACACCGCTATTTTGAGCAATGGTTTCAGCTGCGTTTCCGACAATTTCGAGAGTGAGTTTTGGTTGTTTTGGGGGCTAAGGAGCTGCTGGTTTTTTGGTTAAGGAGCCGCCATGGAAGCTGGCTTTTCTTATCTGAAAAAGAAGAAGAAGATCAATAGGGGGTGTGATTCGTTTGTGTTCCAGCAGCTCCTGCTGCGCTTAGCTTTTTAGGTCTTCTTTTTCTTAGGCATATATTTTTTGTATGCCCTCCAGAAGTTGCGCTGCATTTTTCTCATTAGTGTATATGTAGAGTATTAGGTCTAGGGTGTATTTTGAAAATATCCCTAGGTCTTTTTGTATTAAATCCTTAGGGTCTTTTATTTATTTTGTCCTAATGAAGAGTCTAGAAGAATTCCTAGACTACACAATACCTTTTAAAATAAGATAGAAATAATATACAATACCAAATTTAATCCTAATTAATTAAACTGAACATGAAACTATTTTTATTTTTTGATATTATGAAAAGATAAAAATAAGGTACTATTTCTCGTAATATTTTTAAAAAATTATGAAAAATACATGAACTAAAATAATTTTTTATAATTTTCATTTTTTTGTAATAAAAATTAAGTAATAGGGACAAAATGAGTTAAAATGGATATATTAGGCCTACATTAAATATTTACGTGCTAAAATATAAAAAAACTTAGGGAGGGTCAAAATTCAAATGTCTACAAACCCGAACTAAAATATATTTGGTTTTCAATCATCATCTGGACCATTTGAGAAATCTATTTCAGATTCAGTTGGGGCATGGTCTAAATTAACCTTGACTACATTTTCTTGACTAATTCTTACATTATCAATTCTATTATTTTCTCTAATTTGTGATGTGGATGCTCTAGATGAAAAATTTATCACATAATCAATTGGAGAAATATAAAAGAGTTTGATCCAATTAACCTAGATGATAAAGCGATATTATCAGTTAGAACGGGTTTATTGAACCTCATCTTAATAGTCACATCCGAGATTTGTTCTATTTCTGTTACCTCAGTATTACTTGTGTTTTGGGGAGCCACTGCTTCTCTATGACCCAATCCTTGGAAAAATCTATTTCATCCTATTTTATATGTCTCCTGGTAGTAACTTTGGATCTACCAAAATTAATTTCTATAAGAATAGTCTCATTTTTAAAATCCATAATTTTGCACATAATATTCAAAGTATACAAAGGCTTATAATAAATCCTACAACAAATGCATATTACTTATGTTCCAGCTAAATAATCATAACCATATAGTTTTATGTTAAGTATTAAAGCATTTAAAGAGTTTTCATCATTCAATGGAATCTGTAAATTTGGATAGGCATTAAAATAAACTAGGCCATAAGCCAAATTAGTTTGAACAGTCCTTATAAGAGAATTTTTCAATTCTGGTTTCGCCATCTCTGAGACTGTCATAGCCCTTTTTTTACCAACTCCACTAAACCATCTTAAATAAATAAAAAAATTTGTAAATCTTGAAAGGGTTTTCCAATATATAAATTGACAAAAACTGTGTTCAAAAGGAAATAACACAGAGTTTCCACCTAACATTGATTTCAGTGTTCCAAGTCACTGCTTTTAAAATGATTTTCCTTTTAAAATATGTTGGACTCCAAAACTAAGTCTACACCATAGATTCAAATAAGGGGGTTCATCTTACTCGGGAAGAAGGTGTTAGACACTCACCAAGTTCCGTAATTAGAATTGTTCATATTTGATCTAGTCTATTTTTAGAATGTTCGAATTGAGGTAAAAACACACAAAGGAAAATAAACATTCAAAAGGTTTATGGCCGTCCCTTCTTAACAAAAGAAACATAAAATAAAACGAAACAAGTCCTTCAAGCCTATACTACACCTCCATTGATTATGGCGGGACCTCCATTTATATTCACTTTGGGGCATACCCTGGATAATAATATCTATAAATTTTAAAGGTCATTTTTTGAATAAATTTAACTAAGGGACAACCTCTCACCTTATATTCGAACATTATAAATTAAGCTAAACATCTTAAGGTTTGCCTACCCAAACATGTCCAACCTAAAAATGCTTCTATGGGATAAATTAATAAAGTAATGATAAAAATAATAAAATATTTGAAGTTTGGAATTCTGTCCACTTTAGTAATATTCCCACCCCTAAAATACATCTTTGCAATGAAAACAAAATTTTATGTTAAAACCAGTGATTATCGCCTAAGCTTTAAGCAACTTAAACCCACCATCTAAGACGAGATATGCATAAACTAAATGTTAAACAGACATGCAGAATCAATTTCAGTCAAGAACGAAAAGTAGTAGGCAACCAAATCAAAATTTCACTCATAGCATCGGGAGAAATAGATGTTAAGATTGAGGAGCAAATAAAGTTTAGAATTGAACCTCATGCAATTACAGTAGCATAACACGAGTTGGAATCGAAACTTGACAGACAAAATGTGACGATCAGGTCAGTCATCTCATGAGTTACCGCCTCGTTTCTCCTATTTCTACTTTTTTATACTTCGTTATCCGTGTTTTGTGATATCGGGTTGGTCGGATCTGTCACACCTCTTTTTTACCTCGAGGGGTTAAGAGAGTTCTATCCAATTTAACGTGACAATCGAAACGAAATTATTTTATTTAAAAATTTAGAGTCCCCATTTGGGATAATTTTATGGTGGCCCAAGTCACCGGTTCAAATTCTGAATCGAGGAAAAGATTGACTCTGTATTACAATCACAGAAATCTGGGTAAGGAATTCTGTTAACCCCGGAGAAGTTGTTAGGTATTCCCGAGTTCCGTGGTTCTAACATGATAGCTCAACTGCTATAATTGGCCTATTATATGATTTTAGTACATGTTTTAACCTATGGTTCAATTTTAACTTATTAACCGCTTTTATTCAATTTTAGAAAGATTGCAATGTTATTAAAACACGTCTTGAACCGCGTCAAATCAATGCACTCGCGGCTCTCGACATATTTTATCTAAAATCGCTGAGATTTGAATTTGGATCATATAATTGTGCACCCGAGTTTAGGAAGGTTAATTATTAAAATATCACACCTAAAGGAACTACGCATTTGCAACTTTGCGAGGACCATGAAAAATTCGCTAAATGGAATGCCTCGATTTCTAAGAATTAAAATATTAATAAAGTGGGGGCCATATATTCTAAGATTTTATTTGATATGACACATCTAAAATTATTTCAAAAAAGTTATACTCAAATAAAACAAATTATGGTATGAAATAATATAAAGACAAGAACAATAATGCAAGAACAAGAGCAATAGAGAGAATAGAGAGAGAGGAGTATTCTCATTGATACTTAGAGATTGTTAGGGATGTTTACAATGGTAGAAGACCCCTTTATTTATAGGGAGGGGATGATTTAGCTACCAAGAATAAAACTCTAGAATCTCTCTAATTATAGACATTCACCTTAAATAGGAGATTTCATAACACTCCCCCTTGAATGTCTATTCAACAATGTGCCTCGTTAAAACCTTAAAACCAAAACCCAATGGGAAAAATTAAAGAAAGGAAAAAGAGTACACATGTTTGAATATGCGCCTATTGGTTGCCTCGTTAAAAACCTCGCAAGGAAAAACCCAATTGGGACAAACCTTCTAAGGGAAAAAGAGTGCAACGCGCGTTAACTCCACCTAATAAGAACATCAATTTATATCCTTGAGCATTTGCATTCCAATCTTGTGCATCATCTTTAAAACGATCTTTGGTAGACGTTTGACAAATCAACCATATTGACTTGAATAAATATTCCGTACCTTGAAATCATCATTCTTGATAGATATGAACATCTTCATATAATGTCGTGGAATAACTCTTCAATATCTCCATACATGCATTCTCAATGCCATCATGCGTATAGTTATAGCAAGATACATATGTACACAAATTGTACTAAGGATGTGGTACTTCAGGACCAAGAATTGCATATGCTTCAAGCAACTTAAATCTTTCAAGTTAAGTCATATAAGCCATATAATAGACTTTAGATGCATATCAAGTTTTCCATGTCATGCTAGACAAATAAGATATCGAAAACTGATTATACATACCTTTGACTTTATACTTTCAAGCATTTGAACTATAGGTTCAAAACTACATGTCTTTCATATGGAATCAATTCTTCTTGAATTGTATCTCTTCCATTTAGTTACTTTCTTTGGGTCAGCAAATGCGTATAGCATGCTTTGCAATATGTTGCAATTGAATTATCCCTTTTATGAACTTCAGGTTCATATCATGATATTCGGGGATATACATATACAAATGATAATTCATCCCATGTAACTTTTTCTCAAGTGTTTATCATGTCTCCCCCTCATGTTAGAAAAGCTAACTTGTTTCCTCAACTTTGAGAGTTCATCTTTGTGCATTATGGTATTAATGAAAATATACACCGCACATCAATAATAATAAGATGAAATTATTTGGTTCCTGACCTTGAACCACTTGTGAGGGGAGAATATAATATACTCTCGTATACAACATATATCAAACAGATATATATAACTTTGTTCTCATAAGAAACAGTTTAGCTATTAAGTGGAAGCACTCAATAATTATCTTGCTAAACCAACTTTGATATAAACCAACTTATCAAGATGAACTATCTTGAGTAGGAAATCTGGAAATTATGCTCGAAGTTAGATTACTGAGCAATTTATCTCGCAAGCACCGGCCAGGCTGTGGGTTAATAACAATTGCGCATGTAACCATTTCATAGATGCATCATATGTGGTATACATGGCAGGTGAATGGGCCCATATTCACCTTTGATATTTCCAGAATTTATGGGCTTCAACCCGAACTCTTTAGTTGGTCAGTTCATTAATGAGAACAAGTGATGCAAGAGAATTCGTAAAGAACTTTCTAGTTCTTTGATATTCACCTATGTGAATTTGCACATCATACTTAAAATGAGATGGCTAACACGAATGCCAACTGAATAAATTATCAATATTGGTAAACTTCAAATTTACACCATGACATGTGCACTTATCAATAAACTTCAGGTTTATTATGACATGGGTTTTTATACCAATAGATATCCACTTTATTGTGGCATTCTTTCGTTTGTGTAGTACAAACTGGAGAACAAAGCGGTAGCTTTTCATATGTAAAGTACCCCGCTACAAGTTGTAGTAATAGGAGATATCAAAGCCTTCCTTTATTTATAGTCTCAATATAATCAATCGCTTTCGCGTGTACTTTGGAAACTGAATAAGTTTCTTTGAGACTTACTACAGCACAATACTCAATTGTGTTTCTCCAACATAGTAATAATTGGCTCTTCTAGAGCTCTCAATTAATTTTGTACTACCACAGATTCATCAACATCCATGTGGTGAATATCTTTCTTAAAGAGAAAGTTATACCATTATGGTCATGTCAAACTTATATGCAAGATATGTTTCTTGCATTATCGTTGTCCTTTAATAGTCATATTTCCAAAATACTTTGGCGTACAATAGGTACGTGACCAACGATCATTCATGCCATATATCATCTCAAACCTCCTTCTAGGGGTGCGTGTGGTATCATCTCAAACCTCCTTCTAGGGGTGAGTGTGGTATATTTAATACCAATTTCATGTTCATATTCTTCCAATAATGAATATGTATTCGTGAATCAGATGTTGTCACATTCACTTCGGGGATATGTGATTTTGTTATCCTTTTCAAATCTATAAATGCATCAGGCATTTGATTTGCTATTCTTTGCAAATGGATAATCTTTTGTGCCTCTTTCACAAATAGAGGTATGTGGATCAAGATGAGATAATGATGCATTTTTCCACAAAATTTCCCGTTTGGTTTCACCAACTTCTCCCCCTAATTTTGGGAAAAGTGTCTCATCAAATTGACAGTCTGCAAATCGTGCAATGAACAAATCTCCTGTCAATGTTTCGAGGTAGTGAATAATGGAGGGCGATTCAACCTCAACACATATTCCTAACCTTCTTTGCAGACCCATTTTGGTGCGGGATGGCGGTGCTACAGGCACATATACTGCGCATTCAAAGATTCTTAAATGGGATATATTGGGTCCATGACCCAAAACCAATTGCAACGGGGAATATTTGTGTCAATTCGTCAGTTAGAGACGAACTAGCATTGCTGTATGCAAAATGGCGTGTCCCCAAACCGAAGTGGGCAGCCGACGAACTAGTATTGCTGCATGCAAAATGGCGTGACCCCAAACCAAAGTGGGCAGCCGACGAACTAGCATTGCTGCATGCAAAATGGCGTGACCCCAAACCGAAGTGGGCAGCCGACGAACTAGTATTGCTGCATGCAAAATGGCGTGAACCCAAACCGAAATGGGCAGCCTCGTTTTCATGAAGAATTCAAGATTATTCTCATCTATTGTCTCAATATGATATCCATTTTGAATGATATCTTTAAAACTCAACAAGTTCCTTTTAGACTTGGAGGAGAACATTGCGATTGATATCATTAAAACTCAACAAGTTCTTCTTAGACTTGGAGGAGAATATTGCATTCTCTAAGATAAACGTCGTGCCTTTGGGCAGAGTTACAGTTGCTCTTCCGGAGCCTTCAATCAATTTACTTCCCATGGTTTGACATATAAAAGAAAATATACGAACATGAGAATAAACAACTTCAATCCGTTTGTGTCACATAATATTTTCAAAATCTGCTGCTAACAGTTGACTAACAAAATCAGATAGCCGATTGTATGGATTACTATGCAGCTTGAAAATTTCAGTTTAAGCATTTTCATAAAACAATCGATTGTTAAACACACACAATCGATTATTGAACATTGACAATCGATTGTTAAACACACACAATCGATTATTTGCTATTTTTTGAAAAACTTCAGATCACACTGTCTTAAGACAATCGATTGTTAGACATAGACAATCGATTGTTGGTTATTTTTGAAAAATTCCAGACCTCACTGTATAAAGACAATCGATTGTTAGACATAGACAATCGATTGTTGGTTATTTTTGAAAAATTCCAGATCACACTGTTTTAAAGACAATCGATTGTTAAACATAGACAATCGATTGTTGACTGTTTTTGAAAAATTCCAGATCACACTGTCTAACGAGACATAGACAATCGATTGTGGATGATTTTTAAAAAATTCCAGATTACTCTGTCTAACGACAATCGATTGTTAGACATAGACAATCGATTGTGGATGATTTTTGAAAAATTCCAGAACATATTGTTTTAAAGACAATCGAGTGTTGATCATTGACAATCGATTGTTTTGCAGTTTTTATGCGAAATATGAGATAACCGACTAGTTTTTCAGGTTAGTCGATTACCTCTACTGGAAAGTAAAAATATTATTGATATTTGAGCATATTGATACATTCTAAAGAACTAATACTAACATTATATCATGAACTAACTAATACGAGCTAATACTAATGGCTATTACTTTATTCATTCACTAATACAAATAAGTAAAATAAAATCAAATAGCTCCATCTTTTTTCATCACGGATCCATCACCGATTAGGTGGTCTATCTTCCCCTCGGGTTGCTCAAAGAAGTCTGCCACATCCAAGTGGGTGATGTCAAAGTTGTCGTCAGAGACAAAATTCGTTTCAGGGCGTTTACTCTTTCGAGATGCTTGATAAAGGTCAACCAAATGTTATGGTATACGGCAAGCCTTTGACCAGTGCCCGTTTCCACCGCAACAATAATATATAGTTTATAAACTATTTGCTTTTGGATTCTTATCGTATCGTGCTTGTGGCAGAGTGACCAACTTCAGGTTGTCATATCTCTTCTTTAAGCCATTCCACAAGATGGGTGGATCTTTGACTGTGATATATTCAATTTTCAAACCTTCATCAAGGTGATGGCGCAAGAAAATCAAGGCCTTAGCATAGTTTCAAACCTTCATCAAGGTGATGGCGCAAGAAAATCAAGGCCTTAGCATAGTTTCAAACCTTCATCAAGGTGATGGCGCAAGAAAATCAAGGCCTTAGCATAGTTTTGGGTGGATGCATTATTTCTGTCTTTAATGGCGTCTCCAAGACCCATAGCATCTAAGTGGATTTCAGCATCCAACAACCATGTCATATAGTTCTTGCCCGAAATTTCAAGGGCAACGAACTTTCTTTTCATAATGTCAGACATAAAATAAATTTACATCAAGAGCGTGTTCATACTTACGGGCTCTATTACAATTATCACATTCACTTCAGGGAATGGATCATAATCATGTGCTTTACACAATCTCACGTCAAATATTACTTTTATAAAGTGAAAGATTATTTTGAGAATCTTTATTATTCTCATTATCTCAAGACGACTATAATTTCGTCTATTGCCACGTCCACATCCATTGATACCTTTACGGTAATAATTTTATCTTCTTTCAGACTTATCACATACTGCTACCACATTCTCTAAAGGGAATGGAGCAAATTCAATTGGACGGAATTCTTTGCCACGTCCACATTCATTGATACCTTCATGGTAATAATTTTGTCTTCTTTCAGACTTATCATATACTGCTTCCACATTCTCTAAAGGGAATGGAGCAAATTCAATTGGACAGATTTTCAATCTTTTGCCCACAATCATACATGAATTTAATCATGGCAGGACATAGAGATTTAACCACTTCATGTGGTTATAATTTCTTACACACTCCATTTGAGTTATAATCAAACTTTGTTGTCTATGTTTGTATGTAAAATCAAATTATAGAATTCCAAGAATTTGAAAGAGAAAAGTAAAATACTTACCTTAATTTTCTCAAGAAGATTCTTGAGACGGTAGAGTCTCGTGCCTTTTAGAATCACGAACACGGAACCGAGGTCGAAATCTCGAATTTCTGTTTCCAATCTTTCTTTCATGTTTTCTATTTCTGTTTTCTTCCTTTTCTTTCTTCCGTTTCTGTTTCCCTTTTTTTTTTCTTTGTTTTTCGTTTCTTTCTTCTTTTGCTTCTTTTTCTTTCTTTTCAACGTTCTGTTCTTCTTTTCCGTTTTCCCCTTTTTTTTTCTTTTTCTTTTCCTTCTTTCTTCATTCTTTCTTTGAAGCAAAACCTTAGACAAACAAAAGTTAAGACAATCGAAAATTTCAATTGGTTAGAGACTCGTGCTGATAACGTGTTATGAAATAATATAAAGACAAGAACAATAATGCAAGAACAAGAGCAATAGAGAGAATAGAGAGAGAGGAGTATTCTCATTGATACTTAGAGATTGTTAGGGATGTTTACAATGGTAGAAGACCCCTTTATTTATAGGGAGGGGGATGATTTAGCTACCAAGAATAGAACTCTAGAATCTCTCTAATTATAGACATTCACCTTAAATAGGAGATTTCATAACAAATTACGAATATTCATGATTATTAACGGCCTAAATGTACTCTAACAGCTAAATTACTAAATCAGAACCAAAGAACTCCAGGCAATAAAATTATTTGTATAGGAGCTTGAATCGTTCAACCTCCAATTCTATAACATTACACGTAGACCGAGATTCTACCCAAATATTCTACGACCTCATTTCTTAACCGTTCATTTTTCAATTCATCTTTTGCCTTCTTTAGTCTGAAATCACATGGACCCCAAAATTCTTCTAAGTTCACTAATCAAACCTCACTAAACTTCTCTTGAGAAATTAATTAACCAATTATGCAATGAACATACAAAAAGCAATGAACTGACATAACACATGATCAAGCAAAAATAGTGAACAAAATGCATATGACTCAAAAGTTACAACAAAAAGATATAAGGTGAATATGAAAAGTGAGGGAATGACCTTAAGTGTTTTGTTTTAGTTTCAGAAGCTCATTATGAACTGACAGTCTTGCATTTCAATGAACTTGGAGCAAAAATGTTTAAACCCCAAAGCCAACACAAAAAGTTGATTCCAACGAAACAGAACCCAAAAACCAACTGTCGAAGTCAAACACGACCTTGCCGGCAACCTCGAAACCTGCTGGAAAACTCGAATCTCGACTAGTGAGGAACAACCTCGCCTCCGACAGTACCTCAATCGTGATTTCAAAACAGATTGAATGGACGATATCTGTAACAAAGCAAGCGAAGCTTGAAACCAGATTCACGTGCCTCTCATGCTCACAAAAACTCAACGAGTTCTGTGCGTATCTGTGGCTGTGTGTTAAGTATTTCCCGGCGAGGGGGAGATGAGTGATAGCTGCTTTGTATTGGTGTGGAAGGTCGTTCTTCTGTTCCTATTTTGGAGTTTTTGTTTGTTGTTTTCCATTTGTGTTGAAGGTGATGATAGGAGGAGGGGGTCGTTTTATTTTCTGAAAAATGGCGCTAGTGTTATGTGTATATAGGTCTGATTTTTGTGTTATTTTCGACTGAAGCCGATGAAATCAAGGGGTGGGTTTTGGGTATATGGCTGCTGAAAAATTATATCCTATAAGTCTTCATGAAGAAGACGATCCCTCAATGTTCAGGGAAGTCCAAAAACGGCGTTGATTTTTTCCCCATTTCTTAAGCGTTAGGTCCCCTATGTTTAAGTCTAGGTCTAATGTGTATTTGTGTGTATTTAAGTGTTTAGGGTCTTTTTATTTATTTTATATTTCAAAGAAGAGTTTAGAAAGGCCCATAGAATTAGATTTATGGGTATTGGATATTGAACTTAAGGAATGAGCTAGAAACTTGAGCCTTTATAGCTAGTTATGTTTAAAATTAGCTTAATTAACTAAAAGTATTATCAAAATATTGATTAGCTCTATTTAAGTAAAAATTAACTATTAAAATAAAACTGAACATTAAAACAAAACTATTTTTTGGTATTTTTTCAAGATTAAAAATGATTACAAAACATTATTGAACCCATTTTGTAATTTTTATTTTCTTGTAATAAAATAAAAGTAAAAGAGTAAAAATGAGTTGAAATATCAACATTAGGCCTCAATTAAATATTTACGTGCTAAAATATAATAATCTTGGGGAGGGTCAAAAATCACATGTCTACAGCTGCCCCTCTTTGACTAGAAACGCAAAGAGTTTTCAGACAAAGAACGACTACACAGATTTTTTGACCCGACCTTATTTGGGAGAGACTAAAATTGAGAAAAGGGGAATGTGACCGAGCCCTGGTATCTGAGCTGCCTACATATCCTTGGCTATAAAGGAATTAGGTCACATGTAGTTCAGAGGTGAGTAATGTGATAGAGCATACCGAGGTGGAGAGCCTGTCGAGGTGCTGTTCCGCTGAGGTTCTGGTCAGTTATCCTGTTATTATATCAAAATCAAGAGAAAGCTAAGCCATTCAACTACGAGTTACAAAATTAATATGTATAAGTCTTCTGAAGATTGATCTTGTGTCTTGAATGGTTCTTCATGCAGACTTTGGATTTGAACCTTGACGCTTGCTAATTGTAGGTGCTAGCTCGTTCTTCTTAAGATTATCGGATCAAGACCAGGCATGCAGTGGTTGTGACCTCAATCATGTTTTGACCAACCCACATCTTTCATCAACTTTTGCATTTGGATTAACTTCTTGCCTTTTTCTCTTTTTTCTTTATTGCGAACTTCTGTTGATCACCTCAGACTGTTGACTTGCATTCTTGTCACGAGCTTCTTTTGCTGCTGACTTGAATTGTATTCTGAATTGAATTCCATTAATCTGCAAGCGGGCTCCTAATTGCAAAATACTTGAACTATATTTCTTTGTTCCCCAGGTGGGTGACTAATTGCCAAACTTGAACTGTACTCTCTTATTCTCCAAGTGGGCACGTGAACTGTATTCCCTTGTTCTCCAGGTGGTCGTCTGATTAGCAAGACTTGAATTGTGTTCCCTTGTTCTCCAGGTGGGTGCCTGATTGCCAAGAACTATATTCCTTTGTTCTCCAGGTTGGTGCTTGGTTGCCAAAAACTTGAGTTGTATTCCCTTGTTCTCCTAGTGGACTCCTGATTATCAAAACATGAACTATATTCCCTTGTTATCAAAGTGGACGCCTGATTGGCAAAACTTGAGTTGTATTCCCTTGTTATCCAGGTGGGCGCCTGATTACAAAAAAACTTGAACTGTATTCCCTTGTTCTCTAGGTGGGTGCTGGATTGCCAAAACTTTAACTATATTCCCTTGTTCTCCATGTGGGCGCCTAATTGCCAAAAACTTGAACTGTATTCCCTTATTCTCCAGGTGGGCGCCTGATTGCCAAAAATTTGAATTGCATTCCCTTGTTCTCCAGGTGGGCGCCTGATTGCAAAAACTTGAACTATATTTCTTCTTGAAACTCGTGCTATCTTCTCTTGTTCTCCGGGTGGGCGCCTAATTTCAACAAAATAGACAAAACAAACAAAATTTTCCTTCCCTAGTTTGGTAGCCTGGCACATCGGTGAGTGTTAATTGAATCATGTTACCAGGAAATCTCAAAAAACTTAAAAGCCAAGTCCCATTATCCAACAAGGTCCTGAAAACCCCTAGTTAAATCGCAGTTTTGAATCTAAATTATGTCTTCTAGAGGTATGACTTCCGCTAAATCTTGTTGTCTAAGAAGGTCTTAAAACTACATCCCATTATCCAGGAGGGTCTTGAAAATCAAAGTCAAGTCTTATCTTAAGAGTGACTACCTTAAGGCTAAATTATCCTTCCATATAGCAGAACTTATGCTAAATCTTGTTGTCTACTAAAATCTTAAAGATAGGTCCTATTATTCAGGAGGGTCCTTAAAATTCCTAATTGAATCCTATCTCAAACATGCAGACTTTGAAACCCACTTGTATCCCTTTGGGGTGCACTTATGCAAGATCTTGCTACTCATGAGTGTTTAGAATTTTAAACTATGTCCCATTTTCAGGAGGGTCCTGAAAATTCACGGTCAAACCTGTCTAGGGCTTGCTTTTCCTTATAGAAGAGTTTTCCGAAACAAACGAAAATTTCTGCCTCTGTTTCAAATTAAAGAAAACTCTTGTCAATTTAAAAATGTGGTTGTTTGTTTGTGGCCTTGACTTTGAGGGTGATTGCTCCTTGACTTCCCATTATAATTGATTTCCACTCGACGACCTTGCTTGTTTATTGACTAACCGCTTTCTCTTCCACCCGTATCACAGAAAATACCTCTTCTCTATTCAAACTCAATACCATCTATCTGTTGCATTGCTCATGAACTGATATTTACCAAAACTTTGTGTCTCACGTGAATCCCAAACCACGTCAGTTGCCGCCCACTCAGTGCGTATGTTGTTCTTTCTTGACTTAAACCTTTGGACTTGGCTTTGAGGTCCATTGTTCCTTCACTTGCCATGATAACTTTGATTTCTGCTTGGAAGATCTTGCGCTTCATTAGTTAACCACTTTATCTGTCAACCTCATCACAAAGAATACCTTTGATCCGTTCAACCAACATCCTCTATCTGTTGCATTGTTCATAAATTGATATATACCAAACCTTTGTATTTCACATTAATCCCAAAGCATGTTGATTGTTACCAAATCAGTGCGCTTGCTATTCTTTCCTGACTTATGACATTTTGATGTGCTAGTCAGGTCCCGTTTTGCACAGTTGGAAAGCTGGTGGAAAATTTTAAAGTGATTTCTCACTTTTTTTTGACCAAATAGACGCAGGAAGAGGAAGTAAACAATACAAAAGGAACATAGTAAAGGATGATGGAAAGGGATGATTCCTGACAAGAAACTACAAGTAGAAACCTATCAAATGTGGATACCAGCTCTAATGACCGTGACATGCACCATGGCATCTTCAGTCAAGAAAGTATGATGTTCAACTCTTGTTATACCCCCAAACCATGAAACTATGCTTTAATGCTCCGATTATCCGATCTGATTCACAATCCTTATTCGACTTGTGGTGCCCGAAGGGTTTTCACCATCAAGCTTCTCTTATTTTGTTTTTTTTCTCAACTCACCATCGCCTTATAGTGCTTGTGAAGGTTCTCATCGATAAGACTCTCTTATTTTGTTCTCTCATCTTTCAATCGCCTTTCGGTGCCCGTGAAGGTTTTTACCAATAAGACTCTCTCATTTTCATTTTCCCTGCTTAGACCAGAGTGTTGCCCCTGATATGAATCACCTCTACTTGCTTGACTTGACATCTCTCGAAGACTAATTGGAAGGTCTTTCTTTGGACCGTAATGTGAGCTTTTGGATATGGTTAGAAGGAAAGGATATCAAAAAGGCTCAAAACAACTTGAATTGGTCAAAACTTACAACTTTTGGAATCTGATCTTTTACATAACCACAACTTCTACCCCCGTTTCTTTTCTTGGGGACTTTTGAATTTTTATTTTGATAGGACCGAACAGTGAGACTGCCTACGTATCCTTAAAAGGAATCAGGTCGAATGTATCTCATGACATTCCTTCTCTTTTTGGTTGTTTTGTTGTTCTCGTTTTTTCTTTACTTTTCTACTCCTTTTTATTTTCCTTTTTTTTTCATCATTTTTTTCTTCTTTTCTCTATTTTCTTTTACTTATCTTTCGCGCTTGCATTTCTGATATTTGTTACGTATTCCAAAATAGGGGTATGAATGGAAATAAATAAGGCTCAAAGGGATAACAAAGAATAAAGTGTTTAGATAGCAGAACAAAATGCCTTTGTCATTCCAATCTTCAAAATATGCCAAGTACAAACAAACACAATTTAACCAAAGAAATCATTCATAATATCTTTTGAGTGCATCGAAGTTGATAGACATTTCTACACATTTGCCTTCTATATTTGTTAAATACAAAGCATCATTGGACCACACTCTCGTTACCATGAACGGCCCCTGCCAATTTGGGGAAAACTTGCCTTTAGCTTCAACCTGATGCGGCATGATGCATTTCTATAGTGTTTCTTTATGTTCTATCTACCCCAGTTTCACACAATTTGGGCTTGAAGTCTCAACATCCCTTTACTTATTTCCCTAAAATGTCCATATCATCTTCCAAATTGCTTCATGATTGAACTAACAATCAGGCCGAGAATTACGCGTGCATGTCATGTCACTAGAATCAACAGGAAAATGACTATAAAAGGAAAAGAGAACTAAACAAAAATGGCAAAAAATAACAAAAGATAGGAAACTATATTAGACGGATGGTGAAAGTGTTTGAACAACAAAACAAGAAAATAAAACTAGGGTTACAACCTTGGAACAAACCTTGACAACACTAAATGAGCTACTGCGGCTAAACAAACTAGGCAAAATAAAAGGATAGAAGGGTTTGATTTATAAGACATTATCCAGATTACCACCATGAAAATAACCCGGACAACAGAAATGACAGCAATATAAACCACCAAAACTCCTCTCCGGCTAAACAAGAAATGAAGCATCTCACAAATTACCAAGCATGGCATCTCAAATATTGAGTTTCGCATCAATATTGCCAAGACCATTACGAACTTCAATATCACCAACTTTAGTCAACAAGTTCCCAAGAGGATTCGAATGCTCCCTGTCACTGTCATTGATCGCAATTAGCCTTTCTTGAATTATTCTTTCTATTTCCCTTTTCAAAGAGCGACAATCTTCAACGCTATGCCCTTGGACATTAGAGTGGTAGTTGCATCGTATAGCAGAATCAAAGCCTTTCGCGTATGGGTCTAGAGTATTGCCGAGGAGTGGATCAATCAGGCCAGAACGCTTTAACTTTTCAAACAAGCTTGTATAGGATTCTCCGATGGGTGTGAAAGTATTTTCTTTTTTCAGCAGTCTTTTTTTAATAAAAATACAATAAAAAATATAACTGGGCCCTTCTTTCTTTATTTTCAGATTTCACCTTTTTTTTTCTTTTTTCCTTCTTTTTTTGTCATTTGCCCTCAACTATCATTGGTCCGCCAAATGACCTTTTTACCCTTGAAAATTTTAACATGTAGCACATAAGATGCATCAGGATGGTCTTTATTTGTGGGGTATACATGTCCTAGATTGACTCAATCCCTGTGTTGAGTCCCCAAAGTCAAATGCATATGATGCAAACAAGCGTTCCTACTAGGTATCTGGCATGAGGCTGAGTTATTCTAAATGTAAAAACTGGGTATACTGTTCTAGACTTGTGCACTTGAGTGGACAACTCAAGTCGAGCAGAGGGCTACGTAGAGAACCAAAAGGCCATCCGGCTTAGTAACTTGTCCGATTCTGTTTCTTATTTCAAGGTAAGACACTAATATAATAGGGAGCCACGCCAGCGTGCACACCCCCGAAGATGAGAAGAGAAGGGCTTCGTAGCAGTTTATATATAGTTCAGATAATATCAAAGCGGTAAAAGCAACATTTAGCACATTAGGCCCAAAAATGTAACAAAATTAGATAATAGATAAAGCCAAATGTAAAAATTCATCTAAGCTCGAATTTTGAACCTTGAACTAGAGATTCTGGGTTCTTGTCTCCAGCAGGATTGCCAGAGCTGTCACATCGCCTTTTTCCTCGAGGGGTATAAAGGAGTTTTTTCTAATTTAAGGTGACAATCGAAACGAAATTATTTTATTTATTAATTTAGAGTCGCCATTTGGGATAATTTTATGGTGGCTCAAGTCACCGATTCAAATCCTAAATAGAAGAAAATATTGACTTTATATTACAGTCCGCAAACACAGAAATCCGAGTAAGGAATTCTATCAACCCCGGAGAAGGTGCTAGACATTTCTGAGTTCCGTGGTTCTAGCACGGTCATTTAACTGTTATAATTGGCCTATTATCTGATTTTAGTACATGTTTTAACCTATAGTTCAATTTTAACTTACTAACCGCTTTTATTCAATTTTAGGAAGATTGCAATGTTATTAAAACACGTCTTGAACTACGTCACATAAATGCACTCGCGGCTCTCGACATATTTTATCTAAAATTGCTGAGATTTGAAATTGGATCACATAATTGTGCATCCGAGTTTAGGAAGGTAAATTATTAAAATATCGCACCTAAAGCAACTACGCAATTGTAACTTTGCGAGGGCTATGATAAATTCGCTAATTGGCTCGCCTCGATTTCTAAGGATTAAAATATTAATTAAGCGGGGCCATGCATTCTAATATTTTATTTGATATAGCACGTCTCAAATTATTTAAAAAAATTATACTCAACTAAAGCAAACTACGAATATTTATGATTATTAACGGCCTAAATATAGCGCCTAACAACTAAATTACTAAATCAGAACCAATGAACTCCAGGCAATAAAATTATTTGTATAGGAGCTTGAATCGTTCAACCTGCAATTCTATAACATTACACATAGACCGAGATTCCACCCAAACATTCTACGACCTCATTTTCTTAACCGTTCATTTTTCAATTCATCTTTTGCCTTCTTTAGTCTTAAATCACATGGATCCCAAAATTCTTCTAAGTTCACTAATCAAACCTCACTAAACTTCTCTTGAGAAATTCATTAACCAATTATACAATTAACATACAAAAAGCAATGAACTGATATAACTCAATATCAAGCAAAAATAGTGAACAAAATGCATATGACTCAAAAGTTACAGCAAAAAGATATGAGGTGAATATGGAAAGTGAGGGAATGACCTTAAGTGTTTTTTTAGTTTTAGAAGCTCATTATGAACTGAGAGCCTTGCATTTCAACGAACTTGGAGTAAAATGTTTAAACCCCAACGCCAACGTACACAAAAAAATTGATCCCAACGAAACAGAACCCGAAAACCAACTGTCGAATTCAAACAGGACCTTGCCGGCAACCTCGAAACCTGCTGGAAAACTCTAATATCGACTAATGACGAACAACCTCGCCTCCGACAGTACCTCAATCGTGATTTAAAACAGATTGAATGGACGATATCTATAACAAAGCAAGCGAAGCTTGAAACCAGATTCACGTACCTCTCATGCTCCAAAAAAATCATCGAGTTCGATACTATCCCTTTCCCGTTCTGTGCGTATGTGTGGCTGTGTGTTAAGTGTTTCCCAGCGAGGGGGAGATGAGTGATGGCTGCTTTGTGTCGGTGTGGAAGGCCGTTCTTCAGTTCCTAATTTGGAGTTTTTGTTTGTTGTTTTCAATTTGTGTTAAAGATGATGATAGGAGGAGGGGGTCGTTATATTTTCTGAAAAACGACACCGGTGTTATGTGTATATAGGTCTGATTTTTGTGTTGTTTTCAGCTGAAGCCGATGAAGTCAAGGGTGGGTTGGGTATATGGCTGCTGAAGAATTATTTCCGTTAAGTCTTCGTGAAGAAGACACGAAGACTGTCACTGCCCAAATAGAAGAGCCGGAAGAGTCGCAACGGGCACCCGGTACCTTACTCAACCGAGTACCAACATAATATATTAATCTAATTATACTATAATGAGTAAATGAGCCAGAAATTCCGTCATGAGATAACAAGAATATTAAAAAAAATAAGGGAATACTCAACATATGAAGACCCAACATGATATACAAACATATATATGTGACATACGGGCCTATGAGGCCGACAAAACTTTTTGTAACTAAAAACATAGGCCGACAAGGCCATACAAGTATCCATACACCTGACATCTGTTTACAAGCCTCTAAGAGTACATAAAATCATAAAGGTCGGGGCAAGACCCTACCATACCAATCAATACATATCCAAAGCTTTCTGACCAAATAGGTAATTCCGGAGCAAATTGAGTGCACCAACACCTTCGCTGAGCTGATAGCCTACTAGTAGGACTGTCAACCTATCAATCGGGACCTGTGGGTATGAAATGCTGCGTCCCTAGGTAAAAAGGACGTTAGTAAGAATAAAGTACCGAGTATATAAGGCAGAAAATCATAAACAAAAGCAGTAATGTAAAGAGAGATAAAAGAAACAACTTGTAACATCTGAGTGCCTCTGGAGGCTGGAGGCTACTGATATGAAATGCATAATACATATATATATATATATATATATATATATATATATATATATATAAACTTTTTTAAAATATTCGCCTATGTGGGCCTCATCTTTATTATATCGTACCCGGCTTCAAAGAGGACTCGGTAAAAACGTACCAGGCCATCATAAGGGTCGGTAGAATCGTACCCGGCCACGTAGAGTTCGGTAAACCTAACTGATCAGTGGTTACACAATAGGTTCCACACCAGGCCGACTATAGCGCGGCTCGGCAGAGTAAAATAGATACATATATATTGCTTGACTCATGGAGTCAAGTTCTAAACTTTTTGGAGTGACCTAAGAACATTATGGACACCCCTACCATCAATATGAACATTAGTAAGTATTTAGGGATCATACACACTTGTTTAAAATAACTTTCTAGGGAAAGAACAACATAGACAACCTAAATTTCTAGGAATAAATCCGTTATGAATTAGCGTACCATTTATATTCATGTCACTTTAGATCATACCAGAAGAAAGAAGAACGAGCTTTAATATAGCTGAAGTACGAAACATCCTATAATATCCTTAGAAAAAATTACACCGTACTCCTTTAAAACCATAAAATTTTAAGCTGTTAAGCTTCTAATAATAATTGTCATTGAATTTGATTGAAGAAGCCTCGCTGCTACTGTTTTGTAGGAACCGCACGAAAATGATAACAATTTGAACAAATCTCCTACTAATCTCCAATGCTACTTTTTGTATTTGTATTGAAAGTGTTAAGTGTAATAGTGAAAACATTAGATTGACTAAGAAAAGTCTCGTTGGTAATGAAGTAGTGTAGAAACTTTTATAAGAACTATATTACTAATGATAACGTGCAAAAGATTTCTCTGAGTGTAGTGCCGAATCTGAGTGTAGTGCCGAATTTAGCTAGAAATAAAGTAATATTGCTCAGTTCCCAAGATACAAAGGGTTGCCTTTAGTTATTCATTAAATTAAGTATTGACTTATTAGAAATGATATTTTATTTATAGTTTTTAAGTTTAGATAATTATTTACGCTGTTTCTGCTGAAGCTACTAATGCTATTTTGTTGTTGTTTTTTGTTTTTGTTATTCTTTTCCTTCACTGAGCCGAGGGTCGATTGGAAACAGCCTCTCTGCCCTTTCGGGCAGGGATAAGGCCCGTCTATATAATACTCTCCCCAGACCCCACTGTGTGGGAGTATACTGAGTAGTTATTGTTGTTGAAGTAGTGTATATCTTACCTTTAGTTGCCACCTAAGTTTATATAACTACTTAGTCATTTTGTTTGTTAGTGGTGCCGCCACGTTTATAAGGCTTATCCAACAATTTATCCATTGTACTAGTTAAGTGAGTAATTTTTTGTTATTCGATAATTAATTAATTATTCGTATAATTTCAAATTTATCACAAATTACTTAAAGTATTTTTCATATTTCACATACATTATACACCTTATTAGTATGGTCATGTTGTATCTTGTATGATACTAGTTCATAAATATTGGATATTTTAACTAGGAACATATTTTACCGCAAAATATAAAACTTCGACGAAATTTGTTTTCTTAGACATGCTCCCCCTTTAACCTTCATGAATTTATCATCGCTTGTTTGAAATAATATAGACATTATAATAAAATAATCTTTTCCTTGGACTGATGGCAATTACCTTACGACAAATTCAACGTACATTACTGCAGAGTGCAACTTTGTCGTAACTTATTACTGCAAAGCATAACATCTCTGTAATGTAATACTGTTGGGAATAATACTGCCGCAACTTAATATTACAGGGTGCAATATCATCGTAATATATAGAGGGTAACACCATCATAATATATTACCGCAAAGCATAACATTATCGTAATATAATAATGCGGGACATAATATTGACGTAATATAATGAGGTGTAACATCATTCCCCCCTCTGGAACATTCGTCCTCGAATGTTTACTGATGCTCTTATCATCGTAACTTATAGCTCTTGTACATAACTTAATACTCTTCTTGCCATTTAAGCACTTGCTCTGTGAATAAATCCAACGTCTAGGGTATTTCCCCTTTAATACCTGTGATCGAAATTTTTCCTAATATTGCATCTTTTGTTACCTTATGTCATGTAGCCTGTATGACCCTTGCTTTGGGGGTCCACTTATGCGATTCATCTTTCCTTCTTCCTTTTATCTTTTAGTCAATCTCTAGGCCTTACTTTTTATATATAAGGCTTAATAGGATACCTCTTCTGGCCTCTATAAGTATACTAAATTCCTTTGCTCGATACTTTGTAGAACTTGCGAATATGGCCATGTCTTATTTCATAGATCTGGTTACTCATTCACATGACTTTACAGTATCTAGATGGGTTATACTATGCCATAATTTTTGCTTCAACCTACCTCTACTAAGGTACGCTTACAAAGCTCCCAATTACTTTTACGGCCTATCCTTTAGGTATAAATCTCAGTCCTTCAGTGCTCCTTCATTACCATTCGTTTTAAGAATGACAACCTAATCTCTCATAATTTGTGACTTTTTTCCATTCATTGTTGATTTGCCTCAATATTAATCTACAATATACCACTGATAACTTGAAACTTCTTAGGGCATACCTTGCCACTAGGGCTTACGTTCCATCAGGGATTATTTGAAGTGATTTTCCAAATCCACTTAGGGGTGATACTATACTTCAATGACCGTATTTCTTAGCATCTCAATGTGATTCACTTATATGGGTATTTTAATCTCATAAAATCCATGAAATCCTCTACAAATTACTACTCACTTGAAGGCCTAAACGTCATCCTTTATCCATCACAATTGCACCCTCATTGTACTACCAGGGCAGCATTCCATCTTTTAATAATGCTACTAGTCTTAGACTCTCTTGAGTTCATTCAGGCTATATTAAGCTTTTCCATAACTTAGAGAAATCATCAGCTCTTCTTGTTTTCATGGACTTAATCCCGAGGACTTATCCATTCTCGTCACCTTCTCACTCGCCTTTTCTTATCCTTACGCTTGTCTTCCTAAAACCTTATCGCCCGATCATACTTTATCTTGCAACTGACACATATCCATTTGTACCACTTGCAACCTTTCTTCCACTTGCTTGTACCATATATTTCCTTATGTTATCCTAGAATATCAAGCGAGACGTAACATTGTCTCTAACTTTTCTATACTCTTTTAATTACACCTCTCGATACGTAAAAACCATAGACTTGAAGATATGCCACTAACACTGCCGCTATCCTTCATGGATATTGAATCCCTGTGCCTATAACCTTCTATCCGATGTATGGACTATTCACAACATTCTGCATTTCAGTATCTCGTACGTTGGTAACTTTTACCTTACTTACTTAAAATCTCGTATCATATCTTCTATTTCTTTTATAATCCTCCCTTCCACATAGGTGTAATTCACATCCATAACTTGAAACTCCATTGTAATACTCGCACCTTTGGTACATATACAATTTGGTGGGAGATTTGTACTGACTTCTTATAAGGATCGTACATTTCTAACTGGATTTACCGTAGAGCCGTTATAGATTATAGTTGTTGTGTTATTTCTCTTGAATGTCTGATATTAAGAGTGATCACGTCATGTTCTTAAGCACAACTTCCATAAATTTTCTTCATCCAATAATCAAACTCTTGATTTACTTAGGTGATGTAATTATTTAGTTTCCTCTTCCTCCTGATATACCTTTACATAGGCTTAAGCTATCTTCCGGTTTGTGGCTCATGGTATCAGTTATTAATTTAGCCCTCCACAGACGCTATGAAGTATCCATGATACAATCTTCTAACAATTCATTCCTTTATCTATAACCTTGGCTCAATTCTTTTTTTTAACATATACCAAAATTTTCTACGGCTGTATGATTGTCAACATATACGTTGCATGGATAGTACTCCAAACTCTTATGTGCGTTCACACGGGATCATTGATCGAATGATTCTTTCGTTCCTTATTAATTTTCTTTAAACATAAGCCATTACCTTTCCTGGTCTTTCTTTTCCCTTGTTGGGTGCTTACTTAGCTTCTCTTACATTTCATGCATACCAGAAATTTTATACAACTCATATGATCTTCGAATATTGATTTTGATTTTACTTCCCATTCACTAGCCACGGTAGGTTTCTCTTTCTTATGAGGATGTACAATGTTGTTGTGAAACTATTGTTACAAGATTATTTCCTCTTTAGTTCGCTGTGCTTAGGTTGAACTTCATTCCTCAATTTCTTAGCTAGTCTTTCACTGTAGTACTTAGGGAAGACCCTCTGACTCCTTTAAAGCTACGAGCTTATTACATCGAATACCAAAGAAAATTGTTGATGTCATTCCTCGCCTACTATTATCTGTAGTTACATACCTCCTCACCCTTGTGCTTGTAAGCTTACTTCTGAACTGATATTTTGACTTCCTTCAAGTTGCACTTTCTTTTACCACCGTAATACTCATACAATACCTTTAACTACCCCAAATCTTGTTTGACTATATTTTAATTATTATAATGTCATAACTGCGAGGCCAAATTCTCCATGTTGGGCTTACTATATTTATATTGCATGATCTGTTGATTTATCTGTAACTTCTTGTCTAGTCGTGACTAGGCTCTTCCTAAGTCAACTATTTATTACTCGTTGGCCCATTCTAATGTCAATATTCCGCGAAATCTTTCTTGGTTTATTTACTTTATCTTAACTTACATCTCGAACTGACTCCTTTTCTATCAATAACATCTCGGGCAAGGATCCTTACTTCCTCTCGTTGACATTGTATTTGCATAATGTTTTAGAATTGTAGCATATACTTAGTAGCTGAATAAGTGTAATCTCATTCCTTTTTCATGTTTACCGCATTCTTCATTCATTACTCAATTTTCCTCCCTTTTGGATAGTACTAAGACTTGGAGACGACCTGCCTACAGATATTTTTCCTCTTCATCTTTGGTGTCCTTTCACATTATCGATGACTCTTACTCACCTTGCGGTAATCCTTTTGTACCAAGGATAACAATATCCCTCGCTCGCGATGATGACACTTAGTGTAACATGCACATAAAGTCTCTTAAGATTAACTTCGCTCACATTGTTTGCTTTAAGGAAACGTCTCCCTGAATGGCCATTCTCTAGATTCATGATGGATCTTCTTCTATTGTCCATTTTATTACTGTTGGAAAAAAATCTAAAATTCCCATAATGCCGAGTACTTTCCACTCATTCAGTCCCTAATTCATATTTAGTTTATCTCATTTACCAGTCCATATTGATTTATGCTACACTAGGGATTAACTCTCTCTTCTAGTAATCACATTGGAGTCACGAACTTATTTCTCAAAATAAGGATATAACCTTATGGCATATACTCTTTCATTGTCTTAAGGCCCATCACCTTTCGTCTCTTCCTTTATTTGACCATATGTTCTGTAACACTCTACCGTTTTCATCTACGTGTCACACCTTATTCACAATGCTTCCTTATCTCTCTTCTCATTACTCTGCTAATATTTTTGCATATCCCTTTTCTTGTGAAAAATTCACTATGACATTCTTTCTCTTTTAGCTTTCCTTTGCTCCATCCAATAACTCTTCAAGTTACTTAACGTTCTCGCTTTACTAGGAATGCAAGCCAGACTAAGGTAATATTTATTCCTTTAAGGCTTATAGTGCATGTCTTTGTAGTATTCATATCTGGATGCACTATTTTATAGTGCACTGTCACACCTCTTTTTTCCATTACTACACCCGGAAAGGATATAAATAAAGGGAGTTTTTCTCAATTTAAGTGACAATTGAAATGAGATTAATTATTAAAAAATAAGAGTCCCCACTTGGGATAATTTATCGTGTCCGAAGTCACCAATTTAAAATCTCGAATCGAGGAAAGAAGGACTCTGTTATTATAATTTATGGTGTCCCAAGTCACCAGTTTAGAAATCCGGATAAGGAATTCTGTTAACCCGGGAGAAGGTGTTAGGCACTCCCGAACTCCGTGGTTCTAGCACAGTCGCTTTGATCCTACTGGGCTTATTAAATTATTTAATTATTGATTTTTAAACCTATGTGCTTTTGCTTCATTTACCGCTTTTAATTAGAAAATTATCTTGAAACGGGTTATGCGTACGTATACCCGCTTGTTTGGCGCGTCAACAATCATGTCACGCGAACATGTCCAATATTAATAACGCTTAATTAGTTTTAAGAAAAGTTTGGGCCGAAGTTGCACGAACGCATACTCCAGTTTTCTTTTTATAAGTGTAATTGTGTTACGCGAATGTATACGCAATCAACACTAGTATTTTAAGCGGCCCTAAAGGACATTCTATGAAATGTTATGCTTTACCTAACCTAGGAAATTATTAAATGGCCCTATGTCATTTTAATGAACTTACGTAAACTAAAATTAATTAAAACTTGTAACCTATTTTATTATTAAGAAAAGATTAGTCGAAGTTGTGCGAACGCATTCTCCAAATTAATTTAGAATCATGGTGGTGGTACGCAATCGTATACGCAATCACGATGGTATTATAAACGGCCTTAATGTCTTTTATACGAATATTCATTTTTAATAGCTAAGTTACAATTTTTGTAAGCGTCATGAATTATGGAATACTTTACTAAATGAGATTTCTTGAACATTCCCTTTTAAACGCTTCTCCTACCCGGCTGAGCCCGACACCTAAAACGTAGAACAAATTAATTGTTAATGGGCTTTAGTGTTTCTATCACTTCCCACGATCCCGCGGTCATTCGAAACAAAAATATACCTATCAGAATAAATGAGACATCGAGACATGTAAACTTCCAAAACACATGAAATAAGATTATGACTACTAGAATAACAAAAGATTGAACTAAATATGATACTGGCCATTTCACACTTTTAATCCCAAAATCAACTTCTTTAGAATTAGAGTCTGATTGTTTTTAAAAACCTTTAACGAAGGATAAAGCTAAAACTAACTTTCATAAAATAAATATAAGTAGTATCCCATCACATAATTGCATCAATCCACCAACGTTCCTGGAGTTTCATTTTTTTCTTCAACATTCAAAATTAACTCGTGAAACGATTCCTTCTATTCTTAGCTTGGTCTTTGCTTAATAATCTAAAACCATTCAAATTAACCTGATTTACAACTAAATACAAGAGATCATCAACTGCAAAAAAATTATTTCCATTAACTTTATATTAATGAACAGGCAATAAGCTTCGCCTTCAAACTCTACTCGTAACAAACCAAAGAATGACTAATAATGAAACAAAACAAATTCACAAAAGAAAATTTAACGGATATTGACAGTAATCGAGAATTTGTGACGAAACTGCAGAAACTCAAACATTTCAATGAATCAGAGATTTGGATTTCATGGTTAGCAGATTTGCGACAACTTGAACACTAGCATCCCAGAAATTACTAGTGATTTTTAGCTCATCAAACTCAAATTTGCGTCATGAATCAGTTAAGAGAACACAGTAAAGAAGATTCGGAATAGCAACCGTCCAAGTGTCAAATTAGTCATCTAGAGTAGGAGCAGATCCCAAATCTAAAAACTCAATGAAACAAGTAAAATGGACCTTCAAATGAACTTTATTCAATGTATTGACAAGCAAAAACTCCGACAAGCCAGATAATACAGCAGCAACAAAATCGGACCAGTACCGCAAACCAACGTCGAAACTCGATTTCGCAACGACAATCTCCAATCAACAAACTCACTCAGAATCGACAATATTCTATCAGAAAACCACCTCGAATGCAAATCAGTTCCATGAGATTAGATAAAAAATCAGAAACTCCGATGCATTTTCAGATTTAAGAAAACATCTTTTTTTGTTTTTTTCTGTTTTCATGATCGAGAACGAAAAAAATCAGAAAGGGCAGGATTAGAAATTAAGATTAAACCCTCTTCCTCTCCCTTTCATTCTCATTCTCTTTGTTTGTTCATCGGCAAGCTAGGTGGTGGAGAAAGATGACTGCTGCTATGGTGTTCTTGGGGAGATAACTAGCGATTGAAGCGAAGACAGTCCAACTCGTTGGCTTCTGGTGTTTCGGGTCGCTAGTTTAAGGGGGGTCTGTCGGGTGGGGTGTCAGCGACGGATTTTCAGAGAGTGACAAAGAGATTAACCATTGAATGGGGGAGTTATGTTGTTTTGTTCAGTAAAAAGCGATGGAAGGCTACTTGGAGAAGAAGATCGTCCAGAAGGGGGGTGAAGAGGTCGTGTATTGTTCTGCGCAGCTCTTTTTTCCATACCAGGCATGTGTATCAGCCTGTATTGTATTGTGTATTTGTTACCCCTCCTTCAAGACTTATGCATTAGGTTTTTAAGTGGGGAAATAGGTTTGGGTGTTAGGTCGGGCGGGTCGATCCGGTTTGGGGTTAGGTAGGGGCTGATTTGGGTTGGATTTAAAAATTGCATTGGGCTTAAAAATGAAAGTAAAGATCAGCCCAAAAATATGATTCACCTCTTTTGTTTTCATATTTTTCTAATTTCTTTTAAATTAAAACTAAAAATAACATCTAAATTAATTCCTAGTCAAATTATTTTCAAATGAAACTAATTACTAACACTAATACTTATTGCAACTAATTAAAAGCAAATTAAATGAAAAACTACCGAAATTCAAAGACAAATAAAAAGTGCAAAATTAACTATTTTTATGATTCTTTTCTGTTTTCTTTTTTAAACACAATTAACTCAATGTAATTAATTCCTAAATGCAAATTGAACCTAAGGTGGCATAAAATTAAAAAGTGACACTTTTATGGTTTTTCTATGATTTTTTAAAAATATTTAAAATGCATGAAATGCAACTAAATAAAGAAAAACACCTACAAAACAATTAAAATTATCTTGGTCTATTTTTAGGAATTATTTTCATGTAGGGCAAAAATAACTTTGAAGCGGAAACATGAAGAGTTTTCGTGCAAAGATAAGTGAGCAAATACGAGCGGTTTTTGCCTGTTTGAATACTCCATGAGAAGCATTTTTCAAAAAATTGATGCACCCTTCTTCTGAGATTGCCTACATATCCTTGGCTATAAAGGAATAAAGTTAGTGTAGTTCAGGAGTGAGTGAGATGAAGGAGTATGCCGAGGTGAAGATCTGTTCGAGGTGCCATTACGCTGAGGTTCCGGTCCGCGGTCCTGTTATTACATCAAGATCAAAAGAATTAAAAAGACTAGCTAAACCTGCCAACTAAGAGTTACAGGGTTCCTATCTATAAGTCTTCTGAAGCTTGATCTTGAGACTTGAGTGGTTCTTCATTCAGACTTTAGATTTCAACCTTGGCGGTTGTTATGTGTAGGTACTAGCTCGTTCTTCTTCAGCTTTTCTTAATTAAGACCGGACATGTAGCGCTTGCGACCTCAACAATGCCTTGAAAAATTCACATCTTCCATCTGCTTTTATTTGGATTACTACCTGCTTGCCTTCTTTTTTCTTCTTTCCTTTTTTCCTTTATTGTGACTAATTTTTGTTGATTACCTCGTACTGTTGACTTGCATTCTTGCCACGAGCTTCTCTTGTTGCTGACTTGAATTGTAATCTGAGATGTTTTTCCTTTCTCCAGGTGGATGCCTGATTGCTGAACTCGAATTATGTTCCCCTGTTCTCTGATTACCAAAAATTGACACTTAAAAAATATTCCTTTGTTCTACATGTGGGAGCCTGATTACCAAACTTGCATCTTGAAAAATATTCCTTTGTTCTACAGGTGGGCGCATGATTACCCAAATTTGATATTTTTAAAAATATTCCCTTGTTCTCCAGGTGGGCGCTTGATTACCAGGACTTAATTTTGAAAAATATTCCCTTGTTCTACAGGTGGGCGCCTAATTTCCAAAACTTGAAATTTTGAAAAATATTCCCTTGTTCTCCAGGTGAGCGCCTGATTACCAAGACTTTAATTTTTTAGAATATTCCATTGTTCTACCAGTGGGACCTGAATGCAAAAACTTGAAATTTGAAAAATATTCCCTTGTTCTAAGGTGGGCGCCTAATTTCCAAAACTTGAAATTTTGAAAAATATTCCTATGTTCTCTAGGTGGGCGACTAAATACCAAAACTTGAAATTTTGAAAAATATTCCCTTGTTCTACAAGTGGGCGCCTGATCACCAAAACTTGGATTTTTGAAAATTATCCCCTTGTTCTACAGGTGGACACCTGATTACCAAAACTTGATATTTTGAAAAATATTCCCTTGTTCTCTAGGTAGACGCCTGATTACAAAAACTTGAAATTTTGAAAAATATTCCCTTGTTCTCCAGGTGGGCGCTTGATTACCAATACTTGAAATTTGAAAAATATTACCATATTCTACAGGTGGGCGCCTCATTACCAAGATTTAAATTTTGAAAAATATTCCCATGGTCTACAGGTGGATGCCTGCTTACCAAAACTTGAAATTGGGAAAAATCTTCCATTATTTTTTACAGGTGGGCGCCTGATTACCAAAGCTTGAAGTTTTTAAAAATATTCCCTTGTTCTACAGGTGGATGCGTGATTACCAATTAACTTTTGAAAAATATTCCCTTATTCTACAGGTGGGCAAACCCCAAAATTTTGAAAAATATTCCCTTCTTCTCCAGGTGGGCGCTTGATTACCAAGATTTGAATTTTCGAGAAATATTCTCTAATTTTACACGTGGGCGCCTGAATGCCAAAACTTAAAATTAGAAAGATATTACCTTGTTCTACAGGTGGGCGCGTGATTACCAAGTTTTAACTTTTGAAAAATATTCCCTTGTTCTACAGGTGGGCACATATTTACAAAAACCCTGAAATTTTGAAAATTATTCCCTTGTTCTCCAGGTGGACGCTTGATTACCAAGACTTGAATTTTTGAGAAATATTCCCTTGTTCTACATGCGGGAACCTGAATGCCCAAACTTGAAATTAGAAAGATATTCCTTGTTTTACAGGTGGGCACCTGATTACCAAAATTTAAAATTTTTAAAATTATTCCCATGTTCTACAGGTGGATGCCTTATTACCAAAACTTTAAACTTTGAAAAATATTCCCTTGTTCTACTGGTGGACGCTTGATTACAAAAATTGGAAATTATTAAAAATAATCCCTTGTTCTAAAGGTGGGTGCCTGATTACCGAAACATGGATTTTTGAAAAATATTCTCTTGTTCTACTGGTGGACGCCTGATTACCAAAATTTTAATTTTGAAAAATATTCCCGTGTTCTATAGGTGGACGCCTGACTACCAAAACTTGAAAATTTGAAAATTATTCCCTTGTTCTACAGGTGGTGCCTGATTACCAAAACTTGGATTTTTGTAAAATTCTCTTGTTCTACAGGTGGGCGCATGATTACCAAAACTTGAAACTTTGAAAAATATTCCCTTATTCTCCAGGTGGACGCCTGATTACAAAAACATGAAATTTTGAAAAATATTCCCTTGGGCGCTTGATTACCAACACATATAATTTTGAAAAATATTGCCTTATTCCACAGGTGTGCGCCTGATTACTAAGACTTAAATTTTGAACAATATTCTCTTGTTCTACAGGTGAATGCCTGCTTACCATAACTTGAAAATTTTAAAAATATTCTCTTGTTCTACAGGTGGGCGCCTTATTACCAAAACTTTCAAATTTTTAAAAATATTCCCTTGTTCTAAAGGTGGACACCTGATTACCAAAAATTTAAAATTTTGAAAAATATTCTGTTGTTCTACAGGTGGGCACTTGATTACCAAAATTTGAAAATTCTACAAATAATCCCTTGTTCTAAAGGTGGGCGCCTGATTACCGAAACATGGATTTTTGAAAAATATTCTCTTGTTCTACTAGTGGGCGCCAGGTTATCAAAACTTGAAATGTTGAAAAAATTCCCTTGTTCTACAGGTGGGCGCCTGATTAGCAAAGCTTGAAGTTTTGATGAATATTCCCATGTTCTACAGGTGGGCGGCAGATTACCAATACTTAAATTTAAAAAGATATTCCCTTGTTCTACAGGTGGGCGCCTAATTGTCAAAACTAGAAATTTTGAAAAATATTCCTATGTTCTCTAGATGGGTTCCTGATTACCAAGACTTGAATTTTTGAGAAATATTCCCTTGTTCTACAGGTGGGCACCTGATTGCCAAAACTTGAAATTTGAAAGATATTCCCTTATTTTAGAGGTGGACACCTGATTACCAAAACTTGAAATTTTGAAAAATATTCCCTTGTTCTACAGGTGGGTGCCTGATTACCAAAATTTTGAAATTTTGAAAATATTCCCTCGTTCTACAGGTGGACGCCTTATTACCAAAATTTGAAAATTTGAAAAATATTCTCTTGTTCTACAGGTGGCCGCCTGATTACCAAAACATGAATTTTTGAAAAATATTCTCTTGTTCTATAGGTGGGCGCCGGATTACCAAAACTTGAAATTTTAAAAAATATTTTCGTGTTCTCCAGGTGGGCGCCTGACTACCAAAACTTGAAATTTTGAAAAATATTCTCTTGTTCTACAAGTGGGCGCCTGATCACCAAAACTTGGATTTTTGAAAAATATCACCTTGTTCTACAGATGGGCGCCTGATTGCCAAAACTTGATATTTTGAAAAATATTCCATTGTTCTCTAGGTGGACGCCTGATTACCAAAACTTGAAATTTTAAAAAATATTCCCTTGTTCTCCAGGTGGGCGCTTGATTACCAAAACTTGAAATTTTGAAAAATATTTCCTTATTCTACACGTGGCCGCCTGATTACCAAGACTTAAATTTTGAAAAATATTCTATTGTTCTACAGGTGGACGCTTGCTTGCCTAAACTTGAAGTTTTTAATAATATTCCCTTGTTTTACGGGTGGGCGCCTGATTACCAAAGCTTGAAGTTTTGAAAAATATTTCCTTGTTCTACAGATGGGCGCGTGATTACCAAGACTTAACTTTTGAAAAATATTCCCTTATTCTCCAGGTGGGCGCTTGATCACCAAGACTTGAATTATTGAGAAATATTCCCTTGTTCTATTGGTGGGCACCTGAATGCCAAAACTTGAAATTAGAAAGATATTTCCTTGTTTTGCAGGTGGGCGCCTGATTACCATAACTTGAAATTTTAAAAAATATTCCCTTGTTCTACAGGTGGGCACCTATTTGCAAATACCTTTAAATTTTGAAAAATATTCTATTGTTCTCCAAGTGGGCGCTTGATCACCAAGACTTGACTTTTTGAGAAATATTCCCTTATTATACAGGTGGGCACCAGAATGGAAAAACTTGAAATTAGAAAGATATTCCTTTGTTTTACAGGTGGGCGCTTGATCACCAAGACTTGAATTTTTGAGCAATATTCCCTTGTTCTACAGGTGGGCACCTGAATAGAAAAACTTGAAATTAGAAATATATTCCCTTGTTTTACAAGTGGGCGCCCGATTATCAAAACTTGAAATTTTGAAAAATATTCCCTTGTTCTATTGGTGGGTGCCTGATTACCAAAACATTAATATTTTGAAAAATATTCCCTTGTTCTACAGGTGGGCGCTTAATCACCAAAATTTGAAATTATGAAAAATAATCCCCTGTTCTAAAGGTGGACGCCTGATTATCGATACATGGATTTTTGAAAAATATTCTCTTGTTCTACTGTTGGGCGCCAGATTACCAAAACTTGAAATTTTGAAAAATATTCTCGTGTTTTCTAGGTGGACGCCTAACTATCAAAACTTGAAATTTTGAAAAATATTCCCTTGTTCTACAGGTGGTGCCTGATTACCAAAGCTTGGATTTTTGGAAAATATTCCCTTGTTCTACAGGTGGGCGCATAATTACAAAACTTGAAATTTTGAAAAATATTCCCTTCTTCTCCAGGTGGACGCCTGATTACAAAAACATGAAATTTTGAAAAATATTCCCATGTTCTCCAGGTGGGCGCTTGATTACCAAAACTTGAAATTTTGAAAAATATTGCGTTATTCTACAGGTGTGCGCCTGATTACTAAGACATAAATTTTGAAAAATATTCTCTTGTTCTACAGGTGAATGCCTGCTTATTATAACTTGAAAATTTCAAAAATATTCTCTTGTTCTACAGGTGGGCGCCTTATTACAAAAACTTTAAAATTTTTAAAAATATTCCCTTGTTCTAAAGGTGGACGCCTGATTACCAAAAATTTAAAATTTTGAAAAATATTACGTTGTTCTACATGTGGGCGCTTGATTACCAAAATTTGAATATTTTAAAAATAATCCCTTGTTCTAAAGGTGGGCGCCTGATTACCGAAACATGGATTTTTGAAAAATATTCTCCTGTTCTACTAGTGGGCGCCAGATTACCAAAACTTGAAATGTTGAATAATATTCCCTTGTTCTACAGGTGGGCGCCTGATTAGCAAAACTTGAAGTTTTGAAAAATATTCCCTTGTTCTACAGGTGGGCGGCTGATTACCAATACTTAAATTTTAAATAATATTCCCTTGTTCTAGAGGTGGGCGCCTAATTGCCAATACTTCAAATTTTGAAAAATATTCCTATGTTCTCTAGGTGTGTTCCTGATTACCAAGACTTGAATTTTTGAGAAATATTCCCTTGTTCTACAGGTGGGCACCTGAATGCAAAAACTTGAAATTTGAAAGATATTCCCTTATTTTACAGGTGGGCACCTGATTACCAAAACTTGAAAATTTGGAAAATATTCCCTTGTTCTACAGGTGGGTGCCTGATTACCAAAACTTTGAAATTTTTAATATAATCCCTTGTTCTACAGGTGGGCGCCTTATTACCAAAATTTGAAATTTTGAAAAATATTCTCTTGTTCTACAGGTGGCCGCCTGATTACCAAAACATGAATTTTTGAAAAATATTGTCTTGTTCTACAGGTGGGCGCCGGATTACCAAAACTTGAAATTTTGAAAAATATTTTCATGTTCTCCAGGTGGGCGCCTGACTACCAAAACTTGAAATTTTGAAAAATATTCCCTTGTTCTACAAGTGGGAGCCTGATCACCAAAACTTGGATTTTTGAAAAATATCACCTTGTTCTACAGATGGGCGCCTGATTGCCAAAACATGATATTTTGAAAAATATTCCATTGTTCTCTAGGTGGATGCCTGATTACCAAAACTTGAAATTTTGAAAAATATTCCCTTGTTCTCCAGGTGGGCGCTTGATTACCAAAACATGAAATTTTCAAAAATATTTCCTTATTCTACACGTGGCCGCCTGATTACCAAGACTTTAATTTTGTAAAATATTCTATTGTTCTACAGGTGGACGCTTGCTTACCTAAACTTGAAGTTTTTAATAATATTCCCTTGTTTTACAGGTGGGCGCCTGATTACCAAAGCTTGAAGTTTTGAAAAATATTTCCTTGTTCTACAGATGGGCGCGTGATTACCAAGACTTAACTTTTGAAAAATATTCCCTTATTCTCCAGGTGGGCGCTTGATCACCAAGACTTGAATTATTGAGAAATATTCCCTTGTTCTATTAGTGGGCACCTGAATGCCAAAACTTGAAATTAGAAAGATATTTCCTTGTTTTGCAGGTGGACGCCTGATTACCATAACTTGAAATTTTTAAAAATATTCCCTTGTTCTACAGGTGGGCACCTATTTGCAAATACCTTTAAATTTTGAAAAATATTCTCTTGTTCTCCAAGTGGGCGCTTGATCACCAAGACTTGACTTTTTGAGAAATATTCCCTTATTCTACAGGTGGGCACCAGAATGGAAAAACTTGAAATTAGAAAGATATTCCTTTGTTTTACAGGTGGGCGCTTGATCACCTAGACTTGAATTTTTGAGCAATATTCCCTTGTTCTACAGGTGGGCACCTGAATGGAAAAACTTGAAATTAGAAATATATTCCCTTGTTTTACAGGTGGGCGCCTGATTATCAAAACTTGAAATTTTGAAAAATATTCCCTTGTACTATAGGTGGGTGCCTGATTACCAAAACTTTAATATTTTGAAAAATATTCCCTTGTTCTACAGGTGGGCGCTTAATCACCAAAATTTGAAATTTTGAAAAATAATCCCCTGTTCTAAAGGTGGACGCCTGATTATCGATACATGGATTTTTGAAAAATATTCTCTTGTTCTACTGTTGGGCGCCTGATTACCAAAACTTGAAATTTTGAAAAATATTCTCGTGTTTTCTAGGTGGACTCCTAACTATGAAAACTTGAAATTTTGAAAAATATTCCCTTGTTCTACAGGTGGTGCCTAATTACCAAAACTTGGATTTTTGGAAAATATTCCCTTGTTCTACAGGTGGGCGCATAATTACAAAACTTGAAATTTTGAAAAATACTTCCTTCTTCTCCAGGTGGACGGCTGATTACAAAAACATGAAATTTTGAAAAATATTCCCTTGTTCTCCAGGTGGGCGCTTGATTACCAAAACTTGAAATTTTGAAAAATATTGCGTTATTCTACAGGTGTGCGCCTGATTACTAAGACATAAATTTTGAAAAATATTCTCTTGTTCTACAGGTGAATGCCTACTTATTATAACTTGAAAATTTCAAAATTATTCTCTTGTTCTACAGGTGGGCGCCTTATTACTAAAACTTTAAAATTTTTAAAAATATTCCCTTGTTCTAAAGGTGGATGCCTGATTACCAAAAATTTAAAATTTTGAAAAATATGACGTTGTTCTACATGTGGGCGCTTGATTACCAAAATTTGAATATTTTAAAAATAATCCCTTGTTCTAAAGGTGGGCGCCTGATTACCGAAACATGGATTTTTGAAAAATATTCTCCTGTTCTACTAGTGGGCGCCAGATTACCAAAACTTGAAATGTTGAAAAAAATTCCCTTGTTCTACAGATGGGCGCCTGATTAGCAAAGCTTGAAGTTTTGAAAAATATTCCCTTGTTCTACAGGTGGGCGGCTGATTACCAATACTTAAATTTTAAATAATATTCCCTTGTTCTAGAGGTGGGCGCCTAATTGCCAAAACTTCAAATTTTGAAAAATATTCCTATGTTCTCTAGGTGGGTTCCTGATTCCCAAGACTTGAATTTTTGAGAAATATTCCCTTGTTCTACAGGTGGGCACCTGAATGCAAAAAATTGAAATTTGAAAGATATTCCCTTATTTTACAGGTGAGCACCTGATTACCAAAACTTGAAAATTTGGAAAATATTCCCTTGTTCTACAGGTGGGTGCCTGATTACCAAAACTTTGTAATTCTTAATATAATCCCTTGTTCTACAGGTGGGCGCCTTATTACCAAAATTTGAAATTTTGAAAAATATTCCCTTGTTCTACAGGTGGCCGCCTGATTACCAAAACATGAATTTTTCAAAAATATTCTCTTGTTGTACAGGTGGGCGCCGGATTACCAAAACTTGAAATTTTGAAAAATATTTTCGTGTTCTCCAGGTGGGCGCCTGACTACCAAATCTTGAAATTTTGAATAATATTCCCTTGTTCTACAAGTGGGCGCCTGATCACCAAAACTTGGATTTTTGAAAAATATCACCTTGTTCTACAGGTGGGCGCCTGATTGCCAAAACATGATATTTTGAAAAATATTCCATCGTTCTCTAGGTGGACGCCTGATTACCAAAACTTGAAATTTTGAAATATATTCCCTTGTTCTCCAGGTGGGCGCTTCCCTTCCTGCTTGCCTTCTTTTTTCTTCTTTCCTTCTTCTTTATTGTGACTAATTTTTGTTGATTACCTCGTACTGTTGACTTGCATTCTTGCCACGAGCTTCTCTTGTTGCTGACTTGAATTGTAATCTGAGATGTTTTTCCTTTCTCCAGGTGGATGCCTGATTGCTGAACTCGAATTATGTTCCCTTGTTCTCTGGTTATCAAAAATTGACACTTGAATAACATTCCCTTGTTCTACCGGTGGGCGCCTTATTACCAAATTTGCATCTTGAAAAATATTCCCTTGTTCTACAGGTGGGCGCATGATTACCCAAATTTGACATTTTGAAAAATATTCCCTTGTTCTCCAGGTAGGCTCCTGATTACCAGGACTTAATTTTGAAAAATATTCCCTTGTTCTACAGGTGGGCGCCTAATTTCCAAAACTTGAAATTTTTAAAAATATTCCCTTGTTCTCCAGTGGGCGCCTGATTACAAAGACTTGAATTTTTTATAAATATTCCATTGTTCTACCGGTGGGACTTGAATGCAAATACTTGAAATTTGAAAAATATTCCCCTGTTCTAAGGAGGGCGCCTAATTTCCAAAACTTAAAATTTTGAAAAAAATTCCTATGTTCTCTAGGTGGGCGACTGACTACCAAAACTTGAAATTTAAAAAAATATTCCCTTGTTCTACAAGTGGGTGCCTAATCACCAAAACTTGGTTTTTTTTGAAAAATATCACCTTGTTCACAGGTGGGCGCCTGATTGCCAAAACTTGATATTTCGAAAAATATTCCATTGTTCTCTAGGTGGATGCCTGATTACCAAAACTTGAAATTTTGAAAAATATTCCCTTGTTCTCCAGGTGGGCGCTTGATTACCAAAACTTGAAATTTTGAAAAATATTGCCTTATTCTACAGGTGGGCGCCTGATTACCAAGACTTAAATTTTGAAAAAATATTCCCTTGTTCTACAGGTGGACGCCTACTTACCTAAACTTGAAGTTTTTAAAAATATTCCCTTGTTTTACAGGTGGGCGCCTGATTACCAAAGCTTGAAGTTTTGAAAAATATTCCCTTGTTCTACAGGTGGGCGCGTGATTACCAAGACTTAACTTTTGAAAAATATTCCCTTGATCTACAGGTGGGCACCTATTTGCAAAATCTCTGAAATTTTTAATAATATTCCCTTGTTCTCCAGGTGGGCGCTTGATCACCAAGACTTGAATATTTGAGAAATATTCCCTTGTTCAATAGGTGGGCACCTGAATGCCAAAACTTGAAATTAGAAAGATATTTTCTTGTTTTACAGGTGGGCGCCTGATTACCAAAACTTGAAATTTTTAAAAATATTCCCTTGTTCTATAGGTGGGCGCGTGATTACCAAGACTTAACTTTTTGAAAAATATTTCCTTGTTCTACAGGTGGGCACCTATTTGCAAAAACCTTTAAATTTTGAAAAATATTCCCTTGTTCTCCAGGTGGGCGCTTGATCACCTAGACTTGAATTTTTGAGAAATATTCCCTTGTTCTACAGGTGGGCACCTGAATGGAAAAACTGTAAATTAGAAAGATATTCCCTTGTTTTACAGGTGGGCGCCTAATTATCAAAACTTGAAATTTTGAAAAATATTCCCTTGTTCTATAGGTGGGTGCCTGATTACCAAAACTTTAATATTTATAAAAATATTCCCTTGTTCTACAGGTGGGCGCTTGATCACCAAAATTTGAAATTTTGAATAATAATCCCCTGTTCTAAAGGTGGACGCCTGATTATCGAAACATGCATTTTTGAAAAATATTCTCTTGTTCTACTGTTGGGCGCCTGATTACCAAAGCATGAAATTTTGAAAAATATTCCCGTGTTTGCTAGGTGGACGCCTAACTAAGAAAACTTGAAATTTTGAAAAATATTCCCTTGTTCTACAGGTGGTGCCTGATTACCAAAAGTTGGATTTTTTAAAAATTTTCCTTTGTTCTACAGGTGGGCGCCTAATTACAAAACTTGAAATTTTGAAAAATATTCCCTTCTTCCCCAAGTGGAAGCCTGATTACAAAAACATGAAATTTTGAAAAATATTCCCTTGTTCTCCAGGTGGGTGCTTGATTACCAAAACTTGAAATTTTGAAAAATATTGCCTTATTCCACAGGTGTACGCCTGATTACTAAGAGTTAAATTTTGAAAAATATTCCCTTGTTCTACAGGTAAATGCCTGGTCACCATAACATGAAAATTTTAATAATATTCTCTTGTTCTACTGGTGGGCGTCTTATTACCAAAACTTTAAAATTATTAAAAATATTCCCTTGTTCTAAAGGTGGACGCCTGATTACCAAAACTTTAAAATTTTGAAAAATATTCCGTTGTTCTACAGGTGGGCGCTTGATTACCAAAATTTGAAAATAATCCCTTGTTCAAAAGGTGGGTGCCTGATTACCGAAACATGAATTTTTGAAAAATATTCTCTTGTTCTACTAGTGGGCGCCTGATTACCAAAACTTGAAATGTTGAAAAATATTCCCTCGTTCTATAGGTGGGCGGCTGATTACCAATGCATATATTTAAAAAAATATTCCCTTGTTCTACAGGTGGGCGCCTAATTTCCAAAACTTGAAATTTTGAAAAATATTCCTATGTTCTCTAGGTGTGTTCCTGATTACCAAGACTTGAATTTTTGAAAAATATTCCCTTGTTCTACAGGTGGGCACTTGAATGCCAAAACTTGAAAATTTATTGATATTCCCTTATTTTACAGGTGGGCACCTGATTACCAAAACTTGAAATTTTGAAAAATATTCCCTTGTTCTACAGGTGGATGCCTGATTACCAAAACTTTGAAAATTTTAAAATATACCCTTGTTCTACAGGTGGGCGCCTTATTGCTAAATTTTTAAATTTTGAAAAATATTTCCTTGTGCTACAGGTGGGCGCCTGATTACCAAAACATGAATTTCGGAAAAATATTCTCTTGTTCTATAGGTGGACGCCTGATTACCAAAACTTGAAAATTAGAAAAATATTCTCGTGTTCTCCAGGTGGGCGCCTGACTACCAATACTTGAAATTTTGAAAAATATTCTCTTGTTCTACAAGTGGGCGCCTGATCACCAAAACTTGGATTTTTGAAAAATATCACCATGTTCTACAGGTGGGCGCCTGACTGCCTAAACTTGATATTTTGAAAAATATTCCATTGTTCTCTAGGTAGACGCGTGATTACAAAAACTTGAAATTTTGAAAAATATTCCCTAGTTCTCCAGGTGGGCGCTTGATTACCAAAACTTGAAATTTTAAAAAATATTGCCTTATTCTACAGGTGGACCCTTGATTACCAAGACTTAAATTTTGAAAAATATTCCCTTGTTCTACAGGTTGACGCCTGCTTACCTATACTTGAAGTTCTTAAAAATATTCCCTTGTATTACAGGTGGGCGCCTGATTACCAAAGCTTGATGTTTTGAATAATATTCCCTTGTTCTACAGTTGGGCGCATGATTACCAAGACTTATCATTTGAAAAATATTCCCTTGTTCTACAGGTGGGCACCTATTTGCAAAAACCCTGAAATTTTGAAAATATTCCCTTGTTCTCCAGGTGGGCGCTTGATCACCAAGACTTGAATTATTGAGAAATATTCCCTTGTTCTATTGGTGGGCACCTGAATGCCAAAACTTGAAATTAGAAAGATATTTCCTTGTTTTACAGGTGGGCGCCTGATTACCAAAACTTGAAATTTTTAAAAATATTCCCTTGTTCTACAGGTGGGCACCTATTTGCAAATACCTTTAAATTTTGAAAAATATTCTCTTGTTCTCCAAGTGGGCGCTTGATCACCAAGACTTGAATTTTTGAGAAATATTCCCTTATTCTACAGGTGGGCACCTGAATGGAAAAACTTGAAATTAGAAAGATATTCCTTTGTTTTACAGGTGGGCGCCTGATTATCAAAACTTGAAATTTTGAAAAATATTCCCTTGTTCTACAGGTGGGTGCCTGATTTGAAAATTTGAAAAATAATCCCTTGTTCAAAAGGTGGGCGCCTGATTACCGAAACATGGATTTTTGAAAAATATTCTCTTGTTCTACTAGTGGGCGCCTGATTACCAAAACTTCAAGTGTTGAAAAATATTCCCTTGTTCTACAGGTGGGCGCCTGATTAGCCAGGCTTGAAGTTTTGAAAAATATTCCCTTGTTCTACAGATGGGCGGCTGATTACCAATACTTAAATTTTGAAAAATATTTCCTTGTTCTACAGATGGGCTCCTAATTGCCAAAACTTGAAATTTTGAAAAATATTCCAATGTTCTCTAGGTGGGTTCCTGATTACAAGGACTTGAATTTTTGAGAAATATTCCCTTGTTCTACAGGTGGGCACCTGAATGCCAACACTTGAAATTTTATAGATATTCCCTTATTTTATAGGTGGGCACCTGATTACCAAAACTTGAAATTTTGAAAAATATTCCCTTGTTCTACAGGTGGATGCCTGATTACCAAAACGTTGAAAATTTGAAAATATTCCCTTGTTCGACAGGTGGGCGCCTTATTACTAAAATTTGAAATTTTGAAAAATATTCCCTTGTTCTACAGCTGGGCGCCTGATTAGCAAAGCTTGAAGTTTTGAAAAAATTCCCTTGTTCTACAGGTGGGCGGCTGATCACCAATACTTAAATTTTAAAAAATATTCCCTTGTTCTACAGGTGGGCGCCTAATTGCCAATACTTGAAATTTTGAAAAATATTCCTATGTTCTCTAGGTGGGTTCCTGATTACGAGGACTTGAATTTTTGAGAAATATTCCCTTGTTCTACAGGTGGGCACCTGAATGCCAAAACTTGAAATTTTATAGATATTCCCTTATTTTATAGGTGGGCACCTGATTACCAAAACTTGAAATTTTGAAAAATATTCCCTTGTTCTACAGGTGGATGCCTGATTACCAAAACTTTAAAATTTTGAAAATATTCCCTTGTTCTACAGGTGGGCGCCTTATTACTAAAATTTGAAATTTTAAAAAATATTCCCTTGTTCTACAGGTGGGCGCCTGACTACCAAAACATTAATTTTGGAAAAATATTCTCTTGTTCAATAGGTGGCGCGTGATTACCAAAACTTGAAATTTTGAAAAATATTCTCTTCTCCAGGTGGGCGCTTGATTATCAAAACTTGAAATTTTGAAAAATATTGCCTTATTCTACAGGTGTGCGCCTGATTACTAAGACTTAAATTTTGACAAATATTCCCTTGTTCTACATGTAAATGCCTGCTTACCATAACTTGAAATTTTTAAAAATATTCTCTTGCTACAGGTGGGCGCCTTATTACAAAAACTTTAAAATTTTTTAAAATATTCCCTTGTTCTAAAGGTGGACGCCTGATTACCAAAACTTTAAATTTTTGAAAAATATTCCGTTATTCTACAGGTGGGCGCTTGATTACTAAAATTTGAAAATTTGAAAAATAATCCCTTGTTCAAAAGGTGGGCACCTGATTTGCGAAACATGGATTTTTGAAAAATATTCTCTTGTTCTACTAGTGGACGCCTGATTACCAAAACTTGAAATGTTGAAAAATATTCTCTTGTTCTATAGGTGGGCGCCTGATTAGCAAAGCTTGAAGTTTTGAAAAATATTCCCTTGTTCTACAGGTGGGTGGCTGATTATCAAAACTTGAAATTTTTAAAAATATTCCCTTGTTCTACTGGTGGGCGCTTGATCACAAAAAATTTATATTTTGAAAAATAATCACCTGTTCTAAAGGTGGACGCCTGATTATCGAAACATGGATTTTTGAAAAATATTCTCTTGTTCTACTATTGGGCGCCTGATTACAAAAACTTGAAAATTTTGAAAAATATTCCCGTGTTCTCTAGGTGGACGCCTGATTACCAAAACTTTAAAATTTTGAAAAATATTCTGTAGTTCTACAGGTGGGCGCTTGATTACCAAAATTTGAAAATTTGAAAAATAATCCCTTATTCAAAAGGTGGGCGCCTGATTACCGAAACATGGATTTTTGAAAAATATTCTCTGTTCTACTAGTGCACGCCTGATTACCAAAACTTGAAATGTTGAAAAATATTCCCTTGTTCTATAGATGAGCGCCTGATTTGCAAAGCTTGAAGTTTTGAAAAATATTCCCTTGTTCTACAGGTGGGCGACTGATTACCAATACCTAAATTTTAAAAAATATTCCCTTGTTCTACAGGTGGACGCCTAATTGCCAAAACTTGAAATTTTGAAAAATATTCCTATGTTCTCTAGGTGTGTTCCTGATTACCAAGACTTGAATTTTTGTGAAATATTCCCTTATTCTACAGGTGGGCACCTGAATGCCAAAACTTGAAATTTGAAAGATATTTCCTTGTTTTACAGGTGGGCACCTGATTACCAAAACTTGAAATTTTGAAAAATATTCCACTGTCCTACAGGTGGGTGCCTGATTACCAAAACATTAAAATTTTGAAAATATCCCCTTGTTCAATAGGTGGGCGTCTGATTATCAAAACTTGAAATTTTGAAAAATATTCTCGTGTTCTCCAGTTGGGCGCCTGACCACCAAAACATGAAATTTTGAAAAATATCCGCTTGTTCTACAAGTGGGTGCCTGATCACCAAAACTTGGATTTTTGAAATATATCACCTTGTTCTACATGTGGGCGCCTGATCACAAAAACTTAATATTTTGAAAAATATTCCATTGTTCTCTAGGTGGACGCCTGATTACCAAAACCTGAAATTTTGAAAAATATTCCCTTGTTCTCCAGTTGGGCGCTTGATTACCAAAACTTGAAATTTTGAAAAATATTGCCTTATTCTATAGGTGGGTGCCTGATTACCAAGACTTAAATTTTGAAAAATATTCCTTTGTTCTACAGCTGGGCGCCTGCTTGCCTATAATTGAAGTTTATAAAATATTCTCTTGTTTTACAGGTGGACGCCTAATTACCAAAGCTTGATGATTTGAAAAATATTCCCTTGTTCTACAGGTGGGCGCCTGATTACCAAAACATGAATTTTTGAAAAATATTCTCTTGTTCTACAGGTGGCCGCCGGATTACCAAAACTTGAAATTTTGAATAATATTTTCGTGTTCTCCAAATGGGTGCCTAATTTCCAAAACTTGAAATTTTGAAAAATATTCCCTTGTTCTACAAGTGGGTGCCTGATCACCAAAACTTGGATTTTTGAAAAATATCACCTTGTTCTACAGATGGGCGCCTGATTGCCAAAATTTGATATTTTGAAAAATATTCCATTGTTCTCTAGGTGGACGTCTGATTACCAAAGCGTGAAATTTTGAAAAATATTCCGTTGATCTCCAGGTGGGCGCTTGATTACCAAAACTTGAAATTTTGAAAAATATTGCCTTGTTCTACAAGTGGGTGCCTGATTACCAATACTTAAATTTTGATAAAATTCCCTTGTTCTACAGGTGGGCGCATGATTACCAAGACTTAACTTTTAAAAAATATTCTTGTTCTACAGGTGGGCACCTATTTGCAAAAACCCTGATACTTTGAAAAATATTCCCTTGTTTTCCAGGTGGGCGCTTGATCACCAAGACTTGAATTTTTGAGAAATATTCCATTGTTGTATAGGTGGGCACCTGAATGCCAAAACTTGAAATTAGAAAGATATTTCCTTGTTTTACTGGTGGGCGCCTGATTACCAAAACTTGAAATTTTTAAAAATATTCCCTTGTTCTACAGGTGGGCGCGTGATTACCAAGACTTAACTTTTGAAAAATATTCCCTTGTTCTACAGGTGGGCACCTATTTGCAAAATCCTTTAAATTTTGAAAAATATTCCCTTGTTCTCCAGGTGGGCGCTTGATCACCAAGACTTGCATTTTTGAGAAATATTCCCTTGTTCTACAGGTGGGCACCTGAATTGAAAAACTTGAAATTAGAAAGATATTTCCTTGTTTTACAGGTGGGCGCCTGATTATCAAAATTTGAAATTTTGAAAAATATTCCATTGTTCTACAGGTGGGTGCCTGATTACCAAAACTTTAAAATTTTGAAAAATATTCCCTTGTTCTACAGGTGGGTGGCTGATTATCAAAACTTGAAATTTTTAAAAATATTCCCTTGTTCTACAGGTGGTTGCCAGATTACCAAAACTTTAATATTTTGAAAAATGTTCCCTTGTTCTACTGGTGGGCGCTTGATCACAAAAATTTGATATTTTGAAAAACAATCCCCTGTTCTAAAGGTGGACGGCTGATTGTCGAAACATGGTTTTTTGAAAAATATTCTCTTGTTCTACTATTGGGCGCCTGATTACAAAAACTTGAAAATTTTGAAAAATATTCCCGTGTTCTCTAGGTGGACGCCTGATTACCAAAACTTTAAAATTTTGAACAATATTCCGTTGTTCTACATGTGGGCGCTTGATTACCAAAATTTGAAAATTTGAAAAATAATCCCTTGTTCAAAAGGTGGGCGCCTGATTACCGAAACATGGATTTTTGAAAAATATTCTCTGTTCTACTAGTGCACGCCTGATTACCAAAACTTGAAATGTTAAAAAATATTCCCTTGTTCTACAAATGAGCGCCTGATTAGCAAAGCTTGAAGTTTTGAAAAATATTCCCTTGTTCTACAGGTGGGCGACTGATTACCAATACTTAAATTTTAAAAAATATTCCCTTGTTCTACAGGTGGGCGCCTAATTGCCAAAACTTGAAATTTTGAAAAATATTCCTATGTTTTCTAGGTGTGTTCCTGATTACCAAGACTTGAATTTTTGTGAAATATTCCCTTATTCTACAGGTGGGCACCTGAATGCCAAAACTTGAAATTTGAAAGATATTTCCTTGTTTTACAGGTGGGCACCTGATTACCAAAACTTGAAATTTTGAAAATATTCCATTGTTCTACAGGTGGATGCCTGATTACAAAAACTTTAAAATTTTGAAAATATTCCCTTGTTCTACAGGTGGCGCCTTATTATATAAACTTGAAATTTTAAAAAATATTCCCTTGTTCTACAGGTGGGTGCCTGATTACCAAAACATGATTTTTTGAAAAATATTCTCTTGTTCAATAGGTGGGCGTCTGATTATCAAAACTTGAAATTTTGAAAAATATTCTCGTGTTCTCCAGGTGGGCGCCTGACTACCAAAACATGAAATTTTGAAAAATATTCCCTTGTTCTACAAGTGGGCGCCTGATCACCAAAACTTGAATTTTTGAAATATATCACCTTGTTCTACATGTGGGCGCCTGATTACAAAAACTTAATATTTTGAAAAATATTCCATTGTTCTCTAGGTGGACGCCTGATTACCAAAACCTGAAATTTTGAAAAATATTCCCTTGTTTTCCAGTTGGGCGCTTGATTACCAAAACTTGAAATTTTGAAAAATATTGCCTTATTCTATAGGTGGGTGCCTGATTACCAAGACTTAAATTTTGAAAAATATTCCTTTGTTCTACAGGTGGGCGCCTGCTTGCCTAAACTTGAAGTTTTTGAAAATATTCTCTTGTTTTACAGGTGGACGCCTAATTACCAAAGCTTGATGATTTGAAAAATATTCCCTTGTTCTACAGGTGGGCGCCTGATTACCAAAACATGAATTTTTGAAAAATATTCTCTTGTTCTACAGGTGGCCGCCGGATTACCAAAACTTGAAATTTTGAATTATATTTTCGTGTTTTCCAAATGGGCGCCTAATTTCCAAAACTTGAAATTTTGAAAAATATTCCCTTGTTCTACAAGTGGGCGCCTGATCACCAAAACTTGGATTTTTGAAAAATATCACCTTGTTCTATAGATGGGTGCCTGATTGCCAAAACTTGATATTTTGAAAAATATTCCATTGTTCTCTAGGTGGACGCCTGATTACCAAAGCTTGAAAATTTGAAAAATATTCTGTTGATCTCCAGGTGGGCGCTTGATTACCAAAACTTGAAATTTTGAAAAATATTGCCTTGTTCTACAGGTGGGTGCCTGATTACCAAGACTTAAATTTTGAAAAAATTCCCTTGTTCTACAGGTGGGCGCATGATTACCAAGACTTAACTTTTAAAAAATATTCTTGTTCTACATGTGGGCACCTATTTGCAAAAACCCTGATACTTTGAAAAATATTCCCTTGTTTTCCAGGTGGGCGCTTGATCACCAAGACTTGAATTTTTGAGAAATATTCCCTTGTTGTATAGGTGGGCACCTGAATGCCAAAACTTGAAATTAGAAAGATATTTCCTTGTTTTACTGGTGGGCGCCTGATTACTAAAACTTGAAATTTTTAAAAATATTCCCTTGGTCTGCAGGTGGGCGCGTGATTACCAAGACTTAACTTTTGAAAAATATTCCCTTGTTCTACAGGTGGGCACCTATTTGCAAAAACCTTTAAATTTTGAAAAATATTCCCTTGTTCTCCAGGTGGGCGCTTGATCACCAAGACTTGCATTTTTGAGAAATATTCCCTTGTTCTACAGGTGGGCACCTGAATGGAAAAACTTGAAATTAGAAAGATATTCCCTTGTTTTACAGGTGGGCGCCTGATTATCAAAACTTGAAATTTTAAAAATATTCCCTTGTTCTACAGGTGGGTGCCTTATTACCAAAACTTTAATATTTTGAAAAATATTCCCTTGTTCTACAGGTGGGCGCTTGATCACCAAAATTTGAAATTTTGAAAAATAATCCCCTGTTCTAAAGGATGACGCCTGATATCGAAACATGCATTATATTAAAATTATTCTCTTGTTCTACTGTTGGGTGCCTGATAACCAAAACTTGAAATTTTGAAAAATATTCCCGTGTTCTCTAGGTGGACGCCTAACTACCAAAACTTGAAATTTTGGAAAATATTCCCTTTTTCTACAGGTGCTGCCTGATTACCAAAACTTGGATTTTTGAAAAATATTCCCTTGTTCTATAGGTGGGCGCCTAATTACAAAACTTGAAATTTTGAATAATATTCCCTTCTTCTCCAGGTGGACGCATGATTACAAAAACATGAAATTTTGAAATATATTCGCTTGTTCTCCAGGTGGGCGCTTGATTACCAAAAGTTGAAATTTTGAAAAATATTGCCTTATTCTACAGGTGTGCGCCTGATTACTAAGACTTAAATTTTGACAAATTTTCCCTTGTTCTACAGGTGAATGTCTGCTTACCATAACTTGATAATATTAAAATATTCTTTTGTTCTACAGGTGGGCGCCTTATTACCAAAACTTTAAAATTATTAAAAATATTCCCTTGTTCTAAAGATGGACGCCTGATTACCAAAACTTTAAAATTTTGAAAAATATTCCGTTGTTCTACAGGTAGGCGCTTGATTACCAAAATTTCAAAATTTGAAAAATAATCCCTTGTTCAAAAGGTGGGCGCCTGATTACCGAAACATGGATTTTTGAAAAATATTCTCTTGTTATACTAGTGGGCGCTTGATTACCAAAACTTAAAATGTTGAAAAATATTCACTTGTTCTACAGGTGATCGTTTGATTAGCAAAGCAAGAAGTTTTGAAAAATATTCCCTTGTTCTACCGGTGGGCGCCTAATTTCAATACTTGAAATTTTGAAAAATATTCCTATGTTTTCTAGGTGGGTTCCTGATTACAAGGACTTGAATTTTTGAGAAATATTCCCTTGTTCTACAGGTGGGCACCTGAATGCCAAAGCTTGAAATTTTATAGATATTCCCTTATTTTATAGGTGGGTACCTGATTACCAAAACTTGAAATTTTGAAAAATATTCCCTTGTTCTACAGGTGGATGCCTGATTACCAAAACTTTGAAATTTTGAAAATATTCTCTTGTTCGACAGGTGGGCGCCTTATTACTAAAATTTGAAATTTTGAAAAATATTCCCTTGTTCTACATCTGGGCGCCTGATTAGCAAAGCTTGAAGTTTTGAAAAAATTCCCTTGTTCTACAGGTGGGCGGCTGATCACCGATACTTAAATTTTAAAAAATATTCCCTTGTTCTACAGGTGGGCGCCTAATTGCCAATACTTGAAATTTTGAAAAATATTCCTATGTTCTCTAGGTGGGTTCCTGATTACAAGGACTTGAATTTTTGAGAAATATTCCCTTGTTCTACAGGTGGGCACCTGAATGCCAAAACTTGAAATTTTATAGATATTCCCTTATTTTATAGGTGGGCACCTGATTACCAAAACTTGAAATTTTGAAAAATATTCCCTTGTTCTACAGGTGGATGCCTGATTACCAAAACTTTGAAATTTAGAAATTATTCCCTTGTTCTACAGGTGGGCGCCTTATTACTAAAATTTGAAAATTTGAAAAATATTCCCTTGTTCTACAGGTGGGCGCCTGACTACCAAAACATGAATTTTGGAAAATTTTTCTCTTGTTCAATAGGTGGCGCGTGATTACCAAAACTTGAAAATTTGAAAAATATTCTCGTGTTCTCCAGGTGGGCGCTTGATTACCAAAACTTGAAATTTTGAAAAATATTGCCTTATTCTACAGGTGTGCGCCTGATTACTAAGACTTAAATTTTGACAAATATTCCCTTGTTCTACAGGTAATTGCCTGCTTACCATAACTTGAAAAATTTTAAAAATATTCTCTTTGTTCTACAGGTGGGCGCCTTATTATAGAAACTTTAAAATTTTTAAAAATATTCCCTTGTTCTAAAGGTGGACGCCTGATTACCAAAACTTTAAAATTTTGAAAAATATTCCGTTATTCTACAGGTGGGCGCTTGATTACCAAAATTTGAAAATTTGAAAAATAATCCCTTGTTCAAAAGGTGGGCGCCTGCTTAGCAAAACATGGATTTTTGAAAAATATTCTCTTGTTCTACTAGTGGACGCCTGATTACCAAAACGTGAAATGTTGAAAAATATTTTCTTATTCTACAGGTGGGCGCCTGATTAGCAAAGCTTGAAGTTTTGAAAAATATTCCCTTGTTCTACAGGTGGGTGGCTGATTATCAAAACTTGAAATTTTGAAAAATATTCCCTTGTTCTACAGGTGGGTGCCAGATTACCAAAACTTTAATATTTTGAAAAATATTCCCTTGTTCTACTGGTGGGCGCTTGATCACAAAAATTTGATATTTTGAAAAATAATCCCCTGTTCTAAAGGTGGACGCCTGATTATCGAAACATGGATTTTTGAAAAATATTCTCTTGTTCTACTATTGGGCGCCTGATTACAAAAACTTGAAATTTTGAAAAATATTCCCGTGTTCTCTAGGTGGACGCCTGATTACCAAAACTTTAAAATTTTGAAAAATATTCCGTTGTTCTACAGGTGGGCGCTTGATTACCAAAATTTGAAAATTTGAAAAATAATCCCTTGTTCAAAAGGTGGGCGCCTGATTACCGAAACATGGATTTTTGAAAAATATTCTCTGTTCTACTAGTGCACGCCTGATTACCAATACTTGAAATGTTGAAAAATATTCCCTTGTTCTACAGGTGAGCGCCTGATTAGCAAAGCTTGAAGTTTTGAAAAATATTCCCTTGTTCTACAGGTGGGCGGCTGATTACCAATACTTAAATTTAAAAAATATTCCCTTGTTCTACAGGTGGGCGCCTAATTGCCAAAACTTGAAATTTTGAAAAATATTCCTATGTTCTCTAGGTGTGTTCCTGATTACCAAGACTTGAATTTCTGTGAAATATTCCCTTATTCTACAGGTGGGCACCTGAATGCCAAAACTTGAAATTTGAAAGATATTTCCTTATTTACAGGTGGGCACCTGATTACCAAAACTTGAAATTTTGAAAAATATTCCCTTGTTCTATAGGTGGGTGCCTGATTACCAAAACTTTAAAATTTTGAAAATATTCCCTTGTTCTACAGGTGGCGCCTTATTATAAAAACTTGAAATTTTGAAAAATATTCCCTTATTCTACAGGTGGGTGCCTGATTACCAAAACATGATTTTTTGAAAAATATTCTCTTGTTCAATAGGTGGGCGTCTGATTATCAAAACTTGAAATTTTGAAAAATATTCTCGTGTTCTCCAGGTGGGCGCCTGACTACCAAAACATGAAATTTTGAAAAATATTCCCTTGTTCTACAAGTGGGCGCCTGATCACCAAAACTTGGATTTTTGAAATATATCACCTTGTTCTACATGTAGGCGCCTGATTACAAAAACTTAATATTTTGAAAAATATTCCATTGTTCTCTAGGTGGACGCCTTATTACCAAAACTTGAAATTTTGAAAAATATTCCCTTGTTCTCCAGTTGGGCGCTTGATTACCAAAACTTGAAATTTTGAAAAATATTGCCTTATTCTACATGTGGGTGCATGATTACCAAGACTTAAATTTTGAAAAATATTCCTTTGTTCTACAGGTGGGCGCCTGCTTGCCTAAACTTGAAGTTTTTGAAAATATTCTCTTGTTTTACAGGTGGGCGCCTAATTAACAAAGCTTGATGATTTGAAAAATATTCCCTTGTTCTACAGGTGGGCGCCTGATTACCAAAACATGAATTTTTGAAAAATATTCTCTTGTTCTACAGTTGGCCGCCGGATTACCAAAACTTGAAATTTTGAATAATATTTTCGTGTTCTCCAAATGGGCGCCTAATTTCCAAAACTTGAAATTTTGAAAAATATTCCCTTGTTCTACAAGTGGGCGCCTGATCACCAAAACTTGGATTTTTGAAAAATATCACCTTGTTCTACAGATGGGCGCCTGATTGCCAAAACTTGATATTTTGAAAAATATTCCATTGTTCTCTAGGTGGACGCCTGATTACCAAAGCTTGAAATTTTGAAAAATATTCCGTTGATCTCCAGGTGGGCGCTTGATTACCAAAACTTGAAATTTTGAAAAATATTGCCTTGTTCTACAGGTGGGTGCCTGATTACCAAGACTTAAATTTTGAGAAAATTCCCTTGTTCTACAGGTGGGCGCATGATTACCAAGACTTAACTTTTAAAAAATATTCTTGTTCTACAGGTGGGCACCTATTTTCAAAAACCCTGATACTTTGAAAAATATTCCCTTGTTTTCCAGGTGGGCGCTTGATCACCAAGACTTGAATTTTTGAGAAATATTCCCTTGTTGTATAGGTGGGCACCTGAATGCCAAAACTTGAAATTAGAAAGATATTTCCTTGTTTTACTAGTGGGCGCTTGATTACCAAAACTTGAAATTTTTAAAAATGTTCCCTTGTTCTACAGGTGGGCGCGTGATTACCAAGACTTAACTTTTGAAAAATATTCCCTTGTTCTACAGGTGGGCACCTATTTGCAAAAACCTTTAAATTTTGAAAAATATTCCCTTGTTCTCCAGGTGGGCGCTTGATCACCAAGACTTGCATTTTTGAGAAATATTCCCTTGTTCTACAGGTGGGAACCTGAATGGAAAAACTTGAAATTAGAAAGATATTCCCTTGTTTTACAGGTGGGCGCCTGATTATCAAAACTTGAAATTTTGAAAAATATTCCCTTGTTCTACAGGTGGGTGCCTTATTACCAAAACTTTAATATTTTGAAAAAATTCCCTTGTTCTACAGGTGGGCGCTTGATCACCAAAATTTGAGATTTTGAAAAATAATCCACTGTTCTAAAGGTGGACACCTGATTATCGAAACATGGATTTCTAAAAAATATTCTCTTGATCTACTGTTGGGCGCCTGATAACCAAAACTTGAAATTTTGAAAAATATTCCCGTGTTCTCTAGGTGGACGCCTAACTACCAAAACTTGAAATTTTGGAAAATATTCCCTTTTTCTACAGGTGCTGCCTGATTACCAAAACTTGGATTTTTGAAAAATATTCCCTTGTTCTACAGGTGGGCGCCTAATTACAAAACTTGAAATTTTGAATAATATTCCCTTCTTCTCCAGGTGGACGCCTGATTACAAAAAACATGAAATTTTGAAATATATTCGCTTGTTCTCCAGGTGGGCGCTTGATTACCAAAAGTTGAAATTTTGAAAAATATTGCCTTATTCTATAGGTGTGCGCCTGATTACTAAGACTTAAATTTTGACAAATTTTCCCTTGTTCTACAGGTGAATGTCTGCTTACCATAACTTGATAAAATTAAAATATTCTTTTGTTCTACAGGTGGGCGCCTTATTACGAAAACTTTAAAATTGTTAAAAATATTCCCTTGTTCTAAAGGTGGACGCCTGATTACCAAAACTTTAAAATTTTGAAAAATATTCCGTTGTTCTACAAGTAGGCGCTTGATTACCAAAATTTGAAAAATAATCCCTTGTTCAAAAGGTAGGCGCCTGATTACCGAAACATGGATTTTTGAAAAATATTCTCTTGTTATACTAGTGGGCGCTTGATTACCAAAACTTGAAATGTTGAAAAATATTCCCTTGTTCTATAGGTGGTCGCCTGATTAGCAAAGCAAGAAGTTTTGAAAAATATTCCCTTGTTCTACAGGTGGGCGGCTGAATACCAATACTTAAATTTTAAAAAATATTCCCTTGTTCTACCGGTGGGCGCCTAATTTCAAAAACTTGAAATTTTAAAAAATATTCCCTTGTTCTACAAGTGGGCGCCTGATCACGAAAACTTGGATTTTCCAAAAATATCACCTTGTTCTACAGATGGGCGCCTGATTGCCAAAACTTGATATTTTGAAAAATATTCCCTTGTTCTCCAGGTGGGCTCTTGATTACCAAAACTTGAAATTTTGAAAAATATTGCCTTATTCTACAGGTGGGCGCCTGATTACCAAGACTTAAATTTTGAAAAATATTCCATTGTTCTACAGGTGGATGCCTGCTTACCTAAACTTGAAGTTTTTAAAAATATCCCCTTGTTTTACTGGTGGGCGCCTGATTACAAAAGCTTGAAGTTTTGAAAAATATTCCCTTGTTCTACAGGTGGGAGCGTGATAACCAAGACTTATCTTTTGAAAAATATTCCCTTGTTCTACAGGTGGGCACCAATTTGCAAAAACCCTGAAATTTTGAAAAATATTCCCTTGTTCTCCGGTGGGCGCTTGATCACCAAGACTTGAATTTTTGAGAAATATTCCCTTGTTCTATAGGTGGGCACCTGAATGCCAAAACTTGAAATTAGAAAGATATTTCCTTGTTTTACAGGTGGGCGCGTGATTACCAAGACTTATCATTTGAAAAATATTCCCTTGTTCTACAGGTGGGCACCTATTTGCAAAAAACTTTAAATTTTGAAAAATTTTCCCTTGTTCTCCAGGTGGGTGCTTGATCACCAAGACTTGAATTTTTGAGAAGTATTTCCTTGTTCTACAGGTGGGCACCTAAATGGAAAAACTTGAAATTTGAAAGATATTTCCTTGTTTTAAAGGTGGGCGCCTCATTATCAAAACTTGAAATTTTGGAAAATATTCCCATGTTCTACAGGTGGATGCCTGATTACCAAAACTTTAATATTTTGAAAAATATTCCCTTGTTCTACTGGTGGGCGCTTGTCACCAAAATTTGAAATTTTGAAAAATAATCCCCTGTTCTAAAAGTGGACGCCTGATTATCGAAACATGGATTTTTGAATAATATTCTCTTGTTCTACTGTTGGGCGCCTGATTACCAAAACTTGAAATTTTGAAAAATATTCCCGTGTTCTCTAGGTGGATGCCTGATTACCAAAACTTTAATATTTTGAAAAATATTCCGTTGTTCTACAGGTGGGCTCTTGATTACCAATATTTTAATATTTGAAAAATAATCCCGTGTTCAAAAGGTGGGCGCCTGATTACCGAAACATGGATTTTTGAAAAATATTCTCTTGTTCTACTAGTGGGCGCCTGATTACCAAAACATTACATGTTGAAAAATATTCCCTTGTTCTACAAGTGGGCACCTGATTTTCAAAGCTTGAAGTTTTGAAAAATATTCCTTTGTGCTACAGGTGGGCGGCTGATTACCAATACTTAATTTTTAAATAATATTCCCTTGTTCTACAGGTGGGCGCCTAATTGCCAAAACTTGAAATTTTGAAAAATATTCCTCTGTTCTCTAGGTGGGTTCCTGATTACCAAGACTTGAATTTTTGTGAAATATTCCCTTGTTCTACAGGTGGGCACATGAATGCCAAAACTTGAAATTTGAAAGATATTCCCTTATTTTACAGGTGGGCACCTGATTACCAAAACTTGAAATTTTGAAAAATATTCCCCTGTTGTACAGGTGGGTGCCTAATTACAAAAACTTTGAAAATTTGAAAATATTCCCTTGTTCTACAGGTTGACGCCTTATTACCGAAATTTGAAAATTTGAAAATATTCCCTTGTTCTACAGGTGGGCGCCTGATTACCAAAACATGAATTTTTGAAAAATATTCTCTTGTTCTACAGGTCGGCGCCGGATTACCAAAACTTGAAATTTTGAAAATTATTTTCGTGTTCTCCAAGTGGGCGCCTGACGGCGCCTGATTCCCAAAACTTGATATTTTGAAAAATATTCCATTGTTCTCTAGGTGGACGCCTGATTACCAGAACATGAAAATTTGAAAAATATTCCCTCGTTCTCCAGGTGGGCGCTTGATTACCAAAACTTGAAAATTTTAAAAATATGGCCTTATTCTACAGGTGGGCGCCTGATTACTAAGACTTAAATTTGAAAAATATTTTCTTGTTCTAGAGGTTGATGCCTCCTTACCAAAACTTGAAATTTTGAAAAATATTACTTTGTTCTACAGGTGGGCGCCTGATTACCAGAGCTTTAAGTTTTGAGAAATATTCCCTTGTTCTAGAGGTGGGCGTCTGATTACCAAGACTTAAATTTGTAAAAATATTCCCTTATTTTACAGGTGGGCGCATGATTACGAAAACTTGAATATTTTAAAAATATTCCCTTGCTCTATAGGTGGGCGCGTGATTTCAAAAACTTAAATTTTTGAAAAATATTCCTTTGTTCTACAGGTGGGCTCCTGATTGCCAAAACCTTAATCTTGAAAAGTATTCCCTTGTTCTATAGGTGGGTGCCTTTTTACCAAACTTGAATCTTGAAAAATATTCCCTGAGACTGCTGCCTGTGTACCTGATCACAACAAAACAAACAAAACACAAGAAATTCCTCCTGCCCCAGTTTGCTTCCGGGCGGATCTGTGAGTGTTAATTGAATACCTTTACCAAATATCTCTAAATCTAAGCTAGGTCCCATTATCTAGGAGGGTCCTGACAATTCTTAATTTATGAAAACTTTAAGACTATGTTATGTCTCTCAAAAGGTAGTATTTTCCACTACGTCTTATTATGAGTTATATCTGCTGGGGGTCGGTGGTGACTGGTGATTAAAACTACTTCCCATTATCCAGGCGGGTCCTGAAAACTCTGAATTAGATGACAAAATGTTTCTGCTGGGGGTTAGTATTTAGAGCTACGTCCCATTATCCGGGGGGTCCTGACAATTCTTACAATTAAATCCCATTACCAGGTGGATCCTGATGACTCTTGTTGGGGAAGTGTTTGGATTTACCCATGCTACCCCACTGCTTGTGTTCTAGGCTAAGTCCCATTTTTCAGGAGGGTCCTGATAACTATTAACTGAATCCTATTTCAACATGCAAGTCATTTTATGCCCTTTACTATCCATGATTACCTCTAACCTTTAAATGAGTCCCATTTTCCAGGACGGTTCTGAGGGTTCCAGCTTAAATGCCGACTCTAACTTCCGGTTGTTTCTGCTGGTGATCATTGTTCAAGAGGGTTTCGATGACTCTTACCGGGGAAGGTATTTGTGCATGCCTATGGTGCCCATACCTATTTGAGTTTTTGAAACTGCACCCCATCTCAACTTCTGTACCCCTTTAAACTTTCAGTTGTTTCTGCTGGGGTTGCTAATTAAAGTTTGTCCCAATATACTCTTGCTGGGGAGAACATTTATGATGGACTCCATTTCTTTTGTGTATTAATTGACCAGGTCCCATTTTCCAGGTGGATCCTGAGATTTTTTATCATACCTGCCATGTGCTTGCCTTCCCCTGTGGATGGCCTTCCTTAGGATCCTCCGGAATTTTCTTGCCCTTGTCTCAATCAAGAAAACTTGTCAGTTTGAAAAGTTATGGTTAGCTTGCGGCATTCTTGTTGGACTCCTCACTATCGCGTTCCGTTGTTTCAAATTTCCATGTTGATGATGAGTTGCTTGAGTTGGTCGACTAACCCTCTGAACCTTTACGGCTTTATCTTGGTCCCCGTTATTGTGTTACATTTCGAGCCCTTTTGCCAGAATCCTTGCACCTTTCTCGAGATTACCAAGTCAATATATTATGCTTAGCTAACCCTCTGACAGTTGTGGCTTTACTCTACTCCCCCATCCTTGTGTTTCACTTTCGAATCTTTTGCTAGAACTCTTATATCCTTTCTGGAGATTCCTGAGTCAACGTATTATGCTCGGCTAACAACCTGAGCCTTTGTGGCCTTCCCATATTTGTGTTGCGTCTTTTCACTTGCCATGGAAGCTTTCATTCCACCTTGAAAGACAGGGCTTGCTTATTGGCTGATCAACTTCTCTGTCACTCTTATCATAGGAAATACATCTTCTCTGTTCAGACCCAATATCCTCTATTTGTTGCATTGCTTATGGACTGACATCTTCCCAAACTTTGTGTCTTTACTTGACCCTCTAAAGCATGTCCATCACCCCCCATTTCGTGTGTATGCTATTTTTATTGACTTAAACCACTGGCCTTGACCTTGAGGTCTGTTGCTCCTTCACTTTTCATGATGATTGATTTTCATTTGAAGACCCTGTTTGCCCCTTGACTAACCGCTTCCTTTGTAAACCTTAACCCAGAAAATACCTCTTCTCATTCGAACCCAAAACCTTCTGTCTGTTGCATTGTTCTTGAACTGACATCTGCCAAACCCTTGTGTTTCACTTGATCCCCAAGGCATATTTACCAACCACATTGTGTATGATGTTCTTTCCTGACCCAAATCACTGGATCGAACCTTGAGGTGTACTGCTCCATCGCTGGCCATGATAACTTTGATTTCTTCTTGAAACACTTTTGATCCATTCACCCTAGCCCTCATTCTGTTGTATTGTCCACGATTTGATATATACATAGCCTTTGTATTTCAAACGAATCCAAAGCATGTTAATTGTTACTAACTCAGTGTTCCTGTTGTTCCTTCCTGACTTATGCTGCTTTGATGTGACAAACAGATCCTGTTTTGTGCAATTAGAAAGATGGTGGCCGATTTTCAAATTATTTCTCACTTCTTTGACCTGACAGACTCAAGAGTAGGGAATAAACAAGACGAAAGGAACAGAATAGAGGACAATGAAAAGAGATGATTCCTAACAAAAAACCTAAAAAGTAGGAACCTATAAAATGCGGGTACCAACTCTAATGACCATTGAAATGCACCTATGGTCTATTCTGTTAAGCAAATCTGATGTTCAACTCTATTATAATCCCCTAGACTGTGAATCTAGGCTTCAATGCTACGATTATCCAATCTGATTCACAACCCTTATTCGACTTGTAGTTCCCAAAGGGTTTTCACCATCAAACCTTTCTCGTTTTATTCTTTCTCTCAACTTACTGCCGCCTCAAGGTGCCCATGAGGGTTTTCACCAATAAGACTCTCTCATTTCTATTTCTCTCAGCTCCCATCGCCTACGGTGCACATAAAGGTTTTCACTAATAAGACTCTCTCATTTTCATTATCTTTTTCTTGGACCGAGATATTGCCCTTGATATGAATTTTCTCTACTTGCTCAACATGGCATCTCTCGAAGACTGATCGGAAGGTCTTTCTTTGGATCGTAATGCGGGCTTTTGGGTAGGGTTAGAAATAAAGGGTATCAAAGGCTCAAAACAATTAAGATGGGTTAAAAATTATAACTTTCGGAATCACATTCTTACAACGACCACAACTTCTACCGCAGTTTATTGCTTGGGGAACTTTTGGACTTTTATTCTGATGAGACCGAACCGTGAGGCTGCCCACGTATCCTTAAAAGGAATCAGGTCTAACGTAGTTCATGCCGATTCCTTATTTTTTGTTGTTGTTTTTCTTCTCTTTTTTCTTTCTGTTTTTCTTTTCTTTTTCTTTTTTTTCTTTTGTTTTGTTTTCTTTTCATTTCTTTCTCTTCTTTTCGCTTTCTCTTTTCTTTTCTTTTTTCTCTTTTCTTTTCTTGTTTTTATTTTCTTTTCCTTTTTTTCCTTCATTCTTTTCATTTTTTCCTTTCCTTGCCTCTCACACTTGCGTTTCTGACTTTTGTTACTGATTCTAAAAGAGGGGTATGAAAGAAAATAATCAAAGCTGAAAAGGGTTAGCAAATGATATTGTGTTTAGATAGCAGAATAAAATTCCCTCGTCATTCCAATTTTCAAAATATGCCAAGACAAGCAAGTACAATTAGTCAAAGGAATCATACATAGTATCTTATGATTGCGTCAGAATTGATAGTCATTTCTACACATTCCCCTTCCTCAACTATCAAATATACTGCACCATAAGAAAACACTCCAGCTACAACACGTGGTCCCTACCAGTTTGGTAAACTTGCCTTTTGGATTTCTTCATGTTCTATCTACCCGTGGTTCGGGCTTCAAAAGATCTCAAAGGGTCCAAATATATTCTTATTTCCTGCAAGTGCCTCTATTTCCTTATGATTAATCTTTTAAGACCAAAAGAGTTGTAAAATGGAAACAGAACTAAACCAAATGACTAGAAATAACGGAAAATAGAGAATTGCATTAGACAAATGGTGAAGGAGCTATCACAACAAAACAAGTGAAAAGACTAGAGTTAGAACCCTGAACGAACCTAGACGACACTAAACAAAACTAGGAAAAATAAAAGGATAGAAGGGTTTAACTCATAAGACAATATATGGATTACAACCCTAACAACATAAATGACAACAAAATAAACCACCATAACTCCTCTCTGGCTGACCAAGAAATGGAGCGTCTTTCCAATTACCCATCACGACATATTAGCCACTGGGTTCCACATCAATAACACTAGGCACTTCACAAGCCTTTGTCACATTGTTCTTAACAGATTGCTTTTGGGTTCCTTTCGCCGACTCATCCCGAAGATCAACCTCTGATACCGCTAAAGCTTAGCAGCACTCGTGCCTCCGAGGCTCTCAGAAGAATTCCCACATCCCAACATGTGCATCTCATTATGCAACGATGGACTTTGGCTTGTGTCTACTGCATCCGGATTTTATACGACAATGTCACATGCATCAATAGGCTTCTGAATTGCTTTCTTTAGACTCTAACACTTCTCTGTGTCATGCCCCGGGGAATCTGAGCAATATGTGCACTTTTGAGAAACATCAAGCTTCTTTGACAGAGGGTTTAGCATTTTTATCTGAATCGACTTCAACATGTGCAATTGCTTCAACCTTTGGAACAAACTCGCATATGATACTCCGATAGGGGTGAAAGCATTTTCTTTTTCCAGTAGCCTTTTCATCTTATACTCTGGCGTTGGTTGGAATCTTTTGCGGGCATGTGGTTGCTATGCCTGAGGGGGAAGGTAAGTCTTTTGGGGAAGTTGTAAGGGTCATCGTGGGTGTGATGCATATGGTGGCGCCTTGCAGGTAGGATATTGGGGAAGTGAAGCATGACTCCGAGGGTTCAGCGGAGAAAGGTAGTATTGGGAAGGGTCAACTGGTGCACCAGGACGTCCATAAGGTCGCTGTTGAGGCTAAAAGTGTTTAGCAAGGACGACCACTAGACCCTGTCGTTGGCGGGGCTCAGCACTATCTTCTCTCTCGACAGGATAACTATCCCGAGAAACTTGTTCATTCCACCTGATCCAAAGATCCTTGAAGCTCTCCTTGGGTTTCTTTCCCGTATGAGGTAGGTAGGAGCAGTTCGGGACGATGTTTATATCGTGCTTAAACTATTTTTTGCTCTTCAGTTTTCTAGAGATCCCATCCCGCCTTTCTTTTCCTGTATCCTTTTCATTTTCGGAGCCAGGCGGTGGGGGGGGGGGGGAAGTGCCATCCCGGTCGTCCAAGCATGATACATGTTTGTCATATGTTACCTTAACACCGCACCTCTTTATCCAAGCCATTATCCCATTCAACTAACTGATTTGGGATATCGCTGCCAACCAACTCAGTTCTTATATTGTTTGCCATTGTCTTTGACGTTGTTCTATGGGGGGAAGAGTTACTGCTTCAAAACCACAAACCGACCAACCTTCTAGAATTTAACACAACAAGCTGAAGCCATCATGTTAGCGTTAGGACATTTAATACAGGATAATTCCGCTTCATGTGTAATGCACCTAGCCGCAGTTATGATTTCAATTATGCACTAATTCGTTGCTTGCGCCATCCTGGCTTTTGTTCTGACTCTTGTTTGTTTTTTTTATTTTTGTTTTTGTTTTTTTTTTGTTTTTGTTTTCTCTTTGTTCTTCCTACATCTTTTACCCTCTATTTTTCAACGGTTCCCTCATTTTCTTCCCCATTTTCTTCCTTTTATTTTTGGTGTGGTCGAATCCTATGTGGATTGCCTACGTGTCATGATCCCACATGAATCAGATCGAGCGTAGTTCGGAAGATTGAAAACAATAAAACCAAAATATATATTTTTTGAAATTTTTGATAAAAACAAACACCTTGACTAAAAAGACTCAATACTCACAAAGTCGAAATAAACAAAACAAGATTATAAAAGATCAATTCGAAAGACCTAACTAACTCCAAAATAACTTAACAGACTCAAAGAAAAAATGTCGACTCAAGCAAAGATCACTAATACATTATTGCCTTAAACACTCTTGGAGCTTTCGAGGTTTTGTTTGGTTTTGTTGCGGGCTCGTCTATAAGATCCAATTGGAGCCTTTCTAAATCTATCATCACTTGCTGAACGAACGTCACGACTACCGCGAGGAAACTAGTTTGGGTCATGTCTTCACATATTCGACATTTTACCACAATATAATCTGAAATCATTGTGACCCTCTCGCGGATCCTACCTTTCTCCCTTAATGGATCTCCAATTTGACGAGTTCTTTCTTCCACAGTTTGTTTGGATACATGGCTTTGTTTTTGAAGGTGGTGCAAATCCCTCTCTAGCTGTGCTATTAAAGAATAGAAGTGCTCCCTTTCGGCTTCAAAATCCCTTCTCCGCTTGGCCATTTCATTTTCAATGATCTTGACTTTTTCCTTCATACTTGCCATCCCCTTGTCGTATTTCTCCCTCAACTAACGAAAAAAACTTTCTCGTTCCCCTGCATCCTTGCCTATCTTGGCCCGAGCACTTTCTAACTCCTTTTCATACTTCTGTAAATCATCCTTGAAATCTCGTGCCATCTGGGTAAGGTTGTAGATGAGCTTCTCATCCATTCTACTCCTGCTTGAGTTGTCAATTGCTATTTTCATTTTCCGGATTTGTGTTGTGAGAGCTTCATTTTCTTGGACCAATCTTCCTTTCTCGCCTTCGACTTGCTGAACCTGAAGATCATTGTTGAACTCCACATTTCTCAACTTTTCTTTCAAGGCATGAATCTCAGTTTGATATGCTTTTTCCTTTTCTCCATATGCTAATCTTTCTTGGATTTGTCTTTGAAAGCTTGAATATGAGGTGTTTTGGTGGGTCTTTCAGGTTCGGGTTCCGGCTCAGTGTTCATACAAGACATCTTCTCAAACCAAGCAGCATAGTGTGGGTCCACTTCTCCTTTTGCGACATCTGGTACCTGGTTGCCATTTTTAAGATACCGGCCGCTACTCCAATCCTGTTGAACTGAAGCTTCGGGCAGTGCAGCTTCCGGGTGCAACTCTATAACTTGAGTACTTAGATCTTCATCTCCGAGCACAATTTGATACCGTCCCAACTGTCTCAAGACCCTCTGTGGTGCATACGGTTGAATACTTTTTACACCAATTATCCTCAATTATCCCTTAGCAACAGTCATGTATATGGCTTCTGTCTTCGGGAGCCATATGATGAACCACTCAACTTGACTTGCTTTGACAGTTTTCAAACGAGACACCCATGCCTCAAACCTCTCTGGCACGCTGTAATCCTTTACCCTCTCTTCATAACTGATGATGAAATTTTTTAGGCTCGAACTATAACTCATGAATCTAGGATAGTGGTGAAGATGCTCGATCATCCACATTTGTAGGAGGATATTGCAACCTTCGAAGAACTAAGCTCCAGCTTTGCATAAAGTCAATACACGGTAGATATCCGCCAATATCAACGGGGCAAGTGTATGATTTTTCATGGTGGTGAGCATTTGTGCAATTCTTGCCATGCAAATAACCACTATCCCTTTCTCATTTGGAAACACCATTACCCCCAAGAATGCCACAATAAATGCGAACCGGCGATGAAGTTGCCAAATCCCCTTATTTTGTTTGTTGCTCAGCCCCTTTTCATGTGTCTCAAAATCAGAAGAATGCCCAAACCTGAAGTACAAGAAATGGAAATCACAACACCCGTTGCTTACGCAGTTTTTGCTTGTTTGTTTGCTGATATTCAAGGGGTCAAAAAACTTGTGCACCGACGGGGTTTTTGGAAATATAAGTTGTTGCTTCCTTAGATCTCGTCCAAACACAATGTACCCAGCTATCTCCTCCAAAGTAGGGGAAATCTCGAAGTCTGAGAAGCAAAAAAGATTATGAACGGGGTCCCAGAAAGTTATCATAGCCTTGATCAAATCATACCGTGTTATGATATCCCAAATGTCTATAAGAGCGCCCAACTTTTACCTTACCCACCCCCGACCATCTTGGTCCAAATCATTCCACCACATGCGCAAATGTATTTGAGCCTAGTTCCCGATCACTTCTGGCGTGTCTTGGATGATAAACATATGTGAAATTAAATCCTAAATGTTTATAAAATGTTTTGTATATTTTTTTATGATTTATCATGCATGCATAAATGAAAACACACACTGATATGCGCAATTAAATCCTAAAAATAAATAATAAAAGGAAAAATCCTAAGCTTGAGAATTCTATAGGAGTAATTTCAACGGGGAAAAAATCACTTGCTCACAGCTGCCCCTCTTTTCTCGGAAACACGAAGGGTTTTCGTGCAAAGATAAGTGAGCAGACACGAGCTATTGCAACCGACTAAATACTCCGTGTGAAGCACTTTGAATAATTTCTGACTAAACCTTGCTTCAAAAGCTGCCTACATATCCTTGGTGATATAGGAATCAGGTTACTGAAGTTCTTGAAGTTTTGGTAGCTGGGACTACCGTGGGCTGTGATTTCACTGCTGTTGCTGCTGCTACCGCTTACCGACTCCTTATTACACAAAAAAAAAAATTAACAGCTAAGCTAGCTAGGCCTATCGACTATGAGTTACAAAATTCCTATCCATGAATCTCTTGAAACTTGATCTGGGGTCTTAGCTAGCTCTTGTAGCAGACTTCGATCTGAATCTTGATGCTTGTTAGCTACAACCGCTGGTTTATTCTTCAATTTGGATGTAAAGCAGGACAGGTGGGTCTCTATTTTGTTCTGTTCTTCTTTTCATTATTTTGGATTGAGACTTCCTCTTCTGGTCATCTCGACTTCTGTGCCTTGGAGCAGAACTTGCTCAGACACAAAAACAAATAAACGAACAAAATTTTCTGCCTCAATTTCCACAGGAAAAATTTAGTGAGTTATATGCAACACAAATCCAAGCTATTTTTACTGAAAACCATAAAAGTTAGGATTGCGCATCCTTTGAACTTATTGCCAGGTTCTGCTGGGAAGAAAAAAGGGTCCTTGCGAGGGATAGGAGGATGATCCATGGGTTATGCCGGGATAGGAATGAAAAGTCCCTGCTGGGAGTAAGAAAATGATTCGTGAGTTATATCATGATAGGAATGAAAAGTCCCTGTTGAGGATGGAAAGAAAGCCACAGGGATGAATGAAGAAATTCCTGGGTTATGCAAGGGAATCCGCGGGTTATGCCAGGATTGAACGGAAAATGCCACGGTTATGACAGGAGAATCCGCAGGTTATGCCGGGATTGAAAGCAAATTCTTGGGTTATGCCAGGGAATCCGCGGGTTATGCCGGGATTGAAATTTGAAAGAAAACTCCTAGGTTATGCTAGGGAGAATCCACGGGCTATGCCGGGATTAAAAGAAAACTCCTGGGTTATGCCAGGGGAATCCGCGGGTTATGCCGGGATTGGAATAAATATTCCTAGGTTATGCTAGGGAGAATCCACGGGTTATGGCGGGATTGAAAGAAAACTCCTGGGTTATGCCAGGGGAATCCACGGGTTATGCCGGGATTGGAAGAAAAACTCCAACAATATGCTAGGGATGATCCATGGATTATGTCGGGATGAATGGAAAATTCCTGGGTTATGCCGGGATTGATAGAAAACACCCGAGTTATGCTAGGGGAATCCACGGGTTATGCCGGGATTGGAAGAAAAACTCATAGGTTATGCTAGGGAGAAGCCACGGGTTATGCCGGGATTGAAAGAAAACTCCTGGGTTATGCCAGCAGGATCCACGGGTTATGCTGGGATTGGAAGAAAAATTATTAGGTTATGCTAGGGAGAATCCAAGGGTTATGCCGGGATTGAAAGAAAACTCCTGGGTTATGCCAGGGGAATCCACGGGTTATGCCGGGATTGGAAGAAAAATTCATAGGTTATGCTAGGGAGAACCCACGGGTTATGCTGGGATTGAATTAAAACTCCTGGTTTACTCCAAGGGAATCCACGGGGTATGCCGGGATGAACGGAAAATTCCTGGGTTATGCCAGGGGGATCCACAAGTTATGCCGGGATGAACGGAAAATTCCTTGGTTTTGCTAGGGGAATTACAATAAAGTGAAGGGCCACAGTGACCCTTTTGACTATGCTGGGAATAGAGAAGGGAAGGAAAAACCCTTAGATTATGCTAAGGATAGAGGAGCTTTAACTCTCAGACTATGCTGGGGAGTAAAAAGTGGGAGAAAAATGGGGTCTTCAGGTTATGTTGGGGATGTAAAGAGAAACTTCCCGGTTATGCCAGGGAGCGAAGGAAGGAAATTTCTTGATTTATGCTGGAGGGGTGGAATGCAATCCTTGGGTATGCCGAGGAAATCATCAAGCTGCACATGGGGAAGCTAGGGATTGGAATCCCATGCTATCATGTTTATTTATGAGTTTGCAGGAAAAGAATGTAAAGATAATTTTCCTTTTTGTTATTGATGCAAACCCCCTTCTTAGTCCTTGTGCCATTCCTTCGGTTGCTTTAGTCACGTGTTTCTGCTATCTTTAAGTTATACTTGTATCAAATTTCATTTTAGAGACAGAGTAATTTGTTAGCATGAACAGTGATTGGTTTGTGGCCTTGTTCTGCTTGATTTCAACCTCATTTATGTCGGACGGGAAACCCTTGACTTCCAATTTTTTCCTCGTAGGTTGGTCGGGGGTCCTCATATTTTGGGTTGGTTTTTATTTTCTAGTCCTTTGGTCATGAGCTTTGTACCGATTTTAATTTCAGGGCTTGCCTTTGGGATCTTTGGTAGGAACCATTATCCTGTTTGGTCTTAACCTTTCCGATCTTGATTCACCTTCGTGGACTCTTCAACTTGGAATTTTTTTCTTTCTATTTTCCTGCCTTTGAAGCGTTAGCCGTCATGATCAGCCGGGGTTGGCTAAATGCGCTTGCTGATACCAGACATTCCTTTTAGTTCTTGTCAGGAGAAAACCCGTGAGACCGGTCCTGCTACCTTCTCTTGCGGAATGTTCATGGCGTCAAAGTTAAAGGGAAAAGTAATGGGAAAATCAATAAAACAAAGTATGAATTAAGAGAGGTATGTCTCGTTTGGAGAAAAAGGGTGGACTTATCTAGGAGTGCGTGCCGACTTTAAATAGAAACGACATTCTTCTTGGACTAGATGCCCGGCCCAGATCCATTTATGCTTTCGCTTTCAATTTTTTTGAGACCATGGAAACTTGTTCAGGCTTGGGTCGCAATATTTCCTCTTTTCGGTCGACGACGCCCTTTGCGGGTTTTCGCCAATCAGCCTCTCTCATTTGTTTTTCTCTGCTCACCATCGCCTTATAGTGCCTGAAGGTTTTCACTTATAAGACTCTCTCATTTTATTTCTCTCAAACTTGAATTGAGGCGAATCCCAAAAATGGTTTTTTTGCGTCCCTGATTTGAACAATGATCGAAAGGACTTGGACTAGGCTTCTTGAGTAAAGGAAGTTGGATGGGAATCTACAACTTTGGAACCATTCGAGCGGGTTTGAAACCAAACCAATACATTTCTGCCCCAGTTTTATTTCTTGGGGAATTGGGATTTTATTTTGATATGACTGAACCTCAGGGAGAGGCTACCTAGGTATCCTTTCGGAATCAAGTCAGACGTAGTTAAGGAAGTTTTTCATAAACTATTTTTTTGTAGTTTCTTTTATATATTTTTTTCTTCTTTTTTTTTTCATTTCTCTTTTCTTTCTTCTATCTCTTTTTTTTTTCCTTTTTTTCATTTTTTCATTCAAATTGTTTTGTTTTTCTTTTGAATAGCACTTCTGGGTTCCAAAGAGGGTGATCCAAGAAACGTAGTCGGCTCAAAGGGTTTGCGAAGGATTGATAGTGTTTATGGTAGCGGCAATGAAAAGCCTTCATCATTTCAATCAACCGGAGTCATTGCTGCAGGGAGTTCAAACGTAATACCTTTTTACTACATCTGCATTCACTGTTGTTTCGGGATCGTCTCCTTCAATGTAACCCAGGTGCACTGCTCATTTGGGTAATATCTTTCTGATAATGTATGGACCTTTCCAGCTTGGAGAGAACTTTCCTTTAGCTTCCTGACGGTGAGGAAGAATACGCCTCAATGCCAGTTGTCCGAATTCAAAATTCCTAGGGCGCACTTTCTTGTTGTAAGCGCGGGCCATCCTTTGTTGGTACAACTGCACATGACAAACTGTAGCCATTTGTTTTTCATCGATTAATGACAAATGCTCCAAACGAGCTTTAACCTACTCATTTTTCTCAATTTCCGCTTCGACAACTACTCGGAGTGAAGGGATTTCTACCTCTGCGGGTATGACAGCTTCAATCCCATATACCAGCAAATAGGGAGCTGCTCCTACCGATGTGCACACTGTGGTGCGATATCCCATCAATGCAACAAAGCAACTTTTCATGCCATTGCCATTAGCTTTGAATCATTTTCCTCAAGATCTTCTTGATGTTCTTGTTCGCCGATTCGACGACACCGTTAGCTTTGGGTCGGTAAGGGGTGGAGTTCTATGTGCTATCTTGAATTGTTCACATATTACTCCCATGAGACGATTGTTCAAGTTGGCTGCGTTTTCTGTAATGATGGTTGCGGGAATCCCAAAATGAGAAATGATGTTGGAATGCATGAAATCCACCCCATATTTCTTGGTAACAAACTTAAGAGTGATGGATTCAAACCATTTTGTGAAGTAATAAATAGCGACCAATATGAATCTATGTCTATTTGAGGCTTTTGGCTCAATCGGCCCAATGACATCTATGCCCCAGACAACGAATGGCCAGGGTGCTAACATAGGATGCATTTCAATTGGCGGTGCATGAATCAAATCACTGTGCACCTGACATTGATGACATTTACGAACGAAACTGAAGCAATCTTTTTCCATGGTCATCCAGTAGTACCCGGCTCGAAGTATTTTCTTTGCCAGTACGTACCCATTCATATAAGGCCCACATACTCCTGCGTGTAATTCATGAATAATTCTACCGGCTTCCTCGGTGTCAACACATCTCAACAAATTAAGATTCTAGAGTCATTCTGTACCAGGTATCACCACTCAAGAGGAAGCTAGTTGCGTGCCATCAGATGGTTTTCTTTTGCTCCCCGGTGGCTTGCTCGTGATATTCATATGTTTTCAGGAATCTCTTGATGTCATGGTACCATGGATGTGAGCTGGACTCTGCTTCGGTCACATTACAATACCATGCGTTTCTTTGATTTGAAATTTCAAAGGATCAACGTAGGCGTTTCTAGGGTAAAGCAACATGGAGGCCAAGGTTGCGAGTGCGTCTGATAGCTCATTGTGACAACAAGGAATGTACCTGAATTGTATTGAATTGAACCGTTTGCTGAGGACCTCCACATGTCGTCTATAGGGGATGAGTTTAACGTCTCTTGTTTCCAACTCTCCTTGAGCCTGTCGTATGATCAAATTGGAATCCTACATGATTAACAATTCCTCAACATCTTGGTCAATGGAGATGTTCATGCCCATGATGCCAGCCTCGTATTCAGCTATATTATTGGTGCAGAAAAATCGGAGCATGGCTGAAGCCGGATAATGTTTACCTGTGGGTGAGATTAAAATTGCGCCAGTCCCTACGCCTTTTGCGTTTACTGTTCCGTCGAAGAACATTTTCCAAGCGTGGATGTCCTCAGATTTTACCTCCACCGAATTCACTTCTTCATCAGGGAAACAAGTATTCAAAGGTTGATATTCATCATCAACGGGATTTTCGGCCAGATGATCTACTAATTCTTTAGCCTTTATTACAATATGAGTGACATAAACTATGTCGAATTCGGTGAGCAGGATTTACCATTTTGCCAATCGCCCTGTGGGCATCGGTTTTTGGAATATATACCTCAGTGGATCCATCCTGGTTATGAGGTAGGTGGTATGAGCTTGCAGATAATGTCTCAACTTATGAGCCGCCCACGTTAAGGAGAAACAAGTTCTTTCTAGCAGTGTGTACTTGGCCTCATAACTGGTAAACTTCTTGCTGAGATAATTGATGGCTTGCTCTTTCTTTCCCGTAGTGTCATGCTGCCCGAGAATACAACCAAAAGAGCTTTCCAGGACTGTTAGATAGAGAAATAGTGGCCTTCCGAGTTCTAGCGGGACCAAAACTGGTGGGTTTGACAAGTAGTGTTTGATTTTGTCAAAAGCCTCTTGACACTCGACAGTCCATATAACTACCGCATCCTTTTTCAATAGCTTGAATATGGGCTCGCATTTTGAATTCAACTGGGCGATGAATCGGCTGGTGTAATTCAATCTTCTCAATAATCTCATTATATCCTTCTTGGTCTTTGGAGGAGGTAACTCTCGAATGGATTTTATCTTGGTCGGATCCTATTCGATACCTCTTTGGCTTACAATGAATCCTAGAAGTTTGGTTGACGGACCCCAAATGCACACTTGGCTGGATTCAATTTCAAATCATACTTGCGAAGCCTTTCGAAGAACTTTCTTAAGTCCCTTACATGATCACCTTGAGTCTTGTACTTGACAATCACATCATCCGCATATACTTCTATTTCTTGATGCATCATGTCATGGAAAATGGTGGTCATGGCCCTCATGTGTATTTCCCTAGCGTTCTTTAAACCGAAAAGCATAACTCTGTAACAATAAGTTCCCCAAGGTGTGGTGAAACTGGTATTCTCAGCATCTTCCTAATCCATCAACACTTGGTGTTATTCTACGTAGAAATCTACAAAGGATTGTATCTCGTGTTTGGAACAGTTGTCAACAAGGATGTAGATGTTAGGTAGAGGGAATATGTCTTTGGGACTTGCCTTGTTTAAATCTCTGTAATCTACACACTCAAGTTTTCCCATCTTTATTCGTTACCCGGACCACGTTGGCCAACCACGTGGTGTATCGAACCACTCGGATTACCACCGCCTCTAGCTATTTTGTGATCTCTTCTTTGATCTTATCGCTGACATTAGGTTTGAACTTTCTTTGTTTTTGTCGGACCGGAGGGCATTCAGGGTATGTGGTCAACTTATGAACCACCAGATCAACACTCAACCCAGCCATATCATCGTAAGACTAAGAAAATACATCTTTGAATTCCAAAAGAAGTTGAACTAGTGAATCTCGAATTTCTTTATTCACATGGATTCTTATTTTTTCCTTGATTTCACCTGGATCGTCCAAGTTAACCGGTTCAGTATCGCTTAAGTTCGGCTTAGGTTTATTTTTAAAATGTTCCAACTCTCGGTTGATTTCCCTAAAAGCCTCTTCTTCATCATATTCCGGTTTTTGGTTCATTATTTCATGGATGGGCAGCGTGTTTGGGCCGGAGCATAAAGTCTTCGAGCACGTCATTTTATATAAAGCCGCATTATTGGTACTGAAAGAAAAAGTGAAATAGAAGAAGGAAAGAAACAAAATCAGAAAAAGATGGAGAAGTGAAAACGATGAAATATTGATTTCATTTCCTTGAAATTGTAAAATAACAGGGTTTACATCTGGAATTTAAAGGACAAAATGCTAAACAAAAACACCCGAGTTACACCCTGAAATAACTCCTGATGCGTGAAAAGGTAGCAAGGCGGGGCTACCGGGCCTCCTGCTTGACTGGGAAAGTGCTGGCCTTCCAGTTTTGCAACTTGGCATCCGGTCCGATATTGAGCATTTCAGCAGTGCTTGAGCCTTCTCCTAGCTGGACCATGTTGGCTCCATACAATAATTCCATCATGGCTCCACATATCTCCTCAATTTTTTCCAGTGTGAAGGTTTCATCTTCCTTTTCCTTAGTGTACTTTGGTTTTACAAATGTTTTGTACAAGTGGGGTAGGGGTTGTGGCAAAGCCCATCCACGACGTTTCCAACGTTTGGCCCAGGTGATATCCTCTGATATTGGATGGAAACCTAGCCGAAAATACTTCTCTGCAGTAGGCAAAGCGACCGGCTCAGTTATGCCTTGTAGAGAACTTCCAAGCCCTTTGCCTGGCTTAAACCCTTGGCGTGTCATCTATCTTGCCACCATGATTGAGGCATTAGAAAGGAAAGGCTGGGGGAATGGTTCACCTTCTTTATATTGATCGGCTACCATAATTTCAAAAGCCTGGTAAACTATATTCTCACTTCCCTCTTTGTCTTCGAGGCAGCGGACAGAGGGATCACGGAAAATTGACTGTTCATCTTCTCCGTGGACCACAATCTCCTGGTTTTTATGTTCGAACTTAAGCATTTGATGCAAAGTAGAAGGCACCACTCCTACTGTGTGAATCCACAGTCTTCCTAGGAGATAGTTATAGGATGTGTCCATGTCCAATACTTGAAATGTCACTTCAAAATCGACCGGACCATGGTCAGTATTAAGTCAATTTCCCCTATGGTATCTCTCCTGATTCCATCAAAGGCTCGGACACACACATTGTTGGGACGGATTCTCTCTGTTCCGATCTCCATTCTCTGCAATGTCGACAGTTGGCATATATCTAGCCCAGAACCTCCATCTATCATTACTCTTTTGACATGATAGCCCTCGCATTTGACGGTGAGGTGCAACGCTTTGTTGTGGGCAGATCCCTCTGGAGGTAAATCATTCTTGCTAAACATAACCTAATTAATGGCAAAGAATCTTTCTGCCATTTTCTCTAGTTGCTCCACGGATGTTTCAACCGACATATAGGCCTCATTCAGAGTTTTAGCCTACATTTTCTGGTGCTCTGGAGATTTCATCAGCAATGACAACAAAGAGACTTGCTCGGGAGACTTTCAGAGCTGGTCCACCACCTTATATTTTGTCATTTTCATTTTTTAAAAGAAGGCTTCTTCTTCTTTAGCATTTACGGGCTTTTCGGGTTGAAATCGTTGTTTGGTAGCAATGTTCACTTCTTCCATATCTGAATATTTCTTCGTGGGATGGGCCTTTGGGTTTCCCCAATGATCTCTTGCCCTTGTATGTGACTATGGTTTCTTGGTAATTCTAGGGGACTGCAGAAGGGTTTGTCATTGGCTTCTGAGGCGCGCGACCGATTACCACGGGCTCATTCAGCCTTGGTGGATTGATCGATCCCCGTACCACATAAGCTCCTTTAGGTACATACATCCTTTCGTTCAACTCAAACCTTCTTGGGGGACTCAGAGTGAGCTGTTTTTCTTGACACCTCCGTGGGATGTAAAGTATGGTTTCCTTGGCGGGTGCCGTCTCACTTTTAATTTCAGACTTCTTCTATGCTTCTGCATATTTGGCTTCACTCATTTCCTTTTCGTCAACCTTCTTGGGGGTAATCTCCAGGTTTCCGTATGTATCAGCAATGGCAATTATGGCTTTTAGGGTAGGGTCAAATTCTTTGTCCTCACAAATCATTCTGATGACTGGCCCATTATAGTGAGCTGGCAACGGGTTATTGGTTACATTTTGGACCTCTACATCTCTTAGCACTATTTTCTTTTGTTATGTTAAATCCTCCACCACTCGTTTCAGAGTCCAGTAGTTTTCGTTGTCATGTCCTTCGGCCCCGGAATGATAAGCACAGCGTACGCCCCTTTGATAGGAATGTGACTTAGGGTTCTGCCTGTTAGGGCGCACGGGCTGCAGGAGACCCATATGGACCAGTTTTGGGAATAAGGTTGCATAAGATTCCCCTATGGAGTAAAGTTTTGTCTCCTGGGTGGTTCCCTAGGATGGTAATAATTTTGTGGAGGGCGGGAATTACAGTGATTTTGGGGATGCTGACTTCTCGGGGCCTGGTTTCTTTTGCCCTGTTGTTGTGGTCGAGCAAACGGCTGGGCATTCATGACTACATATGGTTGGGGAACATAATGCATGTCTTGATGGGGAAAGTAATGTTGAGAGCCCCTTTCTGAGAATACAGGTCTGTGAGCATGATGTCTTCTCATTCCGGAGGTTGCCATTGACACTTCCTCTTTCTTTTTGTTTCTAGCGACCCCTGTTGCCCCACTCTGGATGGCCTGAGAGGTCGCCCTTATTGCGGACTGGCTCAGAATTCTTCCTGTTTTCATGATATTTTCTACCATCTCACTGATCTTAATTGCCTCTGCAAAAGGTTTGCCCATCGCTGACATCATATTTTGAAAATGATCTACCTCTTGCGCTTGTAGGAAAACGGTGACCATCCATGTCTCGTCCATGGGTGGTTTTACTCTTGACACTTGTTCGTGCCACTTGACAGCATATTCTCTAAAGCTTTCTAAAGGTTTCTTTTTCAAGTTGGCCAAAGAATTCCTATCCGGGGCGATGTCAATGTTATACTAGCACTGCCTTACAAAATCCAGTGCAAGATCATCCCAAATATTCCATCGGGTGATATCCTGGTCCATGTGCCATTCAGAAGCGATGCCTACTATACTCTTACACCTGCCCCAGCAGCTGGTTGCAATATTTTTTCAAATGAGCAATGGGACCGCCGTGACCATTGTACTTTTCAAACTTCGGCGTTTTAAATCCCAGGGGAAGATGTACGTGTGAGAACATGCATATGTCCGAGTAAGACACACTCTTCTACCTACTTAATCCTTGCATGTTTTTCAGGCTCTGCTCAAGGCTTTTCACCCTTCTTGTTATTTCATCTAGTTCAGATGTCTTTGGGGTTTTGTCTTGCACCGATGTGAGTTCGTATGCTGGTTGAGGATAATTGTATGTGGGGTACGGGGGAGGCTCGGTTTGGTTGTTGGGAGTTTGAAATGTGTAAGACGTAGGATCAAACATGGGCCTCAGCACCGCAACTTGCGTAGTGGCTGCACACGAAGGAGCTGTAAAAATACTAGGGACTGGGCCAGATGTGAATATCGTAGGACGGGCTTCAGAAGGCCCTCCGACAAAGTTGGCCAACATGGTAGGCTGCCCCAAGAGGATATTTGCATGACTGATGGGAGTAGTGGAGGTACCCCCCAACCTTGGGAATAGCTCAGGGAATCCAGATATAGCAGTTCGAGGCTCTTTTCCATTTGTCCAAGCGTCCCACATTTCCAAAACTCGGATTAAAGAATCCTATTTTCTCCAGCCGTTGCAGATTCTGAAATTGGGATCCCCAGAATCGGGTTGTCCTCTGGGATGGAAACTGCCGGTAGAGCTGTGCTTCCTTTTGATCTAGTAAAGTATTTGTGCGATCCAACGTACCACAAACCAATCACTGTTCTTTCTATAAAAACCTGGACTAGAATCTGGAATTACAAATGGTTAGTGTTGGAAACACGTTCTCAATGCAATATACTAAAACGTGTGTTCTTTTGTATAGGTTTTGATGAATGACAAACGAAGCAAAAATTGATATATGACGATGTTCAAGAAACAAGCGCACAATTGATATACTACGAGATTCAAGCTCAAGACAAAGTTTTATAGTTTAATTGAATCATTCTTAATTGTGATCTTGATCCTAAAACTTGACTCGTAACATGGCTTCTCTCATAAAACTATTTTCCAAAATCATGCATATTTAATTTAATGTCAAATGATTTTAAATCATGCATATTTACAGTAGTCAAAATAATTTTTAGACATGCCTTAAAAATCTGGACTAAGATAATCGATTATGTACTTATGATAATCGATTGTTTTAAGCCAAGACTGCATGACAATCGATTGTGAACAAATGACAATCGATTGTGAGTAAGGCAGTGAGCATCAGGTTTTTCAAACCTGCATGATAATCGATTGTGAACTAATGACAATCGATTGTGACTGAGGCAGTGTCCATCAAAGTTTTTCAAAACTCAGAATAATCGATTATGAACTAATGGTAATCGATTATGTTGAGACAGTATCTTCCAGTGATTTTCAAATTTATTAAATAATCGACTGTTACATTGGACAATCGATTGTCAAAGAGACAGTGTCTAAAATGTTTTTCAAAAATTGATAAGTAATTGATTGTTGACTTTGTGCAATTGATTGTGAAGCTGACCGTTGTCGTAAAGTTTTCAAATACCGTCAGGTAATCGATTATTGATTTTGTATAATCGATTGTTTTGATTAAAATCCGGAAAAGATTTTTTGAACGTTGCTGAGTAATCGATTGTTGATTCTGGACAATCGATTGTTTGTGGTAAAATTTGGAAAGGATTTTTTGAACGTTGCCAGTAATCGATTATGGATTGTAAGTAATCGATTATCAAGCGTAAAATCTGGGATTGAATTTTGGTCTGACTGGCAGACAATCGATTGTTGGGGTTTGACAATCGATTGTCAGTGAGTAAAATCAGCAACTCTTAATTGGCAATTAGGCAACGGTAATGCCAAGTTTTTCAACTATAAATACAGCTTCATTTCAGTGTTTTAAACACAACAACATACTACAACTGATCATTACATTGCTATAAGCTTACATACTTTTGTTTATCATTTTATATTCAATTTCATAAAGCTTTTGAGAGCCATATTCTTGTCCAAAGTTGTTGTGATCTAGAGCTTCCTTCTTTTACTCATATCTACTCATAAAGGAGTATATTGTTTGAGTGTTTTAGTGTTTGTACACTTGGAAGAGAATTGTGATTCTCTTGTTGTAAGGAACTTGTGTTTCCTTGGTTGAAGTCTTGGAGTGTTGTAACTCCGAGCAAAGGTGTTGAGGCTTGTGTCCTCAAGTTGTAAAGGTTTGTTAAGCACCCGGAAACTTGACAAGTTAGTGGAAAAGCTCGAGAGAGTCTCTCGGGGACTGGACTAGCCACACGTTGTGGTGAACCAGGATATATCTGTGTGTAAGTTATTATTTATCGCACTTATTTACATCCTGCAAATTTTAATTTCCGCAAGTTTATGCTAAATTTTATTATAACGCTATTCACCCCCCCTCTAGCGTTAAGCGTATTTTCTAAAAATTGCTATCAGAGCCATTCTCTCTGAAGACTTAACGGTTTGAGAGAACCATCCATGGCTTCTACTCGTGACTCTTTTGCAGGAATTGATGAAGGACAGTGCTCCACACGACCACCTCTATTCAATGGTACAAATTACACGTACTGGAAGGAGAGGATGATGATCTTCATTCAATCCAACAGTTTTCACCTTTGGAAGGTGTTTACAAAGGGAAATCAAATTCCAACCAAGAAGGTGGAAAATGAATGGGTTCCCAAGTCCGAGGATGAGTACGACGCGGATGACATCCTAAAGGTCCAAAATAATGCTAAAGCAATAAACTTATTATATTGTGCTGTTAATGCTGACGATTACAGGAAAATATCGTGTTGCACAACAGCAAAGGAGATGTGGGACAAGCTAGAAGTTACATACGAAGGAACGGATCAGGTAAGGGAAGCAAAAATTGATTTCCTAACCCATGGTTATGAATTATTTCACATGAAGGAAGGTGAAAAGGTGGACGAAATGTTTGAACGATTTTCAAAAATCGTAAATGATCTACGTGCCCTCAAAAAGACATTCACGGATAGAGAACTTGTACGGAAGATCCTTAGAAGTCTAACTCCGGCATGGCGATCAAAGGCCGACGCAATCCAAGAATCCATCAGCGTCTCAAATGTCACAATTGACGCATTAAGAGGTAATCTCAAGACCAATGAATCTACTATTCTTAACCCTCTTGTTGATGATCAAAGGAGGCAAAGGATAGCTCTAAAGGCGAGCACAAGTCAAACGCAAATTGATGAGGAAGGAGACAACGAGTTTGGACTCGTTATCAAAAGATTTCAAAAGTTCATGCACAAGGAGTATGAACGCAAAGGGAAAAAGCAAGGAGAAATAAAATGCTACGAATGCGGAGAAACCGGGCACATCAAGTCAAATTGCCCAAACCTCAAAAAGGAAAAGAAACCTTTTAAAAAGCAACGCGCATATATTTCTTGGGGAGGTGACTCCGGAGACGAGTCAAGCGAAGGAGAAGAAGACGAAGCAGCAAATCTTTGCCTCATGGCACAAGAAGATAACAAAGATGAGGCATGTCAAATTTCGTCTCAAAACTTCTTTACTCTTGATGAAATGCGAACTGCTTTTGATGAATTATATACTGAATTTATTAAAGCTTCAAAAACAGTCAAAAGCGTAAAAGAAAATGCTTCTCTAAAAGAAAAAGATTTTCAAAAACAACTTTCTTTAAAAGAAAAGGATTTAGAAAAACTGGTTTTAGAAAATGAGAAGCTGAAAGAGGAAAACAAGTTTTTTGGAAAAAGAAGTTCCGATAAGCCCGAAAGCTCTACTAGAAATTGCACTTCTTGTTTGCATCTTAAGAATGAAGTAAGTAGGCTTAAAGGCACATTAGATAAGTTTAATTCTTCGCACAAAAACTTGAATGATGTTCTTGTTAACTTGAAATCAACCAAGCATGGAATAGGCTTTAAGAATGAAGAAAAGGTTGACGCTAAACCCCAACAACCTAAAGCTCAACCTAGGATTAACAATAGAAATGCTTATCCTAGAAACAACAACTCTAGAGCCAATATGCATGCTAGACAAAATGCTGAACATTTTAGAAGACCTAGGAATGACTTACCACCTAGAAATAGTCACCCTAGAAATGATGCATATTTTAGGCCAAATTTTGAACCCCTTAGAAGACCTAGCAATGGCCCTCAACCGAGAAACAATCACTCTAGAAATGCTGCCCATCCTAGAGCTCATAGTAGGAGAAATAACTCTCATGAAATGCGAAATAGTCATAGTGCTCAAAATAGAGTAAGAAATTTTCATCCGTCTAGTTACTATGAACCTAGAAGGATGCATAACCCAAATGTGAATTGTCATTATTGTAGACGTATTGGTCATATTGCTCCTGCATGCTTTACACGTCATAGACATATTACTCAATCGCATCATTATAATATGCCTAACCCCCAAGGACCCAAGATGGCATGGGTACCTAAAGAACATTAATTTGTTTTGTAGGTGTGCTTGAAGGGATCAAGTGTACTATGGTACCTTGATAGTGGATGCTCCAAGCATATGACGGGAGATGAATCCAAATTCCTTCAATTAGAGCACAAAGAAGGAGGAAGTGTTATCTTCGGTGATAACAATAAAGGAAAGATCATCGGCATCGGCTCGGTCGGTAAGGATGAAAAATCCTCTATTAAGCATATATTACTTGTTAAAGGATTAAAGCATAATCTCTTGAGCATAAGCCAATTGTGTGACAAGGGAAATCTTGCTTTATTTGATTCGGATGAATGCTTAGTGTTCAGACGTAGTGATTTCAAAATTATCCTCCGTGGTTTTAGAGTGGATAATATTTATATGGTTGATCCTGCTAAATCCTCACCCGATTATGTTGATTGTCTAATGAGTAAAGAGGATGATACTTGGCTATGGCATCGTAGAGTAGCACATATCAATATGCATCTTTTGAACAATTTGATTTCTCAAAACTTAGTTGTTGGTCTTCCCAATTTAAAATTTGAAAATGACTCTATTTGTGACTCGTGTCAAAAGGGGAAGCAAACAAAAGCATCATTCAAATCTAAAAATATTGTTTCAACTTCTAGACCATTGCAATTGCTTCATATGGATTTATTTGGTCCTTCTCGCATTGAAAGTCTAGGAAGAAATAGATATGCTTTTGTGATTGTTGATGATTACTCGAGATTTACTTGGACTTTATTTCTTGCCAATAAAAGTGATGCTTTTCAAAATTTTAAATATTTTCTTAAGCGTGTTCAAAATGAGAAAGAAACAACCGTCACTTCAATTAGAAGTGATCATGGGGGAGAGTTTGATCACAATCTCTTTGCGGACTTTTGTGACGAACTCGGAATCGAGCATACCTTTTCCGCTCCACGTACACCACAACAAAATGGGGTGGTGGAAAGGAAAAATAGGTGTCTCGAAGAGATGGCTAGAACCATGCTCGACGAAGCTAAGATACCCAAACATTCTTGGGCGAACGCCGTGAGTACCGCTTGCTATGTTCTAAATAGAGTAGTAATTCGGCCGATACTCATGAAAACCCCCTATGAACTTTATAAGGGTAGAAAACCAAATATTTCCCATTTTAGAGTTTTTGGTTGCAAATGTTTTGTTCATAACAATGGCAAAGACCAATTGGGTAAATTTGATGTTAAGTCGGATGAAGGTATTTTCATTGGATATTCCTCACGTAGTAAAGCATATAGGGTCTTTAATAAACGAACCCAAATTGTGGAGGAATCCCCTCATGTTGTATTTTCCAAAAATAATGCTCGCTTGGCGAGAAAGGATTCCGGTTTTGATCTTGCAGGTATCTTAGACAGCTTTAAAGACAAAATACAAGAGGAACCACCCAAGGAAAATAAAGATGAAACTGAGGAACAACCAACGGAAGAAGCACCACAATTGGAAAAAGAAACAAAAGTGCCAAATGAGTGGAGGACGATCAAAGATCACCCTCTTGAACAGGTAATTGGAGACGTCGGAGGAAAGGTAAGTACCCGAAACTCTCTTAAGAACACTTTAGGACACACTTCTTAAGAGCTCACGTTCTCACTTGGCAACACTAGTTTAAGTTATTACTTCTTTACAAATTACTGACTTGAGCGTCGGAGACGTTTAATTCTATTTTGCAGGTATCGCCCTAAAAGATAGGGGGAATTATAAAGTTTTGACACAGAACAATCGATTGTTCCAAGCAAATAATCGATTATTTTACTGTGCTGAAAATCGATTAGCAGTATCACTAATCGATTGTTTATGGTTTATGTTTATTATGCAGTTTCGTTAAATAATTGATTCTTTAAACTGCAAAATCGATTTCCATCTCAATCATTCAGCAATGCTCTTCCAAAACAATCGATTGTTTCAAAATATAATCGATTATTTTCAAAATCAGAAAATTTCTGTGCTCACTGTAACATAACAATCGATTACCGTATTTTGACAATCGATTATTTCATGTCAGAAATTTAAACTCTTGTTACCGTTTGGCTCCTCAATCGATTTGTGTAAGTTCCAAGTCAGGTCATAACTCTTCAACAATCGATTATTGCATCTCAACAATCGATTGTCTAATGGTCAGTGAATTTATTTTACCGTTTCTAACTGATTTGGCTTTAAATTCTCAGCAGATTTCTTCCATAAATGATAAGCCACTCTCCCCTCTATAAATAGGCTAAATATATGTTCATATTCATTCACTCAAGCATCAATTTTAGCTTTCAAAATATCAAATTCTCTCTAATCCTTTGCAAAATCCAGCAGCTTTCATTAAAAAATGTCGGGCCGTCACTCAAAACGTTCCCGTTCTGCTAGGCACGGCGCATCCACCTCTGCTGCCCCTCCTCATCCGAACTATTCCTATCAAGATGGTTCCGTTCTATATTTTAATTCTGACATCGAGCTTACTCGATTCTTAACCAAATTTGAAAAGCGCGACATTCTTCCACCCCGCTTTTCAACCCACAAGTATCTTGAATCATTTGGGCCTGCTGCAAATATGCTCAAAAATTCTCAACTTCTTGACTTTTTACTCCTTACCCATCCTTACATCAATACTACATTGGTTCAAGCATTTTTTTCCAACCTCCATGAGGATGATGATGGTGAGCTTGTCACCAACATTAATGGTGTTCAAATTCTCCTTTCCGATGAAAATCTTCATACCATTGCCCGTCTTCCTCATAATGGTGAAGACATTTTTCGGTACACCGGAGAGGCCGGAGCCCTTTTTGATGAAATAGCCCTCTTACACCAAATCGGTCTTACTTCTTATGATCCAAATCTCTCCTCCCGTCGTCCTACAATTACGGGAATGGATCCAAATTACCGGTTGATTTTTTATTTCATCACCCGAGTCCTCAAGCCTCGTAAGCATAACCATACTACCATTTCCCAAGAGGACACCAAGCTCATGCATGCCATAATAATCGGAGCTAACGTCAGTTGGTGTCGGCTTATCAAAATTCACATGCGTGACGCTATCGGAGATGATAGGCCTCTTCCTTATGCTCTCCTCATCATGAACTTTCTTGAAGCCACCGGATTCGTCACTGGAAATGGTCCTCTCAAAAAGAGTACCAAAAAGTGGGAAATTTCGGAATCCTCCTTTCATCATGACGGTGATCATGTAGCGCCTGCTCCTCCTCCAACCCGTCGTGCTCCTCCGCCTCAAGAGCCTACCCTCCAATCGATTTCCGACCAAATTGCTTCATTGAACTCTTCTCTTGGTCAATTAACTCATGAGGTCCATGGATATTTTGACCATGTTCATTATCCTTATGCGGGTCTTGTTCCATATGAAGCAGCGCCGGATGATGAGGCGGGAGATGATGGAAATGAATAATTTCTTTGTTTGTTATTTTTAAATTTGTTTTTATATGTTGCATTGTCTTCCCTGCTGCTGTAATTTTCTTTCCAATAAATAAACAAGGTTTATTTCATCTTTGGCATCTTATTATTATTTTTGCTAATGGCAAAAGGGGGAAGATAACGGGTATGATGCACTCTCAAATTATAAGCTTAAATTGAGGGGGAATTCTCAAATTGAGGGGGAACAAATTGCATACTTGGTGCATGTATATACTTGTCTTGAATCGTCAATATAAATTGCTTGTCTTGCATATCCCGCTTAATGTTTGCCATTATCAAAAAGAGGGAAATTGTTTGAAACACGTTCTCAATGCAATATACTAAAACATGTGTTGTTTTGTATAGGTTTTGATGAATGACAAACGAAGCGAATATTGATATATGACGAAGTTCAAGAAACAAGCGCACAATTGATATACAACGAGATTCAAGCTCAAGACAAAGTTTTATAGTTTAATTGAGTCATTCTTAATTGTGATCTTGATCCTACAACTTGACTCGTAACATGGCTTCTCTCATAAAAATATTTTCTAAAATCATGCATATTTAATTTAATGTCAAATGATTTTAAATCATGCATATTTACAGTAGTCAAAATAATTTTTAGACATGCCTTAAAAATCTGGACTAAGATAATCGATTATGTACTTATGATAATCGATTGTTTTAAGCCAAGACTGCATGACAATCCATTGTGAACAAATGACAATCGATTGTGAGTAAGGCAGTGAGCATCAGGTTTTTCAAACCTGCATGACAATCGATTGTGAACTAATGACAATCGATTGTGACTGAGGCAGTGTCCATCAAAGTTTTTCAAAACTCAGAATAATCGATTATGAACTAATGGTAATCGATTATGTCGAGACAGTGTCTTCCAGTGATTTTCAAATTTATTAAATAATCGATTGTTCCATTGGACAATCGATTGTCAAAGAGACAGTGTCTAAAATGTTTTTCAAAAACTGATAAGTAATCGATTGTTGACTTTGTGCAATCGATTGTGAAGCTTACCGTTGTCGTAAAGTTTTCAAATACCGTCAGGTAATCGATTATTGATTTTGTATAATCGATTGTTTTGATTAAAATCCGGAAAAGACTTTTTGAACGTTGCTGAGTAATCGATTGTTGATTCTGGACAATCGATTGTTTGTGGTAAAATCTGGAAAGGATTTTTTGAACATTGCCAGTAATCGATTATGGATTGTAAGTAATCGATTATCAAGCGTAAAATCTGGGATTGAATTTTGGTCTGACTGGCAGACAATCGATTGTTGGGGTTTGACAATCGATTGTCAGTGAGTAAAATCAGCAACTCTTAATTGGCAATTAGGCAACGGTAATGCCAAGTTTTTCAACTATAAATACAGCTTCATTTCAGTGTTTTAAACACAACAACATACTACAACTGATCATTACATTGCTATAAGCTTGCATACTTTTGTTTATCATTTTATATTCAATTTCATAAAGCTTTTGAGAGCCATATTCTTGTCCATAGTTGTTGTGATCTAGAGCTTACTTCTTTTACTCATATCTACTCATAAAGGAGTATATTGTTTGAGTGTTTTAGTGTTTGTACACTTGGAAGAGAATTGTGATTCTCTTGTTGTAAGGAACTTGTGTTTCCTTGGTTGAAGTCTTGGAGTGTTGTAACTCCGAGCAAAGGTGTTGAGGCTTGCGTCCTCAAGTTGTAAAGGTTTGTTAAGCACCCGGAAGCTTGACAAGTTAGTGGAAAATCTCGAGAGAGTCTCTTGGGGACTGGACTAGCCACACGTTGTGGTGAACCAGGATATATCTGTGTGTAAGTTATTATTTATCGCACTTATTTACTTCCTGCAAATTTTAATATTCGCAAGTTTACGCTAAATTTTATTATAACGCTATTCACCCCCCTGTAGCGTTAAGCGTATTTTCTAACAGTTAGGTTTGGATAGATAACAAACAGGAAATCGCATGTTGGGTATGATGCACCTATGCAGTTAACGGGTTTCTATATATTTGCAATGGTCGTATGCGCCATCCCAACATTTATTCCGAACTTCCTTTTGTTTTCTACTTCTTATTTCTTATTCGCTTTCCTCTTTTTAAGAATACGGTCGAATCCTATGAAGACTGCCTACGTATCATGACACCGCATGAATCAGACCGAGCATAGTTCATGGAAAAATGATATGTAAAAAAAAGATATTTTGGGATTTTCAATTTTTATAAAGACAAAAACTTTGATCACAAAAGCTAAACAAAGTTAAAGCCAACTACCAAACTGGGACACAATAGACTCGCAGACTCGAATGGTGCGTAAAAGAACATACAGACAGATTCTTTTAAGAGAATACAAATTTATGAGTACATTAGGACTTCAACTGTTTTTTGAGCTTGCAGGGCATCGTCTGGCCTTGCCGCAAGCTTGTGTGCTAAACTCCCTTTAGGTAGTGGAGATCTTCCATCACTTGACGAACAAATGTCATGGCGGTAGCAAAGAACATGAATTTTTGCATGTCCGCACAGTGGTTGCACTTTGTTGTAATATATTCTGCGATTGCCTATACCCTCTCCCTGATAAGACCTTTTTCTTGTAATAAACGCCTAATTTACCCGGGCCTTGCTTCTAGAGTTCGTTAAGCTACTTGATTCAGCTTTTTGAATTGACGCAAATCCGTTTCTAATCATGCTATTACTGCATAGATATGTTCTTTTTCGCCTTTAAAGTCCCTAGCTTGTTTGGCCATTTTGTTTTCAGTCATGATGACCCTCTGTTTTAAACCAACAATCTCATCGCTATTACCTTTCATTAATTGCTCAAGGATGCGGGCTCGCTCCTCTGCACTTTTGATCAATTGCTTCCAAACCCTAGATAGCTCACCCTCTGCCTTATTCAGGTCGAACCCGTATTCGGTTACTTTACGCTGCAAATTTTCTATGAGTTTTTCATCTTTTGCACTTCTAGGAGGATTTTTTGTGGCTGCCTTCATTTTCTGGATTTGGGCTCGTAGGGCTTCGTTTTCTTCGGTTAATATCTTCTTTTCTCCCTCACTGGCTGCAGCTTGCAAACTGTTTTCAAATCGCAGCTCTTGGATTTGCTTTTCCAGCCTTCCTATAGTAGCCCTATATTCATTTTCCTTGGCTAACCAATCCCACTGCCCTTGCGATGTCTCAACAAATACTTGGAGATGCAGTCTGTTAGCTAGCCTCTCAGGCTCTATGTCTCTCTAGTACCAAGCAACATACCCCAGCGCAACCCCACCTTTATATACGTCACACACTCGAGTATCGGCTGTGAATTATTGACATTCACTCCTGATTTGGCATACAACAGCTTCAGGGAATTGACCATTTAGGCTTTTCTCAACTGCATGACGACTAATATCCTCATCCCTGGGGATCATTTGGCATCTACTTAATTGTCTTAGTACTCTATGAGGCGCATAGGCTGGATGCTTCGGAGTTCCATTAGAAGGAAATTAGGTCCGGTGGCTGGCATATACAAAACTTCATCCACAGGGAGCCACCTGAATGTCCACTATATCCGATTTCTAGCGATGACCCGGAGATGCGACACCCATTCTGTGACACCCTCTGATACTCTAAACCCATTAACCTTGTTGCAAAATTCTTCTATGCAGCTCTTTGTTGGATACCCATAATTCATGAACCGAGGCCAGTGGCACATATGCGATCATCCATATTTGCAGCAACAAGTTGCATCCCTCGAAGAAGTCTCCTCCCGCTTAACAGGCGGTGAGAGAGCGTAGGATTTCGGACAAGATCATTGGTGCGAGGGTACTTTTAGCCTGGTTCATTAAGGTGCTAAAGACCCTTGCTGTCTATATGTCAATATTCCCATCTTTTCGCGGGAACACTAGAAGACCTAAGAAAAATACCATGAACGTAAAACATCGATGCTCCTCCCATTTGAGCTGATTTCCTTTTCTACAAATAAGATATTCGGGGTTATTGAATCCTCCAATATGGCCATATCTCTGATATATAAATAACGGGGTGCAAAATCCAGCTGATAAGTCGGGATTATGAACTTTTCTACTAATTTTCAAGGAGTCGAGGAAATTGTGCACGGCAAGGGCTCTTGGTGCAATCAGGTATTGGTGTCTCAAAGGGATTGTAGGGGTCTCGATATATCATGTTATTTCCTCTAATGTCAGGGTGAGTACAAAGTCTGAGAAGTGGAAGACATTGTGGGCCGGGTCCCAGAATGTGATTAATGCTTTTAGGATGTCTCCTCTTGGGCTAATTTTCAACAAACCAGTGAGGCTTCCCAGATGTGTATTGACCATTTTCTATCCTTCTTCCCCCAAATCATTCCACCACAGTCGCAATTCCAACGGAATTTTGTTCATGAACATTATCATGCTCATTCTGCACATTTAATAAGGCGAATTAGTATTATCAAAATATTAAAACCAACACTTTATGAGATTCATTTCTTAAAAGGAAGGACTAGCCTTGCAAATATGGCCTTGAGATTCATTTTAGGTTGTACTTGCTTGCCGGTCAAAAAAACGACTTAGAGGTGGCCATTTGTGCAAGATCAGCCTTCAGGCGTCCCTTGCGATAACATCCGGGTATTTCCGATATTAATGGCATCACCCGATTTATTTCGAAACAAGTGGATAAAAGATTTGTTTTTTTATTTGTTTGTTTTGGAATTTTTGCAAAAGAAAGGTTGGACCCGGCAAAACAAAAAAGCCAAAGTATTTATTGAAAAACTTTCCCGTTTTCTTTTCCTTTTGCTTCTTTATTTTTTTGAAAAATTTGATAGTATTTCAGCGCTATTTTGCAAATGATTTATCTCGGTGACCTCAGATTTTCTTTTATTCACAAGCTGGTCAACATGCGAATCCAAGGCAAATGAATGCACAAGTAGCAGTAATATGCATCAGGACGGTCTTTTCATTTCGGGTCACCTGTCCTAGACGGACCCAACCCCTGTGATGAGTCCCCTAAGTTAAATGCATGATGCAAATAAGTGTTCCTACTAGGGATATGGCATGAGGTTTTGTTATTCTAAGTTCAGAACCAGGGTATTTGTTCTAGACTGTGTACCCGGGCGGACAACTCGAGTCGAGGAGGGGGCTACGTACCGGGAACAAAAAAGGTCATCCGGCTTAGTAACTTGTCCGTTCTCTTTCATATTGTAAGGTATGACACTAACTGAATAGGGAGTCTCATCCAGTAAGCACATCCCCAGAGGTGAGAATAGAAGGGTTTCGTATAAATTTATATGTACAACTCAAATAATATCAAAGCGGTAAAGCATGTAGCACTCAGCACAGAACATGTAATGAAATCAGATAAAGCCAAATATAACAGTTATTCTAAGCTCGAATTCTTTAACATTGAGCCAGAGATTCTGTGTTTTATCCCTAGCAGAGTTGCTAGAGCTGTCACACCTTTTTTTTACACAGCTACCCCGAAGGATAAAATGTATAAGGGAGATTTTCCAATTAAAGTGACATTATTCTAAATGGTATTATTTATTTATTTAAGAGTCGCCACTTGGAATAGGTTTGGCTTCTGGTTTCCCAAGTCACCGGTTTATTTTGGAATCCTAAATCGAGGAAATTTTCGACTGCGCAATTGGAGTCCAGGGACTGCATTTCTTTGTATTTTCGTAAGTAATAGCAGTTTGGGCATTCAATCCTGAGCCCAAGACATTGGACTATACATTAATTACAATGACAAGGCTACCATTTGCAAATTGTTATACTACCACTATTAATGTTATTCATGGTTTATCATTTTTAACACAGAAAAATTAACGAAGAACGTCATGTAGTGATTTTAGTAAATAAATCAATGAGCTACAATTTCAGGTGTTCGAATTTAGTATCTAGAATTACTGTACTCATTAATCAAAATACACATTCACACAACAATTCCTTATTACTGAATCAAATAAGAAAACAGACATGTATTTGATCATCTTATACATGCTGAAACTAATAGGACTTGCAATTAACAACTAAATAACTGTATAGCACAGTCCGATTGTTCTTATATTATAGTCCAAGATAAGGAAACTATTCTAAACATACTAGACAATAATACTTGCATTACAATATCAACATAGAAATAAATATCTTCATTACGAATAAGCATATACAGCTAGCATTTCCAAACTTTCAAGGTAAGAGTTGGTACCTGGAATTTTAGAAAAAAAAAAGGACCTATAAGAAAGTTAAGCGAGAAGCAAGCAAGCACAGCAGCCCGAGCAACAATGAACCCAAGAATGTATTAGAATTCAGGAGAAGCACTTTGAAAAGCCAACACACACAAGTTTCAATCTTTGATGCCTATATTTCTAATCATCTTCGACATTACATAATAGAGTTTGATTGTTATAGAAGATCTTCCTAAAAAAACTTAAGGTTGATTTTCAGTTGAGTGTTATATAGTGTATCCCTCATTGTATACCTCTATGTATCTCTTTATTCTCTCTATTCTCTTTTTCTGAAAAAGAATCTCCCTTATTCCTTTTATAACCAAAGCCTTAGGGCAAAATAAATCTTTTGATTTTCCTTTAAGTCCTTTACCCATTTTCAGATTTGCCAAAATGATCCTTGATTTTCTAACTTGTGCCTCAAGATTTGAGGCAGAAATTATACTTAGACCCCTCACTAGAATGTTCCAGGAGTTTGTTACAAGATTCCCTATATTTAAATTCCTTTAATACCCCCTTAATATTTTTCTAATTAATGGGCTAAGTGTTTTAAACCCTGGTTCCTATCTATTTGGTCAGAAACTGACCCTAGTTAACTACTTCAATTCATAAACCAAGATTATTATTATCAACTAGGATCAAATTCTGAAAAGGTAGTCACGGCCAATTGTTTAATTACAATTTATACCATATTATGCAAAACAAACGACCAAGGGCCAAGATTTAATCAATGCAACACACACATTCAGGCAAATATAACACTATGAAATTGAATTTCTCGGAAACATATGCAGAGCTAAACAAGAACTAAGCAATTTTAAACCCAATATGACCAATTCTGAGCTCAAACAATAATTTAAACAAGTCAAAAAGAACAGGATATGACTTCAAATGATAAGCAGATTCAGAAATAAGTTATCTAGACAACAACTAGCAAGGAAGCAAATACTCAGAATATTTCAAAGATGAGCAGATGAAAACTTAGCTAATTTAAATAAATGCAAGTAAAGAAGATCAAGAATAACTAGAAAAGAGAACCAGGACAAGTATATGACTCTAGATGAAAACACTTAGTATTTTTCAAAGGTGAACAGATAGAAAAACATAATATACATAAACCAGTAACAATAAAGAAGATCAAAAGCAAAATAAGACAAGGATGAGCATGTGATTACTCAGACCGTTTCGAAGATGAAAAAATAAAAAAACAAATGAACTTAAACAAATGAAAATCAAAGAAAATAAAAGCAATTAGAACAGAAAACACACGAAATTACAGCAGTAAAAGCAGTTAAAATAGAGGAACTTAGCTTTTCTTTTCCTTCTAACCCTAAAATTGGGACTCTTAAAATCTCCATGTCCTTTGACCTCTTTTGAAAGGTCCTTTGGCCTTCTGAGGCCTTTGCCTTACTATTGGAGAGGGGGAAAGGTTACAGGTGAGGGTCGATTGGTTTTGCGATAATGTCTAGGCTTTAAATCTGATTTTCGTCATGTCTAGTTGTATCTGAGGGTCATTGGTCGTGGGGTTGTGGATGGGGAAGGTGAGATGGTCACCAGGGACCAATTTCGGGGGGATTCCGGTGAGCTTAGGGTTTGGGTCAAATTTTTATTTGATATTCGACTAGGTCTGAGACGATTCGAGGGACGGGACTTAGGTGGTTGGGAAGAGGGGAAAGAGGCGGTTCAGGGGTGTTATTTTGGGCCAGTTTGGAGTTGCTGTCACAAGAGACTGCGGAGCCGGCGACCCTTTTGTCGTATATTTGACGAGGTGGGGAGATGTTTGAGGAATCTAATAGTGGGAAGGGAAAGGGGAGGTTGAGAAGAGTCGGTGGTGTAAATTTGAAACCATTTGGTGGTCGGTTACCACTGTGAGGCGATTTCCGGTGGCGGCATTAGGGTGTTGGACGGCAGTGTTACGATGGTGGAGGGGTGGTGATAACTGGTGTATAGATACGAGGAAGGAGACTGTTTGTCTCTCAATATACTCCGGTGTTTGGACATATATATATGTTTGAAAAGGGGGATTTTAGAGTTGTTGGATTAATGCTGATGAACGACTGAGATTGACTTCCCCAAAACGACGTCGTTTTGGGGCGTCTCTTACATGGACTGGATCAGAGACGGGTTATTGGGCTGGGTTTTGGGTAATTTGATCGGGTTCAGGGGTTTGGGCCACCCAGGTTTGGCCCAATTGTGGCCAGCCTGGGTTAAATATTTAAAATCTATTTTTTCTTTGTTTTTTCAATTTATTTATTTCCTAGTTTTATTTTTAAAAAAATCCTATTTAGGCTAAATCAAACTAATAACTACCTAATGTGCAAAATTAATCAAAAAAAGCAAAAAATGAAAATTAACCATAAAATGCTAAACAATAAGATGCCAAAATAACTACTTGATTTTTGTGATCTTATATTTTGCAAGATAAACCTTAATTACCAATTAATTTAACAAAAATATGTGAAATTTAATCCTTAATGCATATGTAATTTTTTGTATATTTGTTTTATAATTTATCATGCATGCATCAATGAAAACACACACTAATATGCGCTATTAAATCCTAAAAATAAATAATAAAAGGAAAAACCCTAAGCTTGAGAATTCTGTAGGAGTAATTTCAACGGGGCAAAAATCACATGCTCACAACACCAGATCAGTGTGGGCTATGTAATCTTTCATGTTTTTTTTTTGTTAACTTCCACATATCTACCTTGTTGTTTTAAACAGTTATTATGAATATTGGTATTTAAACTGTGTTAGCAAGTGATTTATTAAAATAAAAATGGGTCGTGGTTTGATAGTTGGTCTACTTGCCTAGTAATGTGAAAGGCGACATCACGACAGATATTTGGGATCGTCACATGTTGGTATCAGAGTCTAGAGTACATAGGTCTCGTGAGTCATGAGCCAGTTCAGTAGAGTCTCACGGATCAGTACAGAAATGTTTGTATTTATCCTTAAGAGGCTACAAAACATTTAGGAAACTTCACATTCTTGAAATTCTTATCGTGCGAGTTTGTTGATCTGAGTACTAAACTTTTATTATTCTATTCTCTCACAAATGGTGAGGACACGCGCTACCGGATAGGGTGGACGACCCTTAGTGCCAGAAGATACGGCCAGCAGAGGCTAAGGACACGGTCGTGGTCGCGATATGGGCAGAGCAGGGGGCAGCACTTGCAGATCCACCAGCTGCCCCAGTTTAGGACAAAGTCCTAATTGTGGATGCTACAACAGCATCAACTTATGCACCGTCTATGCCTATTGTGATTCCAAACCTTCAGGAGGCTTTAGCTCATATCTAATCAGTATTGGCTCAAGCGGTCTCAGTTACTACGGCCACAGCTAATTCACAGACCGGGGGAGGGATTGAGACCCCCGTTGCTCGCACACCTGATTAGGTTATTTAAGGACTCCTGGCACCGGGGACACCTTCAACCCAGTCGGTTGCCCCAGTTCAGGAGTTTGTAGTACCAGTTATACCAGATGATGAGCACACTCGACTTCAGAGGTTTGGTAGACTCTAGCCTCCGACATTTAGTGGTGCAGAGGGCAAGGATGCTCAGGGTTTCTTAGATAAGTGCCGGGGGATGCTTCGTACAGCAAGGATTCTTCAGACTAGTGGTGCGATATTTACCACCTTTCAATTTTATAGGGCTGAATTCACTTGGTGGAAGGCATATGAGAGGCGTAGGCCTGCTGGTGCAGTGCCACTTACGTGACATTAGTTCTATGTTCTCTTTCTGGAGAAGTATGTGCCATAGTTGAGCCGAGAGGAGTTGCTTAGGCAATTTGAGTAGCTGCGTCAAAGCAAGATGATGGTGACGCAGTATAAGATGCGATTCTCTGGGTTAGCCCGACATGCAGTTTGGTTGGTTTCCAGCGATCAAAAGAGGATCCATAGGTTTGTTAATGGTCTCACATACCATCTCCATATACTTATGACTAGGGAGAGGATGACCGAGGCTACATTCGAGGAGGTAGTGGATATTGCCAGGGAGATTGAGTCTATCTGTTTCCATGAGCGATCGGAGAGGGAGGATAAGAGGCCTCGAGGATTTTGTAGCTACACTGGTGCTCCTTCGAGGGGACAATTTCAGCATGGCAAAGGCCGACAGTTCCGACATGGTCAGTCTTATCGCTCAGGTTATCGAGGGGCGTTATCGGGTCATGGTTCCCACAATTCACACCAGAACCATTCATTACATAGTGCCCTTCCAACTTAGAGATCATCCCGTGCTCCATCTGGTTAGGGCTCTTCTATGCCGAGTGCATCTGCTAGTCACTTTGGTGCAAGGGGTTCCCTTCAATTCCCATCTCCAACATCGAGGAATTTCTATGAGTGCGAGGATTTTAGACATATGAGGAGGCAGTGTCCCTACCATGTCGCTAGTTCATCCCTGCAGATAGGCCAGTCATCAGCTTCAGCTCCAGTTGCTCCACCACCACCTGTCCAACCAACTAAGGAGACCAGAGTTGATCTTTTATTACTAAGTATGGTAGATTTCGATGTCATTTTGGGCATGGATTAGTTATCTATGTGTCATGTTTTTCTTTATTTTCATGCTAAGATAGTCACATAAGCTATGCTAGGTTTTCCATGGATCAAGTGGCGAGGTGTGACTGATTACATTCATAGTAGAGTGATCAATTTCTTGAAGGCCCGGCGTATGGTTGAGAAGGGTTGTCTTTTGTATCTTTCCTTTTTGAGAGATGTCGGAGTTGAGGTTCCCAGTATTGATTATGTCCCAATTGTGAGGGACTTCCCTGACGTATTTCTTGCTGACCTGCCGAGCACGCCACTAGATAGGGATATTGATTTTGGTATTGACCTGGTGCCGGACACTTAGCCCATCTCTGTTCCACCATATCATATGGCACCAACCGAGTTGAAGGAGTTAGAAGAGCAGTTTCAGAATCTCCTTGGTAAGGGGTTCATTATTCATAGTCTGTCACCTTGGGGTGTGCCAGTTCTGTTTGTGAAGAAGAAGGATGGCACTATGAGAATATGCATTGATAATAGGAAATTGAACAAAGTAACTGTTAAGAACATGAATCGTTTGTCCTGCATTGGTGATTTATTTGACCAGTTTCAGGGAGCAAGGGTATTTTCCATGATTGATCTCCGTTCGGGTCACCAATTGAAGATCGGGGATTCAGATATTCTTAAGACAACCTTCAGGACTAGATATTGTCACTATGAGTTCCTGGTTATGTCTTTTAGGCTGATCAAAGCCACATCAACATTCATACATCTGATGAATAGCATGTCCCAGCCTTATCGTGACTCATTTGTCATAGTTTTCATTGATGGTATCCTGGTATATTTTCGTAGTCAGGAGGAGAACATGAAGTATTTGAGGGTTGTGTTACAGAGATAGAGGGAGAAGAAGCTTTATGTGAATTTCTCCAAGTCTGTGTTTTGGCTTAGTTCAGTGGCATTCTTGGGGCACGTGGTGTCCAATAATGGTATTCAGGTCGATCTAAAGAAGATAGAGGTGGTGTAGATTTGGCCCAAACCGTCCTTAGCTACAGAGATTCGTAGTTTTCTTGGACTGGCAGTCTATTATCGTTATTTAGTTCAGGGATTCTCATATATTGTATCGGCCTTAACCAAGTTGACTCAGAAGGGTTCTTCATTTGTATGGTCGGGAGAGTTTGAGGGGAGCTTTCAAAAACTCAAGACAACTTTGACCACAACTCTAGTGTTTTACCATCAGCTTCAGATTTATGTACAGTGTATTGTGATGCTTCAAGAGTAGGGATTTATTGTGTGTTGAGCAGGATAGTAGAGTTATTGTGTATGCTTCTCGTCAGTTGAAGCGCCACGAGAAGAACTACCCCGTTCATGATTTAGAGTTGGCTACGAAATTTTACGCTTTGTATATTTGCAGGTATTACTTGTATGGCGTGTCTTATGAGGTATTCACTGATCATTGCAGTCTTCAGCATTTCTTCAAGCAAAAGGATCTTAATCTAAGATAGCGAAGATGGTTGGACTTGCATAAGGATTATGACATCACTATATTGCACCATTCGGGAAAGGCCAATGTGGTGGCTGATGCTTTGAGCCAAAAGGCATAAGTATGGGGAGTTTTGCATATATTCCAGTAGGGGAGAGACCCCTTTAGGTTGATGTTCAGGCTTTGGCCAATCGGTTCGTGAGGTTGGATATTTCTTAGCCCAGTCGGGTATTGGCTTGTGTGGTATCTCGTTCTTCTCAATATGATCGCATTAGAGAGCACCAGTATGATGACTCGTATTTGCTTTTCCTTAGGACAAAGTTTAGCATGTTGATGCTAGAGATTGACCATTAATGATGATGGAGTGTTGAGGATGCAGGGCCAGATTTGTATGCCCAACATGGATGGGCTTTGGGAGTTGATTCTGGAGGAGGCCCATAGCTCGCGGTATTCTATTCATCCAGGAGCCACGAATAATATCAGGATATTAGACAATGTAATTGGTGGCGGAGAATGAAGAAAGATATCATGGGGGTTTTAAGCTCGATGTCTCAATTGTTAGCAGGTGAAATATGAGCATCAGAAACCGGGTGGCTTACTTCAGCAGATGGTTATTCTTGAGTGGAAGTGGGAGAGGATCACTATGGACTTTGTTATTGGACTTCCACGGACTTTAAAGAAGTTCGATGCTATTTGGATGATTGTAGATCGATTGACCAAGTCAGCACACTATATTCCTATATGTACTACTTATTCTTCAAAGCGGTTGTTTGAGATATATATTCCGGAGATTGTTTAGTTGCATGGTGTCCCTATTTTTATCATTTCAGATCGGGGCACTTAGTTTACTTCCTTGTTTTGGAAGTCTGTTCAGCGAGAGTTGGGTACCCAGGTTAAGTTGATCATAGCTTTTCATCCTCAAACGCACAGGTAGTCCAAGCGAACTATTCAAATATGGGAGGACATGTTATGTGCTTGTATTATTGACTTCATAGGGTCATGGGATCAGTTCCTACTGCTCGCAGAGTTTGGTTATAACAACAGCTATCACTCGAGTATTCAGATGGCTCTGTATGAGGCTTTGTATGGGAGACAGTGTAGATCTGCAGTTGGTTGGTTTGAGTCCGGTGAGGCTAGGCTATGGGGACTGATTTGGTATAGGGTGCGTTGGAAAAGGTGAAGGTGATTCAGGAAAGGCTTTGTACAGCAAAGTTACAACCTGGAACAATCCTAAATAACACTAGACGAGTTACTACTACTAAATAAATTAGGCAAAACAAGAAGAAGAAATGTTTGAGCCACAAGATAATGTACGGATTACAATCCCGAAATAACCCGGACAATATAAATGACAACAAAATAAACCACCAAAAATCCCCATGGTTAGCCAAGAAAGGAATGTCTTTTCAATTACCAAGCTCGACATCTTAGCCACTGGATTACATATCAAATTACTAGGAGTTTTAGCAATCTCATTATCATTAACTTCAATCAGCATGTTTCCAAGAGAATTTTCATACTCCGTGTCACCATGCATCCTCCCCACAAAGTGTGCATCATCATGTGTAGGTAAAAGATTCTGTGCAATTTTTTGGGTGTCATTGTCCCGGATTATACATATCCCTTCTTGAATTATTCTTTCAATTTCTCTTTTCAAATCCCGACAACTTTCGACATTGTGCCCCTGGGCATTGGAATGGTATTCACACCTTTTAGAAGGATCAAATCTTCTTGAACGCGGGTCCACATGATTCGGAGGAATAGGTGCAATTAGGTCGTAATACTTTAATCTCTCAAACAAACTTGCATAGGACTCTCCTCTCGGTGTAAAATTATCTTTAGTCCTTTGTTTACCTCTATACCCCTGGCTTAGATGTGGGTCATGGGGCACTTAAAAATTTTGTGGAGGCTGGTGGAGATTTAGGTGCTGGAGCTCTCCTTCAAAGATGACCCCATGGTTGGATAGAGGACTAGACGTTGTAAGAAAGATAGTACTAAGGTGGATTATACGAAGGTTGGGGATAGGTTTGGGTTGTGGTCGGCATCGAGGCTGAGTATATTGGTGAGTTAGACCCGTTGGGCCATGTCGTGATCCTGAGACAGCCATGGAAACATCATCATGTTCCTTCTGATCCAGCAAGCTTCATGTGTCATTCTGAATTGCTTGTGGTGTCGCTTTTAAGGCAGAATAGCTCATGATCTTGCTTGAATTCATCCCATCTTCCACTATTTCTCCCATCACTACCACATCATTGAAAGGCTTACCAACGGCTAAGATCAACTGGCCGAAGTAAGTAGGCTCCTGGGCTTGAAAAAAGTATTCAACCATCTTGTCTTCTTCCATCGGAGGACTGACTCGTGCAGCTTGCCCCCTCCATCGGAATCCATATTCTCTAAATCTTTCACTAGGCTTTTTTTCTACCTTGGTTAGGGACAGGCGATCCGGGACAATGTCTATGTTGTACTGAAAATGTTAAGCAAAGGCTTGAGCCAAATCGTCCCATGTGTACCACCTGCTGGCATCCTGGCAAGTGTACCATTCTAGAGCTTCCCCACTCAGACTCTGGCTGAAGTACGCTATCAGTAATTTGTCTTTTCCTCCGGGGCCTCTCATTTTGCTGCAATAAACTCTCAGATGAGTTACAACATCCCCATGTCCTTCAGACAAGTCAATCTTGGGCATCTTGAACCCGATAGGCAGTTGGACGTGAGGGCACAAACACAAATCCTTATAAGCCACACTCATCTAGCTTCTTATCCCTTGCATGTTTCTCAATGATTGCTTCAGGCTCTTTACCTTCCTAAATATATCCTCTTGATCCACGTTCTAAGGTGGTTTCTCAATATCAACAAGAGGCTCAAAGTGGGGAGTCTAGGAGTAAGGATTTGTGACTTTGAAGGCGGGTTGCGGGGCATAGAATTGGGTATCTAGAGCTGGGAATGTGGTTGTTTTGGCTGGTGGAACATGGAAATTTTGGAAAAAAAGTGCCAAGGTAATTATGATAAGGGGTAAATCACGGTGTATGTTGAAGGGAAAGGTCAACGGGAGTGGGAACCTAGGCTTGTAATAGTTGTGGGATAGAGTTAAGGTTTTCAGTCTAGTTAGTGGAGAATGAAGGCGGAGAATGCCCCCTTCTCCAAGATTGATACATTTCTACCATCTGTTGTTTCAACCTTCGGACCTCCTTTATTAGTTCCGATTCTGATTCTACAATCTCTCTTGGTGGTGTACAACCCCAGTGTCTGTTTCTTTGCTAGCAATGACTACCTTGTGCTTTTTGGTGTTGTATGGACGAATCACCAAAGTGCCACAAACTAACCACCCTCTGTTATAATAACAATGAAAGTAACAAAGAGGAGCAAAACAAATCCAACATATTAGAGTTAGAGCATTTATCAGATAGAAAAATCACATTGCGTGCAATGCCGTCTAGTCACAATTAACGGCTCCAGAATGGCTTCAAGGTTACAAAGGTCATATGGCATCATCCTAATTTCACTCTTTTGCCCCATTTCCTTCTTCATCTTCCTTTCAAACACCGCTTGGTTTTTTATTTCTTTCCCTTTTTTTCCTTTCTGATTATCGCTCTTTTTTTTTCTCTCATTTCTCATGTCCCGCAATTTCATTCCTTTTTTTTCTTTTTCCATTTTCTTGTTTTTATTTTTGAAAAATAATTCGATCGAACCCTATGTAGGTTGCCTACGTATCATGTCCCTCATAAATTTTTATTTTAACTTTTTTTTGGCAAAAATGAGGGGAAAGTACAAAATCATTTTGGAGTTTTCATTATTATTCTTTTTTGGAAAACTATGAAAGAAAATTGTGAGTGGATCCTACTTGCTTCATTTTATGCGAGTGGATCCTACTTGCTTCATTTATACTTCACCCTCAAATATCATTGATCCGTCAAATAATCCTTTTACCCCTAAATAAATGCAGCATATACCACATAAGGATGACTAAATGTCTTTTTGGGCCATAAGCCCATTTTGACAAAATTTGGATAGGCTTCCTACAACTGGACACGGTGTCTGGGATCGAACCCTGCTAAATTAAAATGATATTATTCAGATAAGCATGACCTAAAGGCTGACCTATGGTTGAGGTTCACTAGACAAGGCAATTCAAGGTGGCACGTGGTCGATGGCAGCTGCTCTAGCTGTCCGCCTACTCCATGCACCCACGCCACCCCCCTAAAGACATGGGTGACTCACAAAAAGGTCGTGTATACTCAAACGTAATCCGGAAGACTTGTTACAGAACGAAGACCCGGGGTTACGCAAATGATGACAATTTATAAAACAGTAACATATAAATAAAATATTGTTAACAAATAAGCAACTAGAAAATAAAACGACATAAACAAAAGAAAAATCTAATGAAACAAACAAAACACATAAAAATATCAACCAAATATCCTAAAAAGCCAACAAAACCAAGTACTAGCTCCAAACTGCAATTTTCCAGCAGAGTCGCCAGAGTTGTCACACCCCCTTTTTTTTAACCAACTCCACTAAACCCTCTTAAATAAATAAAAGGATTTGCAAAGCTTGAAAGGGTTTTCCAATATAGAAAGTGACCAAAATTGTGTTAAAAAGTAAATAACCCAGAGTCGCCACCTGACATTGATTTTTGGTATGCGAAGTCACCACTACTAAAATAATTTTTCTTTTAAGATACTTTGGGCTCCAAAACTAAGTCTACACCAGGGATTCGGGTAAAAGGGTTCGTTTAACTCGGTAATAAAGTGTTAGGCACTCTCAAAATTCCGTAACTAGTACAGTTGCATATTTGATCGAGTAGGCTTTTAGAATGTTCCAATTGAGGTAAAAACACACAAAGGAAAATAAACATCCAAAATGTTCGAGGTCGTCCCTTCCTAATAAAAGAAAAATAAAACAAAAATGAAATAAGTCCTTCTAGCATGTACTACGCCTCTATTAATGATGCAAGGACCTCCATTTATATTTACTTTGGAGCATACCTCGGATAATAATATATACAGATTTTACAGGACATTCCCCAGATAAATTTAACTAAGGGACAACCTCACACTTTATATCCGAACATTATAAATTAAGCTAAACAAGTTAAGGCTTACCCACCCAAATGTGGTCAGCCTAAACATGCTTCCAGGGATAAATTAATAAAGTAATGACAAAAATAATGAAAAATTTGAAGTTTGAAATTCTGTCCACTTAAGTAATATTCCCACCCCAAGAACACATCTTTGCAAAGAAAATACAATTTTATGTTAAAACCAGCGATTATCACCTAAGCTTTAAGCAACTTAAACCTACATTTTAAGAAAACATATACATAAACTAAATGATGAGCAGACAAGCAGAAGCAATTTAAGTCAAGAACGAAAAGTAATAGGCAGCCAAATCAAAATTTTACTCATAGCATCGGGAGAAATAGATCTTAAGATTGAGGAGCAAATAAGGTCTCAAGCAATTACAGTAGCATAACAGGAGCTGAAACCGAAATTTGACGGACAGAAGCTTCCCAAAAAAGAACTCGAATAATTTCCAATTGACGAAATTTCCCAAAGTTACACGAGCAAGTGAACCGAACATTGAGGCTGGAATTAAAAAAAAGGAAACCAAACTCGAACGGAACCGCAGACTCGAAACCACCAATGATCTTTGGAAACCCGAGCATGAAACAACTTCAAACTCAAATGAACTCCATGAATCTGAAATCTATTTTTTCTTCTATCAACGTGTGTGTGTGGTTAGTCTATGCAGCTGTTTCTGAGAAGTGTTGCTGGATTTCCTGAGAGCTTAATGATGCGGCGGTTTAGATGTTGTATCTGCTGAAGGGTGTTCCTAAGTTGACGGTGGAGATGGCTTGACAGAAGGGCAAGGTGATGGGTCTAGAGATGAGGAAGTTTTTAGTTGTTTTCAGGGTCAAGAAGAGAGGTGGGTGACGGCTTGAAGTCTTTCATGGTGGTTGTTCGGCTGGTCTTTTGGAGAAAGTTAGGAAGTAGCAGCGGCTGCTCGTTTGGTGGATGCTTTCCGCTAAAGCGCTAGTGGAGTTGGGGCGGGGCAGTTTAGGGTGTGTGCGGAGAAGAAGATCTGAGGGGTGTGTTGTTCAAGTCTAGGTCTTGTTTGGGTGAGGATGACAGTTAGGGGGGTCTTTTTGGGTGTGTTCAATTAGGGTTCAGCTAGGGTGTCCTCTTGGGTTAGGTCTAGTGTGTATATGAAGAAGATATCCTAGGGTGTAAGGATTAATTGGGTCAAGAAGATTGACTTGGTGGATTGGGTCATATATTTGACTTTTAATTTCATAATTCTTGCAAATTTGGCTAAAAATATTAATTTTTTTCTAAAATAATATCATAAAAATATAAAATTAATCCTACTTAACTAAAACATCGATATTATGACATGAAACTATTTTGATATTCTCAAGGATTATACTAGAAATAAAAATGGATAAAAATAGTATTTTTCTAAAAATACCTAATACCTTAATTAAATAGAGAAAAATAAAATTATTTTTGTATATTTTTAATTTTTTGACAAAAATAATGTAAAAGAGTTAAAATTAGTTTAAATAACTATATTAGACCTAAACTAAGTATTTAAATGCTAAAATATGTAAAATTTTAGGGAGGGTCAAAAATCACTTGTCTACAGAGAGCTGCTATGAAGCTTTCAAGTAAGTCTCTTAAAGTAAGTGGCTTAAAAGCAACTTGTATTTAACCTATATGTATAAAGCTACATGATTCCCTATAAGGGGCTAAATCACTTTCTGATAATAATCTGAAACTAGCATGGTCACTATCTACAGTGATAGTTTCTTCAGTAGTTTTAACCACTTGTTTAAATCCTATTTTTTCGAAGGTTCCTAACTTGTATATTACCTTAGGTTTGACCAATGGTATAGTCCATTTATTTAGAAAATCTAACTGTTGGGGCAATTCATATTGTTCCTTCCTACTATTTTTAATGGGAGTTTTCTTCCTAGTAATAGTCATTAAGAATATAAGTGTTAAACTTAGCACCTGGTATTATTTACTCACATGGCTCTGATACCAAACTCATATAGGATTACTTCCATTGTGCTTTAGGGGATAAATTACATGAATTCCAGTCCTGACCTAGTTTATAGTAAACCTTAAACCATGATCCTCCTCAACACCCTTTCACGCCCATCTCATATATATATATATATATATATATATATATATATATATATATATATATATATATATATATATATATATATATATATATAGTTTGCCCACCGACCTTGCATTCAAATTCCTATTACACACATGTTGACCACGAATATAACTTTACAGACTAAAACTTTTAAATGTATGTCAATTACACACTACTTTTGACTAGCCTCTGGGACGTGTGAAACACAACCAATGTGGCGCCTGAAAAGTTATTTTCTACCTCATCTGACAAATTACAGCAGCTAATTACTAGAATTGGGTCCATTTTCAACCCTAATGCCCACTTCTTCATCTTCTTCTTATAAAAAATAATCATTTTCATCTTCTTCATATTAAAAGGAACCAATTTCAGAAAAACTCAACCCCTATTTTCTTCTTCCAAATCTAATACTTTCAAACGGGTTATATTTGTTAGTTAAAGTGCATTATATAATTATTCATCTATCAATTTTCGTATTTGGTTCATATTGAATGGAGAATTCGGGTCTAAAAATATCCTAAGTATTTCGATCCACCCATCTAAATAACAACGATTGAACAATGTGAAATGAGAATACTAACCTGAAAATGACGAAAGTAACAACAACTAACACCGGATGTGTTCTCATCATAGTCGCCTTCAATGGTTAGGCTGAACAACATTTTGGTGAAATGGTTATGTTTGTTAATCTGGTCGAGGAGTTATTTTCAATCGGCCGGATCGGATCTTTTTTGGATCTGGATTAAAAAGGGCCGGGTTGTCCATTTTAATAAAAGAAGCTTTTAATTTTAAATTTATATACGCGTGTGTATACAACGAATTGAATATTAACTAGGTTGGTCAAAAGTAGTGTGTAATTGACACATATTTGAACGGTTTGGTGTGTAAAGTTATACCCGTGGTCAATAGGTGTGTAACAGGGATTTGGGTGCAAGGTAGATGGGTAATATATATATATATATATATATATATATATATATATATATATATATATATATATATATATATATATATATATATATATATATATATATTACTCGTGGTCCTAAACTTGCTGCGAAGTGCAACAATAGTCACTTTTAAGTTTGCTATTTAAAATATATCTAAAATTTTGTAATATATTTAAATATTAGCAAATTCATCTAAACTTCACAACTAAGTATTTTGAATTTAGAAATTCAGGACTTTGTGTCCTGTATTTTTGAGCTACTAATTTGAAATTCAAGACTAAATATCTTGAATTTCTGAACTACTAATTTAATATTTAGGACATAAGATTCGAACTTCTAGACAAAATATTGAAACTTTTGGACATGATATCCTGAAGTTTGAAATTTGAAATTTAAACTCTAGGACCACATATCCTAATGTTTAATTGAAATTGGTTACTCTTTAAATATACGTTAAACAACAAGCTTAAAGTGACTTCCAGGTGTCATTCCACCTTAAACTTTTATCCAGCGCATTGGGGATTAGACCTGTTCAGATAGTAGTTTGAGATATTTTAGGTCTGAGCCAGACTCGAACAACATTTATTCATGTAGAATCACATTTATTCCACTTTTCAGCAATCACACATCAGAAAATTATACAACCTTTTTGTTTTGGAAATATGCAAGCTTTTACCACAAAAAGCTGTAATAAGAAATCAGCAAAAAGGTATTGAAGTAAAAGATAAAATGGAATAAAAATAATTAAAAAAAAAAGGCACAAATGCTTTCATATGATAAGTATAACGCTGATACGGTGATACATAATGCACTGAACTATTTTACCGGATATCTACATGCTTACCCATTTTATATATAGACTGATTATATCCATTGACGCTCTATTAAAAAATCAATAAGAAAATCTTTATTGTGGCTAAGATTAAGATCATGGTCTATATGGTACTCGTTCCCTACTTAATCAATCACTAAGTTACACTATTGAGTGAAGTTTTTATACAATTATTTACTTTAATAATATTTTATTTTATAAGGAAAAAGGTGTGTGAGGTGTAAATAACGACTGCGCGGAACGTAAACAAATGTGGAAAAAGGTTTAGCAAAGTATGTAATATTATTCTTTAATTATTCTTTCTTTCGTGACGTGAGAGGTCTCTTCTTTATAATTTAAAAGAATTTCGATACACATTTTCTTAAAGCTCTATATGTTGGACTAGGTCCATTTGATTGTGATTGATTTTTTTATTTTTTTGCTTTGGGAAGTGTAATTAGACCCTACCCAATTGTATATTTATAGGCCTATTTTTTGTACAGATGTATCCATTTATTTTTGTGAGAAAACAAAAATAAAAAATATCGTGAAGCTTCTTTATCTTCTCTAATGGAGATACTTGATTTCTCATCCTCTGTATTTTTAATTTGAGAGATATATAAAAACTTAACATGGTATCAGAGCGTAGATCATTATAAGTCACATTCTTCGCTTCCAATCGATCATGTTTGTTTTGTCAATTTCAGAGATTTATCTCATTCCAGATGATGTTCGACTCATCTGTAACGACCCGCCCACTCGTTTTGAGCTTCTGCATAATGATCTCCAGTTTTTGGGCATGACTTGCTCCGTATGATGTATTATGACTGATATAAATTATTGGTTTTGATTTTTACGAAAATCGGAATGAATTTGAAGGAAACAGTCTCAGTTAAAAGCTTTGAATTTGAAAGGTTTGACAAATAGTTGACTTATTTATATACGATCTCGGATGGGATTATTTTTTATTTGGTAAGCTTTATTGGGTGATTTAAGACTTAGGATCGTGAACGGAATTGGTTTTGGAGATCCGGTGTAGAATATGGCTTGAATTGGTGAAATCAGTATTTTGGCAATTTTCGGTTGTCAGGTGAGATCTTGATCCGGGAATCGGAATGGAATTCCAAGAGTTGCAGTAACTTTATTTTGTCATTTGGGATGTGTGTGCAAAATTTAAGGTCATTTGGACGTAGTTTGGTTGGGCTTTTGATCAAAAGCATGTTACAGAAGTTTTTTGAAAAATTTAAGCTTGAATTCAATGTGAATTGGTGGATTTGATATTGTTTGAAGAGCTTTGATGATTGGAAAAAGTTTTAATGATGTTTTATTATGTGTTGGTACTTTTGGTTAAGGTCCCAGGAGCTCGGGTGAATTTCGGGTGGTCAATCGGACCATTTTCTAAGTTTTAAAGTTGCAGATTTTCACTTTAGGTGTTGCAGAGATTTATCTCTTCGCGTTCGCGAGAGGAGCCTCGCATTCATGTAGGAGGAATTTGGAAGGCATGAATTTAAGCCTTCGTGTTCGCATTTGAGCATTGCTTTCACGTAAGGCCATGATATGGTTGTTTGCGTTCGCTTGAATCTTCCTGTGTTCGCGTACAAGGATTTGTGGCTCAGAGGTCGTAGCTCTTCACGATCGTAGCTTAAGGCTCGTATTCGCATATTTTGGAAATGGGAAAGCATCGCGTTCGCATAGGGTTACTTTTGGGAAATTAAAAGTTGTGCTTCGCGTTAACGAGGTAGTGGTTGCAAACGTGATGAAGAAATTTCATAACTGGGCAGAAAGTTTATAAGACATTTTTCTTGAGATTTTGAGTCATTTTTCCTCCATAGCTGAGCATTCTGAGAGCTTTTTTTGTAGGGAATTAAAAAAGGATTCAAAGAGAATTGATTGGAGGTAATATTTTTGAACCAAAAACGTGATTCTATTGTGAAATTAACCTAGAAATTCATGGAAACTTAAGCTAAAAATGGAAGAAACTAAGAAACTAAGGCTTGGGATTTTGAAATTTTATTTATGGATTTGAAGGATCATTTGAGGTCAGATTTGAGAGCTTTTGATATGTATGAACTCGTGAGGAGCAAAGGAACGCGTTGATGTAAAAATTTCTGAGTTTCGAGAAGTGGTCCTGGGGATCATGTTTTGGTAACTTCGAGGTTTGTGCCATATATTGATTGTTTTTGCTTGGGCTTTGTTCCCTTAGCATATTGTGATGTATTCGTTCTGATTATTGATAGATTCGACTAGAGATTTTGCCAGTTCGCGGTGAGTAATGATTGTAAATGATATTTTGGGGGTTTGAAACCCCGGATTGTACATCGTAGTGCTATATTAAGGTAAGACACGCGCTGAATAATGAGCGTAGGGTCTTTTACTACTAGAGATTATGACTTGGACCATCCCGATTGATGATTTTACCACATAATTAACTGAAACTAGTTGTTATCATCATGATTTGGGATGATTGCCATAGTTGGACTTCGTGCTAATTATTTGAACCCTTTGAGGATTTTTAGCTCTATTTTCTCACTGTTTGTTTTATTACTTGAACTCAGTCCTATTGATATCTACTGTTTTATAAACTCAACCACTTATACTCAGCTGATACGGTTGATTTTGAGGTAGCCCGAGGGGCTGGTACTGTTTTGATATATTTTCCGATTGGCGAACTTTCATGTGTTCATCTTTCATATTTACTTGTCATTTTGCCCGTTATATTGTGATATTTGTGCCCAATGGACGAATTTTTTGTGCTTATCGGTACTAACTGTTTTGTAATCATTGTCTAATTGTTGAAAAAGTCATTTTCACAAAGGTTTAAACTGAACTAAGATATTTTTAAAAATTTTATAGCTTTACTCTTTTTTTCTCAAAGGATTTTACACTGCTTCTATACAACATGTTAGTTTCTTTACATGATTTATTACTGCTTAGTTGTTATTACCTTTATTACTCGCTGAGTTAGAGTACTCACTTTTCTCTTGCACCCTGTGTGCAGATGCAAGTATTTATAAACCCGCTAGCGGGTTTGGTCTAATCAGAGATGAAGTTATCGTAGATTAGCAAGGTGGCTGCCAGCGTCTCCCTTTGTCCATCACTCCTGTTTTGTTTAATTCTGACCTTGTAGTTACAATTACGCTCTGATATATGCTCATGACTTGTGAAACCCCGGTTTGGGTTGTGTCGGATTGTACTTCCGCTAATTTTTATCATTAAATCATATTTAAACTGCTTATAAACGGTTTAACTATTATAAAAAATGAATGGGGTTAGTTGGTTAGCCTTGTCCCCATGAGAGGTGCCATCACGACAGTGTCTAGGTTTGGGTCATGAACATCTAGGGTTTTTTACTGAATTTTTGTTAATTTCTCAGTCGGATTCTCGCGTATTCAACATTGTTTATCTCAAACTGTTCAATTGTTGATGAGATTTGAAGATTTAGTGGTTTTCATTCCGAGCTAGGGCTTTGAAGTCAAGCCGTAATTTTCTGATTTTTTACTCTGTTAAGAAGGTCGTTTTCTCTTTTCCGGTTGTGAAAAGGCTGGTAACCTCATATCATCTCTTTCTTCTCTGTTGTGAATCGCATGCGTATTTGATCTATGAATGTGTCTGTGTTGTGTTGGCTAATCGGGACGTTGCTTAAATAAAGATGACAAATGATAATAGCACCAGTGCTGATGCAACTTCTTCCACTCACTAACGCCTAATTTTCCATGAAGATGACTACACACATCCTTGTCACCCTCTATATGTTCATCCATTAGACGTACCGGGAACTTCCTTAGTTTTCAGTCCTTTTGATAGAAGTTGCTATGGGAGTTGGAAATGTAATGTGTTAATTGCTTTGTCCATTCAAATAATTTGGATTTCATTAGGTACTTCTCAAAGATCTCCTGAAGGTTCTCCTCTAGCTAGACAGTGGTAACGTAGCAATAATCTTGTTTTCTCTTGGCTGACTAACTCTATGTCCTAAGAAATATCCAGGAGTGTTGAATGCTCTGAGTTTGCTAAGGATATTTGGACTGAGTTAGAAGAGAGGTATGGGAAAGCTGATGGTGTTAGGATCTCTGAGCTAAAGATGGAATTGGCTCATATTTCCCAAGGGTCTATGGACATAGCATCGTATTTTATCGAAATTAAGCATCTATGGTATAAGATTGCATCTTTGTCAACTGGGAGAGTTCGAATATGTACTTGTGGGGGTAAGGCTGCTGAGGATGAAGAACAAAAGGTCTACCAGTTTCTCATGGGATTGAATGATGCTTATGTCCAAACAAGAAGCAACATCATTATGATGAAGCCCTTACCATCAATTGGTACTGTATATAGGATCTTGCTATCTGATGAGAAGTTTTCTGCTGGAACTCAATTTGCTTCAAATTCTACTTCTTTTAGTGCTGGTGTATCCAGGCCCCATCCATCTCGCAGAATAAATTCTGAACCTCAAAGGTCTAGTACCACTTTTAAGGGATCTTTTGATTCTCACGGGTCTGTTATTGTCTGCAAATATTGTATGAAATCTGGACATAACATTGATAAGTGCTACAAACTCCATAGATTTCCTCCAAATTTCAAACCAAATAGATCTCCTCCTCCTAGAAGGTCTGCTATACATGCTGGAGTGGATGTTTCTGGTGCTTCTGCTATGTCAGCTAGTTTTGAAGGTGCTTTTGCTATGTCAACACCTGGACTGTCCTATCCAATTCCTGGTCTTACCAAGGATCAATATTCTCACCTAATGTTTCTCCTTCAGCAATCTCAATTGTCTCCATCCACATCATCTTCTTCCTCAACCAACTATCTTGCTTCTGCAAACTTTGTTGGTGAGTTGTTACCTCCCAAGGGTGTATTTTATGGTGCATGTATGCTAACTATGATAGATAGAATAATTTGAGTGATAGGATCTGGGGCATCGGACCACATGACTTCCCTTAAGAATTTGCTTTTTAATGTTCAAACACTTCTTGTACCCTCGCTTGTTTCTCTCCCTAATGGGTATAAGGTTAAGGTCACAAATGTTGGATCATCGGCCTTGTTCCCTGAGTTGGTTCTTTACAATGTACCCTACAATCCTAGTTTTCAATATAATCTCAATTCTGTATACAAATTTACTTTCTTATGATGGTGATTTGTACAATTTACCAAGGTTGCTTGTACCTTACATGGCCCTTCAATGAGGAAGCCAGTGGTTCTTGGTAGATATGACATTGGACTCTACCAACTGTTTTAGAATGCCAAGCCTCCAACATTATCTACTTTACGTCTTTCTAATTCCCTTAAATTCATGTTTGCTTAATTCAGTTTTTGCTTCTATTTCTTTACCTGATAATACCGCCATTATAAATACCGATGTTGATTTATATAATATGATACAGTATTGGGAACATTCCTTTCTCTAAAATAAAGTGCATTTCTTGCCATAATTGCAAACTATCTTTCCAAAAAGATCATTCAATTGTCCAGTTTGTCCACTATCTTTCCCTGATAGTTCTATTCACTAAACCCAGCCCTTTCATCTAACACATAGACACCTGAGACCTTATTCTACTCATACCTATGATAGTTCTAGGTATTTTTTAACCATTGTGGATGACTACTCTTGAGCCACTTTGACACAATTAATGGGATCCAAGAGCAATGCGTTTGAATTGTTCAAAGCTTTCATTGCTATGGTTGAAACCCAATTCCACTCTATAGTTCAAACTATTAGAAGTGACAATGCTCTGGAGCCGGGATCTAGTTCTTGTGGTTGCCTTTTCTTTTCAGAAAAAGGGGTTGTACACTAAACCTCCTACCTTTATACTCCTTAACAGAATCGTTGCGCAGAAAGAAAATATAGACCTTTACTAAAAACTGCAGGGCACTTTTGTTTCATTCTCACTTACCCCTTATGTTTTGGGGTGATTATGTATTAACTACCACCTATTTGATTAGCAGATTTCTTTCACCTCTTCTTCATCACAAAAGTCCCTGCGAATTGCTTCATTATCCCACTCCTACTTACCACCACATTTGAGCCTTTGGGTGCCTTTGTTACTCAACTGTCACCACCCCTCACAAAGAAAAATTTCTTCCCAGATCCATTCTTTGTGTTTTAATTTGCTATCCATTTGTCAAAAAAATGATACAAACTTCTTGATCTTTAGAATAACTCTTGTTTTGTTTCAAGAGATTTCATTTTCTATGAACACATTTTTCCTTTTTGTCAATCCTTTTATGTTGAGCCTGAAGTATCCCCATTTCCTTTTTTTGCTTGTTTTGATGAGGGTTCATTTCCTCCTATTCTTCTCCTCCTCACCCTTCACCTGTTTCTCCTACTAATCCTCACTACTCCTTTGTTCCCACTTCTATATCTTCTTCTTCTCCTGATTCTTTCCCTCCTGTACCTCCTTCTGTTATAAAAAGATCTTCCAGACCATACAATCTACCTAGCTATCTCAACAGTTATATTCGTACCTCCACTTCTTCTGCTCCTCCCTCTAAGTCTATCTCCAATGCTCACACTCTTAGTCAGCCTTATGTCTCTGAGGCTTACCTTTACTCTCAGGCTGGTGTTGTCCCTAAATCGCAAGAAGCTATAAGATGTGACTTTGAGGCCTTGGATGCCAACAGAACTTGGGACATTGTTGAGTCGCCTCCTAGCAAGAAACCTATTGGATTCAAATGGGTATACAAGGTTAATTATGGGGCTGATAGGAGTATTGAAAGGTATAAAGCTAGATTAGTAGTTGGGGGACCACTTAGGTTGAGGGTTTTCATTTTAATGAAACCTTTTCCCTAGTGGTCAAGATGTCCTCTATCAAAACTCTGATTATTGTGGCTGTTAAGCAACACTGGACCCTATTTCAACTAGATGTGAATAATACCTTCTTACTTGGGGACCTTAATGAAGAGGTTTTCATGAAGATGTCGCCTGGTCTCACTGTTCCTCCTCCTTCTTCTTCTTCTGCTCCTTTGGTTTGTGCACTCCAGAAATCTCTTTATGGTTTAAGATAGGCTTCCAAACAATGGTATGCAAAATTATCTCAAGCTTTATGCTCCAAGGGTTTCTCTCATTCCTTAAATGATTACTCCATTTTTACCAAGGGTTCTGGGGATTCTTTGGTCATGGCTGTGTATGTATATGATATCATCTTGACTGGGTGTGATCTAGCTGAATTAGCTACTTTGAAGTCTTTTCTCAATGATCAGTTCAAGATTAAGGACTTGGGCTGTGTTAGTTCTTCTTCATCAAAGATGTTTATTCATGATTTGCTGGCTAATTTTCATTCTTCTGAATGATCCCATGTCACTTGTCCTCTTGAGTTGAATGTCAAGCGGAAAGATAAGGTTGGACCTCCCTTGCCCAAATCGGAAGAGTACAGGAGTCTAGTGGGCAAGCTGAATTTTCTAACACACACTAGGCTTGATCTTAGTTTTGTTGCTCAACACCTGAGTCAATTTATGCAATCTCCTTGTGTTCCACACATGCAGGTTGTTCTACACTTACTGCGATATCTCAAGGGTACATTTGATTTTGGCATATTTCTTAATAATTATCTTGACTTGTCCTTGCAAGTTTATTGTGATAGTGATTGGGCTTCTTGTCCAGACACCCGCAGGTCTGTAACTGTTTTTGTATATTTCTTGGGGCAGCTTGGTGGGCTGGAAATCGAAGAAGCAACATATGGTTTCCCTCTCCTCTACTGAAGCTGAGTATAGTTCTACGAGTAAGGATACGGGAAAGTTGTCTTGGGATACCGGATTATTGTCTGATTTTGGAGTTTCACCCTCCTTATATGTTCCTTTGTTTTGTGATAATCAGACAGCCCTTCATATTGCACGAAGCCCTATTTTCCATGAATGCACTGACCATATTGACTTGGATTATCATTTTGTTGGTGGTAAGCTTGGGGATGGCCTGATCAGTCTCCTTCACACCTCTAGTGCTTCTCAAGTGGCTGATGTTCTTACCAAGGTATTGCCTGGACCTGCTCATCATCTTACCTATTTCTCTCCTGTATATTAACAATATATATTTATGGGATCAAACCGTGGAAGTTTAAATAGTGCTTTGTACAGATTATAGATCAACGACGGAGTTAAGATTTTTAGTAAGCAGTATCAAAATTTAAAAAGATAATCACATGGACAAGCCAAAAAGATTTTAAAACACATCATATATATAATACCGCTACAAGTTTACACTTTGCATGTTATATTCCTTTGATCTTTGCATGTAGCCATTTCACTAGACAAATTCATCAAATTATTTTTTGGGGTGATCATGTCTAGGTCAAGGGAGTAATTTAGATTTATCATGCTACTATTTGTATATTTGTTTTAACCGTCTACTCATATTTATTACTACAAAACTGCAAATGCCAAATTTGAAGTAATGTTGAACAATGAAAATATTCTCAAAATATTAACTAACTTTTATTCTTTCGGAAACTAAGTTATTATTTAAAATAAATAATACTACGTCGGCTGAAATCACAATTACTTTATTTATTAGAAGTTTGATATACTTGAATATGTGGTTATTTAAGTTAATTCTTCCTATAAAAATAAAGTTTCCCCGACCGTAGAGTTTTCTTATGGAAAACTACTTATAATAGGATTCATGCTTGAATCTCTGACTTGTCATATTTTACGAGTCCTTTTAGAACTAAACCGATTAAAGACTGCAAGTTACAATCTCAGATAAAACTAAAAGTTACAATTTGTTATGAAATCTCCTATTTAAGGTGAATGTCTATAATTAGAGAGATTCTAGAGTTCAATTCTTGGTAGCTAAATCATCCCCCTCCCTATAAATAAAGGGGTCTTCTACCATTGTAAACAATCCCTAACAATTTCTAAGTATCAATGAGAATACTCCTCTCTCTATTCTCTCTATTGCTCTTGTTCTTGTATTATTGTTCTTGTCTTTATATTATTTTATAACACGTTATCAGCACGAGTCTCTACCAATTGAGATATACGTTTGATCTCCAAGGACTTTCACTTGTTTTGACACGTAGGAATCCAATTACTGCTACACCGCTTCTGACTAGTATCTTCCTAGTTTGAGTATGAATCCAATCACAGCATCCTAATTCATGATGGAAACATTTTTCTAGTTAATCCCACGTCGAGAATAGGCTAAAGAAAGCCATCTATGAAAATATACGTAAAGCCATATACCCGTGTTTACTAAGCATCAGTTTGCAGTATTCGCAATCCACATGAGTTTAGTTTTGTGGACTCGGAAGCATTGATATGATGAATCTCTATACGGAAAAATAGAAGAGATGGCGTCATCATAGTAACGCAACGGGATGGAAACTCAAGAGGTATATTTGATATCACAACATTTATTGGTATACCTTAAAGGTAAGTAATTTACTTTTCCCTTTCAAATTCTTGGAATTCTATAATTTGATTTTATATACAAACATAGACAACAAAGTTTGATTATAACTCTAATGGAGTTTGTAAGAAATTGTAACCACATGAAGTGGTAAAATCTCTATGTCCTGCCATGATTAAATTCATGTATGATTGTGGGCAAAGAATTGAAAATCCGTCCCATTGAATTTGCTCCATTCCCTTTAGAGAATGTGGAAGCAGTATGTGATAAGTCTGAAAGAAGACAAAATTATTACCGTAAAGGTATCAATGGATGTGGACGTGGCAATAGACGAAATTATAATCGTCATTATTGTGATAATGAGAATAATAAAGATTCTCAAAATAATCTTTCACTTTATGAAAGTAGTATTTGACATGAGATTGTGTAAAGCACATGATTATGATCCATTCCCTGAAGTGAATGTGATAATTGTAATAGAGCCCGTAAGTATGAACACGCTCTTGATGTAAATTTGTTGTATGTCTGACATTATGAAAAGAAAGTTCGTTGCCCTTGAAATTTCGGGCAAGAACTATATGACATGGGTGTTGGATGCTGAAATCCACTTAGATGTTATGGGTCTTGGAGACGCCATTAAAAACAGAAATAATGCATCCACCCAAAACTATGCTAAGGCCTTGATTTTCTTGCGCCATCACCTTGATGAAGGTTTGAAAATTGAATATATCACAGTCAAAGATCTACCCATCTTGTGGAATGGCTTAAAGAAGAGATATGACAACCTGAAGTTGGTCACTCTGCCACAAGCACGATACGATAAGAATCCAAAAGCAAATAGTTTATAAACTATATATTATCGTTGCGGTGGAAACGGGCACTGGTCAAAGGCTTGCCGTATACCAATACACTTGGTTGACCTTTATCAAGCATCTCGAAAGAGTAAAAGCCCTGAAACAAATTTTGTCTATGACGACAACTTGGACATCACCCACCTGGATGTGGCAGACTTCTTTGAGCAACCCGAGGGGAAAATAGACCACCTAATCGGTGATGGGTCCGTCATGAAAGAAGATGGAGTTATTTGATTTTGTTCTACTTATTTGTATTAGTTAGTGAATAAACTAATAGTCATTAGTATTAGCTCGTATTAGTTAGTTCATGATGCAGTGTTAGCAGTAGTTCTTTAGAATGTCTTCAATTTGCTCAAATATCAATAATATTTTTATTTTCCAGTAGGGGTAATCGACTAGCCAGAAAAACTAGTCGATTATCTAATATTTTCGCATTAAAGCTGAAAAACAATTGATCGACAATCGATTGTCTATGTCTAACAATCGATTGTCATTAGACAATGTAATCTGGAATTTTTCAAAAATCATCCACAATCGATTGTCTATGTCTAACAATCGATTGTCGTTAGATAGTGTAATCTGGAATTTTTCAAAAATCATCCACAATCGATTCTCTATGTCTAACAATCGATTGTCGTTAGACAGTGTAATCTGGAATTTTTCAAAAATAACCAACAATCGATTGTCTATGTCTAACAATCGATTGTCTTTATACAGTGAGGTCTGGAATTTTTCAAAAATAACCAACAATCGATTGTCCATGTCTAACAATCGATTGTCTTAAGACAGTGTGATCTGAAGTTTTTCAAAAATAGCAAATAATCGATTGTGTGTGTTTAACAATCGATTGTCAATGTTCAACAATCGATTGTATGTGTTTAACAATCGATTGTTTTATGAAAATGCATAAACTGAAATTTTCAAGCTGCATAGTAATCCATATAATCGACTATCTGATTTAGTTTGTCAACTGACCGCAGCAGATTTTGAAAATATTATTTAAATGTGACACAAACGGATTGAAGTTGTTTATTCTCATGTTCGTATATTTTCTTTTATATGTCAAACCATGGGAAGTAAATTGATTGAAGGCTCCGGAAGAGCAACTGTGACTCTGCCCAAAGGCACGACGTTTATCTTAGAGAATGCAATATTCTCCTCCAAGTCTAAGAAGAACTTGTTGAGTTTTAATGATATCAATCGCAATGTTCTCCTCCAAGTCTAAAAGGAACTTGTTGAGTTTTAAAGATATCATTCAAAATGGATATCATATTGAGACAACAGATGAGAATAATCTTGAATTCTTCTTGAAAACGAGGCTGCCCATTTCGGTTTGGGTTCACGCCATTTTGCATGCAGCAATACTAGTTCGTCGGCTGCCCACTTCGGTTTGGGGTCACGCCATTTTGCATGCCGCAATACTAGTTTGTCGGCTGCCCACTTCGGTTTTGGGACACGCCATTTTGCATACAGCAATGCTAGTTCGTCTCTGACTCACGAATTGACACAAATATTGCCCAATGCAATTGGTTTTGGGTCATGGACCCAATATATCCCATTTAAGAATCTTTGGATGCGCAGTATATGTGCCTGTAGCACCGCCATCCCGCAACAAAATGGGTCTGCAAAGAAGGTTAGGAATATGTGTTGAGGTTGAATCGCCCTCCATTATTCGCTACCTCGAAACATTGACAGGAGATTTGTTCACTGCACGATTTGCAGACTGTCAATTTGATGAGACACTTTTCCCAAAATTAGGGGGAGAAGTTGGTGAAACCAAACGGGAAATTTTGTGGAAAAATGCATCATTATCTCATCTTGATCCACATACCTCTATTTGTGAAAGAGGCACAAAAGATTATCCATTTGCAAAGAATAGCAAATCAAATGCCTGACGCATTTATAGATTTGAAAAGGATAACAAAATCACATATCCCCGAAGTGAATGTGACAACATCTGATTCACGAATACATATTCATTATTGGAAGAATATGAACATGAAATTGGTATTAAATATACCACACTCACCCCTAGAAGGAGGTTTGAGATGATACCACACTCACCCCTAGAAGGAGGTTTGAGATGATATATGGCATGAATGATCGTTGGTCACGTACCTATTGTACGACAAAGTATTTTGGAAATATGACTATTAAAGGACAACGATAATGCAAGAAACATATCTTGCATATAAGTTTGACATGACCATAATGGTATAACTTTCTCTTTAAGAAAGATATTCACCACATGGATGTTGACGAATTTGTGGTAGTACAAAATTAATTGAGAACTCTAGAAGAGCCAATTATTACTATGTTGGAGAAACACAATTGAGTATTGTGCTGTAGTAAGTCTCAAAGAAACTTATTCAGTTTCCAAAGTACACGCGAAAGCGATTGATTATATTGAGACTATAAATAAAGGAAGGATTTGATATCTCCTATTACTACAACTTGTCGCGGGGTAATTTGTATATGAAAAGCTACCCGCTTTGTTCTCCAGTTTGTGCTACACAAATGAAAGAATGCCACAATAAAGTGGATATCTATTGGTATAAAACCCATGTCATAATAAACCTGAAGTTTATTGATAAGTGCACATGTCATGGTGTAAATTTGAAGTTTACCAATATTGATAATTTATTCAGTTGGCATTCGTGTTAGCCATCTCATTTTAAGTATGATGTGCAAATTCACATAGGTGAATATTAAAGAACTAGAAAGTTCTTTACGAATTCTCTTGTATCACTTGTTCTCATTAATGAACTGACCAACTAAAGAGTTCGGGTTGAAGCCCATAAATTCTGGAAATATCAAAGGTGAATATGGGCCCATTCACCTGCCATGTATACCACATATGATGCACCTATGATATGGTTACATGCGCAATTGTTATTAACCCGCAGCCTGGCCGGTGCTTGCGAGGTAAATTGCTCAGTAATCTAACTTCAAGCATAATTTCCAGATTTTCTACTCAAGATAGTTCATCTTGATAAGTTGGTTTATATCAAAGTTGGTTTAGCAAGATAATTATTGAGTGCTTCCACATAATAGCTAAACTGTTTCTTATGAGAACAAAGTTATATATATCAGTTTGATATACATTGTATACGAGAGTATATTATATTCTCCCCTCACAAGTGGTTCAGGGTCAGGAACCAAATAATTTCATCTTATTATTAATGTGCCGTGTATATTGACATGATAATGCACAAAGATGATTTCCCAAAGTTGAGGAAACAAGTTAGCTTTTCTAACATGAGGGGGAGACATGATAAACACTTGAGAAAAGGTTACATTGGATGAATTATCATTTGTATATGTATATCCCCGAATATCATGATATGAACCTGAAGTTCATAAAAGGGATAATTCAATTGCAACATATTGCAAAGCATGCTATACGCATTTGCTGACCCAAAGAAAGTAACTAAATGGAAGAGATACAATTCAAGAAGAATTGATTCCATATGAAAGACATGTAGTTTTGAACCTATAGTTCAAATGCTTGAAAGTATAAAGTCAAAGGTATGTATAATCAGTTTTCGATATCTTATTTGTCTAGCATGACATGGAAAACTTGATATGCATCTAAAGTCTATTATATGGCTTATATGACTTAACTTGAAAGATTTAAGTTGCTTGAAGCATATGCAATTCTTGGTCCTGAAGTACCAAATCCTAAGTACAATTTGTGTACATATGTATCTTGCTATAACTATAAGCATGATGGCATTGAGAATACATCTATGGAGATATTGAAGAGTTATTCCACGACATTATATGAAGATGTTCATATCTATCAAGAATGATGATTTCAAGGTGCGGAATATTTATTCAAGTCAATATGGTTGATTTGTCAAACGTCTACCAAAGATCGTTTTGAAGATGGTGCACAAGATTGGAATGCAAATGCTCAAGGATATAAATTGATGTTCTCATCAGGGGGAGTTAATGCGCGTTGCACTCTTTTTCCCTTACAAGGTTTTGTCCCAATTGGGTTTTCCTTGCGAGGTTTTTAACGAGGCAACCAATAGGCGCATATTAAAACATGTGTACTCTTTTTCCTTTCTTTAATTTTTCCCATTGGGTTTTGGTTTTAAGGTTTTAACGAGGCACATTGTTGAATAGACATTCAAGGGGGAGTGTTATGAAATCTCCTATTTAAGGTGAATGTCTATAATTAGAGAGATTCTAGAGTTCTATTCTTGGTAGCTAAATCATCCCCCTCCCTATAAATAAAGGGGTCTTCTACCATTGTAAACAATCCCTAACAATTTCTAAGTATCAATGAGAATACTCCTCTCTCTATTCGCTCTATTGCTCTTGTTCTTGTATTATTGTTCTTGTCTTTATATTATTTTATAACACAATTCTTTTACTGGAATTCTATTAAAGACTATGGTTCATCAATTCTCTCTTTGGTATTCATGTTGAAATTGGTTACTTAATGTCTAAAACAATTTTAAATTATATTTGAAATATCTTTAATTAAGAAAATTACTATTTATATTCAAGCAAAACAAACCAAATTTACTGGACCGAATTAATCGAAATCAAAAGAGAAAAATTGAACTATATCGAGTCTAATTAGGTAAAATATTAGTATTATATTTTAAGAAATCAAATACTTGAAATACCAAAACGAAATATTTAAACACCATACCGTACCGATTATAAATACCCCAACCTACAAACCTAAATATTGATAGGTGATATCGAGGTAAACTAAAATAATGATAATCTATCGTGGATATAAAATTATGAAATATACATATAGTATACATACGATTTCAAATGGCAACGCGTCTAGATAAATTAAATTGTAAGGCCAAAAATTATTGACATATTCGAAGAGCAAAAGTTTCTCCTTCATATAATATAATAAAAAGACATAACAGAAAGCAAGTTTTTTGGTTCAACCTACTCATTCTTTTCAATTAACTTACGTTAAATATTAGATGGGCCTAAAGTTATACGTGGAGGGCACATATATAGAGATTAATATTTATATCTATCTATCTATATTTATCTATTTTTTATTTATATTTATATATATCTATATCTACCTATATTTATATTTATATTTATATTTATATCTATATTATTATAAAAGTACGAATATTAAATACTAAATATCGATCTATTAAAATATATCTAAAATACTGATAGACTTTTATACCCTTTGAAAAGAGAATTAAGCACCATTTTATGTTGGATAAAATTGTAACCTCAATTAGCTTTTTAATAGTAGATGAACTAATAGTTAAGATTTTCAAGTTGACTAAGAATTCGTCATGTCTCCTACCAAAACTATATTTTTGAGTTTCAATAATAAATACTTAACCTACTTTAGAAAAACTATTTTCATTAAATTTTCTATCCTATATCAACTAAATTACTTACAGCCTGTCTGGATTGACTTAAAAAAGTGGATTTTCAACAAAATAGCTTTTAAGCCAAAAATCAATAAGTTATGGTTGTCCAACTTATTGCTTTTGCCTTGTTTTAAACAGTTTTTTAGTTATTTTAAGCACTTTTTGACTTTGTCAAACATTAAAAAAAGTTAAAAAGAGCTTAAAAGCTGTTATGACCAGGTTAAAATCTAATTCAGACACCCTCTTATTGATAGGATATATGTTTCATGTTCCGTTTAGAATTTAAGGTAACATACTTACTGATCGGAGATATGCCTCATGTTCCGATCCATTTAGAATTTAAGGTGATGTAATTCACCAATTCTATTTGAATTGCAATTGGAAAATATTTGGTTTGATTCGGTTTGTAGTGACATTGTAACTCTTCCATTTAGGAGTTTGAATCAACTTTGAGACAACCTATTGTAACTTGATTCCAAGTCAAAATGTGAGGTGCTCCAATGTTTCTATAAAGAGACTCTTTTCACGGATTACAAATCATGAAATTTAAGTACCTTTTTTTAATTGATATTTATAATTAACCATGGTAGATCAACAAATCCTAGAAGATAAACTTTATATATTTTTTAAACCTACAACCCTATTTTTATAGCGTCAAATTTGAAAATTTTTAGTTCGTTGTAACTGTTTTATGTGTTCTAATAAAATATTATTAAAAATCAAAATAAATATTATTTCCCCTACATCTCTTTTTTCTTTGGTTGGTTCTTATTTACTTTATTGTGTATATTTTTATTATTGGTAGAATATTCTCTCTTTATTGTACAGTCCTATAGTTGGTAGGATTTGATTTCCCTCATTATTGTACAGTCCTATAGTTGGTAGGATTTGATACCCTTCTGTACTCTATATATACTTTTGTGAGCAATACGAGAAAATTAATTCTCCCAAAACTCTCTACATGGTATCAGAGCGTAAGTGGCTTATCGCCAAGGAAACCCTAATTCTACCCTACCCGCGCCGCTGCTGCCGCTGCACTAATCGGCAGCCCGCCGCCGCCGACCTTCTCGGTCCACTGCCTCTCTCCGGCGTCTTGCCGCGCCGCCGCTGCACTAACCGGCAACCCTCTCTCTCTCTCGACGTCGTTCAGCGCCTCCTCTCCTTTGCCTCGCGCTTCATGGATGCTACGACGTCAAACGATCTTCTCCAGCCGATTGCCATCAATGCATCGGCTCAGATTCCACTCAAGTTGGATTCCACTAATTACCCGGCGTGGAAATTCCAATTCCGAACCCTTCGTACGGGTTACGACCTCCTCGGCTTCTTGGACGGATCGAAGCCGTGCCTACCAGCCACTATCATCGACAAGGAGGTAACTTCCCCCAATCCAGCATACCCTTACTAGATTCGCCAGGACAATCATATTCTCAGTGCCATCATCTCGTCGATCACACCGATGATCATCTCCTTTATTGCCACTGCGGAAACCTCTAAAGAGGCCTAGGACATCCTCGCGCGCACATACGGCACTGCTTCTCGTGGTCGTATTATGGCTCTCAAACAGCAACTCCATAATCCGGTAAAAGGTTCTAAATGTGTTACTGATATTATGCACGGTATTCGTGTGATTTTGAATGAATTATCTCTCCTGGGTGTTACTGTTGATTCTGAGGATCTTGCCATTAAGGTTCTCAATGGTCTTTATGATCCGTATATGGAACTCTCTCATGCTATCCAAGCCAGTTAATCTCCAATCTCTTTTGCTGAATTACATGACAAGCTGTTAAGCATGGAGGCTCAGATTACTACTCGTGCGCCGGCCTCCTTCACCGCATATGATTTGGCTCCGTCGGCTGCCTTCGTCGCCGGACAGCAGTCCGGCAGTAACCACTTCGGTGGCCGCAGGCGGGGCCGTGATAGCCGTGGTTCATTCTTCGGTCGCGGTGGTTACTCCAACAATGGCCAATCTCGCAGGTACAATGGGAAGTGCCAGCTCTGCAGTGAATTTGGCCACTCTGCGCGTCGCTGTCCGTCCTATCCTATTTCCGGCGCCAATCAGCCCCCTTACGGTGGACCAGTGCCGCGGCCAGCATACGCTCCGTCATCTTATCCGGCTGCTCACACAGCCCATCACTCTTCCATTATTCCCTCTACATCTGATTGGATCCTGGACTCTCGTGCCTCTCATCAGCAATATATGCGTCACGATTAATCACTCAAAATAAATTTCAGAAAAATCCTGTTGATAAGTACTTTCACTTGCCCAATCATGATTTATATTTGAAATGTTCTAATTTTACCTTTATTCGTGCAATTTTATTATTTATCATACCAGTCTATCACTTTTTTTGGTCTAAATCCTTGTACGAATTTTTATAAGATGAAGATAAAATATACTATTGTTGTAGATACATATTCCTTACCAATTATCTATCTATCTATATCTATATCTTTATCTTTATCTATATCTATATCTATTTATATATTGTTATATAAGCACGAATAATTTGTGCTAAATATTAAATGAATAAAATATCCTCGAAATATAAACCGGCTATTGTGCCTTTAAATATTTGTATAAATTAAGAATCTAATGGTCAATTATATAATGGTGCAATCTTTTTCGATTTAAACTACACATATGTCGGCCCTACAAAGCCGATCATACTTGAGCACGAATAATTTATGCTAAATGTTGAACGAAATTTTTTTCGAAATATTGATTAACTTTTATGCCCTTAAATATTTGTATAAATTAAGAATTTAATGATCAATTACCTAATGGTGCAATTGTTTTTCGATTTAATCTACACATATATCAGCACTACAAAATTGATCATACTTGAATTAGAAGTGCACGTTTGTTATAAATACACTTCTATTTAAGGTGAATGTCTTTAATTAGAGAGATTCTAGAGTTCTATTCTTGGTAGCTAAATCATCCTCCTCCCTATAAATAGAGGTGCCCTCTACCATTGTAAATAACTCCTAACATTCTCTAAGTATCAATAAGAAGAACTCTCTCTACTCTTCTCTTTATTTGCTCTTGTTCTTGTTCTTATATTATTTCATAACACGTTATCAGCACGAAACTCTACCGTCTCAAGAACCATTCTCGAGAAATCTAAGGTATTTCCCTCTTCCTAATTTAATTTTCGATTATGTCTGACATTACGAAAAGAAAGTTCGTTGCCCTTGAAATTTCGGGCAAGAACTATATGACATGGGTGTTGGATGCTGAAATCCACTTAGATGCTATGGGTCTCGGAGACACCATCAAAGATAGAGAAAAAGCATCCACCCAAGAATGTGCGAAGGCCTTGATTTTCTTGCGCCATCACCTTGATGAAGGTTTGAAAATTGAATATCTCACCGTCAAGGATCCACTCGTCTTGTGGAACGGCTTAAAGGAGAGATATGACAACCTGAAGTTGGTCACTCTGCCACAAGCACGATATGATTGGGCTCATCTGAGGCTCCAGGACTTTAAGTCCGTTTCTGAATATAATTCTGCTATGTTCAGAATTACTTCTAAATTGAAGCTATGCGGGGATAATATCTCCGATTATGATATGCTTGAGAAAACGTTTACAACGTTTCATGCCTCCAATATAGTACTGCAACAACAGTACAGAGAGAAAGGCTTTACAAAGTACTCTGAACTGATTTCTCTTCTACTAGTGGCTGAGCGAAATAATGACCTGCTCATGAGAAATCATGAAAATCGACCCACTGGGTCTACACCACTGCCTGAAGCAGATAAGGTGCACTCTCATTATGCCAAACATGAAAAGGACCATGGTCATGGTCGTAAACGGGGTCATAGCCAGGGACGTAGACAAGGAAGAAATTCCAATGAAGTCCGTCAACCCCCAAGGAGAGATAACCGCCGAAAGCAGAAACGGGGTCATGAAGATCCTAAGGCAAATGGTTCAGAAACTATATGTTATCGTTGCGGTGGGAAAGGGCACTGGTCAAAGACTTGCCGTATACCAAGACACTTGGTTGACCTTTATCAAGCATCTTGAAAGAGAAAAGGCCCTGAAACAAATTTTGTCTATGACGACAATGAGGACATCACCCACCTGGATGTGGCAGACTTCTTTGAGCAACCCGAGGGGAAAATAGACCACCTAATCAGCGATGGGTCCGTGATGAAAGAAGATGGAGTTATTTGATTTTGTTCTACTTATTTGTATTAGTTAGTGAATAAACTAATAGTCATTAGTATTAGCTCGTATTAGTTAGTTCATGATGCAATGTTAGCAGTAGTTCTTTAGAATATCTTCAATATGCTCAAATATCAATAAAACTTTTATTTTTCAGTAGGGGTAATCGACTAGCCTGAAAAACTAGTCGATTATCAACTGAAAAACAATTGATCAACAATCGATTGTCTTTGACTAACAATCGATTGTCGTTAAGACAGTGTAATCTGGAATTTTTCAAAAATCATCCACAATCGATTGTCTTTGTCTAACAATCGATTGTCTTAAAACAGTGTGATCTGGAAATTTTCAAAAATTGTCAACAATCGATTGTCTATGCATAACAATCGATTGTCTTGAAACAGTGTGCTCTGGAATTTTTCAAAATAGCCAACAATCGATTGTCTATGCATAACAATCGATTGTCTTAAAACAGTATGATCTGAAGTTTTTCAAAATAGCAAATAATCGATTGTGTGTGTTTAACAATCGATTGTCAATGTTCAACAATCGATTGTTTGTAAGTAACAATCGATTGTTTGAAGAAAACGTTTAAACTGAAATTTTCAAACTGCAAAGTAATGGATAACATATCTGATTTTGTTAGTCAACTGTTAGCAGCAGATTTTGAAAATATTATGTGACGCAAAAGAATTGAACTTGTTTATTCTTATGTTCTTGTATCTCTTTTGTATGTCAAACTATGGGATAGCAAATATGGATATCTCACAAAGCGAACTTGGATCAACATCCAACTGTAAAAGTATTTGCCTAATTGATTCATGTACTACACATACAATACTCAAAGAAAGGAAGTATTTCTCTCAACTAAATATGTGTAAGGCAAACGTTACTACAATCTCTGGAAGTAGTAAATTGATTGAAGGCTCCGGAAGAGCAATTGTAACTCTGCCCAAGGGCACGACGTTAATCATAGAGAATGCAATGTTCTCCTCCAAGTCTAAGAGAAACTTGTTGAGTTTTAAAGATGTACGCCGGAATGGCTATCATATTGAGACAATGAATGAAGATAATCTTGAATATCTCGTCATCACAAAGAATGTCTCCGGCCAAAAGAGGGTTATTGAGAAATTCCCGTCTTTATCTTGTGGCCTGTATTGGACAAGAATTAGTGCAATTGAGGCACATTCAACAGTAAACCAAAGGGTTACTGATTCCAATACCTTTGTACTTTGGCATGATCGATTGGGACATCCAGGATCGGTCATGATGAGACGGATTATAGAAAGCTCATATGGGCATCCGTTAAAGAATTTCAAAATTCTTTCGAATAATGAATATCCTTGCACTTCGTGTTATCAAGGCAAGTTGATTATCAGGCCATCACCAACAAAGGTTGGGACTGAGTCACCCACGTTTCTGGAACGTATACAAGGGGACATTTGTGGACCTATTCACCCACCTAGTGGGTCGTTTAGGTATTTCATGGTCTTGATAGACGCATCCTGTAGATGGTCTCATGTGTGCCTGTTGTCATCACGCAACCTTGCGTTTGCGAAATTAATGGCACAAATAATTCGACTACGAGCACAATTTCCAGATAATCCAATCAAGTCCATTAGACTGGATAATGCTGCTGAGTTTACATCCCAAGCATTTAATGATTATTGCTTATCAATCGGGATAAAAGTTGAACATTCTGTAGCTCATGTTCACACTCAAAACGGTCTTGCAGAATCGTTAATTAAACGCCTGCAATTGATTCCAAGGCCATTACTTATGAGAACGAGGCTGCCCACTTCGGTATGGGGTCACGCCATCTTACATGCAGCAATGCTAATTCGTCTCAGACCGACGAATTACCACAAGTATTCCCCGTTGCAATTGGTTTTGGGTCATGAACCCAATATATCCCATTTAAGAATCTTTGGATGCGCAGTATATGTGCCTATAGCACCGCCATCCCGCACCAAAATGGGTCCGCAAAGAAGGTTAGGAATATATGTTGGGTTTGAATCGCCCTCCATCATTCGCTACCTCGAAACATTGACAGGCGACTTGTTTACTGCACGATTTGCAGACTGTCGATTTGATGAGACACTTTTCCCAAAATTAGGGGGAGAAGTTGGTGAAACCAAACGGGAAATTTTGTGGAAAAATGCATCATTATCTCATCTTGATCCACATACCTCTATTTGTGAAAGAGAGGTACAAAAGATTATCCATTTGCAAAGAATAGCAAATCAAATGCCTGACGCATTTATGGACTTGAAGAGGATAACGAAATCCCACATTCCCGCGGAAAATGTTCCAATCCGTATTGATGTCCCTGTTGGACAATCATCTAGTGTCATATCCAATGAGTCAAATGCACGCCTGAAGCGTGGCAGACCATTAGGTTCCAAAGATCGAAATCCTAGAAAGAGGAAAAAGAACGATCAAAATGACACCACGAAAGAATCTCATGATTTAACAAATTCTGAGATACATGAAGAATCCATTGAGCCTGAGACTCTGGAAAATACGGAACTATCCCTAAATCCAATTAATATTGAGGTAAATATTAATCGAGTGGATATTGTGGTGGATAATGCCTTTGCTTATAATGTAGCATCTAGCATTATGCAAGAATTTGAGGATCTCGAACCTCAATCTGTTGAAGAATGTCGAAAAAGACAGGATTGGCCAAAGTGGCAAGAAGCAATTCAATCAGAATTGAATTCGCTGGCAAAACGTGAAGTTTTTGGCCCAATAGTTGAAACACCTAATGGTGTTAAGCCTGTCGGCTATAGATGGGTCTTTGTACGCAAAAGAAATGAGAAAAACGAGGTACAAAGATATAAGGCACGCCTTGTTGCACAAGGTTTTTCTCAAAGGCCTGGTGTCGATTATGAAGAGACATATTCGCCTGTAATGGATGCGATAACCTTTCGTTATCTCATAAGTTTTGCTGTCCATGAAAAGCTTGACATGCACTTAATGGATGTGGTTACTGCCTATCTTTATGGCTCACTCGATAATGAGTTATACATGAAAATTCCCGATGGACTCAAGGTGCCAAACGCGCACAATTCAAAATCTCGGGAAATGTTCTCAATTAAATTGCAAAGATCCTTGTATGGTCTAAAGCAATCTGGACGAATGTGGTATAATCGTCTTAGTGAGTACTTGTTAAAAGAAGGCTATATAAATGACGCCATTTGCCCGTGTGTTTTTATAAAGAAAACAACATCGGAATTTGTTGTACTTGTCGTATATGTTGATGACATAAACCTTATTGGAACCCCTATAGAACTCCAAAAGGCAATTGATTATCTAAAGGATGAATTCGAGATGAAAGATCTCGGAAAGACTAAACTATGTCTTGGTTTGCAAATTGAATATTTGGCAAACGGAATTTTTGTTCATCAATCTACCTATACAGAAAAGGTACTGAAACGGTTTTACATGGATGAAGCACATCCTTTAAGTACACCGATGGTTGTTCGATCACTTGATGTGAACAAAGATCCATTCCGACCACAAGAAAGGAATGAAGAGCTACTTGGTCCTGAAGTACCATATCTTAGCGCAATTGGCGCACTAATGTATCTTGCAAATACTACAAGACCTGACATATCCTTTTCAGTTAATGTCTTAGCAAGATTTAGCTCGGCTCCTACGAGGAGACATTGGAATGGGATCAAACACATATTGCGGTACCTAAAGGGAACTACCGATATGGGCTTATTTTATGGCAAGAATTGCAGCCCGGATCTTGTTGGTTATGCTGATGCTGGATATTTGTACGAACCACACAAGGCTCGATCTCAAACGGGTTATGTGTTTACCTGTGGAGAAACCGCCATATCTTGGCAATCGACTAAGCAATCAATTGTGGCTACTTCATCTAATCATGCCGAGATAATTGCTATTCATGAAGCAAGTCGAGAGTGTGTGTGGTTAAGGTCGATAATACATCATATCCAAAACAAATGTGGTTTGAAGTGTGATAAACTACCCACAACTTTGTATGAAGACAATGCAACATGTATAGCTCAATTGAAGGGAGGATTCATAAAAGGAGATAGAACGAAGCATATTTCACCAAAGTTATTCTTCACACATGATCTTCAAAAGAATGGTGATATCAATGTTCAACAGATTCGTTGAAGCGACAATATGGCTGATTTGTTCACAAAATCTCTACCAAAGTCAACCTTCAAGAAGCTAGTTCACAAGATCGGGATGCGAAGACTTAAGGACATAAATTGATGTTCTTATCAGGGGGAGTTAATGCGCGTTGCACTCTTTTTCCCTTACAAGGTTTTGTCCCACCGGGTTTTCCTTGCGAGGTTTTTAACGAGGCAACCAATAGGCGCATATTCAAACATGTGTACTCTTTTTCCTTACTTTAATTTTTCCCATTGGGTTTTGTTTTAAGGTTTTAACGAGGCACATCATTGAATAGACATTCAAGGGGGAGTGTTATAAATACACTTCTATTTAAGGTGAATGTCTTTAATTAGAGAGATTCTAGAGTTCTATTCTTGGTAGCTAAATCATCCTCCTCCCTATAAATAGAGGTGCCCTCTACCATTGTAAATAACTCCTAACATTCTCTAAGTATCAATAAGAAGAACTCTCTCTACTCTTCTCTCTATTTGCTCTTGTTCTTGAGTTATTGTTCTTGTTCTTATATTATTTCATAACAACGTTGATAATTTTCTCTCTTTTTCCTATTTAAGTTAGATGCTACGTAATATAACCAAGTCACAAACATGGAGTTTTAGCTCTTTTTTTTTTTGGTATTGTGATTTGTTTTATTTTTATCAATGCTGATCTAATTTGGTAAAGTTCTTATTTTTTATTTATTGTTGGAGATTATTTAGCTATTAAAAATTTCGTTATTTTTGCTTGAAGAATAATGATTTTAGATTATTTTTTTAATTTATCTTCCTATCTAACATATTTCATGATATGCATAACTATATTTGATTGTTTGCATCACACAATATATTTAATTAGCCAAGCCAATATAGTTAGAAATATTGTTGTTAGTTTGCCAAGAAAAGATTTTTAGATTACTCAGAAATAATGCCAAGTATATCTTTACGGAATGGCCTCCTCGATCTCTCATTCTAATTTTTTGTCACTATATATAGTATCATTTAATAACATTTGAACTCATAGATTTTTGGTCGAAATTATTAATATTATCTATAACCAGGATTGCAAGTCACAGCACCCAATCAAGAATGCCAAACATTTAATATTTCTACTACTTCAATTTCTTCTTCATAGTTTAACCAAAGATGTTCTGAGTATTAATAGTTAAAGATATTATTATTTCTTACATAAATTTCTACTAAATGACAAAAGATTTATAGATGATGTGGCAACGCACGCACATAACTATAGTATTTGTATTAAAAGAACGAAAATTCTTAGTGCAATATCGGTCCTTTTTTTAACCTTTGTAAGTGTATTTTATTTTGGATAAAATAATTGTAAACTACAATAAATTTACCATGGAATAAAACTAAAAAATTTCGCTTATTTCCGGTTTTGTAGCATACGGATTTTATTTATTTAGGTTTAGGTTTCACATTCAGTTTAGAATTCTTTTACCAATAATATTTACTTAGTTATGTCTTTTCTTTGTTTAGGTTTAGGATTCACTTTAGATTTAGGATCCTTTGTCAAAATTTCCTTATGCTACAGATCGTTTATAACAACTTGATTCTTGTTTTAATCATTCTATGTAGCTTTATTTCATTAATAACGTTTATTTTTATTTTAATTATGGTAGGTATCCTATAATTATCTGTGATGACCCAAAAGGTCATCACTTACTTTTAATTAAATTTTGTATTTTTGAGGTCTTGAAAACCTCATTTAAAGTCACCTTATTTTGCGTGTGCAGTCCGGGCGCATAGCCGAAAAGCTTATATGTAAAAATCTATGAAAAGTAATAAGTTTTGACTGTAAAATAAATAAATTTGACTTCAGTCAAAGAAGGGAAGTTACAGAACGGGGCAGTGAAGGCTCACGAAGTAGACAACAAGCAGTAAGCATATTTTTAGATTAACGGACCAGGACCCGTGATTCAATGGACCGGGAGGGTCCGTAGGCAAATATGAAACTTGAAAGTATGCCCAAAATCGAATTCTGAGGTCCAAAGCCCGAGAAATAAGTTTTTCAAAGAAAATTCTTTTTTGAAATTGTTTAAGGAAATTTAAATTAAAAATTTATTTGAACATGTTAGTATCGGGCCAGTGTTTTGGTTTCGGCGCTCGGTACAGGTCTTCTATGTGATCTAAGATATTTTTGTGAAAATAGATCAAAAACAGATTTTATTTGACGTGATTCGGACCTAAATTGCTAAAGTGGATAGTTGATGAAGTTTGAGAAAAATTCTTTGATTTTCAGGTTTATTTCATTGTTATTAAGGTTATTTTGGTGATTTGATCGCACGGATAAGTTCTTATGATATTGTTGAGTTAGTACGTATATTTGGTTAGGAGCCCCACGAACGCGAAGGTTGAGACGTGAATGCAAAGATGAGGGGGAAGACCCTTCGCGAATGCGTCTCTCCACTTGCGAAAGCGTAAGGTTGAGGGGAGGGAGTCACGAGCTTGTGCATCGTGAACGTGAACGCATAGGCTCGGGGAGCCAAAGCTTCGCGAACACAAGCCACATTCTGCAAACGCGAAGGCTTTGCAGGCCTAACCCATCGCAAACACGAAGGGTATGTCGTGATTGCGAAGAAGACTTTTGCCCAGTTATTTTAATGTCTCGGAATTATTGAAAAATTTCATAAACCCTTTATTCTCCAAATCTCATAGATGATTTTTGAGGCCTTTCTTCACCATAACCTTTTTGTAAGTAATCTTTAGCTTGTTTTCTTCATTTTTCATCAACACCCATTAGATTTCTAGGCCTAAACATATAATTAAGGGTAGAAAAATTAGGGATTTGGGTAAAATTAGGACTTTTTTATTAATTGTAATTTAGATCTCCTTTCGGGGTCGAATTTGAAAATAAATTATATATCCGGTCTCGTGGGTGAATGGGTGATCTTATTTTGGTCCAAACCTCGTGTTTTGACAAAGCAGGCCCGGGGTCGATTATTGAATTTTTGGAAATAATGATTAGAAAGCTATAACTAAGCATTGGAATTGTCTTATTTAGCATTTATTGATCTTATTATGTCAATTGTGTATGGATTCGATTTTTTTGGAGCTGAATTTGAAAGAAAAAGTGCTGTTTGAGGCTTGCGCTGGCCGTGGATGTTCGAGGTAAGTGTTTGGTATAACCTTAGCTTGAGGGATTAGGAGTTGAGTCCTATTTGCTATGTGTTAATTTTTGTGTATGACGTATATGCTTCGTGATGAGTATCTATGTGTTGGTGTATAGCATGACCGCGGGTCTTTATATTGTGAATATCATGATTTGTTGTATCTTTGATGTATTGATGATAATTTCTATTTGTTGTGAAATTTTTGTGGGAAGGATTTGTGACCTTTGAACATCAAGGAGCATTGACTCAAGTTATATTACGAATTGAAAACATATATGAGATGTTTGAACCCCTTGGAGCATTAGCTCAAGTGGTAAAGTGAGTTATAAAATAGAAGTGAAAGAAAGAGAAAGAGAATTAAATTGTTCCCTTGCCGGGATATTGCTGCTTTATTAATTATCTCCCATGCCGGGATTTTGATATTATTGATGTTGCTCTCATGCCGAAATTTAATTGTTTAATTGTATTCCCTTGTCGGATTCTCCATTATTGTTACTACTATTTTGTTCATCTCCTTGCCCCATTGTTTGTGATTGTTGTTTGTGTGAGGAAGAGTGTAAAAGCACGAAGGGTGATGCCGTGCATTATTTGTTGTTGTAAGGAAAGTGTGTAAAGCATGAAGGGTGATACTGTACCGCACGATGTACCATTTCGTGCCGATTCTATTGATTATATGGTGAGGAACTAGAGTAAAAGCATGAAGGGTGATGCCGTGCATATTTGATTATATAATTATTTTTGTGAGGACGAGAGTAAAAGCACGAAGGATGATGCCGTGCGCATTTTCATTATATAACTTCTTTGGTGAGGCTGGGAGTAAAGGAACAAAGGGTGATGTTGTGAAATTGTTGATTTCTACTTCCTTGTTGATATTCTAGTTATGTTTTTTCTTTTCTTACTTGATAACTGTGACGACCCAAAGGGGTCATCACTTGTTTCTAATTGAAATCTATATCTCTAAGGCCTAGAAAATCTTATTTAGGGTTACCTCGATTTGCATGCACAGTCGGGACGTGAAGCCGGAAAGGTTAAATACGAAATTTTGTGAAAAATGCTAAATTTTGATATTTACATGAATAGACTTAACCTTGGTCAATATTTTGGGTAAAAGGACCCGGACACTAGATTGATGGTCCCGGAGGGTCCGTAGGAAAATATGAGACTTGGGCATACGCTCAGAGTCGAATTCCGAGGTCCTAATCCCGAGATATGAATTTTTATGTGAAATTATATTCTGAAAATATTTAAAGAGAATTGAAGTGAAATCTAATTTGAAAGTAATGATATCGGTCCCGTATTTTGGTTCAAGCACTCGGTAGAAGCCTCATATATGTTTTGAATCACTCCTGTGAAGTTTGGTTAAAAACATACGTCATTTGACGCGATCCGGACCCTAATTGGGAAATTTGTACTTAAAAGGAGTTTTGAGAAATTTCATTGATCTTGAGGTTCAATTCTATATTCATGATGTTATATTGGTGATTTGACCACACGAATATGTTCGTGATGTTTTTGAGGTTGTGTGTATACTTGGATTAGAGTTTTGAGGGCTCAGTGAGCTTGGAGTAGGTTCCGGGATGCCTTAGGCTTATAAAGATCAGATGTTGCAGGTTCAAGAATTTGATAGGTCTCTAAACCCTCTTGCGCAGTCCACGAGAAATCGCGTGCGGCTGCGGTTGCCTTTGCGTGGTCCACGGTGGATGCTTTGCGGCTGCGGTCGGCTTAGTACGGTCCGCACTGGGCAATGATCCGCAGGTCTTCAAAAAGCTTGTGCGGCCGTGGTCCTTTTTGCGCGGTCCACACATGGAACTTCAGAGGGGTATAAATTCACGTGAATTTCAGTTATTCTACACTTTTCAAACCCCCAAAACATAGGAGGCGATTTTTCAAATAACTCTTCTTCACCAAAACGATTGGTAAGTGATTTCTAACTCATTTTCTTCACTCCTTAACATCATTTAACATGACTTCAACTTAAAATCACAGATTTTCATGGGATAATTGGGTGTTTTGGGTAGAACCTAGGTTTTGTAAAATTAGGGAGTTGGACCTCAATTTGAGGTTTGATTCCAAATAAATCTTATATTTTGATTCGTGGGGGAATGGTTAACTGAGTTTTGGCCCGAATCTCGAGTTTCGACCATGTGAGCTCGGGGGCATTTTTTACCTTTGGGGTAAAGCCTTATAAAGCTTATTTTCATGCATTGGGGTTGATTCATTTAGCATTTATTAATGTTAGTAAGTAATTTATGTCTAGATTCGAGCGGATTGGAGGTGGAACCGAGGGGTAAAGCTATAATTAAGGCTTGAGTTGAATTTAAGGCATTGAGGTAAGTGTTCGGTCTAACCTTAGTTTGAGGGATTATGAGTTGAGTCTTATGTGCTAATTACTCTTTGTTGAGTACGACGCATAGGCATGGTGACGAGTATTTATACGTTGGTGTCAAGCATGACCGTGAGTCTTAAGTTAGAAGTTGTTGTATTCTTAAATGACATTATGTGCGCCTTAACTAATGATCTACCGTATCGGGCAAAGATTTGTTTATCCTAGTAGGTCCTTTTTATGATTGAACATCTTCATTAATCAAATTGAGTTAAGGTTGGTTATAGTTGATTCTCCCTTGCCGGGATGATTGTTTTTATATTGTTGTTCTCTTATGTTACTTTATTCCCTTGTCTGGATTTCTTGTGATTATGTGATAACATGAAATCGAAGCGGGTGGTATGCCTACCACAAGATATTAAAATAGGCAGATATTAAAATGGGAGCGGGTGGTATGCCTACCACAAGATATTGAAATGGGAGCATGTGCTATGCCTACAACAACATATTGAAATGGGAGCGGGTGGTATGCCTACCACAAGATATTGAAATGGGAGAGGGTGGTGTCCTACCACAAGATATTGAGATGGGAGCGGGTGGTACAACTACCACAAGATATGAGATGGGAGCGGGTGGTACGCCTACCACAAGACATTGAAATGAGAGCGGGAGGTACGCCTACCACGAGTTATGATAAAATGGGAGCGGGTGGTACGCCTACCATGAGATATTGAGAAATGGGATCGGGTTGCACGCCTGCAACGAGATGAGCATTGAAAGTGAAAATTGTTTTATCTATTGTTATTCGTGTTAGTAGCTTAATAGTTGATTTCATTATCAATTCTTGAGAATTTTGTTTATTTTGCTATCCCCAAAGCATGTTTCCCTTCCCTTATTTTACCTATTTATTTCCTATTATTCCTTTCGCTATATATTATATAACTGAATAGATTTATCTAGAGTCCGGTCCTAGCCTCGTCACTACCTCGCTGGGGTTAGGCTAGACACTTACCAACACATGGGATCGATTTTGCTGATGCTACACTCTGCACTTATGTGCACATACCGGAGCAGCGTGTGAGCAGCAGTACTAGACTAGGAGCCAGCCTTCAGTCCACCGAGACACCGAGGTAGCATTGCAGACGTCTGGAGGCCCGGAGTCTCCTCTAGTTTGCTTTTCATTTTGTTATCTCATGTATTCCGAGACAAAAAATGTTATATTTATTTCAAACGGTTGTATTTAGTACTCTTAGTAGTCTGTGGGTAACGTGACACCAGTTCTTCGGTAGAGATATATGACTAGCTCTGCATTATTGTGCAATTTATTTAATTTAAATCTTCCGCTTTATGTTCATGTTTCCAATGTCATTAGCTAATACAATACGTGTTGTTATAATTGATAAAAAGAATTTAAAATAAAAGTGGTGGAACTTTATGAAAGTGGTTTGCCTAGCTTCTACGAGTAGGTGCTATCACGACTCTAGAGGGTGGAATTTCGGGTCATGACAAGTTGGTATTAGATCTTTAGGTGGCATAGGTCTCACAACTCATGGACAAGCTCGGTAGAGTCTGATAGATCAGTATGGAGATGTCTGTATTTACCCCCCCCCCCCCCCCCCCGAGGCTACAGTGTTTGGAAAATTTCATGCTTGTTCTATCCTATTGTGCGGATCTGTTCCTCATAGATTATTGGATTTCTACTTTTTTCTTTCACGGATTTGGAGAAAATGCGCTTCCTCATCTACCGCTCAGCAACCCGTGTCCCCAGCAGCAGCTTCCGCTACGGGCAGAGGGCGAGGCCGAGGCCGTTCTAGAGGCCCAAGTATGGTGGAATTCAGCCTCGAGCAGTAGCACCAGTGGCGGAGCATTAGGTTGAATTTGATGGGGAGGTTTCGGCCCCAGCCCCAGCAGTTCCGGTGGGCCCAGCTCAGGTCCTAGAAGGGTTTATTCCTACCCTAGTTCTTCAGGACGCTCTACTCCAATTGGTGGGCCTTATGTAGAGTGTCACCCGAGTAGGTTTGCTTCAAGTAGCACCAGCCACTTCTCAGGCTAGAGGAGGGGCTCGAACTTCTACTACTCACACTCCGGAGCAGGTAGCTCCCCAGATTCAGATTCCACTAGTTCAGCCAGCTGGAGCAGGTCAGCCGAGTGTAGTGGCTAAGACCGACGATGGAGCGCCGATGTCTGCTGATGCTTTGTAAAGGCTGGATAGGTTCACCAAGCTCTTCATTACTACCTTCAGCGGAGCTTCTTCAGAGGATCCCCAAGATTATCTGGATAGTTGCCACGAGGTTCTTCGGAACATGGTTATTGTCGAGACCATTAGGGTTGATTTCGCTATATTTTGCTTGTCTGGATCCACTAAGACTTGGTGGAGGGATTATTGCTTAGCTAGACCATCAGGGTCACCAGCCTTGACCTGGGAGCAGTTCATGCAATTATTTCGGGAGAAGTTTTTCCCTATTACATACCGAGAGGCCTATGGGAGGCAGTTCGAGCGTCTCCAACAGGGATCCATGACGGTCACCCAGTATAAGACCAGGTTCATTGACTTAGCTTGCTATGCCCTTATTATACTCCCCACTGAGTGGGAGAGAGTGTGATGGTTTATTGATGGACTTATTCAGCTGATTCAGCTCCAGATGGCTAGAGAGCATGGGAGTGAGATATCCTTTCAGGAGCCGACCAATGTGACCCAGAGGATTGAGATGGTGTTGTCACAAGGGGTGGTCATAGAGCAAACAAAAGACCCTATCAGTCAGGACGATTCAGTGGTACCTCGTCTGGAGGTAGAGATTCGTATGATAAGGGCCAGCCTTCTAGGCCTTTCCAGTCAGCCCTCCAGGTTTCTCATGGTGGTTTTGGTAGCCGTGGTCCTCAAATGCAGTATTCCGATAAGCACTCCTTCAGTTCACCACCAGCACTTATTAGTGAACCAACCTTCAGAGTTTCTAGGGTCACCAGTCCTAGCAGTCGAGAGCTTATTTCACTAGTGGTGACACAAGGCACATTACTAGGTATTGCCTTTGCGCGCCAGGTGGCTCCCAACATCAATGTTCTCGTGCCATGGTTAAGGCACCATGTTTACCACAACCCGCCCAGCTAGTTAGAGGTGGGGTATAGGTGCCAGAGGTAGAGGCACATGTCATAAAGATGGAGCTCAGATCGCCAGAGGTGGAGGCCAGCTAGTAGCAGGCCGTCCTAGAGATGTAGATCAGAGTGTGGGCCCCAACCCCAATGTTATGCTCTTCAGGCTAGGCCCGAGGTGGAGGCTTTAGGTATGGTCAGTATAGGTAAAGTTCTGGTATGTGATATAGAGATGATTCAGTGTTGTTTGATCTGGGGTCTACGTATTCATATGTGTCAACCTATTTTGCCCTGTATTTGGTCATGCCTAGTGATGCATTGGGCATTCCTATCTATGTGTCTACGCTGGTGAGTGATTCTATAATGGTCGATCGAGTCCATCATTCTTGTGTTGTGGTGATTGGAGGTTTGGAGACTCGTGTAGATTTGTTTCTTTTAGATATGGTCGACTTTGATATTATATTAGGGATGGACTGGTTATCACCCTATCAAGCTATCTTGGACTGTCACGGCAAGTCTCCAACCTTAGATTTACTGGGTATGCCTCGTTTAGTGTAGAAAGGGACTCCTAGTCATTCTACCTGCAGTGTTAGGTCATATGTGAAGGCTCGATGTATGGTCGAGAAGGGGTGTATGGCCTATTTAGCCTATGTTTGTGATTTTAGTGTCAAGGTTCCCTCTATTGATTTTGTGACCGTTGTTTTTGAGTTCCCTGAGGTTTTTCCTTCAAACCTACTGGGCATGCCACCCGACAGGGATATTGATTTCTGCATTGATCTAGTTCTGGCTACTCAGAAATTTATATCCCGCCATATCGTAGGTCCCTGCCTGAGTTGAAAGAGTAAAAGGAACAATTGCACGATTTGCGTGAGAATTGTTTCTTTAGACCTACTGTCTCACCTTGGGGTGCACTGGTGTTATTTGTCAAAAAGAAGGATGGATCAACGAGAATTTGTATTGATTACTGGCAATTGAATAAGGTAACGATCAAGAATAAGTATCCACTGCCTAGGATTAATGATTTTTTTGACCAACTTCTGGGTGCCAGGGTATTTTCCAAGATCGACTTGCGATATGGCTACCATCAGTTGAGGATTAGGGCATCAGTTGAGGGTCGGTTATGCTGATAGTACACTAAACACTTTGTGCAGATCCAGGAGCAGCTTTCGAAAGTAGTTGGAGTGCTTCCTTTAGTCTACTCGGAGACCTAAGATAGAACTGCAGGTGTCCGCAGGCCCTCTCGTCTCCCTCAATCTCTCTTTTTCTATTTTCACTTTTTTTGTTCAGAAATAGTTTATTTTATTTCTTCTGGCCTTGTATGTAGAAATTCTGAGACAGTTTGTGACACTATGACACTATGACACCAGGTTTTGGGTAAATGAGGTTTTAAATGTTGTAATAGACGTAGCCTTAAGCTATATAATTGTTGTCTTCTACTTTATTTCTTAAAATTACACTTTTATTATAGTGTCGCCTTGCGTTTGTTAAAAACAAGCATTATAAAAGTGTAGCAAGTAGTTAATGTTTGGCTTGCCTAGCTCCCATTAGTAGGCGCAATCACGATTCCTGAGGGTGGGAAATACGGATCGTGACAAGTTGGTATCAGAGCTCTAGGTTATATGGGTCTCGCAGTTCACTGACAAGCTTAGTAGAGTCTCAGGGATTAGTGCGAAGACGTCTGTATTTATCCCCCAGAGGCTACAGAGTTAGGAATAAACTTCACATTTTTCCTTTCTTGTCGTGTGGTTCTGTTTCCCATTGCTAATTGAATTTCTACACTGTTCTTTCACTGATGGAGAGAACACACTCTTCCTCGTCTACTGCTCAGCAGCTCGATCCCCTAGCAGCAGCTCCCATGAAGGGAAGAGGGCGAGGCCAAGGTCGCGATAGAGGCCGAGGTAGGGGCAAAGCTTAGCCCTGAGCAGTAGCACCCATCGCGGAGCCTCAAGGTTATTTTGATCATGATGTTCCAGCCCCAGCAGTTCTAGTGGGCCCAGCTCAGGTCCTAGAGGGGTTTAATTCTGACTCAATTCTTCAGGATGCTCTGGACCGTCTAGTGGGCCTTATGGAGACTGTCACCAGGGCAGGTATACTTGCAGTAGCACCAGTCGTCTCTTATGCTGGGGGGGGGGGGGGGAGCCCAGACTCCTGCTACTTGCACTCCAGAGCAAGTATCTCCTCAGCTTCAGACATCAGCGGCTCAGCCAGTTGGGGCAGTTCAACTAGTTGCGGTAGCTCAGACTGGTAATGGTGCATCCATATCCGACGATGCCTTGTGGATATTGGACAGGTTCACTAAGATCTTCACTACTACCTTCAGCGGTGTATCTACTGAGCATCCCCAGGACTATTTGGACAGCTGTCACAAGATTCTTTGGAACATGGGTATTGTCGAGACTACTGGGGTTGATTTTGCTACATTTCGCTTGTCTGGATATGCCAAGACTAGGTGGAGGGTTTATTATTTAGCTAGACCAGCAAGATCGTTAGCCTTGACCAGGGAGCAGTTCATACAACTATTTCTGGAGAATTTTCTCCCTATTACACAGTGAGAGGCCTATCAAAGGCAGTTCGAGCGCCTTGAGTAAGGATCCACGACTGTCACCCAGTACGAGACCAGATTCATAAATTTGGCTTACCATGCCCTTATTAAACTTCCCACTAAGAGGGAGAAAGTGAGACGGTTTATTGACGGACTCATTCAGCCGATTCGTATCCAAATGGCTAGAGAGATTGGGAGTGAAATATCCTTCCAAAAGATGACAAATGTGGCCCGGAGAGTTGAGATGGTACTATCACAGGGGGTGGTCATGGAGCAGACAAGATACCCTCTCATTCAGGGAGATTCAGTGGTACATCGTCTGGAGGTAGATATTCATATGGCGGAGGCCATCCTCCTAGGCCATTTAAGTCAGCTCTTCAAATTTATCATGGTGCTTCAACTAGTCGTGGTCCTCAGATGCAGTATTCTGATTAGCAGCCTTACAGACATCACAAGCACTCATCAGTGCGCCATCGATCTAGAGTTTTTGGGGTGGTTATTCAGGTTGTCAAGGCTAGCAGTCTCAGCAGCCGAGGACATGTTACACTTGTGGTGATATGGGTCACATTGCCAGGTGTTGCCCTCGAGCACCGAGTAGCTCTCAGCATTAGGGTTCCCGTGTTTTGGTTTTGGCACTAGGTGTTCGAAAAACCTCCCAACCAACTAGAGGTAGGGCTAGAGGTGCTAGAGGGGAAGGTAGAAGATTTAGAGGTGGAGCTCAGACCACCAGAGGATGAGGCTAGCCAGCTGCAGGCCTTTCCAATGATGTAGCCTAGGGTGGTGGGGCCCAACCCCGATGTTATGGTCTTCCATCTAGGCCCGAGGTAGAGGCTTTAGATGCGGTTATCAGATGTATTGTTCTGGTTTGTGATAGTGATGCTTTAGTGTTATTTGATCCAGGGTCTACATACTCGTATGTGTCATCTTATTTTGCACCGTGCCTGGTTATGCCTAGTGATTCCTTAAGTGTTCCTGTTTATGTGTCTACACCCGTGGGTGGTTCTATTATTGTAGACCGAGTCCATCATTCTTGTGTAGTTTTGATTAAGGGCCTTGAGAGTTGTGTGGATTTGTTGCTACTATACATGGTCGATTTCGATGTTATATTGGGGATGGACTAGTTATCACCTTACTACGCTATCTTGGACTGTCATTCCAAGACTGTGACATTAGCTTTACCAGGTATGCCTCGTTTAGAGTAGAGGGGGACTTTTGTTCATTCTACTTTGTTTTATCTTTTATGTGAAGGCTCAGCACATGGTCGAGAAGGGGCGTTTGGCCTATTTAGCATATGTTCGTGATTCGAGCGTTGAGGTCCCTTCTATTGATTTTGTGGCTGTTGTTCGTGAGTTTCCTGATTTTTTCCCTTCAGACCTTCTGGGTATGCCACTCAACATGCTGATGTGGCTCTAGGAACTCATCCCATTTATATCCCGTCGTATGCATAGGCCCACTTGAGTTGAAAGAGTTAAAGGAGCATTTGCAAGACTTACTTGAGAATGGTTTCTCTGTGTGCATAGAGGGATTTGGACATATATATGGGGGCTTGGGAACGATATAAGTTCGTTGTATGGCCTGTGATCAACGGTTGGGATGACTTGGACCCAAAACGGTGTCGTTTTGGCGCATAGTGTGCGGACTGGGTCGGGGACCCATTGTTTGGGCTGGGTGTTTGGCATTTTTCAGGTGAAAAGATTTGGGCCACCCAGGTCTGGGCCAATTATGGCCAGCCTAGGTGGTTTATTATTACATATAATTTATTTTTTTCTTTTGTTTTCTTATTTATTCTTAATTCCTAATTGCATTTTAAAAACTCCTAACAAACTTAAATAATCCTAGTAACTACCTATTATTCAAAAAAAATAAAAATTAAATGCAACAATTAAAATGCCGAAAATGTCACTTATTTTTGTGAATTTTATAATTGCAAAAATAACCCTAATTACCAATATTCTAGCAAAATATGAAATTAAATCCTAAATGATTATGCAATTTTGTGTATTTTATGATTTTACGCATGCATTAATAAAAACACACTGACATGCGCAATTAAATCCTAGAACTAAATATTTAAAAGGAAAAATCCTAAACTTGAGAGTCATGTAGGAGCCGTCTCAACAGGGTAAAAATTATATGATCACAGCTGCCCCTCTTTGCGCGGGAACACGGAGAGTTTTCGTTCAAAGACAAGTGAGCAAACATTAGCGATTTTAATTCGCCTGAGTACTCCGTGTGAAGCATTTTTTTTTTGAAAAATCCCTTACCGAGCCTTCTTCAAAGATTAACTACATATCCTTGGCGATAAAGGAATCAGGTCAATGTAGTTCTGAAAGTTTTGGCATCTAGGACTACCATGGGCTATGATTTCATTGTTGTTACTGCTGCTACCGCTTATCGACTCTTTATTACACAAAAGAAAACAAAAGATAAACTCGCTAGGCCTATCAACTATGGGTTACAATATTCCTATATACAAATCTCTAGGATCTTGATCTTGGATCGAAGGCTGATTTTACTGTAGACCTCTATTTGAATCTTGATGCCCATTAGCTGCAACCGTTGTTCTTCAGTTTTTGAAACGAAGTGGGACATGTGGAGTTTGTGACTTCATTCAAATATTGAGCAGTCCACTTCTTTGTCCGCATCTCTGTCCGCTTCATCATTTTGAATTCATTCCTTTTTGTTCTTTTGTTCTTTTCCTTTATTCTGGATTGAAACTCATGCTTTTGGTCTTCACGAATTCTGTGCCTTGAGGTGAAACCTGTCGGACACCAACACAAACAATCGAACAAAATCTTCTGCCCCGATTTTTACTGGGAAAATTTTGGTGAGTTATTTGCAACACAAATCTAAGCTATTTCTTTATTAAAAACAATTAAAATCGGGATTGTGTATCCTTTGGAAAGATCGCCAGGTTATACTAGGAAGGAGAAAGGGTCCTTGCTGTGGATAAGAGGAGGATTTGCGGGTTATGCCAGGATAGAAATGAAAAAGTCCCTGCCGGGGGTAAGAAAAGATCTGCTGGTTATGCCGTGATAGAAAAAGGTCCCTGCTGAGTATGGGAGGAGAGTCATGGGTTATGAAGGAATTCCTGGGTTATTCTAAGGGATCCACAGGTTATGCCAGGGTTAAAAGAAAATTCCTACGTTATGATAGGAAGATCCACGGGTTATGCCGGGATAAATGGAAAATTCCAGGGTTATGCCCGGGGAATCCGAGGGTTATGCTGGGATTAAAAGAAGACTTCTAGTTTATGCTATGGAGATTCGCGGGTTATGCCGGGATGAAAGAAGAGTTCTTAGGTTATGTTTGGGAGATCCACGGGTTATGGAGGGATTGAAAGAGAATTCCTAGGTTATGCCAGGTGAATTCGCGGGTTATGCCGGGATTGAAAGAGAATTCCTGGGTTATGCTAGGGGAATCCGCGGCTTATGCCGGGATTGAAAGAGAATTCCTAGGTTATGCTAGGAAGATCCGCGGGTTATGCCAGGATTGAAAGAGAATTCCTAGGTTATGCTAGGAGGATCCACAATTTATGATGGGATGAGTGGAACATTCTTGGGTTATGATAGGGGAATCCGCAGGTTATGCCGTGATTGAAAGAATATTCCTAGGCTATTCTAGGGAGTTAGAAGGAAGTAAAGGACCACAAAGATCCTTTTGACTATGCTGGGGAAATAGGAGTAAAGGAAAAACACTTAGATTATGCTAAGGATAGGGGAGCGTTAACTTTTACACTATGCTGGGGAGTAGAAAGCGGGAGAAAAGGGTCCTCAGGTTATGCTGGGGATGTAAAGAGGAACTTCGCGGGTTATGCCAGGGAGTGAAGGAAATTTCTTGGTCTATGCTTGAAGGGGTGGAATGCAATCCTTGGGTCATGACGAGGATATCCACAAGTTGTACAAGGGGAATCTAAGGATTGGAATCCCATGCTATCATTCTTATTTATGAGTTTGTAGGAAAAGAACGAAAAAAAAACTTCCCTTTTGTTATTGATGCAACACCATTCTTGGTCCTTGCGCCATTCCTTTGGTAATTTTTGCCCCGTGTTCCTTTTGGTTTTCTAGATTACACCTACGTCTATTTCAGTTCAAAAACAAAGCAAACAGTTAGTTTGAACAGTGATTGGGTTTGCAGCCTTGATATGCTTGATTTCAGCTTCCTTTCTATCAGAGGAAAAACCCTTGACTTCCAATCTTTGCTTCGTTGTTGGCCGGGGGGTCCTCATTTTCGGGTTGGTTTTTGTTTTTTAGGCCTTTGGTTATGAGTTTTGTCCCGAATTTGATTTCAGGGATTTCCTTTGGGACCTTTGATAAGAACCATTGTCCTGCTTGGCTTAACACCTTCCGCTCTGGCTTTACCTTCGTGGACTTTTTAATTTTTACTCCCCTTTCTTTTATTTCCCCGCCTTTGAGGCGTTGTCCGTCAGGATCAGCCGGGATTGGCTAAGCGAGATTGACGTTGGCGGGCATCCCTTTAGTTCTTTCCAGGAGAAACACATGAGACCATCCTTGCTACGTTCTTAAGGAATGGTTAAGACATAAAAGTTAAAGTGGAAAGGAATGAAACACGGATTTTAGAGAGGTATGTTCCTTTTGGAGGGAAAAGAGGGGACTTATCTGGAAGTATAAACCGACTTTAAATGGCAACGACATGCTTCTTGGACTGAATGCCCGGCCCAGATCCATTTCTGCTTTCTAACTTCAACTCTTTCAAAACCAAAGAAACTTATTCTGACTTGAGTGGAAATATTTCCTGTTTTCGGCCGAGACACCTTTGCAGGTTTTTGCCTATCGGCCTCTCTTATTTCTCTTCTCCCGTCGCCTGATGGCGCTCTTTGCGAGTTTTCGTTGAACGCATTCTCTCATTTTGTTTTCCGTTGCTCCCCGTTTCCTTATGGTGCCCGGAGGTTTTCACCGATAAGGCTCTCTCATTTTATTTCTCTCTAAAATTTGATTTGTGTCGAATCCCAACAAAGCTGTTTTTTACGTCTCCATGTTGGTCAACTGATCGGACGAACTTGGACTGGGCTTTTTGAATAAAAGAAGTCTGACGGGAATATACAACTTTGGAACCATTCAGACGGATTTGTGACCAAGCCAATACATTTCTGCCCCAGTTTTGGTTTTCTAGGGTAAATGGGGTTTTTATTTTTATATAAATGAACCTCAGGGAGAGGCTGCCTACGTATCCTTTCGGAATCAAGTCAGACGTAGTTCAGGAAATTTTCCTAAACTAATTTGTTTGGTGTTCTTTCTTTTTCTTATTTTTTTTATTTCTCTTTTCTTTTCTTCTTCCTCCTTTTTTTTCATCTTTCTTATTTTTTTGAATTGAACTTTCAGGTTCTAAAGAGGGTGATGAAAGAAACGTAACCAGTTCAAAGGGTTTGTGAGGGATCGATAGTTTTTATGGTAGCGGGAAAGAATAAGCCTTCGTCATTTCAATCAACCGGGGTCATTGCTGCAGGGAGTTTATACGTAATACCTTTTTACTGCATCTGCATTTACTGCTGCCTCGGGCTCGTCTCCATCACTGTCGCCAAGGTACAATGATAATTTATGGATCTTTCTAGTTTGGAGCAAATTTTTCTTTGGCTTTCTGATGGCAAGGAAGTAGCCGCCTCAATAGCAGGTGCCCGACTTCAAAATTCTTAGGGCACACTTTCTTGTTGTAAGCGCGGGCCATTCTTTGTCAGTACAACTGCCCGTGGCACACTGTAGCCATTCGCTTTTCATCAATTAATGTGAGCTGTTCCAAACGAGTTTTAACCCATTCACTATCTTCAATATCTGCTTCAACAATAACTCAGAGGAAAGGGATTTCTACCTCTGCGGGTATGATAGTATCAGTCCCATAGACCAGTAAATAGTGGGTTGCTCCTACCGATGTGCATTGTAGTACGATATCCCATCAATGCAAAAGGCAACTTTTCATGCCATTGCCTCGAGCTTTGAATCATTTTACTCAAGATCTTCTTGATGTTCTTGTTAGCTGCTTCGACGGCACCATTAGCTTTGGGCCGGTAAGGATTGGAGTTTCTATGTGTTATCTTGAATTGTTCACATATCTCTCCCATCAGTCGACTGTGCAGATTAGCTGCGTTGTCCGTAATGATGGTGGGGGGGGATCCCAAAATGACAAATGATGTTGGAATGCAAAACATCCACTACCGCCTTCTTGGTAATAGACTTAAGGGTGATGGCCTTAACCCATTTTGTGAAGTAATCAATAGCGACCAGTATGAATCTATGTCCATTTGAGGCTTTTGGATCAATTGGCCTAATGACATCCATGCCCCTAACGAGAAATAGCCAGGGTGCTGACATAGGATACAATTCATTTGGCGGTGCATGAATCAAATCACCATGCACCTAGCATTGATGACATTTCCGAACAAAGCTGAAACAATTTTTCTCCATGGTCATCCAGTAATACCCGGCTCGGAGTATCTTCTTTTCCAGTACATAGCGTTCATATGGGGCCCACACACCATCGCATGTACTTCGTGCATAATTCTCCCGACTTCCTCGGTGTCCACACATCTCAGCATATTAAGATCTGGAGTTCTTTAATACTAAGTATCACATCTCAAAAAGAAATTGCTTGCATGCCGTCGGATGGTTTTATTTTGTTCCCCAGTGGCTTGCTCGGGATACTCCTGTATTTTTATAAATCTCTTGATGTCATAATACCAGGGTTGTGTGCTGGACTATGCTTCGGTCACATTACAATACCCATGCCTTTCTTTAATTTGGATTTGTAAAGGATCAACATAAGCGTTTCCCGGGTAAGGTAACATGGAGGCCAAGGTTGCGAGTGTGTCTTCTAACTCATTGTGGCAACAGGAAAAGTACCTGAATGTACCGACTTGAACCATTTGCTAAGGTCTTTCACATGCTGTCTGTATGGGATAAGCTTAAAGTCTCTTATGTCCCACTCTCCTTGAGCCTGTCGGATGATCAAATCGGAATATCCCATGATTAGCAATTCCTCAATATCTTGGTTAATGGCCATGTTCATACCCATGATGCAAGCCTAATATTCAGCTGTATTATTGGTAGAAAAAAACCAAAGCCTGGCTGTAGCTGGATAGTGCTGACCTGTGGGTGAGATAAAAATTGCCCAAATCCCTACGCCTTTTGCGTTTATTGCTCCGTCGAAGAACATTTTCTAGAAGGGGATGTCTTCAGGTGTTACTTCCACCGAATTCACTTCTTTATCAAGGAAATACGCGATGAGTGAGCCTTCATCGTAGTACGAGTGATCCGCCAATGCTTGAGCTTTCATCGTAGTACGAGTGCCGTAAACTATGTTGAACTCGGTGAGTAAGATTTGCCATTTTGGCAGTCGTCCTGTGGGCATTGGGTTTTGGAATATGTACCTCAGTGGATCCAGCCTAGTTATATGGTAAGTGGTATGTGCTTGCAGATAATGCCTTAACTTCTGAGCCACCCACGTCAGGGCGCAACAAGTTCTTTCTAGCAGTGTGTACTTGGCCTCGTAACTGGTGAACTTTTTTCTCAGATAATAAGTGGCTAGCTCTTTCTTTCCCGTGGCGTCATGCTACCCGAGAATACAAACAAAAAAGCCTTCCAAGATTGTTAGATAGATAAATGGTGTCCTTCCTGGTTCTGGTTGAACCAAAACTGGTGGATTGGACAATTATTGTTTGATTTTGTCAAAAGATTCTTGACACTCAAAAGTCCATTTTACTGTCGTATCCTTTTTCAGTAGCTTGAATATGGACTGACATGTGGAAATTAACTAGGCGATGAATCGGCTGACGTAATTCAATCTTCCTAATAGACTCATTACATCCTTTTTGGTCCTTGGCAAAGGCAACTCTCAAATGGATCTTATCATGGTCGGATCCAATTCGATACCTCTTCGGCTGACGACGAACCCCAGAAGTTTGCCTGATGGGATCCAAATGCACACTTGGGGGGATTCAATTTCAAATCATATGATCGAAGCCTTTCTAAGAACTTCCTCAAGTCCTTTACATGATAACCTTGAGTCTTAGATTTGATAATCATATCATCCACATATACCTCTATTTCTCGATGCATCATGTCATGGAAGATGGTGGTCATGGCCCTCATGTATGTTGCTCCCATGTTTGTCAATCCAAAAGGCATAACTCTGTAATAATAGGTTCCCCAAGGTGTGGTAAAGGCGGTTTTCTCAGCATCTTCCTCATCCATCATCACTTGGTGATATCCTGCGAAGCAGTCTACAAAGGACTGAATTTCATGCTTGGCACAGTTATCAACGAGGATGTGGATGTTGGGTAGAGGGAAATTATCCTTGGGACTCGCCTTGTTTAAATCTCAGTAATCCACACAAACTCGAGTTTTTCCGTCTTTATTTGTTACCGGGACCATATTGGCCAGCCATGTGGTGTATCGAACCACTAGGATTACCCCATTCTCTAGCTGTTTTGTAATCTCCTCTTTAATTTTATCGCTGACACCAGGCTTAAACTTTTTTGATTTTGTTGGACCGGAGGGAATTCAGGGTATCTGGGCAAATTATGAACCACCAGATCCATACGTAAACCAGGCATATCACCGTAAGACCACACAAATACATCTTTGAATTCCCAAAGGAGTTGAATCAGTGAATCCCGTATTTCTTTTTTTTTAATGTGGGTGCTTATTTTAGTTTCTTTGATCTCATCGAGATTGCCCAAGTTAACCGGTTCAGTATCGTTTAAGTTTGGCTTAGATTTGTTTTCAAAGTATTCCAACTCTCGGTTGATTTCCCAAAAAGCCTCTTCTTCATCATATTCCGATTCTTGGTTCATTATTTCGCAGAAGGGCAACATGTTTGGGTTGTGGCATGAAGTCCGCGAGCATGTCTTTCTATTTAAAGCCGCATTATTGGGACTGAAAGAAAGATGAAAAATAAAAGAAATATAAAAATCAGAGAAAGACAAAGAAGTGCAAATTATGAAATATTGATTTCATTTCTTTGAACTTGTAAGATAACAGGGTTTACAACTGAAATTTAAAGGACAAAGTTCTAAAGAAAAACAAGCAACCGAGATACACCCTGAAATAACTCGTGATGCATGAAAAGGTAGCAAGGTGGGACTACCGAGCCTCCCGCCTGACTGGGAACGCTATGGCCTTCCAGTTTTTCAGCTTGGCATCCTGTCCCATATAAAGCACTTCAGCAGTGCTTGAGCCTTCTCCCAGCTGAACCATGTTTGCTTCGTACAATAAGTCCCTCATGGCTCCACATATCTTATCAATTTCTTCTGATGTAAAGGTCTCTTCTTCCTCCTCCTCACTGTACTTTGGATTTACAAATGTTTTGTACAAGTGGGGTAGGGATTGTGGCAAAGCCCACCCATGACGCTTTCTGCGATTGGCCCAAGTGATATCTTCTGATGTTGGATTAAAGCCTATCCCAAAGAACTTTTCTGTGGCAGGCAAAGCAACCGACTTGCTTATGCCTTGTAGGGAGCTTCCGAGTCCCTTGCCTGGCTTAAAACCTTGGCGCGTCATTTCCCTTGCCACCATGATTGAAGCATTTGAGAGGAAAGGCTGGGGGAGTGGCTTGGCTTCTTTGTTTTGATTGGCTACCATTTTCAAAAGCTTGGTAGACTATGTGCTCACTTCCCTCCTTGGCTTCGAGGCAGGGAACAAAGGGGTCCCAGTAAATTGACTATTCGTCGTCTCCATGAACTACAATCTACTGGTTTTCATGTTTGAACTTCAACATTTGGTGTAGGGTAGAAGGCACTGCTCCTGCTGCGTGAATCCACGGTCTTCCTAGGAGGTAGTAATAGGATGTGTCCATGTCAAATACTTGGAACGTCACTTCAAAGTCGACTGGACCAATTGTCAGCACTAAGTCAATTTCCCCTATGGTGTCTCTCTTGATTCTATCAAAAGCTCAGACATACACATTATTGGGAAGGATCCTCTCCGTTCCAATCTCCATTCTCTGTAATGTGGACAGTGGGAATATATCTACCCCAGAGCCTCCGTCTATCATCACTCTCTTGACATAATAGACCTCGCATTAGACGGTGAGGTGCAAGGCTTTGTTGTGGGAAGCTCCATCCGGAGGTAAGTCATTCTTGCTGAACGCAACCTGATTAAAATCAAAGAATCTTTCCTCCATTTTCTCTAGTTGCTCCAAAGAGGTCCCAACCATTTCGTAAGCTTCAGTCAGTGTTTTGGCCAACACTTTCTGGTGCTCGGGAGATTTTATCAAGAATGACAATAAAGAGACCCGCTTCGGAGACTTTCGGAGCTGGTCCACCACTTCGTATTCTGGCATTTTAATCTTATGAAAGAAAGTTTCTGCCTCTTCAGCATTTACTGGCCTCTTAGGTGGAAATCACCGTTTGGTAGCAGCGTTCACCTCTTCCATATCTGAGTATTTCTTTGTGGGATAGCCTTTTTGAGTTTCCTTGATGATCTCTTTGCCCGTTTAATTCCAAGGGACTACCAAAGGGTTTGTCATGGGCTTCTGCGGTGCGCGACCGATTATCACGGGCTCATTCAGCACCGGTGGTTTAATCGGTCAACGTACCACATAGACTTTCTTGGGTACATACATGGTTTTGTTTAGCTCAAACCTTCCTGGGGGACTCAAAGTGGGCTATTTTTCTTGACGCCCTCGTGGGATGTAAAGTATTGTTTCCTTGGTAGGGGTCGTCTCAGTTTTGATTTCAGACTTCTTCTCCGCTTCTGGGCACTTAGCTTCATTCATTTTCTTTTCTTCAATCTTCTTGGGGGTAACTTTTTGTTTTCTATCTGCCTCAGCGATGGCTATTATGGCTTTCAAGGTAGGATCAAATTCATTGTACTCACAAATATGAGGACCAGTTGTTGTGAGCCGTCAACGGGTTATTGGTTATGTTTGGGACCTCTTCATCTCTCAGTACTATCTTCATTTGGTCTATCGAATCCTCCACCGCTCCTTTTAGAGTCCAGCAGTTTTTGGTGTTATGTCCTTCTGACCTGAAATGGTAATCTCAATGTACGCCCCTTTGATAGGAAGGTGACTCGGGGTATTGTCTGTTCGGGGGCACGGGCTACAGGATACTCATGTGGACCAACTTTGAGAATAGGCTGGCATAAGATTCCCCTATTGGAGTAATATTCTGTCTCTTGGGTGGTTCCCTGGGACGGTAATTATTTTGTGGAGGGCGGGGGATTATAGTGATTCTGACGAGGCTAACTTCTTGGGCTTGGTTTCTGTTGCCCTGATGTGGTCGAGCAAAGGGTTGGGCATTCCTGATTGCATATGATTGAGGAGCATAATGGATTTCTTGGTGGGGACAGTAATGTTGAGATGCCCTTTCTTAGAATACAGGTCAATGAGCATGATGTCTTCTCATTCTGGAGGCTGTCATTGACACTTCCTTTTTCTTTTTGTTTCTTGTGATACCTCCCGCCCCGCCTTGTATGTCCTGGGAGGTTGCTCTTATGGCGGATTAACTCTGAATTCTCCCTGTCTTGAGGCCATTCTCTACAATCTCACCGATCATAATTGCTTCAGCAAAGGGTTTGCCCATTGCTGACATCATATTTTGAAAATAATCTGCCTCCGGTGCTTGTAGGAAAACGGTGACCATCTCCGTCTCGTCCATGGGTTGCTTTACTCTAGAAGCTTGCTCGCGCCACTTAGCAGATATTCTCTGAAGCTTTCTGAAGGTTTCTTTTTTAAGTTGGCTAAGGATTTCCTATCCGGGGAAATATCAATGTTATACTGGAATTGCCTTACAAAATCCCTGGCGAGGTCATCCGAGATATGCCATCAGGTAATATCCTGGTCTATGTACTATTTAGAAGAATTGCCCACTAAGCTCTCCGGAAAATACGTCATCAAGAGTTCTTCAATCCCTGATGCTCCACGCAGTTGATTGTAGTGCTCTTTCAAATGAGCGATGGGGTCGCATGGCCATTGTATTTTTCAAACTTCGGCGATTTGAACGCCAGAGGAAGATGTACGTGTGGGAACATGCATAGGTGTGAGTAAGATACACTCTTCTGCCCACTTAATCCTTGCATGCTTTTCAGACTTTGTTCGAGACTCTTCATTCTCCTTGTTATTTCATCTTGTTCGGGAGATTTAGAGGTTTTGTCTTGCACAGAGGTGAGTTTGTATGCTGGCTGAAGGTAATTGTATGTGGGGTATGGGGGAGGCTCAATTTGGTAGTTGGTAGTTTGGAATGTAAAAGTTGTGGGGTAAAACATGGGCCTCAGTACCGTAGGTTGTGTGGCGGCTACGCGTGGAGGGGCCATAAAAATGTGGGGAACTGGAGCAGATGTAAACATCTGAGGGCGGGTTTCAGAGGGCTCTCCGACGAAGTTGGTTGATATGGTGGGGTGCCGCAGGAGGATATTTGGGTGACTGGTATGGATGGTGGAGGTAACCCCTGACCTTGGAAAAAGCTCGGGAAATTCGGGGATAGCACTTGGAGGTTCTTTCCCATTTGCCTAGGCGTATCTCCATAACTCAGAGTCGCAAGATCCTATTCTCTTCAGCCGCTGCAGATTCGGAGGTTGGGATTCCTATATTTGGGTTTTACTCTGGGATAGGGACTGCTGGCAGAGTCATTTCGGTCGACATCACTGTGCTTCCTTTTGACCTATTAAAGTATCTGTGCGAAGCCAGCTTGCCGCAAACCAATCACTGTTCTTAAAACACCTGGACAGGACACTGGAGTATCAAACAATTAGTTCGGGATAGATAACAAAAAAGAAATCACACGTTGGATATGATGCACCTATGCAGTTAACGGGTTCCTATGGGCTTGCAATAGTCACATCTGTCATCCCGACATTTATTCCGAATTTCCTTTTGTTTTCCGCTTCTTATTTCCTTGTTAGCTTCCCCTTTTTTTAAGAATATGGTTGAATCCTATAGAGATTGCCTAAGTATCATGACATTGCATGAAACAGACCGAGCATAGTTCATGGAAAAATGTTATGTACAAAACAAAATATTTTTGGGATTTTCAATTTTTGTAAAGATATAAACTTTGACTACAAAGGCTAACAAAATGAAAGGCAACTACTAAACTGGGACTTAATAATCTCACAAACTCGAAAGGTAAGTAAAAGAACATACAGAAAAACTCTTTTAAGAAAAATACAAATCTATGAGTACATTAAAATTTCAAATGTTTTAGGATCTTGCGGGGCATCGTCTGGCCTTGCCGCAAGTTTTCGCGCTAAACATCCCTGGAGGTAGTGGAGATCTTCCATCACTTGACGGACAAATGTCATGGCAGCAGCAAAGAACATAGATTTTGTCATGTCTTACAGTGGTTGCACTTTGTGGTAATATATTCTGCGATAGCCCGCACCCTGTCCCTGATAACCCCTTTTTCAAGTAATAGACGCCCAATTAGCTCGACCCTTGCTTCTAGAGTTCGTTCGGCTGCTTCATTGAGCTTTTAGAATTGCCACAAATCCCTTTCTAATCCTGCTATTACCACATAGCAATCCTCTCTTCCGGCTTTGAAATTACGGGCTTGTTTGGCCATTTTGTTTTCAGCTATAACAACCCTCTGTTTTAAAGGCGATCTCATTGCCACTTCCTTATTTTGATTTCTCAAGTATGCAGGCTCATACCTCTATAATTTTAATTAATTTCTTCTGAACCCTAGATAGTTCACCCTCCGCCTTATTCAGGTCGAACCTGTATTCGGTTACTTTTCGCCGCAAATTTTCTATGAGCTTTTCATCTTTTGTATTCCTAGGTGGATTTTCTGCGACTGCCTTCATTTTCTGGATTTGGGCTCATAGGTCTTTGTTTTGTCGGGTCAATACCTTCTTTTCTTCCTCACCGGCTGCGGCTTGCAAACTATTTTAAAATTGCAATTCTTGAATTTTCTTTTGCAGCCTTCCTATAGTAGCCTGGTATTCATTTTCTTTTGCTAACTAATCCCACTGCTCTTGTGATGTCTCAGCAAATTCCTGAAGATGGGGTCTCTTTTCCGGCCTCCCAGGCTCTATATCTCTCTTGTACCAAACAACATTCCCTATTGCAACCTCACCTTTAGATATGTCACGTACTCGAGTATCGGCTGTCAAGTATTGGCACTCAGTCTAGATTTGTTGTACAAAAACTTCAGGGAACTGACTATACGGGCTTAACTCAATTACATGACGGCTAATATCCTCGTCTCTGGGGATCATTTGGCATCTACCCAGTTTTCTTAGTACTCTGTACGGTGCATAGCGCTGGATTCTTCGAATGTCCAGCAAAAGGAAATGAGGTCCAGTGGCCATATACACAACTTCGTTCACAGAGAGCCAACCGAATTTCCATTCTATTTGATTTGCGATGATGACCCGGAGATGTGACACCCATTCTGCGGCACACTCTGGTAATTTAAAACCATCAACCCTGTTGCCAAATTCTTCTTTGCAGCTCTTTCTTGGCGACCCGTAATTCATGAACCAAGGCTGGTGACATATATGCTCAATCATCCATATTTGCAGCAACAAGTTACAACTCTCGAAGAAATCTCCTCCCGCTTTACAGACAGTGAGAGCACAGAAGAAGTCAGACAAGATCATTGGAGCGAGATTACTCTTAGTTTGGGTCATCAATGATAACGACTCTCGCTATCCGTATGTTGATGTTCCCGTCCTTTCGTGGGAATACTAAAATACCCAAGAAAGACACCATGAGCACAAAATATAGACGCTCCTCCCACTTGAGCCGATTACCATTGCTAGAAATATCATTTTCAGGGTTGTGGAATCCTCCAATGTGGCCATACCTATGATATATAAATTGCAGGGTGCAAAAGCCAGCCGATAAGTCGGGATTGTGAACGTTTCTGCTGATTTTCAAGGAATCCAGAAATTTGTTCACATCGAGGACTCTGTGTGCGATAAAGTATTAATGTCCCAAAGGGATTGTATGGGTCCCAATATATCCGGTCATTTCCTCTAAATTCGGGGTGAGCTCAAAGTCCGAGAAGTGGAAGATGTTGTGGGCCGGGTCCTAGAAGGTAATTTAAGGCCTTTAGGATGTCTCCCCTGGGGTTAATTTTCAGTAAGCCAGTGAGGCCTCCCAGATGTGCGCTGACCCTTTTCTGTCCTGCTTCCCCGAGATCATTCCACTATAGTCGCAACTCCAAGGGAATTATTTTCATTATCGTGCTCATTCTACGCATTTAATAGGTGAATTAGTATTCTCAAAATATTAAAACAGACATTTTATGGAATTTATTTTAAAACAAGGACCGGCTTTACGAATACGACCTTTCAACACATCGGAGAGAAGGTTTCTCAGGCAGTGCTTGCTTACCAGTAAGAATGAAATATAGAGGTGGCCATTTGTGCAAGATCAGCCTTCCGGCATCCCTTGTAGCAACATTCGGTTATTACCGGCAGTAATGGCACCACCTAACTTATTTCAAAACAAGTGAATAAACTCGGACATTTGTTTTTCTTGTTTTGGCATCTTTGCGAAAAGGGGTTGGACTTCGCAAAATAATTTATCAAAACCCAAAAATATTATTGAAAACTCCCAAATTCTTTTTTTTTTGTTTTTTTTTGTTTTTTGTATTTGAAAAATCCGGCAGCATTTCGGTGCTATTTTAAGCATTGGTTTTACAAGTGATCACCCTAGCACTGCTATTTTTCTCAATTTATTCTCTTTGTTTGTAAGCCGGTCAACATGCGATTCCAAGGCAAATATACGCACAAGTAACACGTAAAATGCATTAGGATAGTCTATTATTTCAGGGCACCTGTCCTAAATAGAGGCAACCCCTGTGTTGAGTACCCTAAGTCAAATGCATGATGAAAATAAACGTTCCTACTAGGGATCCGGCATGAGATTTTGTTATATTAAGTTTAGAACCTCGGTACAGGGTCTAGACTGTGTCCTAGACGGAGGGGCCTACGTACCAGGAACCAAACGGCCATCTGGCTTAATAACTTGTCCGGCCTCTTTCTTATTTCAAGGAAAGACACTAACACAATAGGGAGTCTCAACCAGTAAGCACATCCCCGGAGGTGAGAAGTGAAGGGTTTCGTAGTAGTTTATATACACAGTTCATCCAATATCAAAGTGGTAAAGAATTTAGCACTTAGAATAGAACATGTAAGCAAATCAGAAAAATCCAAACATAACGGTTATTCTAAACTCAAATTCTTGAACCCTGAACCAGAGATTCTGGGTTCCGTCCCCAGTAGATTCGCCAGAGCTGTCACACCTTCTTTTTGTTACATGGCTACGCAGAAAGATAAAATGTATAAGGGAGTTTTTCGATTAAAGTGACATTATTCGAAATGGGATTAATTATTCATTTTTATTCAGATTCGCCACTTGGGATAGGTTTGGCTTTTGGTGTCCCAAGTCACCCTGTTTATTTAGAATCCCAAATCGAGGAAGTTTTTGACTGCCCAATTGGAGTATGTGAACCAGAAATTCTTGAGTAACGATTTTTTTTGACCCGAGGGAAGGTGTTAGGCACCCTCAAATCCTGTCGTTCTAGCACAGTCACTGAAACTATTATAAGTGGCTAAAATCTTATTTGTTATACATGTTCATACCTATAATGTAATTTTAAATTATTAACCGCTTTTAACAATGTCATTAAAACACATCGTGAATCACGTCACATAAATGCCCACGCAATTATTGACATATTTCAACTCCATTGAGATTTGGATTTGGGTCACATATATGTGCACCCGAGTTTAGAAGCGTATTTTTATTTATAAATTTGCGCCTATATCAACTACGTCTTTAAAAATTTGTGGAAGGCCGTGAAATTCACTAAACATCACTTCCAATTTTCTATGTATTTTATTAAGTCAAAGAGCCTCGCATGGAGTTTAATTTGATTAACGTGGCTCACTTTATTTTTATAAAAGCACTCCTAAAGCATACTAAGTTTTCTGTTATTCTTGTATCTAGAAAGGTCCTAATTATTTATGCATGAGTAACATACTTGGAGGAATTCCATACGTGCATTTTTTAGCCTTATTCATGGCTAATTATGCACATTGGGCTTCATTTTTAGCCAGCCCTGAAATGTGCATTGTTATAGCACAACTGACAGCAATTGGGCTTCACAATTGGGCCCAGAAGCGTTGGACCAATGAGTCCAGCATAAGATAATAACCACCATCCTTTCTTTCAGTTATACCTTAATCATTAAAACTATATACATGATCATTATGGAGTATATCGAAAGTGTTTTAGTAAAAGAAAAATACCGAGGATGATTTCATACTAATTGATCATAAATGAGATTTCAACCTTAATGCCAGCAGAAACAAGTTGAGGTACTCATCATCCACAGTATACATCTGCTCACTTATCAAACCTCTGCTATAATACTAAATAAATCTGACCAGGCTATCTTTAAATGCATTGGAATTTAAACGAATTAAAAAGCACAGTCCTAGTATCAGTCCATAACTAATACATATTTGTATTCATTACAACACCAAAATACTACTAAAGTAACTAACAATCATCGTATGAACATTGAAACAAAATGTTAGTGTCTTCATGATCAGCTACAAATTCAAGTGTGTAGGGCTATAGCTCCAAACTTGGAGTAAGGATTTGTACCTGGAGTGTCAACAGGAAAGGAAACCTATGAGGAAATTAAGAAAATAGCAAGCACGCAACAACCAGTCAACCAGTAATCACCCAGATATTCAAGAAGGTGTTGTAATACTAGTTGATCTTTAAAGCATCTTAATATGCTCAACTTGTTATCAAGGAAAATTCAGTCGAAATAGAACAACACCAAAGGATTCTAGAAGAATGTAGGAGAGAGTAATATGTATTTATATATTTCTAATTCACTAAGAGCTTTGAAGGAAAAAATTTGCTCGCAAAATCCAAAAGTTCCCCCATAAATGTTTGCTTTGTTTTATAATTGAAGCCTTAGGACAACACCCATTTCTTTGTTTTCCTTTTAGTCCCTTAACTAATTTTCAATTTTACCTAAATATTCCTTAGTTTGTTGACTTGTGACTTAAGTTTGAGGCAGAAATTATGCTTGGATTCAAATGCCCTTTATACCCTTGTCCCTTTTCCTAATTACTGACCTAAGATTTTTCAACCTTGGTTTCCTTTTGTTTGGTCAAATCTAACCCTAGTTAGTTGCATTCAGGTTATGGGTCAAATTCAAGGTCTGAACTACAGACTTGATTGTCTAAAACCAATCAAAAAATTTAAGACTTAATCAATGCAACTCAGGTTTCAAGCAATCATCTTAATGTGGACTATTCAGTAACAAAGGATGGAAACAATTATCACAACTTTAGGATCATATGAATATTCATGCATGTTTTTATATGTCAGAACCAATGAATCAAAACAATAAGGAAAGGAACCCCAATTTACTAAGCGGGAAAAAATTGACCAACACTCAATAGAGAAGGCAAGAAAGGAGATTAAATGCTCTGGCTATACGAGAACAAGACTAGTATCACAAATTAAAATATTTACACAAAACACAGCCTTAACAAATTCAAATTAGGCAAGAACCGTAATAGGTATAAGTTTCTAAAAGAAACCCACCCAGAATTTCAATCATGGTATAAAGCAGATAAGAACAACAAAGATGAGTATTTCAGAACTTTCAGAGATGAACAAACAAAACTTAGGAAAAGAAGGATGAGCTCAGATCATACTACGTAGAAGACTAGCAAGACTAAAGGTAGCCATAAGAATAACAAACAGGAATGACTATTTTAAGATGAAAATACCAAAACCAAGTAAAAAATTAAAGGAAAACAAAGTAATTGAGACAAGAAATATGTGCAAAATACAAGCACTGAAAAAAATTAGAAAATAGGATACTTAGCTTTTCGTGCATGCAAACCTAGCTTAGAATTTTCCAGTTCCATGACTCTCTGACCCCTTTTGAGAGGTCTTTTACTCTTCTAAGGCTTTCACCTTGAGTATTGAAGAGGGAAAAGGGTGGAGAATGGGGTTAATTGATTCAGAGACCAAGTAAGGTCTCAGATTTTGTTTTCTTTTGTAGTTAGTTGGGTTTGAGGGTCGTGGGTTGTAAGGTTGGGGATAGGGATGGGAGAGGGTCATCTGAGACCGATTTGATCTGGTTCCGATGAGTTTTAGGATTTAGGGTTAATTTAGATTCAATATTCGAGCCGATATATTTGGATTTGAAGGACATGGTTTGGATGGTTGGAAAGAGGGAGGGGAGGTGGTTCAGGGGTGTAGTTTTGGGTTGGTTTGGGGTTTGTTCGCCAAATGCGGTGGTGACGGCGATTCTTCTTTCGAAGATTCGAGGAGATTGGCACTTGTTTGAAAGGAAACGGACCACGAGAAGGGAAAGAACGGGTCAGGGTGGTCCGGTGGTGTAACTTTGATGCGGTTTGGTGACCGGTCGCCGCCATGAGGCGATTTCCGGCAACTGTATTAGAGTTGTTGTTGGGTGGTTAACGGTGGTCTTATGGCGGAGGAAGGGTGGTGATACACCGCGGATGTATGGACGAGGAAGATGTGGTTTGGTCTCTGAGTGAATAGAGGGATTTGGACATATATATGGGGGCTTGGGAACGATTTAAGGCCGTTGGATGGCATGTGATCAATGGTTGGGGTGACTTGCCCCCAAAACGGTGTTGTTTTGGGGCATAGTGTGGGGATGTGTCGGTGACCCATTTTTTAGGCTGGGCGTTTTGCATTTTATTGGATAAAAAATATGGACCACTCAAGTCTGGCCCAAATAGAGCCACTCTAGGTGGTTTATTATTAGATCTAATTTATTTTTTTCTTTTGTTTTCTTATTTATTCTTTATTCCTAATTGCATTTTAAAAACTTCTAATTAACTTATATCAACCTAATAACTACTTATTATGCAATACAAATAAAATTGCAACATTTGGGGTCCAGAAAGCAATCTGATCATGTCAGATATCTACGAAAATTCTTCCATAGGCTCCGCAGGTATGATTTCAAACTTAACCCGTCAACATGCGCATTTGGGGTCCCCTCAGGGAAGTTTCTAGGGTTCATAGTCAGCGAACTAGGCATTAAACTAGATCCATCAAAGATTAAATCTATACAGGATCTTCCGCCATCGAGGAATAAAACAGATGTGACGAGTCTATTGGGGAGATTGAATTATATCAATCGATTCATTGCTCACCTCACAACCATCTACGAGCCCATCTTTAACTATTGAAACAAGATACAACGGTGAAATGGACGGGAGAGTGCCAGGAGGCTTTTGATAAGATAAAGGAATATTTCTTGAACCCACCGGTGTTGGTCTCTCCAGAACAAGGAAGGCCCTTGATCTTATATTTGACAGTCTTGGAAAACTCATTTGGATGCATGTTGGGTCAGCACGATTACACCGAGAGAAAAGAGCATGCCATATACTACCTCAGCAAGAAATTTAAGACCTATGAGGTTAATTATACTCATCTTGAAAAGACATGATGTGCCTTGGCGTGGGTAGCCTAGAAGTTAAAACATTAGTTGTCATCATATACCACTTATCTCATCTAATGTATGGACCCGTTGAAGTTCATTTTCCAGAAGCCAATGCCCACAGGATGGCTCGCAAAATGGAAAATCTTGCTCACTGAATTTGACATTGTATATGTGACTAGGACTGCAATAAAAGCACGGGCATTGGCTGATCATTTAGTCGAGAATTTGATAGACGAAGAATATGAACCTTTAATGACATACTGCCAGGATGAGGAAGTAATGCATATTGATGAAATGGAACACTGCGAGAAATCGGGATGGAAATTGTTTTTTGATGGGGCCGCCAACATGAAAGGCATCGGGATAAGAGTAATGCTCATTTATGAAGAAAGGCATGATTACCCAGTCACAGCTCAACTCCGCTTCCATTGCGCTAACAACATGGCATAATTTCAGGCATGTATTTTAGGTTTGAGGTTAACAGGAGACATGGGTGTCCATGAAGTCTTGGTCTTGGGAGACTCGGACCTTCTGGTACACCAAATTCAAGGGGAGTGGGATATAAGAGATTTAACGCTTATACCATACCGGCAATGTTTGCATGATCTTTGTTAATGATTTCGGTAAATAGAGTTCAGGCACATCCCCAGGATTCACAATGAGGTTGTTCATGCCTTGGCTACTTTGACGTTAATGTTTCATCGTTCGGATAAGGCTTATGTTGATCCGATACATATCCAGGTTCATGATCAACATACGTATTACCACATGGTGGAAGAAAAGCTAAATGGTGAGACTTGGTTCCATGACGTCAAAGAATATATTAGGATGGGTCTGTACCCAGTACAAGCCACAAGTGACCAGAAGAGAACAATCTGTCGCTTGTCAAGTGGTTCTTCTTCAGCGGAGGGGTATTATACAAAAGTACACCAGATCTTGGTTTGTGAAGATGCGTAGATGCCGAACAGGCTACAACCATCATGAATGAGGTGCATGGTGGAGTGTGCGGGCCGCAAATGAGCGGATATGTTTTGGCAAAGAAGATTCTCCGGGCGGGATATTATTGGCTCACCATGGAGGGAGATTGTATCAGTTTCGTGCGCAAATGCCATCATTGTCAGGTGCATAGAGACTTTATTCACTCCCCGCCGTCCCAATTACATACGATGTCTGCACCATGGCCTTTCGTTGCTTTGGGCATGGACGTAATCGGGCCCATCGAGCTAGAAGCTTCAAACTGACACAGGTTCATCTTGGTTTTCTATTGACTATTTCACCAAATGGGTTGAAGCTAATACCTTCAAGGCAGTGTCCAAGAAAGCAGTGGCCGACTTTGTACATAAAAATATTATTTTTTAGTTTGGAATCCCCAAGACCCTCATCACTGATAATGGAGAAATCTTAATAGTCATCTGATTAAAGAGGTATGTCAGAAATTCAAGATTACACATCGCATTTCAACCCCATACCGCCCCAAGGCGAATTGAGCGGTCGAGGCAGCAAATAAAAACACAAAGAAGATACTTTGCAAAATGGTGGAATGGTCCAGGCAGTGGCATGAGAAGCTACCATTTGCATTGTTAGGCTAATCGCACTACCATCCGCACTTCGGTAGGGGCAACCCCATATTTGTTGGTATATGGAACAGAAGAAGTAATCTCGGTTGAAGTTGAAATCCCATCCCTTCGCATTGTGGCTGAAGCAGGAATCTATGATGAAGAGTTATAACCAGCCTGGAGCAATTGAGTTTGGTTGATGAGAATAGATTGGCGGCGATATGCCACGGCCAGTTGTATAAACCATGAATGGCCAGAGCATATAACAAGAAAGTGCGTCCAAGAAAGTTTGAAGTAGGTTAGTTGGTGTTGAAACACATCCTTCCTCACCAGTCAGAGGCAAAAAGAAAGTTCGCTCCAAACTGGCAGGGACCATTTGTCGTATCAAGAGTGTTGTCCAACGGAGAATTATATCTAACAGATGTGAAAGGAAAATGTGTAGAAATGGCAATCAATTCAGATGCAGTTAAAATATACTATGTATGACTTTCTTTGGGTTGAATCATTATCTGTACATGGCATGTTTGATTGTAGTTGGCATGTTTTAGAGATTGAAATGACAAAGGCATTTTATTCAGCTATCTCAAAATTTTGTCCTTTCCTAACCCCAATTGAGCTTCAATTATTTTCTTTTCATATTCCTCTTTCGGAATCAATAATTAAAGTTAGAAACGCAATTATAAGAAGGCAGTGAAAGGAAAGGAGCAAATGAAAAAGAAAGGAAAGAAGAAAAAGAAAGAAAAACAAAGAAAGAAAAAGACAAAAAAAAAGGGAAAAGAAAAGAAAAAGAGAATAAAAAAGCAAAGAAAAGAAAAGAAAAGAAGAGGAAAAAAGGAGGAAAAATAGATAAACAATTACAGAATGAAAAAAGCAAGGAATCGGAAGGAACTACATTTGACATGATTCCTTCTAAGGATACATAGGCTGCCTCACGACTCGGTCATATTAAAATAAAATCCAAAGGCCCCAAGAAAGAAACTAGGGCAGAAATTGCATTTGTTATGATAATTAGATTCCGAATGTTGTAAATTTTGAACCTATAAGAGTGATTTTTTAGCCTTTTATACCTTTTTCTTTCTAACCTTATCCAAAAGCCTACATTACAGTCCAAAGAAAGACCGTTTAATCAATCTTAAGAAATCTCAAGGCAAGCAAGGAGATGTGGATCATTCCTCGGGACGGCACTCTAGGTCAAGATGAAAAAATAACAAAAATAATGAGAGAGTCTTATTGGTGAAAACCCTCAAGGGCACCGTAAAGCGACGAGAGTTGAGAGAAATAAAAATGAGAGAGTCTTGTTGGTAAAAACCCTCACGTGCACTATATGGCGAAGTCAAGGCAAGGAATTAATAATTGGAAAAGGGCCGTTGGTGTAAATCTGTTCCGAACACCGTAATGTTGAAACACCTTCTCAAGGCACTAAACTAAATGTGTGTTCATATTTGTAGGTTTTGATAAATGACAAACGACGCGCAATTGACATATGACGAGGTCCAAGCACAAGCGCGCAATTGACATATAACGAGGTTCAAGCACAAGACGAACAAAGATCATGTTTAAGCAAAGAAACAAAGTTATACATGAGTTATTGTTTAATTGTGATCTTGATCCGACAATTGACTCAAGACTTGGCTTCTCTCGTAAAATCATTTTTTATCAAATCATGCATATTTATTTTAAAGCAAAATGATTTTCAAACATTTTACTTTAGCCAAAATGATTTATAAACATGCCTCTCAAATCTGGACTAAGATATTCGATTATGTACTTTATGATAATCGATTATGTTAAGACAATGTACACCAGATTTACAAAGCTGAACAATAATCGATTATGTACCTTATGATAATCGATTATATTAAGGCAGTGTACATTAGATTTTTCAAAGCTACAAGATAATCGATTATGTACCTTATGATAATCGATTATGTTGAGGCAGTGTCCATCAGATTTTTCAAAGCTGTAAGATAATCGATTATGCACCTTATGATATAATCGATTATGTTGAGGCAGTGTCTATCAGATTTTTCAAGACTGTAAAATAATCGATTATGTACATTATGATAATCGATTATGTTAAGACAGTGTAGTCCGAAGTTTTCAATACATCAAAGATAATCGATTATCCTTATAGCACAATTGATTATGTAAATGACCGTTGCCAAATTATTTTTAAACTCTGAAAGATAATCGATTATACACAATCTGATAATCGATTATGCTAAGTAAAAATCTGAATATGATATTTTGAATGTTGTCAGGTAATCGATTATACGATTTGGATAATCGATTATTCTGCTTAAAATCTGGGAATGATTTTTGAACGATTGGAAGATAATCGATTATGCAAATCAGATAATCGATTATCTCAGCACAAAATCAGCAATTCATGATTGGCAATTAAGCAACGGTTTTGGATGTTTTGTACACTATAAATACAACTCAAAATCAGTCTTCTAAGTACACAACTGATCACATTCTTGCTAAGGCTTACATACTCTCATATCAATCATTTTCTATTCATTTCATAAGTTTTTGAGAACCAAACTCTAGACGAAAGTTGTCGTGTTCTTGAGCGTATTTATTTTACTCATATCTACTCTTAATGAGAGTCTTGTCTTGAGTGCTAAGTGTTTGTATACACTTGAAGGGAAGTGTTAATCCCTTATGTTTGTAAGAAGGAACGTTTTCATTCCTTCTGTTGAAGACTTGAAGTGTGGTATCTTCGAGCAAAGGTTGTTGAGGCTTGTGTGACTCAAGTTCTCAGTTTGTAACGATTTGTCAAGCACCCGTAAGCTTAACGGAGTTAGCGGAATCTCGAGAGAGTCTCTCGGGGACTGGACTAGCCACAAGTTGTGGTGAACCAGGATAAATTCGGTGCGTTCTTTCCTTGTTATTTATTTTCCGCACTTATTTCAATCCTGCAATTTTTAATTCCGCAAGTTTACATTATTTTTTATCATAACGCTATTCACCCCCCCCTCTAGCATTAAGTGTATATTCTAACAATTGGTATCAGAGCCCAACTCTCTGAAAGACTTAACCGTTTGAGAGAAACAATCCATGGCTTCTACTCGTGACTTTAATGCAGGAATAGGTGAAGGACAATGCTCCACCAGACCACCACTATTCGATGGCACAAACTATACGTACTGGAAGGAGAGGATGAGAATATTCATCCAGTCGAATAATTTTCATCTATGGAAGGTTACAACGAAGGGAGAACAAATTCCAACCAAAAAGGTTGAAAATGAATGGGTTCCAAAATCCGAAGATGAATACGATGCGGATGATATCCGAAAAGTGCAGAACAACGCTAGAGCCATCAACTTATTGTATTGTGCTGTAAAGGCTGATGATTACAGAAAAATATCATGTTGCACAATGGCTAAGCAAATGTGGAATAAGCTGGAAATCACGTACAAAGGTACGGACCAGGTAAGAGAAGCTAAAATTGATTTTCTAACCCATGCATATGAACTGTTTCACATGAAGGAAAGCGAGAGGATCGATGACATGTTCAAATGATTTTCAAAAATCGTCAATGACCTACATGCTCTTAAGAAGACCTTCACGGATAAGGAACTTGTCCGAAAAATTCTCCGAAGTCTCACTCCGGAATGGCGCTCCAAGGCCGACACGATTAAAGAGTCTATCGGCATTTCAAATGTCACCATCGACGGACTAAGAGGTAATCTTAAAACCTATGAATCTAATATACTTAACCCTCATTTATTGATCAAAGGGAACAAAGAATCGTCCTCAAGGCAAGCACGGCTCAACCTCAAAATGATGAGGACTCAAACAACGGAGATAACGAGTTCGGACTTGTTATTAAGAGGTTTCAAAAGTTCATGCGAAAAGAGTATGAACGAAAAAGCAAACAACAAGGAGATCAAGTAAAGTGCTATGGATGCGGAGAAATCGGGCACATAAAATCAAATTGCCCAAATGTCAAAAAGGAGAAGAAACCCTTCAAGAAACAACGAGCATACATATCTTGGGGAGACGACTCCGGAGACGAATCAAGCGACGATGAAGAAGACGAAACCTCAAATCTATGTCTCATGGCACACGAAGACAATCAAGAAGAGGTATGTCAAATTTCTTCTAAAAATTTCTTTTCTCTTGAGGAAATGCAAAATGCTTTTGATGACTTGTATAGTGAATTCATTAGAGCTTCCGCAACTGTTAGAGACGTAAAGAAAAATTCTTCTTTGAAAGAAAAAGATTTTGAAAAACAACTCTCTTTGAAAGAAAAGGATTTGGAAAAATTGATTTTGGAAAATGAGAAGTTGAAAGAAGAAAACAAATTTTTCGGCAAGAGAAGTGCCGACAAACCCGAGAGTTCTAGTAAAAATTATATTTCTTGCATGCATCTAAAAGATGAAGTTGAAAGACTTAAGGGCACCCTAGATAAGTTCAATCTTCTCATAAAATTTGTAATGATGTTCTTGTCAATTTGAAATCGACCAAACATGGCATAGGTTTCAAAAACTAGCCTAAAGAAAAAGTTGAAGCCATCCCCCAACAACCTAAGGCTTAACCTAGGATAAATAAAATAAACGTTCAACCTAGATATAACAATCCTAGAATCAACATGCATGCTAGGCAAAATACTAGAAGAAACATTGAACAATTTAGAACACCTAGAAATGGCTTTCAACAATCGCAACCGAGACACACTCGACCTAGAAATAATTATTCTAGAAACGATGCATATCCTAGAACAAACAGTAGGAGAAATGATTTTCAAGAATTGCGCAATAGCCATATTGTCAAAAATAGAGCAAACGATTTTCGTACCTCCAACTACTACCAACCTAGAAGAATGCATAATCCTAATGTCATTTGTCATTATTGTAGTCGAATAGGACATATTGCTCCTGCTTGTTTTACTAGACACAGACACTTCACCGCATGTCAACCACACCACCACGTTACACCTAACTCACAAGGACCCAAAACAACTTGGGTACCAAAAACTCATTAATTTGTCTTGTAGGTGTGTTTGAAGGGATCAAGTGTACTTTGGTACCTTGATAGTGGATGCTCCAAACATATGACCGGAGACGCATAAAAATTGCTTCAACTAAAACACAAGGAAGGAGGAAACGTTATTCTTGGAGATAATAACAAAGGAAAAATTATCGGCATTGGATCGGTCGGTAAGGATGAATCTTCTTCCATTAAGCATATATTGCTAGTTAAAGGTCTAAAACATAATCTCTTGAGCATAAGTCAATTATGTGACAATGGAAATCTTGTTTTATTTGATTCGGAAGAATGCTTAGTTTTTCGTCGTAGTGATTTTAAAATTATTCTTCGTGGTATTAGAATTGATAACATCTATATGGTTGATCTCGAAAATTCTTCATCAAAGTATGTGAATTGTCTTATGAAAAGAAGATGATATGTGGTTATGGCATCGTAGAGTAGCTCATATCAACATGCATCTTTTAAACAAATTGGTTTCACAAAATTTAGTTATTGGTCTTCCAAATTTGAAATTTGAAAATGACACTATTTGTGATTCTTGTCAAAAAGGGAAACAAACAAAAGCATCCTTTAAATCGAAAAATATTGTTTCAACTATTAGACCTTTGCAACTTCTTCACATGGATCTTTTTGGACCATCTCGCATTGAAAGTCTTGGTAGAAATCGCTATGCTTTTGTTATTGTTGATGATTATTCTAGATTCACATGGACACTATTTCTTGCTCACAAAAGTGAGGCCTTTCATAATTTTAAAAGTTTTCTTAAACGTGTTCAAAATGAAAAGAACACAAACGTCACTTCCATATGAAGTGATCATGGGGGAGAGTTCGATCACAATCTCTTCGCGGACTTTTGTGACGAACTCGGTATTGAGCACACCTTCTCTGCTCCACGTACACCACAACAAAATGGAGTGGTGGAACGGAAAAATAGGTGTCTCGAAGAGATGGCTAGAACCATGCTCGATGAGGCTAAGATTCCCAAACAATTTTGGGCGGATGCCGTGAGTACCGCATGCTATGTTTTGAAATGAGTAGGCATTAGACCACTACTCATGAAAACTCCCTATGAACTCTACAAGGGAAGGAAACCTAACCTATCCCATCTTAGAGTCTTCGGTTGTAAATGCTTTATTCGTAACAACGGAAAAGATAACTTGGGAAAATTTGATGCCAAATCGGATGAAGGAATTATTCTTGGTTATTCATCACGTAGCAAAGCATATAGAGTATTCAATAATAGAACCAAAACTGTTGAGGAATCCCCTCATATTGTGTTTTCCGAAAATAATGCTCTCTTGGCGAGAAAGGATTCCGGTTCTGATCTTGCAGGTATTTTAAACAAAATAAGTCCTCAAGACAATGTACAAGAGGAAAATCCAAAGGAAATTCAAGATGAAATCTTGGAACAATCATCAGAGGAAGCGCCACCACTGGAGAAAGAAACGAAACTGCCCAACGCGTGGAGGACAACCAAAGACCATCCTCTCGACAAGGTAATTGGCGACATTGAACAAAAGGTAAGTACTCGAAACAATCTTATGAACACCTTAGGACATACTGCTTTCGTTTCTCAAATTGAACCCTCAACCATTTCCGAAGCAATTGGGGATGAGCATTGGACCTTGGCAATGCAAGAGGAGCTTAACCAATTCAAATGAAATGACGTTTGGGAATTGGTGCCAAGACCCGAAAATCATACCATAATTGGTACGAAATGGGTTTTTCGAAATAAATTAGATGAAAATGGTGTAATCACTAGAAACAAAGCTAGGCTTGTAGCAAAAGGTTACAATCAAGAAGAAGGAATTGACTATGAAGAAACGTATGCACCCGTAGCAAGGTTAGAAGCTATTCGTTTATTACTTGCTTTTGCCTCTTCTATGAATTTCAATTTATATCAAATGGATGTAAAGAGTGCTTTTCTAAATGGTTTTATTCAAGAAGAAGTTTATGTTAAACAACCCCCGGGCTTTGAAGATTTTAAATCTCCCGATCATGTTTTCAAACTTAAGAAAGCCCTTTATGGTCTTAAACAAGCTCCCCAAGCTTGGTATGAACGATTGAGCAAATTTCTTTTGGACAATGACTTCATTAGGGGGAAAGTTGACACCACACTATTTAATAAGCATAAAAACAATAATATTTTATTAGTTCAAATCTATGTGGATGATATTATTTTTGGTGCTACTAACAATGCTTTGTGCAAGGAATTTTCTGATTTAATGACAAGCGAATTTGAGATGTCAATGATGGGTGAGCTAACCTTCTTCTTGGGGTTACAAGTGAAACAAATGAAAGAAGGAACTTTCATTTGTCAGTCTAAATATTGCAAAGAGTGGCCACTCCAATGAGCACATCCGACCATCTTGACAAAGATGAGAAAGGTAAGAAAGTCGACACAAAGAAGTATCGAGGTATGATCGGATCCCTTCTTTATCTTACTGCTAGTAGACCGGACATCATTTTTAGCGTATATTTATGCGCTCGATATCAATCTTGTCCGAAGGAGTCGCACCTAACCGCGGTAAAGCGGATAATGAAGTATCTTGTTGGTACTACAAATGTGGGACTATTGTATCCCAAAGGTTCTTCATGCCAACTTGTTGGCTATTCCAACTCCGATTTTGCGGGTTGCAAATTGGACCGCAAGAGCACTAGTGGCACTTGCCATTTGCTCGGTAGCTCTGTCGTCTCTTGGTTTAGTAAGAAACAGGTAAGTGTTGCGTTATCCACAACCGAGGCTAAATATGTAGCCGCGGGGAGTTGTTGTGCTCAAATCCTTTGGATGAAACAACAACTCTCGGATTATGGACTTAGTATCGATCATATCCCTCTTAGATGTGATAATACTAGTGCCATAAGCTTGACGAAGAACCCCGTTCTTCATTCAAGAACAAAACACATTGAAAGTAGGCACCACTTCATAAGAGATCACCTTCTCAAAGGTGATGTCGAAATTGAGTTTGTTGAAACCAAATATCAATTGGCCGACATCTTCACTAAGCCTTTTGAGAAAGAGTCCTTTTTCCGAATTCGTAGTGAACTCGGGATTCTTGACTCCACGTTGATCTAAGTCATGCATTGCATTTTTCCTTTCACATAATTACTAACCTGAGCATCGGAGGTGCCTAATTCTCTTTTGCAGGTATCGCTCTAAAGGCAGGGGGAATTATAAAGCATTGGTGCAGAATAATCGATTTCTCTTAAGAATAATCGATTTCTCTTAAGTACATAATCGATTATCAAGTATCACTAATCGATTATGTTGATATTATTTGTTTTATTGTCCTTTTTATGTAATTGCAATATTGGTTAATCATTAAACTAGTTATTTACTTATTTTTTGCTAATGTCAAAAGGGGGAAGAAGAAGGGCTATGCACTTAATATTTATTGGCATAAATTGAGGGGAATTCATATATTGAGGGGGAACTAATTGCATATCTATATACTTGTCTTGGATCGTCATTGTGAATTATCTAATATGCATATTCCGATATTGGTTTGCCATTATAAAAAAGGGGGAAATTGTTGAAACACGTTCTCACGGCACTAAACTAAACGTGTGTTCATATTTGTAGGTTTTGATAAATGACAAACGACGCGCAATTGACATATGACGAGGTCCAAGCACAAGCGCGCAATTGACACATAACGAGGTTCAAGCACAAGACGAACAAAGATCAAGTTTAAGCAAAGAAACAAAGTTATACATGAGTCGTTCTTTAATTGTGATCTTGATCCGACAATTGACTCAAGACTTGGCTTCTCTCGTAAAATTATTTTTTATCAAATCATGCATATTTAATTTAAAGCAAAATGATTTTCAAACGTTTTATTTTAGCCAAAATGATTTTTAAACATGTCTCTCAAATCTGGACAAAGATAATCGATTATGTACTTTATGATAATCGATTATGTTAAGACAATGTAGACCAGATTTACAAAGCTGAACAATAATCGATTATGTACCTTATGATAATCGATTATGTTAAGGCAGTGTACATTAGATTTTTCAAAGCTACAAGATAATCGATTATGTACCTTATGATAATCGATTATGTTGCGGCAGTGTCTATCAGATTTTTCAAAGCTGTAAGATAATCGATTATGCACCTTATGATAATCGATTATGTTGAGGCAGTGTCTATCAGATTTTTCAAGACTGTAAAATAATCGATTATGTACATTATGATAATCGATTATGTTAAGACAGTGTAGTCCGAAGTTTTCAAAACATCAAAGATAATCGATTATCCTTATAGCATAATCGATTATGTAAATGGCCGTTGCCAAAGTATTTTTAAACTCTGAAAGATAATCGATTATACACAATCTGATAATCAATTTAGCTAAGTAAAAATCTGAATATGATTTTTTGAACGTTGTCAGGTAATCGATTATACGATTTTGATAATCGATTATTCTGCTTAAAATCTGGGAATGATTTTTGAACGATTGGAAGATAATCGATTATGTAAATCAGATAATCGATTATCTCAGCAAAAAATCAGCAATTCATGATTGGCAATTAAGCAACGGTTTTGGATGTTTTGTACACTATAAATACAACTCAAAATCAGTCTTCTAAGTACACAACTGATCACATTCTTGCTAAGGCTTACATACTCTCATATCAATCATTTTCTATTCATTTCATATGTTTTTGAGTGCCAAACTCTCGACGAAAGTTGTTGTGGTCTGGAGGGTATTTATTTTACTCATATCTACTCTTAAAGAGAGTCTTGTCTTGAGTGCTAAGTGTTTGTATACACTTGAAGGGAAGTGTTAATCCCTTGTGTTTGTAAGAAGGAACGTTTTCACTCCTTCTGTTGAAGTCTTGAAGTGTGGTATCTTCGAGCAAAGGTTGTTGAGGCTTGTGTGACTCAAGTTCTCAGTTTGTAACGGTTTGTTAAGCACCCGTATGCTTAACGGAGTTAGTGGAATCTCGAGAGAATCTCTCGGGGACTTGACTAGCCACAAGTTGTGGTGAACCAGGATAAATTCGGTGCGTTCTTTCCTTGTTATTTATTTTCCGCACTTATTTAAATCCTGCAATTTTTAATTTCGCAAGTTCACATTGTTTTTTATCATAATGCTATTCACCCCCCCCCCCTCTAGCGTTAAGCGTATATTCTAACACGTAAGTCAAGCAAAGTTAGGGTTTGATTAGAGGAATTGGGTTATAATGGTCGCAACGACAAAAGCGTGGCAACCGAAAGCCGGTAATCGGGACCGAATGGCTCGACTAGGCCCAAGTGCATATCATGATCATGAAAAACCAGCCGATCTTCCTCAGATAAGTTTATATTTTCTTCCACTTTTCAATCATTAATGTGGAATTCTTTACCCTCAAACATTTCTGAGTCATTGCATTTCATTTTTCTTTCGGGTCTCCAAGGTCTTTTTATAAGCGAACGGGAGAGAATTTTCAAAGCTTACTACCAGCTTCTAGAGGGACGAAGCACATGACACCCAAAAAAGTAACAAAGGCAGCAAAAGTTTGAAACGGCAAGGGGAGGCATTCACAAAAGCTTCAATGTTAACAAAGGAAATAAGGGTTGAAACCGCGAGGGAAGTGATTCACAAGAGATTCAATGATAAAATTGACTGGAGAGGCAAGAGTTTGGCAAAGTGAAGGAGCAAAACACAAAGATGGGGAGCAGAGTAAAGTCGTGAGGTTCAGAGGGTCAGCCAGCGTAGTACATTGACTTGGTAATATCAAGAACATAAAGGTTCGGGGTCAGCCAACCAACGCAGGCCACTCATCATCAACATGGAAACTTGAACACAACGGAACACGACAGTGAGGAGGCCGCTTCCAACAAGAATGCCACAAGCTAAACACCACTGTTCGAACTCACAAGTTTTCTTTGATTGACACAGGGGCAGAAAATTCCAGAAGATCCTTAGGAAGGCCTCCCACAGGGAAGTGCAAGCGTATGGCAGGTACGATCAAAACCTCAAGGCCCACCTAAAAAGAGACCCAATTAAAACTCAAAAGGAACATAATCTGTCATAAATATTCTCCCCAGTAAGAGTACAATGGGACGAAATTTTAATTAGCAACCCCCAACAAAGACAACCGGGAATCCAAAGGAGCATGCAATTTGAAATTCTCAAAATACTCCTGGTAATGGGACTCGGACGGGGACGGCCAACATGGGAAGGCACAAATACCTTCCCCAGTAAGAGTCGTCGGAACTCGCCTGAACAATGATCCCCAACAGAAATAACAGGAAGTTAGAATTGGCATTTAATTTTGAACCCTCAGGACCCTCATGGAAAACGGGGCTTATCTAAAAATAGAGGTATCCATGGATAGCAAAGGGCATAAAATGACTTGCATGATGAAATATAATTTAGTTAGGAGTTGTCAGAACCCTCCTGAAAAAAGGGGACTTAGCCTAGAGCACAAGTAAGCACGGGTAACATGGGCAAGCACAAATATTTCCCCAACAATAGTCGTCAGGAACCGCTTGAATAATAGTATGTAGATCTAAATACTAATCCCTAGCAAATACATTTAGCCATCCAATTAAGAGTTTTCAGACTCTCGCGGATAATGGGGAGTAGCTTCAATCACTGTTTTACAGCAGATCCCTAACAGACATAACTCAGATAACAAAAATAGTGGAAAATAATACCATTTGAGCGCAAAGCCTAACTTTAAAGTTATCATGGGATTTTATTAACACATACAGATGCGCCCAGCAAAGAAACTAGGGCAGAAAAAATTTCTTTTATTTTATTTTGATCAGGTACAAAGGCAGCAATCTCATGGAATATTTTTCAAGATTCAAGTTTTGGTGATCAGGCGCCCACCTGTAGAAAAAGGGAATATTTTTTCAGGATGAAAGATTTCGTAATGAAGCGCCCATCTACAGAACAAGGGAATATTTTCCAAGTTGCAAGATATGTTAATCAGGCGCCCACGTAGAGAACAATGGAATATTTTTTAAGTTGCAATTTATTGTAATCAGGCGCCACCTGTAGAACAAGGAAATATCTTTCAAGATTAAACATTTGGTAATAAGGCGCCCACCTATTGAACAAGGGAATATTTTTCAAGATTCATGTTTCGGTAATCAGGCGCCCACCTAGAATAAGGGAATATTTTTCAAGATGTAAGATTTAGTAATCAGGCGCCCACCTGTAGTACAAGGGAATACTTTTCAAATTGCAAGTCTTACTAATCAGGCATCCACCTGTAGAACAAGGGAATATTTTTCAAGTTGCAAGTTATGGTAATAAGGCACCCACATGTAGAATAAGGGAATATTATTCAAGTTGCATGTTTCGATAATCAGGCGCCCACCTGTAGAACAAGGGAATATTTTTCAAGATGCAAGATTTGGGTAACCAGGCCTCATCTATTGTACAAGGGAATATTTTTCAAGTTTCCAGTTTTGATAATCAGGCGCCCACCTAGAGAACAGGGGAATATATTTCAAGATTAAAGTTTTGGTAATCAGGCACCCACCTAGAGAACAAGAAAATATTTTTCAAGATACGAGTTTTGGTAATCAGGAGTCCACCTGCAAAACTAGGGAATACATTTCAAGTCCAGCAATTCGGCATCAAACATAGAAGAAGAGAAAAGAAGAAGTCAACAAGGTAACAAGGAATTTATAGGGAGAAATATTAGTCAACATGGTAACGAGCAGTTTTGCATGAAGAAATACATGGCAACAAAGCAACAAGGATCAAGAGCAAGATTAAAGACATAGATAGGTTCTTTTGTAGTCCATAGTGCATAGCTTATAAGGAGGTCTAGCAAGCCGTAGCAACAGCAGCAACAGTGAGATCACAGCTTCGATAGTCCCAGCTACCAAACACTCCTGAACTACACTGACACGATTTCTCTTTAGCCGAGGATATGTAGGCAACCTTTGAAGCAGGGTGCGGTCAAGCTTTTCAAAATGCTTCTCATGGAGTGTTCGAGCAGGCAAAAATCACTTATGTCCGCTCACTTTTCTATGCACAAAAACTCATCGTGTTTCCGAGCAGAGAGGGGCAGCTGTGAGAACGTAATTTTTTCCCTATGTGAAGTACTCCTATAAATTCAAAACAAATGAATTTCTTTTCAATAGTTGCAATTTTGCAAAATTTTTGGTTTTCTATTTTTATTTTCAATTGTCGGTGCATGTTAATCTTGTTTAACTAACAAAAAATACCAAAATATGTGCATCTACCTTTTAGGATTTAACTTTGCATTTTTAATGATTAATTAGTAATTAGTTATTTTATAAAATAAAAAATCAAAAATAGTTTAATTTGCACTTTTAATTTTAATTTTGATTCTCTTTAGGTGATTTTCTTTTAATGTTGTTTAATTATTTGGATAATGATTCTGTAGGATTAATTAGAATTTGTATAGATCAATTGTGGATACATATATTTATTTAGGATTTTTAGTTCTAATTTTTGATAAATGAAAAAAAAAGAGAAAGAAAACAAAAGCTGAAAAACACTATAATAAAAAACAAAGAGGAAGAGCAAATATTTGGGCCATATCTTATTAAAGCTCCAGGCCAAACACCCCTCTTAACCCATAAACCTGCCCCAAACCCAGTCCAAATGGTCAGCTATAGGGACGCACGAAACGATGTCATTTCGTTAAGGGAAGATCCCAGCCGTTGAGGTAACTCGATCTAGCGGTTGGGAAGTAGGGTCCTTTTAATATAAAAATGTCGGAACCCCCTCACCCCCCCTCCCTTCCCGTCTCTAACATTCCCTCTCACAGCAACCCTAACGTCGTCGGTCGGAAATCGCCTCCGTCGGTGGCAGTGTTCCAAACGTTTCAAAATTAACACCTTGGGTTCCCCTTGGCCTCCTCTACCCAAATTCAAGCCCCACTTCCCTTTAATCTCCCTCAAACACTTCGAATATCCAAAAATGTATCCTCTATCTCCACCGTGTACAGAAGTGCTTCATCCAGTGTCAACCAAAATCACTCACTATAGCCTCCTTGACCTCATTATCCCGAATCCCAAACCAAAATCCTTCAAATTCAAGCAGAATTCCCCGAATTTTAGATCTTAGGTTTGAGGATTTCAACTTCTAGATTTTCAAGTGTTTGGATGATTCTCGATTAATGTTATGTGTTATTTTGGGGAAAACAGACATGTAACATTCTACAAGAATCAATTTCAAAGTTAGTCGATTGAAGGCCCAAAACAGTGAGTCCGTTGATCTTATTTTCTTTATTTTTTTCATTTATGTATTGAATCTTCTTTTAATTAAAATTAGTTCCCACCCCATGCTCACTCATTTTTGTGCTAGGTTTTGTTTAGTCGGTTTTCTTATGATTCATATTTGTTTACTTTCTCTATTGACTCTGTTCTTTAATTCTGGTGCATAATTCGTAATTAATAGATATCATGAATTTGTTTTAGTTCCAGGTGGTTATGTTTAGTTCTATAATTGGTTCTGATACTTGAAATAGTTTAATTTGACCACCAGTTCAATATTAGGTTTTTTAAAAAATAAACTGTGGTTAGCTCTTGACAAGGGTAACAGCGGTTGGGGGTTGGTTCGACTAGGGTTAGTAATTTGGAATCCAAATAAAGGTCAATCTAGGGAATTTACTTTAGGGAATCTTTACCAACCTAAATTAGAAGTACCTAGAAGGGGTTCTTATTGAAATTTTAGTAGAATTAGTGCAGTAACTTGGGTGGAAAGTCACAACTCTAGGGACCCTTAAGCCAAAAATGAAAAATAAAAGAGGGACTAACATGTAAAATAGAAATATAAGGGTTGCTCTAACTGTTTCCATATAAAGGCATCAGTCTTGACTTTCATGGAAAGGGTAGGAGAGGTTAAAAATTCCTAGAAAACAAGGTTGCTACTGCAGAAGTTTTTTTATGGGATAAAAATCTAGAAAACAAATATATAGGTTTGGCATTTGAAAAAATCTGCTCAAAATATTTCCATACCAGAAAAATGATGTTTCATTAAAGTGTCTTAGAGTTATTTCAAAGTCTAGCTACTAATCCGAGATTCCAGCTTAAATGGGTATGAAAACGACTTGAAATTCCTTGTGACTGGCTGTTCAAGTTTCAGAAGTTCTCCCAAATTTATTTTCTAATCAATTTGGATTCAAACAAGTGTGTTTTGGTTGTTTTGTTGCAAATTGGTTATGTGAGTTACTTACTTTATAAGTTTTTCAACAAATTTAGGGCCAAAATCGGTATCAAGTTTGGCGTCATAGTGACCCCAAGCAGCATAATTTTTTAGTATAACTGGGAATTAGGACTAATAGAGTAAAGGCAGGCCCAATATATCTCCAACCTCTTGAATTTGATTAATATTAGTATTTAAATCAATTCAAATAATAGGTCCAGTAGTAGGCCAAACATTAATATGAAGGCTGATATGAGCCTATAGCTTAGTTTACCTTTTGTTACATTGGGTTCGTTTCGAGGCCCAAAGCCTTGTTCGTTTGGCTTGAGCATATGGAAGATCATAACCTGCTCGCTAAGTGTTGGATATGATGATAGTAATTAATTTAAATTATACATTTGGGTTTTTGCGTTAGGTAGTGAATTCAAATTAAGAGGTTTCCCCTGTTGTTTGAATCCCGACTTGAACTCGAAGCCCGAAATTTATAATGCTAATTAATCAAGCCCTATTAGAAACAAATTCAATAGAAAATAATAGCTTGCTTTAGGATATCCTTAAAATAGATTAGGTGCGCCATGCCAAATAAACTTGTGTGGCCTTCTTTAAATGGTTATATTAAAGATACTCAGAACCCGGGACGTGTCGTTTAAGAAATTTTCACGGTCTCCTGCAAAGTTCATATCTCGTTAGTCGCATTAGGCACGTTCTTTAATAATTTTACCTCCTTAAACTTGGGTGGTCATTTCATGTGACCCAAATCCATGTCCCAAAATGTCGAATAAAATGGGTTTCAGATATGAGTACATTTCATGTGGCACGATCCAAAGACATGTTGTAAACGACATTCAATATTCTTTAAAATTTATTCAAAAGCGGTAAGTAACTCTAAAACTTGCACTATAGGACAACGTGTATTAAAATTCAGTTTTAGCCAAATGTAACAGTTGAGGGACCGTGCTACAACCAAGGAACTCGGGTGTGCCTAATACCTTCTCCCGGGTTAACATAATTCCTTGCCAGGATTTCTGATTCCCAGACAATAATAACATATTCAATCTTCCTCGATTCAGGATTTAAAACCGGTGACTTGGGATACCATAAATCTCCTAAGTGGCGACTCTGATTTTTAATTAAAATGAATCCCATTTCGATTGTCCTTAAATTGGATAACTCCCTAATATAAGCCCTTCGCGGGGTTCTAGTGTCCAAAAAGAGGTGTGACATCCCTAAGATAGTTTCCCGCACTCGGTACGAGCATTATGAGTTCTTGGTTATGTAATTTGAGTTGAAAAATGCCCCATCAGCTTTAATGGATTCGATGAAATGAGTGTTCAGGCCTTCTTTGGACTCGATCATGATAGGCTTCATTGATCACAAGCAACACCTTATTGTGGTTCTTCAGACTCTGAAAGATAGTAAATTATTTGTTAAGTTCTCGAAGTCTGAATTTTGGTTGAGTTCAATTGTATTTAGGGTCATGTTGTGTCAGCAGAGGTTATTCAGGTGGATCCGAAGAAGATTGAGGCAATCAAGAACTGGCCTAGACCCACATCAGCTATAGAAATTTAGAGTTTATTGAGGTTGGCAAGCTATTATCGTCAGTTCATGGAGGGTTTTTCATCTATTGCAGCCCAATGACCAGGTTGACCTAGAAGGATTCCCAATTCAAGTTGCCAGAGGAGTGTCACTAGCTCAAGATAGCTTTGACTATGGCATCGTTGTTGGTTTTGCCCATAGGTTCAGGGCCTTATATAGTTTATTGTGATGCTTCTTGTATTGGACTTGGTGCGGTGTTGATGTGAGATGGCAAGGTCATCGACTATGCTTCGCGGCAGTTGAAGATTCACGAGATGAACTATTCGGTTCATGATTTGGAGTTGGCATCCATAGTTCACGCATTGAACATTTGGAGGCATTATCTGTATGGCCTGACATGTGAGGTATTCATGGACCACAAGTGTCTTCAATTATTTTTCAAAAAAAGGAGTTGAATTTGAGGTAGAGGAGGCGGTTGGAGTTGATAAAAGACTATGATATCACCATTTTATATCATCCGGGAAAGGCCAATGTGGTGGCCGATGCTTTGTGTAGGAAGTCAACCAGAATTGGCAATCTTGCTTATATTCTGGTTGGTGAGGGGCCACTTGATTTGGATGTTCAGTCTTGGCCAATCGATTCGTGAGGTTGGATATGTTTTAGCCTAGTCGGTTATTAGCTTGCACGGTCGCTCGTTCTTCTCTATTGGAGTGTATCCATATCGAAAGTATGATGATCCTTTTTTGTGTGTCCTTAGAAACATGGTGTAGCACGGAGGTGCCAAGCAGGTTACCATAGATGATGATGGAGTTTTGATATTGCAAGGTCTCGTTTGTGTGCCTAGTATAGATGGGATCTGAGAGTTAATTTGAGAGGAGGCCCATAGCACCCGATACTCTATTCATCTCAATGTCGCGAAGATGAATCAAGATTTGCGGCAACATTATTGGTTGCAGAGAATGAAGAAGGATATCTTTGCATATGCGGCTCGGTGTTTGAATTGTCAGCAGGTTAAGTATGAGCATCAAATGCTTGGTGGTTTATATTAGAGGATGGAGCTTCCCGAGTGGAAGTGGGAGCGGATCACTATGGATTTCGTTACTGGGCTACCACAGACTCGGAAGAGGTTTGACGCGGTATGGGCCATTGTTGATAGGCTGACCAAAGTCAGCACATTTCATTCATGTGGCAGTCTCTTATTCATCCAAAAGGTTAGCTGAGATCTATATCCGGGAGATTGTTCACCTTAATGGAATTCCTGTGTATATCATTTCTGACCGAGGTGCATAGTTTACCTAGCATTCTAGAGAGTTTATCTTGCATTCTAGAGAGCTTTTTAGAGAGATATGGGCACTGAGATTGAGTTGAGCACAACATTTCATCCTCAGATGGACAGTCAGTCCGAGCAGACCATTTGGATTTTGGAAGATATGCTCTGATCTTGTGTCATTGACTTTCGAGGTTCGTGGGATCTGTTCTTGCCTTTAGAAGAGTTTTCCTACAATAACATCTACCAGTCGAGTATTGAGATGGATCCTTATGAGGCTTTTTATTGTAGGCAGTGTCGGTCTCCGGTTGGATGGTTCTAGTTGGAGTAGGCTTGGTTATTGCATACGGATCTAGTATAGGAGGCCTTGGACAAAGTCAGGATCATTCAGGACAGGCATCGTACGACTCAGTCCAGGCAAAAGAGTTATGCAGACTGCAAGGTTCGAGATGTGACTTTCATGGTTGGTGAATGGGCATTGCTCCGAGTGTCGCCTATGAAGGGCGTGATGAGATTCGGGAAGAAGGGAAGCTTAGCCCTAGGTTCACTGGTCCATTTGAGATTCTGGATCGAGTGGGAGAAGTGCCTTGTAGAATTGCATTACCACAGAGCTTATCAGCTGTGCATCCAGCGTTTCATATGTCCATGCTTTGGAAATATCACGGCGTTCCATCCCACGTGTTAGATTGTAGCACAGTCCAATTGGACAAGGACTTGTCTTACGAAGAGGAGCCGGTAGCTATTCTAGATCGGCAGGTTCATTAGTTGAGGTCAAATAGTTCTCCTTATGTTCGTGTTCAATGGAGAGGTCAGCCCCCTAAGGTGTCGATCTGGGAGTTTGAGTATGATATGCGGAGTCGTTATCCTTATTTATTCCCCTACTTAGGTACTTTCTTCTTCTGACCGTTCGAGGACGAATGGTTGTTTTTGAGGTGGAGATGTGATGACTCAAAAGGTCATCACTTGCTTTTAATTGAATTATGTGTCTTCGAAGCCTTGAAAACCTCATTATGGGTCACCTCAATTTGTGTGTGCACTCCGTGCACGTAGGCGGAAAGCTTATATGTGAAAATTTGTGAAAATGTAAGTTTTGACTGTAAAATAAATAAATTTGACTTCGGTCAAAAGATTTGGATAAACAGACCCTGGACAATGATTCGATGGTCCTGGAGGGTCCTTAGGAAAATATGATACTTAGGTGTATGCCCGGAATCGGATTCCGAGGTCCGAAGCCAAGAAATAAATTTTTAAAGAAAATTGTTTTCTGAAATTGTTTATGGAAATTTAAAATGAAAATTTATTTGAACATGTTAGTATCAGGCCTGTATTTTTGTTTCGGCACCCGGTACATGTCTTATATGTGATTTAGGAATTTTTTGTGAAAATTGATGAAAAACGAATACCATTTGACGCGATTCTGACCTAAATTGCTAAAGTTGATAGTTGATGAAGTTTGAGAAAAATTATTTGATTTTGAGGTTTAATTCGGTTTTATTGAGGTTATTTTGGTGATTTAATCGCACAGATAAGTTTGTATAATGTGTTTGAGTTAGTACGTATGTTTGGTTAAGAGCCTCGAGGGCTCGGGTGTGTTTCAGAGGTGTTTCGGAAGGTTTTTGACTTGTGAAAAGTTGCAGATTTTCTGCAGTCAGTCCCCTGGGATTTTACCCTTCGCGTTCGCATGGTCCCTCTCGCAAATGCATAAGGAAAAAATCCCAAGTGCCTATTTTCTTCTTCGAAAATGCGAAGGTTGATACGCGAACGCGAAGCTGGGGGGAGACCCTTCACGAATGCGTCCTTCCACTCGCGAACGCGTAAGGTTGAGGGGACGGAGTCACTAGCTTGTGCATCACGAATGCGACCACTGGTCTGCGAACGCAGAGGCTTGAGGAGACAAAGCTCCGCGAATGCGAGCCACATTCTGTGAACGCGAAGGCCAAGCAGGACTAACCCATCACGAATACAAAAGGTATGTCGCGATCGTGAAGAACACTTTTGCCCTATTATTTTAAAGTCTCAAAATATGTATTACGAGATTATTGCAATATTTGATAAACGCCTTCTTCTCCAAAGCTCTTGGGCGATTTTTGAAGTATTTCTTCACCATCACCTCATACGTAAGTAATTGTCAACTTTGTTTATTTATTTTCCATCAACACACATTACATTTCTATGCCAAAAATATGTAATTAAGATTAGAAAATTAGGGATTTGGGTAGAATTAGAGCTTTTTTATAAATTGTGATTTACACCTCATTTTGGGGTTGGATTTGAAAATAAATTATATATTCGGGCTCGTGAGTGAATGGGTGATCGAGTTTTGGTCCGAACCACGTGTTTTGACCAAGCTGGTCGGGGTCAATTTTTTAATTTTGGCAAGAATGATTAGAAATATATAATTAAGCATTGGAATTGGATTATATTAGCATTTATTGATGTTATTAAGTCAATTGTGTGTAGATTCAATTGTTTGGGAGCCGAATTTGAAAGGAAAAGTGGTTTTTGAGGCTTGAGTTGGCTGTGGAAGTTCGAGGTAATCGTTTGGTCCAACCATAGCTTGAGGGATTTGGAGTTGAGTCCTATTTGCTATGTGATAATTGTTAAGTATGACATATAGTCATGGTAACGAGTATCTATACATTGGTGTCTATCATGACCGTGGGTCTTTATATTGTGAATATTATAATTTGTTGTATTTTTCATGCCTTAGTGATGATTTCTATTTGTTGTGAAAATTTTGTGGAAGGATTTGTGACCTTTGAACATCGATGAGCATTGGCTCAAGTTACATTATGAATTAAGAAAGTATATGAGATGCTTGAACCCTTTGGAGCATTGGTTCAAGCGGTAAACTTAGTTATGAAATAATAGTTAAAGAAAGAGGATGAGTATTTAATTATTCACTTGTCTAGATATTGTAGCTTTGTTGATTATCTCCCTTGCCGGGATGTTAAGATTATTGATGTTTCTCTCTTGCCGGGACATAATTGTCTAATTGTGTTCGCTTTCCAGGATTTCGATTTTTATTATTACTATTTGTTCATTCCTTTGCCCCTTTGTCATTATTGTTTGGGTGAAGAAGAGTATTAAAACACGAAGGGTGATGTCGTGCATTTTTTGTTGTTGTTAGGAAAGAGTGTAAATCACGAAAGGTTATGTCGTGCCATACGATGTACCATTCTTTGCCGATTCTATTGATTATATAGTGGGGAAATAGAGAAAACGCATGAAGGGTGATGTCGTGAACATTTGATTATATGATTGTTTTGATGAGGACGAGAGTAAAAGCACGAACGGTGATGCTGTGCATATTTTCATTATACAACTGATTTATTGATGCTGAGAGTAAAAGCACGAAGGGTAATCCCATGCAATTGTTTATTTCCGCTTCCTTGTTGATATTCTAGTTATGTTGTTTCTTCCCTTACTTATCAACCTTTCTATTCAAAACTTCTATTTCGATTTCATTATATATATTTGAATTGTACAGGTTTATTTAGTAGTCTGGTCCTAGCCTCGTCACTGCTTCACCGGGGTTAGGCTAGATACTTACCAGCATATGGGGTCAGTTGTGCAGATAAACACTCTGCACTGTGTGCAGATCTGGGAGAAGCTTTCGAACAATAGTTGGAGTGCTTCCTTCAGTCCACTCGAAGACCCAAGGCGTCCGCAGACCTTGGCATCTCCCTCTATCTCTATTTCCCTTTTTCACTTTCTTTAGTTCAGAAACATCTTATTTTATTTCTTCAGCCCTTGTATGTAGTAACTCTTAGACAGTCTGTGACACTAGGTTTTGGGTGATTAAGGTTTTAAATATTGTAATAGACGTAGCCTTAAGTTATATAATTGTGACTTCCGCTTTATTTCTTAAAGTTTCGCTTTAATTATATTGTCGCCTTGTGTTTCTTAAAAGAAGCAATACGAAAGTGTAGCAAATAGTTATGTTTTGGCTTACCTAGCTCTTATTAGTAGATGCTATCATGATTTCTGAGAGTGAAAAATCCGGATCATGAGATTATCATTATAAGAAGCTCTTAAAATTTTATGAATTTGAATACGACAGTAACGTCTCTAAAGGAAAAAATTGTTTGCCTTTGAGGTAAACCTTTTAATCATTAGTGCCTTTCGGAAGTTAGTAATAACTATGGTTTATGTATTTTTGACGGATAATATAAATTAAAACGTTGTTACTTTTGTGTTTTTTGTTTACAATTTATCATATTTAATTATTGATTTAATGACTTATTTATAAATTTTGTACAAGTTATTTAGATTTTAGATCATTATAATCCGTAACAGAAAAAATAATTAAATATTCTAATTCATGATATCAATTCAAGATCTTATTAATTTAAGATCATTTTCCTTATGTTTTATAATTAAAGCTGCTAATTATTGTGTACGCTCAAATTGCTAATATTTTCTAAGAATTTGTGTTATTACCTCTTTTGATTGATTTTATTACAGATATTACATGATCTAAAATTGTGTTACTTATAAAGAATAAAAATTAACCAGTGGCATCCCAAAATTTTGGCGATTCGGTCGAATTAAATAAAAGATTTTCCTTATCTTATAAAAATTGTTATTATAGAACACTATCATACTATTTTAGATTTTTCATCAACAATTTTTAATGAATAGTAATTTTAAGGTGTGGTATATGATTTTTCTGTCTCACTTATAATTTAAATTTTGCTAAAATATAAAATTACTTTGACACGAAAACAAATTTATTAGTGATCACGCCTAACTTTAGTCCTAAAAAGGATAAGTGGCCGCTGCAAATATAATCCTGTCTAAATGTCAGGAGTCGAATCCCACAGAGAACTATGACTTAGCTATATCTATTTAATATCGTTAAAAAGATAAGTTAAAATAATTTTCTAAGTTATAATATTAAAATTTATATATCTAACTAATTAACTAGCAAATATTAGAAAGCGATAAAATTATCTTTAAACAAGATAAAGGGTTAGAGACTAAATTAAGGAGGTCTAGAGTTATGATTTTTCCAATTGTCAGAATCCTTCTAGCTATGTTCCCTACAATTTTTGTCAATGTATTCTCTATTGATCGTGAGCACTTTAGGTGCCATAATTCTCTCTCAAGCAACCAAAATAATTTACTAGACATATTCTCTCGAACTACACTAGTTGACTTTATCTAATCGTTCATTATGACCACGTCAAAGCTTTGTTATTTCTAAGCATTCCTTTAAACCCGTCGTATGGATTTCTCACATACGTTAGGAGTGACATTGTTCAACAACCACCTGAATATTTTGCATTTTTCAAGCAACACATAATAAATAGGCACAGTCGATCGATGGCTATTCATTCAACAATAATAAACACATAATTGAATAAGTAGAGAAATCCAATGGTTCAATTATATAAAAACATACAAAGAATTTATCCTATAAAAGGGTCCATCAAAACCCTAGAAAACAAATTAACTATTCAGAATAGTATGCAAAGTAACAATATTAAAAGTCATAGTCAAGAATAAAAAAATAGGGAGAGGAAGGAAAAACTCGTTGAAGAATTCTCGTCTTGCTCCTATTGTATCTCTGCCTCCTTAGGTCGAATCTGTGTCCAAAATTAATCTCTTCCTCTCAAAATATAGTTTTCACATATATATATATATATATATATATATATATATATATATATATATATATATATATATATATACACCAAGTAGGGTTGGGCCCAAAAAATTATACCTTCTCCTACATGAAAAAGGACAAGTTTCTAGGCATGGACATCCACGTCCGCGATCCAGGCGCGGCACGGACGCAGTTTTTTGCAAGTATACTGCCACAGCCCGCCTCAGGTCCGTAGTTGAAATTTTGACTGTATTTTTCACGCTATTCTGTTTGGAATTTGAAAAAAACGTAAAACATGAAAGTTGTAGCCCTTTGAGTAATATTTCCAACCATATATTGTAGATGTAGATCCCAAATGGAGTTCTGAGAAAAACATTACGTGCATTTTACTAGATAGTTTGCAATATGCCTACTCGATTTTTTGTTTTTTTGCTCTATTATCTATTGATCCCCAAATACGATCCTGGCTTAATTCCTTGGTCTTTTACTCAGACTTCAAAACTCCAAATCACTTGAATTCATTTCAAGATATCTATATAGCTCGAAATCACTCCTATGAGGCATAAAACAGACAATTAGAACAAGATACTAGCAATTAAAGCGCAAACACAATTAAAGTGCAGTAAATTAGAGTGTAATAAGTGCCTAAAATACATAATAATAGCATATCATCAATTAGGTTTTGAAAGTTATATGTCTTCAGCTAGAAGCTTTTTTTTTTTTCAATCTTTGATCTTTGATCTACAGAGATTAAATATTTTCCTAAAATAGCAATTTACTTTAGGATAATTTAATTGTTTTATTTTTCTTTAATATTTATACTATTTGTGTATTGCTATTAATTGTTTGAATTTCCAATGATTAAGCGGTCATTAGGAGTATAATGTCATAGTCATTACTTTTGTTGTATAACCTAATAGGCATAAAACTTGTGGTTGATTAAAAAGTTGACAAAGATTGTTTCGTATTATTAAGAATGTCCAAAAATAAACCTTAACGATCCGATAAGTCATTTTGAGCATTTGCACTTCGCTCGCTAGTTCTCGGGTGTAGCGACCCGACCGGTCGTTTTGAGCCATAGTGTGTTGTTTAGCAGTTTAAGGCCATGAGTAGCTTTTTTTAGGTATTATGACTTGTACTCACAGTTGGAATTGAATTTCGGGAAGTTCAGATTTGATCTTGGAAGAGAATTTTCATTTCGGAAGCTTTAAGTTGGAAGAATTAACTAAGATTGGATTTTTGAGTAAACAACCTTGAAATTGGGATCTGAAGGTTCCAACAAGTTTGTATGATGATTTCGGACTTGGGCGTACCGTTTCGGGTTTTGGATAACCCCCGAGCGTTTTGGCGCCTATTGTGGAAGTTCGCATTTTTGAAGAAATTTCAGTAGTTGTACGTGCAGTGCATTTTAGTGTTATCAATGTCCGTATGTGATTCTAAGTCTGTGAATAGCTCTGTATTTTTATGTTGGAGTTGGGAGCGCGATCGGAAGTGAATTCAAAAGTCCGTAGGTCATTTTGGAGTCATTTGGCTAAAGATAGAAATTTGAAGGTTTTCGAGAAGTTTGATCGGAACTGGAACTTTGATGTCGGGGTTAGAATCCGATTCCAAAATCTAGAATAGTCCGTAATGTCAAATATGACTTGTGTGCGAAATGTGAGCTCAATCAGATGTGATTTGATAGATTTAAACATCGAAAATAGAAGTTTGAAATTTTAAAATTCTTAATGCTTGGATTTGAGGTCGATTCATGGTTTTAGCATTGTTTGATATGATTTGAGGCCTTGATCAAGTATGAAATATATTTTGGGACTAGTTGGTATGATTGGTTGTTGTCCCGGGGGCCTCGGGTGTGTTTCGGGATGGTTTCAGATCGAATTTTGATAAAAAGCTATTGCAGTTGCCGATATCTAGTTTCCTTCTTCGCGAATGCGAAGCAAGTCTGGTGAACGCGAAGACGAAAATTGGAGGTTGTTTGTTTTGGGCTTCGCGAATGCGAGGTGAAGTCACAATCGTGAAGGGGTGGATTGAGCTGATACCCGAACGCGGGGGAGAGATCGAAACGCGTAGAATAAAAAGCTAGTACTGGGTCAGTGGCCTACGCGAACACGAGGCTTGGTATGCGAACGCCTAGACGCTGGGTAGCTGGCCTTCGCGAACACGATGAGGAAATTATTGGTATGAAGCAGGTTGTGCTTCGCGAACACTAAGGCATTTCAGCATTCGCGAAGAAGGGTCGCCTGGGTACTGTTCTTTTAAAAATCGAGTTTTGATTCATTTTCACTTTATCTCTTACATGGGAGCCGATTTTGGAGCAACTTTGGAGTGTCATTTTTATCACCAAGGATGAGGTAAGTGATTTCTACTGATTCTGAGATAAATATAAGGTCTATATAAGGATTTAGACATGAAAATTAGTAGAAAACCTAGAGTTTGAGGAAAACCTAGAAATATAGTATTCTTGGATTTTGACAATGATTTTTGGTACGGAATTAAGAGAAAATCATATATTTGAGTTTGTGAGTTAATGAATAAACTTTATCTGTAAAAAATTTTTGAAATTCGAGCACGTGGGCCCAACGGCATTTAGGTCAATTTTTGAGTGGAGTTAAGAACTTATATAATTTGAATTGTTACAAGTATTAGAGTAAATTTTTATTGGTTTGCCGTTATTTGGATAGTTTTTTATCATTTCGCATCAATTGGAGTCGTCAGAAGGGAATTGGAAGCCCGTTATGGATCTTCGGAGCGAGGTGAGTCTCCTTTCTAACCTTGCAAGAGGGAAATATCCCCATAGAAGAATTAATTGGTTATGTGCTCCTATTTGTGGGGTCTACATACGCACGAGGTGATGGGAGTCTGTGCATACCTACTATTATGTTTAAGTCCAGGTAGTCTAGGACCCAAACGCATGTTATACTTGGAATATTGGTAATCATATTAATAGCTCGAATGCTTAAACCACATCGAATTAATAAATCTACTCTCAAAAGGATTTGACTTTTTTTCTTATATTGTTAAAAGAGAAAGTGGGTTTTATTTGAATAATTATTCCCGGATGTATCCATAATTGGCTATTTGAGCATGTATTTTTATGTTTACCTGCATCGCATGAATGATCTGCGAGCATGGTGATTTTTTATTTTATGTTAACCGTGTCGCATGGATAGTTCGCGAGCGGATAATAGATGCATCTATGGTTTGAGCCGTTCAACCCGCAGCAGTGCACAGTTTACTTTAACATTGGATTTGGCCATACGTCCCACAATGATTATTTGCGCATTCTGGTATTGTTTCCTTGAACTTATTAAAGTTATTATAGCCTCTTAATGGCTTGAAAGTATTTGGATAAATAATTATATGAAAAGTTTTTGGAAATTTCCTATTAACTAATTTATTTGACTCGTTTCCTTCTATTGGATTAAAATCACATTTATAGAAATACACGATTTAATGTATTATTGACATCATTACTGGACCACTAGTAAGTGTCGAAGTCGACCATCTCGTCTCTACTTCTTCGAGATTAGATGGGATACTCCTTGAGTACTCCTTATTTTCATACTCATACTACACTTCTATGTATGTTTGTTGCAATGGTTAATGTGTTATTTGTGGTCTATTAGACATAGCTGCACAGATAATTCAGGGACTAGGTGAGTTACATTGTTCGAGGCCGCCCGCAGTTAGTATAGTCCCTTTCCAGCATAATATATTTACTTTCTATCCACTGTATTCCATGCAGATGTTGTATTTTATTTTTGTCTTAGTAAATGATCATGCACTTATGACACCGGGTTCTGGGATGATTTTGGATTACTTAATATTAATTTCCTATCATTTAATTCGAATTGAAGAAGTTATCTTTCTTTTATTTATCAAAAAAATGAAGGAAAAGCTTAATGTTCAAGATTGATAAAAGGAGAACTCCAATGAGTAATTTGGTTGGCTCGGCACCACCACGACCTTTAGTGGAGTTTGGATCATAATAACATGGTACAATGTTATTTGTGCTTATGCTCGGGAGGCGGCGGGACTGTTAGGAGTACATCCCTTCTTAATTCCTACTCGTGAAATTTGATTCCTCGAGGCTTATGACTTTGTTTCCTTCCTAATCAATCTTACACGATTCAATCGCTTATTATTAATTGAGAATTGATGAATTGTTATTGTATGACAAATCCAGTGCGGAGTGTTTCTCCTTATATAGTTGTCTGGGCTATTATTGTTGCTTTTTGGAAAGATATTCTATTATTTCAGCCCAGTAGTGATGCTTCGGAAAGCTCTGGGGCTAGGCACAAGATGCCACGATGCTTATGAACGATTGTTCTGCAATACTAATATGATGGTAAGATGTTTGCCTACGTGTCAGGATAGTGAATGACCTGAAGGGAGGTTTACTCGGTGCATGATATAGAGATTCGGTAATTACTCCCGCCAAGAGAAAAGCAGTTGGCCTATGAATGTTCAGAATTGGGTTAACAGAGTAGCAAGGCTAGGTGTAATCTTTATCTGCCACGTGGTATCGCAATCTTCAATTGTATATGTTAAGTTAGCCGGTGTTATGGTCTTCTGCAATTCATCCTTGGGGCAAGCTATATTGAAATAGTACCGAAAATGTGGCTGTCAAATATCGTGGGATGCGGCAGTTCAGGGTTTAATCAGTGTTTCTAATGTCGACGGTATGAGAAAGATGATCTTCCGCTAGGTGTAAAGTTAGCAGGAATTGTGGGTTCAAGGGCCACGAAGATAGATTTTATTTAAAGCAAAAACTGAGCAGCAAAGGATGAGGATAGACATGTGGGAAGTGTCAGGCAGTGGCTAAAAATCTCTAGAAATACGAGTATAAGAGGCCAAGGGTCGAGTAGTCGATTAAAGGGATGAGTTCCACCAAAGTGGGAGAGTGGCGGAGTTGCATATGGGCTTGGTAGCATGATGACCATGTACCTTATGGAGAGTTTGGAAGAATTTGAGAATATTAGTGATTGGTGATTTGGGGTCTATGTATTTAATCTAAAGCATGGGCTATTATGCGGCAGGAGACTTACTATACAGAAAAGAGCTACTTGAGATTAAGAAGGATACAACATAACTCGAATAGGAAGGATGTTGGCGCGCATCTAATTGATGTCCACGAGGGGTGAAAGGACTTAAGCAGCTAGAGGGTTAGCTCGGACTCAGTATAGATTATTGATGTCATCGTGATTGTACTCCGTGCAGTAGCATTGGAAGATGTCGGAAAGTTATATCCAGGTGGAGTATTCCCAATGAGTAGGTTAGCGGTCGCGTTGTTGGCGAAGAGTCCGTGAAGAATTCTATGGGCTACTCAGCAAGGAGATCAGTTGTGCAAATGTGTTAGATGATTTAGAAAATAAAAAGGGGGTTTTACAGGAAGATTCCGAGAGTTTTTGATGATTGATTGCGCAAGGTTATGTGAATAAGAGATGAAGAGGTCGGGTGAATTCTAGATTGGTGAAATAATGGCTTCAAGCTAAGTGGGAGAGTTCCACAACTTATGATTGGGTTGCATGGTTGACTACTTGCGAGGTTTCTGGTTATTCGCGCATTGATGGGTTATCGCAGTTACGGGAAAAGACCATAAGTGGTAATTTGGGCAAATAAATTATTTAATGCATGCTATGGTTGGCCTTATTGGCTCATGTTCAGACTTGGGGGAAGGATTCAAGATTTACGCCTTGTATAGATATAGGTTTCAAAAGAAATGATTCCGTGGGGTGATTCGTCGAGAGGTTATTCATGTGTTATAAGATTTATTGAGTTGGTTATATTTGGAACCAAGATAGATGGGTGTCTCTCAGCAATGGTCCTAATGAATTCAAAAGGGGTATAGAGTGGCTCCTAATGATTTCGAGCCTATAGGTGTGGTTGAGAATCAAGCTTTTGCAGCAGCTTATGAGTGGAGACTCAGAATGTTACATGATGTTTTGACATGCAGTGTAGCGCTTGAGAGGAAAATCAGAAGAGACTTCGGATTCGTAGAAGGATTTACATAATGGGAGTATCAATGGAGGATGCAGGTGTGTGTGCAAAGAAGGTATGAAATGGTTCGTAGGATGTGGTACAACATGGTCTCATGATTTAGGGTCACTCAAGATGAGTGCGGATGGAGGATGATAGGTGTTGAATGGAGTTATTATTATTTCTAAAGCAATCGAGGATAAATTGGAAGGAGATAGATTGGTAAGCCATAGTTGAATTGGCATATAGGTGGTAGTGATAAGTGCTTTGTGACGATGCATGTGAGGCTTGTCAACTGCCGCAATTAGTGTCCATCAGAAAGTATTATACTGTTGTGGCATGTTATGTGGAAACTGGATCGGAAGGACTATAGTGGCGTAGAGCACTACTTAGACATTTGCATATTTCCACGGTTATGAGAATTCACTTGTGTGTTGCCATGGTTCTCCGGAAGTGAGTTAATTGAGAAGTTTTTATATGATGAAGTGTCAGTCTATTGGTGCTTCCAAATTTATCACGGGGATCGTGTTCTATTGTCTATTGGCATGTTGGGTGCAACGAGTGGTGCAGAAATTGAAGTGAGGATCAAGTTTACAGTTCAGTAATGACATGGATGCCATGAGCTCGGATGAACATGAAAGGAGTTTGATGTTTGAAGTAATCTAGTATTGTCCTCAGCATCGCCTGAGACAGGTATTTTGTGAAAAAGGCTTTGCATCCCAATTAATGATTCTTGGTTTCCTCTCAGCAATAGTGCGGTGGGTGGTTTGGAGGTATGACCCAGTTATTTGTTATGGTAGGTTGTAAGAGTGTGTCCTACAGAAAGATTGTATATGTGTGGAAGGTAGACACTTTATTTATTAAAGACCTAAACCAAGTATGAAGGTTTTGTTAATATCAATGAATTGAGAATATATATGCCTGGAGGGCACTCAGTCGATTGAGTTGTGGACTGCGGATGATTTCTCCGACTATGATGGATGTTCTTATGTGTTATGAGCGGAAGAGGAGTTATTAAGGACCTTTGAAAGGTAATTATCCAATATCAGTGTGATCCGAATTGGCTAAAGGTCAGTGGATGGATTTAAATGTGAATATAGGCTCGATATCAGGCCAGACATGTTCATTTCAGTAATACACTCCTTATGGAGGAGGAATCAGGGTGTTATTTTGTGGTCAAATGTTTCATGTAATGATGTATTGTGTCGTGCGAGCTGTGAGGCAGCTTGGTGAATTTGTTATGTGTTGAGGTTCCGCATAGAGATGATGTTATATGAGTAAAATGGCTCTTGAGATTCAGATCGTTATCGCACTTCAGTTGTGCTTGAGTTTTGTTGCCTATAGTGCTATATGTTCCCCCGGGGACGATATTATGCACTTAGAGTGCTTGTGACCGAAATTTGGTATTTTATTGTAATAAGAAATCTAGTTTGGTGTGCATCTCACTATGTGAGTTCTATGTGTGGATCGGGTGGCACGCCGCCATATGTATGTCATTTGGATTGGGTGGCACGCCACCATGGGTATGTTAGTTGGATCAGGTTGCATGTCGTAACAGTGTGATGTTTAGTATAGTTCCATATATCTGTTTTATGTATCTGGTTTCCTATTTTTGTAAAGAAAGCTCGTATTAGTTGTGCGCCCGCATCGCATGTATGATTCGGGAACATGGTAGTTGTTAAATTATAATGACCGTGTTCATGTGTGATTCGTGAGCGGCGTAATTGAATTTCCTTTTCGGAGTTTGTTTTCCCTTTTGTATCGCGTTTGAAGTGGTAGCCTATTGGCACATTGTGGCATCATGTGAGACCTTTGATAAAGTGCGAGGTGGTTTATTGCCGGAGCAGTTCGTACAGGGTTTGATGAGATCATTTGCAGTTAGGATCAGTGCAATATTATTAAATGAAGTATATTAAAGATCAAAGACCATTATTTTGTTCAGAATGAGGTAGTGGTTCTTGTCTGGAGTATATACTCAATGATTGGTTGACTCGGCAGTTGGTTATGAATCTCTACACATCTCGTTTATCGTGGAGGTGTTGTAATGGCTAGAGTAAGACATGTGTATGTCATGAGGTGCAATGAGAGCATCAGATTCGTGGAATTTTGAGTAATTTGATCAGGGAATGTTATTGTGATCTTTGAGTAAAGTGGTGCAAGATATGAATTCGACAAATGTATGTTTGGGGTTTACAATATAGTTATTGATATGGTGTTCATATGTTGGAAATAATTCTAGCATAGAATTCCAGATGTTGGAATTGGGCCCTAAGGCTTATTAAGAGAAAAACGATATCTCCAGATTGATCAAACTAATGTACTCAATTGGGTTGTAGTAGCACGGAAAATTGTAGGATATGTCAAACAACAATTTCAGACTACATAAGTGTAGTTCTCAGCACGTTCAAGGACGAATGTATGTTTAAGTGGGAGAGAATTTAATGACACAATCAGTTATTTTGAGCCCCGGCGCATACTCTAAGGCCATGTGTAGCTTCATTTCAGGTATTATGACTTGTACGCGCAGTCAAAATTGAATTTCGGGAATTTCAATGTTGATTTGGAAACAGAATTCTCATTTCGGAAGCTTTAAGTTGGAAGAATTAACTAACATTGGAGTTTTTAGAAAACTATCTCGATATCGAGATTTGAAGGTTCCACCAGGTTCGTATGATGATTTCGGACTTGGGTGTGACCGGTTCGGGTTTTGGATAACCCGGGAGCATTTTGGCGCCTATTGTGGAAGTCACAATTTTTGAAGAAATTTCATAAGTTTGGCATGTAGTGAATTTTAGTGTTATCAATGTCCGTATGGGATTCCGAATATGTGAATAGCTCTATATTGTTATTTTGGAGTTGGGAGCGCGATTGGAAGTGATTTCGAAAGTTCGTAGGTCATTATGGATTCATTTGGCTAAAGATAGAAATTTGAAGGTTTTCGAGAAGTTTGACCAGAAGAGGACTTTAATATATCGGGGTTTGAATCTCATTCCGGAAGCTGGAGTGGGTCTGTAATGTCAAATATAACTTGTGTGCAAAATGTGAGGTCAATCGAACGTGATTTGATTGATTTAAACATCGAAAATAGAAGTTTGAAATATTAAAGTTCATAAAGCTTGGATTGGAGGTCGATTCATGGTTTTAGCATTGTTTGATATGGTTTGAGGCCTCGAGCATGTCCGCAATGTGTTTTGGGACTTGTTGGTATGATAGGTTGGGGTCGAAGGAGCCTCGGGTGTGTTTCGGGATGGTTTCGGAACAAATTTGGATAAAAAGTTGTTGCTGCTAACTGGTTTCCTTCTTCGCTAACGCGAAGCAAGTCTCGTGAATGCGAAGAGGAAAATGGGAGGATGTTGGTTTTGGACTTCGCGAATGCGAGGTTGAAATCCCGAACGCGAAGGGGTTGATTGAGCTGCTACGCGAGCGTGGGGAAGAGATTGCGAACGCGTAAAAGAAAAAGCTGGGACTTGATCTTTGGCCTACACAAATGCCGGGCTTGGTACGCGAATGCGTAGGGGCGCTGACCTTCGTGAACGCAATCTACGGGTCGTGAACACGATGAGGAAATTTGGGGGCTGAAGCAATTTGTGCTTCGCTAACGCAAGGTCATTTTTGCATTCGTGAAGAAGGGTCGCCTGGGTAGTGTTCTTTTAAAAATCAGGTGTTTGTTTGTTTTCACTTCATTTCTTCCATGGGAGCCGATTTTGGAGCAACATTGGAGTGTCATTTTCATCACCAAGGATGAGGTAAGTGATTTCAACCGGTTTTGAATTAAATACAAGGTTTATATATAGATTTATACATGATAATTGGTCGAAAACTTGGGGTCTGAGGAAAACCTAGAAAAATAGTATTCTTGGATTTTGACCACGATTTTGGGTATGAAATTAAGAGAAAATGATATATTTGAGTTCGTGAGTTTATTGGTAAACTTTATTTGCAAAAAAAATTTGAAAACCGGGTATGTGCGTCCGAGGGCATTTTGGTCAATTTTTTAGCGGAGTTGAGAACTTATATAATTTAAATTTTTACAAATATTAGAGTAAAATTTTACTTGTTTGCTCGTTATTTGGATAGTTTTGGGTCATTTCGCATCAATTGGAGTCGTCGGAAGGGAATTGGAGGCCAGTTATGGATCTTCGAAGGGAGTTGAGTCTCCTTTCTAACCTTATAAGAGAGAAATGTCCCAATAGGCAAATTAATTGGTTATGTGCTCCTATTTGTGGGGGATACGTATGCAGGAGGTGACGAGACGCCGTGCGTAGTTACTATTATGTTTAAGTCCGGGTAGTCTACGACCTAAAAGCATGTAATATTTGTAATCTTATTATAGCTCAAATTTTTTAAACAACATCAAATTAATGAATTCACTCTCAAAAGGATTTGATTTCTTTACTTAAATTGTTAAAAGAGAAAGTTGCTTTTATTTGAATAATTATTCCCCGATAAATTCTTTATTGGCTATTCGAGCATGTATTTTTATGTGTACCTGCGTAGCAATAATTTGCGAGTAGAGTGGTTTTTTATTTTTTATTGACCGCGTCGTATGGATAGTTCGCAAGCAGGGTAATAGATGCATCTATAGTTCGAGTCATTCGACCCTCGGTAGTGCACAATTTACTTTTATGTTGGATCGGGTCTTACATCCCATGGTGATTATTTGCGCATGCTAGTATTGTTGCCTTGAACATATTAAAGTTGTTATTGCCTCTTCATGGCATTTGATAAATAATGAAAACAAAACTTTTTTGGAAATTTACTTTAAACGAATAATTGTTTACTCGTCTCCTTCTATTGGATTAAAATATGTTTATAGAAATTTATTATTTAATGTATTATTAACATCATTATTGGACCACTAGTAAGTGTCAAAGTCGACCATCTCGTCTCTTCTCCGAGATTACACGAGATACCCATTGAGTATACGTTGTTTTCATACTCATACTACACTTCTATGTATTTTTTGTTGCACAGGTTCATATGTTATTAGTCGCCTATTGGGCGTAGCAGCGCGGATGATTCTGGGACTTATATGAGTTGCTTTGTTCGAGGCAGCCCGCAGTTATTATTGTCCCTTTCCAGTATAATATATTTACTTTCTGTCAACTGTAATCTGGACGGATGTTGTATTTTATTTTTGTCTTAGTAAATACTCATGCACTTGTGACACCGGATTCTTGGATGATTTTTTAGAATATGTTGTATTAATTGACTATTATATAGTTCGAATAGAAGCAATTATCTTTCTTTTATTTATTAAAAAATGAATGAAAGGCTTAATTTTCAAGATTGTTAAAAGAAGAACTTCAACAAGTAACTTAGTTGGCTTGCATGATTGCGGTGTCCGGTGCCAGCATGACCCTTAGTAGACTTTGGGTCGTGACATCGGGCATGACTAGCCCTGCATGATGTATTATGACTTATGTAAATCGTCGGGTGTGGATTTCAGGTTAATCAGAACAAGTATGGAACAATGCTTCTCAGTTTGAAGCTTTAAATTTGAAAGGTTTGGTCAAGTTTTGACTTTTTAGTATTTTCTCGGATTTGAATTCTTATGATTTGGTTAGCTCCGTTAGGTTATTTTTGACTTGGGAGCGTGCTTGGAATGTGATTTGGAGGTCCGTGGTAGAATTAGGCTTGAATTGGCGAAATTGGAAATTTGGTATTTTGATTTCGGGGTCAGATAGAAATTCTAGAAATTTGAATAGGTTCGCAGTGTCATTTGTGATATGTGTGCAAAATTTCACGTTATTCATAGGTGATTTGGTAGGTTTCGGCATCGTTTGTGCAACTCGAAAGTTTAGGAATTCTTAGGCTTGAATCCGATGGTGATTTGGTAACTTGATATTGCTTTGAGCGCTCTGAAGGTTTGACGAAGTTCGATGTTGATATGTGACTTGTTGGTATTTTTGGTTGAGGTCCTGAGGGCCTCGGGATGAATTTGTACGGTAAACAGAAGAGTTTGAGTTTAGTTGGTGCAGCTGAAACTGTTTCTTTAATTATTTTCGCACCTGTGGATTGTGGACTGCAGGTGCAATGTGACGAAAGTGGTGTGGAAGCTGTAGATGCGGACTTGAGCGCCAAGAGGAGAAACCGCAAATGCTGTGTGCTGGATGCATCTGCAGGACCGCAAATGCGGTGCTTGGGGCACAGATGCAGTCCTTGGTGTTTAAGTGAAAACTGCATGTGCGGTTGATTGGACCACAAAAGCGGGTGCACATATGCGATAGAAGGACCGCAAATGCAGAATTTATTGGGCAGAATGTATATAAAGGTTCTTTCACGAATTTTTGCCCATTCTTCAGCATTGTTGGCCGGATTTTGAGCTTGGGGCAGTGATTTTTAAGAGGAATCGAGGGCTATAAGTTGGGTAAGTTACTTGGGCTTTATTACTTGTGTTTATGATTATTTTTCCTACTGTTTGATCATGAAATTAGTGGAAATTTGGAGTGAAATTGAAGGAATTATGGCTTCAAAATTGAAGAGCTTAAATTGAGGATTTGAGGGGCAATTTGAGGTCGGATTTTGATAATTTGGGTATGTATAGACTCGGGAGTGAAAGGCATTTCTAGGTTTATTATTTTATTAGATTCCGAGATATGGGCCCACTGGCCGGGTTTGAGAGGATTTCGGAATATGTTCCTAATTTGATAGTTTTCTTGTGGAATTCATTCCATTTGCATATATTTATGGTATTTCTATGGTTGTGAATAGATTCAGAGCAATTGCATGCCGAATCAAGGGGCAAGAGTAACAAAGTGTAGAATCTGACCGGCTTTAAGTAAGTAATTGTAAAGTTAGTCCTGAGAGCATGAAATCTTGAATTTTGCATTGTTTTACTACTTTTAGGCGACACACATGCTAGGTGATGAGCGTGTGGGTGTTAACCATTGGGGATTGTGACTTGGTCTTCCTCGTAGAAACTACTAAGTTGCATATTTGACTTAAAATATTTGATACTATTTTGCTTTGGAAAGTATTACTATGTTTTGGTTGAATGCCATATTTGGGCGCTGTGCCAAGCTTTTTGGACTCTTAGGCACTTTTTGCTGCTATTCCTCACTGTTTTGATTTAATATATATGTGTGCTTAGTCATACTATGCTTTACTGATTTCACAACTTATTCTTATTTACTCCATTTTAATGTATAAAAGGATATTTTGAGCTTAGTACCCTATTTTACTATTAGCCCGAGTGGCTTGAAAGGTTTCTAACTGAGTATGGTCGAGAGCCTGTTTTGTGAGGATATTATGGGATTGGGCTGCGTGCCATATTAGGTTATTCTGATTTATTGTTATGTAAGGCCGAGTGCTTGATTGATTTATGCCAAGGTGGCTTGTTATTGTGAGGCCGCGGGCCTGACAGATTTATGCCACGAGATGGCTTGTTATAGTGCTTGGACTGTAGGAGCCCTTACAGAGTCTGAATACTCCCAGTGAGCACGGGTACCTTGAGTGAGTGATATGATATTTTGCCAGATGGCCTATTTTGATTCATGTTATTCCTGAGAGATTCTTTACGAGTGATTGTGAGGTATGCCTGAGGGGTTGTATATGAATGATAGTGGTGATTGCGAGAGGGATTGTTCTTGATTCATATTTTCCGATGGCCTATTTGTTATTTATGTTGCCCGAGGGACTTCATACGAATGAGTTTTTCCCCAGAAGCTGATTATATTTTCACCATTTCTACTCACTGTCTTATCACTTCATATCAAATTTGTTGAAGATGTTTTAAATGGTTTTACTAAAATTGGATTTAAAAACTTTGATGATACAAAACCGATTTTTAAAAGTCTGTTGTATTCTACTAAGATTTCATGATATGAATTGTATATTCTTATTTCTCGTCACTACTACTCAGTCTTTATTTTACCTTTATTACTTACTGAGTTACTATACTCACATTACTCCATGTACCTTGTGTGCATATCCAGGTATTTCTAAAACCGGTAGCGAGTGTTGGTTACTTAGTGGCAGGTCCATCGGAGTTAGCAAGGTAGTTGTCTGGCGATCGCAGTGCTGCTTTTCTCTCTCTTTATCCTCCCTTAGTTGTATTCAGTAATTTTTCCCGCTATGTCAGTCTTAATGTTGTCAGACGGTTGTAGTAAATGTTCATGACTAATGACACTCCAATTTTGGGCTTTGTTTCCGCACTATTGTTTTGGTTTTAACACTTCATAAAGGTTTATTGTTAAATAGCTTTGATTTTATCCTAAGAATAAAAATATTTATTTGTTTTTGGATTTTGTCGGTTGGTTTAGCTCCATAATTGATGTCATCACGACCGGGTTGATTTTGGGGTACGAAGATAATAGACAGACTTGCAATATGATATGATGTTGTTTAACCCATATAAACTAAGTATTATATATTTTGGCGCCAATACAGCAGGAGATAAATTTTCCTACTCTGTTCAATATTTTTTACGAATTCAAGTATTTTTATTAAATCTTCATTGGAATAGAATTTTAAATATACGATCTTACTGTCTGGTTGGTACTGAAATACTTGTGTACAGTTATTTTCAGGTACGCTCGCAATGACAATTAAAATAGAATTGATAAACTAACGTGTGCCAAGTAACGTTTAAAGAAAATCTAATTTTCAAATAAGAGTCTTATTCAAAATAGATTATCAAAGCAGTATATTAGTACATGTTCGAAAAACTATATTGTATGAATGTACTAATCGTATGAAAGTACAAGACAAAAAAAATGACACTAATTGTATCCAAGGTTCTTTTTCGGTTATTCTTCAAAAATATCCAATAATTCAAATTCTATTGCGCTAAAATATAATTAGATTAATTTTTCATTTAAAAACATGTTTCATTTATTTAAATAATTTTCTATTAAACATAATTTATACTTATTGTATATATTTATTTTATTAAAAGACATAATTTTCACGTGCAACACGCGTATCTTAAAATTAGTTCTTTTAAAAATACAGAAAGGTCTTTCAATTTACGAATTAAAGAATAGGCATATAAAGGAAGAACTGCTTGTTGAAATTGTCAGAAGTTCCACATTGATTAGTGACAATTTTGGAGGAGAAATTTTTTCTATAAAAGGAGGTCTAATGTTTAGTGCGAGCACATGATATTTGCCTCACTTATAATGTTCCTATAAATTTATTAAATTTGTTATAAATAGACTTCTATTTAAGGTGAATGTCTATAATTAGAGAGATTCTAGAGTTTTATTCTTGGTAGCTAAATCATCCCCCTCCCTATAAATAAAGGGGTCTTCTACCATTGTAAATCACCCCTAACAATCTTTAAGTATCAATGAGAATACTCCTCTCTCTCTATTCTCTCTATTGCTCTTGTTCTTGTATTATTGTTCTTGTCTTTATATTATTTCATAACACGTTATCAGCACGAGTCTCTAACCAATTAAAATTTTCGATTGTCTTAACTTTTGTTTGTGCAAGGTTTTGCTTCAAAGAAAGAATGAAGAAAGAAGGAAAAGAAACGAAAAAAAAGGAGGAAAAGAAACGAAAAACAAAGAAAAAAAAAGGAAACAGTGGAAAAGAAAACAAAGAAGAGACGGAAACAAGAAGAAAAAACATTGAAAATATAATTGGTATACCTTAAACGTAAGTAATTTACTTTTCCCTTTCAAATTCTTGGAATTCTATAATTTGATTTTATATACAAACATAGACAACAAAGGTTGACTCTAATGGAGTGTGTAAGAAATTATAACCACATGAAGTGGTTAAATCTCTATGTCCTGCCATGATTAAATTCATGTATGATTGTGGGCAAAGAATTAAAAATCCGTCCCATTGAATTTGCTCCATTCCCTTTGGAGAATGTGGAAGCAGTATATGATAAGTCTGAAAGAAGACAAAATTATTACCATGAAGGTATCAATGAATGTGGACGTGGCAAAGAATTCCGTCCAATTGAATTTGCTCCATTCCCTTTAGAGAATGTGGTAGCAGTATGTGATAAGTCTGAAAGAAGACAAAATTATTATCGTAAAGGTATCAATGGATGTGGACGTGGCAATAGACGAAATTATAATCGTCATTACTGTGATAATGAGAATAATAAATATTCTCAAAATAATCTTTCACTTTATGAAAGTAATATTTGACATGAGATTGTGTAAAGCACATGATTATGATCCATTCCCTGAAGTGAATGTGATAATTGTAATAGAGCCCGTAAGTATGAACATGCTTTTGATGTAATTTTTTTTATGTCTGACATTATGAAAAGAAAGTTCGTTGCCCTTGAAATTTCGAGCAAGAACTATATGGCATGGGTGTTGGATGCTGAAATCCACTTAGATGCTATGGGTCTTGGAGACGCCATTAAAGACAGAAATAATGCATCCACCCAAAACTATGCTAAGGCCTTGATTTTCTTGCGCCATCACCTTGATGAAGGTTTGAAACTATGCTAAGGCCTTGATTTTCTTGCGCCATCACCTTGATGAAGGTTTGAAACTATGCTAAGGCCTTGATTTTCTTGCGCCATCACCTTGATAAAGATTTGAAAATTGAATATATCACAGTCAAAGATCCACCTATCTTGTGAAATGGCTTAAAGAAGAGATATGACAACCTGAAGTTGATCACTCTACCACAAGCACGATACGATGAGAATCCAAAAGCAAATAGTTCATAAACTATATATTATCGTTGCGGTGGAAAAGGGCACTGGTCAAAAGCTTGCCTTATACCAAGACATTTGGTTGACCTTTATCAAGCATCTCGAAAGAGTAAAGGCCCTAAAATAAATTTTGTCTCTGACGACAATTTTGACATCACCCACTTGGATGTGGTAGACTTCTTTGAGCAACCCGATGGGAAAATAGACCACCTAATCGGTGATGGATCTGTGATGAAAGAAGATGGAGTTGTTTGATTATATTTCACTTATTTGTAATAGTTAGTGAATAAACTAATAGTCATTAGTATCAGCTCGTATTAGTTAGTTTATGATATAATGTTAGTATTAGTTCGTTAGAATGCTTCTACATGCTCAAATTTCAATAATATTTTTATTTTCAAGTAGAGGTAATGGACTAACCTAACAGTTAGTCGATTATCTAATATTTCGCATTAAAACCGCAAAACAATTGATTGTCAATGTTCAACAATCGATTGTCAATGTCCAACAATCGATTGTTTATGTCTAACAATCGATTGTCGTGAGACAGTGTGATCTGGAATTTTTTCAAAATAGTCAACAATCGATTGTCTATGCTTAACAATCGATTGTCTTAAGACAGTGTGCTCTGGAATTTTTCAAAATAGCCAACAATCGATTGTCTATATTTAACAATCGATTGTCTTAAGACAGTGTGCTCTGGAATTTTTCAAAAATAGTCAACAATCGATTGTCTATGTTTAACAATCGATTGTCTTAAAACAGTGTGATCTGGAATTTTTCAAAAATAGTCAACAATCGATTGTCTATGTTTAACAATTGATTGTCTTAAAACAGTGTGATCTGGAATTTTTCAAAAATAGTCAACAATCGATTGTCTATGTTTAACAATCGATTGTCTTAAAACAGTGTGATCTGGGATTTTTCAAAAATTGTCAACAATCGATTGTCTATGTTTAACAATCGATTGTCTTAAAACAGTGTGATCTGGAATTTTTCAAAAATTGTCAACAATCGATTGTCTATGTTTAACAATCGATTGTCAATGCTCAACAATCGATTGTGTGTTTTTAACAATCGATTGTTTAATGAAAATGCATAAACTGAAATTTTCAAACTGCATAGTAATCAATTATGGAAAACATATAATCGACTATCCGATTTATTTAGTCAACTGACATCAGCATATTTTGAAAATATTATGTGACACAAACGAATTGAACTTGTTTATTCTTATGTTCGTGTATTTCTTTTGTATGTCAAACCATGGGAATTAAATTGATTGAAGGCTCCTGAAGAGCAACTGTAACTCTGCCCAAAGGCACGATGTTTATCATAGAGAATGCAATGTTCTCCTCCAAGTCCAAAGAGGAACTTGTTGAGTTTTAATGATATCAGTCAAAATGTTCTCCTCCAAGTCTAAAAGGAACTTGTTGAGTTTTAAAGATATCATTCAAAAAGGATATCATATTGAGACAATAGATGAGAATAATCTTGAATTCTTCATGAAAACGAGGCTGCCCATTTCGGTTTGGGTTCACGCCATTTTGCATGCAGCAACACTAGTTCGTCAGCTGCCCACTTAGGTTTGGGGACACGCCATTTTGCATACAGCAATGCTAGTTCGTCTCTGACTGACGAATTGACACAAATATTCCCCGTTGCAATTGGTTTTGGGTCATGGACCCAATATATCCCATTTAAGAATCTTTGGATGCGCAGTATATGTGCCTGTAGCACCGCCATCCCGCACCAAAATGGGTCTGCAAAGAAGGTTAGGAATATATGTTGAGGTTGAATCGCCCTCCATTATTCGCTACCTCGAAACATTGACAGGAGATTTGTTCACTGCACGATTTGCAGACTGTCAATTTGATGAGACACTTTTCCCAAAATTAGGGGGGAGAAGTTGGTGAAACCAAACGGGAAATTTTGTGGAAAAATGCATCATTATCTCATCTTGATCCACATACCTCTATTTGTGAAAGAGGCACAAAAGATTATCCATTTGCAAAGAATAGCAAATCAAATGCCTGACGCATTTATAGATTTGAAAAGGATAACAAAATCACATATCCCCGAAGTGAATGTGACAACATCTGATTCACGAATACATATTCATTATTGGAAGAATATGAACATGAAATTGGTATTAAATATACCACACTCACCCCTAGAAGGAGGTTTGAGATGATACCACACTCACCCCTAGAAGGAGGTTTGAGATGATATATGGCATGAATGATTGTTGGTCACGTACCTATTGTACGCCAAAGTATTTTGGAAATATGACTATTAAAGGACAACGATAATGCAAGAAACATATCTTGCATATAAGTTTGACATGACCATAATGGTATAACTTTCTCTTTAAGAAAGATATTCACCACATGGATGTTGATGAATCTGTGGTAGTACAAAATTAATTGAGAGCTCTAGAAGAGCCAATTATTACTATGTTGGAGAAATACAATTGAGTATTATGCTGTAGTAAGTCTCAAAGAAACTTATTCAGTTTCCAAAGTACACGCGAAAGCGATTGATTATATTGAGACTATAAATAAAGGACGGCTTTGATATCTCCTATTACTACAACTTGTAGCGGGGTAATTTGCATATGAAAAGCTACCCGCTTTGTTCTCCAGCTTGTACTACACAAAAGAAAGAATGCCACAATAAAGTGGATATGGTATAAAAATCCATGTCATAATAAACCTGAACTTTATTGATAAGTGCACATGTCATGGTGTAAATTTGAAGTTTACCAATATTGATAATTTGTTCAGTTAGCATTCGTATTAGCCATCTCATTTTAAGTATGATGTGCAAATTCACACAGGTGAATATCAAAGAACTAGAAAGTTCTCTACGAATTCTCTTGTATCACTTGTTCTCATTAATGAACTGACCAACTAAAGAGTTCGGGTTGAAGCCCATAAATTCTGGAAATATCAAAGGTGAATATGGGCCCATTCACCTGCCATGTATACCACATATGATGCATCTATGATATGGTTACATGCGCAATTGTTATTAACCCGCAGCCTGGCCGGTGCTTGCGAGGTAAATTGCTCAGTAATCTAACTTCGAGCATAATTTCCAGATTCTCTACTCAAGGTAGTTCATCTTGATAAGTTGGTTTATATCAAAGTTGGTTTAGCAAGATAATTATTGAGTGCTTCCACTTAATAGCTAAACTGTTTCTTATGAGAACAAAGTTATATATATCAGTTTGATATACGTTGTATACGAGAGTATATTATATTCTCCCCTCACAAGTGGTTCAGGGTCAGGAACCAAATAATTTCATCTTATTATTAATGTGCCGTGTATATTGACATGATAATGCACAAAGATGATTTCCCAAAGTTGAGGAAACAAGTTAGCTTTTCTAACATGAGGGGGAGACATGATAAACACTTGAGAAAAGGTTACATGGGATGAATTATCATTTGTATATGTATATCCCCGAATATCATGATATGAACCTGAAGTTCATAAAAGGGATAATTCAATTGCAACATATTGCAAAGCATGCTATACACATTTGCTGACCCAAAGAAAGTAACTAAATGGAAGAGATACAATTCAAGAAGAATTGATTCCATATGAAAGACATGTAGTTTTGAACCTATAGTTCAAATGCTTGAAGGTATAAAGTCAAAGGTATGTATAATCAGTTTTCGATATCTTATTTGTCTAGCATGACATGGAAAACTTGATATGCATCTAAAGTCTATTATATGGCTTATATGACTTAACTTGAAAGATTTAAGTTGCTTGAAGCATATGCAATTCTTGGTCCTGAAGTACCACATCCTTAGTACAATTTGTGTACATATGTATCTTGCTAGAACTATAAGCATGATGGCATTGAGAATGCATCTATGGAGATATTGAAGAGTTATTCCACGACATTATATGAAGATGTTCATATCTATCAAGAATGATGATTTCAAGGTGCAGAATATTTATTCAAGTCAATATGGTTGATTTATTTATCAAATATCTACCAAAGATCGTTTTGAAGATGATGCACAAGATTGGAATGCAAATGCTCAGGGATATAAATTGATGTTCTCATCAGGGGGAGTTAATGCGCGTTGCACTCTTTTTCCCTTACAAGGTTTTGTCCCAATTGGGTTTTCCTTGCGGGGTTTTTAACGAGGCAACCAATAGGTGCATATTCAAACATGTGTACTCTTTTTCCTTCTCTTTAATTTTTCCCATTGAGTTTTGGTTTTAAGGTTTTAACGAGGCACATTGTTGAATAGACATTCAAGGGGGAGTGTTATAAATAGACTTCTATTTAAGGTGAATGTCTATAATTAGAGAGATTCTAGAGTTCTATTCTTGGTAGCTAAATCATCCCCCTCCCTATAAATAAAGGGGTCTTCTACCATTGTAAATCACCCCTAACAATCTCTAAGTATCAATGAGAATACTCCTCTCTCTCTATTCTCTCTATTGCTCTTGTTCTTGTATTATTGTTCTTGTCTTTATATTATTTCATAAAAAAATTAGGATTTTTCTGTTATTATTTGAATTTTTAGGAATTAATTGTGTGACTTTGTGTTATTTGCATCTTTCTTTTGTTATTTGAATTTTTAGGATTTATTTTGCGTGATTTTGTGTTTTTTTGAATTGTAGGAATTAATTGCATAATTTTGTATTTACTTGCATGTTGCACAATTTAATTAATATAATTCATAAAAAATATAAAATATAATGTTTTTTTATATTTTATAGGTTATTAATTAGTTAATATTAAAAATAAGGAAAAAACAACAAAATCGGTTAATTATTACTGAAATTTAGAGTTTAGGTTATTGTAGGAGTTTATTTAGTTTATTTCATGTTAAATATGTTTTTGGCTATTTGTATTTTTGTATGTAACAATCTAAAAAATGTAATATATATATATATATATATATATATAAGAGAATAATTGATTGTATAATAATATGAGTCTTTGAAAGACCAAGTTTTTGGCCAATCCGTGCAACAAATCTGGCCTAAAAACCCCCAAACCCAACGTCTCCTGCCATTCTAAATGCACAAGTCCAAAACGGCGTCGTTTTATGCCAAAGAATCTGAGTCGTTGACCAATCTTGATCGAACGGTCAAGATGAAAGGAGTGTCACACTATATAACTGTCACATACACCCCCTACCATTGAAACAACGTACCATGTCCTAAACGAACCCTAATTCCTCCGGTGTAACACCGCACTTCCTCCATCATATCAGCACCACCCACCGCCGGCCGGAAATCCGCCGCCGACCGAAAATCGCCGCCGTCGCCGGCGTAACCCCAACCCCACCCAAATTTACACCACTTAACCTCCGCCTTCTCCTCTTTCCAACCCCCCTTAAAATCACACCTCAAAACCCAGCAAACTCATTGAATCTTCTTCCAAAGGAGCGGCTGCTCGACGGCCCGGATCCAACTTCATAATTGATACCCCACACTCCCCTTGGCCTCCCCTACCCAAAAACAAGTCCAGCTTCATTCGAGTAAACCCTAGGCTCTTCGAATTTCAAATCTAAGTTTTGACCTAATTTTGAGGATGAATCTTTCAAAGCCGCTTGAGTTTCAAAATGGAGTTGCATGTTTGTTTTGGCCAAAAACGAACATGTAACTCCGTTTGGAGACACAAATCGAATCCAGTCAATGTCTAGTTGAAGACTCAATCAGTAAGTCATCCCTTGTATGTTATTTTTTATATTTTTTTGTTTTTATTTTTCTACTTCTTTGTTGACAATTCGCCTTGTTTTTATCATTTGCTTTAATTGGAAATATTTATTAACTCCATTCAGATGTGGTCTTGTTTTTTTGGGTAACCTTTTATTTTAATTATAATATTTACTTTAGTTAGTCTAATTAAAATCAACCTTTGTTCTCGTTTGTATAAATTTCATTTGATAATTTTGTCGCATTAGTTTTAGGCTTTTTTTAGATTAGCTATTGTTCTTGATTCTGTGACTTTCCAGTTTTCAGGTGATGTTTTGATTATGGCTATGGATTAGCATTAATCTTTCAATAATAGTAGCAGTGCATGGTTCTTCTGAGTGTCTTAATTTTAGTTTTATTACTTGAATCCATATTAGCTTATAGCAGTGATTAGTTAATAAGTCATTAGTCTTAGATTTTCAATTCAATTTTCTGATAAATGGTTCAAATTTGATTAGGGTATTGGCTATAGGTGTTAGCTAAAAAATAGTTTAAGACCTAGCTTACTAAACTGGTAATTTCAGGGTACTAAGGGGGTAATATAGGGTTTTAGATGGTTCTGGCAATTTTAGGATTAAAATAAGGGTAGTATTAGTACCCTATAAATAAGAAATAACACTAGAATACATTAGACCCTTCTAGAAGGGGACTTTAGTCTAATAACCAGTAGTTTAATGCAGTAAGTTGGAAAACAAGTCAGAAAAAGTAGGTAAAAAATCTGAAAATTGAAAGATGGACTAGTAGATAAAATGAAATAAAGGGGTTGCCTAGCATTTGGCTATAATGGTGCACCGCAATTCATTCAAAAAAAAAAAGGTTAGACAGTCTGAAAATATTCTAATAAATTCCAGATACTTTAGAGTCTAAAAATCTCAAAAATTCTAGAAAACTTCTAGAAAAACCAAAGCTTATTCAAAGTTATCAAACCCCTGAAATTTCAGTAGTGTAATTACTGTTCCATTAGCTCTTTTTTCCTAGAAATAATCCAAATCTCAACTGTCCGGCAGGAATTTAGCTATATAACATATAAAAATGGCCTGAAAAACATACATTTAAAGAGCTGAGTTTCCAGCATTGGGCCTGCGTTCTATTTGGGGTTTTTTAGGTCATTGTTCCAGCAACATTGAGTTAGAGTGCTGACTGAATATGGCGTTAAAAATCTCCTGGGGTTCCTTTTAGTTGTTTGAGTTTCATTTGAGATATTGAAGTGGTTTTTGCTGTTTGGTTTTGGGTTTAAAACTCTCCTTGGTGTTGGTAGCATTTCTGGGTAATTAACTACTCACAAGCTGTTGATTTTATTAATATTGTGTTGGTTGAGCTTTGCTCACTCTCAGTGTTATTTTTTGCATAAAATACATTTTCAATCTCCCAATGATATATGATGTCTGAATAGTTGAAAAAGGCTATTATTTGTTTTTTTGTTTCATCGGTTTTATTACTAATATGTATTATAATTGAGAAAATGGTTTGTATAATGGTACATTTGGACTAATACTTTGAATTTGTGTAATTATTAGTCAGCACTATAGTTGATCCTAGTCTTCCAGTCATGCTTGGGTAGGATGAGTGAATTCGAAATTAACGTTTTGTTTAAAATAGTATGAAATTTTTATTCAATGAAAAATGAGTAACTCTTGAAAAGGTTAAAAATCGCAGGTTATGTGAACTTAGTCACTGTGCGTTTGTGAAAATCAGGATTCGAAGTACATCTTTTTTTCGAAATAATTTGATACTTCAGTTCATATTGCTTTATACGTTAATATAGAAATTGTTGTTAAGTAGTTATCAAAATCTTCTGGCATGTTGTATATATTAATAACACACACGTGAACCGGCCCAAAATCTATTCGATTGTGGCCTGCTGTGAGCCCAGACAGCTCATTCTTTGTGTAAATAAAGCTTTTTGGCTTATGATTGAGCCAAGATTTTGAGGCATAGTCGAACAAAATTGAAATTATGCATAATAGAGATTTAGCATAAGTTCAGACCTTCTAAATATTATAGTATCAATTCAATAGGCCAAAGTAGAGAAAAATCTAATAGAAAACCTCAGTTTGCTTTAGGATCGGCCTTTAAAATAATAAAATGAGGTGCGCTGCGCCAAACGAAATTCCAAAATTGTCTGGCCCTCGTGAAATGCTTATACTAAGATATTTTGAGATTTGGGACACGTCGTTTAGCGAATTTCACGGCTTCCCGCAAAGATAATAACACGATAGTTGCTTTTAGATGCTTCTTTAAATAATTTATCTTCTTAATAACGGCTGCGCATTTATGTGACCCAATTCCAAATCTCAATAAAGTTTAAATATGTCAAAACTACGTGCGCATTTATGTGACGTAGTTTGCGACGTATTTTAACAAAATTGCAAATTTCCATAAAAATGTTAAAAGCGGTAAAGATAATTGAACAATTGCACTCTAGGGGGACATGTGTGAAAATCAGAATTTTAGTCATTTATAATAGTGTAAGCGACCATGCTAGAACCACGGGATCCGAGGGTGCCTAACACCTTCCTTCGAGTCAACAGAATTCCTCACTTAGAATTTTTGGTTCGCAGACACCAATTGGGCAGTAAAAATCTTCCTCGATTTAGGATTCAAAACAAACCGATGACGTAGGACACCAAAAGCCAAACCTATCCCAAGTGGCGACTCAAATTAAAAAAATAATCCCATTTTGAATAATTTTACTTCAACTGGAAAAACTCCATTATGCATTTTTATCCTTCGGGGTAGCCGTGTAAAAAGAAGGTGTAGCAGCTCTGACAACTCTGCTGGGGACCAAAGGAACCATAATATCTGGTTCAGGGTTCAATACTTCAAGCTTATTCTAACTAATATATTTGGCGTTATTTGATTTCATTACATGTTCCATGCTAAGTGCTAAATGTCTTACCGCTTTGATATTGAATGAATTGTATATAAACTGTTACGAAACCCTTCTCTCGTTATCTTCGGGGATGTGCTCACTGGTCGAGATTTCCTATCTGTTAGTGTCATACCCTAAAAATAAGAAAGAGGCTCGGACAAGTTACTAAGCCGGTCCGTAGCCCCCTCCTCGTCTCGAGTTGTCCGCTCGGGTACACAGTCTAGAACAAATACCTAGGTTATGAACTTAGTATGACAAAACCTCATGCCGGATCCATAGTAGGAACGTTTGTTCGCATCACATGCATTTGGCTTAGGGGACTCAACACTGGGGTTGGGTCCGTCTAGGACAGGTGAACCGAAATAAAAGACCTTCTTGATGCATATTACGTGCTTCTTGCACATTTATTTGCTTTGGATTCGCATGTTGGACGGCTTGTGAATATGGAGAAAATTGAGAAATAAGTGGTACTAGGGCTACTGAGATTAACCATATGTAAAACTAATGCTCAAATAGCGCTGAAATGCTGCCGAATTTTTTTTAAAAAAAAGATAAAAAAGAAAAAAGGAAAAAATAAAAGAAATAAAGGGTTTTTCAACAATTTTTTGTTTTGACAAAATATTTTGCCCGAACTGTGGCGGTCCGATCCTCACCAAGTGTGGGATACGTAGGCAACCCCCATCAGGTCCAACCTCCCTTTTGCAAAAATAGCCAAAATAATGAAAAAGAAATTTTGAATTTTTATTTGTTGTCCTAAATAAATTGGGTGACGCTGTTGTTGTCAAGAATAGCCAAATGTTCCCGAAAGGGACGCTGGAAGGCTGATTTTGCACATATGTCAACCTTTGGGTCTTTATTGTATTTTTGGCCGGCTAGCGGGCACAGCCTTAGAAACTTCCTCCGGAAATGCTGAAAGGTCGTATTTGCAAAGCTGGGCTTTTGGTTTTAGAAAATAAATTTCATAAGAAAAACTTGATTTTTAAAAGTCAAATAGGAAAAGTCATTAGTCACTAATTCACCTTAATAAATATGCAGGATGAGCACAATTCAAACCAAACCATTTCCATTTGTAAGCCAAATCACTTTGGAGCTGCGATTGTGGTGGAATAATCTAGGCAGAGAAGGGCAAGAAGAGACAAAGAAGTATTTGGGGGGGCCTTCCCGAGCTATTAGAGATGGTACCTCGAGGAGACATCATAAGAGCGTTGGTCACATGCTGAGATCCGGCGCACAATGTGTTCCACTACTCATATTTTGAACTTACCCCAACTTTAGAAGAAATAGCTAGGTACATCGGAAATGCAGAGCTTCCTTTAAGACACAAATATTTTGTTGCTCCAAGAGTTGTGGCGGTGTAGAAATTCCTGGATACCTTGAAAATAAGCAGAGTGGTACATGACTCAAATCTGGCAGAAGGATTTTGCACCTTTTCATTCATGTATACCATATATGGTCACATAGGGGGGGTTCAAAAACCCAGAAAACAAAATCTGCAGCAAATGAAACCATGTCAAATGGGAAGAACACAGATGCTTCGCCTTTATGGTGGATTTCTAGGGCTTCTGGTGTTTCCGAGGAAAGACGAGAACATCGACATAAAGATAGCAGGGGTTGTCAGTACTCTACGCACCCAGGCCAAGTTCACACTCGCACCTATAATAGTAGCTGAGATATTCCGCGCTCTTACAACTTGCAAGGCCAGGAAAGATTTCTTTGAAGGGTGCAATCTATTATTGCAAATTTGTATGACCGAGCATCTATGCCACCATCCCCAGTTTATGATTTATGGGTCCGTAGAGAAAAATTGCATAGAAGAGTTTTACACAAGAATTGAAGGGCTCAGTTTGCCCGAAGGAGCAGCAAGATGGACATCCTACTTTCAGTCTCTCACTGCCAGTCAAATGGAATGGATGCTGGGATGGTTTTCTGTGGATGAGATCATATACATGCCGGCCACAGAACTACATTTCCTTCGGATGGGTCTTTGGAGTATCCAGCCATATGCCCGGCACCGAGTTATAAGACAACTTGGAAGATGCCAGATAGTGCCAAAAGACGAAGATCTCAGCATCCGAGTAGTCAAGATTGGATCTGATGGTCAGTTCTCCGAAGCAACAATCCGCAAAATTTGGAATAAATGCCAATACCTGACGGCAAACACTTGTGTACGGGATCGGTCAAAAGGCGAAGTATCACCAGGATATTTGCTTGGTATAGGAGAGAAGTTTAGTTCGAAAGGCTATCCAAAAGGCCCCATCTCCAGGAATTCGTTGAAGCGTCGCAAGAGCAGTGGGATTAGTTAATTAAAGAACGTGAGTACACGACTACAATAAGCAAATTGGAGAAGCTTGTCATGAATTTGCAACTTGAGAAGGATTTCCAAGCCGCCGCAAATGAGGGCGAAAAGAAGAAACTCCAAGGAAAATGAAACCCTTAAGGCCCAAATTAAGAAGATAAAGGTTGCAGCAGAAAACCCCGTCCGGAATACCATGGATGCCAATATTATAGTTGGATTGAGAGATAAGGGGGATGACTACAGTTTTGACTTAAACAAAGCAGAAAAGGAACTAGCTTGAGCTCGCAAAAAATTGGTCACGATAACCCCATTGCTCATCTGAAAAAGTATTGTAACTAGTTGCGTGGGGGAGGTAAAAAAGAAGAACTGTTAATGGCATACTTCGGAGAGAGTGTGGTAGGCATTGCTTCAGAATAGTATATGGACCAAGATGTCTCACGATGGCATATTTGTGACGATCTTGCTCGGGATTTCGTAGGACAGTTTCACTACAACATTGACATTGCGCCAGACAGGAACTCATTGGCTAATTTGAAAAAGAAGCCTTTAGATAGTTTCAGAGAATATGCTATCAAGTGGCACGAACAAGCGTCGAGAGTAAAGCCACCCATCGATGAGAAAGAAATGGCCAATATCTTTCTCCAAGTCCAAGAAGCGGATTATTTTCAAAATATGATGTCAACAATGGGCAAACCTTTTGCGGAAGCAATCAAAATTGGCGAGATGGTAGCAAATGGTTTGAAAGTAGGAAGAATACTGAGTCAGTCAGCCATAAGGGCAACCTCCCGGGCAATCCAAGGTGGGGCAGGAGGAGTCGCAAGGAACAAAAAGAAAGAAGACGCTTCAATGGCAGCCTCCAATATGAGAAAACATCATGCTCACAAGCCCATTTTCACGGAAAGAACCTCAAAAAACTATTATTCTCATAAAGACATGCATTATGCTGCCTAATCTTACGCACTTATGAATGCCCAGCCATTTGCAAGACCGCAGCAGCAGGTCAATAGGAACCAGGCCCCGATAAATCAGCCTCCCCAAAACCTTTATAATCCCCGCTCTCCTCAAAACAACTTCCGTCCCAAGGAGCCACCTATAATGCAAAGCTATACATCGATAAGGGAGTCTTATTCAAGCTTGTTCCCAAAGATGGTCCAGATGGGTGTGCATCCTATACCCTCGAACAGAGAAAACCCTAAGTCAGCTTTCTTACCATTGGGGTGTCCGTGGTTCTTATCACTCAAGGGTCAAAGGGCCCAACACTCAAAATTGTTGGACTCTAAAACGGGTTGTGGACGATCTAATAGAACAAAGAAAAATAGTGTTGAGGGATGAAGATGTCCCGAATATGACTAATAACCCATTACAGGCCCACAACAACGGGCCGGTCATCGGGATGATCTGCGAAGATAAAGAATTTGACCCTCCTTTGAAAGCCATAACAACCATTGCTGATGCAGATAAAAGGCCAATGGCCACCTCCAAGAAAGTTGAAGAAAAGAAAATGAGTGAAACCAAGCACCTATTGTAGAAAATCATTCTATCCAAGATATATGTGCTTTGGTTGTATTAGCATGATTTTCAGGTATAGGTTTTGATGAATGACAAACAACGAAGTCGATGAATGACAAACAATGAAGTCAAGTGTCGAACAATGTTATTATATGACAAAAAATCAAGATTGAATGCCGAAAAGCATATTGATGACGGAATTGCATAAACAAGCCAAAGACGAGCTCAAAAGTTCAAGACCGAAGACCCAAGGCGTAGGTCGTTAGGTAGAACAAATGTAAGAGCAACGTATAAAGTTATCTCGTCCTTTGGCTCAACATAGGTCATCATAAATATGCATAAAATCATTTTTATCCAATCATATTTCAAATACTTCAAACAAAATGATTTCAAACATTTTCGTTTCAGCCAAAATGAATTTTAAACATGTCTTTCAAAGCTGGACAGCAATAATCGATTATGCTTATGTTGATAATCGATTATGTTAAGACAGTGTAAATCGGAATTTACAAAACAACAAAATAATCGATTATCAGAAGTGTATAATCGATTATCTTGTATCCGTTGCTAAGTGTTTGAAACACTGTAACAAAATAATCGATTATGCATATATGATAATCGATTATGTTGCATAAAATCAGCTTCCAGATTTTGTAACGGTAAGCTGATAATCGATTATCCAAATCTGATAATCGATTATCTTGGCATAAAATCAGCATAATTGATTGCCAATTAAGCAACGGACATACTACTTCTTTCACCTATAAATAGAGGTCTTTTGAGCTGTATTGAAACACACAACACCTCTCATTATTCATATACATATTTATATCATTTGTGCATCATCATAGAGCTTTTGTTGAGCCATTTGAGAGACAACTTTGAGTTGTTCATAGAGCTTATTATTTATCTCTTTATCTACTCTTTTGAGAGAGTTATTGTTGTCAAAGAGAAAGGTGTTTGAGAAGACCATATCTTCTCATTGATTGTCGGGTTTGCTAAGTACCCTCAATCTTAGTGGTTGAAGTCTTGTGGTGCGGTATCCACGAGCAAGATGAAGTCTTGAGGTGCAGTATCCTCGAGCAAGTTGAAGACTTGTTGAGTGTACATCTACGAGCAAGTGTAACGGTTTGTTAGGCACCCGTAAGCTTAACGGAGTTAGTGAAATCTCGAGAGAGTCTCTCGGGGACTGGACTAACCACAAGTTGTGGTGAACCATGATAAATTCGGTGTGTTCTTTCCTTGCTATTTTAATTACCGAATTTATTTTATTCCTGCAATTTTAATTCCGCAATATTTATCAATATTCTCGTACCGCACTATTCACCGCCCCTCTAGTGACGGGCATAAATCCTAACAATTGGTATCATAGTCTAACTCTCTGAAAACCTTAACCGGTTGAAAGAACGATATATTTTTTGTTGAAAATATTGAACGCAGGAATGATGAGCGAAGGACACTCTCCCTATAGGCCTCCACTATTTGACGAAACAAATTACACATATTGGAAAGAGCGGATGAGAATCTTCATTCAATCAAATAACTTTCGCTTGAGGCAAATCATCAAGAACGATGAACAAATGCCAACAAAGAAAGTTGGGGAAACCACGGTTCCAAAGGAGGAAGATGAATATGATACCGAGGATATCAAGAAAGTTGAAAACATTGCCAAGGCCGTTAATATTTTAGATTGTGTAGTGAATCCGGATGACTATCGAAAGATTTCTTGTTGCACAACCGCCAAGGAGATGTGGGATAAACTCGAGATCACTTATGAAGGTACGTCTGAAGTCCGAGAATCTAAAGTTCATTTTCTAACACATGAATATGAAATTTTTAGAATGAGGGAGAAAGAACCCATCGATATTATGTTCGAACGATTCTCGACAATCGTCAACGATCTTCATGCTCTCGGGAAAGTGTACACGAACAAAGATCTAGTTCGAAAAATCCTACGGAGCCTCACTCCCGAATGGCGTTCCAAAGCCAATGCCATCCAAGAGTCGATAGGAATCACGGATGTCACAATTGATGGACTAAGAGGTAACCTCGAAACTTATGAAAGCACAATTCTTAATCCCTATCCTAGAAGTAAAGGTTTGAATCTTGCCTTCAAAGCCTCATCTTCTAAAAGAGTAGAGGTAAGTGATTCGGAAAGCGATGATGATATTATTTCCAATGATATTATTGAAAAGTTTTATAAGTTTAGAAGAAGGAAATAAAGAAGGAAGAACCAAGTCCTTCATGCCATAAGTGTGGAAATTGGCCACACCAAATCACATTGTCCAAAATCCAAGGACAAGAAGAAGAACAAACACCAAAGGCGTGTGACATGGGATTCGGACAGCTCGGGCGATGAAACTGCCGCATTATGTCTCATGGCCAATGAGGAAGAAGAGGTAAGTAATTCTAACTCTTACTCATTTGAAGAAATGCAAAATGCCTATGATGAATTGTATGGTGAATTTATTAAAGCTTCCAAAACCATAAAAGAATTGAAGAAAACAATTTCTTTAAAAGAAAAAGATTTTGAAAAATTGACTCGTGATAATGATGTTTTAGAAGAGAAAAATATTTTTTTGGAAAATGACAATATTGATCTTAGAAATAAGATTAAGGAAATGAATGAAGCCTCTTCAATTGATCAAAGTTCCAATTGCTCTTCGTGTTGTTCTTTAAGAATAGAGAACATAGAACTTAGGAACACACTAGAAAAACGTAGTGTTGATAATCCTAAAACAATTGAAGAAACTAAAAAGGATGATAGAAATGAAGTTGGACCACCTAGAAATAATTCTAGGAACTTCACTAATGAGTCTAGAATGAATAATTTTAGACCACCTAGAAATAATTCTAGGAATCGCAACGCTTCTAGGAATAACGACTTTAGATCACCTAGAACGTATTTGGCTCAACCAAGACATATGCACAACCCAAATGTTATATGTCATTATTGCAACCGGGTAGGACACATAACACCCGTATGTTTTGCAAAACATAGAGATTTATCATTTGGCTATGATTATTATTTGCCTAAACCCCCAAGGACCCAAAAGTGTTTGGGTACCTAAAAATTATTTTTAGGTACATTTGAAGGTGTGCTTGAAGACTACAATGTTCTAGTAGATGCCCCAAGCACGAAACCTTATTGCATCAAGGGGAAACATTGGTTAGTTATCAATTTTTTATTAAATTCTAATTGTTGATATATGCTAACAATTGGTATATTTTTGCTAAAAGATGATTCTTGTTTTGATGAATATAATTCATGATGTGTTAAGAATAATAGTTGATATGTGTTTTACGATTAATATATCTTTGTTAACAATTGGTATTAATTATTGATTCATATTTTGATAACGTTTATCTTAAATAACAATTGGTATCAATTATTGTTTTAAAATAATGATTGATCCATGTTTTGATGAATATGAGTTATTTTTTGATAAAAATCTAATTGTTGATATGTGTTAACAATTAGTATCTTTTTGATCAAAAATAACATTTGAAATGGTTGTTTTGCTTAACAGTTGGTAACAGTTGGTATGTATTAACTGTTAGCATGTTTTTGTTAAAAACATTTCATTCGTGTTTTAATGGATATTAGTTACGATTTGAAAAACAGTTGGTAACCAATTGATTTTATCATGTTTTTATAACAATTGGTATCATTTTGAAAATAATAATTGATATATCTTTCGAACAGTTGGCATATTTGCTAAAAAATAACCTTTGATATGGTTGTTATATTTTTACTAACATTTGGTATTATTTCATGTTGATATGATTTTTTAAATATCGTCAATGCATATTCCTCATTGTATTTCCTATGTTATATTTGACACTAACAACTGATATACCCAAAAGGGGGAAGTGTCGAAAGGGATAATAGCCTTTGTATACTCTTCTTTTTGCTAATGCCAAAAGGGGGAAGAGTTAGGCGATATGCATATAATAAGGGGGAATGTATCTACGTTATAATATGCCTTATTTGAGGGGGAATTATCATTAAGGGGAATTGTTTTCATGAATTGTATGTTGAGATATAACATGAATTTAGGGGGAATCCGATATGCATATCTCCTATCGTTTGTCATTATTAAAAAGGGGAAAATTGTAGAAAATCATTCTATCCATGATATATATGCTTTGGTTGTATTAGCATGATTTTCAGGTATAGGTTTTGATGAATGACAAACAACGAAGTCGACGAATGACAAACAATGAAGTCAAGTGTCGAACAATGTTATTATATGACAAAAAATCAAGATTGAATGCCGAGAAGCACATTGATGACGGAATTGCATAAACAAGCCAAAGACGAGCTCAAAAGTTCAAGACCGAAGACCCAAGGCGTAGGTCGTTAGGTAGAACAAATGTAAGAGCAACGTTTAAAGTTATCTCGTCCTTTGGCTCAACATAGGTCATCATAAATATGCATAAAATCATTTTTATCAAATCATATTTCAAATACTTCAAACAAAATGATTTCAAACATTTTCGTTTCAGCCAAAATGAATTTTAAACATGTCTTTCAAAGCTGGACAGCAATAATCGATTATGCTTATGTTGATAATCGATTATGTTAAGACAATATAAACCAGAATTTACAAAACAGCAAAATAATCGATTATCAGAAGTGCATAATCGATTATCTTGTATCCGTTGCTAAGTGTTTGAAACACTGTAACAAAATAATCGATTATGCATATATGATAATCGATTATATTGCATGAAATCAGCTTTCAGATTTTGTAACGGTAAGCTGATAATCGATTATCCAAATCTGATAATCGATTATCTTGGCATAAAATCAACATAATTGATTGCCAATTAAGCAACGGACATACTACTTCTTTCACCTATAAATAGAGGTCTTTTGAGCTGAATTGAAACACACAACACCTCTCATTATTCATATACATATTGATATCATTTGTGCATCATCATAGAGCTTTCGTTGAGCCATTTGAGAGACAACTTTGAGTTGTTCATAGAGATTATTTTGTATCTCTTTATCTACTCTTTTGAGAGAGTTATTGGTGTAAAAGAGAAAGGTGTTTGAGAAGACCATATCTTCTCATTGATTGTCGGGTTTGCTAAATACCCTCAATCTTAGTTGTTGAAGTCTTGTGGTGCGGTATCCACGAGCAAGGTGAAGTCTTGAGGTGCGGTATCCTCGAGCAAGTTGAAGTCTAGTAGAGTGTACATCTACGAGCAAGTGTAACGGTTTGTTAGGCACCCGTAAGCTTAACGGAGCTAGTGGAATCTCGAGAGAGTCTCTCGGGAACTGGACTAACCACAAGTTGTGGTGAACCAGGATAAATTCGGTGTGTTCTTTCCTTGCTATTTTAATTACCGAATTTATTTTATTCCTGTAATTTTAATTCCGCAATATTTATCAATATTCTCGTACCGCACTATTCACCCCCCTCTAGTGACGGGCATAAATTCTAACACCTATAAGGTGAAAAGAAGGTTTAAGCCAAAACTTAGTCGGCACTCGCCAAAAAAAACTGTCCTTTGCATCCCACGGGGTCGTCAAGAAAAGCTGCCAACTCTGACCCCTCCAAGAAGATTTGAGTTAAACAGGACTATGTACGTACCCAAAGGAGCCTATGTGGTGTGAGGACCAATTAAACAGCCAAGGTGAATGAGTCCGTTGTAATTGGTCATGTGCCTCAGAGGCCTGGGACAGACCCCTCCGCAGTCCCTTGGAACTATCAAGAAACAGTGGTGACGCACAAAGTCAAAGAGATCATTGGGGAAACTCAAGAAAGCCATCCTATAAAGTAATTTTCTGACTTGGAAGACGTGAACAGTGCTATCAAAAGGCATTTCCCAGCCCAAAAAGCCATTAATCACTAAAGAGGCAAAGGACTTCTTTTGAAAGATGAAAATGCCAGACTATGGAGTGGTGGACCAGCTCCAAAATTCCCCTGAGCAAGTATCTTTAAATGAGGCTAATGTGCCGGTTCAAACCTCCATAGAACTTTGGACAGAATAGGGAAGAGATTCTTTGCTGTTAATCAGATTACATTTAGTAAGAATTATTTGCCTCCAAGGGGAGCCGCCCACAACAAAGCCCTACCCTACATCTCATTGTCAAATGCGAAGGCTATTACGTCAAAAGAGTAATGGTAGATGGAGGCTCCGAGGTGGACATCTAGACATTGTCATCATTGAAAAATATGGAGAATGGGATGGAAAGGATTCTCCCCTACAATGTGTGTGTCCGAGCTTTCGATGTAATTAAAAGACACACGATAGGAGAAATTGATCTAGTGTTAGCCATTGGTCCAGTTGATTTTGAGGTAATATTTCAAGTATTAGACATGGACACATCCTACCATTACCTCCTAAGGAGGCCATGGATTCACGCAGCAGGAGATGTGCCTTCCACTCTGCACCAAATGCTGAAGTTCGAACATGAGAACAATGAAATCATGGTCCATGGTGAAGATGAACAGTCAATTTACCGCGATCCCTCTGTCCCTTGCCTCGAAGCTAAAGAAGGAAGTGAGCATATAATCTATCAGGCTTTTGAAATCGTGGTAGCTGATCAACACGAAGAAGGCAAACCATGTCCTCAACCTTTCCTCTCCAATGCCTCAATCATGGTGGCTAGAGAGATGATATGTCAAGGATTCAAACCAGGGAAGGGACTCGGAAGTTCTCTACAAGGGATAATTGAGCCAATTGCTTTGCCTACCGGGGAAAAGTATTTCGGGTTAGGCTTCAACCCAACACCAGAGGATATAACATGGGCAAACCGCAAAAATCATCACGGATGGGCTTTACCTCAACCTCTACCCCACTTGTACGAAACATTTGTTAAGCCAAAGTACAGTGCTGAAGAAGAAGATGAGACCTTCACAACGGAGGAAATTGAAGATATATGTGGGGCCGTGAGGAAATTATTGTATGAAGCTAACAGGTCCATCTTGGAGAAGGCTCGAGCACCGGTGAGGTGCTCTACATGGGGCCGGATGCCAAATTACAAAATTGGAAGCCTACGCCTTTCCAGTCAAGCGGGAGACCGGGTAGTCATGCCTTGCCATGTTTTCTTACACCACGAGTTATTTCAGGGAATAACTCGGGTGTTTTTCCTTCAGTATTTTATTTTTTAATTTCCAAATGTAAACCCTGTTATCTTACAATTTCAAAGAAATGAAATCAATATTTCATCGTCTACATTATTTTTCTGATTTTTGCTATTTTCCTTTTATTTTATTTCTTTCAGTTCCAATAATGCGGCTTTAAATAATATGACATGCTCCCGAAATTCATGCCTCGATCCAAACATGCCGCCTATTTGTAAAATAATAAACCAAGAACCGGAGTACAACGAAGAAGAGGCTTTTAGGGAAGTCGATCGAGAATTGGAACTTTTTGAAAATAAACCTAAGCCAAACGTAAATGACACCGAACCAGTTAACTTGGGTGGTCCCAATGAAACTAGGCAAACCAAAATAAGCATCCACGTGAACGAGAAAATTCGGGATTCATTGATTCAACTGCTTTTTGAATTCAAAGATGTGTTTGCTTAGTCCTACGACGATAAGCCCGGGATGAGTGTTGATTTGGTGGTTCATAAGTTGCCTACATACCCTGAATGCCCTCTAGTCCAACAAAAACAGAGAAAGTTCAAGCCTAATATCAGTGATAAGATCAAAGAGGAGATCATAAAGCAGTTGGAGGTTGGAGTAATCCGAGTAGTTCGATACACCATGTGATTGGGCAATGTAGTCCCGCTGCTAAAGAAAAACGAGAAAACCCGAGTATGTTTAGACTATATAGATTTGAACAAGGTGAGTCCCAAAGACAACTTCCCTTTGTCAGACATCCACATCCTTGTTGATAACTTTGCCAAAACACACGATACAGTCTTTCGTGGATTGCTATGCAAGATATCACCAGGTGTTGATGGATGAGGAAGATGTGGAGAAAATTGCCTTCACCACACCTTGGGGTACGTATTGCTACATGGTTATGCCTTTTGGTTTAAAGAATGTCGGGGCAACGTATATGAGGGATATGACCACCATCTTCCATGACATGATTCATCAGGAGATAGAAGTATGTGTCGACGACGTGATTATCAATTCCAAGTCTCAAGGCGATCACGTACGGGGCCTAAGAAAGTTCTTGGAAAGGCTTCGCAAGTATGATTTGAAATTAATCCAGCCAAGTGTGCATTTGGAGTCCCGCCGGGCAAACTTCTGGGGTTCATTGTCATCCGAGAGGTATTCAGCTGGATCCAACCAAGACAAAATCAATTCGAGAGCTACCTCCTCTAAACACCGATAAGGATGTAATGAGCCTGTTGGGAAGACTGAACTACATTAGTCGATTCATTGCCCAGCTGACTTCTACGTGTGAGCCCATATTTAGGTTGTTGAAAAAGGATGCAGCAATTAAATGGACTAATGTGTGTCAGTAAGCTTTTGAAAAAATTAAAGACTACCTGTACAATCCACCAGACTACCTGGATCCTTTGAAGAACATATTCCAAAAACCGATGCCCACAGGGAGATTGGCAAAATGGCAAATCCTGCTCACCGAGTTCGACATAGTCTATGTCACTCTCACTGCAAGGCCAAAGCATTAGCGGATAATCTAGCCGAGAACCCGGTTGATGATGAATATCAACTCTTGAGTACCCATTTCTCGCATGAAGAAGTTTATTCGCTAGAGGTAACGTCTGAATACATCATTGCTTGGAAAATGTTGTTCGATGGAGAAGCAAATAAAAAAGGTGTAGGAATGGAAGAAATCTTAGTTTCACCCACTGGTCAACACTACCCAGCCATAGCACGACTTTGATTTTTCTGCACCAACAACATAACAAAATAGGATGCCTGCATCATGGGCATGAATATGGCTATTGACCAAGGCGCCGAGGAACTATTGATCATGGGGGATTCAGATCTTATCATCCGGCAGGCCCAAGGAGAGTGGGAAACGAGAGATGTCAAACTCATCCCTTATCGATAGCATGTGGAGGATCTCAGCAGACGATTCAAGTTAGTACAATTCAGGTACATTCCTCGCTGTCACAATGAGTTAGCAGATGCACTCGCAACTTTGGCCTCCATGTTGCCTTACCCCAGAAGCGCCTACATAGATCCCTTGGAAATCCAAATCAGGGAAAGGCATGGGTATTGTAATGTGATTGAAGCAGAATCCAGCACTCTGCCATGGTATTACGGTATCAAGAAATATCTAAACACACAAGAGTATCCCGAGGCCATTGGAGATCAAAAGAGAACCATTTGACGGCACGCGAGTGGTTTCTTCTTGAATGGTGATATTTTATACAAGAGGACCCCAGATCTCAACTTGCTAAGATTTGTTGAAACCGAGGAAGCCGGAAGGATTATGCATGAAGTACATGCAGGAGTGTGTGGGCCCCATATGAATGGGTATGTACTGGAAAAGAAAATACTTCGGGCAGGGTATCACTGGATGACCACGGAGAAGGACTGCTTCAGCTTCGTTCAGAAATGTCATCAATGTCAGGTGCACAGTGATTTGATTCATGCACCACCAACTGAATTGCATCCTATGTCAGCACCCTGGTCATCCGCTGCCTCGGGCATGGATGTTATTGGGCCCATTTAACCAAAAGTCTCAAATGGACATAGATTCATATTGGTTGCTATCGACTACTTCACAAAGTGGGTCAAATCCATCACACTTAAGTCCGTCACTAGGCAAGTTGAGGTAGATTTTGTGCATTCCACATCATTTGCCGTTTTTGTATCCTTGCATCAATCATTACAGACAATGCTTCCAATTTGAACAGTCGCATGATAGGAGAAATTGTGAACAATTCAAGATAACACATAGAAACTCCACTCATTACCAACCCAAAGCCAATGGAGTTGTCGAAGCAGCTAACAAGAACATCAAGAAGATTTTGAGAAAAATGATTTAAAACTCAAGACAATGGCATGAAAAGTTGCCTTTTGCATTGCTCGAATATCGCACCACGATGCGTACATCGGTAGGGGAAACTCAATGCTTATTGGTCTATGGGACTGAAGCTGTTATACCCGCAGAGATAGAAATCCCTTCGCTCTGGGTAATTATCAAAGCGGAAATTGAGGATAGCGAGTGGGTTAAGACTCAGCTGGAGCAGTTGTCACTAATTGACGAAAAAGAATGGTCGTGTCTGTTATGGGCAATTGTACCAATAAAGAATAGCCCGCACTTACAACAAGAAAGTGCGTCCGAAGAATTTCGAAGTCGGACTACTTGAATTGAGGCGTATTCTCCCTAGCCATCAGGAAGCTAAGGGAAAGTTTGCTTTGAACTGGAAAAGCCCATAAGTTATCAGAAAGATACTGCCCAAATGAGCATTATACCTAGGTGAACTTGGAGGAGACGATCTCGAAGCAGCAGTGAACGCAGATGCAGTAAAAAGGTATTACGTTTGAACTCCCTACAGCAATGATTTTGGCCGATTGAAATGACGAAGGATTTTCTTTCCATCTACCTTAAACACTATCAATCATTCGCAAAACCTTTTGAATGGGATACGTTTCTTTGTTCACCTCTTTGGAACATGGGATTACAATTCAAAAAAAGGAAAGAAAGAAGAAAAAAAGAAGAAGAAAAGAAATAAAAAGAAAGAAAAAAATAAGAAAAAGAAAAAATGAATATAAACAAAAAAAAGTCACAACAAATAAATTAGTTTAGGAAACACTTCTTGAACTACATCTGACTTGATTCCGAAAGGACACGTAGGCAGCCTCTCCCTGAGGTTCAGTCATATCAAAATAAAATCCCAATTCCCTAAACGAAACTAGGCCAGAACCACACCCAAATTCTACACTAGTTTAATAATTTTATCTCTCTAGAAAATTTCTATGACTTCTCTCTAAGAGGAGAAGGGCAATCTGCTCACTATTCATCGTGTGAATAGTGATTCCGTCACTATTCATCGGATAAAATTCCGGCGGTAGATGCTGGCAATTGAAGTGTCATATTATTCCCATTTTCTTTGGGATCATACCCATATCCTTTTCTTATCCAAATCAGTATCCATTTCTTCAAGATCTTAAATTAAATCAATTCACTGTAGATTGAAGAATTTTAGAATTGTGACTCAATTCAAGATCTTAAATTAACTGTAGCTTGAAAATTCAGAATTGTGATTCTGCTGTTTTGAATAATGGATGATTGGTTGGATCTAGCGATTAAGCTTTGATCGTGTTTGATCGACATGGCTGACCAGATCTCTCCCCAGTTTTTAACTGTGGGAGAGAGTGATAAAAATAATGTTCAATCAGATTCAACACAAGGTTCAAAGCCGTCATATGCTGCAATTATTCAAGATAAACAACCTATTCAGTCAAAAATTGAGCTGTACAAAGTTAATTTCGACAATGAAGACCCAATAATTCAATTTACTATGGAAGACGTTGACAAGTTCACCAAAGAGGAAGGTTTGCATCAAGCTGTTGTTTTAAAATTCTCTTATGGCAGACCTGATATATCAGAAGTGCGAAGACTTTTTTCATCAAAATTTGATGTTAAAGGTCATTGCAATGTGGGATTGCTGGATTTTAGGCATATATTGATCAGATTTGATATTTTCAACGATTATGTTCACTTCCTTTCAAAATCGACTGCATACCTTAAATCCAAAGGCGATGAATATTTTTTCAGAACTTTCCCTTGGTCTATCGATTTCAATCCGAAGGAGGAGACATCGAAGGCAGTTGTATGGATCTCTCTCCCAGGTTTACCACCAAATTTATTTGCTAAGAGGTCTATAATGTCAATAGCATCAGCTGTTGGAAAACCTCTTGCTGTTGACAAGGCGACACAAGATAGATCGAGACCAAGTGCGGCAAGAGTAAAAGTTATAGTAGATCTCATGGATAAACTCCCCAATAATGTCATATTGCATATTGTTGACTCGGTTTCAGGAAAATCTAGCAAGTTACATCAACAAATTGTGTAAGATAATCTTCCTAAATATTGTACTTATTGCAAACATCAAGGACACGACGAGAAGACTTGCAGACGTAAAAATGAAAAACCTGGACTAAAGGAGGATGAGTTTGTCAAACTGCAAGGCGATGCTAGGGACTTTTTAAATAGTAAAAAAGTTGCCAAAGAAGCGACAGCGCACAATGATGCAGTCTCAAAGGAGGGTGGTGGTCCTAGTGTTTCAGCTGCACAACATGCTTTGGTAAAAGAGGGTGTGAGAGTTTATGGGAATCCTAAGGTTCCACAATGTCCTCAATGGAAGGAGGTCCGTGACAAAAGAACTCTAAACAAAGAAAAACAAACTGAAAGCTCAGTTTCACAAAGCAAAGAATTAGTTGGTAACAAGCCCAATTTCAATAAACAAATCCAAAATACCAACAATTTTGAAGTGTCACAAAAGGAAAGTGATGAGGAAATTGTAACAAACGAGCTGGAATTCATAGAGGAATACACAGTTCAAAGTTGCAACAGCAACAAGGAGATTCAGCACACAGATGTGGAAAATGGGATAAAGGAATAGGAAGTGCATGCATCAGCTTCACAAATAGCACAAAAGAATACTTCTCCAAGTTCGTCAAAAAGACAATCACCCAACAATCAACAAAAGAATCCAGTTGGTATACAACAAGGGATGGGGAGAGACCCAACTAAACAATGGGTTCAGGAAGTTTTTAAAAAAAATACAATTGAGGTCAATACCATACATCATGATTGTTCTCCAAATAACCCAAATAATGAGCAACAATTAGCAAACTTTCTAACAAAGGAAGTGTTAGAAGACGGTCAAATTCCAGAATTGATGCATTGTGAGGTTGAAACAGGAGAAAAAAACTTGGAAAAAGAGGATGAAGCAAAAGATTCTCAAATCACATTGGAATGCTCAATTCAGAAACAAAAAAGACGTCAGAGTAAAATATCAATACCATAGATCCAGGAGGTACTTTGCATATTGATGAGATAAAACTATGGAGTGTAGCAGAAAATTCAGATGCAAATCAAGAGCAAAGTACATATGAAAATCAAGACAAGTCAGTGATAGTCCATGCAATAAGGGATGCAAATCAAAACATAATTAAGGAAGCAGCAGTGGAAACACATAATACTGAGACCCATGCAGAAATAAGAGATGTAGATTTGGAGGAAGAATCCACTGCTCAAATTTTACTTAATGTTCCAAGCAAGGGGATATGTCTCCAAAGCTTATTGAACCTGTGAAATTTCCAACAAAAGAAAAAAAGAAACTGTCAAAAGTGACTTCAAATGCACAGTACAAGGGAGTAAAAACAAGGAGCAATCTGTCCAAACCCAAAAACATCTAATGGATGCCATTATCTGGAATGAGATCAGTAAATACAAAGCAAGCATTTCAAAGGCTGGTTACAATGCATCGGAAACATCAATTTCAATTCATTGGAGTTATTGAACCTATGCAGCAGTCTAACAAAATGGAGAGATATAGAGCAAGAATTGGTTTGGCTCAAGCTGTGGTGAATGTGTCAAACAAGATTTGGGCTTTTATTGATGAAATTTTTGAAGTTCATATTTTGTATAATTTGACTCAACAGTTGACCTTAAAATTGGTGCACACTGAAACACATGCAGAGCTCATCCTTACGCTAGTATATGCTAAATGCGATCGCATTGAAAGAATTGAATTATGAGATTCTCTATATTCAATGGCATCACACATTACTATACCATGGCTGGTCGGAGGAGACTTTAATGTGATTTGGGATGAGGAAGAGAAGTTTGGCGGTTTGCTAGTCTCGTTCCTCGAAGCAGATGACTTCAGACATTGCATAAACTCATTCTTTAAACGATTTGGGGTTCAAAGGAAGCATTTTCACATGGTGGAATGGTAGATCAGAAGAGGCCTGTATTTTCAAAAGACTAGATAGATGTCTAGGAAATGATGAGCTGCAACAGACCTTTCCTGGATTGGAGGTAACTCATTTGTCCAAAATAGGCTCTGACCATTGCCCAATGCTGCTCAAGTGTAATATAAATAATTCCCCTGTTAAGAAGTCTTTCAGATTTCTAAATTTTTGGATAAAACATGAATCTTTTAAAGATGTAGTGAAAGAGACCTGGAATGTGATTTTAGTGCAAATCCTTTCAGCAATTTTAACTTCAAGTTAAAAAAGCTTAAACATGCACTTTCTACTTGGAGCAGAGCTACTTATGGAGATATATTCAAGAAGATTGCAAGTCTAGAGGAGGTGGTACTAATTCATGAAAATCATTTTGAAATTAATCCTACTCAGACAAATAGACAAAGATTACGACAGGTTCAAGCTGAATTGCTTAAATATCTTGCATTAGAAGAATTATTCTGGAAACAAAAAGCAGGCATGTTGTGGTATAAAGATGGTGATAGAAACACAAAATTTTTTCATGCCCAGGTTAACGGGAGAAGGAAAAGACTAAAATTATCAAGAATCCAGGAGTTATTTTCTGAGAGGTCTTTTCCCAACGATTTTGATATTTTAAAGCATGTTCCTCCAATGATAGATCATGGTCAACATGAGAGATTGATGGCCTTACCTTCTAATGAGGAAGTGAAGAAAGCAGTAATGGGGCTGAATAGAGATTCAGCAGGCAGTCCAGACGGTTACACTGGAGCTTTCTACCAATCATGCTGGGACATCATTGAAGAAGAAGTGGTCAGCATGGTCAACTATTTCTTCTACGATCACCAGCTCCCAAAAAGTGTCACGCACACAAATCTGGTTTTATTGCCAAAGAAAAAAGAAGTGAATAATTTTGCAGACTTGAGACCTATCAGTCTTAGTAACTTTGTTAACAAGATTTTCTCAAGGGTCATTCATGAAAGGCTGAAGGAACTATTACCAAACATCATCTCGGAGGAGGAAGCAGGTTTCGTGAAAGGAAGAAATATTGTAGAGAATGTTCTGCTAACACAAGAAATCATTAATGATATCAGGGTGAGAACCAATGAAGGACCAAATGTGGTGGTAAAGCTAGATATGACGAAAGCGTATGATAGATTATCATGGCTTTTTCTGACAAAAGTGCTAAGAAAGATGGGTTTTCCAGAAGATTTTATCGGCTTGATATATGATTTGATTGGGAATAACTGGTACTCTATTCTAATAAATGGACAACCAAATGGTTTTTTCAAAGCGTATAGGGGAGTAAAGCAGGGAGACCCTCTGTCACCTACCTTATTCGTTCTAGCAGCAGAAGCTTTGTCTAGAGGTTTGAATTCACTGCATAATAACCGGTTTTTCAGCGGATTTAGACTTCCTAAATGGAGCCCAAAAATAAACCACCTGCCTTATACGGATGATACAATCATTTTCTGCTCATCAAATGAAAAGTACCTGACACTTGTGATGGAGGTTCTGCAAGCCTATGAAGCAGCATCTGGTCAATTGATCAATAAAGCCAAATCAGCCATATATCTGCATCATTCAACGAAAGATGTGGTGATTAACAAGGTGGAAAGGATTACTGGAATAGGAAAACAATGTTTCCCAATGACATATCTTGGATGTCCTATATTTTATGCAAGAAGAAGGAGTGATTACTGCCAGGCGTTAATAACAAAGGTTATGGACAGACTGCAGTCGTGGAAAGGAAAGCTCCTCTCGGTAGGCGGCAGGGCTATATTGATCACAAATGTTCTACAAAGTATGCCAATTCATATGCGATCAGCAGTTAATCTTCCTAAATATGTCATTACCAAATTACATAGCATTTTTGCAAAATTCTTCTAGAGCAGTAATGTGGGAGGAAATTCAAGACATTGGTCATCCTGGACTAACCTATGTCTGCCTTATGAGGAAGGGGGTATAGGTTTCTGATCACTTCATGATGTATCCAAGGCACTTTTTCGCAAATTCTGGTGGAATTTTAGAACAAAACCCAGTCTATGGAGTGCTTTTATGTGTCAAAAGTATTGTAAGAAATTAAATCCAGTAATAGTACCTTGGAAGGGTGGATCACACGCTTGGAAGAAAATGCTTCAATGTAGAGAATTGATTGAGCATCAAATCTTCTGGAAATTGAGAATGGGATCGTCTCAATGTTGGTTCGACAATTGAACAGAGATGGGAGCATTATACTTCCAAATGCCAACAACATTCCCCATTGATGAAAACATTCAAAATGTAAATGAATTGATTGATAATGGTCTGTGGTATGTGGAAAAATTATTTAAAATTTTAATTTACACGCATAAATAGTATCACAAATATCCATTTGGTTTTGTATATGCATTCTTTTTTGCACTTGTAGCTAACACAAATAGTCCTAGTTACACACCATTTTAAATGGTTCTGGCGACTAATAATTCTCAGCACCCACTAGTTGCAACTATACACTATATGTGTTTAAGTATGCAACAACACTGTATTTTTAATCAATATAGTTGGTTGGCCCTTAACCTGTATGTTGAAAGCACTTCATGACTTGTGAGCATGGCATGCGGTAGATGGAACATTTCCCACAAGAACAAAACCTGCTAGATTTATTTTAGGTGTATATATTATTCCCCTGGTTTTGATGTATAACGGTGCGAACTTAAAAAACATTTCGCTTGTCACAATACTGTAAATATGAATTCCAAAGTGATCGCCTCCTGTATTTCTCAAATCTTTTCATAGGTATTGGAATATATTAAATAGCCATCTCTATCAATTTTGATGCACCTTTGCACCTTTCAACAAGCCCCTCTTCCATCTATTTGAATGACATCCACACCATGGTAGTGATAGACAATCCACGTGTAGACTTTAATATCCCGTTGAAAGACTCCGACACATTTGTAGCCAGGGTTCCCCATTGTCTGCCACCATGCGCATGCAATGTCCACTTGTGAAACTCATGTAGCATCATTCAGTGATAGGCTCTTTTTTCTTCCTACTGATCATTTCCATGCGCCTCCTGTATTATCATTCTTTGTGTTCAGTTGCAGCCATCCATATTAAATCATGCAAGTCATCGTTTGGATATTTCTTCTGGAAATTGGCCTTCAGGTGCCTCACAGAGTAATGGTGGTGTGGATAGGGTTCCTGCTATTCAGGCAAATGCTCTACATAACTTAAGATACCCCATGCCATAAGATATTAGACAAATAACTGAATGTTGTTTGACAATGTGCTCCTTCAAGTGGTTCAAAAATATCATCCACGTCTCTTGGATTTTGTTGGCACAAATGGCAAAAGCTAGGGGAAATATTTGTCCATTGACATCTACTACAACGGCGATCAACAACTTAATATCATACTTTCCATAGGCATTAGTGCGATCTATGGAAATTACCAGACGTCAATGCAAAAAACCATCAATTGCTAGTTTTAATGCCCAGAATACATATCTGAATACATATTCATTTATTCCTGCACTCCTCTCAAGTTTCCATTCAATAACAGTCTTGGAGTTAAAGTGTTACAATGCGGCCATGTACCGGGGTAGAGATGCAAATGACTTATCCCAGTCACCGTAATAATTTTAAATGCATGTTTGCGCCTGAGATATGCCTTTATTTTGGTAATAATATATCCATATTCCCCATGGATGGACGTAATATAGTTTTTGATATTGTACCTTATAGACGCTTCAATGTGTGGAATCAGTTGAAGAGAAATCAAGTCAACATACAAGTTGAAGTGATTCCCATTAAATATGTCTATTTCACAATTGTGGGTGCCAATATATTTACCCACTTTTCACAACCCTATTTTCTTATTTCTCGTACGTAATATCCAATTAAAACCCACAAACCATCTAGGAAAAACTACATTGTATACATCAGGAGATGTCTCCCATCATCTCATGACACTCTTTTATGCTGTACATTTTTACCGCCCTGATTAGCGCACTTTATCAGGAAAAAGCATGCCCTTTGCCAGTGCTGATCTAGACTCATCCCACATTGCTATCCGAATTTCATCTAAATCCCTTTTGAGGGAATCTACATCAGGCTTACTTGTGAAATGATCAAGGTAGGTAATATGCCTTGAATGAAATGACACATAGGACTTGTATACTCTTGGTCTAATGGGAGGTGGAGCATGCTCCCTCGTCAAATAAGGTTCGACATTCTTTTCCTCCTTATCATCACCCACGTCATGAAAGGGTGTCTCATCTCCAAACTCATCGGTATTGTTATATTAACCACTATTATCTTTCTGACTCTGCGCATCTACCAAATCTTGAGTAAATATGTCATTTACGTGCAACTGAGTGAGGACTGGACCATCAAGTTGCTCGTTTCCATTGTACAAACAACAAAATAATAAGCTACTCAAATTGATAAATACTTTACATATAGATATATTACTTTTATTATAAGTCGTAATGTGTTAACTTTCCATGATTGACAATATCTTGATGGTGATGACTCCCGGATGGACCATCGTGATCCAACATACAAAAATTATGCATATTCCAACTGGTCGTGGGTTCATAACTTGTAAAATTCATATCTGGACGATACCCGTTGTGAGATATATGAGTGTTAATACAAATTCAATACAACAAAAATAAACATATCACAAAGGAAAGTTTAAGTTTACCAGTTGTCTTGTGAATTATGTAAAGTAGGAGAGAAATTATTTCCTCGCTCCTCATTCGCCCATGGAGATAAGTTTAGGTCCAGCCAAACTCTTTCAGTCGAAACCTGTTCCGTTAAAACTGCTCCAAAATAAATACCCGATGATTGAGGGTTATCCCTACTTTGCGCAACCTAGAGTTTCATCATCTTTAGTGCTAAACTCACCGTAACAAGCAACCCCTTGCGGAATTACAGAATTCGGATATCTTTGGGTTATTTTAATATTCACTGAACATTTGCTTACACTCATTTTATTACATAAGAACGATACCTGTCTATCACACTCCATTGTAAGTGGCAACTTAACATGAGTCTATGGAGATAAACTGTAGCTCGCCGAATTATTCGCCACCATAATCTCACCTCCCCTCCTCCCCCTTAATGATGGAATCCTTACTTTTCGCTCTTAAGATATTATGAAAAAAAGTTTGAGAATTTAACAAGAAGAAAAAGTTATCGAGAGGTGAGAATATTTTTAAATGAATTTTTGCAAAACCCTTAACGCCTTTAAATAAGGCAATGTCCAATCGGGGGTGGGGGGATTGAAATTTTTGAAGTAAAGCGCTTTTTAAAACGGTGTTTTGTCCATTTGAATTATTTGTTATGTCAGTTAAGCGCAAAATAATTATTGGTGGGGCCACAAAATACGTAAAGCACGGTTTGAAAATGCGTTTTATATAAAACTTGATTTTGAAATTCGCTTTATCTTAACGTTCCAAACGAACATCAAAGTAAAGTGCAATTTAGAAGCGCGTTTTGTATAATGTGGTCATTAATTTTTTTTTCTACTTATTTCGGTATTTTGAGTTCAAAAAGACTACAATTGGGTTTGAGACTTTAACAATATGTACCATGACTGTATTTATTTTTTAAAGCTAAACTAATAAGTAAACTAATTTGAATGATCACATCAACTAGTTGTTCTCTCCTTCTTTCTTCCTTCTTGGTTTCTTCTTTCTTGTCATTTCTTTTTCATTCATTAAAAGAATCCTGTTTGCTTTGAAGTCTTTATCAAAGTCCAATTTGATAATTATTCAATGTCCAATTTGATGAATCGGTGTTGACTACAAGTTATTTTCTCTCTTTTTTCTGTTCCTTTTTTGCTTTGATGTATTAACTTGATTAAGGCTGCGGTAAAAAAGTTATTGAAAACCTAACATAATTAAATATAAGGAGCATTAATTTAATGAAGTTTTTGTTTGGCAATGATTTAGTGCACATCATAAACCATATTATGGAAATCCACTTGTCTTCTTCAAAGAGAACAGAAAATGAATCTTTACCAACTTAGAATTCTTTATCACTATAATTTTCCCTCAAAATGACATTGCTTTGCATTTTATTACCGTTTTTAGCTTTTAAAAATTGCTTATCTCCATTGATAAGTTTATTCTAGTATCTTTTATTTATTTCTTTTCGTTTTAGTGTTAAATTAAAATTTTAAACATGCTTGATTAATTTAGAGGGCTCAATTTGCATCCACACTTAATTATAGAAGCTTTGAGGAAGAAAAAAGAAAAGATGTACCTAGAACGTCATGACCCACTCGGCTTTTACTTTTATCTTTTTATTTTTCCTAAAATTGAGTAACAATTAAATTTATTACTGTAGTTTTTAAGATACATGATTTACTTAGCACAAGTTGAAAGAAAACGTAACTTGATATTAAAATTAATTTCAAATATAAATAAAGCAAATCAAATAAAATGTATAGCTTTAATCCTTGAGTTAGGTTGCCCTCAAATCAAGTGAATATTTCATCGGAAGGTATGGACAAAGTGCCAGAAATATTAAGAGCTTAATAGAAACATAATATATTGCTTTAAGTAAGGTGAATATGATGCTTTCCTTTATATAGTAGGAGAGTTCTAACCTTAATATAATCTTAAATATGGTAAGAAATGACATGATTTGCTAATTAATCGGCCTCTTTCTGATACGTGATGAGATTTCCACCGTGATCCATGCTCGATCCGGATATCTTGGCTTTTAATTATTTGGCTCCACAGACTTCCCTCGATCTTAAAATATCTTGCTCGGTCTTGATCTTGGCTGGTCTCGATCTTGATCGGTCGCTGAGCAACGATCTTGGACATTTAACTTCGTGTCCCAGTTCAGTATGACATGGGGTCAACCCTTGCTTGTCACGCCCCAGCCTCGACACAAAAAGGAGCAAGCCCGACATTGACTGTATACAAATTGTTTCCTCGTTTTTGGAAAGTAATGGCAAGAAAAAACTTGAATCTTTGTTATTTATTATGACGTAGGCAACAGAGCTAATCGAATATCTCATCGGTACAGTTTACCAGACATTTAATGCAGGCCAGTCGACGGTTGGCCACTACCGATTTTGAAACGTCATCTCGAACCTATAAATATATCTTTCTTCATTTTTCTAACTTTACTTTTAAATCTTCTTCACTCTAATCTCCAAAATCCTTTTCCTTCCTCAAAGCTTTGTATTTTTAGATCTCTGAGTTTCTTTACTTGTTTCATCATAAAATGCCAAGTGCTCCTCCTCAATTTTACTCTTCTTCATTCATAAAAATGGCTAAGACTTCAAAAATTATTCCACAAAAAGAGACTGCTTTATCATCACGGCCGGCCGGTGAAGAAACAGTGGCGGAGCCACGCTCTAGAGTTTTTCCCTGGAGGGTGTGTCCTCGACTCTGATTTCAAGGTTGAAAAGTCCTCCTTCGTGCCGGGCCGATGTGAACTGGTATCCAGGTATATTTGCTCGATAATCGAAAACCTCTTGTCCTATTGCAACTGGGGTAAAAAATATATGGTAGTGCCTGCTCCAGAAGAGTCAATCACCACCCATGTGGAAGGGTTCTTAAGTGTTTATTCTTTCCCTTTCACGTTTGGTGTCCCTTGGATCCGATCATTATAGATTTCTACAAGAAATACAAGGTCAACCTCAGCAAGATTAATCCCTCATTCTGGAGGATGGTGATACTATTTAATTTCTTTGCTAGCAAAGTTGATGGGATTCCCTTCACTCTCGACCACCTTATACGTGTATATAGCCCCCGACTCTATCGAAGAGGACAAATAAAGCTTCAACGTCTGGCTATCAAGGACCTTTCTCGAGAATAGATGAGGAAGAAGACCAGGGATGGATGGGCCAATTTATTTGAGTGAAGACCTCGAACATGATCCGAACCGAGAGCATGCAGTTTCCTGAGAAATGGAATGTGAAACGTAAGTATAATTCTTTCCTTAATTTCAGTTTATTAACTTTATTTCTTCACCTTTTTTTATTAGTTTTCTACTTGATGCACCCGTTGTCTGGATGCCGGGTGCGAATCCCCAACTCGAGTACTGGGTCAGGAGCCTAATAATGCAGCAGACACATGCTGAGCTAACATGGAGCGATTTGACGAGGGGTCGATGAAAGGCTATTAGTCATGGTTAATGTTTCTTCCTGACTTGATGATTCGACCATTGTTCGAATATTTTTCTAAACTTACTCATTTCCCTTATTTTTGTAGGTCTCGGGAAGGAAATGATGATGAAGCCCCTATTTGGTGATGAAGAAATTCTTCCCCCACCATTTGTCTCGAAGCTAGTGAAAGAAAAAAAAGAGGAAAAAGGCTTCGACTTCCACAAACACCGAGGGGCAGAAACCCAAAAAGAAAGTAGCTCATAAATCCAAGGGTAACATTATCCTTCTAACATTGGAGTCAGTTCAATAGCTAAGAGATGAGGCCAAAGAAGAAGAAGAATAAGAAGAAGAAGAAGAAAACTTTGGACTGCTGGCCCATGTGCGAGCTGGCACCGAGATTCAAGGTACTACTAAGTCAGCAGGATCTAAAACTGCCTCACCTTAACTTGACGAGGTTGAAGGGGAGGCTTCGGTTGACATTCCCGAGCCAGAATTAGTTAAAGAAGCTTTGCCTTGAGGTGAGAAGGCTATTGAGGAAGAAGTTGATGCTGGTGCAGAAACCATGCTCGAGGCTCCCCGAGATGAAGGCGGTTCCCTAAAAGATCTACCTAGGGTGATAGAAATTGGAGATTCCCCTTCGCTTTTTCATTCAATAAGTCGATGATTAACGATGCTTATGCTGCGGAGACATGACATGATGAAGAGGTCCATAGTGAAGAAGACCCTTTTTGTGGTTATGGGTTGGAGTGTAAAATGTCATCAGTCTGTGTGATGGAGATACTGAAGAAGAGCTCGAGCAAGGATTCCTTGAGCCTTAAAGTGACTAATCGGTTTCTAGTTCCAAGTGTTGATCTCGGGCGCAAGCGATAAATTATCATCTCAGTGCCAGAGGATGGTCGGGTTCTTTCTGCCTCTGTAGGGGTAGCTAGCTATCTTTGGTGTTTGGTAACTGAAGAGGAGTAGGCTAGGATGGACGGAGTGGAGATGCTTGCCTGTTCAATGAAGCTCAGCATGCGTTGAATCGGGTACCCTTAGATGCCTTTGACAATTTCAAGTTCTGTACTTATGATTTTTCATATAATTTCCTTTTTTGTGTTTTGCAGGCTTCGGTGCTTCCTTAGGAGGCCTTTCTTTGATCCCAAAAGAAGCTGAGCTAGTATGAGGGTGAAACTAAGGCTAATGTTGATGCAGTGGTAGCTATCTATCAGGCTGATGTTAAATCTTCTTAGGTTCTGTTAAAGGAGGCTGTTGAGGCTACTCAGATTCGAATAGAGAGGATCACCGAGCATGCCATGTATAAATTTTAAAGGGAAACCCTTGAGGAATCCATGCTTAGGGCTTTCATCTTTCAACAGAGATCGAGGGTGCTAAGAAGCTTGAAGCTGAGACTGTGAAATTAGCTTATCCCGATGATGATAAAAAATTTGAAAGCTTGAGCGAATTCGAAAGTGCAGAATACCTTGAGGGCGGAGATGCCACTCTCGGAGATGACAATGCCACTTAATATTTTAGTTAGTTTTTGTATTTCTGTTAAGGCTGCTTTGATCATTTGTGAAGAACTTTCATTGAGCCGTGTCGCTTCTGTAACATGGTTTTGATGAAATATAAAATTTTTTTCCCTTCCACAGCTTTCGAATCTATTATCTTTTTGCACAGGTCAAAGCGTCTTAACATAAAATTATGAAGTTGTTTTTGAAGGTCAAAGTTTGAAATGGTAAGGACCGATAATAAGTACTTCCTTCGATCATTTTTTATTGATGGACCCTGAATGAACATTTGAACTTGAGTTAGAGACTTAGAGTAGCTCTTACGTTTAACACTCGAGTGAGGATTTGCTCGAACTCAAAATGAAGGTAGCCCTTAGGCTTTATGATAGAGTGAAGACTAATGCTCAAACTCGAGATAAGGTAGCCCTTAGGCTGTATAGATAGTCCCCGAGTGAAAATTTGCTCGAACTTGGGTTAAGGTAGCCTTTGGGCTTTATAGTCGAGTGAGGACTTTCCAGAACTCGAGATAAGGTGGCCATTGGGCTCCATAGATTGTCCTAGAGTGAGAATTTGCTTGAACTCGAGTGAAGATACCCTTGGGCTTTGTAGTTGAGTGAGGACTTTCTCGAACTCGATATAACGTGGCCCTTGGTCTTGATAGATCGACCCCGAGTGGGAATTTTCTCGAACTCGATATAAGGTGGCTCTTAAGCTTGATAGATAGTCCATGTGCGAGAATCTGCTCAAACTCAATTTAAGATAGCCCTTGGGCTTTGTAGTAGAGTGAGGAATTTCTCGAACTCAAGATAACGTGGCCCTTCAGCTCGATAAATAGTCCTCGAGGGAGAATTTGATTAAACTGGGGTTAAGATAGCCCCTGGGCTTTCTAGTCGAGTGAGGACTTGCTCTAACTCGAGAAAAGGTGGCACTTAGGCTCGAGAGATAGTCCCCGAGTGAGAATTTGCTCGAACTTAGGTTAAGGTGGCCCTTAGTCTTTGTAGTCGAGTGAGGACCTGCTCGAAATCGAGATAAGGTAGCCCTTAGGCATTAGTATTTTTTCTTTCTTTTGTGTCTTTTTCGAGGCCATTTTTTGTTACAGATTTAAGACGTCTACGAGCCATACAAAATTAGGCATAGCTTTTTGGTTTAGGTGTAGCCCGGTGAACTTGCTTTTAGAAGTTATCCAGGTATACCTAAGATAATAGCCCCCTAGTGGAATGGTCGTGACTTTTAAAATTTTACGGTTGCCTAAAAGGTCTTATGCCCTCGAAGCTCAATAGTTTGATATGTTTGAGTTTTATTTTTTCAAACGACAATCCCCGAGTGTAGGGGTGAATATATGAATTGTGGCTACGATTGGCCCTTAAGCTCGTCCCCATAATAGATTGAAGGTATGGAGTTGTAAATTATAAAATGTTTTCTAAGACATGAGATAATTGCAAGGAAAAATACTTCTCTTTATTCTTGTGAAAAATGATTATTCATGCGTACATGTTTTGAGAAAGGGCTCGGACAACCTATGTGGGCACAGTTCATTCGATTTTTTGGCCCTATCGTGAATCCGTCATTATAAAGTAATTTTCTCACAGCAAAGTTGACATCCAAAGGCAATTACCCCCCATCCCCCAGTATTCGAGGTTTATTGTAGGGAACCTCGAATACTGTTAAGTGTTGTCTTTGATAATAATTCCTGGTCAGTCTTCGATTCTAAGTTTGTAGGATCCACTATTTTCTCGTTAAAAACCTTGCCGATAAATCCAATTGGGAAAAAAGCAGTTCAAGGAAAAAAGAGTACAACTCGTGCGTTAACACCTAAACCTTCGTGCCCCTCCTTGTCGATAACCTGCAAGTATTAGTCGAAATATAGAAAGAATTGAAATGGGGTTGTACCTTCATTTGGATTTTGGATATTTAGTGTGGCCTTCCTGAGTACCAAGTCCCCATGAACTTTTATCTCTATCATTTCTCCTCTCATTCCATGTAGAATTTCGCCCATATCCATTGTCTCTACGGTCCCTATTATATAGTTGATATTGATCTCTTTTTGACCTCAGTTCTTGGTTGATATCTCTTTTCACGGCCTTTTAGCATACACGGACGCAAAAAGAGCCCTTAGTTGATCATCCTCGACCCTGATCTTTTCTTGATACTGATTGTGTACATCTACCTAAATGATATCTAGGTATTCGATTAAATTCTGCTTCAACTGATGTGAAGCTCTTGAAATTCTAGCTTTAAGACCTTGAGTGAAAGCTTGAAAATCCCAATAGCCGGTAACCAGTGGAAAATCCATTCGTTCCATTTGGAATTGAGATACAAATTACCTGAGCATATTGTTGTCCTTCTACCTTACCTTAAAAAGGCCTGACTTTCTTGTTGCAACCTTAATGGCCCAGACATGTGCCTTTACGAAGGAATTTGCAAGCATATCATACCAGTCAATAGAATTAGACGGTAAATTATGACACCATATCATAACACCCTTCCACAAAATCTCCCCGAATATTTTCATCAAGACGAATTCGATCTCGTCAAATTCCAAGTTATTTTCTATGATAGCATACGTGTAGGAGGTGACATATTCGTTTGAATTAGTTTTCCCATTATATTTAGGAATCTGAAGCATATGGAACTACTTGGGGATCGACTTCGGATATGCACTCGGGGGAAAAGGTTTTTGTACAAACTTTTTGGAATTTGGAGCTTTAAATATTGGTGGAGCCCCCGGGATCTGGTCGACCCTGGAATTATAGGTTTCTACCTTCTTGTCATTTCCCTCGATCTTGTTTTTCCTTGTCTCACTTTGCTTTGTCAGTTATTCAAGCATCTTAATGATAGAAGGGTTGTCTCTGATTCAGCTACTACTGCTACTACTACTCTAGCTCTTCAGGAGATTCTAGCACAGTTCATGAGCATGTACACCATTTCTGGAGTTAGAGCTATGTAGTATTTCTCTTTTTCTTAGCTTGTGATTTGTGAGTTTCTGATTCTTGGATTTGGATATTGGCTTTGAGTTTTTATATGGTGTATGCCGAACGATAAATTTAAACACTATTAATGTTTTATTTCTGTTTTTAAATTATTTTACTTTCGCAAAATTTGGTTATTTTCCACAAATTTAGGCTTACCTAGTCGTTGAAACTAGGTGCCGTCACGACAATTTACGGAGGGAGAACTGGGATCGTGACAGGCGGCCAAATTTCCACTGATGGGTACATGCGAACTGGCGCTAACTAATTCTATATGCAAAATCCCATTGAGGCCAACAGGGGGTACAATATTTCCTGGTGCAATGTTATCATTCTCGTCATTGTGGCTGAGATCATTATCAATGTGTCGAGGTGATGACTGAGAGTTTGACATTTTTTAATCCTGTAATCGAATACACTTCAAAGAAAAAGCGCAAAGTAGTGGGTGTTACGAAAATCTTTACCACGAAATCACTATTATCCTTAGCCCTATGGTGGACGCCAAACTATTTACCCTAAAAACAGATAACAATTGAATTTATACTGTGGTTATAAGGACACGTGTTTTACTTAGAACAAATTGAGAAAAAATATAAATTGATACTGAAATTAACTGAAAATATAAATAGCGCAAACCGAATGAAATGTATAACTTTAAACCTTGAGTTAGGTTTTCCTCGAATCAAGTGAATGTTTTATTGTAAAGTATAAACAAAGTGACAAAACTATTGAGAGCTTAAGAGAAAGATAATATATTCCTTTAAGTAAGATGAATATGACGTTTTACAAATGAATAGACCCTCTTTCTATAGCAGGGGAGAAATATGGTAAGGAATCCTATGATTAGCTAATTAATTTGGCTCGGCAGGCTTCCCTCGATCTTGCTCGATCTCTATCTGCTCGATCTCGATCTTTGTTGGTCTCGATATTGATTGGTTCCTGAGTAACGATCTTCACCATTTAACTTCGTCTCACAGTTTGGTATGAGATGGGGTCGACCTTGGCTTGTCACGCCTCGGCCTCGATTAATCACAAAAGGGGAAAACCTGATTTTGATTATATACACTTTTATACACTTATTATTTATTATTAGTTTTCTGTCACAACCCTAATTTTTCACTGTCGGGACCGTGATGACACCTTACATCGCACTTGCTAGGCAAGCCAATGTTAGAATTCTATTCACATTTTCCTCTAATTTTTGTAATTAGAATTTAGAAAAAGTAGTTCAACGGAAATAAAAGCGGAAGTACGTTATGAGCTGATTATATTTATACTATGAACAGAAAGCCGAAATAGCTACCACCTAGAAACTAGTGTCACAAGTCACAAACTTTCAACAGGTTACTATAAATACTGGTCAGAAACAAAAATACATCTGTCTCGAAAGTTAATAAAATAGAGATATCGAATGTATGAGGTGACGCCAAGGCCTGCGGATGCCTACATGACTACCTTGGGTCTTCTGAGTGGAGGATCAACCACCAATCTCTCGATCAGCCACTACCAGCTCCAAAATTTGCACAGAAAGTGCAAAGCACAATATCGGTACAATCAACCCATGTACTGGTAAGTTCCGAGCCTAACCTCGACAAAGTAGTGACGAGGCTATGGCGGCGCATAAACAACATATATATCCTGCAACAGTTTATACTAATACAAAAAGAAATATAGAACGAAATAGAATAGTAATGTGCATTAAGTAAATACAGAACTCAGTCGTTCTACCAATACTCAGCTATAACCAATCCTTAAGAGAGTTTCAATACTAGAATAATGAATCTCAGCAAAAGATGAATACGTAAACCACAAATGATTTGGCGCGCATCTCGATCCCACCATATAAACATATTTAACCCTTATTCCTCCTATGGCGGTGTGAAACCCAACCCTACCAAATCAATACCAATCACGAAATAAGAGCAAGTATTTTACAAATTTACTCCAACCGTCCACAACATTTATACCTCAAATCATAACAACGGGAGGCATATATAATTGTGAAACTTCAACAATTAATACTACATAGTGAGACCAACCAAAGAGTACTATGAACCAATAAACTAACAATATGACATAACGAAATTGCGGAACAATTTACACCTTCAATAGAGAAAACAACATTTAACAAGAATCAATTTGACATAAGCATCAATAAGCAAGTAGCGGTTTAAGACAGGAACAATATATTAGGAACGGGGAGGGAAAATGCTAAACAGATAACTTGGCGGGACATAGATACTCGTCACCATACCTATACGCCAAACATATGGAATTTTACATAGAAATTAAGCCGAGGATCCCTAATCCCTTAAGTAAGATTTAGACCAAACACTTATCTCAAGCCAATTGGTATTTTAATGCTCAATTACCGCTTTACTTCCTGATTCCACCTCTAATCTACTCGTATATATCCATAATTAACTTAATAACATCAATTAACGCTAAAGAAATCAATACTAATGCATAATTATAGGTTTCCTATATTTTTCACAAAAAGTAAAAAATAACCCCGGGCTCGCTTGGTCAAAACTCGAAATTCGGACCAAAACTCGATTACCTATTCACCTTCGAGCCCGAATATACAATTACTTTTGTAATATGATCCCAAATCGAGGTCTAAATTCTCAATTTATTAGAATTCCTAATTTTACCCAAACCCTCAATTTGTATCATAAAAATCTTAGATTATTGGTTGAAAATTCATGAAATGTAATGGTAATTTAAAAGAAAGTAGGTTAGGATCACTTACAAAAGTTTTGGGAAAGATTTGGTCTTGGAGACTCGCCTCTAGGGTTTTAGGATTTGAAAAAAGTGAAGAATGAGAGAAAATTCTGTCTAAGTTATATTTTGAACAGTCGCGTTATCACATTTGTGACTAGAGCTTTGCAAATGCGAAGCCCTTCACAGTCCTGCTACCTTCGCAAATGTGAAGCAAAGTTCGCAATTGCAAACTTAGGCTGGCACAACTTCTCTTCACAATTGCGATGAGAAGCTCGTAATTGCGACCTCAATAGCCATCAAATGCGAACCCTAAACTCGCATTTGCGAGGTCTGAGGCCTGCAACACAGCTGAAGCACAACAACTATTTTTCTTAAGTCCAAAATACTTTGTATCCTATCCAAAACTCACCCAAGCCCTCGGGGATCCAAACCAAACATGCACACAAGTCTTAAAACCTCATCTGAACTATCTCGCATGATCAAATTGCCAAAATAACATCTAGAACTACGAATTCAATACCAAAACACATGAAATTTTAAAGACAATATCAAAACTTCTATTTTCTTACCCAAAGGTCTGAATCATATTAAATTACTTCCGTTTTTTTAATCAAATTTCACATATAAGCTATAAATGTCATAACGGACCTGTACCGGGACCAAAATACGAGCCTGATACCAACAAGACAAATCTTTTCAATTATTGCATTTTCATCTTATCAATTTCCTTCAAAAATTTATTTCTCGGGCTAGGGACATCGGAATTTGATTTCGGGTATACACCCAAGTCCAATATTTTATTACGGACCTTCCGGGACCGTCGGAACATGAGTCAGGATTCATTAACCGAAAAACGTTGATCGAAGTCAACAAAAATCATCTTCTAAAGTATAAAATCATCATTTCATAATAATTTTTTTATTAAATAAGGGTGTTCCGGATACATGCCCGGGCTAAGAACGCAAATCGATGAGAGATAAAATGAGATTTTTAAGATCTCGAAATACGAAATCGGATTCTAAAATAGAAGATGACATTTTGGGTCATCACATTTCCACTCTTTGAATTTTGGACTAGCGATATATTTATATCAAAAAACCTATACGGCTACACTAAATAATAAGATTTTTCCTTATAATTCTACTTCAAATTATTACTTTGATGGATACATACGTTATTGCCTTCTTGAAGGTAAAGGTAGAGTCTGCATATTCATTATCCTTTTCAACTCCACTTATAAAGTTATACTGAGTTTTTGTTATTATTGTTAAATATAAACAATATTTTGTATATGAGAAGCTGGAGAAAAAGAGCGAAGAGAATGGTGGCTCCTTTCGGCCAGAGGACATCGTGGAACAAGGTGAAATCTTCCATTGGTTATTCCCTTGATGTACACCAGAGTAAGGACGAATGGGTCAAGTCCATATAGTTGTGGAGCAATAATTGCGTCCGGATTGATGTATTTACTCGGCGATTCAGCATGTGACTTCTCGGTCGCCAAAAAAACCCTAAGAAAACAGAAGTCTGATGTGTTTAGTTTTTTTCCTTTCGTCCACACAAAAAACGTTTACGTTAACTAGCTAGAAGACATATATCAAAACAGGTAAAAACATTTTTAGTTGGCCCTAGCTTGGCATGTATATATCTTTTCAAAACAAAGAAGCAGTACTACTATTGTAAAACGTGTTTTCAGTTTGTATATATATACATATATATATATATATACATATATATATATACATATATATATATATACATATATATATCTTTTCAGAGCAGAGATTTGACAACATATTTTGGATATAGTGTACTTAATGACAAATGAATATTATTGTTAGCAAACGTACACTGCAGAATAGAATAGTCATTTTCAGGGTAAAAGTAAAACAAAATTGTATAGAGGAAGTAGAAGACTACTCAAAAAAGAATTTTCATAGGCATTGAAATAGAGAAATAAGTAAAATTGGAACTAATAGACTTTTTGATTTGTAAGCTTCTGAAGAAGGACGTATATGCCTCCTTGGGTAAATTCTATATCGAAAATGTAAAGTATTATATAAGAAAGTGCATGAGTTCACGTAGTATATACATTTTTGGGTTCGATTGATGACAGGCCATGGAACAAATTCGTTAGATTTATTGAGTCCAAGTCGACGATATGTACAATATGGTATTAGACTCAGACTCCTACAATGTAACGGTGGAGTAAGCATCCGTATGTTGAATTCCTAGGCCGAGTGTATGTGACACCTCCGAGGGTTGATGAGGCGGGTCAAAACGAAGGATTGACATGTATGTTTTATGACACTTTTTTTTTTAATTTTTTTATTTATCTATGATGGTATTGTCTGAAGAACAAATTTGTAAGTTTTGTTGGCTCAAAATGGATAATGTCATTATGACAAAAGTGGAAACTTAATTCATTAAAAAAGAACATTTTTATTTATTTAATTTAGGTTTGCAACTCACTCAAACATAAAAATATATACATATCGGTACTATCTACTACCCATGAAACTATCAATCAAGTAACCAGCTTAGATTTGATTCTCTTTGGCTTAGCATATTTGTTTTATTTGAGAGTTTGCCGTTGCATAAGCTAAAGAAAAGTAAATTAATGTAATTAATTTCCACTAATAATTAATGAAAGTAATTAATAATCTTAATTTGTCGTTGTTCACTTCTCAAACTCTGAAAGCATCAATAAGCCGGCTAATCATGTCCAGATACCTCAAATCTTGAAATCATCTTTATATGTCACCTTTTGCGTTATCCTTTTTTTCTTTATTATTATTTTAGAAAATTCATTTTTTAATGTATTCTCTTTTCCACTATTTCTGTGTATGGTTTGTGGATAAGAACCTTATGCATATATTCCATGCATGAAGCAATTCTATGAGATAATGAATCCAGTAGTCACATGTCTCAAATTCAGCTTTAGGTCTGTAATCGTTTTTACTGGGGAGCGATTTATCATTAATATTAAAATTTTTGGAGTTGGTACCGGATTTACACGAACCTCAATGCGTGTACTATAAAGAGGTCAATCATTTGGTAAAAGTAGATGAGAGAAATATATAAATGTACATGATTGAGTAACTCTCTACATTAAATATTTTAACCTTTTCAAATCTCAAAAAAAAAATGAATGAACTGAATATATATTATTTATGTTCCAAAGATACTAAACAATGGAAGTTCAATCATCGATATTCCAATCCTAAAGGAAATAAAAATATTAGCTCTTCTTCCCATCTCCTCTACCCAATATGGAAAGTTGATTGCTTACTTGTCACGATCCAAAGTTTTCATCTTCGAAAGTCGTGATGAACGTCTACTCGTGAAAGCTAGACAGGCTATAGACCTTGAAAGCCATTAATCCTTTTTGTTTTAGTTCACTTTTAACCAATTATTTTAGCAATGGATGAGCATATAAAGAACAACGGAAAATAAATTTAGCGAAAGTCGTAGATGAATATAGAAACAAATGTTTAGAAAATCAATATAAATCTCTACCCAGCACCTAATGTTACAACATCCACGGACTGCTAGGAGTGCTAAATACAACCATTTGAAAGAAATAAAATACTGTTTGTCTCAAATACATGAGATAACGGAATAAAACATAAGATAGAAGAGACGCCGGACTTGCAGACGCCTGCAAAGCTACCTCGAAGTCTCAATGGACTGAAGGCTAGCTCCCAAACTAATGTTGTTGCCCAAAAGCTACTCTGGTATCTGCACATAAGTGCAGAATGTTGCATTAGCACAACCGACCCGATGTGTTGGTAAATGTCTGGCCTAACCCTGGCGAGGTAGTGACGAGGCTAGGACCAGATTCCAGATAAACATGTACAGTCATATAATATATGACGGAAAAGTAAAGAGTAATAAACACATAAAGCTGGGGAAGGGGAACATGCTGCGGGGGTGGTAGATAAAAAGAATATAAAGGACAATAAGGATAGCTGTTATTTAAATTCTAACATGGATAAAGAGAGGTAAATACGTTATTCCACTTTCAGTTTCAATCTTGTTGTAGGCGTGTAACCCGATCCCATTTCTCATATCTCGTGGTAGGCGTACAACCTACTCTCATTTTATTGTATTTCGTGGAAGGCGTACCACCCGCCCCCATTTTACTATATCTCGTGGTATGCATACCACCCGATCCCATTTTATCATATCTCGTGATAGGCATACCATTCGATCCCATTTTATCATCTCTCGTGGTAGGCACACCATCTGCGACCATTTTATCATATCTCGTGGTAGGCGTACCACCCGATTCCATTTCATCATATCTCGTGGTAGGCGTACCCCCCGCTCCCATTTCATGTTATTACAAAATCACAAGAAATCTCGGCAAGGGAACAAAGTAATATAATAACTTTCTGGCAAGGGAATAACAATATAAAAACAATCAACCCAGCAAGGGAGAATCAGTTATAACCAACCTAAACTTAGTTTGATTAATCAAGATGCTCAATCATAAATAGGATCTATGAGGATAAACAAATCTTAGCTCGATATGGTAGATCATTTGTTAAGGCATACATGATGTCATTTAAGAATACAACCACTTTCAATTTAAGACTCATGGTCATGCTTGACCCCAAAAAATAGATACTCGTCACCATGCCTATTCGTCGTACTCAGCAAGGAGCAAATAGCACATATGACTCAACTCCTGATCCGTCAAGCTAAGGTTAGACCGAACACTTATTTAAATGCCTTGAACACCACTCAAGCCTCAACTATAGCTTTACCCTTCGATTTCACCACCAACTTGTTCGCATCTAGTCACAATTCACTTATTTTCATTAATAAACACTAAAATATACCAACCCCAATGCATGAAAATTAGTTTTCTAAAGTTTTACCTAAGAAGTTAAAAATCGACCCCGGGTCCACCTGGTCAAAACCCGAGGTTTGAATCAAAACCCGATTACCCATTCCCCCATGAATTCATATATATAATTGTTTTGAAATCTGACCTCGATTTGAGGTCCAAATTCCCAATTTTTGAAATACCTAGGTTCTACCCAAAACACCAAATTTCCCCATGAAAATCCTTGATTTTAAGTAGAAATCAAGTTAAAATATGTAAATGATTGAAGAAAACTAGTTAAAAATGACTTACAATTAATTTAGAGAAGAAATGTTACTTGAAAAATCGCCTCTTATGTTTTAGGGTTTTGAAAAAGTAAAAAATAATTGAAAATCCCGTCTATTTATACCCCATGCAGACCCCCTGTGCGGACCGTACTAAATGGACCACGGCCGCACAGGCTCATCTGAATACCTGCGGTTCAGCACCCACCGTGGACCGCACAAAGGAAACCGCGGCCGCCAGCTTCAACCGCTACTGCACAAAGGATACCTGGCCGCGGTGGCCTCTCTGCGGTCACATGTAATTTCTCGCGGACCTCACAAGAGGGTTCAGATGCCTGCAATTTCCTAAACCTGCAACATCTGATTTCTAAGCCTAAGGCATCCCGGAACCTACCCTAAACTCATCCGAGCCCTCGAAAATCTAACCCAATTATACACACAACTTCAAAAGTATTCTATGAACATATTCGTGTAATAATGTTTCCAAGATAACATCACAAAAATCGAAATAAACCTCAAGACCACTGAAACTCTCAAAACTCTTTTGAACATCAAGCTTCCCAATTAGGGTCCGGATCAGGTCAACCGACGTCCGTTTTTGACAAAATTTCATAGGAATGACTCAAGTCATATATGAGGCCTGTACTGCACGCCGGAACCAAAATATGATCCCAATACTATTGCTTTCTAATCATATTTTATTTCAAATTTTCTTAAACATTTCAGAAAAATAATTTCCTTTAAAAATTCATTTCTCGACCTTGGGACCTCAGAATTTGATTCCGGACATATGCCCAAGTCCCATATTTTCCTACGGACCCTCTGCGACTGTCAAATTACGGGTACGGGTAAGTTTGCCCCAAAATATTGACCAAATTCTAGTTTATCCATTTTAACATCAAAACTTAGCAATTCTTCACAGAATTTAATATTTATGCCTTTCGACTATGTGCCTGGACTCCGTACGTGAATCGAGGCGACTCTAAGTGAGGTTTTCAAGGCCTCAGAAGTACAAAATTGATTAGAAACAGGTAATGACTCTTTGGGTCGTCACATTCTCCACCTCTAAAACAACTGTTCATCCTCGAACGGGCAGAAGAAGGAATTACCTGAGTCGGGAAAAAGATAGGGGTAATGGCTCCACATATCAGACTTGAACTCCTAGGTTGATGCCTCAAGAGGCTGACCTCTCCACTGAACACGAACAGAAGGGAAATTCTTTGACCTCAACTAACGAACCTACTGGTCTAGAATAGCCATCGACTCTTCTTAGTAAGACAAGTCCTTCTCCAACTGGACAGTGCTGAAATCTAACACGTGGGATGGATCACCGTGATACTTCCGAAGCATGGACACATGAAACACTGGATACACGGCTAATAAGCTCGGCGGAAATGCAAGTCTATAAGCCACCTGTCTTACTCGATCAAGAATCTCAAACGGGCCAATGAACCTAGGGCTAAGCTTTCCCTTCTTCCCAAATCTCATCACGCCCTTCATAGGCAACACTTGGGGCAATACTCACTCAACAACCATAAAATCCAAATCTCGAACCTTGCAGTCTGTATAGCTCTTTTGCCTTTGAATGAGCTGTACGAAGCCTATCCTGAATGATACTGAACATGTCCCGTCTCAAACCATCCAATGAGAGATCAACACTGCCTACCATATAAAGACTCATAAAGGAGCTATCTGGATGCTCGACTGGTAGCTATTGTTGTAGGAAAACTCTGCTAAAGGCCAAAACCAATCCCACGAACCTCCAAAGTCGATGACACTAGCTCGGAGCATATCCTCCAAAAATCTGAATGGTCCATTCGGACGGACCGTCCATCTGGGGATGAAATGTTGCGCTCAACTCAACCCCTTTTTCCAACTCTCGCTGAACTGCTCTTCAGAAGCATGAGGTAATCTGTGTACCCCTGTCCAAAATGATAGATACGGGCACACCATTAAGGAGAAAAATCTCCCGAATATAGATCTCACCTAAGATCTCGGATGAATAGGAGACTGCTGTAGGAATGAAACACACTGACTTGGTCAGCCGATCAACAATGATCGAAATTGCGTCGAACCTCTTCCGAGTCAGCAGAAGTCCACTAACAAAGTCCATAGTGATCCGCTCCCACTTCCACTCAGGAAGCTCAATCCCATGAAACAACCCACCAGGCGTCTGATGCTCATTCTTAACCTACTGAAAATTCAAACACTGAGCCACACGTGCAACAATATCCTTCTTCATTCTACGCCACCAATAATGCTGCCGCAAATCATGATACATTTTCGTGATGCCTGGATGAATAGAGTACCCAAACTATGGGCCTCCTCTAAAATCAACTCTTGAAGCCTATCCACATTAGGAACACAAACTCGACCCTGAAATCTCAAAACTCCATTATCACCTAATGTAAACTGCATGGCATTTTCGCGCTGCACTGTGTCTCTAAGGACACAAAAATGGGGATCATCATACTGTCGATCACGGATACACGTGTCTCAAATACATGATATAACAGAACAAAACATAAGATAGAGGATACACCGGGCCTGCGGACACCTGCAAGGCTACCTCGGAGTCTCAATGGACTGACGGCTAGCTCCTGAACTAATATTGCTGCCCAAACATTGCTCCGGTATCTGCACATAAGTGTAGAGTACAGCATCAGCACAACCGATCCGATGTGCTGGTAAGTGTCTGGCCTAACTCCGACGAGGTAGTGATGAGGCTAAGTCCATACTCCAGATAAGCCTATACAGTTATGTAATACATGATGTGAGCATGTGATTTTTGCCTTGTTGAAATTACTTCTACGCAATTCTCAAGCTAAGGATTTTTCCTATTATTATTATCTATTTTTAGGATTTAATTACGCATATCAGTATGTGTTTTCGTCAACGTATGCATGACAAGTCATAAATATACAAAAAAAACTAATAAGCATTTATTATTTAATTTCACGTATTTTTATTAAATTAATTGGTAGTTAAGGTTTATATTGCAAAATACAAAATCACAAATTAAGTAGTTTATTTTGGCATTTTATTGTTAATATTCATTGTTTGGCATTTTATGGTTAATTTTCATTTTTTGCATTATAGATTAATTTTGCATATTAGGCAGTTATTAGTTTGACTCCTAATTAAGAATTTTTCAAAATAAAATTAGGAAAAAAAAATAGGATTTAATTGTTTAGCCTAGGATGGCCACAATTGGGCCAAGCCTGGGTGGCCCAAGCCCCTGAACTCGGCCAAATTACCCAAACCAGCCCAATAACCCGTGTCTGACCCAGTCCATGTAAGAGATGCCCCAAAACGACATCGTTTTGGGGAGATCAATCTCATCCGTTCATCTACAACAATCCAACGGCCCTGAAACCCCTTCCCTAAGTCCCATATATATGTCCAAACACTCGCGTATATTCAGAGACCAAACTATGTCCTCCTCGTAAAAGCCGTCGCCGTTGTAACACCATACCTCCACCACCGTAACACTGCCTTTCACCACCCTAACACCGCCGCCGGAAATCGCCTCACGGCGGCGGCCGGCCACCAAATGGCCCTAAATAAACACCACCAAATCATCTCAACCTCCCTTTTCCCTCCTACCATTAGATTCCCTCAAATAGCACCACAGCTCGTCGACCGAAAAGAGGAAATATTTCCACTCAAGCTGGAACAAGTTTCCTTGGTGTTGAAAAAATTAAAATCAAAAAGCAGAAATGGATCTGGGCCGGGTATTCAGTCCAAGAAACATGTCGTTTCCATTTTATAACAGGCACGCACTCCTAGATAAGTCCTCCCCTTTCCTCTAAAAGAGACATACCTCTCTAAATTCATGTTTTGTTCTACTATTTTTTACTCCTTTCCCTTTTAACTTTGATGTCGTGACCATTCTGCAAGAGAAGGTAGCAGGGCTGGCCTCACGGGGTTTTCCCCTGGAAAGAACTAAAAGGAATGTTCGGTATCAGCAAGAGCATTTAGCCAACCCCGGCTGATCATGATGGCTAACGCTTCAAAAGTAGGAAAATAGAAAGAAAAGAAATTCAAAGTTAAAGAGTCCACGGAGGTGAATCAAGATCGGAAAGTTTAAGCCCAAGCAGGATAATGGTTCCTACCAAAGATCCCAAAGGCAAGCCCTGAAATGGAAATTGGGACAAAAATCATAACCAAATGCATGGAAAACAAAAACAACCTGAAAAATGAGGACCCTCGGCCAACTTACGAGGCAACGATCGGAAGTCAAGGGTTTCTCGGCCAACATAAATGAGGTTAAAATCAAGCAGAAACAGGCCACAAACCAATCACCGTTCAAGCTAACAAATTACTCTGTTTCTGAAAGGAGCTTTAACATAGGTCTAGCCTAAAGACAGCAGAAAAACGTGACTAATGCGACCGAAGGAATGGAACGAGGGCTAAGAATGGAGTTGCATCAATAACAAAAATGGAAGTTTTCTTTACATTCTTTCCCTGCAAACTCATAAATAAACATGATTGCATGGGATTCCGATCCCTGACCCCTTCCCCAGACTTCGGGCCATATCCCTAGCTTCCCCTGGTGTAACTGGTGGGTTTCCTTGGCATAACCCAAGGATTGCATTCCACTCTCTCCAGTATTGACTGAGAAATTTCCTTCCTTCATTCCCCGGCATGACCCAGGAGGATTCTCTTTAAATCCCCAACATAACCTGAGGTCCCCTTTTCTCCCACTTTACTCCCCATCATAGTCTAAGAGTTAAAGCTCTTCTATCCTTAGCATAACCTAAGGGTTTTCCTTCACTTCTCTATCCCCAGCATAGTCAAAAGGATCTCTGTGGCCCTTCACTTCCTTGTAATTCCCTAGCATAACATAGGAGTTTTCCTTCAATCCCGGCATAACCCTCGGATTCCTCCTGGCATAACCTAGGAATTTTCCATTCATCCCGGCATAGGAGTTTTCATTCAATCTTAGAATTACCCGTGGATCCCCCTGGCATAACCCAGGAATTTTCCATTCATCCCGGCATAAACCGTGGATCTTCCCTAGCATGACCTAGGAGTTTTCTTTCAATCCCGACACAACCCGTGGATTCCCCTGGCATAACCGAGGAATTTTTAGTTCATCCCGGTATAACCCGTGGATCCTCCCTTGCATAACCTAGGAATTTTTCTTTCAATCCCGGCATAACCCGTGGATCCCCCTTGGCATAACCCATGATTTTTTCATTCATCCCGGCATAACCCATGGATCTTCCCTAGCATAACCTAGGAGTTTTCTTTCAATCCCGGCACAACCCGTGGATTCCCCCAGCATAACCTGGGAATTTTTCATTCATCCCGGCATAACCCGTGGATCTTCCCTAGAATAACCTAGGAGCGTTTCTTTCAATCCCAGCATAACCCGTGGATCACCCTGGCATAATCAGGAATTTTTCATTCATCCCAACATAACACGTGGATCTCCCTAGCATTACCTAGGAGTTTTTTTCAATCCCGGCATAACCCCTGGATCCCTTTGACATAACCTAAGAATTTTCCATTCATCCTGGCATAACCCGTGGATCTTCCCTAGCATAACCTAGGAGCTTTTCTTTCAATCCCAGCATAACCTGCGGATTCCCCTGGCATAACCCAAGAATTCTTCCATTCATTCCGGCATAACCCGTGGATCTCCCTAGCATAACTTAGGAGCTTTTCCTTTAAATCCCGGCACAACCCGCGGGTTCCCCTGGCATAACCCACGAGTTCTCCATTCAATCCCGGCACAACCCGTGGATCTCCCTAGTATAACCTAGGAATTTTCTCTCAATCTTGGCATAACCTGCAGAATCCCCTGGCATAACCCAGGAATTCCTTCATTCATCCCTGCATAACCCATGTCTTTCCTTCCATCCCCAGTAGGGACTTTTCATTCCTATCTCGACATAACCCGCATATCTCTTTTCTTACCCTCAGCAGGTACATTTCATTCCTACCCCAGCATAATCCGTGTATCCTCCTCCTATCCCTCGCAGGGACCCTTTTTCCTTCCCAGCATAACCTGACAATCAGTCCAAAGGATACACAATCCTATCTTTTATTGTTTTAGTAAAAATATCTTAGATTTGTGTTGCAGATAACTCACGAAATTTTCCGGAGGAAACTAGGGAAGAAACTTCGTTTGTTTGTTTGTTTTGGTGTCTGAACATGTTGTACTCCAAGGCACAGAATTAGAGATGATCGGAAGAGGGAGTCTCAATCCAAAATAATGAAAAGAATAAATGAAATAAAAAGAGACCCACCCGTCCTGCTTTGATTCAAAATTGAAGAACAAACTAGCGGCTGTAGCCAACGAGCATCAAGATTCAAATCGAAGTCTGCTACAAGAGCTAGCCAAGACTCCAGATCAAGTTTCAAGAAATTCTTGGATAGGAATTTGTAACTCATAATTGATAGGCCTAGCTAGTTTAGTTGTTGATTTTCTTTTTGTATAATAAATAGTCGGTAAGCGGTAGCAGCAGCAACACAATGAAATCACGGCCACGGTAGTCCCAGCTACCAAAACATCCATAACTACACTGACCTAATTCGTTTATAGCCGAGGATATGTAGGCAACCTTTGAAGCAAGGTTCGGTCATAGATTTTTCAAATTTCTTCACACGGAGTATTTAGTCGAATGAAAATCGCTCGTGTTTGATCATTTATCTTTGCATGAAAGCTCTTCGCGTTTCCGAGCAATGAGGGGCAGCTGTGAGCATGTGATTTTTGTCTCGTTGAAATTACTCCTACAGAATTCTCAAGCTTAGGATTTTTTCTGTTATTATATATTTTTAGGATTTAATTGCGCAAATCAATGTGTGTTTTCTTTAATGCATGCATGACAAGTCATTAAAATAGAAAAAAATATATATAGCAATTTAGGATTTAATTTCACGTATTTTTTATTAAACTAATTGATAGTTAAGGTTTATTTTGCAAAATATAAAATCAAAAAATTAAGTAGTTTATTTTGGCATTTTATTGTTAATATTCATTGTTTGACATTTAATGGTTAATTTTTATTTCTTGCATTTTTGATTAATTTTGCATATTAGGTAGTTATTAGGTTGATTTAGCCTAATTAAGAATTTAAAAAATAGAATGTGGTAATAAAAAACTAAAAAAAAGGATTTAATTGTTTAACTAGGCTGGCCACAATTGGGCCAAGCCTGGGTGGCCCAAGCTACTGAACCCAGTCAAATTACCCAAACCAGCCCAATAACCCGTCTCAGACCAAGTCCATGTAAGAGATGCCCCAAAACGACATCGTTTTGAGGCGATCGATCTTAGTCGTTCATCGACATCAATCCAATGGCCCTGAAACCCCTTCCCCAAGTCCCATATATATGTCCAAACACTCGAGACCAAACTATGTCCTTCTCGTACAAGCCGTCGCTATTGTAACACCACCCCTCCACCATCGTAACTATGCCATCCACCACCCTAATTCCGTCGCCGGAAATCATTTCACAGTGGCGGCCGGCCACCAAATGGCCCCTAAATTACAGCACCGAATCCTCTCAATCTCCCCTTCCCCTCATTCCGATAGATTCCCTCAAATACCTCCCCAGCTCGTCGAATATTCGACAGAATAGTCATCGGCTTCACCGTCTTCGGTGGCACCAACTCCAAATTGGCCCGAAATAACACCCCAATGTTAGATAATACGCTTAACGCTAAAAGGGGGGTGAATAGCGTTATAATAAAAATTAGCGTAAACTTGCGGAATTTAAAAATTGCAGGAAATAAATAAGTGCGATAAGTAAATAAATTAGAACAAACGCACCGATGTATCCTGGTTCACCACAACCCGTGGCTAGTCCAGTCCCCGAGAGACTCTCTCGAGATTTCCACTAACTTGTTAAGCTTACGGGTGCTCAACAAACCGTTACAACTTGAGGACACAAGCCTCAACAACCTTTGCTCGGAGATACAACACTCCAAGACTTCAACCAAGGAAACACAAGTTCCTTCTTACAACACAAGGGACTAACACTTCCCTTCAAGTGTACAAAAACACTTAGCACTCAAACAAGACACTCCTTTAAGAGTAGATATGAGTAAAAAGAATACGCTCAAGATCGCAACAACTTTCGACAAGAATTTCGCTCTCAAAAGCTTATGTAATGAATATAAAATAATAATCAATAAAGTATGCAAGCTTTAGCAATTGTATGATCAGTTGTTGTGTTTAGAAGACTGAATTGAAGCTGTATTTATAGTTGAAAAACCTTGTATTACGGTTGCCTAATTGCCAATTAAGAATTGCTGATTTTACTCAGTGACAATCGATTGTCAAATTACCACAATCGATTGTTTGCCAGATCTTCCAAAAATCAATCCCAGATTTTACGCATAACAATTGATTATCTAGGATCAATAATCGATTACTGGCAACGTTCAAAAAATCATTTCCAAATTTTGCTTAAAACAATTGATTATAGGAAATCAATAATCGATTACTCAGCAACGTTCAAAAAATCCTTTCCAGATTTTAATTAAAACAATCGATAATAGGAAATAATTAATCGATTACCTGACGGTATTTGAAAACATTTTGGCAACGGTCAGTTATACAATCGATTATATTAAGTTAACAATCGATTATATATCAGTCTTGAAAAATCAATTTAGACGCGGCCTCTTGACAATCGATTGTTATAGGTTCACAATCGATTATTTAATAACTTTGAAAAAGTCTGGAAGACACTGCCTCAACACAATCGATTGTCATAAGTTCACAATCGATTATTTTGTAACTTTGAAAAATCTGATGGACACTGTCTCTTCACAATCGATTGTCATAAGGTTCACAATCGATTGTCATGCAGATTTGAAAAATCTGATGCTCACCTTAACACAATCGATTGTCATAAGTTCACAATCGATTGTCAAGCAGCTGACTTAAACATAATCGATTATCATAAGTACATAATCGATTATCTTAGTCCAGATTTTAGAGGCATGTTTAAAAATCATTTTGACTAAAGTAAATATGCATTATTTAAAATCATTTTGCTCTAAATTAAATATGCATGATTTGTTAAAAATATTTTTACGAGAGAAGCCAGGTCTTGAGTTTAAGTTGTCGGATCAAGATCACAATTAAATACTGACTCATATAAAACTTAATCTCGATCTTTGTCCTGTGCTTGAATCTCGTTATATATCAATTTTGCGCTTGTGCTTGGACCTCGTCATATGTCAATTTGCGCATAGTTTGTCATTCATCAAAACCTACAAATATGAACACACGTTTAGTATAATGCCTTGAGAACGTGTTTCCAACACCCAAAACTACCTCTTTACTCTCTTCCCAACCATCTTAGTCCCGTCCCTCGAATCCTCACAGACCTCTTTTTATATCAAATCAAATTTTTGACCCAAACCCCAAACTCACTGGAACCTCTCAAAAACGATCTCCGGTGACCATATCATATTCCCATCCACAACCCTACGACCGACGACCCTCTAATACAACTAGACATGACCAAAATCAGACTTGTAGCCCAGACCCTGTCTCAAAACCAGTCGACCCTAGCCTGAAACCCTTTCCCCTCTCCAATAATAAGGTAAAGGCCTCAGAAGGCCAAAGGACTCTATCAGAAGGGGTTGAAGAACCGTAAGATACGAAGAGTTTAATTTTAGGGTTACAATGAAAAGAAAATCTAAGTTCCCTTTGCTTTAATTGCTGTGATTTTGTGTGTTTTCTATTCTAATTACTTTTATCGTATTTATTTTCATGTGTTTGAGTACATTAAGTTTTTTATTTTGTTCATCTTCGAGATATTCTGAGTAGGTGCTTCCATCTAGAGTCCTATGCTAATCCTTGTTTTCCTTTTCTAATTGCTTTATATCTTCCAGATTTTCATTTGTTTAAGTACATCAGTTTTCTAATTTGTTCATCTTTGAAATGTTCTGAGTAGGTGCTTCCATCTAGAGTCATACGCTCATCCTTGTTTTCTTTTGCTTTAAATCTTCTATATTTTTCATTTGTTAAGTACATTACGTTTTCTACCTGTTCATCTTTGAAAATCCTGATTAGGTATTTCCATCTAGAGTTGTATACTCATCCTGGTTCTCTTTTCTAATTGCTTGTGATGTTCTTCTTATCTGCTCATCTTTGAAATGTCCTGAGTATTTGCTTCCTTGCTTGTTTTGTTTAAGTCTGGATAACATGCTTCTGAATGGTCTGCTTAACATTTTAAGTCAAAGTCTATCTTGTTGATTTGTTTGAATTATTGTGCTGAGCTCAGAATTAGTCATATTTGGTTTAAAATTAATTAGTGTCCTGTATTTCTGAAATTTGTGTTGTTTAGCTTTGTATTGTTTCTGATTAATTTAGTTGTATTTTCATGAGTATATATGTTGCATTAATCAAATTTTGACCCTTGGTCATTTGTTTTTGCATAATATAATCTGCAATTCAGAATTTGATCCTATGTGCTAATAATAATCTTGGTTTATGAATTGAAGTAGTTAACTAGGGTCAGTTTATGAGCAAATAGATAGGAACCAGTGTTTAATACACTTAGGACAGTAATTAGGGAAAGAGGACCGGGGTATTAAAGGTATTTGAACATAGGAATCTTGTGACAAACTCCGGGAACATTCTAGTGAGGGGTCCAAGTACAATTTCTGCCTCAAAACTTGAGGTACACGTTAGAAAATCAAAGATCATTTAGGGGAATGTAAAAATGGGTAAAGGACTAAAAGGAAAACAGAAAGATTTATGTTGCCCTAAGGCTTTGGTAATAAAAGGAAGGTCTGATTATTTTCAAGGGGGGGATTTTTGGACATTTTTTTGGGAACTAGAAGATAATTTTTCAGATATAGCAAGAGATACACTTTCATATAATATTCAGTTAAAATCCATTTCAAGTTTGTTCTTCTGGCTGTGTCTTCTTTAATAATCAAAGTGCTACTCATTTTTAGTCGAAGATGGATTGATTGCATGTGCATTTTGAGCTGTTAGAGAGACTTGTTTTTATTATTTTCCTCTCAAAACATCCTAAGTTCCTGGGTGTACTGGTTATTTTGGCTGTTGTTGCTTGTTTGCCTTACATTTGCTTTACTCATAGGACCACCTCTGCTGTAATTCCAGGTACCATTCTCACTCAAAATCTGGGAAGTAATACCTGTACCTGTTCGAGATTATAATGATAATGAACACAATCCTATTTTTATGTATCGATGTCATATTATAAACGTTATTAATTTCAGTAGCATTTCTGGTGTTTTATTGGCATAAACGTGTAATTATGTTGGACTGTACTTAGACATAACTTTAATTTGTTTAGATTTAGTAGTTTTAAAATAGGTCAATCCATAATTTACCTGATGCTTATGATTTATTCTGTAAGTGAGTAGGAACTCGATGTTTGTATATGTACTCTGAACGATGTGTACATAAGTTCCTTTCCTTAGATGCCAGATTCGAAATCTGAGTTATAGTCTATTAGTTTGTTAATATAAAATCATTATCAGAATCCTCTTTGTTTAAATGTCGTCAATATGTTTTAAAAATGATCAATTATACAATGTCAACAATTGTAGTGTAGTAAATCGAAAGGTTGTTATCATTTTCTATGATGGACTTGTTGTCCAATGTTTCTGGGCTCAAGTTGGAAGTCCAAACTGCTATTATTTGTGAAATATAAAGGAATGCATTTGCTGGGCTTGCTATTTCTGATGATGTAGCCCAAATTGCAAAACCGGCCATGAATGAGGCTGAAAATATAGGTGCTAAATCTCCTTTTGAATATATTATTCACGTGTGAAATTATTAGGACGTATTTTTAAGAGACGAGTATAATAGAAAAACTATTGTCTCTTTAGGTTGCCTTTTCTAAAATAAAGTGAGTTGCGATAATATAATCATGCACTACGTGGGCTCCTTATCTGTAATAAAAAATGCATAGAAATTTGGAAGTGTTGTTTAGTGAATATCACATCCTACCACGAATTTACAAATGCATAGTTGCTATAGGCGTGATATGTTAATAAAATAGCTTCCTAAACCCAAGTGCACAATTATGTGATCCAAATCAAAGTCTCAATAATATTAGATTGTGTGGAGAACACATGTGCATTTATGTGACGTAGTTCGAGACATGTTTTAATAACGTTGCAAATATTCCTAAAATGAATAAGCGATTAATAATTTTGAAAATTGCATTGTAGGGTGAACATGTATAAAATTAGTAAATTGGCCATCTATAATAGTTTAAGCAACCGTGCTAGAACCACAGGATCCGGGGGGGGGGGGGGATGCCTAACACCTTCCCTCGGTTGAACAAAATTCCTTTCTTAGAATTTCTGGTTCGCAGACTCCAATTAGGCTGTCAAAAAATTTCCTTGATTTGGGATTCTAAAATAAATTGGTGACTTGGGACACCAAAAGCCAAACCTATCCCAAGTGGCGACTCTTAAATACATAAATAATCCCATTTCGAATAATGTCACTTTAATTGGAAAAACTCCCTTATACAGTTTATCCTTCAGGGTAGCCGTGTAAAAAGGAGGTGTGACAACTCTGGCGACTCCGCTGGGGATGGAAGGAACCCAGAATCTCTGGTTTAGGGTTCAAGAATTCGAGCTTAGAATAACTATCATATCTGGTTTCTTCTGATTTTCCTACATGTTCCATGCTAATTGCTTAATGTTTTACCTCTTTGATATTATCTGAACTGTATAAAATGCTACGAAACCCTTCACTTCTCACCCCTGGGGATGAACTTACTGGTTGAGTCTCCCTATTCAGTTCGTGTCATACCTGAAAATAAGAAAGAGGCCGGACAAGTTACTAAGCCGGATGGGCTTTTGGTTCCCGGTACGTAGCTCCCTCCTTGACTCGAGTTTTCCGCTCGAGTGCACACTCTAGACCTATACCAAGGTTTTTAACTTAGAATAACCTGACCTCATGCCAGATCCCTAGTGGGAATTCTTATTTGCATCATGCATTTGACTTAGGGGACTCAACACAGGGGTTGAGTCAGTCTAGGACAGGTGACCCGAAATGAAAAGACTATCATGATGCATATCAAGTGCTACTTGTGCATTCATTTGCTTTGGATTCGCATGTTGACCGGCTTGTGAATACAAGAAAAGTTGAGGTTTACTAAGATAATTCATTTGCATAAAAAAAAACCAATGCTCAAATAGCGTCAAAATGCTGCCAGATGTTTTAATACAAAAATACAAAGCAAAAGGAAAAGAAGTTGCGATAGCTTTTCAACAATACTTTTGAGTTTTTTTTGATAAATTGTTTTGCCAGGTCCAACTTTTGCAATAATTCCAAAACAAGAAAAACAAATTTTAATCCACTCGTTTCGAAATAAATAGGGTGATGCCATTACTTCGAGAAATAGCCAAATGTTACTGTAAGGAATTCCAGAAGGCTGATCTTGCACAAATGGCCATCTCTATCTCTTATTTGGACCGGCGAGCAAGCACAACCTGAAAAACCTTCTCTGAAGTGTAGCAACGCCGTATTCAAAAAGCTGGCCTTTGATTTTAAGAGATGAATTTTATAAAATGCTGGTTTTAACATTTTGAGAAGATTAATTCACCTTAATAAATGTGCAGAATGAGCACGATATTGTTCCCATGAACAAAATTCCCTTGGAGTTGCGACTGTGGTGGAATGATTTGGGGAAAGCAGTGCAGAAAAGGGTTAATAATATCTGGGAGGACTTACTAGTTTGATGAAAATTAGCCCAAGGAGAGACATCATAAAGGCATTAATCACATTCTGGGACCCGGCCCACAATGTCTTCCAATTCGCAGACTTTGAACTCACCATAACATTAGAGGAAATGACCGGATATATCTGAAACCCTACTATCCCTTTGAGACACAAATACCTGATTTCACCAAGAACCCTTGCCGTGCACAAATTCCTGGACTCCTTGAAAATCAGTAGAAAAGTTCACAATCCCCACTTATCAGCTGGCTTTCGCACCCCACAATTTATATATCAGAGGTATGGTCACATCGGGGATTCAATAACCTCGAAAATCTTTTTTGTAGCAAAGGAAATCAGCTCAAATGGGAGGAGAATCGATGTTTTGTGTTCATGGTATTTTTCTTGGGTCTTCTAGTGTTCCCGCGAAAGGATGAGAATATTTACTTATGGATAGCAGGGGTCGTTAGCACCTTAATGACCCATGCTAACATGACCCTCGCTCCAATGATCTTGTTATAAATCTTCTGTGTTCTCACCGCCTGTAAAGCAGGAGGAGACTTCCTCAAGGGATGTAACTTGTTGCTGCAAATATGGATGATCGAGCATATATGCCACCGACATCGGTTCATGAATTACAGGTCGCTAACAAAGAGCTGCATAGATGAATTCTGCAACAGGGTTGATGGGTTTAAAGTCCCTAAGGGTGTCACAGAATGGGTGTCGCATCTTCGGGTTATCACTACAAATCAGATAGAGTGGACATTCGGTTGGCTCCCTGTGGATGAAGTTGTGTATATGCCAGCCACCAGACCTCATTTCCTTCTAATAGGTCTTCGAAGTATCTAACCTTATGAACCATATAGAGTACTAAGACAATTGTGAAGATACCAAATGATCCCTAGGGATGAGGATATTAGTCGTCATGCGGTTGAGATAAGCCCAAATGGTCAATTCCCTAAAGCCGTTGTACGCCAAATCTAGAGTGAATGTCAATACCTGATAGCCAATACTCAAGTGCGTGACATGTCTAAAGGTGAGGTTGCACTGGGGTATGTTGCTTGGTATAAAAGAGACATAGAGCCTGGAAGGCCGACTAAGAGACACATCTCCAAGAATTTGCTAAGACGTCACAAGGGCAGTGGGATTGGTTAGCCAAAGAAAATGAATATAGGGCTACCATAGGAAGGTTGGAAAAGCAAATCCAAGAGTTGACATTTGAAAACAATTTGCAAGCTGCGGCTAGTGAAGGAGAAAAGAAGATATTGACCAAAGAAAAACGAAGCCCTATGAGCCCAAATCCAGAAAATGAAGGCAGCTATAGAAAATCCTCCTAGAAGCACAAAAGATGAAAAACTCATAGAAAATTTGCAGCGAGAAGTAACCGAGAATGGGTTCGACCTGAATAAGGTGGAGGGTGAGCTATCTAGAGCTCGAAAGCAATTGATTAAAAGAGTAGAGGAACGAGCCCGCATAGTGGAGCAATTAAAAGAAGGGAATAGCGATTAAATTGTTGGTTTAAAGCGAAGGGTCATCATGGCTGAAAACAAAATGGCCAAACCAGCCAGGGACTTCAAAGCCGAAAGAGAGAATTGCTATGCAGTAATAGAAGGATTACAAAGGGATTTGCGTTAATTACAAAAGCTGAATCAAGTAGTAGAACGAACTCTAGAGGCAAGGGTCAAGCAAATTGGGCGTCTATTACAAGAAAAATGTGTTACTAGGGAGAGTGTATGGGCAATCGCAGAATATATTACCACAAAGTGCAACCATTGTGAGGACATGACGAAATCTATGTTCTTTGCTACTGCCATGACGTTTTTTTGTCAAGTGATGGAAGATCTACACTACCTCAAAGGAAGTTTAGCACGCAAGCCTGCGGCAAGGCCGGACGATGCCTCGCGGGCTTCAATAACAGTTGAAGTCTTAATGTAATCATAAATTTGTATTCTCTTAAAAGAGTCAATCTGTCTGTTCTTTTACGCACCTTTAGACTCGGTAAGTTTATTGTGTCCAAATTTGGTAGTTGCCTTTCATTTTGTTTGCTTTTGTAATCGGAGTTTTTGTCTTTATAAAAATTAAAAATCCCAAGAAAATATCTTGTTCTTTCCATCAAATTTTACCATGAACTACGCTCGGTCTGATTTATGTGGTGTCATAAGTCGTAGGCAATCTTCATAGGATTTGACCGTATTCTTAATAAAGGGAAAGTCAAAAGGAAATAAGGAGTAGAAAATAAAAGAAGTTCGGAATAAATGCCAGGATGACACATGCGACCATTGCAACATTTAGAAACCCGTTAACTGCATAGGTGCATCATACCCAACATGCGATTCTTGTTTGTTATCTAGCCTAACCTAACCGTTGTAATTCCGGTTTCTAGTCCAGATTTTAGAGAACAGTGATTGGTTTGTGGTAAGCTGGCTTCGCATAGATACTTTACTAGATAAAAAGGAAGCGCAGAGATGTCATCCCAAATGACTCTACCAGCAGTTCCCACCCCAGAGGACAATCCAATTGCAGAGATCCCAGCCCCGAAATCTGCGGGCTGAAGAGAATAGGATCCTTCGATTCCGAGTTGTGGAGATGTGAGACACTTGGACAAATGGAAAAGAACCTCGAAGTGCTATCCCCAGATTTCCTGAGCTTTTACCAAGGTCCGGGGGTACCTCCACCATCCCCATCAGCAACCCAAATATCCTCTTGGAGCAGCCTACCATATTAGCCAACTTTTTCGGAGGGCCTTCTGAAACTCGTCCTCCGATGTTCACATCTGGTCCAGTTCCTAATATTTTTATGGCCCCTCCATGCACAGCCAACACACAGCCTGCGGTGCCGAGGCCCATGTTTGACTCTACAGCCTTCATATTTCAAACTCCCAACTACCAAATCAAGCCTCCCCCATACCCCAGATACAACTATCCTCAACCAGCATATGAACTCGCACCGGTACAGGACAAAACCCCTAAGACACTTGAACAAGATGAAATAACAAGAAGGATGAAAAGCCTTGAGCAAAGTTTGAAAAACATGCAAGGTTTGAGTGGACAGAAGAGTGTGTCTTACTCGGACCTACGCATGTTCCCATACATACATCTTCCCATGGGATTCAAAATGCTGATGATTGAAAAGTACGATGGTCACGACGATCCCATCGCTCATTTGAAAGTGTACTGCAATCAACTGCGTGGGGCAGGTGGAGAAGAAGAACTACTAATGGCATATTTCGGGGAGAGTATAGTAGGCATCGCTTCTGAATGGTACATGGACCAGGATATCAGCTGATGGCATATTTGGGATGATCTCGCCCGGGATTTCGTAAGGCAGTTCCAATATAACCTTGAAATTGCCCTGGATCCTAATTCTTTGGCCAACTTGAAAAAGAAACCTTCAGAAAGCTTTAGAGAATATGATGTCAAGTGGTGCGAACAAAGGTCAAGAGTAAAACCACCCATGGACGAGACAGAGATGGTCATTATTTTCCTACAAGTGCAAGAGGTAGATTATTTTCAAAATATGATGTCAGCAATGGGCAAACCTTTTGCGGAGGCAATTAAGATCCGCAAGATGGTAGAAAATGGCCTAAAAACAAGAAGAATTCTGATCCAGTCCGCCATCAGGGCAACCTCCCAGGTCATCCAAGGCGGGGCAGGAGGGGTCGCAAGAAACAAAAAGAAAGAGGAAGTGTCAATGGCTGCCTCCGGAATGAGAAGACATCATGCTCATAGACTTGTATTCTCAGAAAGGGCCTCTCAACATTAGTATCCCCATCAAGACATGCATTATGTACCTCAAACTTATGCAGTCATGAATGCCCAGCCGTTGGCTCGACCACAACAACAAAGCAACAGAAAGCAGGCCCTGAGGAATCAGCCTCCCGAAAACCAGTATAATCCTTGTCCTCCACAAAATAATTACCGTCCAAGGAACCACCCAGGAGACAAAACTTTAAACCAAAGGGGCGTACGTTGTGCTTATCATTCAATAGCTGAAGGACATGACACCAAAAACTGTTGGACTCTGAATCAAGCAACAGAGGATTTAATAGAACAAAAGAAGATAGTGTTGAGAGACAAAGATGTCCCGAACGTAACCAACAACCCGTTGCCATCTCACAATAATGGGCCAGTCATCGGAATGATTTGTGAGGACAAATAATTTGACCCTGCCCTAAAAGCCATAACAGCCATTGATGATGCAGACATAAAATCGAAAGTTACCCCCAATAAGGTTGAAGAAAAGAAAATGAGTGAAGCAAGCATCCAAAAGCAGAGAAAAAGTCTGAAATAAAACCGAGACGACACCTACCAAGGAAACCATACTTTACATCCCACGGGGGCATCAAGAAAATAATCGTCTTTGCGTCCCCCAAAAAGGTTTGGGTTGAAAAAAACGATGTATGTACCCAAAGGAGCTTATGGGGTACGGGGAGCGATTAAACCACCAAGGCGGAATGAACCCGTGGTAATCGATCGCGCACCTCAGAATCTAATGACAAACCCTTCTGTAGCCCCATGGAAATACCAAGAAACCATAGACACATACAAGGCCAAAGAGATCATTGGGGACACTCAAAATGGCCCTCCCGCAAAGAAATATTCAGACATGGAAGAAGTGAACACTGTCATCAAACGGTGGTTTCCACCCAAAAAGCCCGTAAATGCCGAAGAAGCAGAAGCCTTCTTTCCAAAAATGAAAATGCCGGAATATGAGGTGGTGGACCAACTCGGAAAGTATCCTGAGCAAGTCTCTTTATTGTCATTGCTGATGAAATCTCCAGAGCACCAGAAATTGTTGGCCAAAACCTTGAATGAAGCTTACGTACCGGTTGGAACCTTTGTGGAGCAACTGGAGAAAATGGCAGAAAGATTCTTTGCAATTAATCAGGTTACATTTAGCAAGAATGATTTACCTCTATAAGGGGCTGCCCACAATAAAGCCTTGCACCTCACCGTCAAATGCGAAGGCCATTATGTCAATAGAGTAATGATAGACGGAGGTTTTGGGGTGGATATATGCCCACTGTCAACATTGAAAAGAATGGAGATTGGAATAGAGAGGATCCGTCCTTACAATGTGTGTGTCCGAGCCTTTAATGGGATCAAGAGAGACACCATAGGGAAAATTGACTTAGTATTGACCATCTGTCCAGTTGACTTTAAAGTGACATTTCAAGTATTGGACATGGACACATCCTATAACTATATCCTCGGAAGACCATAGATTCACGCGGCAGGAGCGGTGCCTTCCACTCTGTACCAAATTCTGAAGTTCGAACATGAGAACCAAGAGATTGTGGTCCACGAAGAAGATGATCAATCAATCTACCGGGACCCCTCCGTCCCCTGCCTCGAAGCCAAAGAGGGAAGTGAGCATATAGTTTACCAGGATTTTGAAATTGTGGTAGCCGATCATTACGAAGAAGGGGAACCATTCCCCCAGCCTTTTCTCTCTAATTCCTCAATTATAGTGGCAAGAGAGATGACATGCCAAGGGTTTAAGCCAGGTAAGGGACTTGGAAGTTCTCTACAGGGAATAACTGAGCCGGTCGCTTTGCCAGCTGTAGAAAGGTTTTTTGGGCTAGGCTTCTATCCAACACCGGATGATATCACCTAGGCCAACCGTAGGAAACGCCGTGGTTGGGCTCTACCACAACCCTAACCCCACTTGTAGAAAACATTTGTAAAACCAAAGTCCAGTGAGGAAGAAGAAGACGAGACCTTCATAGAGGAAAAATATGAGGAGATATGTGGAGCCATGAGGAAATTATTGTATGAAGCCAACATGGTCCCGCTGGGGGAAGGCTCAAGCACTGCTGAAGTGCTCTATATGGGACCGGATGCCAAGTTGCAAAACTGGAAGACCACACCTTTCCCAGTCGATCCGGAGGCCTGGTAGTCCTGCCTTGCTACCTTTTCATGCATCATGAGTTATTTCAGGGTGTAACGCGAGAGTTTTAATTTATCATGTTGTCCTTTAAATTCCATTTGTAAACCCTGTTATTTACAATTTCAATGAAATGAAATCAATATTTCATCGTTTACGCTTCTCTATCTTTATCTGATTTTGTTTTTTTTCTATTTCATTTTTCTTATTTCAGTCACAGTAATGCGACTTTAAATAAAATGAAATGCTCGCGGACTTCATGCCCCGACCCGAACATGCTGCCTATCTGTGAAATAATAAATCATGAACCGGAATATGATGAAGAAGAGGCTTTTAGGGAAATAAACCGAGTGTTGGAACACTTTGAAAATAATCCTAAGCCAAACTTAAACGATACCGAACCGGTTAACTTGAGTGATTGCGGAAAAATAATGGAAACTAAAATAAGTATCGACGTGAATAAAGAAATACGAGATTTTTGGTTCATCTTCTTTTGGAATTAAAAGATTTATTTTTGGTCATATGATGATAATCTGGTGGTTCATAAGTTGCCCACATACCCAGAATGCCCTCCAGTCCAACAAAAACAAAGAAAGTTCAAACCTGATGTCAACGATAAGATCAAAGAAGAGATCACAAAACAACTAGAGGCGGGGGTAATTCGAGTGGTTCGATAAACCACATGGTTGGCCAATGTTTTCCCAGCACCGAAAAAAGATGGAAAAACTCGAGTGTGTGTAGACTACAGAGATTTAAACAAGGCGAGTCCCAAAGAAAAAGTCCCTCTACTTAACATCCACATTCTTGTTGACAACTATGCCAAACACAAAGTAAAGTCCTTTGTAGATTGCTACGCAGGATACCACCAAGTTTTGATGGATGAGGAAGATGCTGAGAAAATCGCCTTCACTACACCTTGGGGAACTTACTGCTACAGAGTTATGCCCTTCGGTTTAAAGAATGTCGGGGCAACATACATGAGGGCCATGACCACCATTTTCCATGACATGATGCATTAGGAAATAGAAGTATATGTGGACGATGTGATTATCAAGTCCAAGACTCAGGTTTATCATGTAAAGGACTTATGGAAGTTCTTCGAAAGGCTTCAAAAGTATGATTTGAAATTGAATCCAGCCAAATGTGCATTTGGGGTCCTGTCAGGCAAACTTCTTGGATTCGTTTTCAGCTGGAGAGGTATCGAGTTTGATCCGACCAAGATAAAATACTTTCGAGAGTTACCTCATGCGAAGACCAAGAAGGATGTAATAAGCCTACTGGGAAGACTGAATTACATCACCCGATTTGTTGCCCAGTTAACTTCCACATGCAAACCCATATTCAAGCTGTTGAAAAGGATGTGACAGTTAAATGGACTGTTGAGTGTCAAAATGCTATTGATGGAATCAAACAATACTTGTCCAACCCACCAAGTTTGGTCTTGTTGGAATTGGGAAGGCCACTATTTCTCTATCTAACAAACCTAGAAATCTCTTTTGGTTGTATTCTCGGGCAGCATGACACCACGGGAACAAAAGAGCAAGCCATCTATTATCCGAGCAAGAAGTTTACCAGTTACGAGGCCAAGTACACAATACTAGAAAGAACTTGCTGTGCCTTGACGTGGGTGGCTCAGAAGTCAAGGCATTATCTGCAAGCTCATACCACCTACCTCATAACCAGGCTGGTTCCATTGAGGTATATATTCCAAAAACTGATGCCCACAGGACGATTGCAAAATGGCAAATCTAGCTCACCGAGTTCGACATAGTTTGTGTCACTCGTACCGTAATGAAGGCTCAAGCATTGGCGGATCATCTGGCCGAAAATCCAGTTGATGATGAATATCGGCCTTTGAATACCTATTTTCCCGATTGGAAATTGTTCTTCTACAGGGTAGTAAACACAAAAGGCGTAGGAATTAGGGAAATCCTAATCTCACCCACGGGTCAGCATTATCCAGCTACAGCCAGACTCTGGTCTTTTTGCACTAATAATACAGCTGAATACGAGGTTCGCATCATAGGCATGAACATGGTCATAGACTAAGATGTTGATGAATTATTAATCATGGGAGATTCAGATTTGATCATCCGACAGGCTCAAGGAGAGTGGGAAGCAAGAGACGTTAAACTCATCCCCTATAGACAGCATGTGGAGGACCTCAGCAAATGGTTCAAGTCGGTACAATTCAGGTACATTCCTCGCCTTCACAATGAGCTAGAAGACGCACTCGCAACCCTGTCTTCCCTGTTGCCTTACCCCGGGAACGCTTAAGTTGATCCTTTGGAAATCCAAATCAAGGAAAGACACGGGTATTGCAATGTGGCCGAAGCAAATTCCAGCACAGAACCCTGGTAGTATGACATCAAGAGATTCCTAATAACATCGGAGTATCACGAGCAAGCCACCAGGTAGCAAAAGAAAACCATCTGACGACACACAAGCAATTCTTCTTGAGTGGTGATACTTTATACAAAAAGACTCTAGATCTTAATTTGCTGAGATGTGTTGACACCGGGGAAGCCGGGAGAATTAGGCATGAAGTACACGCGGGAGTGTGTGGGCTTCATATGAACAGGTACGTACTGGCAAAGAAAATACTCATAGTCGGGTATTATTGGATGACCATGGAGAAAGATTTCTTCAGCTTCGTTTGAAAATGTCATCAATGCCAACTGCAAGGTGATTTGATTCATGCACCACCAACTGAATTGCATCATATGCCAGCACCATGGCCATTTGCTTCCTGGGGCGCGGATGTCATTGGGCCGATTGAGACAAAAGCCTCAAATCAACATATATTCATATTAGTTGCTATTGATTACTTCAAAAAATGGGTCGAAGCCATCACTCTTAAGTCTGTTATCAAGAAAACTGCGGTGGATTTTGTGCATTCTAACATCATTTGTCATTTTGGGATTCCTGCAACACTCATTACAGACAACGCAGCCAATCTGAACAGTCGTCTGATGGGAGAAATATTTGAACAATTCAAGATAACACATAGAAACTCCACCCCTTACCGGCCCAAAGCTAATGGTGCCGTCGAAGCGGCTAACAAGAACATCAAGAAGATCTTGAGAAAAATGATTCAAAGCTCAAAACAATGGCATGAAAAGTTTCCTTTTGCATTACTGGGATATCGCACCACAGTGTGCACATCTGTAGGAGCAACTCCATATTTACTGGTTTATGGGACTGAGGTGGTCATACCCGCATAGGTAGAAATCCCTTCGCTCCGAGTGATTGTCGAAGCAGAAATTGAAGATAGTGAGTGGGTCAAAATTCGTTTGGAGCATTTTTCATTAATCGATGAAAAACGAATGGCTGCGGTTTGTCACGGGCAGTTATACCAACAAAGAATGGCCCCCGCTTACAACAAGAAAGTGCGCCCTAGGAATTTCAAAGTCGGGAAGCTGGTATTGAGGCGTATACTTCCTCACCATTAGGAAGCCAGAGGAACATTCGCTAAGAACTGGAAAGGCACATACATTATTAGAAAAGGTATTATCCAAAGGAGAAATGTACCTGTGTGATGTCGAAGGAGATGAGCCCGAAACAGTAGTGAATGAAGATGCTGTAAAAATGTATTACGTTTGAACTCCCTGCAGCAATTACTCCAGGTTGATTGAAATGACAAAGGCTTTCCTTTCCCGCTACCATAAACACTATCAATCCTTCGCAAACCCTTTGAGCTGGTTACGTTTCTTTGATCACCCTCTTTGGAGCCCGGAAGTGCTATTCAAAAGAAAAAAATGAATAAAAAATGAAAAAAAGAAAAAGAAGAAAAGAAAATAAAAAAGAAAAAAAATAAACGAAAAAAATAAAATAAACAACAAACAAATTAGTTTAGGAAACACTTCCTAAACTACGTCTGACTTGATTCCGGAAGGATACGTAGACAACCTCTCCGTGAGGTTCAGTCATATCAAAATAAAACCTCATTTCCCCAAGAAAAAATTATACTGGAGCAGAAATGTATTGTTTCGGTCATAAATCCGCCCAAATAGTTCCAAATTTGTAAATTTCCATCAAGAACCTAGTCCAAGTCCTTTCGATCAACTGCCCAAACCAGGGACGTGAAAAACACCATTATTGGGATTCGACACAACTCAATTTGGAGAGAAATAAAAAGAGAGATTCTTATCGGTGAAAACCTTCGGGCACCATAAGGAGACGGTGAGCAGAGAAAAACAAATGAGAGAGTCCGTTCAGTGAAAACTCGCAAAGAGCACTATCGGACGACGGGAGAAGAGAAATGAGAGAGGCCGATTGGCGAAAACCCGCAAAAGGGCGTCGTCGGCCGAAAAGAGGAAATATTGCCACTCAAGCCTGAACATGTTTCCTTGGTTTAGAAAAATTTAAAATCAAAAAGCAATAATGGATCTGGTCCGTGTATTCAGTCCAAGAAGCATGTCGTTTCCATTTTAAAGCCGACATACACTCCCAGATAAGTCCTCCCTTTTCCTCCAAAAGAGACATACCTCTCTAAATTCATGTTTTGTTCTATTGTTTTCCACTCCTTTCCCCTTTAACTTTAATGTCCTAACCATTCCGCAAGAGAAGGTAGCAGGGCCGGTCTCACAGTTTTTTCTCATGGCAAGAACTAAAAGGAATGTTCAATATCGGCAAAAACATTTAGCCAACCCCGTCTGATCATGATGGCTAACGCATCAAAAGCAGGAAAATAGAAAGAAAAAAAATTTGAAGTTAAAGAGTCCACGAAGGTGAATCAAGATTGGAAAGTTTAATCCAATGCAGGATAATGGTTCCTACCAAATATCCCAAAGGCAAGCCCTGAAATGGAAATTGGGACAAATCATGACCAAAGACCTGGAAAACAAAAACAACCCAAAAGATGAGGACCCCTGGCCAACTTACAAGACAACGATCGGAAGTCAAGGGTTTCTCGACCATCATATATGAGGTTGAAATCAAGCAGAACAAGGCCACAAACCAATCACTGCTCAAGCTAACAAATTACTCTGTTTCTTAATTGAGCTTTGACATAGGTGTAGCCTAAAGACAGTAGGAACACGTGACTAACGCGACCGAAGGAATGTCACGATGGAGAAGAATGGGGTTGCATCAATAACAAATAGGGAAGTTTTCTTTACTTTTTTTTCCTACAAACTCATAAATAAACATGATAGCATGGGATTCCGATCCCTGACCCCTTCCCTAGACTTAAGGCCATATCCCTAGCTTCCCCTTGTGTAACTGGTGGGTTTCCTTTGAAATAACCCAAGGATCGCATTCCACTCCCTCCAGTATAGACTGAGAAATTTCCTTCCTTCGTTCCCCGGCATAACCCGAAAGGGATCTCTTTACATCCCCAGCCTAATCTGAGGTCCCCTTTTCTCCCACTTTTCTCCCCAGCATAGTCTAAGAGTTAAATGTCCTCTATCCTTAGCATAACCTAAGGGTTTTCCTTACCTTCTCTATCCGCAACATATTCAAAAATATCTCTGCGGCCCTTAACTTCCTTCTAATTCCCTAGCATAACCTAGGAGTTTTCCTTCAATCCCGGCATAACCCGCGAATTCCTCCTGGCATAACCCGTCGATCTCCCTAGTATAACCTTGGAATTTTCATTCAATCCCGGCATAACCTGTGGATCTCCTGGTATAGCCCAGGAATTTTGCATTCATCCCGGCATAAACCGTGGATCTTACCTACCATAACCTAGGAGTTTTTTTTCAATCCCGACACAACCCGTGGATTCACCTGGCATAACCCAGGAAATTTTCATTCATCCCGGCATAATCTGTGGATCATCCGTAGCATAACCTAGGAATTTTCTTTCAATACCGGCATAACCCGTGGATCCCTCAGGACTAACCCAAGAATTTTTCATTCATCCCGGCATAACCCGTGGATCTTCCCTAGCATAACCGATGAGTTTTCTTAGAATTCCTGCACAACCCGAGGATTCCCCTGGCATAACCCAGGAATTTTCCATTCATCACGGCATAACCCGTGGGTCTTCCCTAGCATAAACTAGGAGCGTTTATTTCATCCCAGCATAACCCATGATTCCCCCTTGCATAACCGAGGAATTTTCCATTCATCCCGGCATAACCCATGGATCTTCCCTACAATAACCTACGAGCTTTTCTTTAAATCCCGACATAACCCGCGGATTCCCCTGGCATTACCCAGGAATTCTTCCATTCATCCTGGCAGAACACATGGATCTCCCTAGCATAACTTAGGAGCTTTTCTTTCAAATCCCGGCACAACCCGCGGGTTTCCCTGGCATAACCCAGGAATTCTTCATGCAGTCCCGGCATAACCCGTGGATCTCCCTAGTATATCCAAGGAGTTTTCTCTCAATCCCGGCATAACCCGCAGATTCCCCTGGCATAACCTAGGAATTTATTCATTCATCCCTACATAACCCATGGCTTTCCTTCCATTCATAGCAGGGAATTTTCATTCCTGTCCCGGCATAACTCGCGGATCTTTTTCCTTACCCCCAGCATGGACTTTTCATTCCTACCGACATAACCGGTGGATCCTCCTCCTATCCCTCGCAAGGACCCTTTTTCCTTACCAGCATAACCTAGCAATCAGTCCAAAGGATACGCCATCCTAACTTTTATTGTTTTTAGTAAAAAATAGCTTAGATATGTGTTGCAGATAACTCACAAAATTTTTCCCGGAGGAAACTGGGGCAGAAATTTCGTTCGTTTGTTTGTTTTGGTGTCCAAGCAGGTTGTACTCCAAGGCATAAAATTCGAGATGATTGGAAGAGGGAGCTCAATCCAATATAATGAAAAGAAGAAAAGAACAAAAAAGAGACCCACCCGTCCTGCTTTGTTTCAAAATTGAAGAATAAACTAGTGGCTGTAGCCAACGAGCATCAAGATTCAGATCGAAGTCTGCTACTAGAGCTAGACAAGACTCCAGATCAAGTTTCAAGAACTTCATGGATATGAATTTTGTAACTTATAATTGATAGGCATAGCTAGTTTAATTATTGATTTTCTTTTGTGTAATAAAGAGTGGGTAAGCGGTAGCAGTACCAAAAATAGTGAAACCACGGCCCACGGTAGTCCCAACTACCAAAACTTCCAGAACTACACTGACCTGGATCCTTCATAGCCGAGGATATATAGGCAACCTTAGAAGCAAGGTTCGGTCAAAGATTTTTCAAAGTGCTTCACACAGATTATTCAGTCGGATGAAAATCGCTCGTGTTTGCTCACTTATCTTTGCATGAAAACTTTCGTGTTTCCGAGCAAAGAGGGGCAGCTATGAGCATATGATTTTTGCCTCGTTGAAATTACTCCTATAGAATTCTCAAGCTTAGGATTTCTCCTTTTATTATCTATTTTTAGGATTTAAGTGCACATATCAGTGTGTGTTTTCGTTAATGCATGTATGACAAGTCATAAAAATTACAAAAAAAAAAAATTACATAAGCATTTATGATTTAATTTTACGTATTTTTATTAAATTAATTGGTAGTTAAGGTTTAGTTTGCAAAATATAAAATCACAAAATTAAGTAGTTTATTTTGGCATTTTATTGTTAATATTCATTTTTTTGGCATTTTATGGTTAATTTTCATTGTTTGAATTTTTGATTAATTTTGCATATTAGGTAGTTATTAGTTTGATTTAGCCTAATTAAGAATTTAAAAATAGAATTAGGAAATAAAAAAATAAAAAAAAAAGGATTTAATTGTTTAACACAGGCTAGCCACAATTGGGCCAAGCCTAGGTTGCACAAGCCGCTGAACCCGGTCAAATTACCCAAACCAGCCTGATAACCCGACTCTGACCCATTCCATGTAAGAGACGCCCCAAAACGACATCGTTTTGGGGCAATCAATCTCAGCCGTTCTTCTACATCAATCGAACGGCCTTGAAACCCCCTCGCCATGTCCCATATATATGTCCAAACACTTGTGTATATTTAGAGACCAAATTATGTCCTCCTCGTACAAGCCGTCGCTGTTATAACACCACCCCTCACGCACTGTAACAGTGCCATCCACCACCCTAATGCCGCCTCCGAAAATTGCCTCACCGCCACCGTAACACTGCCCCAAACTTACACCACCGAATCCTCTCAACCTCCCCTTTCTCCTCCCACCATTAGATTCCTTCAAATACCTCCCCAGCTCGTCGAATATTCGACAAAATAGTCGCCGGCTTGGTCATCTCTGGTGGCACCAACTCCAAACTAGCCCAAAATAACATCCCTGAACCGCCTCTTTCCCCTTTATCCAACCATCTAAGTCCCGTCCCTCGAATCCTTATAGACCTCTTCGAATATCAAATCAAAGTTTTGACCTAAACCCCAAACTCATCGGAACATCTCAAAAATGGTCTCCGGTAACCATCTCACCTTCCCATCCACAACCCTACGACCGACGACCCTCGAATACAACTAGACATGACCAAAATCAGACCTGAAGCCCAGACTCTGTCTCAAAACCAGTCGACGCTAGCCTGAAACCCTTTCCTCTCTCCAATAATAAGGCAAAGGCCTCAGAAGTCCAATGGACTCTATCAGAAGGGGTCGAAGAACCGTAAGATACGAAGAGTTTAATTTTAGGGTTTCAATGAAAAGAAAAGCTAAGTTCCCTTTGCTTTAATTGCTTTTAATGCTGTGATTTTGTGTGTTTTCTGGTCTAATTGCTTTTATCTTATTTTTTTTCATGTGTTTGAGTACATTAAGTTTTTTTTTTATTTTGTTCATCTTCGAGATATTCTGAGTAGGTGCTTCCATATAGAGTCCCATGCTCATCATTGTTTTCCTTTTCTAATTGATTTCTATCTTCCTAATTTTCATTTGTTTAAGTATATCTGTTTTATTATTTGTTCATCTTCGAAATGTTCTGAGTAGGTGCTTCCATCTTGATCCATACACTCATCCTTGTTTTCTTTTGCTTTTGATCTTCTCTATTTTTCATTTGTTAAGTATATTATGTTTTCTACCTGTTCATCTTTGAAAAATCCTGAGTAGGTATTTCCATCTAGAGTTGTATACTCGTCCTGGTTTTATTTTCTAATTGCTTGTGATTTTCTTTTCAACTGCTCATCTTTGAAATGTCCTGAGTATTTTCTTCATTGCTTGTTTTGTTTAAGTCTGGATAACCTATTTATGAGTGGTGTGCATAACATTTGAATTCATAGTCTGTCTTGTTGATTTGTTTGAATTATTGTGCTGAGCTCAGAATTAGTCATATTTAGTATAAAATTGATTAGTGTCCTGTATTTATGAAATTTGTGTTGTCTAGATTTGTATTATTTCTGAGTAATTTAGTGATATTTGCCTGAGTATATATGTTGCATTGATCAAATTTTGACCCTTGGTCATTTGCTTTTGCATAACATAATCTGCAATTCAGAATTTGATCCTAAGTGCTAATAATAATCTTGGTTAATGAATTGAAGTAGTTAACTAGGGTCAGTTTCTAACCAAATAGATAGGAACCAGGGTTTAATACACTTAGTCCAGTAATTAGGAAAAGAGGACAGAGGTATTAAAGTTATTAGAACATGGGAATCTTGTATCAAACTTCGGGAACATTCTAGTAAGGGGTCCAAGTACAATTTCTGCCTCAAAACTTAAGGTACAATTTGGAAAATCAAGGATCATTTAGGCAAATCTGAAAATGGGTAAAAGACTAAAAGGAAAACAAAAAGATTTATGTTGTCCCAAGGCTTTGGTTATAAAAGGAAGGTCTGTTTATTTTCAAGTGGAAATTTTTGGACTTTTTTTCCAGAACTAGAAGACAATTATTCAGATATAGAAAGAGATACACATTGAGATACACTTTCATATAATATTCAGCTGAAATCCATTTCAAGTTTGTTCTTCTGGTTGAGTCTTCTTTAATAATCAAAGTGCTACTCATTATAAGTCAAAGATGGATTGATTGTATGTGCATTTTGAGCTGTTAGGGAGACTTGTTTTCATTATTTTTCTCTTAAAATCCTGAGTTCCTGGGTTTACTAGTTATTTTGGCTGCTATTACTTGTTTGCCTTACGTTTGCTATACCCATAGGACCTCTTCTGCTGTTATTCCTGGTACCATTCTCACTCAAAATCTGGGAAGTAATAGCTGTACCTGTTCGAGATCATAACTGATAATGAAGATAATCCTATTTTATGTATCAATGTCATATTATAACTTTATTAACTTCAGTAGCATTTCTGGTGTTTTATAGGCATAAACATGTAATAATGTTGGACTGTACTTAGACTATAACTTTAATTTGTTTAGATTTAGTAGTTTTAAAATAGGCCAGTCCATAATTTACCCGATGCTTATGATTTATTCTGTAAGTAAGTAGGAACTTGATATTTGTACATGTACTTGGAACGATGAGTACATCAGTTCCTTTCCTTAGATGCCAGATTCAAAATCTAAGTTATAGTCATTAGTTTGTTATATAAAATCATTATCAGAATCCTCTTTGTTAATATATCGTCAATATGTTTTAAAAATAATAAATTATACAATGTCAACAATTGCAGTGTAGTAAATCGAAAGGTTGTTATTATTTTCTGTGATGGACTTGTAGTCCAACGTTTCTGGGCTCAAGTTGACAGCCCAAACTGCTATTATTTGTGAAGTATAAAGGAATGCATCTCCTGGGCTTGCTATTTCCAATGATGGAGCCAAAATTGCAAAATCAGCCATGAATGAGGCTGAAAATATTGGTGCTAAATTTCCTTTTGAAAATATCATTCACGTGTGAAATAATTAGGACGTATTTTTAAGAGACGAGTATAATAGAAAAACTATAGTCGTTTTAGGTTGCATTTTCTAAAATAAAGTGAGCCGTGCTAAAATAATCATGCACTACGTGGGCTCCTTAACTGCAATAAAAAGTGCATTGAAATCTGAACGTGTCGTTAAGTGAATTTCACGGCCTTCCACGAATTTTCAAACATGTAGTTGGAATAGGCGCGATATGTTAATAAAATATCATCCTAAACCCGGGTTTGCTTTTATGCGACCCAAATCCAAGTCTCAACGATAATAAAATGTGCCGAGAACCCGGGTGCATTTATGTGACGTGGTTCGAGATGTGATTTAATAACGTTGCAAATATTCCTAAAATGCATAAAGCGGTAAATAATTTTAAAAATTGCATTATAGGATGAACATGTATAAAATCGGTAAATTAGCCATTTATAATTGTTTAAGCGACCGTGCTAGAACCACGGGACCCAGGGGGTGCCTAAAACCTTCTCTCAGGTCAACAAAATTCCTTGCTTAGAATTTTTGGTTCGCAGACTCCAATTGGGCTGTCGAAAAATTTCCGCGATTTGGGATTCTAAAATAAATGGGTGACTTGGGACACAAAAAGCCAAACCTATCCTAAGTGGCGCCCTTAAATAAATAAACAATCCCATTTCGAATAATGTCACTTTAATTAGAAAATTTTCTTGATATATTTTATTCTTCGGGGTTGCTGTGGAAAAAGGAGGTGTGACACATGACGAAAAAGTTAACGAGTAATAAGCACTTAAAGCTGGGGAAAGGGAACATGCTGTGAGCAGATAAACAGAATATCAAGAACAATAAGAAAAATTGTAATTAAACTTCTAACACGGATAAAAAGAAGTAAAGACGACATTTCTCTTTCAGTTTCAATCTTGTTGCAGGCGTGCAACCCGATGTCATTTCTCATATCTCGTGGTAGGTGTACCACCCACTTCTGTCACCCGCTCCCATTTTATTATATCTCATGGTAGGTGTACCACCCGATCCCATTTTATCATATCTCAAGGGAGTCATTCCACTCGACCTATTCATCATATCTCGTGGTAGGCGTCCACCTGCTCCCATTTCATCATATCTCATGGTAGACGTACCACCTGCTCCCATATTATCATATCTCGTGGTAGGTATACAACATGATCGCATTTCATCATATCTCGTGGTTGGCATACCACCCGCCCCAGTTTATGTTAATAGAAAATCACAAAAAATCCCGGCAAGGCAACAAAGTAATATAATAAATTCTCGGCAAGGGAACAACAATATAGAAACAATCAACTCGGCAAGGGAGAATCAGCTATAACCAACCTTAACTCAGTTTGATTAATGGAGATGCTCAATCATAAACATGATCTATGAGGATAAATATATCTTTTCTCGATATGTAGATCATTAGTTAAGGCATACATGATGTCATTTTAAGAATACAACAACTTTCAATTTTAGACTCACGGTAATGTTTGATACCAACGCATAGATACTCATGACCATGCCTATTCGTCATACTAAGCAAGGAGCAAATAACACATATGACTTAACTCCTAATCCCTCAAGCTAAGGTTAGACTGAACACTTACCTAAATTGCTTGAACACCACTCAAGCCTCAATTGTAGCTTTACCCCTTGATCTACCACCAACTCACTCGTATATAGTCAAAATTAACTTATTTACAATAAATGCTATATGAACCAACCCCAACGCATGAAAATGAGTTTTCCAAAATTTTACCCAAAAAGTTGAAAATCACCCCCGGGCCCATGTGGTCAAAACCCGAGGTTTGAACCAAAATCCGATTACCCATTCCCTTATGAACTCATATATATAATTTGTTTTGAAATCGGACCCCAATTTGAGGTCTAATTTTCCAATTTTTCAAATACCCAGGTTCTACACAAAACATCCAATTTTTCCATAAAAGTCCTTGATTTAAAGTTGAAATCATGTTAAAATATGTTAATGATAGAAGAAAACTAGTTTAAAATGACTTACAATTGATTTTGAGAAAAAAGGTTGCTTGAAAAATTGCCTCTTATGTTATAGGGTTTTGAAAAAAGTGAAAAATAACTTAAAATCCCGTCTATTTATATCCCTGGTAGACCCCTTTTGTGGATCGCGGCCGCACATGCTCATCGGAAAACCTGCGGTTCAGCACCCACCACGGACCGCACAAAGGCGACCGAGGCGGCACTGCCTCCACCACAGACCGCACAAAGGCAATCGCGGCCGCACAACTTCCACCGCTACTGCACAAAGGAGACCGTGGTCGCGGTGGCCCCTCCGCGGTCGCACGTAATTTCTCGCAGACCGCACAAGAGGGTTCAAAGGCCTACAATTTCCTGAACCTGCAACATCTGATTTCTAAGCCTAAGGCTTCCCGAAACCTACCCTAAACTCACCCGAGCCCTCGAAAATCTACCCCAAATATACACACAACTTCAAAAATATTTTACGAACATATTCATGTAATTAAGTTACCAAGATAACATCACGAACATTGAAATAAAACTCAAGATCACATAAATTTTCAGAACTCCTTTGAACATCAAAATTTCCAAATAGGGTCCGGATCAGGTCAACCGACGTCCTTTTTTGACCAAATTCCACAGGAATGACTTATGTCATATATAAGGCTTGTACCGGATGCCGGAACCAAAATATGGGCCTGATACCATTACTTTCTAATCAGATTTCTTTTCCAATTTTCTTAAACATTTCAGAAAAATGATTTTCTTCAAAAATTCATTTCCCGAGCTTAGGACCTCGGAATTCTATTCCGGGCATATGCCCAAGTCCCATATTATCCTACGGTCCCTCCGGGATCGTCAAATCACGGGTCCCGGTCCGTTCGCCCTATAATATTGACCAAAGTAAAATTTATTTATTTTAATATTAAAACTTAGCAATTTTCATAAAATTTCTTAGCTAAGCATTCCGGTTACACGCTCATTTTGGGCACGCGAATCGAAAAAACTTTAAGTGAGGTTTTAAGGCTTCGAACATACAAAATTAATTAGAAGTAGGTGATGACCTTTGAATCGTCACATTATTCTAATGGATTTTTTATACATTCTCAGTTTATTATATTTTGCTGGTTTATGCGAGATTTTTAATTTATTAGTCGATTAATAATAACTTTTTTCCTATGACAAATTGGTCATATTTTCGGTCATTGTCTCATTCCTTTGACTTGAATATGGTGCAAGATATCTCTCTTATTTATTCAACCAAAAGAAATTGGAATAGTAGTTAGGGGAAGGATATAATAATAAAAGAAAGAGTTCATATAAATGCAAGCCAACGTGAAACATGGAAGAAGTTTTCTAGATTTGTGTGATGTCGGTAATATTTGATACTTCTACAGTAATGGTATCTGTTCTATTTCTTTTGAAAATGAGAAAAGAATGTCACACACAAGTACAGTACAGTGCATGTGTGTTGATTGAATTGCTTCGTCCACATATACACAAGAGCAGCTTGTTGTAGTTATCTTCCTCGTTAAACTATTCGATTTTATAAACAAGTTAAACAGATATGGTTGGTCGACATAAAATGTTATTTTTATGTATTAGACTAGATATGAGCAGTTAGTGCATAGCACGACCCAACATCAACCAAATCAATATATATCATAACTATAAAGGATTATTAAAAAAATAATGGGACGGCACAAAACAATGTAATTAACAAATCTACTCCACAGTAACCAATCTAATCCGTCCTGTTTGCGAATAATTTTTTTTTATCCTGATAAGAAAAGTGGAAATGATTGAGAAGAAGATGGAACAGATATCGTCTCAGTGTGCATGACTAATCAAAGTCTTAGAACTAAGGTTGACAAATTCACAATATGAGATTTGTCCGCCAGAAATTTTACTTTTTCAAATTTTCCAACAACAAAAAAAGGAGACAATTTCTATCAAGGAACAAATCCAACTTTTGAGAAATGAGCATTTTCAGCCGCAAAAATCCCCAGTTTTCCCTTCAAAACCTACCTTCTTTCCTATGTCTTCACAAGCATATTCCCCGCCTAAATTAGACTACACCTTTTCTACCTTTCCATCTACCTAAAAATCCAATCTCTTTCACCTAGTCACCAAAAGAAGAAAATGATTTTGACATCGCAAAATTGGTTTGGAAAAGAAAAGATGCCCTTGCAGCATAGAAACAAACCAAGTAAAGACGAGACCAAGGAAAAAGCTCAAAAGGGTCGAACCCCAAAAATCTGATAATTTCTGACCAAAAGGCTCCAGACCTCTTTGTCTCCCAGCCAAGATACACATCAGAAGAAGATACACCATGGTCAGAATCTCTTAATTCATCAGAAGATGAAACAATGGAAGATAGCTCTCAATCAAGCGATGAATCCACAGCAAACTCTTTTTTGAGGAAGATGATCCCCCAATATTTGTAAGCCAGCCAAGAGACCCAGAAATATTTGAAGTAGATGAGAAACAAGAAGGCATGACTGATGAACCAATGCCAGAAAGAAGAAATAGGTCCATGGCGTCAAAACCAGTTGGAACAGGTTTCCACACTTTCACCATTGATGATGTCAAGGTTTCAAAATGGCCTCAAAGGATCCAAGAATTCTCTTCTTGGATGGTGACCAAAAATCTGGTGGAACGAGTAAAGTATATCATCCTGTCAGAACTAACTTCCCGGTTCTCAGGAATCCTCAGAGACTGGTAAAACTCGCTTGGAATTCGAGACAAAAATACTTTTGTTACTTCCCAAGATTTTGCGTTCAACATCAGGATCCTACATGAAGTTTTCTGCGGAGATACTGGCCAAAGACCGGAGAAAATGCGAAGACAACTCTTCGAGATAAAGTGTGTGTCATTCGACAGAAATGACATTGATAGACATTTTCAATAAATGGCGAAGATATACTTCGAGATCGGAGGAGAAATCAATTTGAAGCAAGCCTTTGTATCTTCCCTTTCAAAGTTGCTGGCAAGCCGAACCACGACCATCATTGAAGAAAAATTTCAGTCCATAACAATCCCATAAATTGGTTACATCAGGCAGGTTATTTTCCTTGTATTGGATGATATCTATACAAAGTGCTTGCTGTAAAGAAAATTATCAAACACAATCTAGCGCTTGACAAAACATGCCAAAGCATGCCACAAATCTGATCTAATCACCGGATCAGGATGTTCCTGCCACACATCTAGGCGAAGGAAAGCTTTCAGGAGGTTGAAATGTCCAAGAATTCCAGACGGAAAAGAAAGGTCTAGAAGACGTACAAGATATTACAGACGGAAAAGGCCAAAAAATTTTCACAAGAAAAAGAGGTGTATTATTTTCCACAAGATTGGAAATTTCGCAAAAAGTTCTCCACAATCAAGAAGATATGTCAAGCTCATTGAAGAAATTGAAGACTACACTGGCATACATCTTGAAAAAGAGGAGGACCTTGTATCTATATTCTCTGTAGATGATGAACCTAATGGAGAAACGTTATTCTCTCTTGATATCTATGAAGATCAAGGCATTGATCACTACCAAATATTAGAACCAGTGATTGATGCTCGGGATGAGATCAATGATCTCGCAGTTGTTCCTCAAGTAAAACTCAAAGTCTATTCATCCAAATGGGATAAACCAACTCGAGCTATTGCCTTCATAGACACCAGAGCTGCTTCCTCACTCATAAATCTTGCTATTCTCCCTAAAAATCAATGGATGCCGCATTTTAAGGATTTTTACAATGCGTCAAATGTAATCTTAACCACAACTGTCATTACAAAGCACCCCATCACAATTGAGTTCTTTCCAAGATTGAAGTACATAACGAAGCTGCTAGGATCTGATGTTCCAAGAAAGGATCTTATTATTGGATTCGACATTTACACACAACTCATAGATCAACTCCAGATCAAGGCTAACAGTATAGCTTTCAAAAAGCAGTTCAGACCTTATTCTGAGATTTCGAGGCTATTCCAAATCACCAATGACGAACAAATCAAAGAGATTGAACAAAATCTCATTAAACATTCATGTGTTGAATCACAAGGATTTCATGAAGAAATGGAAACGCCTGTTATGGACAAATGAAGAGTGTTTTATCAAGCTCCCTTTCAAAAGGAATGAAAATATCAATCCAACAAAATCCAATCATTCAGGGATGAATCAGATCGTCTTCATCTTGCAAAGAAAAAATGTGAAGAACTTTTGGAATTTGATATGATAGAGCCATCTGATTCACAATGGGCATGCGAAGCATTTTATGTCAACAAAAGAGCTGAGCAGACAAGAGGAAAACTCAGGTTAGTCATCAATTACCAGCCACTTAACCATTTTCTCCAAGATGATAAATTACCTATCCCAAATAAACTCAATCTTTTCTCCCACTTAGCCAAGGCCAAATATTTTTCTATGTTTGATTTATTCTCGATTTTGTCAATTGGGAATCCACCCTGAAGAAAGACCTAAAACAGGATTTTGAATCCGAAGGGCATGACTTTCCACAGGAAGTGATGATCGGGGATGCAAAATCCCGTTTTAGGTCTTTCTTCAGTGGATTCCCAATATCCAAAATCAAGACTTTAGATCAATCTTAGAAAAATATTTGGCCTTGGCTAAGTTGGAGAAAAGAGTGAGTTTATTTGGGATTGAGAATATATAATCTTGGAGGAAATGGTTAAGTGGCTGGTAATTGATGACTAACGTGAGTTTTCCTCTTGTCTGCTCAGCTCTTTTGTTGACATAAAATGCTTCGCATGCCCATTGTGAATCAGATGGATCTACCAGATCAAATTCCAAAAGTTCTTCACATTTTTTCTTTGCAAGCCGAAGATGATCTGGATTCACCCCTCAATGATTGGCTTTTTTTAGATTGATATTTTCATTCCTTTTGAAAGAAAGCTTGATAAAAAACTCTTCATTTTTCCATAAGGGGCGTTTCCCTTTCATTATAAAATCCTTGTGTGATACAACACATAAAAGTTCAATGCGATTTTGTTCAATCTCTTTGATTTGTTGTCGTTTGCAATTTGGAATAGCCTCGGAATCTAAGAATAAGGTCCGAACTGGTCTTTGAAAGCTATCCCGTTAGCCTTGATGTGGAGTTGATCTCTGAGTTGTCTGTACATGTCGAATCCAATAATAAGATCCTTTCTTGGTACATGACATCCTAGCAGCTTCGTTCTGTACTTCAATCCTGGAAAGAACTCAATTGTGATGGGGTGCTTTGTAATGATAATTGTGGTCAAGATTTCATTTGACGCAGTGTTGAAATCCTTAAAATGCCGCATCCATTGATCTTCAAGGAGAATAGCAGGATTTATGAGTGAGGGAGCAGCTCTGGAATCTATGAAAGAAATAACTCGAGTTGGTTTATCCCATTTGGATGAATACACTTTGAGTTCTACTTGAGAAACAACTGTGAGAGCATTTATTTCATCACGAGCTTCGATCACTGGTTCTGAAATTTGGTAGTGATCACTGCCTTGATCTTCATAGATATCAAGAGAGAATAAGTTTCTTCATTAGGTTCATCATCTACAGAGAATATAGATTCAAGGTCCTCCTCCTTCCCAAGATGTACGCAAGTGTAGTCTTTAATTTCTTCAATGAGTTTGACAGATCTTCTTGATTGTGGACAATTTTTTGCGAAATGTCCAATCTTGTGGCAAATAAAACACCTGTTTTTCTTGTGAAAATTTCAAGGCCTTCTCCGTCTGAAATATCTTGTACGTCTTCTGGACCTTTCTTTTCTGTCTGGAATTCTTGGCCTTTTGAACCTCCTAAAACCTTTCCTTCGCCTAGATGTGTGGCAGGAACATTCTGATCTGGTGATTAGATCTTATTTCCGGCATGCTTTGTCAAGCGCTGGATTGTCTTTGATAATTTGCTTTAGAGCAGAGCGCTTTGTACAGATATCATCCAATGAAACAAAAATAGCCTAGCTGATGTAATCAATTTGTGGGATTGTTATGGACTAAAACTTTTCTTCAATGATGGTCATGGTTCGGCTTGCCAGCAACTTTAAAAGGGAAAATACAAAGGCTTGCTTCAAATTGATGTCTCCTTCGATCTCGAAGTACATCTTCGCCATCTTTTTAAAATGTCTATCAATGTCATTTCTGTCGAATGACACACACTACATCTCGAAGAGTTGTCTTCGCATTTTCTCTGGTATTTGGCCAGTATCTTCGCAGAAAACTTCGTGTAGGATCTTGATGTTGAAGGCAAAATCTTGGGAAGTAAGAAAAGTATTTTTGTCTTGAATTCCATGTGAGTTCCACCTGTCTCTGAGGATTCCTGAGATCCGGGAAGTTAGTTCTCATTGGATGATATACTTTTCTCGTTCCACCAGATGTTTGGTCACCATCCAAGTATAGAAGTCTTGGATCCTTTGAGGCTATTTTGAAACCTTTACATCATCTAAGGTGAAAGTGTGGAAACCCGTTCCTATTGGTTTTGACGCCATGGGCTCATTTCTTTTTCGGAATTGGTTCATCAGTCATGCCTTCTTGTTCCTCATCTACTTAAGATATTTCTGGGTCTCTTGGCTGGTTTACAAATATTGGGGGATGATCTTCCTCGAAAGAGTTTGCTGTGGGCTCATTGCTTGATTGAGAGATATCTTCCATTGTTTCATCTTCTGATGAATTACGAGATTCCGACCATGGTGTATCTTCTTATGATGTGTATCTTGGCTGGGATACATAGAGGTCTGGAGCCGATTGGTCAGAAATCATAAGATTTTCGAGGTTCGGCCCTTTTGAACTCTCTCCTTGGTCTCGTCTTTTCTTGGTTTGTTTTAGTGCTGCAAGGGCATCTTTTCTTTCCCAAACCAATTTTTCGATGTCAATATCATTTTCTTCTTTTGGTGGTTAGGTGAAGAGATTGGATTTTGTGAGGTAGATGGAAAGGTAGAAATGGTGTAGTCTAATTTAGGCGGGGAATATGCTTATGGAGACATAGGAAAGAAGGTAGGTTTTGAAGGGAAAACCGGGGTTTTTTATGGCTCAGAGTGATCATTTCTCAAAAGTTTGATTTGTTCCTTGATAGAAATCATCTCCTTTTGTGGTTGTTGGAAAAATTGGGAAGTGAAGTTCCTGATGGACAAATCTCATATTGTAAATTTGCCAACCTTAGTTCCAAGGCTTTGATTAGTCTTTCATGCTGAGACGATGTCTGCTCCATCTTCATCTCAATCGTTTCCACTTTGCTCATCATTTTGTTCTGTGTATGAGCCACATTCCTTATGGTGTTGCCAATGTTGTTCAACACTTTAATTTGGGAGATGGAATTTTCAGATTGCCAGTTTATTGTTGCTTAAATGCCACTTGTTGGGGGTTTTTCTCCAAAAGGTAGTATTATGTTCTTTTTGGGGATTTTTGGAGAATAACTGATACGCTCTTATTCAAAAGGTTGAAGTGGAGGAAAATCTTGGGAGTGGCTAGAGCTTGTAGGGCTCAACATGAATATTTGTGGGTGTGTGGACTTTTGGGTTGATAGAGTAGTAGGTTCAGGTGGCTTTTTGGATTCTAGGGTATGAATTGATGTTGGTTTGGATTTGGGCGTTGTTTCATTGTCCTACCAACTTGGAGTGAATTTTTTCCTGGTAATTTTTGCCATTCTTGGGGTTTGTAACTGTCACACCTCCCTTTTTCCGCTTACACGTGGTTACCCCGAAAGATGACACGTGTATAGGAGTTTTTCAATTAAAATGATATTATTCGAGATGGGATTGATTATTTATTTCAAGATTCGCCACTTGGGATTTGTTTTGCTTTTGGTGTCCTAAGTCACCGGCTTATTTGGAATCCTAAATCGAGGAAATCTTGGCTGCCTAATAGGAGTCAGCGAACCAGAAAATCTTGAGTAAGGACTTCTGTTGACCCGAGGGAAGGTGTTCGGCACCCTCGGATCCCGTGGTTCTAGCACGGTCACATAAGCTCATTATAAGTGGCTAAAATATGATTTGCTATACCTGTTATTCCTGCAAATTTAGATTATTAACCGCTTTTAATATCTTTTAGAAAATTTGCAATGTTATTCAAACACATTGCGAATCGCATCGCATAAATGCACCCGCAATTTTAGACATATTTTAATTCCATTGAGAATTAGATACGGGTCACATAAATGCGCACCCGAATTTAGGACGGTATTTTATTAAAACACGTACCAATAGCAACTACATCTTTGACATTCGTGGGAAGGCCGTGAAATTTGTTAAACGGTACTTTCTAATTTTCTATTTGTTTCAATGAATTAAGGAGTCATCACATGATATTTGCTTAAATTAACACGACTCTCTTTATTTTACAAGGATATTCTAACACATGCTAATTTCTCTACTTTTGCTTGTACTTAAACGCATTAATCACTTTATGTATAAACTGTGCACTTGGGAAACATTACATGCATCTTTGCCTCGTTCATGGCCAATTGCACATAATAAATCAATATTGGGCACGCTCAGGATCACATACTGCTCAGGCTGCGACTGGTAACTATCGTGACTGGCTTGGGCTTTTAATCATTCAGCCCAGTAAACATGTTGGATTACAATATTCTGGTGCTTACTGGGCCTCACGAATGAGCCCAGTATTGATTTGGACGAAAGAGTCTAGTTCTCAATAACCATTTTAGGTTCAAAATTATATACAAAGTTGAATATCTACACATTCACAAAGAAAATACTAACAATCGTTTTTTTATATCAAACTTTAACATTGGATTCGAACCAAATGATTCATATACTTGTCAGTCAGAGTATATGAAACTAATTCTTCAATTATGACTTTGATCACAACTTATAGATCTGAAACAAGCATGGCTAACGTGTTGAAATCTAAACGAATTAAAACATTACACAGTATTTGGACTTCAACTAGCTATTAAACTAATATTTCATGAGTCCTTCATTTAAAGCAACGCAGGAAACAAGCATATAAAACAACCAAATCACTTAGAGAACTATACTATCAGCTATTCATGTTTTGAATGCCTTGATTATTACAAATAAATCAGTCTCTAAAGTCCAGTTATTACAGAATGAAAAAGTTGACCTTTAATTACAATAATGTGATTGTATTGACGGTAAAGGAGGGTAAGAATAGGGTGGGGATTTAATACAAAAATAAAAATAGAAACAAATCTTCATGCTAAAGATGCATTTTACTTGAGCTTCACAACATTAAGGAACATTGAGGGTACTTGTAATTCAGCAGAGGAAACAAGAGCATATGAGTAAAAGTAAGGAACCAGATAAGCAATCAACAGCCAAACACACAATGCATCCAGGACTTCAGCAGAGTTTTTTAGACAATTAAGTCATCAGAAAAATGATTACAACAGCACTAATGGTATTTTTGCAGATATAGGAGAAAACTAGTATGTATTTTAGCTTTAGGATTAAAAGAGAAGGTTCCGAATCCTTTTTAAAAATGCCCAGGTGGTCTCTTTTATAGTAGAGTTTTAGGGCATCTGATTTTCTCTTGTTTTAATTTTAGTCCTTGCTTCAAATTTGCATTTTTTCCTAAATGGTCCTTCATTTCCTGACTTATGCCTCAAGTTTGAGGCAGGAATTTGTTTTAGTCCCTGGCTAGAAGGTTCTAGGGGATTACTATCAGATTTTCAAAGTTCAACTACCCCATTATACCCCTACTTCCTTTCCTAAATTACCCACCTGACGTTCTAATCTCAACTATTCCTTGACCCTAGTTTAGTTACAATTAACCTCGGTTAATCAAGTTTGGGTCACATTTTAATCTTGGGATTGTAGGCTTACCAAGGTTTAAAATCAGCCAAAACTACCAAATATTAAAAACAAATGCCTTAATGTAGACTTTCAACACACAAACATTATTCCTCATTAGCAGAACAAAGGATTAAAATAACCAGAAGAAGGCTTATATCTATCAACACTTAACTTTTCAGAAATAACTCAATAAAAGTACTCAGAAATGCTTGAAAATAAGAAGTATATAGCAGGGAGTGGACACTTAGTTCATGAATCGAATAAGGAAGCAAGTAAAGGCTACCACTTAAAAATTAAAGATCCAACCCAACAAATCAGGTTAAACCAATATAATTACTGAAAAATCAAAATTATTATGGCAATCAAATACTTAGGGGAAAACCCGAAATCATAGGACAAAACAAATGATGAATAAGAAGATGGATGTCGATTAAGCCATAAAAATAACAATACTGAAGAATTAAATAAGCTTTCAAGATCAAGGAGCTGATATAAACAGAATATGCAATTATTCAAGAGACGAAGATATTTCCAGACTACTGACAAACAAAGGCATTTGAATATTGAAGCCTATTTCAGATGAAATTGTGGACAAATAGACAAACAACTAAAAGAAATCAAACGAAGGGACTTCGAACTATTAGGCATGTAACTACTGAACCTAAACAATTATTAAAAGAAATCAAACAATTAACAGCTAAAGAAATTAAAATATACAAAAAAACTTAGCTTTTTCTCATGCATGTCAATTTAGACCATTTCATTGGCTCTTGACCCCTTCCACAGGGGTTTCAAACCTTCTAGGACGATGTACAACAACTTTAAGAGTTCAAAGAAAGGGCTTTCAAGGATCTGAGACCTGAATGAGGTCTCAGATCTGGGTTTATTCAGTGTTTGAGGTTGGTTGGGGGTCGTTGGTGGTGTGGTTGGGGAAAGAAAGGGTCAGGGATTGCCTTGGAGGAATTTGAGCCATTTCCGACGGGTTTTGAGTTTAAGGGATATGTTTTGAATTGATATTCGAAGAGTTTTAAGCAGATCCAAGAGAGGTGACATACATGGTTGGAATGAGGAGATCAAGGTGTTTTAGGGTGTAAGTTTGGAGGGCTTTGGAGTTAGGGTCGACAGAGATGGGGATTCCGACGACCTTTCTGTGGATATTTGAGCCGATGGAGGGTCATTTGAAGGGAACAGACTGTAGGACAGGGAAGGGGAGGTCCTAATGGTTCTACGGTGTAAAGCTGGAAGGGTTTGGAACAAGGTCGCCAGAGACAGTGGTTCCGACGACCCAGTTTTTGGATATTCGAGACGGAGGGGACTTGTTTGATGGGAAATAACCACAGGACGGGATATGGGAAGTTGTGACGGTTTGGTGGTGTTAATCTGGGGAGGTTTGGTTACCGGCCGCCGCCGTGAGGCGATTTTCGGATGCGGCATTAGGGTGGTAGGCTGGTGGTCAAGGGGTGGTCGTGGGGTGGTCAATGGCGGTGCAATAACTGGGGAAGTCAGAACGATGAAGGAGGGGGGGGTTGGTCTCTAATTGTATTAGAGACATTTGGACATATGTATATTATTTGGGAGGGGGTTTGATGGCCGTTGGATGAGATGAGATTGACTGTTGTGATGAACCCTCTTTGAAACGATGTCGTTTGGTTCATTAGTATGTGGACTGGACCAAGGTTGGTCATTTTGGATGGGTTGTGTGTTGTTTGAAAAAGAGAAGCAGGTTGGGCCACTCATGTCTGGCCTAATTGTGGCCAGCCTGAGCGGCTGTGTATATACACACACATATATATTTTTTGTCTTTTTCTTTTAATTTAAACTAATTTCTAACTTTATTTAAAAACCACAAATTCCTAATTATCACAAATAAAACTACACAAAGTCAAAATTAAATAAAAATAATTTCAAATGCAGGACATATATATATATATATATATATATATATATATATATATTAATTTGTAAAATAAATTTATTTAACAATTAAATCCTAATCAATCTTAAACGTGCAGTAATGAACATGTGCATGCAATTAAATCCTAAAAATTAAAATTCTAATATTTTAATGGAAATCCTAGACATTAAGAGTCTAGGAACTTGTTTCAACCGCGTAAAAATCATATGCTCACAGCTTCATCTCTTTGCGCGGGAACACGAAGAGTTTGTTGGAAACACGTTCTCAAGGCATTATACTAAACGTGTGTTCATATTTGTAGGTTTTGATGAGTGACAAACTGTGCGCAAATTGACATATGACGAGGTCCAAGCACAAGCGCAAAATTGATATATAACGAGATTCAAGCACAAGACAAAGATCGAGATTAATTCTTATATGAGTCGGTATTTAATTGTGATCTTGATCCGACAACTTAAACTGAAGACTTGGTTTCTCTCGTAAAATTTTTTTTAACAATTCATGCATATTTAATTTAGAGCTAAATGATTTTAAATAATGCATATTTACTTTAGTCAAAATGATTTTCAAACATGCCTCTAAAATCTGGACTAAGATAATCGATTATGTACTTATGATAATTGATTATGTTTAAGTCAGCTGCTTGACAATCGATTGTGTTAAGGCAGTAAGCATCAGATTTTTCAAATCTACATGACAATCGATTGTGAACCTTATGACAATCGATTGTGATGAGGCAGTGTCCAAAGTTTTTCAAAGCTCAAAATAATCGATTGTGAAGCCAATGACAATCGATTGTGAAGAGACAGTGTCCATCAGATTTTTCAAAGTCACAAAATAATCGATTGTGAACATATGACAATCGATTGTGTTGAGGCAGTGTCTTCCAGACTTTTTCAAAGTTATTAGATAATCGATTGTGAACTTACGACAATCGATTGTCAAGAGGCAGTGTCTAAATTGATTTTTCAAGACTGATATATAATCGATTGTTAACTTAGTATAATCGATTGTATAACTGACCGTTGCCAAAATATTTTCAAATACCGTCAGGTAATCGATTATTGATTTCCTATAATCGATTGTTTTAATTAAAATCTGGAAAGGATTTTTTGAACGTTGCTGAGTAATCGATTGTAGATTTCTGACAATCGATTGTTTTACGTAAAATCTGGAAATGATTTTTTGAACGTTGCTAGTAATCGATTGTTGATCTTAAATAATCGATTGTTATGCGTAAAATCTGGGATTGATTTTTGGAACGATTGGCAAACAATCGATTGTGGCATTTTGACAATCGATTGTCACTGAGTAAAATCAGCAATTCTTAATTGGCAATTAGGCAATGGCAATACAAAGTTTTTCAACTATAAATACAGCTTCAATTCAGTCTTTTAAGAACAACAACACACAACAACTGATCATACAATTGCTAATGCTTGCATACTTTATTGCTTATCATTTTATATTCATTACATAAGCTTTTGAGAGCCAAATTCTTGTCGAAAGTTGTTGTGATCTTGAGCGTATTCTTTTTACTCATATCTACTCTTAAAGGAGTGTCTTGTTTGAGTGCTAAGTGTTTTTGTACACTTGAAGGGAAGTGTTAGTCCCTTGTGTTGTAAGAAGGAACTTGTGTTTCCTTAGTTGAAGTCTTGGAGTGTTGTATCTCCGAGCAAAGGTTGTTGAGGCTTGTGTCCTCAAGTTTAACGGTTTGTTGAGCACCCGTAAGCTTAACAAGTTAGTGGAAATCTCGAGAGAGTCTCTCGGGGACTGGACTAGCCACGGGTTGTGGTGAACCAGGATATATCGGTGCGTTTGTTCTAATTTATTTACTTATCGCACTTATTTATTTCCTGCAATTTTTAAATTTCGCAAGTTTACGCTAATTTTTAGTATAACGCTATTCACCCCCCCCCCTCTAGCGTTAAGCGTACAATTGGTATCAGAGCCCAACTCTCTGAAGACTTAACCGTTTGAGAGAAACATCCATGGCTTCTACTCGTGATTCTTTTGCAGGAATAGGTGAAGGACAATGCTCCACCCGACCACCTCTATTCGATGGTACAAATTATACATACTGGAAGGAGAGAATGAGAATATTTGTACAATCAAATAGTTTTCATCTTTGGAAGGTCATAATGAATGGAGAACAAATTCCAACCAAGAAGGTTGCAAATGAATGGGTCCCAAAGTCCGAAGATGAATACAATGCGGATGATATCCGAAAGGTGCAAAATAATGCTAAAGCTATTAATTCATTATATTGTGCTGTAAATACTGATGATTACAGGAAGATATCTTGTTGCACAATGGCGAAGCAAATGTGGGACAAGCTGGAAATTACGTACGAAGGTACGGACAAGGTAAGGGAAGCCCAAATTGATTTCCTAACCCATGCATATGTATTGTTTCACATGAAGGAAGGCGAAAAGGTCGATGAGATGTTTGAATGATTTTCAAAAATCGTAAATGATTTACATGCTCTTAAGAAGACCTTCACGGATAAGGAACTTGTCCGAAAAATTCTCTGAAGTCTCACTCCGGAATGGCGATCCAAGGCCGACGCGATTCAAGAATCCATTGGCATTTCAAATGTCACCATCGACGCATTAAGAGGTAATCATAAAACTTATGAATCTACTATACTTAACCCTCTTGTTGATGATCAAAGGAAGCAAAGAATCGCTCTCAAGGCAAGCACAAGCCAACCTCAAAATGACGAGGAAGGAGACAACGAGTTCGGACTCGTTATCAAGAGATTTCAAAAGTTCATGCGAAAAGAGTATGAACGAAAAGGCAAAAAGCAAGGAGATCAAATAAAGTGCTATGAGTGCGGAGAAAACGGGCACATTAAATCAAATTGCCCAAATGCTAAAAAGGAGAAGAAACCCTTCAAGAAGCAACGAGCATATATATCTTGGGGAGGCGACTCCGGTGACGAGTCAAGTGAGGAAGAAGAAGACGAAGCCGCAAATCTTTGTCTTATGGCACAAGAAGACAACAAAGAAGAGGTATGTCAAATTTCTTCCAAAAATTTCTTTTCCCTTGAAGAAATGCAAAATGCTTTTGATGAGTTGTATAGCGAATTTATTAAAGCTTCAAAAACTATTAAGAGTATAAAAGAAAATGCTTCTCTAAAAGATAAAGATTTTCAAAAACAACTCTCTTTTAAAGAAAAGGAATTGGAAAAACTGATTTTAGAAAATGAGAAGTTGAAAGAGGAAAACAAATTTTTTGGCAAGAGAAGCGCCGACAAGCCCGAGAGTTCTAGAAATTGTACTTCTTGCATGCATCTCAAAAATGAAGTAGAAAGGCTTAAGGGCACCTTAGATAAGTTTAACTCTTCTCATAAAAACTTGAATGAAGTGCTTGTTAATTTGAAGTCGACCAAGCATGGCATAGGTTTTAGAAACGAGCCTAAAGAGAAAGTTGAAGCCAACCCCCAACCACCTAAGGCTCAACCTAGGATAAATAAAACAAATGTTCATCCTAGATACAACAAACCTAGAAATGGTTTTCATCAATCGCAACCTAGAAATAATCATGCAAGAAATAATGCACATTCTAGGCCAAACACTAGAAGGAATTTTGAACCTTTTAGAACACCTAGAAATGACTTCCAACCTAGAAACAACTATTCTAGAAATGATGCATATCCTAGAACAAATGGTAGGAGAAATGATTTTCATGATTTGCGCAATAGTTATATTGTCAAGAATAGAGTAAATGAATTTCGTCCGTCCAATTACTATCAACCTAGAAGGATGCATAATCCTAACGTGACTTGTCACTATTGTAGACGAATTGGACATATTGCTCCTGCTTGTTTTACACGACATAGACATAACACTCAATCACATCACTATGATTTGCCTAACCCCCAAGGACCCAAAATGGCATGGGTACCTAAAACTCATTAATCTGTTTTGTAGGTATGTTTGAAGGGATCAAGTGTACTATGGTACCTTGATAGTGGATGCTCCAAGCACATGACGGGAGACGAATCCAAATTCCTTCAAGTAGAACACAAGGAAGGGGGAAGTGTTATTTTTGGTGATAACAACAAAGGAATGATTATCGGCATCGGATCGGTCGGTAAGGATGAAATTTCTTCAATTAAGCATATATTACTTGTGAAAGGTTTAAAACATAATCTCTTGAGCATAAGTCAATTATATGACAAGGGAAATCTTGTTTTATTTGATTCGGATGAATGCTTAGTTTTTAGATGTCGCGATTTTAAAATTATCATTCATGGTTTTAGAATGGATAACATTTATATGGTTGATCTTGCAAATTCTTCACCCGAATATGTGAATTGTTTAATGAGCAAAGAGGACGATTCTTGGTTATGGCATGTAGAGTAGCTCACATCAACATGCATCTTTTGAACAAATTGGTTTCACAAAATTTAGTTGTTGGTCTTCCAAAGTTGAAATTTGAAAATGACTCTATTTGTGATTCTTGTCAGAAAGGGAAGCAAACAAAAGCATCTTTTAAATCGAAAAATATTGTTTCAACTACTAGACCATTGCAATTGCTTCACATGGATTTGCTTGGACCATCTCGCATTGAAAGTCTTGGTAGAAATCGTTATGCTTTTGTTATTGTCGATGATTATTCCAGATTTACTTGGACTTTATTTCTTGCCCATAAAAGTGATGCTTTTCAGAATTTTAAATACTTTCTTAATCATGTTCAAAACGAAAAGGAACCAACCGTCACTTCACTTAGAAGTGATCATGGGGGAGAGTTTGATCACAATCTCTTTGTGGACTTTTGTGACGAACTCGGTATCGAGCATACCTTTTCCGCTCCACGAACACCACAAAAAAATGGGGTGGTGGAAAGGAAAAATAGGTGTCTCGAAGAGATGGCTAGAACCATGCTCGAAGAGGCTAAGATTCCCAAACGTTTTTGGGCGGATGCCGTGAGTACCGCATGCTACGTTTTGAATAGAGTAGTCGTAATGCCAATACTCATGAAAACCCCTTATGAACTCTACAAGGGAAGGAAACCAAATATCTCCCATTTTAGAGTATTCGGTTGTATAGTTTTTATTCATAACAATGGAAAAGACCAATTGGGAAAATTTGATGCCAAATCCGATGAAGGAATTTTTATTGGGTATTCTTCACGTAGCAAAGCATATAGGGTATTTAATAATAGAACCCAAACGTGGAGGAATCCCCTCATATTGTGTTTTCCGTAAATAATGCTCGCTTGGCGAGAAAGGATTCATGTTCTGATCTTGCAGGTATTCTAAATAGTTTAAAAGACAAAGTACAAGAGGAAACTCCTAAGGAAATTCAAGATGAAATCTTGGAACAATCAACAGAGGAAACGCCACAATTGGAGAAAGAAACGAAAATGCCTAGCGAGTGGAGGACAATTAAAGATCACCCTCTCGAACAGGTAATTGGCGACGTCGGAGAAAAGGTAAGTACCCGAAACTCTCTTAAGAACACCTTAGAACACACTTCTTAAGAAACACGTTCTCATTGCATCATTTCTTTACAAATTACTAACTTGAGCGTCGGAGATGTCTAATTCTCTTTTGCAGGTATCGCCCTAAAGGCAGGGGGAATTATAAAGAAATGGCATAGAACAATCGATTGATATAGCAAATAATCGATTATTTTACTGTGCGGACAATCGATTAGCAAGTATCACTAATCGATTATTTATGCTTATTATGCATTTGTGTTTAATAATCGACTTTTTAACTGTATAATCGATTACCTTCTCAGCCATTCAGTACAGCTTTCCTAAAACAATCGATTGATTCATAAATATAATCGATTATTTTCCGAGTCAGAAAATCACCGAGCTCACTGTATCACAACAACGATTATCATAATTCAACAATCGACTATTTTTCTGTCAGAAATTCAAATATTTGTTACCGTTTGGGTCCTGCCAGATTCCCAATCGATTTTGTGTCAGTTCCGAGTTCAAGTCAAAATCTGCTCAACAATCGATTATTTCGCTTCAACAATCGATTGTCTAACAGTCAGTGCAATTTATTTTTACCGTTTTTGACTGGTTTGGCTCATAAATTTCTGCAGATTTTCATCATAAATGAAATGCCATTCTTCCCATTATAAATAGACATCACAAGTCTTCAATTTTATTCACTCAAGCATCAATCTTTGCTCCCAAACCTTCAAAAATGTTCCAAGTTTCTTACAAAGTCCATTACTATTTTTTTTAAAAATGTCGGGCAGACACTCTAAACGTTCCCGTAGACAAGGTGCATCTTCTTCTGCTCATCCACCTCCAAATTTCCCTTATCAAGATGGGTCTATTTTACAATCCAATACTGAAACCGAGCTTACTAGATTTTTGACAAAATTCGAAAAGCGTGACATTCTTCCTCCTCGCTTTTCAACAAGCAAATATCTTGAATCATATGCCCCCGTTGCCAACATGCTTAAGGAATGTCAACTTCTTGACTTCCTATATCTTACCTATCCTTATATTAATCCTCGATTGATTCAAGCGTTCCATTCAAACCTTCATGAGGATGACGATGGTGAGCTTGTGACAAATATTAATGTTGTTCAAATTCTTTTATCCAATGAAAACCTGCATTCTATTGCTCATCTCCCTCGAAGTGGGGAAAACATTTCTCGCTACATTAGAGAAGCCGGCGCCCTATTTGATGAGAAAACTCTCCTAAACCAAATAGGACTTGGAGCTTATGATCCTAATCTATCTACTCGACGCCCTACTATCACGGGAATGCTCCCCGAGTATCGGTTGATTTTCTATTTCATCACCCGAGTCCTCAAGCCTCGGAAGCATAATCATACCACTCTTTCCCAAGAGGACGCTAAGCTCATGCATGCCATTATAACCGGAGCTCACATCAATTGGTGTAAGTTCGTCAAAATTCACATGCGTGATGCCATCGGAGATGATAGACCTCTTCCCTATGCCCTCCTTATTATGAATTTTCTTGAAGCTTCTGGGTTCAACACTTCCATCGGTCCTCTCAAAAAGAGCACCAAGAAGTGGGAAATTTCAGAATCCTCCTTTCCCCATGACGGTGATCATGTATCTCCTGCTCCTCCTCCACCTCGTCGATCGCGTCAGCCTCAAGAACCTACTCTTCAATCCATTTCCGACCAAATTGCTTGATTGACCACCTCTGTCGGTCAATTGACACATGAGATCCATGGATATTTTGACCATGTTAATTATCCATATGCCGGTCTTGTTCCTTATGAAGCAGTACCGGATGATGAGGCGAGAAATGATGATGAATAATTTCTTTATTTGTTTTTCTATTTTATTGTTCTATGTTGTTCCCATTATGTAGCCGTTTTTCATTAATAAATAAACAAGTTTTTTTCAATTATTCTATATTTTTTATGCTAATGGCAAAAGGGGGAAGATAACGGGTATGCACTCTCAATACTTATCGGCATAAATTGAGGGGGAATTCATATATTGAGGGGGAACAAATTGCATATCTATATACTTGTTGCATATCTCTACTTGTATTGATCCGTCATTATTAATGGCCTAATATGCATATCCCGCTTAAAGTTTGCCATTATAAAAAAGGGGGAAATTGGTGGAAACACGTTCTCAAGGCATTATACTAAACGTGTGTTCATATTTGTAGGTTTTGATGAATGACAAACTGTGCGCAAATTGACATATGACGAGGTCCAAGCACAAGCGCAAAATTGATATATAACGAGATTCAAGCACAAGACAAAGATCGAGATTAAGTCTTATATGAGTCGGTATTTAATTGTGATCTTGATCCGACAACTTAAACTCAAGACTTGGCTTCTCTCGTAAAAATATTTTTAACAATTCATGCATATTTAATTTAGAGCTAAATGATTTTAAATAATGCATATTTACTTTAGTCAAAATGATTTATAAACATGCCTCTAAAATCTGGACTAAGATAATCGATTATGTTTAAGTCAGCTGCTTGACAATTGATTGTGAACTTATGACAATCGATTGTGTTAAGGCAGTAAGCATCAGATTTTTCAAATCTACATGACAATCGATTGTGAACCTTATGACAATCGATTGTGATGAGGCAGTGTCCATCAAAGTTTTTCAAAGCTCAAAATAATCGATTGTGAAGCTAATGACAATCGATTGTGAAGAGACAGTGTCCATCAGATTTTTCAAAGTCACCAAATAATTGATTGTGAACATATGACAATCGATTGTGTTGAGGCAGTGTCTTCCAGACTTTTTCAAAGTTATTAGATAATCGATTGTGAACTTACGACAATCAATTGTCAAGAGGCAGTGTCTAAATAAATTTTTCAAGACTGATATATAATCGATTTTTAACTTAGTATAATCGATTGTATAACTGAACATTGCAAAAATATTTTCAAATACCGTCAGGTAATCGATTATTGATTTCCTATAATCGATTGTTTTAATTAAAATCTGGAAAGAATTTTTTGAACGTTGCTGAGTAATCGATTGTAGATTTCTGACAATCGATTGTTTTACGTAAAATCTGGAAATGATTTTTTGAACGTTGCCAGTAATGGATTGTTGATCTTACATAATCGATTGTTATGCGTAAAATTTGGGATTGATTTTTGGAACGATTGGCAAACAATCGATTGTGGCATTTTGACAATCGATTGTCACTGAGTAAAATCAGCAATTCTTAATTGGCAATTAGGCAACAGTAATACAAAGATTTTCAACTATAAATACAGCTTCAATTCAGTCTTTTAAGAACAACAACACACAACAACTGATCATACAATTGATAAAGCTTGCATACTTTATTGCTTATCATTTTATATTCATTACATAAGCTTTTGAGAGCCAAATTCTTGTCGAAAGTAGTTGCGATCTTGAGCGTATTCTTTTTACTCATATCTACTCTTAAAGGAGTGTCTTGTTTGAGTGCTAAGTGATTTTGTACACTTGAAGGGAAGTGTTAGTCCCTTGTGTTGTAAGAAGGAACTTGTGTTTCCTTAGTTGAAGTCTTGGAGTGTTGTATCTCCGAGCAAAGGTTGTTGAGGCTTGTGTCCTCAAGTTGTAACGGTTTGTTGAGCACCCGTAAGCTTAACAAGTTAGTGGAAATCTCGAGAGAGTCTCTCGGGGACTGGACTAGCCACGGGTTGTGGTGAACCAGGATATATCAATGCGTTTGTTCTAATTTATTTACTTGTCGCACTTATTTATTTCCTGCAATTTTTAAATTCCGCAAGTTTACGCTAATTTTTAAAAGAGATCCTGAGTTATGTCAGGAGAATCCACGGGTTATGCCGGGATGAGTGAAAAAATCCTAGGTTATGCTAGGGAGATCCGCGGGTTATGCCGGGATGAGAGGAGATCCTGAGTTATGTCTGGGGAATCCGCGGTTATGCCGGGATAAAAGGAGATCCTGAGTTATGTCAGGAGAATCCGCGGGTTATGCCAGGATGAAAGGAGATCCTGAGTTATGTCAGGGGAATCCACGGGTTATGCCGAGATGAGTGAAAAAGTCCTAGGTTATGCTAGGGAGATCCGCAGATTATGCCGGGATGAGAGGAGATCCTGAGTTATGTCAGGGTAATCCACGGGTTATACCGAGATGAGTGAAAAAATCCAAGGTTATGCTAGAGGAAAGTTCAAAGTAGTGATGGACCTCAGAGATTCTTTTGACTGTGTTGGGGATAGAGGAGAAAAGGAACCACCTTTAGGTTATGCAAAGGGTGGGGGAGTGTTAGCTCCAAGACTATGTTGGGGAGTGGAGAGTATAGGGAAGGAGTCCTCAGGTTATGTTGGGGATGTGGAGGGAAACTTCCTCGGTTTATGCTGGAGGGGGTAGAATGCAATCCTTAGGTAATGCCTAGGAAGTCCACAAGCTGTACAAAGGGGAACTAGGGAACCGGATCTCGTGCTGTCACGCTCATTTACGAGTTTGCAGAAAAATGAAAAGAAAACTTCCCTTTTGTCGTTGACGCATCACCATCTTTTGTCTTTGTGCCTAACCTTTAGCTGTTTTTGCCCTATATTCATTTTTGCTTTTCTAAGTTGCACCTGCACCTATTTTTGATTAGAAACAAAACAAACTCTTTGTTTGAACAGTGATTGGTTTTGAGGACCTCTCACGCTTGATTTCGACTTCCTTTGTATTCAAAAGCGAACCCTTGGCTTTCGATCCTTGCTTTGTTAATTGGCTAGGGGGTCCTCATTTCATATCGGTCTTTGTTTCTCGGGCCTTGGGTTGTGAGTTTTGTCTTTCCTTTAATTTTGGGATTGCTTTTGGGACTTTTAATAAGAATCGATATCCTGTTCGGCTTAAAAAAAACCCCCCCGATTTGCTTCAACTTCATGCATCTTTGGCTTTGAATTTACTTTCTTTTATTTCTTTACTTTGGGCCATTAACGTTCATGATCAACCGGGATTGGCCAAGCGTACTTGACGATGTCGGTCATTCCCCTAATTTTTGGCAGGAGAAAACCGTGAAGCCGGCCCTTCTACCTTTCTTCAGGGAATGCTGATGAAATTAAACTGGGAAGGAGTGAAATATGATCTTAGAGAGGGATGCACTTTAAGGGTAAAGAGGGATCTTATCTGGAAGTACGAGCCGACTTTAAATGGCGACGACATGCTTCTTGGATTGGATACCCGGCCCGAAGAAAATTTCTTCTTTCTGAATTCAACTTTTCCGATAACCAAAGAAACTTACTCAGACCTTGGCAGTAGTATTTCCTCTTTTCGGCCGACGGCGCCCTTTGCGAGCTTTCGTCAATCGGCCTCTTTTATTTCTCTTCTACCGCCGCCCGATAGAACTCTTTTGCAAATTTTTGCCTAAGAATCTCTAATTTACTTCTCTCACAAATTTGATTGCTGTCGAAACCCAACAAATGGTATTTTCCTCCCCGGGAATCTATAACTTTGTAACCATTCGGACAGATTTGTGACCGAACCAATACATTTCTGCCCCTGTTTTCACTTTCTTGGGTAAATGGGGCTTTTATTTTCATGTGACTGAACCTCAGGGAGACGCTGCCTACGTATCCTTTCAGAATCAAGTCAGACATAGTTCAGGAAGTGTTCCCTAAACTTTTTTTTTTTGTATTATTTTTCTTCTTTCTTTCTTTTTTTTTCTTTTTTTCTTTTTTTTCTTCTCTTTTTTTTGAATCTTCTTTTCTTATCTTTCTGGGTTACAAAGAGGGTGGGGATAGCGGATGAATAAAGCCTTTGTCCTTTCAATCCACCAAGGTAATTGCTGCAGGGGATTTAAACATAAATACCTTTTTACTACGTCTATGTTTACCGGTGCCTCGAGCTCATCTCCTTCAACATCGCCCAAGTACAATTCTCTGTAGGCAATATCTTTCTGATGATGTATGGGCCTTTCCAATTTGGAGCGAATTTTCCTTTGGCTTCTTGATGATGGGGAAGTATCCATCTCAAAACCAGCTGCCCGACTACGAAATTCCTAGGGCGCACTTTCATGTTGTAGGCACGGGCCATTATTTGTTTGTACAACTACCTCTGGCATTCCGCGGCGATTAGTTTTTCATGAATTAATTCCTGTTGCTCCAAACGGGTTTTGACCCATTCACTATCTTCAATTTTTGCTTCGACAATCACTTGGAGCGAAGAAATTTCCACCTCAGCAAGTATAGCAGCCTCAGTTTCATAGACCAACAAATATGGAGTTGCTCCTACACATGTACGTACCGTGGTACGATATCCCATCAGTGCGAAAGGAAGCTTTTCATGCCATTTTCTCAATCTTTGAATCATTTTCCTCTAGATTTTCTTGATGTTCTTGTTGGCTGCTTCGACCGCACCATTAGCTTTAGGTCGGTAGGGAGTTGTATTTCTATGTGTTATCTTGAATAGTTCACATATCTCCCCCATCAGTCGACTATTTAGATTAGTTACATTTTCAGTAATGATAACAGCAGGGATCCCAAAGTGGCAAATGATGTTGGAATGCACAAAATCCACTACTGCTTTCTTGGTAAAATATGTTAGTATTTATGCCCGTCACTAGAGGGGGGGGTGAATAGTGCAGCACAAGAATATTGAAAAATATTGCGGAATTAAAATTGCAGGAATAAAATAAATTCGGTAATTAAAATAACAAAGAAAGAACGCACCGAATTTATCCTGGTTCACCACAACCTGTGGCTAGTCCAGTCCCCGAGAGACTCTCTCGAGATTACACTAACTTCGTTAAGCTTACGGTGCCTAACAAACCGTTACAGTTGCTCGTAGATGTACACTCTACAAGACTTCACTTTGCTCGTGGATACCGCACCACAAGACTTCAACCATTAAGACTTAGGGTACTTAGCAAACCCGACAATCAATGAGAAGATATGTTCTTCTCAAACACCTTTCTCTTTTTACAATAAGAACTCTCTCAAAAGAGTAGATAAAGAGATACAAATAAGCTCTATGAACAACTCAAAGTTGTCTCTCAAATGGCTCAACAAAAGCTCTAAAATGATGCTCAAATACTGTAAATATGTATATCAATATTGGGAGCTGTTGTGTGTTTCAAATAAGCTCAAAAGACCTCTTTTTATAGGAGAAAAATGGTGTATGTCCGTTGATCAATTGGCAATCAATTATGCTGATTTTGTGCCAAGATAATCGATTATGCAAATCAGATAATCGATTATTCTCCAACGTTCAAAAAATCAGAAGCTGATTTTCCGCCAGATAATCGATTATTTGCTGAGCATAATCGATTATGTTGAGGCAGTATTCAAAACACTGGCAACGGTACAAGATAATCGATTATTTAAAGGTTATAATCGATTTATACCATTGATATACACTCTGTATGCCAGAGTATACCAGAATTGAAATCTTACTTCAAAAACCATTTTGGTTAAAATGAAAACGTTAAAATCATTTTGTTTGAAGTATTTACAATATGTTTATGATAAATATGATTCAATAAAATATGTTTCTGAAAAATATGATTTAATAAAATATATTTATGATAAATATGATTTAATAAAATATGATTTAATAAAATATGTCTACGATAAATATGATTTAATAAAATATGTTTATGCATATTTATGATGACCTATGTTGAGCCAAAAGACGAGATAACTTAAACGTTGCTCTTACATTGGTTCTACCTAATGACCTACGCCTTGGGTCTTCGGTCTTGAACATTTGAGCTCGTCTTTGGCTTTTCCATTGCAATTCGTTCATCAATATGCTTCTCGGCATTCAAGCTTGACTGTTTGTCATATAATATCGTTGTTTGACACTTGACTTCATTGTTTGTCATTCAACAAAACCTATACCTGAAAATCATGCTCATACAACCAAAGCGCACATATCATATGATAGAGTGATTTTCTACAATTTCCCCCTTTTTGATAATGACAAACAACAGGAGATATGCATATCGAATTCCCCCTAAATTTATGCTATATCTCTACATGCAATTCATGCAAGCAATATAATTCCCCCTTAATTGAATAGTCCCCCTCAATTAAAGTATGCATATCGCCCAAATTCTTCCCCCTTTTGGCATTAGCAAAAAGAGTATACCAGTTTTTATTTAAGCTATTGACGATACCAATTTGTTTGAAACAAGATCATATCAACATCAAATGATACCAAATGTTAGTAAAAGCATACTAACCATAATAACAGTTATTTTTCGCAAATATGCCAACTGTTTGTTAAACCAAAAAAATATTCATCAAAACATGAATCAATTATTAATATCAACTGTTAGCATATATCAACTATTACGTTTTTGTCAAAAATGCGATAACTAACCGACGTTCCCTCTCGATGCATTTAGGTTTCGTGCTTGGTGCATCTACTACAATATTGTAGTCTTCAAGCACACCTACAAAAGAACCTAAAAATAGGTTTTTGGTACCCAACTTCTTTTGGGTCCTTGGGGGTTAGGCAAATAATAATCATAATCAAAATATGAGTCTCTATGTTTAGCAAAACATACGGGTGCAATGTGTCCTACCCGGTTACAATAATGACATATAACATTAGGGTTATGCATATGTCTTGGTTGAGACAAATGCGTTCTAGGTGGTCAAAAGTCGTTATTCCTAGAAGTGTTGAAATTCCTAGAGTCATTTCTAGGTGGTCTAAAATTATTAGTTTTAGACTTATTAACAAAATTCCTAGAATTGTTTCTAGGTGGTCTAAGATGATTAGTTCTAGGCTCATTTGCAAAAATTCCTAGAATTATTTCTAGGTGGTGCAGTCTTATTTCTATCATCCTTTCTAATATTTTTCTTAATGTCTTCACTTGTTTTTAGATCATCGGCACTACGTTTTTCAAGTGTGTTCCTAAGTTCTAAGTTCTCTATTTTCATAAAATCACAAGATGAACAAATAGAAACTTGATCAATTGAAGAAACTTCATGCATCTCCTTAATTCTGTTTCTAAGATCAACATTGTCATTTTCTAAAAATTTATTATCACAAGGCAATTTTTCAAAATCTTTATCTTTCAAAGAAGGTTGTTTTTCAAAATATTTTTCTTGCAAAGAAAGTGTTTTCTCAAAATCTTTTTCTTACAAAGAAAGTGTTTTCTTCAATTCTTTAATAATTTTGGAAGCTTTAACAAATTCACCATATAATTCATCATAGGCGTTTGTTTATTTCTTCAAATGAGTAAGAGTTAGAAATACTTACCTCTTCTTCCTTGTTGGCCATGAGGCATAATGCAGCAGTTTCATCGCCTGAGCTGTCTGAATCCCGTGATACGCGCCTATGGTGTTTCTTCTTTTTCTTGTCCTTTAATTTTGGACAATGTGTTTTGGTGTGGCCAAGTTTTTCACAATTTTTGCATGAAGGACTTGGTTCTTCCTTCTTTATTTCCTTCTTCATAGACTTATAAAACATTTTAATTATATCATTGGAAATATCATCATTATCGCTATCCGAATCACTTACCTCTTCTCTTTTAGAGGATGAGGCTTTGAAGGCAAAATTCGAATTACTTCTAAGATAAGGATTAAGAATTGCGCTTTCATAAGTTTCGAGGACCTCTTAGTCCATCAATTGTGATATCCGTGAATCCTATCGACTCTTGGATGGCATTTGCTTTGGAACGCCATTTGGGAGTGAGACTCCTTAGGACTTTTCGAACAAGATATTTGTTCGTGTAAACTTTTCCGAGAGCATGGAGATCGTTGACGATTCTTAAAAATCGTTCGAACATAATACCAATGGGTTCCTTCTCTATTTTGAAGATTTCATATTTATGTGTTAGAAAATCAACTTTAGATTCTCGGACTTGAGGCGTACCTTCATAAGTGATCTCGAGCTTATCCCACATCTCCTTGGCGGTTTTGCAGCAAGAGATTTTCCGATAGTCATCCGGATTCACCGCACAATATAATATGTAGATGGCCCTTGCATTATTTTCAACTTTCTTGATGTCCTCGGCATCATATTCATCTTCCTCCTTTAGAACCGTGGTTTCTCCAACTTTCTTTGTCGGCATTGGTTCACCGTTTTTGATGATTTGCCACAAACAAAAACTATTTGCTTTGATGAAGATTCTCATCCGCTCTTTCAAATATGTATAGTTTGTTCCGTCAAATAGTGGAGGGCAAGTGGGGGAGTGTCCTTCGCTCATCATTCCTGCATTCAATATTCTCAACAAAAAATATATATCACTCTCAACCGGTTAAGGCTTTCAGAGAGTTAGGCTTTGATACCAATTGTTAGTTTTTATGCCCGTCACTAGAGGGGGGGGGGTGAATAGTGCGGCACAAGAATATGGAAAAATATTGCGGAATTAAAATTGCAGGAATAAAATATATTCGGTAATTAAAATAACAAGGAAAGAACGCACCGAATTTATCCTGGTTCACCACAACCTGTGGCTAGTCCACTCCCCGAGAGACTCTCTCGAGATTCCACTAACTTCGTTAAGCTTACGGGTGCCTAACAAACCGTTACAGTTGCTCGTAGATGTACACTCTACAAGACTTCACTTTGCTCGTGGATACCGCACCATAAGACTTCAACCACTAAGACTTAGGGTACTTAGCAAACCCGACAATCAATGAGAAGATATGTTCTTCTCAAACACCTTTCTCTTTTTACAACAAGAACTCTCTCGAAAGGGTAGATAAAGAGATACAAATAAGCTCTATGAACAACTCAAAGCTGTCTCTCAAATGGCTCAACAAAAGCTCTAAAATGATGCTCAAATAATGTCAATATGTATATCAATATTGGGAGGTGTTGTGTGTTTCAAATCAGCTCAAAAGACCTCTTTTTATAGGTGGAAAATGGTGTATGTCCGTTGCTTAATTGGCAATCAATTATGCTGATTTTGTGCCAAGATAATCGATTATGCAAATCAGATAATCGATTATTCTCCAACGTTCAGAAAATCAGAAGCTGATTTTCCGCCAGATAATCGATTATTTGCTGAGCATAATTGATTATGTTGAGCCAGTGTTCAAAACACTGGCAACGGTACAAGATAAACGATTATTTAAAGGTAATAATCGATTATATACCATTGATATACACTTGATATACACTGTGTATACCAGAGTATACCAGAATTGAAAACTTACTTCAAAAACCATTTTGGTTAAAATGAAAACGTTAAAATCTTTTTGTTTGAAGTATTTAAAATATGTTTATGATAAATATGATTCAATAAAATATGTTTATGATAAATATGATTTAATAAAATATGTTTATGATAAATATGATTTAATAAAATATGTTTATGATAAATATGATTTAATAAAATATGTTTATGCATATTTGATGACCTATGTTGAGCCAAAAGACGAGATAACTTAAACGTTGCTCTTACATTGGTTCTACCTAATGACCTACGCCTTGGGTCTTCGGTCTTGAACATTTGAGCTCGTCTTTGGCTTTTCTATTGCAATTCGTTCATCAATATGCTTCTCGGCATTCAAGCTTGATTGTTTTTCATATAATATCGTTGTTTGATACTTGACTTCATTGTTTGTCATTCATCAAAACCTATACCTGAAAATCATGCTCATACAACCAAAGCGCACAAATCATATGATAGAGTGATTTTCTACAAAAGACTTGAGGGTGATGGCCTCAGCCCATTTTGTGAAGTAATCAATGGCGAGCAATATAAATCTGTTCCCACTTGACGCCTTTGGCTCGATTGGCCCAATGAAATCCATACCCAAGGCGACAAAGGGTCAGGGTACTGACATAGGATGCAGTTCATTTGGTGGTGCATGAATCAGATCACCATGCACCTGGCATTGATGACATTTTCGAACAAAGCTAAAGCAGTCTTCCTCCATGGTTATCCAATTATAGCCAGCTCGGAGTATCTTCTTTGCCAGTACATAGTTGTTCAAATGTGGCCCACACACGCCTGCATGTACTTCGTGCGTGATTCTTTCGGCTTCTTCGTCATCTACACATCTCAACAAATTGAGATCTATAGTCCTTTTATATAAAGTGTCACCACTTAAGAAAAAATTGCTCGCATGCCGTCAGATGGTTTTCTTTTGTTCTCTGGTGGATTGCTCAGGGTACTCTTGTGTTTTCAGGAATCTCAAGATGTCGTAGTACCAAGGCTGTGGGCTAGGCTCTGCTTTGGTTGCATTGCAATACCCATGCCTTTCTTTGATTTGGATTTGTAAAGATTCAACATAGGCATTCCCAGGGTATGGATACATGGAAGCCAAAGTGGCAAGTGCATCTGCTAACTCATTGTGGCAACGGGGAATGTACCTGAACTGTATCGATTTGAACCGTTACGTGGATTCTTATTTTAGTTTCTTTGATTTTATCGAGATTGCCCAGGTTAAACGTTTCAGTATCATTTAAGTTAGGCCTAGGTTTGTTCTCAAAGTGTTCCAGCTCTCGAGCGATTTCCCTAAAAGCCTCTTCTTCATTGTATTCCGGTTCCCGGTTCATTATCTCACATACATGCAACGAGATTAGGTCATGGCAGGAAGTCCGCGAGCATGTCGTTTTATTTAAAGCCGCATTATTGGGACTGAAAGAAGAGATGAAAAATAAAGAAAGACAAAAATCAGAGAAAGGCAGAAAAATGAAAAATATTGATTTTATTTCTTTGAACTTGAAAGATAAACATGGTTTACAATTGAGACTTAAAGTGCTAAAAGGAAAACAAACAACCAAGCTACACCCTGAAATAGCTCGTGATGTGGGAAGAGGTAGCAATGCAAGACTACCCGGGTCAACCTCCTGACCGGAAATGGTGTGGCCTTCAAATTTTTAAGTTAAGCATCTGGCCTCATATACAACACTTCGGCGGCGCTTGACCCTTCTCCCGGTTGGACCATGTTTACATCATAGAGCAACTCTCTCATAGTCTAGCAGATCTCATCAATTACATCTGCCGTGAAGGTTTCCTCTTCCTCCTCTTCGTTGCACTTTGGTTTTATAAAGGCCTTGTACATGTGAGGTAGGGGTCATGGTAAGGCCCATCCTTGGCGGTTTCTGCGATTAGCCCAGGTGATATCTTCTGTGGTCGAATGAAATCCCAGTCCAAAAAAATTTTCTCTGGCAGGAAAGGTGACCAGCTCGGTTATGCCTTGCAGGGAGATTCTGAGTCCCTTGCCTGGCTTGAAACCTTGGCGCGTCATTTCCTTCGCTACCATAATTGAAACATTTGACAGTAAAGGTTGAGGGAGCGGCTTGCCTCTTCATGCTGATCAGCTACTACGACTTCAAATGCTTGATAGACTATGTATTCACTCCCTTCCTTGGCTTCTAGACAGGGAACAGAGGGGTACTGGTAAATCGATTGTTCGTCCTCTCCATGAACTACAATATCCTAATTTTTGTATTCAAATTTAAACATTTGGTGTAGGGTCGAAGGAACTGCCCCTGCTGCATGAATCCACGGCTTTCCTAGGAGGTAGTTGTAGGAGGTGTCCATGTCCAACACTTGGAATGTTACTTCGAAGTCGACTGGACCAATGGTGAGCACCAAAATCGATTTCGCCTATGGTATTCCTTTTTAGTCCATCGTAGGCTCGGACACATATGTTGTTAGGACGGATCCTCCCTGTCCCGATCTCCATTCTCTGCAAGGTAGACAGTCTGCATATGTCTACTCCGGAACCTCCGTCTACCATCACTCTCTTGACATAATATCCCTCACACTTGACAGTGAGGTGCAAAGCCTTGTTGTGAGAAGCTCCTTCCAGGGGTAATTCATTCTTACTGACCGATATCTGGTTGATAGCGAAGAATCTCTCCGCCATTTCCTCTAGTTGTTCTACAGAGGTCTCAGCCAGTAAATTAGCTTCGTTAAGAGTTTTGGCCAATACCTGCTGATGTTAGGGAGATTTAATCAAGAGTGAAAATAAAGAAATCTACTCAGGGAACTTTTAGGGTTGATCTACCACTTCGTACTCCGGCATTTTAATTTTGTGGAAAAAAGCTTCTGCTTTCTCAGTATTCACTGGCTTCTTTGGTGGGAATCGCCATATGGTATCAGCGTTCACTTCTTCCATCTAGGTATTTCTTGGTGGAATATCCCTTTTGGGCTTCTCCGAGGACTTCTTTGCCCTTGTATGTAACAACGGTTTCCTGATTATTCCAACGGACAGCTAAAGGGTTGGTCATGGGCTACTGTGGCACGCGACCAATAACCACGGTCTCATTCAGCATCGGTGGCTTAATCGATCGCCTCACCACATAGGCCTTCTTGGGCACATACAGGGCTTTGTTCAGATCAAACATTTTTGGAGGGCTTAAATTGGGATTCTTTTCTTTGCTTCCCCGTGGGATGTAGAGTATTGTTTCTTTGGTAGGAGTTGTCTCAGCTTCAACCTCAACCTTCTTTTCTGCTTCAGGACATTTGGCTTCATTTATTTTCTTTTCTTCCATCTTCTTTGGGGTAACTTTTGGTTTTCTATCTGCTTCGGCGATGGCTATGATGGCTTTCAGAGCGGGATCAAAATCTTTGTCCTCGCAGATCATTTCGATGACCGACCCGTTGTTGTGAGCTGGTAAAGGGTTATCAGTTAAATTTGGGACTTCATCATCTCTTAGAACTCTCTTCTTTTGATAAATCAAGTCCTTCAGTGCTCATTTTAAGGTCCAAAAATTTCCACTGTCATGTCCCTATGCCCCAGAGTGGTAGGCACAACGCATGCCCCTTTGGTAAGACGGTGATTCAAGATTCTATCTATTTGGGGGTATAGGCTGGAGGAGACCCATATGGACTAGCATAGGAAACATGCTGGTGTAGGACTCTCCTATTGGGGTGAAGTTCTGCCTCTGGGGTGGCTCCCTGGGACGATAATTGTTTTGCTGAGGCGGGGGTTGTAATGATTCGGAGGATGTTGATTCCTTGGAGCTTGATTTCTATTTTTCTGTTGTTGAGGTCGGGGAAAAGGCTGAGTGTTCATATCTACGTAGGGTTGAGGGACATAGTGCATGTCTCGGTGAGGATAGCAATGTTGAGGCGCTCTTTCAGAGAATGCATGCCTATGAGTATGTTGTTTCCTCATCCGGAGGTTGCCATGGATGCTTCCTCTTTTTTCTTGTTCCTTGGGATTCCTCCCGCCCCTCCTTGTATGGCTTGGGAGGTGGCTCTTATGGCAGATTGACTTAGAATCATCTCTGTTTTGAGGCCATTTTCCACCATCTCTCCAATTTTTATTGCCTCTGAGAATGGTTTGCCCATTGCAGACATCATGTTCTTAATATAGTCTGCCTCCTGTGCTTGCAAAAAGAAAGTTACCATTTTTCTTTCATCCATAGGAGGCTTCACCCTCGATGCTTGCTCTCGCCATTTAATAGCATACTCTCTGAAGCTTTCAACAGGTTTCTTCATTAAATTGGCTAGGGAATTCCTATCCAGGGCGATGTCGATATTGTACTGGAATTGTCTTACAAAGTCCCGGACAAGGTCATCCCGTATGTGCCACCCGGTAGTGTCTTGATCTATATACCATTCGGATGCAATACCTACTAAACTTTCCCCAAGGTACGCCATCATGAGTTCTTCCTTTCCGCCGGCTCCACGTAATTAATTACAATACTTTTTCAGATGGGCGATGGGATCACCATGGCCATCATATTTCTCGAATTTTGGCATTTTAAACCCCAAAGGAAGATGTACATGGGGGAACATACACATGTCTAAATAAGCTACACTTTTCTGGACGCTTATCCCTTTCATATTCTTCAGGCTTTGCTCAAGACTCTTCATTCTCCTTGTGATTTCATCATGCTCGGGAATTTTGAAAGTTTTTTCTGACATAGGGATAAGTTCATATGTTGGTTGGGGGTCGCTTTATGTAGGGTACGGGGGAGGCTCATTTTCGTAGTTAAGAGTTTGGAATGTAAAGGCTGCGGGGTCAAATACGGGCCTCAATACTGCAGGATATGTAGTATCTGCGGACGGAGGGGCCGTAAAGATATTGGGAACTAGCCCGGATGTAAACAATGGAGGGTGGGTTTTGGGACGGCGCTCGATCAAAATTGGTTGAAATAGTGGGTTGCCCCAGTAGGATGCTTGGGTGACTGATAGGGATAGTAGAGGTACCACCCGACCGTGGAAATAGCTCGGGATATCCAGGGATGGCACTGGGAGGTTCTTTCCCATTAATCCATGCATCCCTTATTTCCATGACCCGAAGTTGCAGGATCTTGTTCTCTTCGACCGCTGCATATTCAGAGGCGGATACTCCTGTGATCGGACTGTCTTCTTGAATTGGGAGGGTGGGTAGAACCATTTCAATCGACATCTCTGTATTTCCCTTTGACCGAGTGAATTTCCGTGTGAAGCCAGTCTACCAAAAAACCAGCCACTATTCTAAACACCTGAACTGTAATTCTACAGAACATAGTTGGTTCGGGTTAGAGGAAAAGCAGGAAATAACACGTTGAGCATGATGCACGCATCAGATAATAGGTTTCAATATAATTACCACAGTCACATGTGTCATCCCGACACTTTTATTTCACTTTTCTTTTGTTCTTTCCCTTTTATTTCCCTTTTTGATTATTCCCTCCTTTATTTTTTAAAGAATACAGTTGAATCCTATAGAGATTTCCTACGTATCATGACTTTGCATGAATCAGACCGAGTGTAGTTCATGGAAATAAAAGGTTAAGTACGCAGCAAAATATTTTTGGGATTTTGATTTTGATAAAGATCTCAACTTTGATTACAATGGCTAATAGAACAAAAATAAACTACTAGGTTGGGACTTAATACCCTTACAGACTCGAAAGGACAACGACAAACACATTTTTTAGAAAAATATAAGTCTATGAATACATTAATACTTCCACCGCCTTTGGAGCTTGCGGGGCATCATTCGGCCTTGCCGCAGGTTGCGCGCTAGACTTCCTTGGAGATAGTGGAGATCTTCCATTACATGTCATACAAATGTCATAGAAGTAGCAAAAAACATGGATTTTGTCAATTCCTCACAGTTATTGCATTTAGTGGTAATATAGTCTGCAATTGACCGTATCTTTTCTATGATAACCCCTTTTTCTTGTAGCGGACGCCATATTTGTTCGGCCCGTGCTTCTAAAGTTCGTTCGCCCGCCTGATTTAGCTTTTGAAACTGCCGCAAATCTCTTTCCAACCTCACTATTAATGCATAGCAAAGCTCCCTCGGCTTTGAAATCCATGGCCTGCTTGGCCATTTTGCTTTCAGCTATGGCAACCCTTTGTTCTAGACTATCATTTTAATCGTCGCTTCCTCTTTTAATTTCTCCAGAATGCGGGCCCTTCCTTCAGCACTTTTAATTAATTGTTTCCAAGCTCTAGACAATTCACCCTCTGCCTTATTCAGGTCAAAACCATATTCGGTTACTTTTCGGCTCAGGTTCTCTATGAGCTTTTCATCTTTGGCACTACTCGGAGGATTTTCTGCGGTTGTTCTCATTTTCTGAATCTTGGCTCGTAGGGCTTCATTTTCTTTAACCAAGACCTTCTTGTCTCCCTTGCTAGCATCAATTTGCCGGTTGTTTTCGAATTGAAATTTATGAATTTTCTTTTCTAGCCTTCCTATAGTAGCACGGTATTCATTATCTTTTGCTAACCAATCCCACTGCTCTTGTGATGTTCCAACGAACTCTTGAAGGTGAGGCCTTTTGGATGGTCTTTCGTGCTCAATTTCTCTCTTATGCCAAGCGAGGTACCTTGGAGAAACATCACCTCTTGCCAGAGCCTGTACACGAGTGTCAACGGTTAGGTATTGGCATTCATTCCACATTTTGCGAACCATTGCTTTAGGGAACTGACTACCAGGTCCAATTTCTACTACTCGGATGTTGAGATCTTTGTCCTTTCGCACTATCTGGCATCTTCCGAGTTGTGTAAAGACCCGATGCGGGGTGAAAGGTTGGATTCTTCTAAGACCCATTAAGAGAAAATGCGGTACTGTTGCCGGCATATGCACAACTTCATCCAAAGAGAGACAGCTGAGCGTCCATTGTATTTTATTTGCAAAAAATAAACTGGAGATATGACACCTACTCTGCGACACCTTCTAGTAATTTAAATACATTCACCCTGTTGTCAACTTCTTCTATGCAATCTTTTGTTGGCAGCCCATGATTCATGAACCGAGGTCTGTGACATAGATTCTCAATCATCCAGATTTGCAATTGCAAGTTACGGCCTTCAAAGAACTCCCCTCCTGCTTTACAAATGGTAAGGGCTCGGAAGATATCAGACATGATCATTGGAGCAAGAGTGCTCTTTGCTTGAGTCATCAAAGTACTAACGACCCATGCAATCCGTATGTCGATGTTTCCGTCCTTTCGCGGGAACACTAATAGACCCAAGAAAGACACCGTAAACGCGAACCATCGATGCCCCTCCCATTAGATCCTATTACCCTTGCTACAAATGAGGTTTTCAGGATTGTTGAATCCTCCGATGTGGCCATATCTTTGGTATATGAACTGAAGGGTGCAAAATCAAGCCGACAAGTCGAGGTTGTGAATATTTCTACTAATTTTCAAAACATCCAGAAATTTGTGCACAGCGAGGGTTCTTGGTGCTATCAAGTATTGATGTCTCAAAAGGATGGTATGGGTCCCGATATATACGACCATTTCCTCTAAAGTCAGGGTTAGCTCTAAATATGAGAAGTGGAAGACGCTGTGGCCCGGGTCCCAGAAGGTGATTCAGGCCTTTGTAATATCTCCCCTGGGTTTCTTTTCAACAAGCTAGTGAGGCCCCCCAGATGTGCGTTGACCTTTTTCTATCCTGCTTCTCCGAGGTCATTCAGCCACAGCCGCAGCTCCAAAGGAATTTTGTTCATTATCGTGCTCATTATGCGCATTTATTAGGGCGAATTAGTATTCTCAAAATATTAAAACTGACATTTTATTTTAAAAACTAGGACCGGCTTGGCGAATACGGCCTTTTGACACTTCGGCGAGAACTATTTCCAGGCTTTGCTTGCTTACCAGTCCAAACAAAATTCAGAGGTAGCCATTTGCGTAAGATCGGCCATCCAGCGTCCCTTGTATCAATATTAAGCTATTTTTACGATAACGGCACCATCCGACTTATTTCAAAGTAAGGAAATAAACTCAGGCATTTCTTGCCCTTTTGAAAAAAAGGGGTTGGACCCGGCCCAAATAATTTATCAAAACCCGCGGACATTTTTGAAAAACTCCAAAATTTGTTGTTGTTTTTTTTGTGCCTTTCTTTTTCTTTTTGAAAATTCCGGCAGCATTTCGGCGCTATTTGAGAATTGGTTTTGAAAAGTGACTACCCTACCACTACTTATTTTTCTCAATAATTCCCTTTGTTTACAAGCCGGTCAACATGCGAATCCAAGACAAATAAATGCGCATGTAGCACGTAAAAATGCATCAGGGTGGTCTTTTATTTCAGGGCACCTGTCTTAGACGGACCCAACCCCTCTGTTGAGTCCCCTAAGTAAAAAGTGCATGATGCAAATAAGCATTATTACTAGGGATCTGGCATGAAGTTTTGTTATACTAGGTTGAGAACCTCGGTATAGGGTCTAGACTGTGTACCCGAGTGGACAACCCGAGTCGATGAGGGGGCTACTTACCGGGGACCCACGAAATCGTCCGACTTTGTAACTTGTCCAGCCTCTTTCTTAATTCAGGGTAAGACACTAACATAATAGGGAGCCTCAAAAAGTAAGAACATCCCCGAAGGTGAGAAATGAAGGGTTTCGTACCAGTATATATATAAAGTTCATATAATATCAAAGCGGTAGAACATACACCATTAAGCACAGAACATGTAAGTAAGTCGGTAGAAGCCAAATATAACAGTTATCGTAAGCTCGAATTCTTGAACCCTGAACCGGAGATTCTGGGTTATTGATCCCCAACAGAGTTTCCAGAGCTGTCATACCTCCCTTTTTCCGCTTACACGTGGTTACCCCGAAAGAAGACATGTGTATAGGAGTTTTTCAAATTAAAGTTACATTATTCTACATGGGATTGGTTATTAATTTCTAGAGTCGCCACTTGGGATAGGTTTGGCTTTTGGTGTCCCAAGTCACCGGTTTATTTGGAATCCCAAATCGAGGAAATTTCGACTGCCCAATTGGAGTATGCGAACCAAAAATTCTTAAGTAACGAATTCTGTTGACCCGAGGGAAGGTGTTAGGCACCCTCGGATCCCGCGGTTCTAGCACTGTCGCTTAAACTCATTATAAGTTGCTAAAATATGATTTTCTATACATGTTACTCCTGCAGTTTTAGATTATTAAATGCTTTTAATATCTTTTAGAAAATTTTCAACATTATTGAAACACGTCGCGAATCGCATCACGTAAATGCACCCGCAATTTTAGACATATTTTAATTCCATTGAGAATTGAATTTGGGTCACATAGATACGCACCGAATTTAGGAAGGTATTTTATTAAAACACGCGCCTATAGCAACTATGTCTTTAACATTCGTGGGAAGGTCATGAAATTTTCTAAACGACACTTCCTACTTTTCTATCTGTTTTAATGAATTAAGGAGCCATCACATGATATTTTCTTAAATTAACATGGCTCTCTTTATATTATAAGGATATTCTGACAGATGCAAAATTCTCTACTCTTGCTGGTGCTTAAATGCATTAATCACTTTATGTATAAACTATGTACTTGGGAAACATTACATGCGTCTTAGCCTCGTTCATGGCCAATTGCACATAATAAATCAAGTTTTGGCCCGCCCAGGAGCACCTATTGCTCAGCCTGCGACTGGTAACTATTGTGACTGGCTTGGGCTTTTAATTACTAAGCCCAAAAAACATGTTGGATTAAAATATTCTAGTGCTTACCGGGCCTCGCGAATGTGCCCAGTATTGATTTGGACGAAAGAGTCATATTCTCAATAACCACTTTTGATTCAAAATTATATACAACGTTGAATATCTACACATTCACAGAGAAAATACTAACAATTGTTTTTTATATCAAACTTTACCATTTGATCTGAACTATGTCACACATACTTTTTACCGCTTACGCGTGGTTACCCCGCAAGGCGACACGTGTATAGGTTTTTGACATTATTCGAGACGGGATTAACTATTTATTTCAAGAGTCACCACTTGGGATAGGTTTGGCTTTTTGGTGTCCCAATTCACCGATTTATTTAAAATCCCAAATTGAGGAAATTTTGACTACCCAATTGGAGTCTGCGAAGCAGAAATTCTTGAGTAAGGAATTATATTGACCCGAGGAAAGGTGTTAGGCACCCTCGGATCCCGTGGTTCTAGCACGGTCGCATAAACTCGTTATAAGTGGCCAAAATGTGATTATATACACCTGTTAACTCGTAATATTAGATTATTAACCGCTTTTAACATCTGTTTTAGGGAAATTTGCAATTCTATTAAAACATGTCGTGAATCGCCTCACATAAATGAACCCACAATTTTAGACATATTTTAATTTCATTGAGAATAGGATTCGGGTCACATAAATGCTCACCCGAATTTAGGAAGGTATTTTATTAAATATGCGCGCCTATAGCAACTACGTCATCGAGATTTGTGGGAAGGCCGTGAATTAGCTAAATGCCACCTCCTATTTTCTATGCGTTCTAATGAATTAAGGATCCATCGCTTAGTATTTGCTTGAATCAAGGCGTCTCACTTTATTTTTTTATAAGGACATCCTAATCCATGCTAAATTTATACTCTTGTGAGTTCTTAAATGCACTAATTATTTTATGTACAGACGGTGTGTTTGGAAAAACATTATGTGTACCTTAGCCTCATTCATGGCTAATTGCACATATTGGATTCAAAATTTGAACCGGCCCAGAACACATATTGTGCTTGGGCTATAGATGATGGATATTGTGACTGGCCTGGGTCTTTAATCACTTAGCCTGTCGAACATGTTGAATTACAACATTTGAGTACTTACTGGCCCTCGCGGATGAGCCCAGTACTTATTTGAATGAAAGAGCCCAATCGTTTAATAACCATCTTTGTTTGAAATTATATACGAAAATTGAATCTGTAGACATTCACGAAGGAAATCTTAGCAACCATTTTTAGATAAATTTCTAACAATAGATCTGAATCAAATCAATCACATACTCATCAGTCAGAGTATATGAATCTAACTCTTCAAAATTCAATTATGACTTAGATTAACAGCTTAGTGGTCAGGAAAAACACTACTCACATGCTGAAACTTAAATTAGCCAACACAATACATGATATTGGGGTTTTAAATACTTACTAAGCTATCATTTTTCCGAACTCCTCATTTTAAATAAGACATGAAATATACATATGAGTAAGCAGCATCACGTAGTTAATTATACAATCAGCTACTCATGTTTGAAAGAATAGTTCGAATGTACTGAAATGTTTCATGGCATTTTATCCTTCACATGATTATTAAAACTACTGCTTCCTAAGTCCAGTAGCTCTAAGTGCAAAGGATCAGCACTTGAACCAGCCAGACTAAAATTGATACTAACTATTAATTATTCACATAAAAATTTAAAACTCAGTCAAACGTTCAAGTTATTACATATTGAAACAGTCCCAAATGTCCAATTATTACAAGAGTGGATTAGTCTAATATTGAACTATAACATGATAATCATCCTACTACTACACCTATATTCAGAAATAAATAGTGGAAAATGGGGGGGGGGGGGTAAACTTCAAAATACAGGTAACAATTGGAGATCTACACATTTGGGAATATATGTCTCACCTGAACTTCATATATACATGAACAGTGAATGCACCTGTAATGCAGCAGAATAAACAAGCCTATAAGTAAATAGAAGAGACCAGCTAAGCAATCAACATCCAAATGTACAGTGCGCCTAGGACATTAGCAGAGTTTTCTGAAAATTAACTCTTTATTAAATGATGCAAAACAACACTAATGGTATTTTAAGATATCGTAATAAGCATTTTAGCTCTAGTGTTCAAAGAGAAGGTTTTTCGGATCCTTTTTCAATGCCCAACTGATTCATTTTATAGTAAAGCTTTTAGGGCATCACATTTTTGCCTTGTTTGCTTTTAGTCCTTAACTCAAATTGCATTTTTCCTAAGTGTCCTTTAATTCATAAGTTGTGCCTTAAGTATTAGGCAAGAATTATGTATTAGTCCTTGCTAGAAAGTTCTATGGGATTATTATTAGGTTTTTAAAATGTTCAAATCCCTCTTATACCCTCACTTCCTTTCCTAATTACTCTCTCCTGAAATTTGACCTTAGGTAGTTCCTTGACCCTAGTTTAATCACAATTGACCCTGTTCAACCAAACACGGGCCACCCTTTAGATTAACAGACTCACAAAAATCAGAATTAGCCAAATTAACAAGGTCCAACATAGATGCCTTAGTACAGGCTTCCACAAACATTATACATGATTAACAAAACAAAAGATCAAATAACCCAGGAGAATGAATACATCTATCACCCTTAACTTTCAAAAATAGTTCAATCAAGGTGCTCAGAAATAGTTATAAATGAAAAATACACAGCATGGGGTGAGTACTCGTTTCATGAGCAAGATTATGAAGCAAGTAGAAGTTCAAAGAGAGGTAACAACTTGATTATGCATAAGTATTGAACACCAAATCTATTATGAAATAAAGATCAGGCACCTAGTAGCATAAAAAAACATTAAAACTAATTAGACTATCAGTGAATCAATCGATTGAAGACCGTGAGATAAAGTTAATCAGATTATGAGAATCACATCTCTCAAAAGCTAATATTATCAGGATGTTAAGCCATTCCAAAGACAAAAAGGTTTCCATACTAGTGTCAAACAAAGCATATGAATAGTGAAACCCATTCTAGATGAACTTGTGGACAAACTGACAAACAACTAAAGAAAATGAAATAAAAGAACTTAAACAATTAGGCATGTAACTGCTAAACCTAATCAATTATTAAAAGAAATCAAGCATTTAAAATTTAAATAAATGAAAATATGCAGGAAACTTAGCTTCTTATTCTTGTTCCCATTCAAATCATTTCAAAATGGCTCTTGACCCTTTCAACAGGGTTTCGAAAACCCATAGGACGATGATTATCCGTTTAAGAGCTCAGGGGAGGGTTGTCAAGATTATGAGACCTCAATAAAGTCTCAGATTTTGATTTTCCGTGATTGGGATTATTTTGGGACTCATGGAAGGTATGGTTGGTGTCAAGAGGGACCAGGGGTTACCCAGGAGGAATTTTAGACATTTCTGACGCGTTTGAGATTTAGGGTTAGGCTTTTAAATTGATATTCGAAGGGTTTCAGGTAGATTCGAGAGGGATAACCTACAGTGTTGGGACGAGGAGGTTGAGGTGCCTAAGGGGTGTAAATTTGGATGGTCTTGGGACAGGGTCGCTGGAGGTAGGTGTTTCAAAAGACCTTTTGGAGAATATTTGAGATGATTGGGGGGGGGGGTATTTGAACGGGTTGGGTTGCAGGATACGGATGGGGGTGTCCTAGTGGTCCTGTGGTGTTAAGGTGGAAGGGTTTGGAATAGGGTCGCCGGAGACGGTGGTTCCGACCACCCTGTTTTTGATGATTCGAGACGAAAGGGTTATGTTTGATGGAAATTGACCATAGGACGGGTAGGGGAGGTCATGACGGTTGAGTGGTGTAAATTTGAGATAGTTTGGTTGCCAGCTTCCACCGTGAGGCGATTTCTGGCGGCGACGTTAGGGTTGTAGGCCGGTACACAAGGGTGGTCGTAGGGTGGACAATGGATGGTGTTCGGTCGGAGGTAGATGGTACGAGGAAGAAGGGACTCTGTCTCTAATGTGTATTTGAGACGTTTGGACATATGTATACAAAAATGTTGGGGCTTTTGTGGACGTTGGATGAGATGGGGATGGACGGCTGTGATGATTCCTCTTTGAAACTGTGTCGTTTGGGTTTGGTGCCGTGTGTGCTGGGTTGAGACTGGTAATTTGCCCTAGGTCGTGTATTGAAAGGGAGGAGCAGGTTGGGCCACTCAGGTTTGGCCCAATTGTGGCCAGCCTGAGTGGGTGTTCACATACATATTATATATATATATTTCTTTTCTTTTAAGTTAAATTAATCACTAATCTTTATTTAAAAACCACACATTCCTAATTATCACAAATTAAAATCAAACCAAGTAAAACTTAAACAAAATGATCTCAAATGCCAGACATGTATATATTTTTTGTATTTAGTTTGTAAACAAATTTATTTTAGCAATTAAATCTTAATCAATCATAAACATGCAGTAATGAACATGCGCATGCAATTAAATCATAAATCCTAAATCCTAATATTTAAAAAGAAAAGTCCTAAAGTTTAAGAGTCCTGTAGGAATTTGTTTCGACTGGGTAAAAATCATATGCTCACACCTGACCCTCTTTGCGCGGGAACACGAAGCATTTTCGTGCAAAGACAAGTGACCAAATATGAGCAATTTCTGTCCGATTGAATACTCCATATGAAGCATTTTGAAAAATTACTGACCTAACCCTGCTTCAAAGATTCCCTTCATATCTTTAGCAATAAAGGAATTAGGTTAGTGTAGTTCTGGAAGTTTTGGTAGCTGGGACTACCGAGAGACTGTGATTGGCTGCTGTTGCTGCTGTTTCTGCTCGCTAAGCTCCTTATTGCACGAAAAGAAAATAAACAACTAAGCTACCTAAACCTATGAACTACAAGTTACAAGATTCCTATATATGAGTCTCTTGAAGCTTGATCTTGAGTCTCGACTATTAATAGCAGCTGCTGGCTCAGTCTTCAATCTCTAAACAAAATGGGATATGCTGAGCTTGTAACTTCCATTATATTGTGAGCAGTCCGCGCCTTTATCCTCCCCATCACTTTGAGTTCACCTTTTGTCTTTATTTCTTTCTCCTATTCTGAATTGACACTCATGCTTCCAATTATGCCGAAGGTTGTGCCTTAAGGTGCCACCTGCTCAGACAGCAAAACAAACATACGAACGAAATTTTCTGCCATAGTTTTCACTGGAAAACTTCGTGAGTTATTTGTAACACACATCTATGCTGCTCTTTTTTAGAACAAAAAGGAAGAGAATTGTGTATCCCTTGGAAAGATTGCCAGGTTATGCTGGAGAGGAGAAATGGTTGCTGCTAGGGATTAAGATAAGAATCCTCGGGTTATGCGGGGATAAGAATGAAAAAGTCTCTGTGCGGAAGGAAAGAAAGATCCGCGGGTTATGCTGGGATACGAAAATGTTTGCTGAGGATGGGTTATGAAGAAATTCCTGGGTTATGCCAGGGGAATCTGCGTGTTATGCCGGGACGAATGACAAATCCTAGGTTATGCAAGGGGAATCCACGGGTTATGCCGGGATGAATTAAAAATCCTAGGTTATGCTAGGGGAATCCACAGGTTATGCCCGGATGAATTAAAAATCCTAGGTTATGCTAGGGGGGTCCGCGGGTTATGTCGGGATGAATGAAAAGTCCTAGCTTTTTCTAGGGAGATTCACGGGTTATGCCGAGATGAAAGGAGATCTTGAGCCATGTCAGGGGAGTCCACAGGTTATGCCGGGATGAAAGAACAATCCTAGGTTATGCTAGGGGTATCCGCGGCTTATGCTAGGATGAAAAGAGATCCTGAGTTATGTCAGGGGAATCCACGGGTTATGCCGGGATGAAGGAAAAATCCTAGGTTATGCCGGGATGACTGAAGAATCCTAGGTTATGCTAGGGGAACCCACGGGTTATGCCGGGATGAATGAAAAATCCTAGGTTATGCTAGGGAAGATGAAGGAAAAATCATAGGTTATGCTAGGGAGGTCCGCGGGTTATGCCAGGATGAAGGAAAAATCCTAGATTATGCTAGGGGGATCTGCGGGTTATGCCGGGATGACAGAAAAATCCTAAGTTATGCTAGGGGGAACCGCGGGTTATGCTTGGATGAAGGAAAAATCCTAAGTTATGCTAGGGGGATCCGTGGGTTATGCCAGGATGAAGGAAAAATCCTAGGTTATGCTATGGGGATCCGCAGTTTATGTCGGGATGAAAAGAAAAAATCCTAGGTTATGCTAGGGAGATCCGCGGGTTATGCCAGGATGAAAGGTGATCGTGAGTTATGTCAGGGGAATCCACGGGTTATGCCAGAATGAAAATGAAGGGTCCCTAGTGGGGATGAAAGGAAACATTTACGGTTTATGCCGGGATGAAATAAAATAACGATTGCGGGGCTATGTCATGGAGATCATCAGGTTATGCCGGGATAAATGAACAAGGTTCCTGGGTTATGCCAGGGAAATATGCAGGGCAGTGGAGGACCTCAGAGATCCTCTTGACTATGCTGGGGAAAGAGGAGGAAATGAATAACTCTTAGGTTATGTTAAGTGTAGGGGAGTATTAACTCCTAAACTATGCTGGGAAGTAGGAAGGGTAGGGAGAAGATCCTCAGGTTATGCTGGGGATATGGAGGGAAACCTCCTTGGTTTATGCTGGAGGGGTAGAATGCAATCCTTAGGTAATGCCTAGGAAGTCCACAAGCTGTGCAAAAGGAAACATAAAAAGAAAACTTCCCTTTGGTCATTGACGTATCAGCACCTTTGGCCCTTGTGCCTATCCTTGGTTATTTTTGCCTCTTGTTCCTTTTGTTTTCCTAAGTTGCGAGTGCACCTATTTTAGTTGAGAAACAAACAAAAGTGTTAGTTTGAACAGTGATTGGTTTTGCGGCCTTGTGACGCTTGATTTCGGCTTCCTTTGTATTACAAAACGAACCCTCGGCTTTCCGTTCTTGCATAGTTTGCCATGGGGTCCTCATTTCGGATTGGGTTATGAGTTTTGTCCCGCTTTTTCATTTGCTTTTGGGACTTTTGATTGGAATCGACACCCTATTCGGCTTAAAACACCTCAATTTCGCTTCAATTTCATGCCTTTTGACTTTGAATTTCCTATTCTTTATTTCTTTATTTTGGGACATTAACTGTCATGATCAACCGGGATTGGCCAAGCGAACTTGACGATGTCGTTCATTTCCTAATTCTTGCGAGGAGAAAACCGCGAAGCCGGCCCTGCTACCTTTCTTTATGTAATGGCGAGGAAGTTAAAGTGGAAAGGAGTGAAGTATGAATTTAGAGAGGTATGTACTTTGAACAAAAAAAGGGAACTTATCTGAATATACGAGCTGGCTTTAAATGGAGACAACATGCTTCTTGGGCTGGATACCCGTACCAAATCCATTTCTGCTTTCTGACTTCAACTTTCGAAAACCAATGAAACTTGCTCATATCCGGTCAACACCACTTCCTCTTTTCGGCCGACGACGCTCTTTGCGGGTTTTCATCAATCGGCATCCCTCATTTATCTTCTCCCGTCACCTGATAGTGCTCTTTGTGAGTTTTCGCTAAACGAACCCTCTCATTTCATTTTTTCTCTTCTCACCGTCGCCTTATGGTGCCCGGAGGTTTTCGCCGATAAGACTCTCCCATTTTAATTTTTTCACAAACTTGATTGGTGGCTAACCCCAACAACTAGTATTCTCTTCCCCGGGGATCTATAACTTTGTAATCATTGGGACGGAAACGAACCGATATATTTCTGCCCCATTTTAATTTTCTTGGGTGAATGGGCTTTTTATTTTGACGTGACTGAACCTCAGGGAGAGGCTGCCTACGTATCCTTTCGGAATCAAGTCAGACGTAGGTCAAGAAGTTTTTTCCTAAACTAATTTAGTTTTGTATTCTCTTTTTTTTTTTTAATTTTCTTTTCTCTTCTTTTTTTCTTCTCTCTTTTTGAATTTTCTTTTTATTTTCTTCTTCTTTTTTTTGAAGTTTTTTTTTTCTTTTTCAGGGTTCCAAAGAGGGTGGGGATAGCGAAAGAATAAAGCTCCCGTCCTTTCGATCCACCGGGGTAATTGCTGCAGCGAATTTAAACGTAATACCTTTTCACTGCGTCTACGTTCACCGCTGCCTCGTGTTCATCTCCTTCAATATCACCCAAGTACAATGCTCCTCTAGGCAATATCTTCCTGATTATGTATGCGCCTTTCCAATTTGGAGAGAATTTTTTTTTTAGCCTCTCGATGATGTGGAAGTATCCGTCTCAACACCAGCTGCCCGACTTCAAAATTCCTAGGCCGTACTTTCTTATTGTAGGCGCGGGCCATTGTTTGTTGGTACAACTGCAAGTGGCATACTGCGGCCATTCGTTTTTCATCAATTAATGCCAGTCGCTCCAATCGGGTTTTGACCCATTCACTATCTTTGATTACTGCTTTGACAATCACTCAGAGCGAAGGGATTTCCACCTCATGGGGTATGACTGCCTCAGTTCCATAGACCAGAAATTAGGGAGTGGCTCTTACAGATGTACGTACTATGGTATGATATCCGATCAATGTGAAACACAACTTTTCATGCCATTGACTTGAGCTTTGAATCATTTTCCTCAAGATTTTCTTGATGTTCTTGTTGGATGCATCGATTGCACCATTAGCTTTAGGTTGGTAGGGAGCGGGGTTTCTATGTGTTATTTTGAATTGTTCACATATTTTTCCCATCAGCCGACTGTTTAGATTTGCTAAATTGTCAATAACGATGACATCATGAATCTGAAAACGGCAAATGATGTTGGAATGCACGAAATCCACCACCGCTTTCTTGGTAACAGACTTGAGGGTGATGGCCTCAACACATTTTGTGAAATAATCTATGGCGACCAATATAAATCTGTGCCCATTTGAGGCCTTTGGCTCGATCGGCCCAATGACGTCCATTCCCCAGGTGGCAAATGGCCAAGGTGTTGACATAGGATGCAGTTCATTTGGGGGTGCATGAATCAGGTCACCGTGCACCTGGCATTGATGACATTTCCGCACAAAGCTGAAACAATCTTTTTCCATGGTCATCCAATAATAAGTAGCTCAGAGTATCTTTTTTGCCAATACATAGCCATTCATATGGGGCCCACATACGCCCGCATGTTCTTCATGCATAATTCTCCCAGCTTCTTCGGCATCCACACATCTCAACAAATTAAGATCTGGAGTCCTTGTACAAAGTGTAACCACTTAGGAAGAAATTGCTCGGATGCCGTCGGATGGTCTTCTTTTGTTCTCTTGAGGCTTGCTCTGGGTACTCCTGTGTCTTTAGAAATCTCAAGATGTCGTAATACCAAGGCTGTGGGCTAGGCTCTGCTTGGGTTGCATTACAATACCTATGTCTTTCTCAGATTTGGATTTGTAACAGATAAACATAGTCATTCCCAGGGTATGGCAGCATGGAAGCCAAAGTGGCGAGTGCATCTGCTAACTCATTGTTTCAGCGAGGGATGTATCTGAACTGTACCGACTGAACCGTTTGCTGAGGTCTTCGACATGCTGTCTATACGCGAGGAGCTCAATGTCCATTGTCTCCCATTCTCCTTGAGCTTGTTAGATGATTAGATCGGAATCCCCCATGATTAGAAACTCTTGGATGTCTTGGTTAATAGCCATGTTCATGCCCATAATGCAAGCCTCATATTCAGCTGTATTATTGGTGCAAAAGAACCGAAGTGTGGCTGTAGCTGGATAATGTTGGCCTGTAGGTGAGATTAGGACTGCCCCGATCCCTAACCCCTTTGCGTTCGCTGCTGCGTCAAAGAACCTTTTCCCTGCGGGAGTGTCCTCAGCTGCTATTTCCAATGAATTCACTTCTTCGTCAGGGAAGTAAGTTATTAAAGGCTGATACTCGTCATGAATGGGGTTTTCTGCCAGAAGATCCGCCAATACATGAGCTATCATCGCCGTACGAGTGACATAAATGATGTCGAACTTGGTGAGCAGGATCTGCCATTTAGCGAGTCGCCCCTATGGGCATTGGTTTTGAAATATGTACCTTAATGGATCTAGACTGGATATAAGGTACGTGGTATGATCTTTCAAATAATGCCTCATCTTCTAAGCTACCCATGTCAAAGCGCAACACGTTCTCTCTAACAATGTGTACTTGGCCTCGTAGCATGTAAACTTTTTCCTCAGATAATAAATAGCCTGCTCTTTCTTTCCCGTGGCGTCATGCTGCCCGAGAATACAACTGAAAGAGCCTTCCAACACTGTCAGTTAGAGAAACAATTACCTTCCAGGTTCTGGCGGAACTAAAACTGGTGGATTGGACAAGTATTTTTTGAGTCAAATGCTTCCAGACATTCCACCGTCCACTTAACTGCCGCATCTTTCTTCAGTAGTTTGAATATAGGCTCAAATGTTGAAGTCTATTGAGCGATGAAACGAATGATGTAATTTAATCTCCCAATAGATTCATCACATCCTTTTTGGTCCTTGGCGGGGACAGTTCCCGAATAGATTTGATCTTGGTTGGATCTAACTCAATGCCTCTCCGACTGACGATGAACCCCAAATGCTTGCTCGACGGAACTCCAAATGAGCATTTTGCCAGATTCAATTTCAAATTATATTTGCGGAGCCTTTCAAAAAAATTCCTCAAATCCTTTGCATGATCACCCTGAGTTTTAATTTGATAATCACGTCATCCACGTACACCTCTATTTCTCTATGCATCATGTCATGGAAGATGGTGGTCATAGCCCTTATGTAGGTGGCCCAGTGTTTTTCAATCCAAAAGGCATAAATCTATAACAATATTTTCCCCAAGGTGTGGTGAAGGTAGTTTTCTCTGCATCTTCCTCATCAATCAGCACTTGGTGATACCCCGCGCATCAGTCCACAAAGGATTGAATCTCATGCTTGGCACAATTATCGACAAGGATGTGAATGTTGGGTAGAGGGAAATTATCCTTGGGAATCACCTTGTTCAAATCTCTATAATCCACACACACTCGGGTTTTCCCGTCCTACTTTTGTCACCCGGACCACATTAGCCAGCAATGTGATGTACTGAACTACCCGGATTACCCCTGCTTCAAGCTTTTTGTAATTTCCTCTTTGATTTTATCACTGACGTCAGGCTTGAGCTTTCTTTTGCTTTTGTTGTACCAGAGGGCATCGGGGGTATGGCAACTTATGAACCACCAAATCCATACTCAGACTAGGCATGTCGTCATAGTACCACACAAATACGTCTTTGAATTCCAATAATAGTCAAACCATTGATTCCCGTATTTCCTTATTTACGTATATGCTGATATTAGTTTCTTTGATTTCATCAAGATTGCCTAGGTTAACCGGTTCAGTATCATTTAAGTTAGGCTTACATTTGTTATCAAAGTGTTCCAATTCTATAGTGACTTGCCTAAAAGCCTCTTCTTCATTGTATTTCGGTTCCTGGTTCATTATTTCACAGACAGGCAGCAAATTTGGGTCGTGTCAAGAAGTCCGCGAGTATGTCATTTTATTTAAAGCCGCATTATTGGGATTGAAAGATACAAATTAAAAATAAAGAACGAAAAAAATTAGAGAAAGATAGGGAAATGAAATATATTGATTTTATTTCTTTGAGCTTGAAAGATAAACATGCTATACAATTGAGATTTCAAGTGCTGAAAAGGAAAACAAACAATGAGCTACACCCTGAAATAGCTCGTGAGGTGAGAATAGGTAGTAAGGCGAGAATACCGGGTCTCCCTCCTGACCGAAAAGGGTGTGGCCTTCCAATTTTTAAGTTTAGCATATGGCCCCATAAAAAGAACTTTGTGGCGCTTGAACCTTCTCCCGGTTTGACCATGTTTACGTCATAAAGAAACTCTCTCATAGCCCCGCAAATTTCATCAATTTCTTCTCGCGTTAAAGTTTTTTCTTCCTCCTATTTACTGTACTTTGGTTTTATGAAGGTTTTGTACAGATGAGGCAGGGATCATGGTAAGGTCTATCCTTGGAGCTTTCTGCGATTAGCCCAGGTGATATCTTCTAAGGTTGGATGAAATCCCATTCCAAAGAACTTTTCTGTAGCAGGTAAGGCGACTGGCTCGGTTATGCCTTGTAGGGATCTTCCGAGTCCCTTGCCTGGCTTGAAGCCTTGGCGCATCATTTCCTTTACTACCATAATTGAAGCATTTGACAGAAAAGGCCGACGAAGCGGCTTCCCTTCTTCATGTTGATCAGCTTCTATGACTTCAAATGCTTGACAAACTATGTGTTCACTCCCTTCTTTAGCTTCTAGAAGGGGACAGAGGGGTCCCGGTAAATTTATTGCTTGTCCTCTCCATGAACTACAATCTCCTGATTTTCATACTCAAATTTCAGCAGTTGGCGCAATGTTGAAGGCACTGCCCCTACTGCATCAATCCACGGCCGTCCCAGGAGGTAGTTGTAGGAGGTGTCCATGTCCAACACCTGGAAAGTTACTTCGAATTCGAATGGACCAATAGTGAGCACCAAATTGATTTCACCTATGGTATCCCTTTTTATTCCATCGAAGGCTCGGACACATATGTTGTTGGGACGGATCCTGCCTGTCCCAATCTCCACTCTCTACGAAGTATATAGTGGACATATGCCTACTCCAGAACCTCCGTCAACCATCACTCTCTTGACATAATATCCCTCACATTTGACAGTAAGATACAAAGCCTTGCAATGAGCAGCTCCCTCCGGGGGTAGGTCATTCTCACTGAAGAATATTTGATTGATAACGAAGAATCTCTCCGCCATTTTCTCTAACTATTCTACCGAGGTCTCAGCTGGCACATAAGCTTCGTTCAATATTTTGGCCAACACCTGTTGATGCTCGGGAGATTTCATTAAGAGTGACATTAGAGAAATCTGCTCAGGGGATTTTCATAGTTGATCTACCACTTCATACTTCGGTATTTTCATTTTCTGGAAAAAGGCTTCTGCTTCCTCAGCATTCACTGGCTTTTTTGGCGGGAATCGCCGTTTGGTAGCGGTGTTCACCTCTTCCATATTCAAGTATTTCTTCGTGGGACATCCCTTTGGGTCTTCTCAAATGACTTCTTTTCCCTTGTGTGTAACAATGGTTTCCTGATAATTCCAAGGGACAACTGAAGGATTGGTCATGGGCTTTTGTGGCACGCGACCAATAACCTCGGGCTCATTTCGCACCGGTGGCTTAATAGATCCCCGTACCACATAGGCCTTCTTGGGTATGCTCAGGGCTTTGTTCAGCTCAAACCTTTTGGGAGAGCTTAAAGTGGGCCATTTTTCTTTGCTTCGGCGGGGAATATAAAGTATTATTTCTTTGGCGGGGGTTGTCTCACTTTGACCTCAGCCTTCTTCTTTGCTTTAGGGCATTTGGGTTCATTTATTTTCTTTTCATCCATCTTTTTCGGGGCAGCTTTAGGCTTCTATCGGCCTCGGTGATGGCTATGATGACTTTCAGAGCGGGATCAAATTCTCTTTCCTTGCAGACCATTCCAATGACGGCCCTTGTTGTGGGCCGGTAACGGGTTCTTAGTGACATTTGGGACTTCGTCATCTCGGAGATCTATTTTCTTTTGATCAATCAAGTCTTCCACCGCTTGCTTTAAGGTCCAATAATTTAGTCGTGGCCCTCTGCCACTGAGTGGTAAGCACATCGCACCCACTTTTGTAAGATGGTGATTCAGGATTCTGTCTGTTTGGGGGTACATGCTGGAAGAGACCAAGGTGGACTAGCTTTGGATACAGGCTAACGTAGGATTCTCCAATTGGGGTGAAGTTCTGTCTCCTGGGTGGCTCCCGAGGAAGATAGTTGTTTTGCTGATGGCGGGGATTGTAATGATTATGAGGGAGTGGATTCCTCAGAGCTTGATTTCTATTATTCTACTGTTGAGGGAGGGGAAAGGGCTGAGCAGTGATAACTGCGTAGGGTTGAGGGGAATAGTGCATGTCTCTATGAGGATAGTAATTTTAAGGTGCTATTTCAGAGAATGCATGCATGTGGGTATGTCATTTCCTCGCCCCTGAGGCTGCCATGGATGCCTCCTCTTTTTTCTTGTTCGTGGGAATTCCTCCCGACCCTCCTTGTATGGCCTGGGAGGTGGCTCTTATGGCAGATTGACTTTGAATCCTCCCTATTTTAAGGCCATTCTCCACCATCTCCCCAATATTTATTGCTTTAGCGAATGGCTTGCCCATTGCGAACATCATGTTCTGGAAATAGTCTGCCTTCTGTTCTTGCAAAAAGACAGTGATCATTTCTGTTTTATCCATAGGAGGCTTCACCCTTGATGCTCTATCTCGCCATTTAATAGTGTACTCCTTGAAGCTTTCAGCAGGTTTCTTCTTAAGATTGGCTAGGGAGTTCCTATCCGGGGCGATATCAAGTCCCGGGCAAGGTCATCCCATACGTGCCATCGGGTGATGTCTTGATCTATATACCATTAAGATGCAATACCCACTAAGCTTTCCCCAACGTACGCCATCAGGAGCTCTTCCTTTCCGCCGGCTCCACGTAAATGATTACAATACCTTTTCAGATGGGCGATAGGGTCGCCATGGCCATCTTATTTCTCAAATTTTGGCACTTTAAATCCAAAAGGAAGATGGACATGGGGGAAAATTTACAGGTCTGAATAGGCTACACTTTTCTGTCCGCTCAGTCATTGGATATTCTTCAGGCTTTGCTCAAGACTCCTCATTCTCCTTCTGATCTCATCCTGCTTGGGTGCTTTGGAAGTTTTGTCGGCACAGGGGCAATTTCATTGTTGGATGAGGGTAGCTATATGTAGTGTACGGGGGAGGCTCATTTTGGTAATTTTGTGTTTGGAAGGTAAAGGCTGCGGGATCAAACACAGGCCTTGGCACTGCAGGCTGTGTAGTAGTTGCACTAGAAGGGGTCGTAAAGATATTGGGAATTGGCCTGGATGCAAACATTGGAGGTTGGGTTTCAGAGGGCGCCCTAACAAAATTGGCGGAAATGGTGGGCTCCCCCAGAAGAATGCTCGGGTTACTGATAGGAATAGTAGAGGTACCCCCCCCCCCCCCGATGGTTGAAATAGCTCTAAAAATCCAGGGATGGTTCTAGGAGGTTCCTTTCTATTAGTCCATGCGTCCCACATTTCCATGACCCGAAGCCGCATGATCCTATTTTCTTTGGCCGATGCAGATTCAGAGGCCGGCACTTCTGTGATTGGATTGTCTTCTGGAATAGGGATGGGGGTTAGAGCCATTTCAGTTGACATCTCTGTATTTCCTTTTGAATGAGTGAATTATCCGTGTGAAGCTAGTTTACCGCAAAACCAACCACTGTTCTAAACACCTGAACTGTAATGCTGTAAAACGTAGTTAGTTCGAGGTAGATGATAAATAGGAAAACACACGTTGAGCATGACGCACCTGTGCAGATAATGGGGTTTCTATATGCTTGCCACAGTCGCATGTATCATCCCGACACTTATTTCAATTTCCTTTTGCTTCTTCCCTCATATTCTCTCTCTCTCTCTCTCTTTTTAGCCTTCTAATGAATATGGTTGAATCCTATGGAGATTCTCTACGTATAATGACTTTACATGAATCAGACCGAGCGTAGTTCATGGAAATAAACGGTTAAGTAAACAACAAAAATATTTTGGGATTTTCAAATTGATAAAGATACAAACTTTTACTACAATGGCTAATAAGACGAAAAGCAACTACTAGACTGGCACTTAATAACGTTACAGACTCGAAAGGGCAACAAACAGACTCTTTTTTTTCTTTCTTTTCTTTGTTTTTTTTTTCAGCAAAATTTAAACCTATGCGTACATTAACACTTCAAATGCTTTTGGAGCTTGGGGTCATCATTCGGCATTATGGTTTTGCGCGCTAAACTTTGAGTACATTACCACATAGAAATGCTCTATCCTAGCTTTGAAATCCTTGGCCTGCTTGGCCATTTTTCTTTCAGCTATGATAACCCTGTGTTTTAGACCAGCACTTTCATTGCCGCTCCCTTCTTTTAACTATTCCAATATGCGGGCCCTTTCTTCAGCCCTTTTAATTAATTTCTTTCGAGCTCTAGACAATTCCCCCCTTTGCCTTGTTTAGGTAAAAACCGTATTTGGTTACTTTTCGGCGTAGGTTCTCTATGAGCTTTTCATCCCTTGTACTTCTCGGAGGATTTTCTGTGACGGTTCTCATTTTCTGAATTTGGGCTCTCAGGGCCTCGTTTTCTCTAACCAATACCTTCTTTTCTCCTTTGCTAGCAGTAGTTTGTAGGCTGTTTTCGAATTGTAATTCTTGAATTTTCTTTTCTAGCCTTCGTATGGTTTGACAATATTCATGTCCTTTTGCAAACCAATCCCACTGTACTTGTGATGTTCCGACGAACTCTTGGAGGTGAGGCCTTTTGGATGGTCTTTCGTGCTCAATTTCTTTCCTATACCAAGCAAGGTACCCGAGAGACATTTCACCTCTGGCAGGATCTTGTACTCAAGTGTCATCGGTTAGGTATTGACATTCATTCCAGATTTTGCAAACCATTGCTTCGGGGAACTGACTACCAGGCCCAATTTCGACTACCCCGATGCTGAGATATTCTTCTTTTGGCACTATCTGGCGTCTTTCGAGTTGTCGCAACACCTGATGCGGGGAGTAAGGATGGATGCTTCTAAGGCCATCAAGAGAAAATGTGGTTCTGTTGCGGGCATATTCACAACTTCTTCCACAGAGAGCAAACTGAGCGTCCATTGTATTTGATTTGCAGAAATAGACCGGAGATGTGACACCCACTTTGCGACACCCTCCGGTAATTTAAACCCATTCACCCTGTTGTCAACCTCTTCTATGCAGCCTTTCGTTGGCAACCCACCCTTTCATGAACCGAGGTTTGGGACATAGATGCTCCATCATCAGGATTTGTAATAGCATGTTACAGCCTTCAAAGAAATCCCCTCCTACTTTACAAATGGTAAGGGCTCAGAAGATATCATACATGATCATCGGGGCAAGAGTGCTCTTTGCATGAGTCATCAAAGTACTGACGATCCATGCGATCCGTATATTGATGTTCTCTCCTTTTGTGGGAATACTAAATGACCCAAAAAGGACACCATGAACACGAAGCATCAATGCTCTTCCCATTTGATCCAATTTCCCTTGCTAAAAATGAGGTTTTCAGGGTTGTGAATCCTCCGATGTGGCCATATCTTTGGTATGTAAACTGGAGGGTACAAAATCCAGCCGATAGGTCAAGGTTATGATATTTTCTTCTAAGTTTAAAAACATCCAGAAATTTGTGCACAGCGAGGGCCCTGGGTGCTATCAAGTATTGATGTCTCAGTGGGATTGTGTGGGTCCCGATGTATCTGGTCATTACCTCCAAAGTCGGGTTAGCTTGAAATTAGAGAAGTGGAAGACATTGTGGGCAGGGTCTCAGAAAGTGATTAAGGTCTTTATGATGTCCCCCCTAGGGTTGATTTTCGGTAAACCAGTGAGGCTTCGCAGATGCGCGTTGACCTTATTCTGTCCGACTTCTCCGAGGACTTTCCACCACAGCCGCAACTCCGAAGGAATTTTGTTCATTATCGTGATCATTATGCACATTTATTAGGGCAAATTAGTATTCTTAGAACGTTAAAACTCATATTTATGAAATTTATTTTATAACTTGGATCGGCTTTGCGAATATGGCCTTTTGAAACTTCGGCTAGAAAGTCTTCTTGGCTGTGCTTGCCTACCGACCTGAATAAAATTTATTGGCAGCCATCTGCGTAAGATCAGCCTTCTGGCGTCTCATGTAGCGTCATTTAGCTATTATCACAAATAATTTCACCATCAGACTCATTTTGAAGTAGGAAAATAGACTTGGGCATTTCTTGACATTTTAAAAGAGACTTGGACCCGGCAAAAATAATTCATCGAAACCGCAGAAATTGTTGAAAATTTCCAAAAATTGGTACCTTTGTATTGTTTTTGTTTTTTTTTCTTTTATTTGGGTCTGTTTGTTTTTTTTTGAAAAAATCAGGGAACATTTCCGCGCTATTTGATCATTGATTTTTAAAAAAAAAGAGACTATCCCAGCACTTCTTATTTTCTCAAATTATTCTCTTTGTTTATAGGCCGGTCAACATGCGAATCCAAGGAAAATAAAAGCACAAGTAGCACGTAAAAATGCATCAGGGTGGTCTTTTATTTCAGGGCACCTGTCCTAGACCGAACTAACCCCCGTGCTGAGTCCCCTAAGCCAAAATGCATGATGCAAATAAACGTTCCTACTAGGGATCCGGCATGAAGTTTTGTTATACTAAGTTGAGAACTTCGATATAGGGTGTAGACTGTGTGCCCGAGCAGACAACTCGAGTCGAGGCGGGGTCTAAGTACCGGGGACCCGCGAGATCGTCTGGCTTTGTAACTTGTCCGGCCTCTTTCTTAATTCAACGTAAGACACCAACAGAATAGGGAGTCTCAATCAGTAAGTACATCCCCGGAGGTGAGAAGTGAAAGGTTTTCGTAACAATTTATATGTACAATATAGATAATATCAAAGCGGTAAAACATGCGGCATTTAGCATGGAAAAGATAAGCAAATCAGAAGAAGCCAAATATAACAGTTATTGCAAATCGAGGAAATTTTGACTACCCAATTGGAGTCTGCAAACCAAAAATTATTGAGTAAGGAATTCTGTTGACCCAAGGGAAGGTGTTTGCCACCCTCGTATCCTGTGGTTCTATCACGGTCGCTTAAACTCATTATAAGTGGCTAAAATGTGATTTGCTACACCTATTAACTTGTAATTTTATATTATTAACCGCTTTATAACATCTGTTTTAGGGAAATTTGCAATGTTATTAAAACGTGTCGCGAATCGCGTCACATAAATGCACCAGCAATTTTTGAAATATTTTAGTTCCATTGAGAATAGGATTTTGGTCGCATAAATACGCACCCGAATTTAGGAAGGTATATTATTAAATACACGATCCTATTGCAACAACATCTTCGAGATTTGAGGGAAGGTCGTGAAATTAGCTAAAGGACACCTCCTATTTTCTATATGTTCTAATGAATTAATGAGCCATCGCTTAGTATTTGCTTGAATCAACGCGACTCACTTTATTTTATATAAGGACATCCTAATCCATGCTAAATTTCAACTCTTGTGAGTGCTTAAATGAACTATTTGTTATACGTACAAACTTTCTGTTTGGGAAAACATTATGCGTACCTTAGCCTCATTCATGGCTAATTGCACATATTGCATTCAAAATTTGAACCGGCCTAGAACACAAATTGTGTTTGGGCTACAGCTGATAGCTATTGTGACTGGCCTTGGTCTTTAATCACTTAACCTGTCAAACATGTTGAATTACAACATTTGGGCCTCGCGGATGAGCTCGGTACTGATTTGAACAAAAGAGCCCAATTGTTAATAACCTTCTTTGTTAGAAATTATATATGATAATTGAATCTCTACACATTCACGAAGAAAATCTTAACAACCTTTTTTTATATCAATTTCTAACATTAGATCTAAATCAAATGAATCACATACTCACCAGTCAGAGTATATGAATCTAACTCTTCAAAATTCGATTATGACTTAGATTTACAGCTTAGAGGTCAGGAAAAGCACTACTAACTGCTGAAACTTAAATTAGCCAACACAATACATGACATTGGGGTTTTAAATACTTACTAAGCTATATTTATTTTGAACTCCTCATTTTAAATAAGACATGACATATACATCTGAGTAAGCACCATCAGCTAGTTATTTATACAATCAGCTACTCATGTTTGAAAGAATAGTTCGAATGTACTGAAATGTTTCATGGCATTTTAACCTTCACATGATTATTAAAACTACTAGTTCCTAAGTCCAGTAGCTCTAAGTTCACAGGATCAACACCTGAAGCAGCCAGACTAAAATTGAAACTAACTATTAACTATACACATAAAAAGAGAAAACTCAGTCAAACGTTCAAGTTATTACATATTGAAACAGTCCCAATGTCCAATTATTACAAAAGTGGATCAGTCTAATATTGAACTATAACATGATGATCATCCTATTACTACACATATATTCAGAACTAAATAGGGGAAAATGTAGGGAGGGTGTAAACTTCAAAATACAGGAAACAATTGGAGATCTTCACATTTGGGAATATATGTCTCACTTGAACTTCATATATGCATGAACAGTGAATGTACCTCTAACACAGTAGAAGAAACAAGCCTATGAGTAAACACAAGAGACCAGCTAAGTAATCAACACAAATGTACAGTGGGCCCAGGACTTTAGCAAAGTATTTAGAGAATTATGTCTTCAGCAAATGATGCAAAATAGCACTAACGGTATTTTCAGAAATAGGAATAAGTATTTTATCTCTAGTATTCAAAGGGAAGGTTTTCCGGATCCTTTTTAAATGCCCAGCTAATTCATTTTATAATAAAGCTTTTAGGGCATCAGATTTTTGCTTTGTTGTTTTAGTCCTTAACTCAAATTGCATTTTTCCTAAGTAGTACTCCAATTCCTGACTTGTGCCTCAAGTTTTATGCAAGAATTATGTTTTAGTCCTTGCTAGAAAGTTCTAAGGGATCGCTATCAGGTTTTTATAAGGTTCAAATTCCTTTTATACCCTCACGTCCTTTCCTAATTACCCTCTCCAGAAATTTAACCTTAGTTAGTACCTTGACCCTAGTTTAGTCACAATTGACCGTGGTTAACATAACTTGTGTCACCCTTTAAATTAACAGACTCATGAAAATCCGAATTAGCCAAATTACCAAGGTCCAACACAGATGCCTTAGTACAAGCTTCCAAAAACATTATATAGGATTAACAAAACAAAAGATGAAAATAACCAGGAGAATGAATACATCTGTCACACTTAGCTTTCTGAAATAGTTCAATCAAGGTGATCAGAAATACTTAAAGATGAAAAACACACAGCATGGGGTGACTACTCGGTTCATGAGAAAGATTATGAAGCAAGTAGAAGTTCAAAGAGAGGGAGCAACTTGATTATGCATAAGTATTGAAGAGCAAAGCTATTATGAAAGAAAGATCAGGCACTCAGTAGCATAAACAAACAATCAAACCAATAATACTATCAGTGAATCAATCGAATGAAGATCGTGATATAGAGTTCATCAAATTATGAGAATCACATCTCTCAAAAGCTAATATTAACAGGATGTTCAGCCATTCCAAAGACGAAAAGGTTTCCAAACTAGTTTCAAATAAAGCATATGAATATTGAAACCTATATTTGATGAACTTGTGGACAAACTGACAAACAACTAAAGAAAATCAAATAAAAGAACTTTAACTATTACGCATGTAACTATTGAACCTAATCAATAATTAAAAGAACTTTAAAAGCTAAAGAAATGAAAATATGCAGGAAACTCAGCTTCTTATTCTTTTTCCCATTCAAATCAATTGAAGCTAGCTCTTGACCCTTTCAATAGGGTTTTGAACACCCCTAGGACGATGATAATAAATTTAAGAGATCAGGGGAGGGTTTTCAAGATTCTGAGACCTCAATAAAGTCTCAGATTTGGATTTTCAATGATAAGGGTTGTTTTAGGACTCATGGGTGGTATGGTTGGTGTTAAGAGGGACCAGGGGTTACCTAGGAGGAGTTTTAACCATTTACGAAGGGTTTTAGATAGATTCGAGAGGGGTGACCTACACGGTTGGAACGAGGAGGTTGAGGTGCCTTAGGGGTATAATTATGGAGGGCCTTGGGACAAGGTCGCCGGAGATAGGGGTTTCCAACGACCTTTTGGAGAATATTTGAGATCGGGAGGGGGGGGGATTCGAAGGGATTGGGTTGTAGGACGGGGAAGGGGGTGTCCTAGTGGTCCTGTGGTGTTAAGGTTGAAGGGTTTGGAACAGGGTCGACGGAGAGGGTGGTTCTGACGACCTTGTTTTTGAAGATTCGAGATGAAGGGGTTATGTTTGACGGAAACTTACCATTGGACGGGGTAGGGGAGATCATGAAGGTTGTGTTGTGTAAATCTGGGGTGGTTTGGTTGCCGGCCGCCGCCGTGAGGCGCTTTCCAGCGGCGACATTAGGGTGGTAGGCCGGTGGACAAGGGTGGTCGTGAGGTGGTCAAGGGATGGTGTTAGGTCGGTGGTAGATGGTACGAGGAAGAAGAGACTCTGTCCCTAATGTGTATTAGAGACGTTTGGACATATGTATACAAAAATGGGGGGGCTTTTGTGGCCGTTGGATGAGATGGGGATGGATGGCTGTTATGATTCCTATTTGAAAGGGCGTCGTTTGGGTTTGGTGCCGTGTGGACTAGATTGAGGCTTGTCATTTGGGCTAGGATGTGTATTGAAATGGAGGAGCAGGTTGGTCCACTCAGGTCTGGCCCAATTGTGGCCAGCCTGAGTGGCTGTTTATATACATATTATATATATATTTTCTTTTTCTTTTAAGTTAAATTAATTACTAATCTTTATATAAAAACTACACATTCCTAATTATCACAAGTAAAAATCAACCCAAGTCAATATTAAACAAAATGATTTCAAATGCCGGACATGTATATATTTTTTGTATTTTAGTTTGTAAAACAAATTTATTTTAGAAATCAAATCCTAATCAATCTTATACATGCAGTAATGAACCTGCGCATGCAATTAAATCCTAACTCCTATTATTTAAAAAGAAAATTCCTAAAGTTTAAGAGTCCTTTAAGAATTAGTTTTGACCGGGTAAAAATCATATGTTCACAAACCAAATGATTCATATACTCATCAGTCAGAGTATATGAATCCAATTCTTCAATTATGTGTTTGATCACAGCTTATAAATCTGAAACAAGCATGGCTAACGTGTTGAAATCTAAACAAATTAAAACATTACACATAATTTGGACATCAACTAGCTATTAAACTAATATTTCCTGAGTCCTTCATTTAAAGCAACGCGGTAAACAAGCATCTATAACAACCCAATCACTTAGTGAACAATACTATCAGCTTTTCATGCTTTGAATGTCCAGATTATTAAAAATAAATGAGTCTCTAAAGTCCAGTTATTACAGAATGAAATAGTCGACCTTTAATTACAATCATGTGAATGTATTAACGCAAAAGGAGGGGAAGAATATGGTGGGGATTCAATACAAAACTAAAAATAGAAATAGATCTTCATGATAAAGATGCATTTTACTTGAGCTTCACAGCATTTAGGAACATTGAGGGTACCTCTAATTCAGCAGAAGAAACAAGAGCCTATGAGTAAATGTAAGGAACCAGCTAAGCAATCAACAACCAAAAACACAGTGCATCCAGGACTTCAGCAGAGTTTTTTAGAGAGTTAAGTCTTCAGAAAAATGATTCCAACAGCATTAATGGCATTTTTGCAGATATAGGAGAAAACTAGTATGTATTTTTGCTCAAGGAGTCAAAGAGAAGGTTCCAGATCCTTTTTAAAAATGCCCAGGTGGTTTCTTTTATAGTAGAGCCTTAGGGCATCAGATTTTCTTTATTTTTTAGGTTTTAGTCCATGCTTTATATTTGCATTTTTTCCTAAATGGTCCTTAATTTCCTGAATTATGCCTCAAGTTTGAGGCAGGAATTGTGTTTCAGTCCCTGTCTAGAATGTTCGAGGGGATTACTATCAGATTTTCAAAGATCAATTATCCCCTGTACCCCTACTTCCTTTCTTAAATTACCCACATGACATTCTAATGTGACCTACTCCTTGACCCTAGTTTAGTTACAATGCACCCTGGTTAATCAAGTTAGGGTCATTTTTTAATCTTGGGATAAGAGGCTTAACAAGGTTTAAAATCAGCCAAAACTACCAAATATTAAAAACAAATTCCTTAATGTAGACTTTCAACACACAAAGATTATTTCGGATTATCAAAACAAAGGATCAAAATAACCAGAAGAAGGCATATATCTATCAGCACTTAACTTTTCAGAAATATCTCAATCAAAGTACTCAGAAATGCTTGAAGATAAGAAGCATATAGTAGGGAGTGGACACTTAGTTCATGAATCGAATTAGGAAGTAAGTAAAGGCTACCACTTAACAATTAAAGATCCAACCCAACAAAACAGCTTAAACCAATATCAATACTAAAAAATCAAAATTATTATTGCAATCAAATACATAGGGGAAAACCAGAAATCATAGAATAAAACAAATGAAGAATGAGAAGATGGATGTCAATTAAGCCATAAAAATAACAGTACTCAAGAATTAACTAAGCTTTCAAGATCAAGAAGCTGATATTAACAGGATATGCAATCATTCAAGAGACGAAGATTTTTGCAGACTAGTGACAAATAAAGGCATATTGATATTGAAACATATTTAAGATGAAATTGTGGACAAACAGACAAACAACCAAAAGAAAACAAACGAAGGGACTTCAAACTATTAGGCATGTAACTACTGAACCTAAACAATTATTAAAAGAAATCAAACAGTTAACAGCAAAAGAAATGAAAATATACAAAAAACTAAGCTTTTTCTCATGCATGTCCAATAGACCATTTCATTGGCTCTTTATCCCTTCCACATGGGTTTCAGACCCTCTAAGACAATGTACAGACAGTTTAAGAGTTCAAGGAAGGGCTTTCAAGGTTCAAAGACCTCAGTGAGGTCTCAAATCTAGGTTTATTCAGTGGTTGAGGTTATTTGATGTTTGTGGGTGGTATGGTTTGGGAAAGGAAGGGTTAGGGATTGCCTAGGAGGAATTTGAGCCATTTCCAACGGGTTTTGAGTTTTAGGGTTAGTTTTGAATTGATATTCGAAGGTATTAAGCAGATTCGAGAGAGGTGACATACATGGTTGGAAAGAGGAGATCGAGGTGTTTTAAGGATGTAAGTTTGGAGGGATTTGGAGTTGGGGTCGCCGGAGATGGGGATTCCAACGACCTTTCTATGGATATTTGAGCCGATGGGGGGTCATTTGAAGGAAACGTACATTAGGACAGGGAAGGGGAGGTCCTAATGGTTCTATGGTGTAAAGCTAGAGGGGTTTGGAACAAGGTCGCCAGTGTTGGTGGTTCCGACGATCCTGTTTTTGAATATTCGAGACAGAGGGTACTTTTTTGATGGGAAAGAACCACAGAACGGGATAGCGGAGGTTGTAACGGATTGGTGGTGATAATTTGGGGAGGTTTGGTTGCAGTCCGCCGCCATGAGGAGATATCCAGCGACGGCGTTACGGTGGTAAGCTGGTTGTCAAGGGGTGGCCGTGGGGTGGTCAATGACGGTGTTATAACCGGGGAAGACGGTACGAGGAAGGGGGGTTTGGTCTCTAATTGTATTAGAGACGTTTGGACATATGTATATTATTTTGGAGGGGGTTAGTTGGCCGTTGGATGAGATGAGATTGACGGCTGTAATGAACCCTCTTTGAAATAGTGTCGTTTGGTTTGTTACTATGTGGACTGGACCAAGGCTGTTCATTTGGGCTGGGTTGTGTTTTGTTTGAAAGGGAGAAGCAGGTTAGGCCACTCAGGTCTGCCCTATTGTAGCCAGCCTGAGCGGCTGTGTATATAGACACACATATATATTCTTTTCCTTTTCTTTTATTTTAAACTAATTTCTAACTTTATTTGAAAACCACAAATTCCTAATTATCACAAGTAAAACTACACCAAGTCAAAATTAAGAAAAAAATAATTTCAAATGCCGGACATATATATATATATATATATATATATATATATATATATATATATATATATATATATATATATATTAAATTTGAAAAGCACATTTATTTAACAAGTAAATCCTAATCAATCTTAAATATGTAGTAATGAACATGCGCATGCAATTAAATCCTAATAATTAAAATCTTATATTTTAAAGGAAATCCTAGACTTTAAGAGTCATGTAGGAGGTTCTTTCAACCGAGTAAAAATCATATGCTCACAGTAACTGAGAAGAAATTCATATTTACTTGGACGGCTTAGTGAACCAATTGAAGGATCTTTATTTTCATATTTGGCTTGGAACTATTTTTCAGTGGTTTTCTCGTTTTTCATGGCTTTTGGTTTAGTTTTGTTGACGCCGAACCTTTCTCAATGACGCCGGTGCTCTTCATCATATTCAAATTGGAACTTCCAAATAGTCTTAGCATACGCAATCAAGATCCCATGGGCATTGTCTGATGAAGGGGTATTTAAACCACCAAACTCTTTTTACTTCTTTGTCAAAATGGTGACATCAGTCATCTTTTTCCATGACGCTTTGTATATTCCAAAAAAACTCACCTTCGGGTTTAGGGTATGTGTCTGTTGTATCTTTGAGTTGAATCATTTGGCAAGAGAAGATGGTTTTTTTGGATTTTTTGAGATGACAATGGTCAAAGCTTATGGAAACGATTTTGTCACTTCTTTTGGTAAAAGTTGGTTCACTAGATTGTAAGGATTCCTCCGATTCTCTTAGCTTCTCGTAATTTGTGATCCAGGAATCACGAAGGATTTTTACAAGCTCATCTCTGGGAATTTGTCGGGGAATTAGGGTGCACACGGTGTTTCTTTTGGTAGCATCAATATTTAAGAGTAAGGCATTTTCTCTTACGGATAGGCAAAGATCCATGGCATGATTTTGGACTCGCCTTGCAATTTGGTGGTTAAGGGTAGCTTGAATGGTATCTTTGGCTTGTGGGGCTCCCTGGATTAGGACTTGGATTGTTAAGGCTTCGGTTAGGTACGGGCCATAAAGGGACATGTTGAAATTTGGAAAGATAGTTATGAAGACGGTTCCAACGTTTAGGGTAACTACGACAGTACCCAAATTTGCATGTTGGTACTCCAAATATCTCGTATCTAGAAGAGAAAGTCGAGCTACAATAGGTTGACCTTTTCTTCCATAAAATGATTCGGATAGCACCAAAATGGATATGGATAAAACCATGATCTCTCCATTGTCTGGGAAAATCATCTGGTATTCGAACGATGATAAATTTTTCCTCTTGGGTGGAAAGAATAGGATGTTGGTCAAGTTTTGAGGTAGCGACATATTCTTTGACTCCTTTTGGTCGGTGTTGGACCAGTGAACGAATTTGGGTCCATGGTGAAAAAGTTTTTTTGGCAAAAATAGAGTAAGGGTTTATGAGGGGTAGTTCAGTAGAGGATACTTTTTGTTCGTCGGAGAGTATATCTACTTCATAGAGGTAATCATATTTTTTAGACAGGGTTTATATAGTGTAGGGGATATATTCATTTTTACAACTGAAGATGATGATAGAATGACTCAGACATATTTGATAAAACGGTTCCTCCTTCCGAAAGGATGGACTAGCTCTGATACCACAGTACAAAGAAAACAAAGAAAGAGACTCCAAGAAAGTAAACTAAGTACTTTAAACTAATTCAATGCATATATTTCACTTGCAAAATTAGTAGACGGCTTCGCATATTAATGTCAATAATAATTAAAATAAAGGAATACGAACATAGAGAAAGAAAAAAAAAAGGTCCAACAATATATTAAGAAGTTAAATGTTATGAATTCTAGCTGGGGCTTCAAACCGTGACAAGCTATACCAAATTTTCGGTCATGTAAATCTAAGCTAGAAAAGAAAATCATATATATATATATATATAACAAAAGTGTGAGAAGAACGCCAATATCCAAGTCTCAAATGAATAAGAAACTTATGCTAGATATTCTATTACTCGTTATAATATCCCAAAGAAGAACATATTTTAGGTATATGTAGAAATACAAATAGCAATATTCAATTATACGTTAAGTATGTGCCTTCAGTTTTCATGTTTTCCTAATATCCTCTTCAATGAAGTAATTATATATATTTATTATCCATACTAGTCAATTGTCTTATATATGGTATAGGATATAAGCTTCTATATTATAAATGCATAGAAAAAGTTATCATAAATTAGCCTCCTGTGACCTATTCCTGTAGTACAATGTTTCAAATTTTACAATCTTTTATGTAATATTTTCTAAATTATTTACGTAATCATTTATGTTATTTCTGTAGGATTACTTATGCTTTGTTTTGTTATTGTGTTTTGTCTTGTCTTGGTTCCTAACTTTATCTTTGTTTTCCAATGCAGCTTTTCATTCTGTCCTATGCGCCGAGGGTCGCTTGGAAGCAGCCTCTCTGCCCTTTTGGGTAGGGGTAAAGCTGTCTACATATTACCTTCCCCAAACCCCACCTGATGGGAGTATACTGGGTAGTTGTTGTTGTTGTTGTTGTTTCTAAATTACTGTAAACGTAATATTAATGTGTAACATCTAATAGTTTATTTCTTGCTAGACAATGGTATTACTACTTACTACGGCAACATCACGTGTTACATCATCATCACAAGAGGGTTGGGTTGAAGTAAACTAACTATCTAGTACAATTGATTGGTGTAGTAACAATTATTTTACGTACTAGTTATTGTTGTCCCTCCAGCTCTATCAATTGTGAATTAAAAATTAAATTTCTTTTGTCTAGCCACTAATTTCATCTTTAAAAATTAAGAAAATTTCAGAACTTAAAGTATGTAAAGGGAGCTTTTGCCCGAACATACCGACAAGTCTGAAAATATGAAACAAACATATTCAAACCATCGGAACATCTGAAACGATGCTAAATCTAAGAATCACTCTCTTAAATAAGTTGAATCAAACTTATGAACTTCAAGTTCTTAATTCACCTCTAATGAGCTGAAACGCCCTCAAATTATTCGGATTGATAACAAATTGTGCTGACAAGTCTTAAAAGTTATATTGGACATGTACCGGACTTCAAAACTAGCATATGAGCCTGATACCAATGTGATCAATCAATATTTAGTTTCTTTAAATCCTTATAATTTCAGTTTAACAATTTCCAATAAAAAATCATTACTCGGGCTAGGGACCTTGAAATTCGATTCCCATCATACGCTCAGGTCCCGTAATTTTCTACGGACCTTCCCCGACCGTCAAAATACAAATCCGGGTCCGTTTGCTAAAAATATTCACAAAGGTCAAACTTAGCCTTTTAAGAAAATCCTAAGGAATCAAATGAGCCTATTTCAACCCAAACTCTTTCAAATCCCAAACCAACCATCTTTCCATGTTGTAAATGAGTTAAAGTAATCACGAGAAGTATTATTTAGGGGGACGAGGCTATAAAAAGGCAAAATGACCAGTCAGATCATTACATTATCCACCTCTTGAACAAAAGTTTGTCCTCGAACGGACATAGAAAAGTACCTCATGTGCCAAATAAGTGTGGATATCTGCACTGCATGTCCTCATCAGACTCCCATGTCACATCCCCGACTAGTTTGCCTCTCCAATGCACCTTTTGTGACGATCCTAAACCGGTACGGTTATGATGGAGCCTCTCGTGAAGACGAGGCCAACCAACTAACCCAACACGTCTTTGCAAAATAGATTAAACATGAATAAATAGATCATATATGACTGAATAATATTAATTAACGGTAATACAACCTAACATAGCCCTAATCGTGGTGTCACAAGTACACGAGCATCTATCAGAATGTAAATTCACCACAAGGTCTAAACATGTATACAAAACAGAATAATAAACAAGAGGAAAACATGATGCTTCGAACGCTGACAGTCACCTCCTTAACTCTTATAACTCTGCTTGATCGGCCCAAAACCTTCTACCGGGGGAATATATACCCGCATCTGCACACGAGGTGCAGGGAGTAAATTAAGTACTCCAACACAGTGAGCAATAATAGTAAATAATAATCAAAGGTAAGAAAATATATAACAGCACAATGCAATTCTATATCAGTCAATAAAACTCTAAAGCAACAAACTCCGTAAATAGTGAAATGAAACCTTTTTTTTTAAAGATCGGTAAATCAGGTACAATTGCAAATAGGCACTAAATAGTAAAACTGCCCCTTGGGCCCAGTATCAACCGCTCCGTACAGTAACAGCTCATCGGGCTCAATCTCAATCACTAGCATAGTATCAGCCCCTCGAGCTCACTCTCATATCACATGCGTACCCATGCCCACTATGGGTGTGTAGACTCCGGAGGGGCCCTTTACGGCTCAAGCGCTATTACAACATAAGGCCTGAAAGCCTTCTCACATTACACTCGAGGCCTGAAAGCCTCCTCACATAACACTCGAGGCTCGTAAGCCTCCCCATATAACATTTGAGGCCTAAAAGCCTCCACACAAAACACTCCAGGTCTGAAAGCCTCCTCACATAATACTTGTGAGCATATGATTTTTGCCTTTTGAGACGCTCCTACAGGACCCTCAAAGTTTAGGATTTTCCCTTAAATATTTATTTTTAGGATTTAATTGCACGTGTCAGTGTGTTTTCATTCATGCGTGCATAAAATCACAAAATATACAAAAATTGCATAAGAATTCCAGATTTAATTTCATTTTTTTGCTAGATTAATTGGAAATAAGGTTTATTTTTTGCAAATACAAAAATAAAAAAAAATTGATTAGTATTTCCCGTATTTTAACTGTGTTGCATTTTCTTGTGTGTTTTAATTTGTTGCATTTTATTTTTGTATTTCATAAATAGGTAATTATTAGGTTGATTTAAGTTAATTAGGAGGTTTTAAAAAACAATTAGAAATTAAATTAAAAAAAGAAGAAAAAAATAATAATAAGAAAACAAAAAACTATATATATATATAGTTTTTTTTTAATAAACCACACAGGCTGGCCACAATTAGGCCAGATCTGGGTGGCCCAAATACTTTTACCCTGTAAGATCCATGCCCAACCCAAAAAATGAGTCCCTGACCCAGTCCACACAATACGCCCCAAAGCGACATCGTTTTGGGGCCATTCATCCCAATCGTCGATCCCAGGCCATCCAACGGCCCTGAAACCATGCGCCAAAATCACATATATATATGTCAAAATCCCTCTACACACACAGTGACCAAACTAGCCATCTTCCTCGTATAAACAATCCCGTTGTAACACCACCCCTTCACCACTATGAGACCATCGTTGACCACCCAGCAACCACCCTGACCGCCTCAAAGTCACACCAGCAAACCACCACGATCCCCTCTTTGCCTTCCCGTGGTCGGTTTCCTTCAAACAAGTGCTGATCTTCTCGAATATTCAAAAGAAGGATCACCGGCACCACTGCCTCTAGTGACCCAACCCCAAACAAACACAAAACTACACCATTGAACCACCTCTCCTCCGTCTTTCCAACCATCCAAACCGTGTCCTTCAAATCTAAGCGAAACAACTCATACATTGGATCAAAGTTAGCCCCAAGTCCTAAAACTCACCAAGAACTTGTTCAAACTGGTCTCAGATGATCCTTTCCCATCCCTATCCTCAACCCTACCACCCACAACCCTCAAACCTAACTAACTACAAAGGAAACACAATATGAGACCTTAATTGGTCTCAGAATCACAAAACCCCCCCTGAACCCTTTGTCCCTCTTCGCTACTCAAGGCAAAATGCCTTAGAGGTTAAAGACCTCCCAAAAAGGGGTCAGAGACTCGTGGAATTGGAAAAGTTTCAAGCTAGGGGTGCATGCACAAAAAAGCTAAGTGTCTTTTTATAAGTCTTGTCGATTCTTGTGTCTTGTATATATTTCTTGACTAAATTACTTTGTTTTTCTTTGAATTTTACTTGTTTTATGTATTCTATCTTAAAATAGTCATTCCTAGTTGTTATTCTTCTGGTTTTCTTTAGTATTACTGATCCTCTAAGGAGTATGATTTCGAGCCCATCCTTGTTTTCTTGACGCTTCAGTTGTTTCACCTCTGAAATTTTGAATGGTCTGTTGATCTTTGCCTCTTGACTCTTCAGTTGTTTCACCCCTGAAATTCCGAATGGTTTGTTGATCCTTGTTTATTGAATCCTCACTTGTTTCACCTTTGAAATTCTAAAAGGTTTGTTGATACTATTTGACTTACATTATGATTCTAAGTAGGTGTTTTCTATTTAAGAGCTTCATACTAGTAATTTTGCAGTGTTTGGAAGTATTAGGATAATTTGCTTTTCTGGATATTTTTAACTACTGATATCATCCTTTATTCTAATCTCTTGGTTTTATTAACCCATATCCTGAGTACTTAATCTCTATTACTCATTTCTTGCTTCTAAGTTTTTATTGAGTGTTGTAATATGGGTCATTTTATAAGTTTTGCATAGTCAATTGGTGTTCCTTTTCTGATTGTCTTGGTTCATTTTGATATATAAAGAAAAATGCATGAGTATTCATATGATCCTAAAGCTGTGATAATTGTTTCTATCCTTTGTTACTGAATTGTCCACATTAATATGCTTTCTTGAAACCTGAGTTGCATTGAATAATTTTTGAACTCTTTGATTGTTTTTACATAATCAAGTCGGAAAATCAGGCCTTGACTTTGACCCATAACCAGAATGAAACTAACTAGGGTTAGATTTGGAAAAAAAATGGAAATCAAGGATAAAAATCATAGGTCAGTAATTAGGAAAAGCGGGAGGGGTATAAAAGGTATTTGAATGTAAAATAATCTTGTAACAAGCTCCTAGAACATTCTAGTGAGGGGTTTAAGCATAATTTCTGCCTCAAACTTGAGGTACAAGTCAGAAAACTAAGGACTATTTAGGTAAAACTAAAAATTGAGTAAGGGAGTAAAAGGAAAATAAAGAAATTGGTGTTGCCCTAAGGCTTCAATTATAAAAGAGAGCAATCTGAACATTTGAAGGGGATAGATTTTTGAGATTTTCGAGCTGATTTGACTTTTCTTTAAAGCTTTAGTGAATTAGAATATATAAAATAGATATTAGCCTCTTATACATTATTCAGAAATTCTTTTGTGTTGTTATTTTCCGATTGATATTAAGTTGCTTTAGAGTTTTATTTTTGTTATTTGCTCTCAAACTTCCTGAGTCTTTCTGGGGTTCATTGACTGATTGGCTGCTGTTTTGGCTTGCTTTTTGCGTCACTTTACTCATAGCCTATCTTTCTTGTTCACACTCCAGCTACAAACTCTCACTCAAGAATCTGAGAAGTTATAATGCTTATGAACATTCGTGATTGGGGATGATAAGAGAAAATATACTTTGTTTCAATCCAATATTGTGACTGTATTTACTTTTTGTTACTGTGTTTTAGTAGAATTTTTTTTTGTAATGAATGTGAATATGTACCAACAATGGACTGTATTGAGATTATTTTTTTTTAATTCGTTTAAGTTTTCAGTATATTTTAGAGATATTCTAGACGAACTTATTTAGTGTTTGTACTTGAAATTATAGTAGAGTTTTAACAACTGAACATATGTATAATATGGAATATGAGTACCTCAGATTGTTTCTTCCGGCGTTAAGGTTAAAATCTGATTTATGATTAATTAGTGTAAAATCGTCCTCATTATTTTTTCTTTTAGTAAAACACTTTCAATATACTCCATAACGATCATGTATATAGTTTTAATGATGAAGGTATAACTGAAAGAAGGACTGACTATTATTCTCTTATAATGGACTCATTGGTCCAACGCTTGTGAGCCCAATTGGAGGGCCCTGTAGCTACAAGTTGTAGTATAAACCATAAATATCCATGGGCTAATTAAATGAAGCCCAATGTATAATTAGCCACGAATGAGGCTAAAAATGCAAGTATTGAATTCCCCAAAGTGTGTTACTCATGTATAAATTATTAGGACACTTCTAGCCACAAGAATAATAGAAAATTTAGTATGCTTTAGGATGCCCTTGTAAAAAAATAAGCGAGCCATGTTAACTAAATCAAACACCATACGAGGCTCCTTAAATTAATAAAATACTTAGAAAATTGGAAGTGCCGTTTAGCGAACTTCACGTCTTTCTACAAACTTCTAGAGACGTAGTTGCTATAGGCGCGAATTTACTAGTAAAATATCTTCCAAAACTCGGGTGCGCATTTATGTGACCGAAATCCACCTCTCAATGGAGTTGAAATATGTCTAAAATTGCGTGCGCATTTATGTGATGTGATTCGCGATGTATTTTAACGACATTGCAAATTTCCTAAAAATATATATATTAAAAGCGGTTAATAATTTAAAATTGAATTAACAGGTTTGGACATGTTTAACCAATCAGATTTTTAGCCACTTATAATACTTTAAGAGACCGTGCTAGAACCACGGGATCCGGGGGTGCCTAACACCTTCCCTCGGGTGAACAGAATACCTTACTCAAGAATTTTTGGTTCGCAGACTCCAAATGGGAAGTCGAAAATTTTCTCGATTTGTGATTCTAAATAAATCAGTGATTTGGGACAACAAAAGCCAAACCAATTCCAAATGGCGACTCTTGAATAATTAATTAATCTCATTTCGAATAATGTTACTTTAATTGGAAAAACTCCATTATATGTTTTATCCTTCGGGGTATCCCAGAATCTCTGGTTCAGGGTTCAAGAATTTGAGCTTAGAATAATAGTTATATTTGGCTTCTTCTGATTTGCTTACATGTTCCATGCAAAGTGCTAAATGCTTTTACCGCTTTGATATTATCTGAAATGTACATCTAAACTGCTATGAAACCCTTCACTTCTAACCTCTGGGGACAGCTTACTGGTTAAGACTCCCTATTCTATTAGGGTCTTACCCTGAAATAAGAAAGAGGCCGGACAAGTTACTAGGCCATATGTCCTTTTGGTTCCTGGTACGTGGCCCCCTCCTTGACTCGAGCTGTCCACTCGGTACACAGTCTAGACCCAATAGCGAGGTTCTAAACTTAGCTTAACAAAAACTCATGCCGGATCCCTAGTAGGAACGTTTATTTGCATCATGCATTTGACTTAGGAGACTCAACACCGGCGATGGGTTCATGTAGGACATGTGCCCTGAAATAAAAGACCATCCTGATGCATTTTACGTGCTACTTGTGCATTTATTTTCCTTGCATTCGCATGTTGACCGGCTTACGAACAAAGAGAATAAATTGAGAAAAATAGCAGTGCTAGGGTGATCACTTGTAAAACCAATGCTTAAAATAGAATACTGGCGGATTTTGCAAAAAAAAAAAAAAACACAACAAAAAGAATTTGGGATTTTTTAATAATATTTTTGGGTTTTGGTAAATTATTTTGCCAAGTGCAACCCCTTTTTGCAAAAAAGCCAAACAAGAAAAACAAATGTCCGAGTTTATTCATGTGTTTTGAAATAAGTCGGGTGGTGCCATAACTGCTCGTAATAACCGAGTGTTACCAGAAGGGACGCCGGAAGGCTGATGTTCCACAAATGGCCACCTCTAAATTTTATTTTGACTTTTTAGCAAGCACAGCCTGAAAAACCTTCTCTGCGAAGTGTTGAAGGGATGTACTTGCAAAACCGGTCCTGATTTTGAAATAAACTCCATAAAATGACGATTTTAATGTTTTGAGAATACTAATTCGCCTTATTAAATATGCGGAATGTGCATGATAATGAACAAAATTCCCTTGGAATTGCGACTATGGTGGAATGATCTCGGGGAAGCAGGGAAGAAAAACGTCAATGCATATCTGGGAGGCATCATTGGTTTTTTGAAAATTAACCCCAGGGGAGAAATCCTAAAGGCCCAATACCCTTTTTGGGACCCGGCCCACTATGTCTTTCACTTCTCAGAATTTGAGCTCACCTCGACTTTAGAGGAAATGACCGGATATATCGGGGCCCATACAATCTCTTTAAGGCATCAATACTTGATTGCACCCAGAGCCCTCGCTGTGCACAAATTACTAGATTCCTTTAAAATCAGCAGAAAAGTTCACAATCCCGACTTATCGACTGGTTTCAGCACCATACAATTAATATCAGAGGAATGGCCACATTTGAGGATTATACAATCCTGAAAATCTTATTTGTAGCAAGGGTAATCGTCTTGAGTGCGAGGAGCGTCGATGTTTCGCGTTCATGGTGTCTTTATTGGGTCTTTTAGTATTCCCGCGAAATTACTAGAACATTGACATACGGATAGCGATAGTCGTTAGCACTTTAATGACCCAAGCTAAATGTACTCTCGCTCCCATGATCTTGTCCGACATCTTCCGTGCTCTCACTGCCTGTAAAGCGGGAGGAGATTTCTTCGAGGGTTGTAACTTGCTGCTTCAAATCTGGATGATTGAGCATATATGTCACAGACCTCGGTTCATGAATTACGGATCTCCAACAAAACGCTGCATAGAAGAATTTGGCAACAGGGTTGATAGGTTTAAATTACCATAAGGTGTCGCAAAATGGGTGTCACATCTCTGAGCCATCACTGCAAATCAAATAGAATGGACATTCGGTTGGCTCTCAGTCGACGAAGTTGTGTATATGCCCGCCAATCGACCTCATTTTAATTTTGATGGGCGTCCAAAGCATCCAGCCCTATGCGTCGTATTGAGTTCTAAGACAACTGGGTAGATGCAAAATGATCCCCAAAGATGAGGATATTAACCGCCATGCGGTTGAGATAAGCCCGAACGGTCAATTCCCCGAAGATGTTGTACGACAAATATGGAGTGAATATCAATACTTGACAGCCGACACTCGAGTAGGCGACGTATCTAAAGGTGAGGTTGCACGGGGGAATGTTGCTTGGTACAAGAAATATATAGAGCCTAGGAGGCCGGCAATGAGACCCCATCTCCATCAATTTGCTGAGACATCACAAGAGTAGTGAGATTGGTTAGCAAAGGAAAATGAATACCGAGCTACTATAGGAAAGCTGGAAAAGAAAATTCAAGAATTGCAACTCGAAAACAGTTTGCAAGTTGCAGTTAGCGAGGGAGAAAAGAAGGTATTGATAAAAGAAAACGAAACCCTACGAGCCCAAATCCAGAAAATGAACGCAACCGCAGAGATCCTTATATGTGTACAAAAGATGAAAAGATCATAGAAAACCTGCAACTTAAAGTAACCGAATACGGGTTTGACCTGAATAAGGCGGAGGGTGAACTGTCTAGGGCTCGGAAGTAATTAATTAAAAATGCAGAGGAAAGAGCCCTCATACTGGAGCAATTAAAAGAAGTATGTGGCAATGAGATTATCGGTTTAAAATAAAGGGTCGTCGTAGGTGAAAAAAAAATGGCCAAACAAGCCAGGGATTTCAAAGCCGAAAGAAAGTATTGCTATGCGGTAATATCACGACTAGAAAGGGATTTGCGGCAACTTCAAAAGTTGAATCATGTATCCGAACAAACATTAGAAGCACGGACCGAGAGAATTGGGCGTCTACTACAAGAAAAAGTCGTTATCAAGGAAAGGGTGCGGGCAATCACAGAATATATTAACACAAACTGAAACCACTCTAAAGACATGATAAAATCTATGTTTTTTGCTGTTTCTATGAAATTTGTCCGTCAAGTGATGGAAGATCTCCACTAACTCCAGGGATGTTAAGCGTGCAAACCTGCGTCAAGGCCGAACGATGCTCCGCAAGCTTAAAAAACATTTGAAAATTTAATGTACTCATAAATTTGTATTTAAAATAGTCTGTCTGTATGTTCTTTTACATACCTTTCGAGTCTGTAAGATTATTAAGTCCCAGTTTGGTAGTTGCTTTTCATTTTGTTAGCCTTTGTAATCAAAGTTTATGTCTTTATAAAAATTTAAAATTCCAAAAAATATTATGTTACATAACATGTTTCCATGAACTACGCTCGGTCTGATTCATGCAATGTCATGGTATGTAGGCAATCTCTATAGGATTCGACCGTATTCTTAAAAAAGGGAAAGCTAACAAGTAATAAGAAGTAGGAAACAAAAGGAAATTCAGAATAAACGCCGGGATGACACATGTGACCATTGCAAGCATATAGCAACCTGTTAAGTGCACAGGTGAATCATATCCGACGGGTGATTTCTTGTTTGTTATCTATCCCGACCTAACCGTTTGATACTCAAGTTTCCAGTCCAGGTCCTCTAAGAACAATGATTGGTTTGCGGTAAGCTGGCTTTGCACAAATATTTTACTAGGTCAAAAGGAAGCACATAGATGTCGACCGAAATGACTCTACCAGCAGTCCCTATCCTAGAGGACAACCTAATTACAGGAATCCCAGCCTCCGAATCTGCAGCGCCCGAAGAGAATAGGATCCTTCGGCTCCGAGTTATGGAAATGTGGGACGCCTGGACAAATGGGAAAGAACCTCCAAGTTCTATCCCCGGATTTCCCGAGCTTTTTCAAAGGTCAAGGGGTACCTCCACCATCAATATTAGTCACCCAAATATCCTCCTAGGGTAGCCCACCATATCAACCAACTTTGTTGGAGTGCCCTCTGAAACCCGCCCTCCGTTGTTTACATCTAGTCCAGTTCCCAACATTTTATGGCCCCTCCGTGCATAACCACCACACAGCCTGCGATATCGAGACCCATGTTTGACCCCACAGCTTTTACATTCCAGACTCCCAACTAATAAACTGAGCCCCCCTATACCCCACATACAATTACCCTCGGCGAGTATACGATTTTACCCCTGTGCAAGACAAAACCCCTAAAACACTCGGAAAAGATGAAATAACAAGGAGAATGAAGAGTCTCAAACAAAGTCTTAAGAACATGCAAGGATTAAGTGGGCATAAGATTGTATCTCACTCAGACCTATGCATGTTCCCAAACGTACATCTTCCTCTTGGATTTGAAACGCTGAAGTTTGAAAAGTACGATGGCCACGACGACCCCATCGCTCATTTGAAAACGTATTTCACTCAACTGCGTGGATCAGGAGGGAAAGAAGAAATCTTTATGGCGTATTTGGGGGAGAGGTTAGTGGGCATTGCTTCTAAATGGTACATAGACCAGGATATTACCCGATGGCATATCTGGGATGACCTCGCCCGGGACTTTGTAAGGCAATTCAACAATAACATTGATATTTCCTCGGACAGGAACTCCTTAGCCAACTTGAAAAAGAAACCTTCAGAAAGCTTCAGGGAATATTCCGTAAAGTGGCGCGAGCAAGCGTCAAAAGTAAAGCCACCCATGGACGAGACGAAGATGCTCACCGTCTTCTTACAAGTGTAAAAGGCACATCATTTTCGAAATATGATGTCCGCAATGGGCAAACCTTTTGCAGAGGCAATTAAGACCGGGGAGATGGTAGAGAATGGCGTGAAGATAGGGAGAATTCTGAGTCAATCCGCCATAAGAAAAACCTCCCAGGCCATACAAGGTGGGGCAGGACGAATCCCAAGAAACAAGAAGAAAGAGGAAGTATCCATGGCAGCCTCCGGGATGGGAAATCATCATGCTCACAGACTTGTATTCTCAGAAAGGGCATCTCAACATTACCTCCCCCACCAAGACATGCACTATGCTCCTCAACGTTATGAAATCATGAATGCCCATCCCTTTACTCTACCACAACAACAGGGCCACAGAAACCAAGCCCAAGAGATCAGCCTCCTCAGAATCACTATAATCCCCTCCCTCAACAAAATAATTACCGTCCCAGGGAACAACCCAGGAGACAAAACTTCACTCCAATAGGGAAATCTTATGCCAGCCTATTCCCAAAGTTGGTCCACATGGGTCTCCTGCAGCCCGTGCCCTCGAACAGAGAAAACCTTAAATCACCTTCCCATCAAAGGGGCGTACGTTGTACTTACCATTCCGGGGCATAAGGATATGACACTGAAAATTGCTGGACTCTAAAACGAGCGGGGGAGGATTTGATAGACCAAAAGAAAATAGTACTGAGATTTGAAGAGGTCCCTAACGTAACCAATAACCCATTGCCGGTTCACAACAACGGGCCGGTCATCGGAAGGATTTGTGAGGACAAAGAATTTGATCCTGCCTTGAAAGCCATAATAGCCATCGCCGAGGCAGAGAGAAAAACAAAATTACCCCCAAGAAGATTGAAGAAAAGAAAATGAATGAAGCCAAGTGCCCAGAAGCAGAGAAGAAGTCTGAAATAAAAACTGTGACGACCCCTACCAAGGAAACAATACTCTACATCCCACGAGGGTGTCTATAAAAACAGCCCACTTTGAGTCCCCCAAGAAGGTTCAAGCTGAAAAAACCATATATTTACCCAAGAAAGCCGGTGATGTACGGGGATCGATTAAACCACCAGTGCTGAATGAGCCCGTGGTAATCGGTCGCGCACCACAGAAGCCCATGACAAACCCTTCGGCATTCCCTTGGAATTACCAAGAAACCATAAACCAGGGAAACTCAAAAAGGCTATCCCACAAAGAAATACTCAGATATGGAAGAGGTGAACGCTGCTACCAAACGGCGATTTCCACCCAAGAAGCCAGTGAGTGCTGAAGAGGCCGCATCCTTCTTTCAAAAAATGAAAATGCTAGAGTACGAAGTGGTGGACTAGCTCCGAAAGTCTCCTGAGCAGGTCTCTTTATTGTCACTCTTGATGAAATCTCCTTAGCACCAGTAGGTGTTGGCCAAAACCTTGAACGAAGCTTATGTACTGGCCGGGACCTCCGTAGACCACTAAACAAGATGGCAGCGAGATTCTTTGCCATTAACAAGGTTACATTCAGTAAGAATGACTTACCACCGAAGGGAGCTGCTCACAATAAAGCCTTGAACCTTACTGTCAACTACGAGGGCTATTATGTCAAAGAGTGATGATAGACGGAGGCTCTGGGGTAGATATATTCCCGCTATCGACATTATAGAGAATGGAGATTGGGACAGAGAGGATCCATCCCAATAATGTGTGTGTTTGAGCTTTTGTGGAATTAAGAGAGACACCATAGGGGAAGTTTACTTAGTGCTGACCATTTGTCCGGTCGACTTTGAAGTGATGTTCCAAGTGTTGGACATGGACACATCCTATAACTACCTCCTAGGAAGACCGTGGATTCATGCGGCAGGAGTGGTGCCTTCCACCCTACACCAAATGCTGAAGTTCGAACATGAAACCAGGAGATTGTAGTTCACGGAGAGGACAAACAATCAATTTACCGAGAACCCTCTGCCCCCTGCCTCAAAGCTAAGGAAGGAAGTGAGCTCATAGTCTACCAACCTTTTGAAATCGTGGTAGACGATCAACATAAAGAAGGCAAGCCACTCCCCAAGTTTTTCCTCTCAAATGTTTCAATCATGGTGGAAAGGGAAATAACGTGCCAAGGTTTTATACCAGTAAAGGGACTCAGAAGATCCCTACAAGGCATAACCGAGTCGATCGCTTTTCCTGCCGTAGAAAAGTTCTTTGGGCTAAGCTTCCATCCAACATTAGAAGATATCACCTTTGCCAATCGTAGAAGGCGTCAGAGATTGTCTTTTTCACAACCCCTACCCACTTGTACAAAACATTTGTAAAACAAAAGTATAGTGACGAGGAGGAAGAAGGAGCCTTCACGGTAGAAGAGATTGATGAGATAGGTTGAGCCATGAGGTAGTTGTTGTACGAAGCCAACATGGTCCACCGTGGAGGAGGCTCAAGCACCGTCGAAGTGCTCTATATGGGACCAAATGCCAAGCTGCAAAACTGGAAGGCCACGCCTTTCCCACTCAGGCGTGAGGCCCGATAGTCCCGCCTTGCTACCTTTTCTTGCATCACGAGCTTTTTCAGGGTGTAGCTCAGCTGTTTGTTTTTCTTTAGCATTTTTGTCCTTTAAATTTCAGTTGTAAACCATGTTATCTTACAAGTTCAAAGAAATGAAATCAATATGTCATCATTTGCACTTCTTTGTCCTTCTCTGATTTTTATCTTTCTTTCATTTTTCATCTTTCTTTCAGTCACAATAATGCAACTTTAAATAAAATGACATGCTCGCGGACTTCATGCCACGATCCAAACATGCTACCCATCTTTGAAATAATGAACCAATAACAAGATTACGATGAAGAAGAGGCTTTTTGGTAAATCAACTGAGAGTTGGAACATTTTGAAAACCAACCTAAGCCAAATTCAAATGATACTGAACCGGTTAACTTGGGCAATCCAGATGAAATCAAAGAAACTAAAATAAGCATCCATGTGAATAAAGAAATATCAGATTCATTATTTCAACTCCTTTTGTAATTCAAAGATGTATTTGCATGGTCTTACGATGACATGCCTGGTTTGAGTATGGATCTGGTGGTTCATAAGTTGCCCAGAAACCCTGAATGCCTTACGGTCCAACAAAAACAAAAAAAGTTCAAGCCTGATGGCAGCGACAAAATCAAAGAGGAGATCACAAAGCAGCTAGAGGCGGGAGTAATCTGAGTGGTTAGGTACACCACATGGCTGGCCAATGTGGTCCCGGTACCGAAGAAGGACGGAAAAACTCGAGTGTGTATGGATTATAGAGATTTAAACAAGGCGAGTCCCAAGGATAACTTCCCTCTACAGAACATCCACATCCTCGTCGATAACTGTGCCAAGCATGAAATTCAGTCCTTTGTAGTCTGCTATGCAGGACATCACCAATTGTTGATGGACTAGGAAGATGCTGAGAAAACCGCTTTTACCACACCTTGGGGAACCTATTGTTACAGAGTTATGCCTTTTTCATTGAAAAAAGCAACATACATGAGGGCCATGACTAACATCTTCCATGATATGATGCGTCGAGAAATAGAGGTATATGTGGATGACGTTATTATCAAATCCAAGACTCAGGGTGATCATGTAAAGGAATTGAGGAAATTCTTTGAAAGGCTTCGTAAATACGATCTGAAATTAAATCCAGCCAAGTGCGCATTTGGAGTCTCGTCAGGCAATCTTCTGGGGTTCATTGTCACTCGAAGAGGTGTTGAGTTGGATCCGACCAAGATAACATCAATTCAAGAGCTGCCTCCGCCAAAGACTAAAAAGGATGTAATGAGTCTATGGGGAAGATTGAATTACATTTGGTGATACATCGCCCAGTTGACTTCCCGATGCGAGCCCATATACAAGCTACTGAAAAAGGATGCGGTAGTTAAATGTACAATGGAATGTCAAGAAGCTTTTGACCAAATCAAACAATACTTATCCAATCCACCCGTTTTGGTTCCGCTAGAGCCAGGAAGGACACTATTTCTCTATCTAACAGTCTTGGAAAGCTCCTTTGGTTGTATTCTCGGGCAGCATGACGCCACGGGAAAGAAAAAGCAAGCCGTTTATTATCTGAACAAAACATTTACCAGTAACGAGGCCAAGTACACACTGCTCTAAAGAACTTGTTGCACCTTGACGTGGGTGGCCCAGAAGATTAGGCACCATCTGCAAGCCTATACCACTTACCTCATAACCAGGCTGGATCCACTAAGGTACATATTCGAATAACCGATGCCCACAGGGCGACTAGAGAAATGGAATATCTTACTCACCGAGTTCGACATAGTTTATGTCACTCGTACTGCAATGAAGGCTCAAGCATTGGCTGATCATCTGGCTGAGAATCCCGTTGACGATGAATATCAACTTTTAAACACCTACTTCCCTGATGAAGAAGTGAATTCATTGGAAGTAACAGCTGAAGACACCCTCGTCTGGAAAATGTTCTTTGACGGAGCCGTAAAAGAAAAAGACGTAGGGATTGGGGAAATTTTAATCGCACCCACATGCTAGCATTATCCAACAATAGCCAGGCTCAGGTTCCTCTGCACCAATAATGCAGATGAACATGAGGCTTGCGTTATGGGCATGAACATGGCCATTACCCAAGATGTTGAGGGATTGCTAATCATGGGATATTCCGATCTGATCATCCGACAGGCTCAAGGAGAGTGGGAGACAAGAGACGTTAAGCTCATCCCATATAGACATCATTTAGAAGGCATAAGAAAACAGTTCTGGTCGGTACAATTCAGGTACATTCCTCGTTTCCACAATGAGTTAGCAGACGCACTCGCAACCTTGGCCTCCATGTTACCATACCCATGAAACGCCTATGTTTATCCTTTACAAATCCAAATCAAAGAGGAATGGGTATGGTAATGTGACAGAAGCAGAGTCCAGCACACAACCCTATTATTATGACATCAAGAGAGTCATAAAAACACAGGAGTATCCTAAGCAGGCCACCGGGGAACAAAAGAAAACCATCTGACGACATGCAACCAATTTCTTTTTGAGCGGTGATACTTTGTATAAAAGGACTCTAGATCTTAATTTGCTTAGATGTGTGGACACCGAGGAAGCCGGGAGAATTATGTACGAAGTACATGCGGGAGTGTGTGGGCCCCATATGAACGTCTATGCACTGGCAAAGAAAATACTCGGAGCTCGCTATTACTGGATGACCTTGGAGAAAGATTGATTCAGCTTTGTTCGAAAATGTCATCAATGCCAAGTGCACGGTGATTTGATTCATGCATTGCCAAATGAATTTCGTACAATGTAAGCGCCCTGGCCATTTGCTGCCTGGGGAAGGGATGTCATTGGGCCGATCTAGCCAAAAGCCTCAAAGGGACACAGATTCATATTGGTCGCTATTGATTACTTCCCACAATGGGTTGAGGCTCATCACCCTTAAGTCTGTTACCAAGAAGGCGATGGCGTTTTGTGCATTCCAACATCATTTGTCATTTTGGTATTCCCGCTACCATCATTACTGACAATGCAGCTAATCTAAATAGTCGGCTGATGGGAGAAATATGTGAAAAATTCAAGATAGCACATAGAAATTCCACTCCTTACCGACCCAAAGCTAATAGTGCCATCGAAGCAACTAACAAGAACATCAAGAAAATCTTAAGAAAAATGATTCAAAGCTCGAGGTACATCGGTAGGAGCAACTCCTTATTCGTTGGTCTATGGGACTGAAGCTGTCATACCCGCAGAGGTAGAAATCTCTTCGCTCCGAGTGATTGTCGAAGAACAAATTGAAGATATTGAATGGGTTAAAACTCGGTTTTAACAACTGCCATTAATTGATGAAAAACAAACGACTGCGGTGTGCCACTGGCAGTTGTACCAACAATGAATGGCCCTTGCTTACAGCAAGAAAGTGCGCCCCAGGAATTTCAAAGTCGGGCAGCTCGTATTGAGGCAGATACTTACTCACCATCAGGAAGTTAATGGAAAATTTGCTCCAAATTGAAAAGGTCCATACGTTATCAGGAAGATATTGCCTAAAGGAGCATTGTACCTGGGTGACATTGAAGGAGACGAGCCAGAGGAAGCAGTAAATGCAGATGCAGTAAAAAGGTATTACGTTTAAACTCCTTGCAGCAACGACCCCGGTTGATTGAAATGATGAAGGCTCTTCTTTCCCGCTACCATCACCCTCTTTGGAACTCGAAATTAGTGTTTAAAAAAAGGAGAAAAAGCAAAAAAAAAAAAGAGAAGAAAGAAGAAAAGAAAAGAAAAATGAAAAAAAAGAAAAAAAAAAAGAAAAAAAAGAAAAAAAAAAGAAAAAAAAGAAATACAAACAAATTAGTTAGGAGAACTTCCTGAACTGCGTCTGACTTGATTCGGAAAGGATACGTAGGCAGCCTCTCCCTGAGGTCCGTCATATCAAAATAAAAACCCTATTTACCCAAGAAAACCAAAACTGGGGCAGAAAAGTATTAGTTCGGTCACAAATACGTCCGAGTGGTTCCAAAGTGGTAGATTCCCGTCCAATTTCTTTTATTAAAAAAAGCCTAGTCCAAGTCAATCCAATCAATTGACCAACACGGGACGTGAAAAATACCTTTGCTGGGACTCGGCGCAACTCAAATTTATGAGAGAAAATAAAATGAGAGAGTCTCATCGGTGAAAACCTATGGGCACCATAAGGTGACTACGAGCAGAGAATAGCAAAATGAGAGAGTCCGTTTAGCAAAAACTCGCAATGAGCGCTACCAGGCGACGGAAGAAGAGAAATGAGAGAGGTCGATTGTCAAAAACCCGAAAAGCGTGCCGTCGGCTGAAAAGAGGAAAAATCGCTGCTCAAGTCTATATAAGTTATTTTGATTTTGAAAGATTTGAAATCAGAAAGCAGAAATGGAACTGGGCCATTTAGTCCGAGAAGCATGTCGTTGCCATTTAAAGTCGGTTCATATTTCCGGATAAGTCCCTTCTTTTCCCTCAAAAGGAACATACCTCTCAAAAATCCATGTTTCATTCCTTTCCACTTTAATTTTGATGTCCTAACCATTCCATAAGAAAGGTAGCAGGGCTGATCTCACGGGTTTCTCCTGACAAGAACTAAGTGAATGCCCGGCATCGTCAAGCACGCTTAGCCAATCCCGGCTGATCATGACAGCTAATGCCTCAAAATCAGGGAAATAAAAAAAGAGGAGTAAAAATCAAAAGGTCCATGATGGTAAAGCAAAATCGGATGGTTTGAAGCCAAATATGACGTCAGTTCTTATCAAAAGCCCCAAAGGTGAGCCTTGAAATCTATATCGGGAAAAAACACATAACCAAAGGCCTGGAAAGCAAAAACCAACCCGGAAATGAGGACCCCACATCCAACCTATGAAGCAAAGATTAGAAGTCAAAGGTTTGTCCTTCGACAGAAAAGAAGCTGAAATCAAGCATGACAAAGCCGCAAACCCAATCACTGTTCAAACTCACAGTTTGTTTTGTTCTGAACTGAAATAGACACAGGTGTAATCTAGAAAAAACAAAAGGAACACGGGGAAAACACAACCAAAGGAATGGCTCTAGGACCAACAATGGTATTGCATAAATAACAAAAGGGAAGTTTTTCTTTCATTTTGTTCCTGCAAACTCATAAATAAGCATGATAGCACGTGATTCCAATCCTTAGCTTCCCTTTGTGCAACTTGTGGACTTCCTCAGCATGACCCAAGGATTGCATTCCACCCCCTACATCATATACCAAGAAATTTCCTTCCTTCACTCCCCGGCATAACCCGGAAAGTTCCTCTATACATCTCTAGCATAACCTGAGGACCCCTTTTCTCCTGCTTTCTACTCCCCAACATAGTTTTAACGCTCCCCTATCCTTAGCATAACCTACGGGTTGTTCCTTCCTCCTCTATCCCCAGCATAGTCAAAAGGATCTTTGTGGTCCTTCACTTCCTCGTAACTCCCTGGCATAACCAAGGAATTTTCATTCATCCCGGCATAACCCGTGGATCATCCTAGCATAACCTAGGAATTCTCTTTCAATGCCGGCATAACCCATGGATCCTCCTAGCATAACCTAGGAATTCTCTTTCAATCCAAGCATAGCCCGTGGATTCCTCCGGCATAACCCAGGAATTTGGTTTCGATCCCGGCATAACCCGCGGACTCCCCTGATCTTACATAGAAATTTTCTTTTAATCCGACATAACCCGAAGATCCTCCTAGCATAACCTAGGATTTCTCTTTCAATCCCGGCATAACCCGTGGATTCCCCTCGCATAATCCATGAATTTTCTTTCAATCCCGGCCCAACCCACGGATTCCCCTGGCATAACCCAAGAATTTTCTTTCAATCCCGGCATAACCCGTGGATCCTCCTACCATAACCTAGGAACTCTCTTTCAATCCTGGCATAACCCGTGGATCCTCCTAGCATAGCATAGGAATTCTCTCTCAACCCCGGTATAACCTGTGGGATCTCCCTAGCATAACCTAGGAATTTTCTTTCAATCCAGGCATAACCCGTGGATCTCCCTAGCATAACCTAGGAATTTTACTTCAATCCCGGCATAACCCGTGGATCCACTGGCATAACTCAGGAATTTCATCACAACCCATGACTCTCCTTTCATTCCCAGCAGAGACTTTTTCATTTTTGTCCCGGCATAACCCACAAATCCTCCTCTTATCCCCAACAGGGACCCTTTCTCCTTCCTAGCATAACTTGGTGATCTTTCCAGAGGATACACAATCCCCATTTTTATTGTTTTTTATATTGAAATAGCTTAGATGTGTGTTTCAAATAACTCACGAAATTTTCCCAGTGGAAACTGGGGCAGAAAATTCATTTCGTCTGTTTGTGTTGGTGTCCGAGCAGGTTTCACCTCAAGGCACAAGATTCTAGATGACCGAAAGCTTGAGTATCAATCCAGAATAAAGGAAAAGAAGAAAATAAAAAAAAGAAGTTAATTCAAAATGATGAATCAGACAGATGCAGATTGCTCAAAATTGGAATGAAGCAACAAACTCCGCATGTCCCGCTTTGTTTCAAAAACTGAAGAATAAACCAGCAGTTGCAGCTAATGGGCATCAAGATTCAGATCAAGGTCTACAATAAAATCAGCAAAGATCCAAGATCAAGATCCTAGATATTTATAAATAGGAATCTTGTAAACCGTAGTTGACAGTCCTAGCAATTTTAGCTTTTATTTTTGCTACAAAGAGCCGGTAAGCGGTAGCAGCAACAAGAACAGTTTAAATCACAGCCTATGGTAGTCCCAGCAACCAAAAATTTCTAGAACTATGCTGATCTGATTCCTTTATCGCCAAGTATATATAGGCAACCTTTGAAGCAAGGTTCGGTCAGAAATTTTTCAAAAAGCTTCATACGGAGTTTTTGGTCGGACGAAAAACGCTCATCTTTGCTCACTTGTCTTTGCAAGAAAACTCTTCGTGTTTCTGCACAAAGAGGGGCGGATGTGAGCATAAGATTTTTCCCCTGTTGAGACGGCTCCTACAAGACTCCCAATGTTTAGGATTTTCCTTTAAATATTTATTTTTAGGATTTAATTGTGTGTGTCAGTGTGTTTTTATTAACATAAAATCACAAAATATACAAAAATTGTACGAGAATTTAGGATTTAATTTCATATTTTATATAGATTAATTGGTAATTAGGTTTATTTTTTGCAAATATAAAAATCAAAAAAAATTTATTAGCATTTCCAGCATTTTAATTGTGTTGCATTTTTTTTGTGTGTTTTAATTTGTGGCATTTTATTTTGTATTGCATAAATAGGTAGTTATTAGGTTGATTTAAGTTAATTAGTAGTTTTAAGATACAATTAGGAATCAAATAGAAAAAAGAGAAACAAATAATTATAAGAAAACAAAAACAAATAAAATATATAGTTTTTTTAATAAACCACCTAGGCTGGCCACAATTGGGCCATACCTGTGTGGCCTAAATGCTTTTACCTTGTAAAAACACCCATGCCTTGCCCAACAATGAGTCCCTAACCCAGTCCACACAATACGCCCCAAAATGACACCGTTTTGGGGCAATTAATCTCAACCGTCGATCACAGGCCATCCAACGCCACTGAAGCCCTGCCCAAAATCACATATATATGTCCAAATCCCTTTACACACTTAGAGACAAAACTATCCATCTTCCTCGTACAAACATTCCCGTTGTAACACCACCCCTTCACCGCTGTTGACCACCCAGCAACCACCCTAACGCCGCCGCCGGAAATCGCCTCATGGCGGAGGCCAGTCACCAAACCACCTAAAATATACACTACCAGACCACCACGACCCTATCTTTCCCTTCCCAAGGTCGGTTTCCTTCAAACAAGTGGCGATATTCTCGAATATTCGAAGGAAGGATCGCTGGCACCACCGCCTTTGGCGACCCAACCCCAATCCAACCCGAAACTACACCATTGAACCACTCCTCTCCCACTATCCAACCGTACAAACTGTGTCCTTCAAATCCAAACGAAACTGCTCCAATACTAAATCAAAGTTAGATATATGTCCTGAAACTCATAGTAACTTCTTAAAACTGGCCTCAGATGATCCATTCCCATCCCTATCCTCAACCCTACCACCCAGAAGCCTCAAACCCAACTAACTACAAAGGAAAACCAAATCTGAGACCTTACTTGGTCTTAGAATCACAAACCCCCACTCCCCCCCCCCCAGACCATTTGTCCCTCTCTGATGCTCAAGGCAAAATGCCTTAGAGGTTAAACACCTCCCAAAAAGTGGTCAGAGACTCGTGGAATTGGAAAAGTTTTAAGCTATTGTTGCATGCACAAAAAAGCTAAGTGCCTTTTTTTAATTCTTGTCGATGCTTGTAACTTGTATATATTTCTTGTCTCAATTACTTTGGTTTTCTTTGAATTTTACTTGTTTTCTGTATTTTATCTTAAAATAGTCATCCCTACTTGTTATTCTTCTATTTTCCTTTAGCATTACTAATCCTTTGAGTAGTATGTTTTCGAGCCCATCCTTTTTTTCTTGACTCTTCAGTTGCTTCACCTCTGAAATTTGAGTGGTTTGTTGATCTTTGTCTATTGACTCTTCAATTGTTTCACCTTTGAAATTTTGAATGGTCTGTTGATCTTTGCCTCTTGACTCTTCTGTTGTTTCTCCTCGGAAATTTTGAATGGTTTTTTGATCGTTGTTTCTTGACTCCTCACTTGTTTCACCTTTGAAATTCTAAATGGTTTGTTGATTCTATTAGAAACACGTCATGATTCTGAGTAGGTGTTTTCTTTTTAAGAGCTTCATACTAGTAATTTTTCAGTGTTTGCACGTATTAGGCTAATTTGCTTTTCTGAATATTTTTAACTACTGATATCAGCCTTTGTTCTAATCTCTTTGTTTTATTCACCCATATCCTGAGTATTTAATCTATGTTACACATTTGGTGCTTATAAGTTTTTATTTGAGTATTGTAATATTGGTCATTTTATTAGTTTTGCATTGTCAGTTGGGTTCCTTTTCTGATTGTCCTGGGTCATTTGGATATATAAAGAAAAATTCATGAGTATTCACATGATCCTGAAGTTGTGATAATTGTTTCTATCGTTTGTTACTGAATAGTCCACATTAAGATGCTTGCTTGAAACCTAAGTTGCATTGATTAATTCTTGAACTCTTTGATTGATTTTACATAATAAAGTCAGAAGTTTAGACCTTGACTTTGACCCATAACCTGAATGCAACTAATTAGGGTCAGATTTGACTACACAAATGGAAATCAATGTTAAAAATCTTAGGTCAGTAATTAGGAAAAGGGAGAAGGGTATAAAGGGTATTTGAATGTAAAAGAATCTTGTAGCAAACTCCTAGAACATTCTAGTGAGGGGTTTAAGTATAATTTCTGCCTCAAACCTGAGGCACAAGTTAGAAAACTAAGGACTATTTAGGTAATACTGAAAATTAAGTAAGGGACTAAAAGGAAAATAAAGAAATTGGTGTTGCCCTAAGACTTCAATTATAAAAGATGGCAATCTGAACATTTAAAAGGGCTGGATCTTTGAGATTTTCGAGTAGAATTTTTTTCTTTAAAGCTTTAGCGAATTAGAATATATGAAATAGATATTAGCCACTTATACATTCTTCAGAAATCCTTTGGTGTTGTTCTCTTCCGATTGATATTAAGCTGTTTTAGAGTTTTATTGTTGTTATTTGCTCTCAAACTTCCTGAGTCTTTCCGGGGTTCATTGGCTGATTGGCTGCTATTTTGGCTTGCTATTTGCTGCACTTTACTCATAGGCTCTCTTTCTTCTTGACACTCCAGGTACCAACTCTCACTCAAAAATCTGAGAAGTTATAATGCTTATGTACATTCGAGATTGGGGCTGATAAGAAAAAAAAATTTGTTTCAAGCCAATATTGTGACTGCATTTACTTTTTGTTTCAGTGTTTTAGTAGAATTTTGTGTTGTAGTGAACATGAATATGTACCAACTATGGACTGTAATGAGATACTTTTTTTAATTCGTTTATGTTTTCAGTATATTTTAGAGATAGTCTTGTCGAACTTATTAATTGTCTTTACTTGAAATTATGGTAGAGTTTTAACAACTGAACATATGTATACTCTGGGTGATGAGTACCTCAGATTGTTTCTTCCGGCATTAAGGATAAAATCTGATTTATGATTAATTAGTGTGAAATTGTCCTCAGCATTTTTCTTTTACTAAATCACTTTCATTATACTCCATAACGATCATGTATATAGATTTAATGATGAAGGCATAACTGAAAGAAGGACTAACTATTATTCTCTTATAATGGTCGCATTGGTCCAATGCTTCTGGGCCCAATTGGAAGGCCTAGTAGCTACCAGTTGTAGTATAAACCATATATATCCCTGGGCTAATTAAATGAAGCCCAATGTATAATTAGCCACGAGTGAGGCTAAAAATGCAAGTATTGAATTCTCCCAAGTGTGTAACTCATGTATAAATTATTAGGACACTTCTAGATACAAGAAAAATAGAAAACTTAGTATGCTTTAGGATGCCCTTTAAAAGTAAAGCGAGCCATGTTAACTAAATCAAACACCACATGAGGCTCCTTAATTTAATAAAATACTTAGAAAATTGGAAGTGCGGTTTAGCAAACTTCACGTCCTTCTACATACTTCTAGAGACGTCATTGCTATACGCGTAAATTCACTAGTAAAATATCATCCTAAAATTGGGTGCGCATTTATGTGACCCAAATCCAAATCTCAATGGAGTGGAAATATGTCCAAAGCGTGTGCATTTATGTGATGGGATTTGCGATGTGTTTTAACGACATTGCAAATTTTTTTAAAAATATATATTAAAAGGGTTAATAATTTTAAATTATATTAACAGGTTTGAACATGTATAACAAATCAGATTATTAGCCACTTATAATAGTTTAAGCGACCGTGCTAGAACCACGGGATCCGGGGGTGCCTAACACATTCCCTCGGGTCAACAGAATTCCTTACTGAATTTCTGGTTCGCAGACTCCAATAGGGCAGTCGAAAATTTCCTCAATTTGGGATCTAAATAAATCGGTGACTTGGGACACCAAAATCCAAACCTATCCCAGGTGGCGATTCTTGAATAAATAATTAATCCTATTTCGAATAATGTCACTTTAATTGGAAAAACTCTATTATACGTTTTATCCTACGGGGTATCTGTGTAACTAAAAAAAGGAGGTGTGACAACACTCGAGGCCTGAAAGCCTCCTCACATAATCGTTCGAGGCCGGAAAGCCTCCTCACATAATCCCTCGAGTCCTGAAAGCATCATCACATAACACTCGAGCCCTGAAAGAAAGTATGTGTCTAATTTCGTACCAAAACCTCTCCGCACAAACTCGACCATATAAGATATAGATAATGAAGCATAAAGAAGATGAAAACGTGGAATACGAAGCGTTAACTCACGTGACAACAGATCGGGTCGTCACACCTTCACTGCCGAAATCCTCTTTGATCTTAACTAGCAATTCTGTCTATCAACAATGGCAACTGGCTCCTCCTCATAACCCAAGCTCTCATCCAACTTAATAGCACTGAAATCCAAAACATTGGCCAAGTTGACATGATACCTCTAGAGCATGGACAAGTGAAAAACCCGATGAACTCCTTAAGCTGGGGGGTAGAGCAAGCTCGTAGGAAACCACTCCAACTCGCCTCAACACCTCAAATGGGCCAATGAATCTTGGGCTAAACTTGCCCTTCTTTCCAAACTTCATAATGCATTTCATTGGAGAGACTTTCAGAAGGACCTTCTCGCCATCCATGAATATTACATCACGTGCCTTTTAATCCGCATAACTCTTTTGTTTAGAGTGAGCTGGGTAAAGCCTTTCCTGAATCAACATCATCTTATCCAAGGAATCTTTCACCAAGTCTGTGCCGTATAACTTAGCCTCACCAGGCTCAAAGCCCATATAAAGTTTCAAATGAAGCCATCTCCATGCTGGACTGGTAGCCGTTGTTGTAAGCAAACTCTCCCAAAGGCAAGATCTGATCCCACTGCCCTGCAAAGTAAATCACACATGCTCTAAGCATGTCCTCCAGGATCTGAACTATCCGCTCCGACTGCCCATCCGTCTTTGGATGAAATGTTGTGCTAAGCTCTACCCGTGTCCCCAACTCATCTTGAATAGCTCTCTAGAAATTGGAAGTGAACTGAGGGCCTCTATCCGATATGATGGAAACAGGCACATCGTGCAATTGGAATATCTTCCCCAATTTAAATCTGGCCAGCCTCTCTGAAGTGTAAGTAGTCACAACCGGTATAAAGTGTGCTAGCTTTCACTGTAGTATAGGCATCTGCAGAACTCTCGCAAGGTCGGGGGCAACCTAGCTAGAAATCTATAGTGATGCGCTCCAAATTTCACTGTAGTATTGGCATCTGCAGAAGTAGGCCACCCGATCTCTAGTGTTCGTACTTGAATGGTCGGCAATTCAAACACCTAGCCACATAGTCTACTATGTCTTTCTTAATCCTCTACTACCAATAATGTTTCGTCAAGTCATGGTACATCTTCATAGCACCTGGATGAATTGAATATCATGAACTTTGAGCCTCCTCCAAGATCCTCTCCCTCAGACCATCAACATTAGGAATACGTAAGCAGCCCTAGAGTCATAGAACACCATCCTCACCAATAGAGACCTCTTTGGAACAACACTGTAACATTGTCTCTCTAAGAACCGCCAAGTGGGAATCATCGAACAGTAGGGCCTTGATCTGTCCCAATAATAAAGACTGAGCAACAACACACGCAAGGACTCAACTGGGCTCCAAAATATCCAACCTCACAATTCTGTTAGCTAAGAATTAAATGTCCAAAGCTAGTGGCCTTTCCCCTGCTGGAATGAATGTCAAGCTACCCATACTGTCTGCTTATTTGCTTAAGGCATCTGCGACCACATTTTCTTTGCCTAGATGATAAAGAATGATAATGTCATAATCCTTCAGTAACTCAAGCCACCTATGCTTCCTCAAATTGAGATCCCTCTGCTTTAACAAATGCTGCAAGATGGGATGATAAGCATAAACCTCACATGACACCCCACACAGATAATGCCTCCATATCTTGAGAGCATGGTTAATCGCGCCCAACTCTAAATCATGCACATGATAGTTATTCTCATGAACATCAGGTGGCGTGAAGCATAGGCAATAACTCGCCCCTCCTACATCAACACACACCCCAATCCAATGCGTGAAGCATCATAATATATTGTATACATCCTTGAACTGAAAGTCAACACAAGAACTGGTGTTGTAGTCAAGGTTTTCATGAGCTTTTGAAAGCTCGCCTCACAATGATCGGACCAATATAAAGGAGCACCCCTATAGGTCAATATAGTCAGAGATGATGCACTAAATGAAAAGCCCTGTATGAATTGCCTGTAATAGCCTGCTAACCACAAAATGATCGTAATCTCGGTCACTGAAGTAGGACGTAACCAACTCTGAACTACCTCAATCTTCTTGGGATCCACCTTAATATCCTGTCCTGACATAATATATCACAAGAATGCCACCGACTCTAGCTAGAACTCAAACTTAGAGAACTTAGTACATAGCTTCTGCTTTTGCAAGGTCTGAAGCAATACCCTCAAATGTTGTTTATGATCCCCTAGGCCGCGGGTGTATATCAAGATTTCGCCAACAAAGACGATCCCAAAAGAATCAATATAAGGCCTGAATACTCTATTTATCAAGTACATAAATGTTGTTGGGGCATTAGTCAAGACAAAGGACATCACTAGAAACTCATAATGGCCATACTCGTCCAAAATGCGATCTTCAAAACATCTGAGACCCGAATATTTAAATGATGATACCTTGACCTCAAGTAAATTTAATAGAACAACCTAGCACCCTGCATTTGGTTGAAAATATTATCCATGAACGGCAATGGATACTTATTCTGGATGGTGGCCTTGTTCAACTGGTGGTAGTGAATGTACATCCGCATAGACCTATCCTTCTTCTTCACAAATAACACTGGCGCACTCCAAGATAAAACACTAGGTCTAACAAATCACTTTGCTAACAACTCCTCAAGCTTCTCCTTCAACTCTTTCGGAGCATTGCGATACGATGTGATAGATATAGGATGTGTGCCTGGAGCCAAATTAATACAAAAGCCAGTATCATGATCTGATGGAATGCCAGGAAGATCAGAAGGAAACATGTTGGAAAACTTTAAGACTACTAGAATTGAATTGATCGTCAGAGACTCTACTGTGGTGTCCCGAACATAAACAAAATAAGCCAAACAACGTTTCTCAACCATGTGCCGAGCCTTCAGGAAAGAGATAACCCGTCTAGATGTATTAACTATTGAACCCTTACACTCTAACCCTGGCAGCCTGGCATCACTAAAGAAACAGTCTTGGCATGTAAATCTAGGACAACATGATATGGCGATAACCAATCCATGCACAGGATGATCTCAAAGTCAATCATATCAAGTAACATGAGATCCGATCTAGTCTCAAAACCATAGAATGTGACCATACAGGACCTGTAAATCCGATCCACAACCACAGAATCGCCAACATGAGTGGACACATGAACATGAGTACCCAAGAGCTCTGAACCAAGAACTAGAAAATAAGCAAACAAAGATGACACATATGAATAAGTAGATCCTTGATCTAACAGTATCGAAACATCTCTACAACAGACGAAAATAATACCTATGCTGATGGTATTTGAGGCCAATGCATCTTGCCTAGATGAAAGTGCATAAATCTGGCTGGAGAACCGACTGGTTGGCCTCCACCTGATTCAGCAGTACCTGACAAACCTCTCCCTACCTGGCCTCAACCTATAGGACAAACCCTACCAGTCTTCCTTCCACCTTTAGGTGGCGGGGTAGCCGTTGCTGAAACCATAGGTTGCTGATCCTACTGTTTTACCATGCCCCTAAGCCTAGGGCTTTATCTCCTTATATGACAAAGGTATGCGCACTCGAAACGACCCCGTGGTGCCGCGACCTTTTGCCTTGATGGCTGACCTTGATGGCCTGTAGACCCACTAGAAGACGCCTGAATAGCCAGTAGATTATATGAACTCTCTATCATAGCGCTAAACTAAGAATCAGAAGAACTTGAGGACTTGAATACCCACCAGAAGAACCCTGAATAGCCGGTCGGCGATAAGAACGCTCTGGTATGGCATTGAAATAGGGGCACAACACAAAACCCCGGGCAGCTAGTGGTGCTGAATATGGGGCCCTGCCTGGCTGTCCCGTCCTAAATCGACCTCTGCCCCTAGCCGGGGCTACTCTGAACTCTCTGGAGAATCTTGCCCTCTTATCCTACCGCATCTGCTCCCAGCACCTCATATGGTCTACCTCAATCCTCCGAGTAATATCCACTACTAACTGATTAGAAATCGCCTATCTCCATATCTCGGGCCATGTTGGCCCTGATGCTAGAATGCAACTCTGCAACAAATCTCTACACCCTCTCTGCTTCAGTAAGAAGTATCATCAATGCATAGGGGGATAACTCAGAAAACCTTACCTTATTATCTGTCAGGGACATCAGACCCTAGTTAAGCTACTCAAACTGAGACTACAACTCTTCTCACTCAAATGGTGGAATATACCTATCCAAAAATAACTGTTTGAACTGACTCCAAGTCATTGGAGGAGAACCTATGGATCTGCTAAGAACACAAGACTACAACTATTTGTGGGCCCTTCCCTCTAGCTGAAAAGTAGTAAAGTCAATCCCATACATCTCTAATATGCTCATATTGTGCGGTCTGTCCCTGCACCTATCAATGAAGACCTGAGCATCATCATGATGATTCCCCCCCAAATACAAGAGGTGAAATCTAGTCCATTTATCCAACAATATCAACGAGTCACAATCCGTAGCTTGTATGGGCTTGGGTATTACTGCAAAAATTAACAGAGCCATATTTGCGGGTAGTGCACCCGAAGTTTGATACATTACAACTGTATGACCACAAGCCTGAGCAGTAAGGTTCTGTGCTGCCCCTCCTACCTGTGATATAGCTGGATCTGCTGGAAATAAACCATCATGAATCGTAGCATATGGACCATGACTCTTGTAATCCTGGTGTGGTCATAAAGTCTGCCTGGGTAGTCTTAGCTACGGGCACCTCGCATTGCTCCTCAATAATAGTATCTCCCGCAGGATCTACCTGTGGTGCTACTAGAATAGCTTTGGGACGCCCTAGTCCCGTACCTCGAACCGGCTCCCTCTCGCCGCCTCTAGCAACAGTATATAGTAGATTGATACTCAAGTATTATAGGCATAGACTTGTGATACCGAATTCTTCAGTCTGTGTAGTTGTTTTTATTACTTGGGATTCCACATGTTTTAGTTTTATTTAATAATTTCAATATTATGATTTAGTAAATAATCTGTGTTAATTAACTCCTGAATGGTATAATATGGTTAAGGTTATTGAATTGGTCACGCTTGCTTGGCAATCTGTTGGGTGCCATCATGACCAGGGTTGGAGTCGTGACAAGTAGAGTCACGAGGTGATTTAGTAGAGTCTCGCAGATCGGTATGGAGATGTCTATACATATCCTCGAAAGGCTGTAAAACCTTTAGGAAAACTTCACCTTTTTGAATTTTTTGTCGTGCAGCTTCGTTGAACTGAGAAGTAAACATCTATTATTCTATTATCTCACAGATGGTGAGGACATGGCTACCAGATGTGGCAGATGACCACCAGTACCACCTACTGAGGCTACTAGAGGCCGTGTGCACAGTCGAGGTCGTGGCAGAGGTAGAGCAGCCGGGGCAGCGCCTGTTGATCCACCAGTTTCCCCAGCTCACGATCATGCTCTCCAGACACAGCAACAATACAAGTTCAGGCACCAGTAGTGTGCATCGTGATTCCAGGTCTTCAGGTGACCTTGGAGCAGATAATATCAGTCTGCACTGGGTTGGCTCAGGCAGCTTGAACCACCATAGCAGTAGCATCTACTTCACAGGCTGGGGTGAAAAATCAGACTCCCGTTGCTCGCAAATTTGAGCAGGTGGTGTAGGGACTTCAGACACCAGAGGCACCTCCAACTCAGTAGGTTGCACCAATTCAGTGATTTGTGGTTCCAGCTATGGTAGACGATAAGCGGCGTCTTCTCGAAAGGTTTGGTAGGTTCTAGCCTCCGACATTCATTTGTGCTGAGGGTGAGGAAGCCTAGTTGTTTCTTAACAGGTGTCGGCGTAAGCCGCACACCAGGGATGCTTAAATCGAGTGGTGTGGCATTTATTACCTTTCAGTTTATCGGGGCTGCTCTTACCTGGTGGGAGGACTTTGAGAGACATAGGAGTGTCGGTGCATCATATCTAACTTGGCAGCAGTTCTCCGCTCTTTTTCTTGAGAAGTATATAGCTTAGTCGTGCAGGGAGAAACTGCGTAGGCTGTTTGAGTAGTTGACATAGGAAGACATGACCGTGACTCAGTACAAGATGTGGTTTTCACAGTTGTCCCATTATGCTATATGGATGGTTCCATCATATCCTAAGAGGACCAGGAGATTTGTGGATGGCCTTAACTACCATCTCCATATTTTGATGACTAGAGAGAGAGTATTGGGTGCTACATTTTAGGAGGTAGTGGATATCGCTCGTGAGATAGAGTCAGTTCTTCGTAGAGAGCGAGAGGAGAGGGAGGCCAAGTGGCCTCGTGGATTGGGCAGTTAGAGTGGTGCTCCTTCAAAGGGTCCGGTTCCACCATGGTAGAGTTCATTCTTTCAGACATGCTTAGTCGCCATATCCAGAGGATCGTAGGGGATCTTTAGGCCGTGGTTATCAGGGGTACCAGCAAGGCGAGACTTCATTCAATGCCCTCTCAGCTCAAATTTCATCTCATGCCCCATTAGCTTAGGGTTCTTCTGCGCAGAGTACATCTGCTAGTCTCTTCGGTGCAATGGGTTCCCTTTCAAGCCCATCTCTAGCACCGGGAAATTGTTATGAGTGCGAACAATTTGGTCACTTGATGAGGTAGTGCCCTCAACTCGTGGCAGATAGCATCAGCCGAATGGTCAGCTCTCGACTTTTTCTCAAGTTACTTTATCACCTGCCTAGCCTGCTAGGGGTGGAGATCAGGCAGCCAGGGGTCACTCCAGAGGTGGAGATCGATCAGGCAGTGGCCAAGCTCGTTTCTATGCAATGATGGGCAGGGCAAATGTCATTAATTAAGACTCTGTCATTACAGGTATCGTTTCAGTATTCCATAGAGATGCCTCAATATAATTTGATCTCATTTTAACCTATTCATATATGTCTTCATATTTTTCTCAATAATTGAGTATGCCTGGGGAGTCTCTATCTTTACCTGTTCATGTATCTACCCCGGTGGGCGATACTGTTGTTGTGGACCGTGTGCACCGGTCATATTTTTAACTACTGTGGTTTTGGAGACCCGATTTAATCTATTTCTATTGATCATGGTGGACTTCGACATTATTATGGGCATGGATTGGCAATCTCCGTGTCATGCTATTCTAGACTGTCATGCTAGGATAATTACTTTGGCTATTCTGGGTGTACCACAGATAGAATGGCGTGGCATGACTGATTATGTTCGTAGCAGAGTTATTTCTTTCTTGAAACACCAGCGTATGATTGTAAAGGGTTGTCTTGCGTATCTAGCTTATGTGCGAGATGTTGGAGCTGAGGCTCCTAGTATTTATTTTGTCCCGGTGGTGAAGGATTTTCCTGATGTGTTTACCGCAAACCTGCCGGGTATGCCACCGAACATGGACATTGATTTTGGTATTTACCTAGTGTCGGGCACTCAGCCCATCTCTATTTCGCCATACCGTATGGCACCGTCAGAGTTGAAATAATTAAAGGAGCAGCTTCAGGAGCTCCTAGATAAGGGGTTCATTCGGCCTAGTGTGTCACCTTGGGGTTCGCCCGTTCTGTTTGTGAAGAAGAAGGATGTCACAATGAGAGTGTGTATCGATTATAGGCAACTAAAAAAGTAACAGTGAACAACAAGTATCCTCTGCCTTGCATTGATGATTTGTTTGATCATCTTTAGGGAGCGAGGGTGTTCTCTAAGATTGATCTCCATTCAGGTTATCACTGGTTGAAGATCAGGGATTCAAATATTCATAAGACTTCTTTCAAGACTAGATATGGTCATTATGAGTTTCTTGTCATGTCTTTAGAACTGCCCAATGCCCCAACAACGTTCATGCATCTAATTAACAGTGTATTTCGGCCTTATCTGGATTCATTTGTCATCGTGTTCATTGATGATATCCTGGTATATTCGCGTAGTCAAGAGGAGCACGCACAACATTTGTGAGTTATATTGCAGAGATTGATGGAGGAGAAGCTTTATGCAAAGTTCTCCAAGTGTTGTTTTGGTTCAACTCAGTGGCTTTCTTACGACACGCGGTGTTCAGTAAAGGGATTCAGGTTGACCCAAAGAAGATAGAAGCGGTGGATAGTTGGCCTAGACCATCATCGGCCACAAAGATTCATAGTTTCCTTGGGTGGGTATTGATATATCACTTGTTTGTTATGGGTTTCTCCTCTATCGCATCGCTCTTGACCAAGTTGGCTCAGAAGGGTGGTTCATTTGAATGGTCGGAAGAGTGTGAGGAGAGCTTCCAGAAGCTCAAAACTGCTTTGACCATAGCTCTAGTTTTGTTTTGCCGTTAGCTTCCGGTTCATATAAGGTGTATTGCAATGCTTTGTATGTTGAGATCGAATGTGTATGGATGCAGGAGGGTAGAGTTATCGCTTATGCTTCCCGTGAGTTGAAGCCCTATGAGCAGAGCTACCCCATTCATGATTTGGAGCTAGCTGCTATAATTTATGCACTGAAGATTTTGAGGCATTACTTGTATGGCGTATCTTCTGAGGTATTCACTGATCATTGTAGTATTCATCATTTTTAAAGTAAAAGGATCTTAATACGAGGCATCAGACGTGCCTAGAGTACTTAAGGATTATGATATCACCTGGGGAAGGCCAATATAGTTGCCGATGCTTTGAGCCGAAAGGCGGTAAGTATGGGGAGCTTGGCGTACATTCCAGTTGAGGAGAGGCCATTTGCAGTTGATGTTAAGGCCTTGGATCAGTTTGTATGACTAGATATTTCAGAGCCCAGTCGGGTGTTGGCTTGTTTGGTTTCTCGGTCTTCCTTGTACGACCTTATCAAAGAGTGTTAGTATGAGGATCCACTTATGCTTTTCCTTAAGGACAGGGTTCAGCATGATGATTCCAGGGATGTGACCATTGGAGATGATGGTGTGTTGAGGATGCAGGGTCAGATTTTCTTGCCCAATGTGGATGGTCTTCAGGAGTTAATATTGGCGGAGGCCCATAGCTTGCGGTATTCCATCCATCCGGGTGCCGCGAAGATGTATCATGATCTTAGACGACCCAATTGGTGGCGGAGGATGAAGAGAGATATTGTGGAGTGTATAGCCCGGTGCCTTTATTATCAGCATGTGATATATGAGCATTAGAGACCGGGTGGCTTGCCCCAGCATATGGTTATTCCTAAGTTAAAGTGGGAGAGGATAGCAATGGATTTTGTTACCGGACTCCCAAAGACATTGAAGAAATTTGATGCTATTTGGGTGATTATAGACAGGATGACCAAGTCCTCGCACTTCATTCTAATTTGTACTACTTATTCTTCAAAGAGGCTGGCAGAGATTTATATTTAGGAGATTATTCGGTTGCATGGTTTCCCAGTTTCCATCGTATCATATTGGGGCACTCTATTTACCTCTCAATTTTGGTGGACGGTTCAGCAAGAGTTGGGTACTAAGGTGTAGTTGAGCACCACTTTTCACTCTCAGACGGATGGGCAGTCCGAGCTCACCATTCAGATAATAGAGGAAATGCTATGCGCCTATGTTATTTATTTTGGAGGGTCATGGGATCGATTTCTACCGCTTGCGCTTGTGGAGTTTGCCTATTATAATAGCTATGAGTCCAACATTCAGATGTCACTATATGAGGACTTGTACGAGAGACGATATAGTTCTCAAGTTGGTTGGTTCGAGTCTGGGGAGGCTAGATTGTTGGGGATAGATTTGGTTCACGATGCATTGGAGAAGGTGAAGTTGATTCAGTAGAGACTTCGTACAGCACAGTCGAGGCAGAAGAGCTATGTATACAGGAAGGTCCAAGATGTATCCTATATGATTTGTTGAGAAGATCTTGCTGAAGGTTTCACCCACAAAAGGTGCTATGTGATTCGGAAAGAAAGGGAAATTGAGTCCGCAGTTCATTGAGCCTTTTAAGGTACTTAGGAGGATTAGGGAGGTGGCTTATGAGCTTGCCTTTCCATCCAGATTGTCGAGCGTGCATCCAGTCTTTCATGTCTCTATGCTCTGAAAGTATATTGGAGACCCATCCCATGTTGTGGATTTCAGCACAGTATAGCTGGAGGGTGACTTGATTTATGAGTGAGAGCCAACAACCATTTTGGATCGTCAGGTTCTTAAGTTGAGGTCAAAGGATGTTGCTTTGGTTAAAGTGCAGTGGAGAGGTCGGCCGGTGGAGGAGGCTACCTGGGAGACCGAGCGGGAGATGCGGAGCAGATACCCCTACCTATTTGAGGCTTCGGTATGTTTCTTCACTCGCTCGAGGATGAGCATTTGTTTATGTTGAGGATGATGTGCCGACCCGACCCATCATAACATGAGTTACCTCCTCGTTTCCCCTATTTTCTGCTTTTTAGGCTTAATTATGAGTATTTTGTGTGAACGAGTTGATTTGGATTGAATTGCGAAGGAAATGAGATACTTAGTCTCAAGGAAGGCTTATTTTGAAAAAAATAAACCGGACATTGACTTATGTGCTAGGAGGCTAGTATGTGAAATTTGATGATTTTATTAGCTTCGGGGGATGATTTTTGACTTAGGAGAGTGATCGGAAGTGATTTTGGAGGTCCGATGTCGAATTAGGCTTGAATTGGAGAAGTCAGTGTTTTGGCAAATTCCGGTGTCTAGGTGAGATTTTTATCCGAGAGTTGGAATGGAATTTTGAGAGTTGATATAGCTTCGTTAGGTTATTTGGGATGTGTGTGCAAAATTTCAAATGATTCGAAATTGTTTTGGTTTTGTTTTTTATCATATTCGTGTTTCGGAAATTTTCGAAGAACTTAGTCTTGAATCCAATGTAATTTTGATTGTTTTTGTGTTGTTTTGATGATTGTAGCAAGTTCGAATAGTGTTTTAAGATGGGTTGACACTTTTGGTTGAGGTCTCGGGGGCCTCCGGGTGATTTCGGATGGCTAATCGGGAAGTTTTAAAGTTGGAAATTCCAGCAGCAGTTGTAGCCTCGCAAATGCGATAAAAGGGTTTGCATTTGTGACCTTGGAATGAGAGGCTCACCTTTTTCGAGATTTTGCTATTTTTCAATTGTTTTCGGTTGGGTATTGTTCCATTGGCATATTGTGACATATTCGTTGTTGTTTTGATCATATTCGACGCGCGAGGAGGTCGACTTTAAAGGCAAAGGAATAGCAATCTAGGATTTTGGACGGCTTGAGGTGAGTAATAGATTTAAATGATGTCTTGGGGGTTTTAAACCCCGTATTTTCTTATCGTAGTGCTATAATAAGGTGCCTTGCACGCCGGGTAGCGAGCGTGAGATAGAGCACCATCTGGGATTATGACTTGGTCCGTTCGGTAGATGAATATACTACGTATTTAACTTAAATTCATTATTATTATTATTATTTTTAGAGTAAATTGTTTGTTTCATTGATCTCAAAACAAATATGTACATCATAGAGCTAGGTAGTAGTTTGGACTAGCTACTACACTGATACAAGTATTCCTACACTCTCTTGACTATGTAAACTTGAGCAAACTATCTGTCTAATTACAAATGATAGTAATTGAGTTGTCTTAGACCTTGTTGCCACTGGTTGCATTTGCTGCCTCGAGTGTGCAAGAGTAAGGCAATCTCTTTACAAGTCAGTTCCTCCACAAAAGCAGTTCCTAAAAATAAATGAGGTTCCTTGCTTACCATATGAGGGTAGTAGTTGTGATAAATGTTGAAGCTGTTATAGAATTCTTCCACAGTCGACTTTTAGCTTTACTGCATGCCCAAAGAAGTTCAGTTTCCCAGCAACCAATTTTTCTGATATGCCCCAACCAAATACATTTTCTGGACCACATTCTGTTTGTAATAGGACGATCAAAGAACATATGATTGAAGTCCTCTATATTCTGTTTGCAGAATACACAATCTGTTGGAATTTGTATGCCCATGTTCTGCAATCTTTCAACAGTAGGAAGTTTATGTTGAGCAGCCAACCAAAAAATGAATTTATGCCTAGGTAGGACAATAGGAATCATCATCAAATTCTTCCACTCAACCTTGTTGAAACTGGGAAAAAGAGTGAGATAAAGTTTCTGGATTTGAAATTTTCCCAGGCTTCATACACTTTGTAGTCTGTCAATTAGATCACCTTGAAGCTGTTGGCTCTCTAGGATCAGAATTCTACTTTCCAGTACCTTTCTGACCACCCATGATGCTGCTTTTGGAATGCTGATTGTGGCAATGCTCCTCTACTTGATGTAATAAGAATGAACCCATCGAACCCATAGACATTCTTTCTTCCTAAACAAGTCCCAAAGCAACTTTGCGATGGCTGCTTTGTTCCATATCTTCAAGTCTAGGATATTTAGTCCTCCAGCCGATAAAGGTCTGCACACTTTGTCCAAGCCACCAGTGACCTTCTGGACAGATTAGCTGAACAAGTCCATAGAAAGGTTCTGCAGATGGCTCCAATAGTTTTCAGTACTTTCTTGGGCATAATGAAGACCTGTTCCCAATAAGTATGAATTCCAAACACCACAACTTTAATCAATTGGCTCCTTCCTGCATATGATAGTAGTTTTGTTGACCAGCAAGTAACCTTATCTGTAATCTTTTCAATTAGGGGCAAATAATGGTGGATTGCCAGCTTCTTAGAGTCAAGTGGAATTCCCAAGTATCCAAATGGAATTTGGCCTGCATTGAATCCCAATGTGTCAGTGATTTGTTCTCTGATGGTTTGCTGCACTCCAGCCATTTAGATGGCACTCTTGCTGATATTTTCCAGAAGACCAGATGATTCAGAAAACTGAAGAAAAGCTATATGTAAGATCTGGATAGACATAATATCTGCTCGACAAAACATAAGGAGGTCATCAGCAAAACAAACATGAGAAACATTGAGTTTTCTGCATTTGGGATGGAAGTTAAAGTTCCCATCCTTGTGCAGCTGCTGAAGAATTGTGTTAAGATATTCTATTGCTAAGACAAATAGGTAAGGTGACATAGGGTCAGCCTGTCTAATACCTCTCTTATCATTTAATGGATTAGTTAAGCCACCATTCATTACTAAGGAGTAAGAGAAAGAGGTGACACAGGCCATAATCGACTGAATAAATTTTGCTGGAAAGCCCAGATCAATGAGAGTCTGCTTCAGAAATTTCCATTCCAGTGTATCATAAGTCTTCCTTAAATCCACTTTGAGCACACATATGGGAGAGACACCATTCCTTGAGTAACCCTTCAAGATTTCATGGCTTAGCAAGATAATGTCTACAATACTTCTTCCTTCAATAAAAGCAGATTGAGCAGGACCAACTAACTTCCCAATGACAGTCTTCATCCTTCTGGTGATAACTTTTGAGATGACTTTGTAGACAGTAGTGCAGCAGGCAATAGGTGTGTAAAATGTTTGACAGTAGTAGGAGCTTTGACATTAGGAACAAGTGCTATAGTAGTGGTGTTGAGCATATGAGGCATCTTGCTTGTAGAGAAAAAATCCATCACAACAACTAAAATGTCACCTTTTACCATCTCCCAGTTCATAGTGAAAAACTCCACTGGAAAGCCATCAACTCCAGGTGCTTTATCTTTGGGCATATCTTTGACAGCTTCAGTGATCTCTTCCATAGTTACCTCTTTAATAAGAGTTCTTTGCTGAGCAAGGTTTAAGCATTGTCCCTCTTTCATAATTGCAGAGTTGATGCAAGGCATTTCAACAGCACACTCCCCCATTAATGATTGAAAAACCTTGATGAATTCCTACTCCTAGTTAAAGGGTCAGTTAGTTTCAAACCTGATTCTGTATAAATGGAAGTGATGTTGTTTTGTCCATTTCTGATCTTCCATTGAGCATGGAAATACTTAGTGTTAGCATCCCCACACTCAATCCAGCATGCATTGGACTTCTGCCTCAGAATTTTTTCCTCCATATTACTCCACTTTTCAATTTTCGCAATTGCTGCTTTTTCCTCAGTAAGGATTGACTGTGTTAATGGGCTGGTCTGCATTTGATCTTGATTAATACCTAACTTTTCCCTTGCCTGTATAATTTTCTTCTTGTAAGTTGCCATGTGGGCATTGATCACCTTCAAGTGTTGTTTCATGTCCTTCAGTTTTTGCCAGAGCTGCTGCATAGGTGTTGTTCCATAGTCATGTCTCCAAACCTGTTGCAAAATGTCATGAAATTGAGGTTGTTCCAAGACAGCAAGATATTGCCTGAAAGGTTTAGGGTGCAAAGGTTTATGAACTCCAAATTTTATCAGGATAGGGGAGTGATCAGAGACTGAGGGGTTCATAAAATTAGCTTCCAAATGCCCATACTGTTGTAGCCATTGAAAGTTACCTAGAGCCCAATCAATTTAACTATATACTCTAGTGGAGAAATCTTGCTTATTGGTCCATGAAATGCCAACCTTTAACTCTGAGAGCAGTGAGTTGCAGGTCAATAATAGTGTCTTTGAAATCTTTAACTTCATCATCACTGACTGGGGAGCCAATTCCGTCATCAATACACAATCCACAGTTGAAATCACCACTGATCAGCCAAGCATCTTGACTGGGAATAGAGGTTGATCTCAAATCACTCCACAGTTGGTTTCTAAGCAGTGCAGTGTTATGTGCATAGATAACACTTAAATGGATTCTGGCCTGGCTTCTTGTGTCTTCTAAAAAACGGTGAATGAGCTGATTAGTGATGGATGATATATGGATCTGGATGTGAGGTCTCCAAATAAAGCATATTCTACCATTAGCAGCCTTTGAGTAATTACATTGAACATTCCAATCCTTAGCAACCTTGGACATTATCTTGTTTGATCTATTTTCCTTGACTCTGGTTTCTAATACTCCCATAACATCCACCTTATTAACAGCTAGGAAGTTTTTAAACTCCTTTTGTTTATGGGCTTGATTAAGCCCCTAATGTTCCATGTAACAATAATCATAGGAAATTAGGGGTTAGACTGTATGAGGGTCGCGGATCAATCTGCTGAACCCTGCTCCTAGGCACATCCATAGTGGCTTTCCCTTTACATCCATTATCATTCATTTGCCCAATGTTACCATTGGTTGCAGCAACTGCATTACTGCACTTTCAGGCCTTCCTTGATTAACAAGGTCACTTTGTGAATGTTGCTGGAGACTAACTACACTGTTCACATTCACCATATTAGGATTTTCACTGTCTGCATCTCCAGTACTTCTGAATTCCCGGCATTATTATGACTATTCTGCACTTCTGCAATAACTACAGGCTGCTTAACAATCCATTCTTTTGTAGAATTTTTCCCCTGCTGCTTCAATTTACCTTTCTGCCTTCATGGCTTCTCCTGCACCTCCTTATCCTTCACTTTACTATTATCAGCATAGTAGCAGCATTCAATTAAATCATGCCCAAATTTTAGGCAATGATTACAGAAACTTGGCTTCCAATCATACTCAATTGACTGGATCTTAGGCCCATAAGGAGTATCAATTTCTAATTGATCTGGTAAAGGATGAGCAGCATCCACCTCTACTAGCATACGGGCAAATGAAATTTTTTCATAATGTGCAGTAAATTTGTCAGTGAATAATGGCTTACCAACAACAGTGGCCATTTTTCTCAACACCTCAGTAGACCAATAACCCACAGGAAGTCCAGGGAACCGAATCCAAATAGGAACAGTGCTTAGAACATCACTCTGAAATGAGAAATCAACTTCCCACGGTTTCAAAATCATTGGTCTGTTCCTGTAGTAATAGAGCCTTGGTTGGATGACTAAATTTCGATCCTCCATACTATTGAAGAGAGAAATACAGTATCCGTCAGCATGAATCAGTACCTGAGGTTTAGCCACAAAATTCCATACTTGCAAGAAAAAAGTTATCCATAGTTTTTTCAGTCGGGCTACCGCCAATTATGTATCCAATCAATGCATTCTGCCAGCAATCCAATTGAGGCTTTAGATCGTCCTCACTGATCATAACTACCTTAGTGCCATCTCGATCAGCGGGGGGAATGAATGAAAGCTGCTTGCCCAACTGAGAATCGCGATTTCCCTGCACCACATCTGTTGCAGTCGGTAAGGATTTCTCCGATCCAATGGCATCGGTAAACTGCAACCGTCTCGCAGCAATGTTGGAAGGAACTTCAGTCATCGGAAATGGCAATTCACAGTTCTCTCCCTCTGCATGCATCACATCGGTTGATTAAAACTTCTGGGGTAGAAAGTTTCCAAATGTTAATGGTTCAAGATCTTTGGTAATACCATGCTCTGGTGTAACTAGTTTCATGTTTGTCGGAGCGGCGTTACGCCGGCGACGAGCCATCGTACCGGCAACAATGGCGTCCTGCTATTGTGCACCGGTCGCGTGCTTAACGTGCGCCGAGAGTAACCGTCTCATATTATTAAAAAGGAATACCTCTTTAAACGATCATAGTATTTTCTTCCTTATTATTATTATTATTATTATTATTATTATTATTATTATTATTTGAGTTGATTGCTATATTTGAGCTTCGTACCAATTGACTTAATCCTTCAGGGAGCTATTACTGGTTTCTTACCATTTTTACGTTTTATTGAACTCAGTCCTGGAATTTGATACTACTTTTCAGTCTCAGCCATCTTTTTTTTAAAACAGGAAGTATAAATAATATTTCTAATGAAGCTTGGTTTGAATATTTATATATTGTTGTGCCCGAGGGGCTTATGTGATTCTGGACGTAGCATAGGAATGGGTTGCGCGCTGCAACAGTATTATATTGATACTAATATGAGGCCGAGGGCCTAGTTAATGCCACGAGATGGCTTATATTGCGCTTGGGCCATAAGGGTCCCCTCCCGGAGTCTGCACATCCTATTCAGCACCATCGACGATAAATAAAAGAAGCGGGATGCACCCTGCAGGGGGTACTAGAGATTACCAGACTATGTGTTGCATTTCATATTTGCATGTCATCTACTAACTTATATGTTGTAGTATTGCCATAATTGTTGTTATTAGCTTACTTACTGAATACTCTCTGGTTTCGATATTCTTATTTATAGAATTACTATGTGCTTATTTAGGATTTCTTGTTCTCAGCCTTTATTTATGTTTAATAATCACTAGGTCGGAGTACTTACATTACTCCCTGCACCTCGCGTGCAGATCTAGGTATATCCGAGGATGAGTGAGGATTTCTCTACCGAGTAGTTTATTCGGGAACATCATGGTAGCTGCATGACGTTCGTAATCCTGATCTTCCGTCTACCTTATTTGCTTTGTTTCCGCATTTATTTAGAAAAATATTTAGTAGATTGATACTAAGGTATTATAGGCTTAGACTTGTGACACCGGATTGTTCGGGCTATGTAGTTTTTTTTATTACTTGGGATTTTGCATGTTTTAGTTTTATTTTGGACTTTCAGTATTATGAATTAGTAAATGATCTATGTTAATTAACTCATGAATAGCATAAAACTGTTAAGGTTATTGAATTGTTCAGGCTTGCCTAGTAGTTTGTTGGGCGCCATCATGATGGGGGTTGGGGCTATGACACAAATTGAAAGCCCAAAAGAGTCGTGTGGTCTTGGTTTGCAAGCCATACCTGGGTTGGGAAATTGCGTTTAAAGGACCCAAGTTGGACTAAAGGGTAGTTTGGGTAAAAGAACCCTAGGTAATAATCAGTAACATCAATAAGAAGCTTCTAGTAGGGGGTTTGCTAGCAAACTTCAACTATAACTTGGGAAGCAAGCTATAAAGGCAGGGACTAAAATGAAATAATAAAGCTAAAAGCTGCCCTCATTGCTTTCCAATAAAGGCATTCATTCTTGCCTTCAAAAAGAAGAGGAGAGGATCCGGAAATAGAGTTAAAAAAACACCAAAATTTTTAAGCTAAAATAGTTCAATTGGGATTATGGTTCAGAAATAGGTTAAGTTTGAGGTTGGAAAGATGGTTTTTTTGTTTGCTGAATGATTGCTACTGTTCAATTGAACACGTGCTGAGCTTTTTTGAAAATTCGAGCTTTTGAGATAATTACCTGATTCTACTATGTGAAAATGAACCGACTGTTGGTTGTTTGAAGTCTTGTACTAGAGTTTGATTGGTTGATAGTAGACTAGTTAGTTTTGAATTGTTTCAAATTTCATTTGGGTTCTCATATGGGTTTTGCTGGTGTTGGTACTGCTATTGCTAAGCTTGTTGCTGCTAAAATCCTCTTTGATTCTCGTTTCCAGGTACACAACTATGTAACATTATCAACTATGAAGTAAGAGTTTGAGGAATGAATTGATTGGGAGAGTTGAAATGTGAAGAATTATTCCATTTTGATCCGGGCTCTATTTATTATAACCTTTGCTTAAGTTAGTTTTTTTCCATAGTGAATGATTTGTAATGAATAGTAGAAGATATAAAAAATTTATACATATGGGCATTGCTTAATTTATTTTGAATTCTTAGGATTTGAGGTGTGCCATTAACGAATTTTCACGGCCCTCGCAAATCAAAATATGCAGAATTGGCTTAGGCGCGTTTGTTAAATAAAGAACCTTCCTAAATACAGGTGCACATTTATGTGACCAAAATCCAAACCTCAATGTTAGGTAAACTGATGTTGCGAGCTACGTATGCATTTATGCGACGTGGTTGAAGGCGCGTTTTAACAACGTTGCAATCTTCTTATAATTAAAAAAAATGGTTGTTAAAAGATTAAAATTGGCGCATAGGTACAAAATGTATTAAAATCAAAAAATCAAGCCAAATAAAATTGTTGAGTGACTGTGCTATAACCATGGAACTCGGGAATGCCTAACATCTTCTCCCGGGTTAACAGAATTCCTTACTTGGATTTTTGTGTTTCAGATTGAATAAGACAGTTAACACTTCCTCGACTCGGGATTTTCAATTGGTGACTTGGTACACAATTAAATATCCCAAGTGGCGACTCGAAAATCTCTAAAATTAAAAATCCTGTAACGATTATCCTTTAATTATAAAAGCTCCCTTACATATTCCTTTTGCGGGGGTTGTAGTGTTAAAAATGAGATTTGACACCTCTAGCGACTCTACTGGAAACGAACCAAGAACCTATGGTTCAAGGTTCAGAATTCGATCTTAGAATAATTGTGATATTTGGCTTAATTTATTATATGATTTTATTATATGATTATGCCCAATCTGCTAAATGTTGTATTTACCGCTTTAATATTATTTGAACTGTATATGAAACTGCTGAGAAACCCTTCTCTACTCATATTTAGGGATGTGCTCGTTGGTCGAGACTCCCTATTCTGTTAGTGACATACCTTGGAATAAGAAAGAGGCTCGGACAAGTTACAAAGCCGGATGGCCTTTTGGTTCCTGATATGTAGCCCCATCATCGACTCGAGTTGTCAGCTCGGGTACACAGTCTAGAACACATACCCAAGTTTTAAACCCAGAATAACTAAACCTCATGCTGGATCCCTAGTAGGAACACTTATTTGTTTCATGCATTAGACTTATGTGACTAAACACAGGGTTTGGGTCTGTCTAGGACAGGTGCACCCAAAATAATAGACCATCTTGATGCATCTTCTGTGCTACTTGTGCATTTATTCTGGATTTACATGCCCACCGACTTTTAAAAAAGAGATGAGATTTTGAAAAATAATAACAATGTGTCGGAGTAGGAAGGCATTTTCCTATTTCAAAAACCGATACTGAAATGCTGCCGAAATTTTGAAAAAAAAGAGTTTGTTTTCAAAAATTAGAAAAAAAAACAACAAAGAAAGGGATTTTATTTTTGAAAAAAGTGGGAAACAGAAACTGTTTTTTAATTCAGTTAAAATTACCCGAACTGTGCCGGTTTGATTTTCACAATGCGTGAGATACGTAGGCAACCCCCATCGGGCCCAACATAATTGTTTGCAAAAATAGCCTCAAAGAACCAAATTTTTGTTTGTGATAAATGAATAAGGCAGTTCGTGTCCAAATTAGCCGAGTGTGCCTAAAAGGGCACCGGAAGGCTATTTTTGCAAGAACAACCATCTTGGATTATTTTTTAAATTTTGGTCAGTAGCAAGTACAACCTTGAAATCTTCCCCCCGAAGTTATTAAAGGCCTTATTTGAAAAACTAGGATTTTATTTTAAAATGAAAATTTGTAAAAATCAACTTTATTTTTTAGTCCAATAAATCATGATTTTTCTTAATCACCCTAAAAAATGTGCAGAATGAGCACGAATCAAAATTTTCCAATAACTGTCATGAACAAGATCCCTTTTAATGTACATATATGGTGGAATGATTTAGGTGAATCAGGGAAAAAAGGTCAATGCGCACTGGGGAGGACTTACCAGGTTGTTGAAAATTAATCCTAGAGGAGATATCATAAAGGCGTTGGTTACATCCTAGGATCCTGCGCACAACGTATTTCATTTCCCGGGCTTTGAACTTACCTCAACCCTGGCAAAAATTGTCGGATATATCGGGGGCCCCAAAATCCCTCTAAGACACCAATATTCGATTGCGCCAAGGGCCGTGGCTATACACAAATTCTTGGACTAATTGAAAATAAGCAGGGGGTTTCACAATCCACATCTGTCAACCGGTTTTTTTACTCCATAGATTTTATACCAGAGGTATGGGCACATAAGGGGGTTTAATGACACGGAAAATAAAATTTGTAGAAAGGGAAACCAACTCAAATGGGAAGAACACCAGTGTTTCGCATTTATGGTATTCTTCTTGGGCCTCTTGGCGTTACCACGGAAAGACAGAAATATTGATATACGGATAGCAGGGGTCGTCAGCACCTTGCTCACTTAGGCCAAGAGCACCCTCGCACCCATGGCATTATCTGAAATCTTCCGTGCCGTCACAGCCTGTAACGCCGGAGGAGATTTCTTTGAAGGAAGCAACTTGTTGTTACAGATGTGAATGATTGAACACCTCTTCCATCGACCTCTATTCATAAGTTATGATTCATCGGAAAAGAGCTGCGCAAAAGATTTTTATACCAGAGTTGATGGGCTTAGATTACCGGAAGGGGTCACGGAATGGGTATCATATCTCCGTACCATAAGTGTAAGTCAGATAGAGTGGACGTTTTGGTGGCTCCCCATTGATGAAATCATATACATTTCAGCAACCGGGCCTCATATCCTTCTAATAGGTCTCCGGAGCGTCCAACCTTATGCTCCATATAGGGTGTTGAGACAGCAAAGGAGGTGCCAAATGACTCCAGGGATGAAGACATTAGTCTCCATGTGGTCGATATTGGTCCCAATTATCTTTTTGATGAAGCTGCAGTCCGCCAGATTAGGAGCGAATGCTAGTACTTGACGGCGGACACTCAAGTACCAGACTTTTCTAAAGGCGAGGTTGCACCAGGGTACCTGGCATAGAATAGAAGGGAAGCGGAGTTCAGAAGACTAGCCAAAAAACCACATCTTCAGGAGTTTGCTGAGGTGTCACAATAACAATGGAATTGGGTTGCCAAGGAAAACGAATACAAGGCCACAATAGGGAAATTGGAAAATCAAGTCAAAGACCTTCAATTCGAGAATGGTTTGCAAGCTGTGGTAGATGTGGGGAAAAGAAAGTACTAGCCAAAGAAAATGAAGCTTTGCAAGCCTTAATTCAGAAAATAAAAATAGCGACAGAAAATCCCGCCAGATGTGCGAAGGATGAAAATCTCATAGACAATCTGAGGCGGAAAGTAGGAGAATATGGTTTTGACTTAAACAAAGTAGAGGGTGAGCTATCCAGGGCCCGAAAACAATTGGCCAAAAATGCAAAGGAACAAGAACACATGATTGAAAAATTAAAAAAAAAGATACGACAACGAGGTTGAATGGTTGAAGAAGAGGGTCGTCATTGTTGAAAAGAAAATTGTTGAGCTATACACCATAAATGGTTGAAAACAAAATGGTTGCAAAAGAATTTAACGCTGAAACAGAGCATTGTTACATGGAAATAGCACAATTTGAGAGAGATTTAAATCAGTTGAAGAACTGAATCGTGTAGCTGAACAAACCTTGGAGGCCAGGGCACAGTAGATTGGGCGATTATTGCAAGAAAAAGGGTGTTATAACAGGAACGTACGGATGATCGCTGATTATATCATCGTAAATTGTAGCCACTATGAAGACATGACAAGATCCATGTTTATTTTGCCACCGCAATGACCTTCGTTCGTCAAGTGATGGAAGAGTTCCACCACTTCAAAAGGGATTTACAACACAGGCCTGCAGCGAGACTAAATGATGTCCCTCAGGCACCAGGAGCATTAGAGGCCTTAAAGTATTCATGATTTTCGCTCAAGTCTGTTAGACCTATTGCGAAGTCTGTATTTTCATTTATTTGAGTCTGTAATATGTTGTCAAGTCAGTTGTTTTTATCTTTCCGTCAGAGTTTGTTGATGTCTTTTCTTAAGGTCTCTTGGTAGTTGTAACCAAGTGTTTTACATTATGAAAATCAGAAAAAATTTCAAAAATATTTTCTGTACTTATTTGCCAGAACTACACTAGGTCTGATTCATGCAGGGTCATGATACGTAGGCAATCTCCATAGAATTCGACCATAACTAAAATAAGAAAAAGAAAGAAAAAAAGAGAGAAAATCATGAGAGAAACAACGGTAAAATAAATGAGAGAATAATAAAACAAAGGAAGGTATGCAAAACAAGTTAAGCAAAAGAAAAGGGGAAAAAGAAAAGAAAACAAGAGAGAAAAAATGGTATAGGATAAAAGCCGGGATGGCGCAAGGAACTAATCCGCATGCGTAATTGAAACTGGTAACTTCTTAGGTGCATTCATCACCGAATATGTGGCTACCTATATGTTAAAGCCTAAACACTAACAAGTTTTGGTTTTGTCTATCTAATTCAAACATGTGTTTAGCTTTGCGACATTCTGGCAACCCCCCTATAAAACTCGGTCCAAATGCATGCTCACTATGGCCAATCATGAACCCAATGCAAGCATCATTAATCGCTCAAAAGAGGTGGAAGAGTTGGATGTCAACGAAATGAAAGAAGAGATGCACAAATTGAAGAATCAGATGGCTCAAATGTATCTTGCATGGGTAAGAGGGAAGCCACCACCAGCTTATCCTGCTAATCCGACCATTATCCCACCCCTATAACACTCGGTTCAAAAGTAAGCTGACTAGCGCCAATCAAGAACCCGATGCAAGCATCATTTCTACGAGGCTTTAAGATGGACATGTTTGACTTATACGATGGAAATAGTGATCGGGTGGCACACCTAAGGGGCTTCTGTAGCAATATGAGAGGAGGAGGCAAAAAGGATGAATTATCGATAGCATACTTTAGTGAACGTTTGAGTGGTTCAACACTGGAATGGTACACTGCACAAGATCATGCTTAGTGGTACACATAGGACGGTCTAGCACAAGCATTCACCTGTAATTTTCATTACGATCTTAAGATTATTCTGGATTGTTTGTCTTTGAAAAAACTGAGAAGTAAGCACAATGAGAATCAGAGAATATGGCTTCCGTTGGAGGGAGCAGGCAACAAGGGATGACCCGCCAATGAAGTAAAGCGAAATGGTAGATTACTTCTTGCATGCGCTGGAGCCCAAATATTTTGGTCACCTGGTATCGGTAGTGGATAAATCCTGTAACGAGGTAGTAAAATGGGGAGCATGGTAGAGGAAGGACTCAAATCTAATAAGATTATGAGTTATTCAGAAATCAAAGCAACCACCAGGCTATCCAATTTAGGATAGGGGGAGAAATTAGAAAAAAGAAGAAGGAGGAAGTAGCAACAGTTGACTCAAGAACTTGGTTCGTAACCCAGGGTCCATCCCATTACAGCCAGCTCTGGCCTAATCATCAAACCTATCCACGCACTCCACATAGCTTACCACAAAACTACTACCCACTTCCTGACCCCTATTTTTCCGTCCATCATGCACAAACATATACTCAATCTCCCGCCCATGCACAATGGCGTGCGCCAACCCCATAAAATAATTAGCCAGCTCCACAAAATAACTATCCTCGGAAAACCTACCAACAACCACCGAGACCAACTTTCCATGCCAACCAAGTTTTAAAAATTGAGAGAATGCAGAAGAAGAAAACTTCCACTCCACTGGGAGAATCATATCCAAGCTTATTCCACGGGTTGAGACAGTTAGATATGTTGAGGCCGATTGAAGCGAAATTACCAAATCCTCCTCCGAAGAATATGACTATTTTGTCAGTTGTGAGTATTGTTCTGGCGCCCCGGGGCATGACACAGCCAAATGTTGGCATTTGAAGTGTGCTATTTGAGAACTAATTGAATCACATCAGATTGAGGTACCAACTCTGTAAGCACGCAATAATAATCAAAATCAGCTGCGTGCTCATCAGGCGACTAATATGATTGAGATAGTGCACAAAGAAGAAGAGTCACAAAAGCCTTTTCAAACTATTATAATGATCTGCACCAGTGAACGGAAGATGGTTGATAATTTAACAAGCGATATGTCGATATTTAAGTTGAGTGGAGCATGCAATGAGCCTTTAGTCATAGTCAAGAAGGAATATCCGAGAGACGAGATGGTGAGACAAGAAAATGCAAAAGTTGTTGTACTGAGGGTAGCAAGAAATCCTGCGATTTTCGTGGAAGACGCTCGCATACAGACAGTCGTTATCAGACCAATAACTCAACTACTAATGATCAGCAGCAAGGCCGTAACTTGGAATTATGACCTAGTAACAGTGATTTACTAAGGGAAAGAGGTTATAGAAGTGGTTTGTGAGACCCATGGGTTGACCCGATCGGGGAGGTGCTTTGCCCTTGAAGAATTGAGAAAATCAAAACCAACCAAAGATAGCTCAGTGATGGTAAAGAAAATTGTGAGTGAATAGGAAGCATAAGAGTTTCTAAACAAGATGAAAATTCAGGATTATACTATTGTGCAACAACAGAGAAAGACTCCTGATCAAATCTCACTATTATCATTGTTGATTTATTCGGACGAACATCGTTGGTCGTTGATGAAGATCCTGAATGAGGCTCATGTTCCTTATAAAATCACAGTCAATCACTTGAAGAAGATAGCAAACAAGATTTTTGAGGTGAATAGAGTCACTTTTTGCGATGATGAATTGCCCATAGAAGGCACCGAGCATAAAAGTGTACTCCATCTCACGGTAAAGTGTCAGGATTCTGTGGTTACTCGAGTGTTGATGGATAATGGTTCAACTACGAATATTTGTCATCTTTCCAAGAATCAACCAAAACAACATTTGTGTGCGAGGGTTTGATGGCGGCGGAAAAGATTCGGTTGGTGACACAAGACTCGAACTGACAATCAGACCAGTTGATTTTACCATGGAATTCCAAGTATTGGATGTTGATGTTTCCTTCAACCTACTATTGGGACGACCTTGGATCCATGCTGCTAGAGCAGTCCCCTCTAACGTGAATCAAATGGTGAAATTTGAATAGGATCGACAAGAAATAGTTGTGTATTGTGAGGACCATCAGTATGCTCACAGTAATCCTATTGTTCCACTCATCGAAGTGGATGATGACAAGTGGTGCTGGGTGTATCAGGTTCATGATACGATATCAGTGAGAGAAGTGCCAAAGGGAGAGTGTGTTCCAACGCCAAAGTTAGCAGCTGTATCAGTCATGGTGGCTGTGGAAATTTTGAAAAATGGGTTTGTTCCAGGAAAGAGTTTGGGAGCGTCACTTCAAGGTATCATACAAACAGTATCTTCCAAACTCTTCAGACATTAAGAGAGCAAGAAAGATGATGCATAGAGCATGGGTCCTCACCAAGCCTGTGTCGTATCTCTTCAGATCATTTGTTAGGCCCGGCACCAAGGAGCGCCCGACAACAACAAGTTCCAGTATGGTGGGTGATCCTGATAAGGAATTGCTCGAAAGGTTTGAGAAGTTATTTGAAGACGAGAATATGGTAAAAGCCGGAGAGGGGTCTAGCAAGGCCGATGTGCAATTTGTTGGGCTCTGTGCAAAAATAAACAATTGGGAAGCTACTCCTCTCCCGATCAGGAAGGATTATTTCAGGGTTGTAATTCAGAGTCTATGTTCCGTCTGTTTGGATGCGTAAACCTTGTTATCTTTCAATTTCAATGAAATGCAATTTCCTTTTTAGTCAGTGCTGATAGTTTTTATTTTTCTTTGCCTTTATTTTCCTTCTTTTACAATTATTTTTATGCTGGCTCCAATGATATGACATGCATATGAACTATTTGGCCCAATCTTGAAAGCTGATCTAATTAAGAAGTAATAAGAGATAGAATATGAGGATAAGAAAAAATATGATGAGGAAAGGGCATTTGAGGAAATCAGTAAAGAGTTAAACCACATTGAGGAAAAACACAAGCCAAACCTGAGCGATACAGAAGCAATCAATCTAGGGGACCTAGATAATATAAGAGAAACCAAAAATAAGTTTTCATCTTAAGCCGCAACTCAGGGAAGAAATAATCGAATCTTTTCTTGAATAGAAAGATGTTTTTGCATGGTCCTACAATGATATGCTAGGTCTGAGCACTGACTTGGTGGTTAAAAAATTACCCACTGACCCGGCCCGCCCTCTTGTCAAACAAAAGTTGAGGAAGCTTAAAGCTTATTTAAGTGTAAAAATCAAAGAGGAAGTTACCAAGCAATTTGAGAAAAAGGTCATCCGATTCACACGATATCCCACCTGGTTAGCCAATATCGTGCCCCTGCCAAAGAAGGATGGTAAAACCAGGGTGTGTGTCGATTATCGTGACCTCAACAAAGCGAGTCCAAAAGACAACATCCCACTGCCGAACATCCACGTATTGATTGACAATTGTGCAAAACATGAGGTTGGTTCTTTCATAGATTGTTACGCATACTATCACCGGATTTTGATGGATGATGAGGATGCAAAGAAGATGACATTCATCACACCATGGGGAACATATTGCTATAGTGTAATGCCCTTCGGTCTGAAGAATGTTGGGGCAACCTATATGAGGGCAATGACAACCATATTCCATGATATGATGCATCAGGAGATTGAGGTCTATGTGGATGATGTAATTGTTAAATCCAAGAAGCAATGTGACCATGTCAGAGATCTGAGGAAATTCTTGTAAAGACTTCGCAGGTACAATCTCAAGCTCAATCATGCGAAATGCGCATTTGGTGATCCATCAAGAAAGTTGCTAGGATTCATAGTTCACCGCCGAGACATTAAGATAGATCCATCAAAGATCAAAGCCATACAAGAATTGCCATCTCTGAGAAACAAAACAAAGGTGATTAACCCGTTGGGGAGATTGAATTACATCAGCGGATTTATTGCTCAGCTCACAAAAACTGGTGAGCCAATCTTTAAGCTGTTGAAAAAGGATTTTGCGGTCAAATGGACGGAGGAATGCCATGAGGCTTTTGATAAAATAAAAGGGTACTTGTCGAACCCACCGGTATTGGTCCCACCGGAACTAGGAAGGCCATTGATCTTGTATCTGACATTCATGGACAAATTATTAGGATGTGTGTTGGTTTAGCACGATTTCACCGGGAAGAAGGAACAGGCCATATATTACCCCTAGCAGGAAATTTACAACTTATGAGGTTAAGTATACTCTTCTCGAAAGAACATGTTGTGCACTAACTTGGGTAGCACAGAAGTTGAAACACTACTTGTCATCGTATATTACTTACCTCATCTCATGCCTGGACCTATTGAAGTACATCTTCTAGAAGCCTATGCTTACGGGGAGACTTGAAAAATGGCAAATACTGCACACCGAGTTTGACATTTTCTATGTGACTAGGACTGAAATAAAAGTGCAGGAATTGGTTGATCATCTGGCTGAGAATCTGATGGACTAATAATATGAACCTTTAAAGACATACTTCCCGGATGAAGAGGTGATGCATACTGATGAAGTAGAGCGAGGCGAGAAGCCCCTATGGAAATTATTTTTTGATGGGGCCGCCAATATGAAAGGCGTTGGGATATGAGCAATACTCTTTTCTAAAACGGGGAACCATTACCGCGTTACAGCTCAGCTCTACTTCAATTGCACTAACAATATGGCAGAATATGAGTCATACATCTTGGGTTTGAGGTTAGCTACAGACATGGGTGTCGAAGAAGTCTTGGACTTGGGGACTCAGCTTTTTCGTACACCAGATTAGAGGGGATTAGGAAACACGAGATTTGAAGTTCATACCATATCGGCAATGTTCGCATAATCATTGTCCATGATTTTAATCGGTAGAGTTCAGGCATATCCCAAGAATTCACAACAAGGTTGCTGATGTCTTGGGTACTCTGGCATCAATGTTACATCATCCAGATAATGTTTATGTTGACCCAGTTTTGTGTGCAAATGTCATCAATGTCAGGTGCGTGGAGATTTGATCACTCCCCGACGTATGAATTACATACATTATCTGCACCATGGCCCTTCATTGCTTGGGGCATGGAAGTCATCAAGCCCATCGAGCCAGCAGCATCCAATGGACACATGTTCATCCTGGTTGCTATTGATTATTTCACCAAGTGGGGGGAAGGTAAAACTTTCAAGTCGGTGACCAAAAAAGCTGTGGTTAACTTCGTGCATTAAAATATCATTTTTCGGTTCTCAATCGCGAATATAATCATAGCTGACAATGGAGAAATTCTCAATAGTCATTTGACGAAGGAGGTATGTCAAGAGTTCAAGATTACACATCTCAATTCCACCCCATACCGCCCCAAGGCTAATGGAGCAGGTGAGGCAACCAGTAAGAACATAAAGATGGTTGAGGCTTTCAGGCGATTGTATGAGAAGCTACCCTTCGCATTGTTAGGCTATCGCACTACTTTTCGCACTTCAGCAGGGCAACACTGTATTCCTTAGTGTATGTCAAAGATGCACTAATACTAGAAAAAATAGAAATCTTCCATTCGGATTGTCGCCGAGGCAAAAATTGATTATCACGAGTGGGTCAAAACCAGGGTGGAGCAATTAAGTTTGATTGATGGGAAAATATTGACAGCACTATTTCACGGCCGATTGTACCAATAGAGAAAGGCTAGAGGATATAACAACAAGGTTCGCCCAAAAAAGTTTGAAGTCGGTCAGTTGATATTGAAGCACATCCTCACTCACCAGGCGGAAGAAAAAGGCATGTTCTCCCCAAATTGGCAAAGGCCATTCATCGTGTCAAGCATGTTGTCCAATGGGGAATTGTATCTAATAGATGCTGAAGGAAAAAGACTAGATATCGCCATCAATTCCAATCTAGTTAAGAGATACCATGTATGATTTTCTTTGATGTAATCATATTTCTTTGTACTTGGCATGTTTTGGAGATTAGAGTGATGAAGATATTTTACTCTGCTACCTAAGCACTTCATCCCTCGTTAACTCTTTCGAGCGTTAATTATTTTCTTTCATACCCCTCTTTCAGAATCAATAGCAAAATCAGAAACGCAAGCATGAGAGATGAATAAGAAAAAAAGGGAAAGAATGAAAAAGAAAAAAGGAAAGAAAAGAAAGGAAAAAGAAAAAAAAACAAGAAAAGGAAAAGAGGAAGAAAAAAAAAGAAAAAAACAACAACAAAATAACAAAAGAAATGGGAAGAAACAAAAGAAGAAGTAATGAATAGAAGAAAGAGTGTAACAACCCGACCTCTCATTTTGAGTTCTAGCACGTCGGTAAGTAGTCTGAGGCCATTCTCTGTTTTATTTCAGGCATTATGACTTGTACGCATTGTTGGAATTAAGTTTCGAGAATTTCAGAGTTGAGTTGGAAAAAGAATTGTCATTTCGAAGCCTAAAGTCAAAAGAATTAACTAGGACTGGAAATATTAGTAAAGAACCTTGCAATCAGGATCTGAAGGTTCCAGCAAGTTTGTATGATGATTTTGTACTAGGGCGTACGACCGAATGGGGTTTTGGACGACCCAGGAGCGTTTTGGCACCTATTGTGGAAAGTAGCATTTTGAAAGAAATTTCATAAGTTAGGGTTGAAGTGCATTTTAGTGATACCGATGTCCATTTGGGATTTCACGTTTAGGAGTTGCTCCGTAATGTGATTTTAGAGTTGGTAGCACGATCGGAAGTGAATTCGGAGTTCCATGGGTTTTTTTGGAGTCGTTTGGCTAAAGATAGTAATTTGAAGGTTTTTGAGAAGTTTGACTGGAAGTGGACTTTTTGAATATTGGGATCGGAATCCGATTTCAAAAGTTAGACTGGGTCCATAATGTCGAGTATGGCTTGTGTACAAAAGTTGAAGTCAATCGGACGTGATTAGATAGGTTTAAACGTCGAAAATAGAAGTTTGAAATTCTAAAGTTCATTAAGTTTGTATTGGAGGTCAATTCATGGTTTTAGTATTTTTTGTTATGATTTGAAGCCTGGAGCAAGTCCGTAACGTGTTTTGGGATTGGTTGGTTGGTTTAGTTGAGGTCCCAGGGGCCTCGGGTGGATTACGGGTGATTAACGAATCGAAATTCGGATTTTTGGATAGATGAAGGGGTCAGGTTGCTGGTATAATTGCTTCTATGGTGGGTTAACCAGAGAAGTAGCCCCGTAGAAGCGGGAAAGGGTACCGCAGAAGCAAATTTTGGTCAGGGCTCGTGGACCACAAATGCGGTCAAGTTTTCGCAGAAGCGGGACTGCACCTGCGGAAGGAGTAACGTAGAAGCGGAAAAGGTCAGCCTAGGAAGGACCACAGAAGCAGTATTTTATCCACATCTATGGAACCGCAGAAGAGGCCAAAGGACCGAAGGTGCGAAAATTGATGAGGCAAAGAGGTCTTTTGAAATCGGGGGTTGGGATCATTTTAACCCCCCATTTTCTTCCATTGGGGCCTATATGGAGCAGCTTTGAGGTGCCATTTTCATCAGTCATCATGATGTAAGTAATTTATGCTAGCTTTGAGTTAAATACAAGGTTTATATAAGGATTTAGACAAGGAATTTGTAGAAAACTTGGGGTTTGAGGGAAGACCTAGAAAATTATTATTCTTGGAATTTAACCACAAATTTAGGTATGGAATCAAGAGAATATCATATACTAGGGTTGGGGAGTTCATGGGTTAATTTATTCTTTGAGAAATTTCTGATTTCGGCACGTGGGCCCAAGGACCTTTTTTCACCTTTTTGATCGGGGTTAGGAACTTTTGTAAATTGGGGTTCTACGAATAATTTAGTATATATTAATAGGTTTATATAATTATTCGTCAGCTTTGTAGCCTTGTTCATCAATTAGAGTCTACCGAAGGGCGTGGAATATCGGCTATGGATCTTTGGAGCGAGGTGAGTCTCCTTTCTAAGAAGTGAATTAATTGATTATGTGCTCCTATTTGGTGGGGTTACATACGCACGAGGTGACGAGAGTCCGTGTGTAGCTACTATTATGATTAAGTATGGGTAGTCTAGGTCCCAAAAAAAGCATGTTATACTTGAAATATTTGTAAACTTATTGACCGCTTGAATTGCTTAAATCACATCAAAACAGTAAATTAATATCAAAAGGATTGATCATCATTTTCTTGACCGCTAAAGAGAATTGCTATTTCTTTGGGTAATTATTCTTCCCTGATGAAGTCTTGATTGACTATATGAATGCATGCTTCTATGAGTACCTGCGCCGCATGGTTGATTCGCGAGCGGGGTGCTATCTATTTATATTTTACCACGTCGCATGGATGATTTGCAAGCGGGATAATAGATGCATCTATGGTTTGAGCCACTCGACCCTGGACAGTTCACAATTTACTTTTCTATTGGATCGAGTTGTACGTCCCACTGTGCTTATTTACGCATGTGGGTATTATTTCCTTGAACTTATTAAAGTTGTTATTACCTCTTCGCAGCTTGGGAATATTTAGAAAATAATGAAAGACAAATTTTTGAAATTTCCTATAAAAGGAATAATTATCTATTGTTTTCCTGCTATTTGGTAAAAATAATGTTTGTAGAAATTCATGATTTAATGTATTATTGACATCATTGTTGGACCACTAGTAAGTGTCAAAATTGAACATCTCGTTTCTGCTTATTCGAGATTAGACGGGACACTCATTAAGTACACGTGGTTTACGTACTCATACTACACTTTTGTGCATTTTTATTGTACAGGTATATATAACTCTTGTGGCCTACTCGACGTAGCAGCACGGATGATTCTGGGACTAGGTGAGTGGCATTATTCGAGGCAGCCCGCAGCTAGTATAGTCCCTTCAACATTATAGTATTTACTTCCCATCCATTGTATTCCAAACGGGTACTTTATTTTATTTCCCTATCAGTACATGCTCATGCACTTGTGACACCGAGTTCTAGCATGGTTTCGAAGTATTTTTGTTAACTGCTTATCATTTAAAATTGATTTGAGACAATCATCTTTTAAATTTCTAAATTTGAAGGAAAATCCTTGATTTAAAAAGTATTAAAACGAGAATTTGATTATGTGATTTGGTTGGCTTGCCTGACAGCAGTGTCCGATGCCACCACGACTTTTGGTGGATTTTGGTTCATGATAACATGGCATCAGAGCTCTAGGTTCCCGTATGTCTCAGGAGTAATGAGAAAGTCAAGTAGAGTCTCGTGGATCGGTATACATACGTCTTTTCTTATCTTCGGGAGGCTACATGACTGTTAGGAGTACTCTCTTCTTGATTCCTTATTGTGTGATTTGATTCCTGTGAGACTTATGCCTTTGTTTCCTTCATACTCGATCTTATGCAACACGAAGCGATTTTAATAAATGGACAATTAAAGAATTTTAATAGCACTACGACCAATGTGGCCATTTCTCCATTCGGGGTTATTTGAGCTGTTATCATCGCCTTGTGGAAGGATATTCTGTTATTTCAGCTGAGTAGCAGTACTTGTGAAAGCCTTAAGGCTAGGCATAGGTTGCCAGCTCAGTAGCAAAGGATGAGGAAAGATGTGTGGTAAGTGTCAGATGGTGGCAAAAATTCCTAAATGGAAAGATTTATGAAGAAAAAGTCAAGTAGTTGTTTAAAGAAGCGAGTTTGCCGAAAGTGGGAGAGTGGCGGATGTTTCATATGGGCTTGGTGGTAGAATGATTACGCACCTTAAGATAGTTTGGAATGATTTGGGATTTTAGTGGGGTGATTGAAGTCTACGGGTTCAATTTGAAGTGTGGGCTATTATGCGGTAGGAGACTTCGTATAACGGAAAGAAGATGCTTGAAATGAAGAAGGATACAATGGAACTTTGAAAGGGAAGGATGCTTCCGCACATTTAGTTGATGTCCACGAGGGCTGAAAGGACTCATGCAGCTAGAGGAATTAGCTCGGGCTCAGGATGGGTCATTGATATCATGGTGATTGCACCTTATGCAGCATCGCTGGAAAATGTCGAAAAGTGCAATCCATAGGTGCATTATTCCCTGTGATACATAGGTGAGGCTTCTGCAAGGAAATTCTACTTGTTATATAGTGAAGGGATCGGTCATGTTAAATTTGTTGATGATTCAGGGTATAAAAGGGGGTTTCCATAGAAGGAATCCGACAAGTTAAGAGGTTAATTGCGCAAGGTTATGTCAATAAGCGATAAATAATTCCAGTGAGTTCCAGGATTGTGTAATAGTGGCTTCAAGTTAAGTGAAAGAGTCCCATCGCCTATGATTGGGTTGAATGGTTAACCACTTGCTAGGTTTTCTAGTTGTTAGCATATTTTTAGGTTATTTCGGCTACGGGAAAAGAACATAAGTGGTGATCTAAGTAATGAAACTGTTAAAGGGTGTTATGGTTGGCCTTGTTGGCTCATGTTTAGACTTGGGGGAGGATTCAGGACTTATGCCTTGTATGGATATGGATTTCGAAGGGAGTGATTCTGCAGGGCGCCTCGTCGAGAGGGTATTATGTTTTATAAGAGTTATGGAGTTGATTGTATTCGGGACCAAGTCATAGCAGGTGGCTCTCAGCAACAGTCCTAATGGATTCAAAGAGAGGTAAAGAATGGTACCTAATGATTTCGAGCCTATTAGTACAGTTAAGAATCAAGCTTTTGTAGTAGCTTATGAGTGGAGGCCCAGAATATTCTATAATGTTTTGACTTGTAGAATAGAACTTGAGAGAAATATGATAAAGACTTCGGGTTTGAAAAAAGGATTATCAGAATGAGCATATCGGTTGAGGGTGAGAATGTGCGCATAAGGAAGGTATGAAATGGTTCATGGGATTTGAGGCGGCATGGTCTCGAAATTCCAGGTCACTCGGGTTGAGTGTTGGTAAGGTGTGTTATGTTTTTAAAGGATTTATTGTTATCACTAAGGCTATTGAGGTAAATCAAAGGAAGATATATTGGTTAACCATAGTTGAGTTGGGGTATTGGTGGTAAAGGTCAGTTCCTTTAGTGTGATCAAGTTATGCATGTTATTTGTTGCGGTGAGTGTGAGGCTTCTCGGTCGTTGTAATTAATTTTGATTAGAAGCATTCTTCTATTATGGCCTGTTATATGTAGGCGGATCCTGAAAGGGCTATGGCGGCTTAGACCACTACTTAGATGTTTGCCTATACTACGCTTATGAGAATTTACCTTTGTGTTGCTATGGTTCTCCTGAAGTGAGTTAGGTGAAAAGCTTTTACATGATGGAGTGCTAGCCCAATAGTGGTTCCGAAGATATGATGAAAAGCGTGTTCTATTGTATGTTGGCATATTAGGTACAGTGAGTGGTATGGAACTTGAAAGTGAGAATCAAGGTTGCGGTTTGGTGTTGACATGGATGTCGCGAGCACGGATAAGCAGGAAATGAGTTTTGATGTTTAAGGTAAGTTGGTATTGTCTTCAGTGTCACCTGAGATTGGTGCTTTGTAAGGAAGGCCTTGCATCCTTGTTAAGGAATTCTTGATCACTTTTCAGTGTTGGTGTGACTAGTGATTTGGGTGTACAAACCTGTTATGTGTTCAGAAAGGTGGTGGGACCGTCTCCTACAAGAAGATTTAATAAGTGTGGCATGTAGTCACTTGATTGATATAAGATTTAATCCAAGTGTAAGGATTGTGGTAATATCATTAATTTGAGAATTTATGCTAGGAAGGCACTCTGTTTATTTGGTTATGGACTATGGAGGTTCGCTTTGGTTATAAGAGTTGTTCTTATGTGCAATGATAAAAGGGGAGTTATTATGGACCTTTGAAAGATTATTATCCTAGTTGGCGCAATTTGAATCAGCTTGAGATCAGTGGATTGATTTAAATGAGAAAATGGGCTTTATATCAGACCAGATGTGTTCCTCTCAATGATAAGCTCCTTATGAAAGGGAGTCGGGGTATTATTTCGTTGCCAACTATTTCATTAAATTATGTATTGCATCGTGCATGTTGTGATACAGCTTGATGAATTTCTTATGTGTCGAGGTTCCGCATAAAGAAGAGGTTATATGAGTAGGATGGCTCTTGTGATTCAAATCATATATTGCTCTTCAGTGGTGCTCGAGTTTGTGGATTATATCGTCATATGTCTCCTATAGTAATGGTATTTTCCACTTAGCGTGTTTATGACTAGTATAGAGTATTTTGTTGCAATGTTCAATTTAGCTCGATGTACATCTCCTTATGTGAGTTCCATGTGTTGATCGGGTGGCACACCGCCATGGGTATCTTATTTGGATCGGGTGGCACACCACCATGGTTATGTTGGTTTGATTGGGTGGCATGCCGCTATGGTTATGATTGCTTGGACGGGTTACGCGCCGCAATAGTGTGATGTTCAGTATAGTTCCCCATATATATTTATTGTGTTCTATTTCCTATTTTCTTAAGGAAGCTCATATTAGTTGTACGCCCGCTTCGCATGCATGATTCGCGAGCAGGGTAATTGAAATTCCTTTTCAGGGCTTATTTCCCTTTCGTGTCACATTCTAATTGGTAGCCGATTGAAACATTGTGGCATCGTATGGGACTTTGGTTCATGTCGAGGTGACTTATTGCCTGACCAGTTCATACTGGGTGAGATGAGATTGTTGGATTTAGTATCTGTGCAATCTGATTACGTGAAATATATTAAGGAGCAAACATCATTTTTTGGTTTAGATTAAGGTAATATTTCTTGTCAGAAGCATAGACTCAATGATTGGTAGACTCGGCAGTTGATTATGAATTTTTTGCACATCTCTTCCGTTATGGTGGCATGGCATTATAAGAGTTATAGCAAGACCTATGTATGTCATGGGGTGCAATGGGAGTATCAGATTCTTGGGATTTTGACTAAGTTGATAAGAAAATGTTATTGTGGTCCGGTGAGTAAAGTGATGCTAGGTGTGAATTCAACAAAGTTATGCAACCATGTTAGTGTACACCGTGTAGTGATTAACATGGTGATCTTATGTTAGAAACAGGTCGGGAATAGAAATCCTGATGTTGGAATTGGGCTCTAAGGTTTATTTTCTTGAATAAAAGGGAATATCTTCAGAAAACATCGAGCTGATATGCTCAACTAAGTTGTTGTTGCACGGGAAGCTGCATGAGAAGTTAAACAATGATTTCAGACTACTTCAGTGAAGTTCTCAGCACGCTCGAGGACGAACTTATGTTTAAGTGGTGGAGAATGTGACGACCCAATCGGTCATTTTTAGATCTAGCACATCGTTTAAGATCTGAGGCTATGAACAGCTTCATTTCAGGTATTATGACTTGTACATGTGGTCAGAATTAAGTTTCTGGAAGTTCATTATTGATTTGGAAAGATAATTCTGATTTCGGAAGCTTAAAGTTAAAATAATTAACTAGGACTGAAATTTTGAGTATGCGACCTCTGAATCGGGATGTGAAGATTCCAGCAGGTTCGTATGATAATTTCTGACTTGGGCGTATGACCGAATCAGGTTTTGGACGAACTGGGAGCATTTTGGAGCTTATTGTGGAAAGTAGCATTTTGAAAGAAATTTCATAAGTTAGGGTTGAACTTAATTTTAGTGATATCGATGTCCATTTGGGATTCCGAGTCTGGCAGCAGCTCTGTATTGTTATTTTGGAGTTGGGAGCGAGATCATAAGTTAATTCGGAGGTTCGTAGGTCATTTTGGAGCTGTTTGACTAAAGATATAAATTTGAAGGTTTTTGAGAAGTTTGTCCGGAAATGGACTTTTTGATATCGGGGTCAGAATGTGCTTCTGAAAGTTGGAGTGGGTCCGTAATGTCGAATATGACCAGTGTGCAAAATTTTTAGGTCAATCAAACGTTATTTGATTGGTTTAAACATAAAAATAGAAGTTTGAAATTCTAAAGTTCATTAAGTTTGGATTGGTGGTCGATTCATGGTTTTAGTATTCGATATGATTTGAGGCCTTGAGCAAGTCTGTAATGTGTTTTGGGATTTGTTGGTAGGTTTGATTGAGGTCCCAGGGGCCTCGGGTGGATTCCGGATAATAAATGGATCGAAATTTTGAATTTGGATAGCTGAAGGGGTCTGGTTACTGGTATAAACGCTTTGGGTTAACCGCATAAGAGGCCTCGAAGAAGCGAGGAAGGGAACCGCAGAAGTGGATTTTTGTCACGGCTCGTGGACCGCTGATGCGGTCAAGGTTCTGCAGAAGCAGGACCGCACCTGCGGAAGGAGTAACGCAGAAGCAGAAAAGAACGACCTAGGGAGGAACCCTCAGAAGAGGTATTTTAACTGCACCCACGGAACCGCAGAAGCAATCAAGGGACCGCAAGTGCGAAAATCGCCGAGGCTGTGAAGTCTTCAAATCAGGGGTTTCGTTCATTTCAACCCCATTTTCTTCCATTGGGGCCTATTGGGAGCATCTTTGAGGAGCCATTTTTATCACTCATTATGAGGTAAGTAATATATGTTAGCTTTGAGTTTAATATATGGCATATAAATGGATTTAGACAAGGAATTTGTAGAAAACTTGGGGTATAAGGAGAGACCTAGAAAATTATTATTCTTGGAATTTAACCATGAATTTGGGTATGGAATAGAGAGAAAATCATATAGTTGGGTTCATGAGTTCATGGGCAAACTTTATCTTAGAGAAGTTTCGAATTCCGGGAACGTTTGCTTGAAGACGTTTTTGTCAACATTTTGATCGGGGTTAGGAATTTCTGTAATTTGGGGTTTTACGAGTAATTGAGTGTATATTAATATGTTTATATAAGTATTGGCTAGCTTTTGAGCTTTACTTATCAATTAGAGTCTTCGGAAGGGTGTGGAATGCCAATTATGGATCTTCGGAGCGAGTTGAGTCTCCTTTCTAACCTTGTAAGAGGGAAATATCCCCATAGTCGAATTAATTGATGTGATCATATTTGTGGGAGCAAGGTTAGACAAGCCTCGTACTCTTTCGAGTCTAACCATATAAAAATCTCCCAAATCGTATACCAAAAACCCGCTCAAAACTCAGAATTTCGGCCTAAGAAGTTTCTTCCAATTTTTCTCAATTCTTGTCCTAAAATTCGAATTTAAAAGATGGCTTTAGCTATATATTGGTGGAATATAACTAAAAAGGATTAAGAAAACGTTACCCAATGATCTTATCTTCAAAACCATGTCAAAATTACCCTTTCCGGAGCTCAATTTGATTTTTCTAGCTTTTGAAAACTAACCCTCGAAATATCTATTTCTGAACTAAGTCGCTTATGCAGTTCCATTTAAAAATCTAATTTCTGCTTCTATGGTTCCATTGTCACAGATGCGACTCTGCTTCTGCGGACTCTAATCCGCTTCTATGATTTCATCAAAATCTATAGTTTCTCTTCTACAGTGACAAGGCCGCTTTTTTGGTTTCCAAGCCGCAGAAGCAAAAATACCAGAAGATAAAAACTTTAACTGCTGCAACACTCTTCCGATCTTCTGTCACCCATCCGAAAGCATCCCGAGACCCCTGGGACCTCAACAAAAAGCACCAAGAATACCTAATACCCTATTTAAACTTGTTCCAACCCTTAAACCACCTAAAAACATCGAAAAATTGATTAAGTCAAGGATTTACGCCTAAGAACGTCAAATTTCATCAAAATACACTTTCGATCAAAAACCTAACCAAAAAATTGAATGACCTGAAATTTTGCACACACGATCGAAATGACATGACGGAACTACTGCAACTTCCGAAATTCCATTCTGACCCTTGGATCAAAATCTCACTATAGGACCAGAAACTTGAGAAATTCAAACTTTGGCATTTCAAGACTAAATGAGCTACGGATTTCCAAAATGAATTCCTAACACTCTTCCAACCCCGAAATCACCTAACGAAATAACAGAACGATCATATTTCCATTCTCAGGTCGTTTCCATGTTGTTTCGACTACGAACCATTTTCTAATACTTAAGGTCTTATTTAGGGACTAAGTGTGCCGAAACTATCCAAAACTCAACGCCGAACGTCCCGGAAAACCAAAATAGCAGAAATAAACTTAGGGGAAGTAGTTAATAGGGGATTGGAGCATTGATTGTTAGGATGAACAGCCGGGTTGTCACACTAATAGAACAAAATTATGAGTTATTCAGCAATCAAAACAACCACCCAGGCTATTCTAAGCGGGACCGGGGAAGCAATCAGAAAGAACAAGAACGAGGACGTAGTGACAATTGACTCAGGGACTTGGTTCAGGCCCGGGATCTATCCCATTACACTCATCCCCGAGCTCATCATTAAACATATCCTCACGCTCGATATCGTCCACCACAATACTACTACCCACCTCCTCGCCTTTTTTTCGTCCATCATGCACAAACATACACTCAAACACCTGCCCACGCACAATGGCATGCGCCAACCCCACAGAATAACTACCCAGCTGCACAAAATACATATCCACCTCCAAGAGCCTACCAATACCTCTTGAGGCCAGCATTCCGTGCCAACCAAGCTTTAAAGAATGAGAGATACAGAAGAAAAAAACATTCACTCCATTGGGAGAATGATATAACAGCTTATTTCATAGGTTGAGACAATTTGATATGTTGAGGCTGATTGAAGAAAAAATTGCCAAATCCCCCTCTGAGAAATCTAGACTATTCTGTTAGTTGTGAGTATTGTTCTGGTACTCGAGGACATGACACAGAGAAATGTTGGCATCTGAAGAGTGCTATTAAGAAAAATATTGACTCACATCGGATTGATGTGCAAGCTCTGGAAGCACCCAACATTAATGAGAACTCGCTATCTCCATAAAGAGGGATTGCCCAAAAAGGCTTGGCAAACTATTATGATGATCGATCCAGTGAGCGAAAGACGTCTGAAAATTTAACAAGTGAAGTGTCGGTGCTTAAGTTGACTAGAACAAGTGGTTAGCCTTTCGCTATAGTCAATAAGGGACCCGCGAGTGATGGGATGGTGAAACAAGAAAGTGCAAAAGTAGTGGTACCAGGGGTGACAAGCAAGCCTGTGGTTGTCGTGGAAGGTGCTCGCGCAGAGCCCGTTGTTATCAAACCTGTAACTCATCTACTAATAATCAGTAGCAAGGTCGTCCCCTGGAATTATGACTGAGTAACAGTTACTTAGAAAATGAAAGAGGTTAGAGAAGAAGTTTGTGAGACCCATGGATTGACCCGATCGGGGAGGTGCTTTGCCCCGGAAGAATTGAAAAAACAGAAACTGAACAAAGATAACTCAATGTTGATAAAGAAAATTGTGATTGAAGAGAAAGCAAAAGAGTTTCTGAAGGAGATAAAAATGCAAGATTATTCATTCGGACGAGCACTATTGGGCGTTGATGAAGATCCTAAGCGAGGCCCATGTTCCCGATAAAATCACGGTCGATCACTTGGAAAAGATAGCCAACAGGATTTTTGAGGTAAGCAGAGTTACTTTTTCCGACGATGAATTTCCCGTAGAAGGCACCGAGCATAATTGAGCCCTCTATCTTACGGTAAAGTGCGAAAATTATGTAGTTACTAGAGTGTTGGTTCATAAAGATCTAAGAGGGAATATCTGTTGTCTTTTCACTTCAACAAGCTGAAGGTGGATGATGCAAGAATTCAATAGAAAAACATTTGTGTGCGAGGTTTGATGGCGGGGGAAAAGATTCGGTCGGTGGCATAATGCTCGAACTGACAATTGGACTGGTTGATTTTACCATGGAATTCAAAGTACTGGATGTGGATGTCTCCTACAATCTGTTATTGGGGCGACCCTGCATCCATGCTGCTAAAGTAGTCCCCTCTACTTTGTATCAAATGGTGAAATTTGAATGGTACCGAAAAGAAATAATTGTGCACGGCGAGAACTATTTGTATGCTCGCAGTTATGATATTGTGCCATTCATCGAGGCGGATGAGGACAAGGGGCCTTGGGTGTAACAGGTTCATGATACGGTATCCATGAGAAAAGTTCAAGAAGAGGGGTGTGTTCCAACGCTAAAGAAAGCCGCTTCATCAGTTATGGTGACTGTTGAAATGTAGAAGAACGGGTTTGTTCTAGGAAAAGGTTTGGGGGCATCACTTCAAGGAATCGTACAACCAGTGTCTCTCCCCAAAGACATGGACACTTTTGGTTTGGGGTTCAAGCCTACGATTGCAGCCATAAGGAAGCCAAAGGAATAAAGCAGAAAGCATGGGTCCTCCCCAAGCCTCTGCCGCGTCTCTTTAAATTATTTGTGAAGCTTGGAACCGAGGAGCGCCCGACAAAATTATGTCCCAGTCTTCTGGTTGGGTCTGATGAAGAATTTCTCGAAAAGTTTGAAAAGTTGTTTGAAGACGTTAATGTGGTGGAAGAATAAGAGGCTCTAGCAAGGCAGATGTGCAATTTGTTGGACCCCGTGTGAAAGCCAACAATTGGGAAGCTTTTCCTCTCCCGACTAGGAAGAAGTTGTGGTAGTCTGCTTGGGTTTTTATTTCAATTTCTCTGGATTATTTCTGGGCTGTAATTCAGAGTCTATATTCCATATATTTGGATGTGTGAACCTTGTTATCTTTCAAATTTCAATGAAATGCAATTCCATTTTCGCCAGTGTTAGATAGTTTTTATTTTTCTTTGCTTTTATTTTCCTTCTTGTATAGTTCTTTTTATGTTAGGTCCAATGATATGACAATCACAAGGAATCTTCGGCCTAGTCTTGAAAGCCGGTCTATTTAGAAGTAATAATTCAAGACATAGAATGTGCGGATGAACTAGAATATGATGAGGAAAGGGAATTTGAAGAAATTAGTAACGAAGTAACTCACTTTGAGGATAAAAGCAAACCAAACCTGAGCGATACAGAAGCAGTCAATCTAGGGGGCCAAAATAACATTAGAGAAACTAAAATAAGTATCCATCCTGAGCCATAACTTAGGGAAGAAATAATCAATGAGCTGTTTAAGTACAAAGATATTTTTGCATAGTCATACGATGACATGCCAGGGTTGGCATTGACTTGGTGGTTCACAAATTCCCACTGACCCAGCCTGCCCTCTTGTCAAACAAAAGTTGAGGAAATTTAAAATAGACATAAGGGTAATGATCAAAAAAGACGTTACGAAGAAGTTTGAGGCAAAGGTCATCTAAACCACAAGATATCCCACCTGGTTAGAAAATGTCATGCATGTGCCAAAGAAGGATGGTAAAACTAGGGTGTGTGTCGATTATCATGACCACAACAAAGCGAGTCCAAAGTACAATTTCCCAATGCCAAACATCCACATATTGATTGACAATTGTGCAAAACATGAGATTTGTTCTTTGATAGATTGCTACGCAGGCTATCACCAGATTTTGAAGGATGAGGAGGATGCGGAGAAGACAACATTCATCACGCCATGCGGAACATATTGCTATAGGGTCATGCCCTTCGGTCTGAAGAATGCTGGGGAAACCTATATGAGGGCAGTGGAAACTATATTCAACAATATCATACATAAGAAGATTGAGGTCTATATGGATGATGTAATTGCTAAATCCATGAAACAGTCCGACCATGTCAGAGATCTGAGAAAATTCTTCTAGTGGCTCCGCAGGTACAACCTCAAGCTCAATCCTGCAAAATGCACATTTGGTGTACTATCGGGGAAATTGCTAGGATTCATAGTCCGCCGGCGAGGCATTGATGTAGATCCATCAAATATCAAAGCCATACAAGAATTGCCGCCTCCGAGGGACAAAAGTGAGGTAATGAGTCTATTGGGCAGATTGAATTATATTTGTAGATTTATTACTCATCTCACGACAACTTGTGAGCCTCTTTTATGAAAAATGATTATGCGGTCAAGTGGACGGAGGAATGCCAAGATGTTTTTGACAAAATAAAGGGGTACTTGTCGAACCCGTCGATATTGGTCCCACCGAAGCCAGGAAGGCTTTTGATCCTACATATGATAGTCCTGGACAACTCATTTGGGTGTGTGTTGGGTCAGCACGATATCACCAAAAGAAAGGAGCAGGCCATATACTACCTCGATAAGAAATTCACTGCTTATGAGGTTAAGTATACTCATCTTGAGAGGACGTGTTGTGCCCTAACTTGGATAGATGAGATGTTGAAACATTAGTTGTCGTCTTATACTACTTACCTCATCTCGCGCCTGGACTTGCTAATGTAAATCTTTCAAAGGCCTATGCCCACGGGGAGTCTTGCAAATTGGTAGATCCTGCTCACCGAGTTCGACATTATCTACGTGACTATACTGCAATAAAAGTGCATGCATTGGCAGATCATTTAGCCGAGAATCCAGTGGATGAAGAATATGAACCTTTATATACATACTTTCCGGATGGGGAGGTTATGTATATTGATGAAACAGAATAGGTAGAAGCCAGGATGGAAACTATTCTTCGATGGGGCCGCCAATATGAAAGGCCTTGGGATATGAGAAGTACTCATTTCTTAAACGGGGCATCACTAGCACGTCACAGCTCAGCTCTGCTTCTAATGCACTAACAATATAGCAGAATATGAGGCATGTAGATTAGGGTCTGAGGTTAGCTGCAGACATGGGTATCCAGGAAGTTTTGGTCTTGACGGACTCATACCTTCTGGTACACCAAATTCAAGGGGAATCGGAAACACGAGTTTTGAAGACCATACCATACCATTAATGTGTGCATGATATTTGTCAACAATTCCAGTCGGTAGAGTTCAAGCATATCCCAAAAATCCACAACGAGGTTGCTGACGCCTTGGCTACTTTGGCGGCAAAGTTACATCATCCAGATAAGGCTTATGTTGACTCGCTACATATCCAAGTCCATGACGAACATGCTTACTGTAACATGGTGAAAGTGGAGCTTGATAGTGAGCCTTGGTTTCACGATATCAAAGAATATATCTGTATGGGTGTGTACCCAGTTCAATCCAAATATGATAAAAAGAGAATAATTCGTTTCTTATAAAGCGGGTTTTTTTCAGTGGAGAAGTAGTATTCAAAAGAACACCAAATCCTAGGTTGTTAAGATGCATAGATGCTTGACTGGCCACGACAATCATGACTGAGGTACATTCCTGAGTTTGTGGACCTCATATTAGCGGGTATGTTTTGGCGAAGAAGATTCTCCGTGCAGGTTATTATTGGCTCACCATGGAGCAAGATCATATCAGTTTCGTGCATAAATGTCATCAATGTCGGGTGCATGGAGATTTGATTCATTACCCTCCATATGAATTACATACCATGTCAACACCATGGCCCTTTATTGTTTGGGGCATGGATATCATCGGGACCATTGAGCCAACAGCATCCAATGGGCACAAGTTTATCGTGGTGGCCATTGATTATTTCACAAAGTGGGTCAAAGCTAAAACCTTCAAGTCATAACCAAGAAAGCTGTGGTCGATGTTGTGCATTCAAATATCATTTTTCGGTTCGGAATCCCGAAGGTAATAATCATTGATAATGGAGAAAATCTTAATAGTCATTTGATGAAAGAGGTATTTCAGCAGTTTAGGATCACACATCACAATTCCACCCCATACTGCCTCAAGAGAATGCAGTATTTGAGATAGCCAACAAGAATATAAAGAAGATACGTCGGAAAATGGTGGAAGTGTCAATGCAATTGAATGAGAAGCTACCCTTCACATTGTTAGGCTATCGCACTAATCTTCGCACCTTAGTAGGGGAAACCCCGTATTTCTTGGTATATGCCACAGAAGCAGTAATACTGGTAAAAATTAAAATCATATCCCTTCGGATTATCTGTGAGGTAGAAACGGATGATGACGAGTGGGTCGAAACCTTCCTGGAGAAATTGAGTTTGATTTATGAGAAAATATTAGTAGCAGTATGTCATGGTCAGTTGTATCAATAGAGAATGGCCAGAGCATTTACCAAGAAGGTGCGCCTAAGAAGGTTTGAAGTGGGCCAGTTCGTAATAAAGCGTATCCTCCCTTATCAGGCAGAGGCAAAGGGCAAGCTCCCCCCAAATTGGCAAGGGTCGTTCATCGTGTCAAGAGTGTTATCAAACAGGGATTTGTAATTAAGAAATGTAGAAGGAAAGTTCATATAAATGACCATCAATTCCGATGCAGTTAAGAGATACCATGTATGATTTTCTTTGACTAGATCGTATTTGTTTATACTTGGCATGCTTTTATGATTGGAATGTTGAAGGCATTTTGTTCTACTGTCTAAATACTTTATCCCATGTTGCCCCTTTCAGCTTATATTATTTTCTTTCATACCCCTCTTGGAATCAGTTGCAAAATCAGAAGTTCAAGTGCAAGAGATGAGCAAAGGGAAGAGAAAAACAAAGGGAAGAAAAGAAGAAGGGAAAAAGAAAAGAATGAAGAGAAAAAAAAATAAAAAGAAAAAAGAAATAAAAGAAAAAAGAAAAAAGAAAAGAGAAGAGAATAAAGGAAAAATAAAAAACAAAACGGGAAAGCAACAAAAGAAAAAAAGAGAAGAAACAAAAGAAAAAGTAAGGACAAGAAGAAAGAGAAAAGAGAAAATCACAATAAAACAAAGCAATTCTTGTGTCATGAACTACGTTTGGCATGATTCCTATTAAGGATATATAGGCAGCCTCACGGTTCTGTCCCATCAGAATAAAAATTCAAAAGTCCCCAAGCAAAGAAACTGGGGCAGAAGTTGTGGTTGTTGTAAGAAATCTGATTCCGAAAGTTGTAATTTTGAACTCATTTGAACTGTTTTCAGCCTTCAATGCCCTTTCTTTCTATCCTTATCCAAAAGCCTGCATTACAGTCCAAAGAAAGACCTTCTGATAAGTATATAAGAAATGTCAAGTCAAGAAAGAAGCGGTGATTCATATCAGGGGCAACACTCTAGTTCGAGCAAGAAAATAAAATGATAGAGTCTTATTGGTGAAAACCCTCATGGGCACCTTAAGGCAAAATTGAGCTGAGAATTGATCAAATGGGAGAGGTCTGTGGGTGAAAACCATTTAGGAAACTGCATGATGAGTAGGGTAAAGGTTTAGTTAAAGAAATTGGGTTAAGGAATGTCACGACAACAAAGCATGGCAATGGAAAGCCGAACGTTTGGACAGACTTGGATGACTAAGCCGAAGTGCATGTCAATGATCTTTGGAACTAGCTGTTCCCCACAGATAAGTGTCTTTTCTTTCCCCTTCGATAGGCACCCAATTTTGAATTCTTTTTCTCTAAAAAACAACTGAGAGTCATTGTGTTTCATTTTCTTTTGGGTCTCCACTCTAAGATGTTTTCAAGGTAAATTCTTTTTAAGCAAGCAAGAGACAAATTTCAAAGCTTATTACCAGCTCCCAAATGGCGAAGCACATTGCAGCTAGAACAAAACAAAGGTCGCATGAGGTAAAAATAGGATATGAAGAATCAGTAAAAGCTTCTTAGTGAAATTTTTCAGAACTTTTAGAAAAGATGCAAAGATTCCGACAATAGGGTAAGGAATGTAACATAATGGTTGGGATAGAAAATACTCGGTTAATCTAAGGCCATAGGGTTCAAAAGTCAACCGACAAACAAGGCAGTTAATAATCAGTTTGGGAAAGTTACCCATAACGCAGCATGACAGCGCGGAGATCGTTTTCAACAAAAAACTTTTGGATAAATCCACCATAAGAAATGTAATCCCCCGGCAGATATGACTGTGAACTTCAGGATCCTCTTGAAAAATGGGACCTAGCTAAAATTCAAAATATTTACGAACAACCAAAAAGAAACATAAGTTTGTTCAAAAGCCTGCATGTTTGAGATAGAATCTGATTAGGAGTTTTCAGGTGCCAACTGGAAAATGGGACTCAGTTAAAAACTCAAACAATCATGGGTAGAATAATCTAGCATAAACTTTCCTCGGATAATATAATTTGACTTTATTTTTGTCCTAGATCCATGATTTACGTAGGAGTTGTTAGGATCCTCCATTAGAATGAGACCAAGCTTTAATAAATGAGCGTCAGTATATCCCCAAGGAAGTATAAGTTGTTACATCTCAAGAGAGGATTCAGTTGGGAATTTTCAGGACCCTCCTGAATAATGTGATTTAGCTTTATGATCTCCATTATTCGTAGGGAAGTATAATTCAGCCGTAAGGAATTGTCACTCTTAGGGTGAAATTTGACTTTGGATTGTTTGTGCCCTCCTGGATAATGGGATGTAGCTTTAATTGGATGTCGCCAGCAGGCATCACTTACATTTAAAATGGGCGTTTAGTCAAGAATTGTCAGGACCCTCCTCAATAATTGGACTTACCTTTAATATTTTCGTTAGAAAATAGATTTAGCGTAAGTTCTGTCATAGGGAAGAATGATAAGACTTGATTTGCTTTTTTCATGACCTTCCTAGATAATAGGACGTAGCTTTAATAATTTTTAGATAACACGATATAGGGAAAGTTGTACCTTTAGAAGATACAGCATAGTGTTAAAGTTGTCGTTAGTTAAGAAGTTGGCAGGTCCCTCCTGGATAGTGGGACGTGGTTTTAATATTTTCTAGAAAACAAGATGTAGTGAAAGTTGAACCTCTACAAGAAATAACTCAAATTAAAATTGTCGTTTAATTAAGAGTTGCCAGGACCCTCCTGGATAATGGGCAATAATTTTAAGACCCTCTTAGATAACCAGACTTAGTTGAAGTCATACCCTTAGAAAGCAGAATATATGTATTAAAAATATCATTTAACGAAGAGTTGTCAGGACCCTCCTAGATAATTGGATCTAGCTTTCAAATTCATAAAATATTGGTAACACGATTAAGTTTTGTCTTGTCTAACATATGTACCCAACTAGCAAACTGGAGCAGAAAATATCCTTTGTTTTGTCTATTTTTGTTGGAATTAGGTACCCACCTGGAGAACAAGGGAATATAATTCAAGTTTTCGCTAATCAGGCGCTGACCTGGAGAACAAGGAAATATAATTAAATGTTTTGGAAATCAGGAGCCCACCTAGATAACAAGGGAATATAATTCACGTTCTTAGCAATCAAGCACCCACCTAGAAAATAAGGGAATATACTTCATGTTTTGGAAATCAGGCCCCCACCTGGAGAGCAAGGGAATATAATTCAAAGTTTTGGCAATCAGGATCCCACCTGGAGAACTAGGAATATAATTCATGTTTTTAGTAATCAGGCGCCCACCTGCAAAACAAGGGAATATAGTTCATGTTTTGGCACTCAGGTGCCTACCTGAAGAATAAGGGAATATATTTCAAAGTTTTGGCAATCAGGAGCCACCTGGAGAACAGCGGAGTACAATTCAAGTTTTTGGCAATCAGGAGCCCACCTAAAAACAAGGGAATATAATTCAAAGTTTTGGCAATCATGAGCCAACCTGTAGAACAACGGAATACAATTCAAGTTTTGGAAATTACGAGCCAACCTGAAAACAAGGGAATATAATTCAATGTTTTGGAAATGAGGAGCCCACCTGGACAACAAGGGAATATAATTCAATGTTTTGGGCAATCAGGCGCCCATCTGTAATAAAAGAGAATATAGTTCAAGGTCTGGCAGTTAGGAGCCCACCTAGAGAACAAGGGAATATAATTTAAAGTTTGGGCAATCAGGCACCCACCTGGAAAACAAGGGAATATAGTTCAAGTTCTGGCAGTCAGGAGTACATCTGGAGAGCAAGGGAATATAATTCAAAGTTTGGGCAATCAAGCTCCCACCTAGAAAGCAAGTGAATATAGTTCAAGTTCCAGCAATCAGAATCCCACTTGAGAACAAGGGAATATAATTAAAAGTTTGGGAAATCAGGTGCCCACCTGGAAAATAAGGGAATATAGTGCAGAGTTCTGGTAATCAGGCACCCACATGGAGAATAAGGGAATATATTTCAATTTAAGCAACCCGGCGCCTACCTAGAGAATAAAAGAATACATTTCAAGTGCAGCAATAAGGCACCCACCTAGAAAACAAGGGAAAACATCTCAGATTACAATTCAAGGCGCCAACAAAGGGATTTCACCGAGAGAATACCAGTCAACAAGGTAATAAGAACCACATGAGCAAGTTTGACGATATATATATATATATATATATATATATATATATATATATATATGATTTCTAGTAACGAATAGGTCATAGCTTAGTCTAGCTTCGTTTATTTTGAAAGGGTGTAATAAGGGGGTTCGGTAAGAAGTAGCAGCATCAGCTTCATGGTAGTCCCAACTACCAAACATTCATGAACTATACTAAACTGATTCTTTTTTATCCAAGGATATGTAGCCAACCTCAGAAGTAGGATGCAGTCAGATCTTAGAAAAATTCTACCCACAGAGTATTCAAACGAACAAAAATTGCTCGTATAGGCTCACTTTATCTTTGCACGTAAACTCTCAGTGTTTTCAAACAAACAGGGGAAGCTATGAGCACGTGATTTTTTCCCTATATGAATTACTCCCGTAAATTCAAAACAAAAAATCTTTTCCATTATTTGCAATATTGTGGATTTTGTAGAATTTTTGTGCTAATTGTTTGCATTTGTTTGTGAAAATTTTATTTTGTTTAATTAATAATTAATACAAAATATGTGCATTTGCATTTAGGAGTTAATTCTGATATGTTAGTTTTAAGTAAGTAATTGAGTTATTCTATAAAAAAGAGAAAATCACAAAAATAATTTATTTTACATTGCTTAGTTTTTCGCTTTGAATTTTGTTAGTTTTCCTTTAATTTGGTATTTTATTAATTGTGTTGATTATTAACTAGAGATTAATATAATTGGGTATGTTAATTTTTTGTAAGAGTTAACTTAGGTTTTCTTTTTAATTTAGAAAGCAAAAGAGTTCTTAATTTGAACGGAAAAAAGAAAAGAAAATAAATTAAAAGAATTTGGTCTTCCTTATTAAAGACCCAAATTTAGGCAAAATCCACCCCAAGCCAAAACCCCTTGCACCATAACCCATCTAAAACACCCAAATACCTAGCCCTGTCCAATGAAATACCTGGTCTCTCCCACTTGATAACATCAAAACGACCCCATTTTGATTGATCAATCTTGGCCGTCGAGTTTCCACGATCTAAAGGCCAGGAAGCTAGGACCCGTGAGTTTATTAGTGTCCAAACGCACCACCTTACCTTATTTCTCATCTCATTCATTAAGAGATCAGTGAAACCCTAGAAGCCTCCATTAAATCCCCACCGCCATTGATTGTGACCCCACCTTCGTTTCCCACTAAAATTCCACCATTGATTCTCCTCCACCTCCACCTCCACATCCCAGATCCACAACCCTTTTCCCTCAAAATCTACCCAAATTTGTCAAATGTTGAGTTGAATTCAGGACACCTAGCGCCGCCACAATTCCTCCGGTGGCGGCGCCACCACCAAATGGTCAGAAATTCACCCCAGCATCCCAATGGCCCCCTCTTCCTTAATCTATAAATCCCAACCCTCGAATCTTATCCAACTCCCTTGAATTTAAAATCTAAGTCAGAACCCTAAGTTTTTCAAAGTCAAGATTTTGTGAAAGATTTAGGTTGATTTTGATTTTATTCGCTTGTTCTTAATAAGAACACACGATTAACATCAAAATTTGACAAAAATTGGAGGTTTGAAGACTCAGTCCTATTTCTCTACCGTCCAAGCTTGTTTAGGTAATTGTCCTTTTCTTTTATCATATTTTCCCTATTTTACTTGCATTTTATTCCCTATCTCATCGATTTCCTTTTATTTCTTTTCTTTTCATGTATTTTCATTTTTTTTGGTTCTCCGGAATCATTTTTCTTATATATGTTAGTTCTTAAGAAGTTTTCCTTTCTTTAAGTAGTTCAAGTAGATTGTTAATAAGTTAGTTTCTATTTTATTAAGTGTTAATTGAATTTTCATAATTGCTTGAACAGTTTTGTTTCTTTATGTTGCCTTCGTTAATTAATTTGATGTTGTTTGGGATTAAGCCTTATGCATTGAAGTTTCAGGCTTGGGATGAATTCCTAAATGGGTCAGCCCAGGGTCCAAATTGACTCACATTTTAGTCTGAGGTTTAGGGGGTAAAAATAAGATCATTAAAGGGTAAACTATGAAATGCACCTAGTGAATCTTACAGTAACCATTAAAGAAGTCCCTGGAAACTTCTAGCAAGGGTCTACTGTTAAAATTTCATTCTATGACTTGGTTACCAAGTCATAAAATTAGGGACTAAAGGGGTAAATTGAGTTCTGAGGGTAGCCCTAATGCATAGCCTATAAAATGGCATAAAAACAAAAGCTTAGAGGGGAAGAAGAAAAAGAGCTAAAAAGAAAAACCTCGGAAAAGCCAAAACAATTAAAAGGGGTATTGTTCCTCTGATTCCTAAAGATGATTCCTGAGTTTTTCTCTTAAGATAAAACAATTTTTGATTAGTTGAAAGTGGAAATGAGTTAAAATCAAGTCAGGTCAATATCCTTTGGTTCATTTTTCTTGGATTGAAACTATTTTCTGAGCTGTTAGCTCACTTTCTGGGTCCAAAACTAGTTGAAAACTGTTAGTTGTTGCTTTGTAGTTGCCGATCCTTTATCCTTTTCCTTTGTTCCTTCTACGTTCAGGTACACGTCTCCCAAAACTATGTAATTCGATGCTCGATTGGAAAATGAAATGAATGAATGGTATTTTGGAGTTTATCATGTTTAGCATTGCATATTGTCCTATTTTAGGTTGATTGTTTGAGTCATTTCCACATATAAACTCTAGTTGTAGTTCGCACATTAATTTGGCTTAAATCCACGTGCATTCAATTAGCACAATATGTGTACTTTGTTGAGTAGGGATAGTGATAGTTTTTTTTGGGTTTTAGTGATTTCTTGATTGCTGAAGTTACAAGATCTCCTGCTTTTGTAGAGGCATGCTTTTGTAATGCCCTTTTGCAAATTTATATATAATGTAATAATTGAATTTTTTGTCACTAATGAGGCCTGGAAACTATGAAAGGTTAATCCTATGATGGCTTGGATCTTTTAAGTGGTTTGAAGTCCTATCATGTTATTATAAATTTTTAAATTGGAATATCATGTGAGTGTATTAATTTTTGTTTTATTGGCCATTGTTTTCCAGTATATAGTCATAGGCAGGAGTAGCTAGGTATGTATGCTTGACCCTAGCTAATGTTATTTGACCAGGGATATTCTTCAAGTTATCTCCCGATGTCCTTTTGTTCTTTTTTTTTATAAATTTCGATTAGTTCCTTTGTGATCTTTGTTTTGCGTATGTCAATCAATGGTATATCATGAACATTTGAGGGTCACCTAAAGTTATAGGTAGGGCTTGTTTTCCCTCTGTCAATCCCAGTCGGTATTGATTTATTTTTATGGGTTTTACATTGTTATCGTGTTCACTTATTTGATAGCATCACTGGCCGAAGAGCAATTTCAGGATTATTCCTGGAAATTTATTTTAGTAATGGTTGTTGTTTGTTTCCAAGTTGAAAGTGGTTTAGAAGTTGGTAATTAGTAAATCAAGTCTAACCGTACTTTGTGCTTAAAAGAGAGGACAAGATTTGATAAAAAGGGGTAACGACTACTTCTTAAAGTCGAAATTCGGACCCCTCCGGTTGTTAGCTTAAGTAATATTGGGTTTTATTTCCATTTGTGAGCATGTGATTTTTACCCCATTGAAACTACTCCTACAGGATTCTCATGTTTAGGATTTTTCCTCTTTAATATTAATTTTTAGGATTTATTTTTAGGCTTTAATTGCGCATGTCAGTGTGTTTTAATTAATGCATGCATAAAAAATCATACAAAAATACAAAATTGCACAAGCATTTAGGATTTAATTTCACATAGTTTTGTTAAATTAATTGGTAATTAAGGTTTATTTTTACAAAATATAAAATCATAAAAAATCAAGTACTTATTCTGTCATTTTAATTGTTTAGCATTTTATGGTTAATTTTCATTGTTGCATTTTTATTAATTTTGCGCAATAGGTATCTATTTGTTTGATTTAGACTAATTAGTATTTTAAAAAAATACAAATAAAATAAACAAAAGAACAGAACCAAAATGGGATTTTTAATAAATTACCCAGGCTGGCCACAATTGGGCCAAACTTGGGTGGCCCAAAGCATTTTACCCGTCCAAATGCCCATACCCAGCCCATTAACTCGTCCCTGACCCAGTCAACACAAGAAATGCCCCGAAATGACATCGTTTTGGGGCAATTCAGCTCAGCCGTTCAATAACGTTAATCCAACGGCCCTGAAAACCTTCCCTAAATCACATATATATATGTCAAAACGCCTTTGCATATTCAGAGACCAAACGACCTCCTTCCTTGTATCTATAACGCCGGTGTATCACCCACCCCGTCGCCACCTCTCCACCACCGTGAGGCGATCTCCGGCGACATCAACACCAAATCGACCAAAATAACACCATTGGACAACCTCTCCTCCCTCTTGCCAACCATCTAAACCTCGTCCTTCGAATCATAGTAGATTGTGTCGAACATCAAATCAGAGTTTAAGCCCAAACCCTATGCTCACTAGAACCCCATGAAATAGGTCCCGTGTGACCGTCTCATGACCCCATCCACAACCCTGCCACCCATGACCCTTGAATACCACTAGACACGACCAAAAATCCAATCAAAAACCCCACCATATATCAGAACCAGTTGACCCTCCCCTGAAACCCTTTTCCTCTTCTCCAATATGCAAGGCAAAAGCCTTAGAAGGCCAAAGGACCTCTCAAAAGAGTTCAAAGAACTGTGAAATTAAATGAGTCCCAATTTCAGGGTTAGAAGAAAGAGAGGCTAAGTTCCCTGCCTCTTAATTTCTCTCAATGCTTGATTTTGTGTGATTTTCATTTGTTCTCTATCTGTTCACCCATCCTCGTCTTCTTTTTCTTCTGATTTTCTTGTTCATGGTTTAAATTCATTTGTTCTTCGAAATGTTTTGAGTAGTTGCTCCCATCCAGAATCATGTGCTCATCCTTGACTTCTTTTGCTTCCAATCTTCTTTATAGTTATCTGTTTTAGTACATCATGTTTTTATATCTCTTCATCTTTGAAAACTCTAAGTAGGTGTCTCTATTTAGAGTCATATACTTTTCCTGGATCTCGTGATTTTCTTTACTTACATTTGTTAAATATGCTAAGTTCCTTATTTCCCTTCTGATTGTTTTAATTTCCTGTGTTTGTATTTTAAATGTTTTAATTTCCTGGGTTTTTTCTTATTTCTCTTCTGAGTGTTTAATTTCCGTTTATTCATCTTTTAATTGCTCTAATTCTTGTATTTTTCTTTATAAGTGCTTTTGGTTTTCAATTGAGTGTTTTAATCTGTTAATTGTTGAATAGTTGCATTAGATTTTCTTCTAAGTGTTTTTTATTCTTCTTTTCGTTTGCTTCTAAGTTTAATTAAGGTAAACGCATCCATGCCCATTTACTCATCTGTTAGGTCTTCTGGTTAGTAATTTCTTTCCCACTATATGTCGTGGTTTGAAGATTGATTGACCTGCTTCTAAATAGTTTGCTTAATTCTAAGTTCATGAGTGTCCCCGAACAAGCATGCTCTGATATTTCATTTTTCTGATCCCAAAATCGATTGGCATCAAGGTGATACTGAAGGTTGTGATAATTGGTTCCATCTTTGTTGCTGAGTGATTTAAAGACCACATTGAGATATTTGCTTTAACCCATGAGTTGCATTGATTAAACTTTAACTCTTTGATTGTTCATTTCTGCATAATTTAGTCTGCAATTCAGACTTTGATTTTGGTCAATAACAAGAAGTAATTAACTAGGGTCAATTTCTGATCAAATATATGAGAACCAAGGTTTCAAACCCTTAGGCCAGTAATTAGGAAAAGGGACAGAGGTATCAAGGGAATTATAATATAGGGAATCTTGTAACAAACTCCTACAACATTCTAGTGAAAGTCCAAAGTGCAATTTTTGCCTCAAAACTTGAGGAAATGGTCAGAAAAGCAAGGACGATTTAGGCAAAACTAAAAAATGGATAAAGGACTAAAAGGAAAACAAAGAGATTTATGTTGCCCTAAGGCTTCAGTTATAAAAGGGGACAATCTGATCATTTTAAAGGGGGATTTTATAAAAAGAGCAGATTTTTTAGGGGATTAGGGACTTTTCTAGGCTTTTCGAGATTTAGAATACAAATTTTAGATATATATATTCATTACACTTTCATACATTATTCAAAAAATTCATTTCAAGTTCTTTCTTCTGATTAAACTTTCTTTAAGAATCAATACAAGTTGAAGATGGACTGATTCAATGTTCATTTTCAGCTACTATTGAGATCTATTGTCACTATTTACTTCTAAAAATTTCCTGAGTTCCTGGGTTTAACTGGTTGTTTGGCTGCTGTGCTTGCTTGTTATTCGCTAAACTTTTCTCACATGACCTTATTTTCTGCTGTAATTCCAGGTATTGATTCTCACTCAAATTTGGAAAGCACAATTGTGCATGTTCAAGATCAATGTTAACAAATGAATATAATTCCATTTTATGTTTCATTGTTATATAGTGTTGTTAAGTCTCAATAGCCATTCTATATTGTAATGTATATGAACTTGTAATAACCATGCACTATATGTGGACTATAACCTTAATTTGTTTAGATTTCAGTAGAATTAAAATAGTTAGTCCATAATTTTACTTAGTATTCCTAAATAAGGATGTAGTAGAGAACCAACAATAGTATATATAGGTACTCTGCATGATGAGTACATCGATTTCTTTACTAAGATGCTAGAATTTATAAGTCTGAGATACAATCTAAGAATTTGTTGATATAAAGTCATCATCAGAAGTCTCTCCTTAAAATGTTTTCAATGCGTGTTAAAATGGTCAATTCCATAACATCAATGGTTATAGTGTAGCGATTTAAAAGGACTATTGTCATGATCACTTGTAGTCTGACGTTTTTGGGCCCAAATAAATGTCCAACTTGTTGTTAATTATGAAACCTCTTGCTGAATGTATCATCGAAGTGAAATAATTAGGACATTTTTAGAGACACACATAATAGAAAATTATAGTTGCTTTAGGTTGCCTTTCTAAAATTAAATGAGCCACGGTAACATAATCAAACACTATGTATGGCTCCTCAACTTAATAAAATGCATAGAAAATTGGAAGTGTTGTTTAGCGAATTTCACGGCTTTCCACGAATTTTGAAATGTGTTGTTGTTGTAAGCGCGATATATTAATAAAATATCTTCCTAAACTCGGGTGCGCATTTATGTGAGCCAAACCCAACTCTCAACAATATTAAAATATGTCGAGACCTGTGTGCATTAATGAATAAAGCAGTTAATAATTATAAAATTGCACTATAGCATGAATATGTACAAAAATCAGAGTTTTAGCCAACTATAATAGTTTAGGTGACCGTGCTAGAACCAGAGGATCCGGGGGGTGCCGAACAACTTCCCTCGTGTGAACAAAATTCCTTACTCAAGAATTTATTGTTTACAGACTCTAATTGGGCAGTCAAAAAATTTTCCTCAAGTTGGCATTCAAAAAATAAATCGGTGACTTGGGACACCAAATGCAAAACCTATCCAAAGTGGCGACTCTTAAATAAATAATTAATCCCATTTCGAATAATGTCAATTTAATTGGAAAAACTCCCTTATACATTTTATCCTTCGGGGTAGCCGTGTAAAAAATGAGGTGTGACAGCTCTGGCAACTCTGCAGGGGAAATAGAGGAGTCCAGAATCGCTAGTTCATGGTTCAAAATTTCGGGCTTACAATAACCGTTATATTTGGCGTCTTCTGATTTGCTTAGATGTTCTGTGCTAAGTGCCACATGTTTTACCACTTTGATATTATCTGAACTGTATATATGAACTTCTACGAAACCTTTCACTTCTCACCTCTGGGGATGTGCTTACTGGTTGAGACTCCCTACTCTGTTAGTGTTATACCCTAAAATAAGAAAGAGGCTGAACAACTTACTAAGCTGGGTAGCCTTATGGTTCCCGGTACGTAACCTCCTCCTTGGCTCGAGTTGTCCACTCGGGTGCACAGTCTAGACCTCGTACCAAAGTTTTCAACTTAATATAAAAAAACATCATGCTGGATCCCTAGTAGGAACATTTGTTTTCATCACGTGTATTTGACTTAGGGAGACTCAACACAGGGGTTGGGTTCGTCTAGGACAGGTGATCCGAAATGAAAAAAACCATTTTGATGCATATTACGTGCTACTTGTGCATTACTTGCTTTGGATTCGCATGTTGACCGGCTTGAAACTTGAGAGTTGCTGAGATATTTCATTTACAACAAAACCCAATGCCCAAAATAGTGCTGAAATACTGCGGATGCTTCAATACAAATTAAAAGGAAAAGAAACTGGGAAAAGTTTTTCAACAACATTTTTGTGTATTTGATAAACTGTTTTTCTGGGCCCAATCCTTCTTTTGAAAATATGCCAAAACCACAAAAAAAAAAAAAATTTATTCACTTGTTCAAAATAAATTAGGCGATGCCATTACTGCCGGTAATAGTCGAATGTTACCGCAAGGAACACCGGAAGGTTGATCTTGCACAAATGGCTACCTCTGAGTCTTATTTTTACTGGGAAGCAAGCACAACTTGAAAAACCTTCTCTCCGAAGTGTTCTAAAGCCATATTTCGCAAAGCCGGTCGTTGATTTTAAGAAATAAATTTCGTAAGATGCCATTTTTAATATTTTGAGAATACTAATTCGCCTTAATAAATGTGCAGAATGAGCATGATAATGAACAAAAATCCCTTGGAGTTGCAACTATGGTGGAATAATCTCGGGGAAGCGGGGAAGAAAAAGATCAATACAGATCTGGGACGCCTCACTGGTTTGTTGAAAATTAGCCCGGGGGGGACATCATAAATGCCTTAATCACATTCTTGGACCCGGGCCACAATGTCTTCCACTTCTTGTATTTTAAACTTACTCCGACATTAGACGAAATTACAGGATGTATCATGACCCATACAATCCCTTTGAGACAACAATACTTGATTGCACCAAGAGCCTTCGCTCTGCACAAATTCCTGGATTCCTTGAAAATCAGCAGAAGTGTTGACAATCCCAACTTATCAGCTAGCTTTTGCACCTCGCAATTTATATATCAGAGGTATGGCCACATAAGAGGATTCAACAACACCGAAAGTATTATTTGTACCAAGGGAAATCAGCTCAAGTGGGAGGATCATCGATGTTTTGCGTTCATGGTATCTTTCTTGGGTCTTCTAGTATTCCCGCGAAAGGATGTGTATATTGTTATACATATAGCGGGAGTCGTTAGCACTTTAACGACTCAGGCTAAAAGTATCCTCACTCCCACGATATTTTTTGACATCTTCCGTGCTCTCACCATATGTAAAGCAGGAGGATATTTCTTCGAGGGATGTAACTTGTTGCTGCAAATATGGATGATCGGGCATATTTACCACTGGCCTCAGTTCATGAATTACGGGTCGCCAACAAAAAGTTGCATAGAAAAATTTGGCAACATGGTTGATGGGTTATACCTGAGGGTGTCGTATAATGGGTATCGCATCTCCGGGTCATCACTGCAAATCAAATAGAATGGACATTCGGTTGGCTCCCTGTGGACGAAGTTGTGTATATGCCGGCCACCGGACCTCATTTCCTTCTGATGGACCTCCGAAGCATCCAGCCCTATACGGAATATAGAGTACTAAGAAAATTATGTAGATGCCAAATGATCCCAAAGGTCGACAATATCAGTCATCATGCGGTTGAGATAAGCTCAAATGGTCAATTCCTTGAAATCGTTGTATGACAAATCTGGAGTGAATGTCAATACTTGACAGCCGATAATCGAGTACGTGATTTATCTAAAAGTGAGGTTGCACCAGGGTATGTTGTTATGTATAAGAGAGACATGGAGCCTGGGACGCTGGCTAAGAGACCACATCTCCAAGAATTTGTTGATATGTCACAAGAGCAGTGGGATTGGTTAGCCAATGAAAATGAGTATAGGGCTACTATTGGAAGGCTGGAAAAGAAAATCCAAGAGCTGCAATTTGAAAATAGTTTGCAAGCTGCAGCCAGTGAGGGAGAAAAGAAGATGTTGACCAAAGAAAACTAAGCCCTACGAGCCCAAATTCAGAGAGTGAAGGCAGCTACATAAAATCCTCCTAGAAGTGCAAAATATGAAAATCACATAGAAAACTTGCGGCGTTAAGTAACCGAATACGGGTTCGACCTGAATTAGGCAGATGGTGAGCTATCTATGGTTCAGAAGCAATTTTTTAAAAGTACAGAGGAACGAGGCCGCATACATTAGCAATTAAAAGGAGGGAATGACAATGAGATCGTTGGTTCAAAACAGAGGATCATCATAGATAAAAACAAAATGGTCAAACAAGCTAGAGACATCAAAGCCGAAAGAGAGCATTGCTATACAGTAATAGCAATATTAGAAAGGGATTTTTGGCTATTCCAAAAGCTAAATCAAGGAGCAGAATGAACTGTAAAAGCAAGGGCTGAGCAAATTGGGCGTCTGTTATAAGAAAAAAGTTTCATTTGGGAAAGGGTGTGTGCAATCGTAGAATATATTACCACAAAAGGCAACCACTATGAGGAGTTGAAGAAATCTATGTTCTTTGCTATCGCCAATACATTTGTTCGTCAAGGAATGGAAGATCTCCACTACCTCCAAGTGAGTTTGGCACGCAAGCCTGCGGCAAGGCCGGATGATGCCCCGCAAGCTCCGAAACCAGTTGAAGTCCTAATGTACTCATAAATTTGTATTTCCTTTAAGAAGAGTTTGTCTTTATGTTCATTTATACATTGAAGTCCTAATGTACTCATTAATTTGTATTTCCTTTAAGAAGAGTTTGTCTGTATGTTCATTTATGCACCTTTAACATCTGTAAGTTTATTAAGTCCCAGATTGGTAGTTTCCTTTCATTTTGTTAGCTTTTGTAATCAGAGTTTATGTCTTTACAAAAATTGAAAATCCCAAAATATCCTTTTATTTACATAAACACGAACTGCGCTCGGTCTGATGGATGCAGCGTCATGATACGTAGTCAATCTTTATAGGATTCAACTGTATTCTTTAGAAGAGGAAAGCTAATAGGAAATAAGAAGCAGAAAAACAAAAGCAAATTCGGAATAAATGTCGGGATGATGGATGTGACCATTGCAAACATATATCAACTCGTTAACTGCGTAGGTGCATCATATCCAATGTGATATTTCCTGTTTGTTATCTATCCCAATCTAACCGGCTGAAATTCCAGTTTCTAGTCCAGGTTTTAAAGAACAGTGATTGGTTTGTGGTAAGCTGCCCTTGCAGAGATCCTTTGCTAGATCAAAAGGAAGCACAGAGATGTCATCCGAAATGACCCTACCAGCAGTTCCCATCCCAGAGGACAACCCGATTGCATGGATCCCAGCCTCAGAATTTGCGGCAGATGAAGAAAATAGGATCCTTCGACTCCGAGTTATGGAGATGTGGGACGCTTAGAAAAATGGAAAAGAACCTCCAAGTGCTATCCCCGAATTTCCTGAGCTTTTCCCAAGGTCGGGGGTACCTCCACCATCCCCATCAGTCATCAAAATATCCTCCTAGGTCAGCCTATCATATCAGCTAATTTTGTTGGAGCAACCTTCTGAGCCCGGCCCTCCTATGTTCACATCTTGTCTGGTGCCTAATATTTTTACACCTCCTCCGTGCGCAGCCACCATATAGCCTGTGGTGCCGAGGCTCATGTTTGATCCCACAGCCTTCACATTTCAAACTCCAAATTACTAAACCGAGCCTCCCCATACCCTATATAAAACTACTCTCAACCAGCATACAAACTCACACATGAGCAAGACAAATCTGCTAAAACACCCGAACAAGATGAAATAACAAGAAGGATGAAAAGCCTCGAACAGAGTCTGAAAAACATGCAAGGATTAAGTGGGTAGAAGAGTGTGCATTACTCGGACCTATGCATGTTCCCACACGTACATCTCCCTCTGGCGTTCAAAACTCCAAAGTTTGAAAAGTACGATGGCCACTACGACCCCATCGCTCATTTGAAAAGAAGAACTCTTGATGGTATATATTGGGGAGAGTTTAGTGGGCATCAGTTCTGAATGGTACATGGACCAGTATATCACTCGATGGCATATCTGGGATGACCTTGCCCGGAATTTCGTAAGGCAATTCCAGTATATTATTGAAATTTCCCCGACGGGAACTCCTTGGCCAACTTGAAAAAGAAACCTTCAGAAAGCTTCAGAGACTATGCTGTCAAGTGGTAGGAACAAGCGTCGAGAGTAAAGCCACCCATGGACGTGACATAGATGGTCATCGTCTTCTTACAAGTGCAAGAGGCAGATTATTTTTAAAATATGATGTCAGTAATGGGCAAACCTTTTGCAGAGGCAAATAAGATCGGTGAGATGGTAGAAAATTTCCTGAAGACAGGAATAATTATGACTCAGTCCGCCATAATATCAACCTCCCAGGCCATATAAGGCGGGCAGGAGGGATCACAAGAAACAAAAAGAAAGAGGAAATGTCAATGGCAGCCTCCGGAATGAGAAGACATCATGCTCACAGACCTGTATTCTCAGAAAGGGCATCTCAACATTACTATCCCCACCAAGACATGCATTATGGTCCTCAAGCATATGCAGCCATGAAAGCCCAGCCCTTTGCTCGACAACAACAACAGGGCAACAGAAACCAACCCCCGAGAAATCAGCCTCCTCAGAATCAGTATAATCCCCACCCTCAAAAAAATAATTACTAACCCAGGGAAACACCAAAGAGACAAAACTTTACTCCAATAAGGGAATCATATGCCAGCTTATTCCAAAAATTGGTCCACATGGGTCTCCTCTATCCCGTGCCCCCGAACAAGCAGAACCCCGAGTAACCTTCCTATCAAAGGGGCATACGTTGTGCTTATCATTCCGGGGATGAAGGACATAACACCGAAAACTGTTGGACTCTGAAAAAGGCGGTGAAGGATTTAATAGAATAAAAATAATAGTGCTCAGAGATGAAGAGGTCCCGAACGTAACAAATAACCCATTGCCGGCTCACAACAACAGTCTAGTCATCGGAATGATTTGTGAGGACAAAGAATTTGACCCTACTCTAAAAGCCATAATATCCATTGCCGATGCAGACCGAAAGTCGATTTTCACCTCCAAGAAGGTCGAAGAAAAGAAAATAAGTGAAGCCAAGAGTCCAGAAGTAGAGAAGAAGTCTGAAATCAGAACTAAGACGCAAACCATACTTTATATCCCGCAGGGGCGTCAAGAAAAATAGCCCACCTTGAGTCCCCCAAGAAGGTTTGAGTTGAACAAAACAATGTACATACCTAAGGAAGTTTATGTGGTACGGGGACCAATTAAACCTCCAAGGATGAATGAGACCATGCTAATTGATCGCGCGACTCAAAAGCCAATGACAAACCCTTCTGCAGTCCCGTGGATTTACCAAGAACCATAGTCACATACAAGGGCAAAGAGGTTGTCGGGGAAACTCAAAAAGGGCATCCCACAAAGAATATTCAAATATGGAAGAAGTGAACGCTGCTACCAAACGGCGATTTCCACCTAAGAAGCCAGTGAATGCTGAAGAGGCACAAGCATTCTTTCAAAAAATGAAAATGCCAAAATATGAGGTGGTAGACCAGCTCCAAAAGTCTCTCGAGCAAGTCTCTTTATTGTCACTCTTGATGGAATCTCCAAACCACCAGAAAGTGTTGGCGAAAACCTATAACGAAGCTTATGTACCGGCTGGAACCTCTGTGGAGCAACTAGAGAAAATGGCGGAAACATTCTTTGACATTAATCAGGTTACGTTCAGCAAGAATGACTTACCTCCGGAGGGAGCTGCCCACAACAAAGCCTTGCACTTCACCGTCAAATGCGAGGGCTATTATGTCAAAAGAGTGACGATATACGGAATTTCTGGGGTAGATATATGGCCACTGTCAACATTGCAAAGGATGGAGATTGGGACAGAGAGGATCCGTCCAAACAATGTGTGTGTCCGAGCCTTTGATGGAATCAAGACACCATAGGGGAAATTGACTTAGTGCTGACCATTGGTCCAGTCGACTTTGAAGTGACATTTCAAGTATTGGACATGGACACAACCTATAACTATCTCAGAGGAAGACCGTGGATACACGCGGCAGGAGCGGTGCCTTCTACTCTGCACCAAATGCTAAAGTTCGAACAAGAAAACGAGGAGATTGTACTCCACGGTGAAGATGAACAATCAATTTACCGGGATCCCTTTGTTCCCTGCCTCGAAGCCAAAGAGGGAAGTGAGCATATAGTTTACCAAGGTTTTGAAATTGTGGCAGCCGATCAATACGAAGAAGGCAAACCACTTCCCCAACCTGTCCTCTCTAATGCTTCAATCATAATGGCAAGAGATATGACACGGCAAGGTTTTAAGCAAGGCAAGGGACTTGGAAGCTCCCTACAAGGCATAACTAAACCGGTCGCTTTGCCTACTGCAGAAAAGTTCTTTAGGCTAGGCTTGATCTAACATCAGAAGATATCACCTGGGCTAACCATAGGAAACGTCTGGGATGGGCTTTGCCATAACCCCTACTCTACTTGTACAAAACATTTGTAAAACCAAAGAATAGTGAGGAACAAGAAGACGAGACCTTTACTGTAGAGGAAATTGAGGAGATATGTGGAGCCATGAGGGAATTATTGTATGAAGCCAACATGGTCCAACTGGGAGAAGGCTCGAACACTGTTAAAGTGCTCTATATGGGACCGGTTGCCAAGCTGCAAAACTGGAAGGCCACACCTTTCCCAGTCAGGTGAGAGGCCCGGTAGTCCCGACTTGCTACCTTTCCTTGCATGATGAGCTATTTAAGGGTATAGCTCGGTTGTTTTTCTTTAGCATTTTATCCTTTAAATTACACTGTAAACCCTCTTATCTTACAATTGCAAAGAAATGAAATCAATATTTCATCATTTGCACTTCTCTGCCTTTTTCTGATTTTTGTCTTTTTTTTATTTTTCATTTTTTCTTTTAGTCCCAATAATGCGTCTTTAAATAAAACAACATGCTCAAGGACATCATGCCACGACCCAAACATGTTGCATATTTGTAAAATAATGAACAAAGAACCAGATTACAATGAAGAAGAGGCTTTTAGGGAAATCAACCGTGAGTTGGAACATTTTGAAAATAAACCTAAGCCGAACATATACGATACCGAACCGGTTAACTTGGGTTATCCAAGTGAAATCAAGGAAACTAAAATAAGCATCTATGCGAATAAAGAAATACGGAATTCAGTGGTTCAACTTCTGTTGGAATTCAAATATGTATTTGCTTGGTCTTACGATGATATGCCTGGATTGAGTGTTGACCTGGTGGTTCATAAGTTGCCCAAATACCCTGAATGCTCTCCGGTCCAAAAAAAAAACAAAGACAGTTCAAACCTGATGTCAGTGATAAGATCAAAGAAGAGATCACAAAACAGCTAGAGACGGGGGTAATCCGAGTGGTTCAATACACCACATGGTTGGCCAATGTGGTCCTGGTACTGAAGAAAGATGGAAAAACTTGAGTGTGTGTGGATTACATAGATTTAAACAAGGCGAGTCCCAAGGACAACTTCCCTATACCCAACATCCACATCCTTGTCGATAACTGTGCCAAACACGAGATACAGTCCTTTGTAGATTTCTATGCAAAATACCATCAAGTGTTAATGGATGAGAATCATGCTGAGAAAACCACCTTCACTACACCCTGGGAAACGTACTATTACAGATTTATGCCATTCGGTCTAAAAAACGCTGGGGAAACATATATAAGGGCCATGACCACCATTTTCCATTATATGATGCATCAAGAAATAGAAGTATATGTGGATTATGTGATTATCAAGTCCAAGACTCTAGGTGATCATGTAAGGGACTTAAAAAAGTTCTTTGAAAGGCTTCGCAAGTATGATTTGAAACTGAATCCAGTCAAGTGTACATTTGGGGTCTTGTCAGGCAAACATCTAGGATTCATTGTCAGCCGGGGAGGAATTTAGTCGGATCCGACCAAGATAAAATCCATTCGAGAGTTACCTCCTCCAAAGACCAAAAAGAATATAATGACCTTACTATGAAGACTGAATTACATCAGCCGATTCATCGCCTAGTAAAATTCTACATGCGAACACATATTCAGGATATTGAAAAAGGATGTGGCAGTTAAATGGACTGTTGAGTGTCAAGAAGCTTTTGATAGAATCAAACACTATTTTTCCCACCCACCAGTTTTAGTCCCGCCGGAACCGAGGAGGCCACTATTTCTCTATCTGATAGTCCTGGAAAGCTCTTTTGGTTGTATTCTTGGGCAGCATGATTCCACGGGAAAGAAAGAGAAAGCCATCTATTATCTGAGCAAGAAGTTCACCAATTACAAGTCGAAGTACACGCTGCTAGAAAGAACCTATTGCGCCTTGACATGGGTGGTCAAGAATTTAAGGAATTATATACAAGCTCATGCCACCTACCTCATAACCAGTTTTGATCCATTGAGGTATATATTCCAAAAACCGATGCCCACAGAGCGATTGGCCAAATGGAAAATCCTGGTCACTGAGTTCGACAAAGTTTATGTCACTCGTACTGCAAAGAAGGCTCAAGCATTGGCAGATCATCTGGCCGAAAATACCATTGATTATGAATATCAGCCTTTGAATACCTATTTCCCTAATAAAGAAGTGAATTCGGTGGAAATAACATTTGAAGACATCCCCGCTTGGAAGATGTTGTTCGACGGAGCAGTAAACTCAAATGGGCGTAGGGATTAGGGCAATTTTAGTCTCACCCATATGTCAGCATTATCTAGCTACAGACAGGCTTCGATTTTCTGAAACATTAATACACCTGAATACGAGGCTTACATCATGGGCATGAATATGGCCATTGACCAAGATGTTGAGGAATTGTTAATCATGGGAGATTCAGATTTGATCATCCGACAGGCTCAAGAAGAGTGGTAAAGAAGAGACATTAAACTAATCCCCTTTAAAAAACATGTGGAGGACCTCAGCAAATGGTTCAAGTCGTTGCAATTCAGGTACTTTCCTCGCTATCACAATGAGCTAGCAGACGAACTTGCCACTTTTGCTTCCATGTTGCCTTACCCCGGAAATGCCTACGTCGATCCTTTGCAAATCCAAATCAAACAAAGGAATGGGTATTTTAATGTGACCGAAGCAGAGTTCAGCACAAAACCCTGGTATTATGACATCACGATATTCCTGAAAACCCAAGAGTATCCCGAGCAAGCCACCGAGGAGCAAAAGAAAACCATCCGACGGCACGCAAGAAATTTCTTCTTGAGTGGTGATACTTTATACAAAAGGACTCCAGATATTTATTTGGTAAGATGTGTTGACACCGAGGAAGCCGGGATAATTATGCACGAAGTACACGCGGGAGTGGGTGGGCCTCATATGAATGGGTACATGCTGGCAAAGAAGATACTCCGAGCCGGGTATTATTGGATTACCATGGAGAAAGATTGCTTCAGCTTCGTTCGGAAATGTCATCAATGTCAGGTGCACGATGATTTGATTCATGCACCGACAACTGAATTGCATCCTATTTCAGCACCCTGGCCATTTGTTGCCTGGGGCATGGATTTCATTCGGCCGATCGAGCCAAAATCCTCGAATGGACATAGATTCATACTAATTGCTATTGACTAAATCACAAAATGGGTTGAAGCTATCACTCTTAAATCGATACGAAGAAAGTTGTGGTAGATTTTGTGCATTCCAACATCATTTGTCGTTTTGGGATTCCCGCAACCATTATTACAGACAACGCACCTAATCTAAATAGTCGTCTGATAGGAGAAATATGTGAACAATTCATGATAGCACATAGAAACTCCAGGCCCAAAGCTAGTGGTGCCGTCGAAGCAGCTAACAAGAACATCAAGAAGATCTCGAGGAAATTGATTCAAAGCTCAAAGCAATGGCATGAAAATTTGCCTTTTACACTGCTGGGATATCGTACCACAGTACGCACATCGGTAGGAGTACCACAGTACGCACATCGGTAGGAGCGACCTCCTACTTGCTAGTCTATGGGACTGAAGCTATCATATCCGCAGAGGTAGAAATCCCTTCACTTCGAGTAATTGTCGAAGAAGAAATTAAGGATAGCGAGTGGGTTAAAACTCGTTAGGAGCACTTATCATTAATTAATTAAAAACGAATGGCTGTAGTGTGTCACGAGCAGTTATACCAACAAATAATGGCCTGCGCTTACAACAAAAAAGTGCGCCCTAGGATTTTCGAAGTCGGGCAGCTGGTATTAAGGAACATACTTCCTCACCACCAGGAAGCCAAAGGAAAGTTCGCTCCAAACTGGAAAGGTCCATACATTATCAGAAAGATACTATCTAAAGGAGCATTGCACCTGGGCGACGTTGAAGGAGACGAGACACAGGCTGCAGTAAATGCTGATGCAGTAAAAAGTTATTACGTTTGAACACCTGGCCAGAATGACTCCGTTCGATTAAAATGACGAAGGCTTTTCTTTCCGGCTACCATAAACACTATCAATCCTTCGTAAAACCTTTGAGCCCGTTACGTTTCTTTGATAACCCTCTTTGGAACGTGGAAATGATGTTCAAAAGAAAAGGGGGGAATAAATAAAAAATAGAAGAGAAAAGAAAAGAAAAGAAAAGAAAAAATGAAACAAAAATTTAAAAGAGAGAAGAATGTATATATATATATACATATGTGTATAAAGAAAGAAAAGAAAAAATGAAACAAAAATTTAAAAGAGAGAATAATATATATATATATATAAAAAGAAAAAGAAGAAGAAGAAGAAACATAGACAAATTAGTATAGGAGAAAACTTCCTGAACTACGTCTGACTTGATTACGAAAGGATACGCAGGCAGCCTCTCCCTGAGGTTCAGTCATATCAAAATAAAAACCCCATTTCCCCAAGAAAACAAAAACTAGGGAAGAAATGTATTGGTTCGGTTACAAATCCGCCCGAATGGTTCTAAAGTTGTAGATTTTCGTCAAACTTCCTTTACTCAAGAAGCTTAGTCCAACTCCTTCAGATTAGTTGACCAAAATAGGAACGTGAAAAACACCTTTGTTTGTATTCAGAACAACTCAAATTTTTAATTGAAATAAAATGAGAGAGTCTTAACGGTGAAAACCTCCGGGCACTATAAGGTGACGACGAGCACAGGAAAACATAATGAAAGAGACCGTTTGGCAAAAATTTGCAAAGAGCGCTATTGGGCGACGGGAGAAGAGAAATGAGAGAGGGCAATTGGCGAAAACCCACAAAGGGTGTCGGTCGAAAAGAGGAATATTGCCACTCATGCTTGAAGAGGTTCCTTTGGTTTTGAAAGATTTGAAATCAAAAAAGCATAAATGGATCCAGGCCATGTATTCAGTCCAAGAAGCATGTTGTTTCCATTTAAAACTGTCACGCACTTCAAGATAAGTCCTCCCTTTTCTTCCAAAAGAGACATAGCCCTCTAAACTCAATTTTTGTTTTATTATTTTCCCACATTCCCCATTAATGTTGATGTCCTGAACATTCCGCAAAAGAAGGTAGCAGGGCCGACCTCAGGGGTCTTTCTCCTAGGAAGAACTAAAAGGGATGTCTGATATCGGCAAGTGCATATAGCCAACCCCGGCTGATCATGACGGCTAATTCTTCAAAAGAAGGAAAATAGAAAGAAAAGAAATTTAAAGTTAAAGAGTCCATGAAGGTGAATCAAAATCAGAAGAGGGTTAAGCCCGAGTAGGATAATGGTTCCTACCAAAGATCCCATAGGCATGTTCTGAAATCGAAATAAGGAAAAAATTCATATCCAATGTCCTAGAAAACAAAAGCAAACGCGGAGATGAGGACCCTGCAGCCAACTTATGAGGCAAAGATCGAAGTCAAGGGTTGCTCGTCCAACATAAATGAGTTTGAAATCAAGCAGACAAGGCCGCAAACCCAATCACTATTCACACTAACAGTTTGTTTTGTTTTTGAATTGAAGTAGAAGTAGGTGTAGTCTAGAAAATCAAAAGGAACACGGGGTAAAACACAACGAAAGGAATGGCACAAGGACCAAGAATGTTGTTGCATCAATAAAAAAGGGGAAGTTCTTTGTTTCATTCTTTTCCTGCAAACTCAATGCATGGGCTTCCAATCCCTAGCTTCTCCTTGTGCAACTTGTGGATTCCCACCTTTCACTCCCTAGATTAGTCTGAGAATTAGAGTTCTTCTATCCATAGTACTGCTTAAGGCTTTTCCTTCCCTCTTCTATCCCCAGTATAGTCAAAAGAATCTCGGTGGCCTTTCACTTCCTTATAATCCCCTGGCATAACCTAGGAATTCTTCCATTTATCCCGGCAAAACCTACGGATATCCCTAGAATAACCAAGGAATTTTTCACTCAATCCCGGAATAACCCGCGGATCATCCTGGCATAACTGAGAAATTCTTCTATTTATCCCGGCATAACCCGCGGATCTCCCTAGCATAACCTATGAATTTTTCACTCAGTCGCCGCATAACCCGCGGATTCCCCTAGCATAAACTAGGAATTCTTCTATTTATCCCGGCATAACCCGCGGATCTCCCTAGCATAACCTAGGAATTTTTCACTCAATCTCGCCATAACCCGCAGATCCCCCTGGGATAACCCAGGAATTCTTTTATTTAACCCGGCATAACCCGCGGATCTCCCTAGCATAACCTATCAATTTTCAACTAAATACCGGCATAACCCGCGGATCCCCCTAGCATAACCCAGGAGTTCTTCTATTTATCCCGGCATAACCCGCGAATCTTCCTACCATAACCTAGGAATTTTCACTCAATCCTGGCATAAACTGCGAATTTCCCAAGCATAACCTAGGAAAAGTTCACTCTATCCCGGCCGAACCCGTGGATCCCCCCTGGCATAACCCAGGAATACTTCCATTTATCCCGGCATAACCCGTGGATTTCTCTAGCATAACCTAGGAGTTTTCTTTCAATCCCGGTATAACCCGCGGATTCCCCTGCCATAACCTAGGATATCCCCATTAAATCCTGGTACAACCCGCGGATTCTCCTGGCATGTCCCGTGGTTTTCCTTCCATCCCAAGCAGGGACTTTTCATTCCTCTCCCGGCACAATACGTGGATCCTCCTCCTATCCCTTGTAGGGACCCTTTCTCCTGCCCAGCATAACCTGGCAATCAGTTCAAAGGATACGCAATCTTGACTTCTATTGTTTTTAGCATATAGATCAAATTTACGCTGTAAATAACTCACGAAATTTTCCCAGTGAAAACTGTGGCAGAAAATTTTGTTTGTTTGCTTGTTTTGATGTCCGAGCATGTTATACCTCAAGGCACAAAATTCGAGATGAACGGAAGTGGGAGCCTCAATCCAAAATAAGAAAATAAAGAAAAGAACAAAAATAAATGAATTTAGATGAAACGCACAGAGACACGGATTGCTCAAATTGGATTGAAATCTCAAGACCGCATGTCCTGTTTTGTTTCAAAATTGAGGAATAAGCCAGCAGCTGCAGCTAACGAGCATCACGATTTAGCCAAGACTCAAGATCAAGTTTCAAGTGAGTCATGAATAGGAATTTTGTAACTCGTAGATGGGAGAACTATGCTAGCTTAGCTGTTGTTTTTCTTTTGTGTAATAAAGAGTCAGTAAGCGGTAGCAGCAGCAACAGCAGTGAAATCATAGCGAACGGTAGTCCCAGCTACCAAAACATCTAGAACTACACTGACCTGATTTCTTTATCGCCGAGGATATGTAGGTAACCTTTGAAGCGAGGTTCGGTAAGAAATTTTTTAAAGTGCTTCACACAGAGTATTCAGTCGGATGAAAATCGCTCATGTTAGCTCACTTGTCTTTGCACGAAAACTCTTCGTGTTTCCAAAAAAAGAGGGGCAGTTGTTAGCATGTGATTTTACTCAGTTGAAATTACTCCTACAGGATTCTCAAGTTTAGGATTTTTCCTCTTTAATATTTATCTTTAGGATTTATTTTTCGGATTTAACTGCGCATATGAGTGTGTTTTCATTAATGCACGCATAAAAAATCATTAAAAAATACAAAATTACACAAGCATTTATGATTTACTTTCACATAGTTTTGTTAAATTAATTTGTAATTAAGATTTATTTTTGCGAAATATGAAATCACAAAAAATCAAGTAGTTATTTTGGCATTTTAATTGTTAAGCATTTTATGGTTAATTTCCATTTTTGCATTTTTATTAATTTTTCACAATAGGTAGTTATTAGTTTGAATTAGCCTAATTAGGATTTTAAAAAAATACAATTAGGAAATAAAATAAAAAAGAAAACAAAACAAAAATGGGATTTTTAATAAAGTACCCAGGCTAGCCACAATCGGGCCAAACCTGGGTGGCCCAAAGCATTTTACCCGTCCAAATGCACCATACCAAGCCCGTTAACTTGTCCCTAACCCAGTCCACACAAGAGATGCCCCAAAACGACATCGGTTTGGGGAAATTCATCTCAGTCGTTCATCAACATTAATCCAACGGCCCTGAAACCCTTCGCTAAGTCACATATATATGTCCAAACGCCTTTCCATATTCAGAGACAAAACGACCTTCTTCCTCGTATCTATAACGCCGGTGTATTAACCACCTCGTCGCTACCTCTCCACCGCCATCTACCACCCCTCAACCATCCTAACGTCGCCGCTGGAAATCACCTCACGGCGGCGGTCGGCCACAGCCCCAAAATTACACCACAAGATCCTCTCAACCCCTTCTTTCCCCCTCAAACACCTCCACAACTCTTCGAATATTTGATAGAAGATTTTCCGGCACCACCGTATCCGGTGACATCAACCCTAAATCGACCTAAAATAACACCATTGGACCACCTCTCCTCCCTCTTCCCAACCATCTAAACCCCATTCTTCGAATCCTAATAGATTGTGTCGAATATCAAATCGAAGTTTAACCCCAAGCCCTAAACTCACTAGAACCCCATGAAATTGGTCCCAAGTGACCTTCTCATGACCCCATCCATAACCCTGCCACCCACGACCCTTGAATACCAGTAGACACGACCGAAAATCCAATCTAAAACCCCACTATGTCTTAGAACAAGTTGATCCTCCCCTGAAACCCTTTTCCGCTGTCCAATATTCAAGGCAAAAGCCTAAGAAGGCAAAAGGACCTCTCAAAAGAGGTCAACGAACTGTGAAATTTGAAGAATCCCAATTTTAGGTTTTCGAGAAAGCGAAGCTAAGTTCCCTGCCTCTTAATTTCTCTTAATGTTTGATTTTGTGTGATTTTCATTTATTCTCTATCTGTTCACCCATCCTCGTCTTCTTTTGCTTCTGATTTTCTTGTTCATGGTTTCAATTCATTTGTTCTTCGAAATGTTTTGAGTAGTTGCTCCTATTCAGAATCATGTGCTCATGCTTGACTTCTTTTTCTTCCAGAGTTCTCTATAGTTATTTGTTTTAGTACATCATGTTTTTATATTTGTTCATCTTTGAAAACTCTTAGTAGGTGTTTCCACTTAGATTCATATACTCGTCCTGGCTCTCTTGATTTTCTTTACTTACATTTGTTAAATATTGTAAGTTCCTTATTTCCCATCTGAGTGTTTTTATTTCTTGTGTCTGTCTTTTAAATGTTTTAATTTCTTGGGTTTTTCCTTATTTCTCTTCTGAGTGTTTAATTTCTGTTTATTCATCATTTAATTGCTCTAATTCATGTATTCTTCTTTATATGTGCTTTTGGTTTTCTACTGGGTGTTTTAATATGTTCATTCTTATATTGTTGTATAGTTGCTTTAGGTTCTCTTCTAAGTGTTTTTTATTCTTCTTTTCGTTTGCTTTGAAGTTTCAATCATGTAAAGGCATGCATGCCCATTTACTCATCTGTTAGGTTTTCTGGTTAGTGATTTCTTTCCCACCGTATGCCTTTGTTTAAGATTGAATGACCTGCTTCTAAATAGTTTGCTTAATTCTAAATTCATGAGTGTCCCCGAATAAGTATTTTTTGATTTTTCATTTTTCTGATCTCAGAATCGATTCGTATCCATGTGATTCTGAAGGTTATGGTAATAGGTTCCATCTTAGTTGATGAGTGATGTAAAGCCTACATTGAGATATTTTCTTGAATCCATGAGTTGCATTGATTAAATTTTAACTCTTTCATTGTTTGTTACTGCATTATTTAGTTTGCAATTCAGACTTTGATTTTGGTCTATAACATGAAGTAACTAACTAGGGTTAATATCTGACCAAATAGATGAGAACCAAGGTTTAAAACTCTTAGGCCAGTAATAAGGAAAAAGGACAGGGGTATTAAGAACATTTTAATATAGGGAATCTTGTAACAAACTCCTCGAACATTCTAGTGAAGGTCCAAAGTGCAATTTCTGCCTCAAAACTTGAGGCACAAGTCAGAAAAGGAAGGACCATTTAGGCAAAACTGAAAAATGGATAAAGGACTAAAAGGAAAACAAAGAGATTTATGTTGCCCTAAGGCTCCAGTTAAAAGAGGGGACAGTCTGATCATTTTAAAGGGGGTTTTTTTTTCGAGAAGATTTTTGAGAGAATTAGGGACTTTTCTAGGCTTTTTGAGATTTAGAATACAACTTTTAGATATAGATATTCATTACACTTTCATACATTATTCAGACAAAATCCATTTCAAGTTGGTTCTTCTGATTAGACTTTCTTTAATAATCAATACAAGTTGAAGATGGACTGATTATTTGTGCATTTTGAGCTGTTGTTGAGATCTACTGCCACTATTTGCTTCTAAAAATTTCCTGAGTTCCTGGGTTTTATTATTTGTTTGGCAGATGTGCTTGCTTGTTATTCGCTTAACTTTGCTCAAAGGACATTCTTTTCTGTTGTAATTCCAGGTATTGATTCTCACTCAAATTCGGAAAGCACAATTGTGCATGTTCAAGATCAATGTTGACAAATGAATATAATTCCATTTTATGTAATATAATTTCATTTTATGTTTCAATGTTATATTGTGTTGAAGTTTCAGTAGCCTTTCTAATATTGTAATGTATATGAACTTGTAATAACACTGGACTGTATGTGGACTATAACCTCAATTTGTTTAGATTTTAGTAGGATTAAAATAGTTAGTCCATGATTTTACTTAGTATTCCTTAATGAGGATGTAGTAGAGAGTCAAAAATGGTGTGTATATATATATATATATATATACTATGCATGATGAGTACATCGATATCTTTACTCAAATGCCAGAATTTAAAGTCTGAGGTACAATCTAAGAATTTGTTGATATAAAGTCATCATCAGGAGTCTCTTCCTAAAATGTCTTCAATGTGTGTAAAAATGGACAATTCCATAATATCAGTGGTTACAGTGTAGCAATTTAAAAATACTATTGTGATGATCACTTGTAGGCCAACGTATATGGGCCCAAATGAAGGTTCAAATTGTTGTTAAATATGAAACCTAATGAAATGTTCTCCTGGGCCAAATATTAAACAAAGCCGAAGTAACAAAATCTGCCATGAATGAGGCTGAGAATGTGGGTGTTAAACCTCTTGTTGAATGTATCAACCACGTGAAATAATTAGGACATTTTTTGAGACAAGCATAATAGAAAATAATAGTAGCTTTAGATTGCCTTTATAAAATAAAGTGAGCCACGCTAAAATAATCAAACACTACGGGAGGCTCCTAAACTTAATAAAATGCATAGAAAGTTTGAAGACCCGTTTAGCGAATTTCACGGCCTTCCACGAATTTCCAAACGCATAGTTGCTATAGGCGCGATATATTAATAAAATATCTTCCTAAACTCAGGTGCGCATTTATGTGACCCAAACCCAAGTCTCAGTGATATTAAAATGTGTAAAGGACCCGGATGCATTTATGCGACGTAGTTCGAGACGTGTTTAAATAATATTGCAAATATCTCTAAAATGAATAAAGCGGTTAATAATTTTAAAATTGCGCTACAGGATGAATATGTAAAAAAAATTAGATTTTTAACTAATTAAAATAGTTTAAGAAACCGTGCTAGAACCACGGGATTCATGGGTTCCTAACACCTTCCCTCTGGTCAACAGAATTCCTTACTCAAGAATTTCTGTTTCGCAGACTCCAATTGGGCAGTCGAAAAATTTTCCTCGATTTGGGATTCAAAAAAATAACAGGTGACTTGAGACACCAAAAGCCAAATCTATCTCAAGTGGCGACTCTTGAATAAATGATTAATCTCATTTCGAATAATGTCAGTTTAATTGGAAAAACTTCCTTATACATTTTATCCTTTGGGGTAGCCGTGTAAAAAAGAAGGTGTGACACCATTGTTCATTTCATATATATTACTTCATGGCTTAGCAAATTGGGTTTATTGTCATATGATATAGTTCGAATATGCTAAAATCAGCATGCATAAGAATGTGATAGGAAATTATGATTAGCAATTTGTTCCATCTTCAAATGTTGTTATCGGAGGGCTATGTATTATTTTCCCTCGTTGAATTAGCTCGATGAAATGATTTTATAGATAGGGAACCGAGTTTGTAATCAAATCAGATTCAAGTTTCCAACTTCACTGCCTACATTTCGTGTATTAGTCAATTAGCGTTTGATCTCCCTCATTTGTTAGTCAGCCATGTTGGGCTTGAAGTTGGCCCAAGTATCTTATGTAGTAAATTAATGTCCATCTGATGTAAACCTCCCCAGTTAATTCAAAGAATCTTTAATTAATTTAGTATTAATCAATCATACTATGAGTTAGTTTGGGGCGAGCCACATTAGATAACAAACATGACCTATGACCCTCACGAGTTAGTTTAGAAACCTTTAAGTAGAACAACTTGAGGTGCATCATGCTGAACAAAAATTGTGTGACCCTTACTTTAATTAATTTTAAACTCGATCTTAGAATCAGAGGCGTGCTGTTTAGCTAATTTCCATGGCCCTCGCAAAGCTAAAAGCGCGAGTTTCTTTATGCGCGTATTGTAAATATTACCTTCCTAAACTCGGGCGTGCATTTCATGTGACCCAATCCAAAACGTAAAAAGTTGAATAAAATGTGTTTAGGATTGTGGTTGCATTTCATGTGACGCGATCCCAAGACATGTTTCAAACGATGTTCAGTTTTCTTTAAAAGTAGTTAATGGTTAAAATACACATAGTTTCCTAACGTTCTTATGATCACATGAAGCCCAATATAACAGTTGAGCGACCCTGCTAGAACCATGGAACTCGGGAATGCCTAACACCTTCTCCTAGGTTAAGAGAATTCCTTTCCTTGATTTCTGATTCGCATATTGTATTATAGAGTCAACCTTTTCCTCAACTTGGAATTCAAATATGTGACTTGGGGAACCAATAATTATCCCAAGTGGAGACTCTGAAATCTTTATATGAATAAATCCCGCTTCGATTGTCCTTTGATTGGAAAAACTCGTATTTGCGCCCTTCACGGGGCATAGTGTAAAAGGGAGGTATGACACATTTCATGTGATCCAACTCCAATTGTCAACAACGTTAAATAAAATATATCGTGGGCTGCAGGTGCATTTCATATAGCGTGGTTCAAGATGTGTTTTAGATAATATTGAATCTTCATAAAATTAATTAAAAGTGGCTAATACGTTAAATATAACATAGGTTAAAATGTATATTAAAATAAGATAATATGCCAATTGTAATAGTTTAACTGACCATGATAGAACCACGAAATCTAGGAATGCCTAATACCTTCTCTTGGGTTAACAAAATTTCTTACTTATAATTTCTAGTTCGTAGACATCGAAAGGAAAGATGAATTTCCTTGATTTGAGATTCTAAAACAAACCGGTGATTTTGGGATACCAAATAAACTATCCCAAGTGGCGACTCTAATAAACAAATAATTTAATTTTGAAAAATGTCACTTTAATTAGAAAAAGTCTCTTATATCCCTCTCCGGGTATATATAAAGGAGGTGTGACAGCTCCGGCGACTCTGCTGGGTATCCAAACCCAAAACTTCGGTTCAGGTTTGAAAAACTCGAGCTTAGAATATCTATTATAACTGGCTTATTTTATCTGATTTTTACATATTGATCCTAATTTTCTAAATGCTACTTTTTTACCTCTTTGATATTGTTTGAACCGTATATAAATTGCTACGAAACCTTTTTCTCTTTTAGTCTTCTAAATCATTTGGGATGTGCCCACTTCGTGTGACTTCTTTTCTGTTAGAGTCTTATCCCAATTTTTGAATGATGTTCGAACAAGTTGCAAAGCCGGTGAAGCTTCTATATTTTCAGTACACTGCCTCACCCTCCCCCTGGCTCGGGCTATCCGCTCGGGTAAGCCAGGTCTAGAAAAATACACGCAGGTTTTAAACCCAGTATAAAAAAGCCTCATGCAGGATCTCTGGTAGGAGCTTGTTTGTATCACGTGCATTTGACTATGGGGACTCAATACAGGGGTTGGGTCTGTCTAGGACAGGTGTACCCGAAATGAAAAGACCATCCTGATGCATCCTACGTTTTACTTGTGCATTTATTTTCTTCGAATTTTCATGTTAACCAGCTTATGGATAATAGGAGAAAAGTTGGGAAAAAGAAAAATCAGTTTAAGGGCTAGAGAGATAATTACCTATTTGAAAACTCGATGTCCAAAAGATACCGAAACTTTGCTGAAATTTTGAAAAAAAAGAAAAAAAAGGGAAGAAAATTTTGTTTTAGATAGTTAGTGTTGTTTTTATTATGTCAAATCCGCCCGAACTACAATTGTTTCATTCTCACCGGATGTGGGATACATAGGCAACCTCCATCAGGTCCAACTTCATTTCTGATAAAATAACCCAAAAGGAATAAAAAAATTTTGTTTTATCATAAATAAGTAAGGTGATGTCATTCTTACCTAAAATAGCCAAATGTCCCCAAAAGAGCCCCGGAGTGCTGTTTTTGCAAGAACAGCTAGCTATGGTCTCTTTTTCAAATTTTTGGCTTATTAACAAACAGCCTTACAATCTTCTTCCCTTAAGTGCGGAAAGGCTATATTTGAAAAGCTGGGTTTTTATTTTTGAAATGAAAATTTTTGGAAAAAGATCGTAATAATGTTTTCTTGAGTCAAAATGAATCACGATCCTTTTAAAACTAAATTAGCCTAATAAATGTGCACGATGAGCACAAATGAAAATGAACCCTTCACAGCTCTTGAGGAAATCCCCTTATAGCTCCATATGTGGTGGAACGATGTAGGAAAAGTCAGCAGATGGACTGTGATAAATGTTTTGGGTGGTCTCGTGGGACTTCCAAAAATCAAGCCAAGAATTGATGTGATTGAAGCCCTGATACCTTTTTGGGATCGGACTCACAATGTGTTTCACTTTTCTGATTTTGAGCTCACTTTCGCGCTGGAGGAAATTGTGGGCTATGCCGGCCTTAGAAGAAATCTTAGAAGTTGGTAGCTAGTGTTACCAAGAATGGTATCTCCTCATAGGTATCTAGATATCTTGAGTATTAGCCGCGAGGTTCAGGATGGGAATTTGTCAGAAAGGTTTCACATTTTCAAGTTCATGTACCTGCGGTATGGAAATTCCCAAGGTTTTGAAGCACCTAATGCTGGTCTGACCCATGCAAAAAACACAGATAAATGGGAGGCACGACGGGGTTTGGCCTTTATAGTAGCATTCTAGGATATCATAATCTGTTTGAGAAAAGACAGCAACATAGAGTTGGATCTCGTGGGAATGGTTGATGTCATGATTAAGAAAGCTAAGGGCACCTTGATTCTAATGATCTTATCTGCGATTTATCAAGCTTTGGCCATCTTCCAAGAAAAGGGAATATTTTTCCAGGGCTGTAACTTACTCATACAACTTTGGATGCAAGAACATCTTTGTCACCATGTCGGGTATATGAACTACGACATGATTGATTTTAATTGCATCAAAGAGTATGAAAACCGAGTGGTGGGTGTTGAATTTCCCTGGAGTACAGAGGCTTGGTTTGCACATTTGAGTTCTTTAACTATCGGAAAAAATTGAGTGGACATTCGAATGACTCCCTGTCATCGGAGTCATATACATGACAGCCGAGGTGTGATATATTCTCCTAATGAATCTCTGGAGAATTCAACCATATGCTCATTACCGGGTTTTACGCCAATTTGGAAGGTTTCTAACTATTCCCCATAATGAAAATCTGAGCCGACAAGTCATAGAATTGGGTCCAAAGGCTGTATTCCCAGAGGGAGAATTCGTCGCATTTTGAAGAAATGCAGATTTCTAGAACCAAAGAATCTGGTGTGGAATCTAGCTAACGGCGAGTTAGATGCTAATTACATGAATTGGTTTGGTAAAAGGTTTTAAATCCCTCAAGAGCCCGAAAGGCCTGGTAAAAGACCTCACTTCCATCAATTCACTGACGATTCGCAAGAGCAATGGGGCTGGCTGGAAAAAGAAGCAAGCTATAGGGCCAAAATAAGTAAATTGGAGGGACAAATCAGGGACCTAAAATTTGAAAATAGTGTCCAAGCTGCTTCCAATTAAGTGGAAAAGGAGAAGTTGGTTCAGGAAAATGAAGCCCTTAAGTATCATATCCAAAAGATGAAAATAGGTGCTAGAAACCAGGAAAGAAACCAGGTAGCTGAAAGGCTTATAAGTGGTCTAATAAAAAAAAGTATTTAAGTGTCAAGATGACTTAGAAAAATTTGAGGCTAGTCTAGGAAAAGCCCGATCACAGCTAACAAAGAATTCAGAAGGACGCGCGGGGTACGTGCGGAAATTGAAAAGAAAATACGAGGGAACGGTCATCGAAAAATGAGATAGCCAAACAATCTAGGAGTTACAAAGCCGAAAGGGAAAATTTCTATGCCCTAATGTCCTTGATGGAGGAAGATATACAACAGTTAAAGAGACAAAATCATCATGACACTCAGGTGCTAGAAGCTCGGACTCAACAAATTGGGCATTTGCTCCAAGAAAAAGGTATCATCTAGGAGAGAGTAAGAGCAATTGCCTACTACATCGTCAAGTGTCAAGAATATGAAGACATGACTAGGACCACCTTCTTTTCTGTGGTTATGAAATTTGTTCGCCATATAACGAGTGATCTGGAGCGTCTTCAATGGGATCTTGCACATTGGCCCGTGGAAAGACCGAATGATGTCCCACAGGCCCTAAGAGTAGAAGCACTTATGTACTATTGATTTTCACTTATCGAGTATGTACCTCAGTTATTGTTTTAAGTCTGTTTCTAGTTGTTAATATTATAAAAAAATTAGTATGTTAGAGTCTTTCGTAATAGAAAAGTTTATGAGTTTTATTAATTAAATTTGAAAGTTTCCAAAAAAATAATTTCCTTATTTTTCGTATTTATTTCTTGAACTATGTAACGATTTTATTCGTGCGGTATCGTCATATGTAGGAAATCCTCATCGGATCCGGTCATGATTTTTTAAATAACTCAAATAAAAAGGAATATGAACGGAAAGAACCAAAAGAAAAGTAAAAAAATAAGTGCGACAAAAGAGAGGAAATGGGAATAAGAGGGGAAGCATAAAGAGCCAATGTGGAAAGAAAAGAAAATTGGGGAAAATAAGCTAAATTTGGGATGAAACACGTAATTGTTGCGAAACATTTAGAAACACATTTAGCTATATAGGTGCATCACACCCCCAACATGCGATTACCTATGTGTTAACTACTTCAAATTGATATGTTTGTTGTCTACTTTTTACTACAGGTTTTATATTAGGTGGTTGGTTTTGTGGTAATCTAGCTTCACATCAGTACTTCACAAGGTCAAAAGGAAGTGTTGAAATGTCTTTATAAAGTCACCTTCCAACAATCTCTATCCCGAAGGATAGCCCGATCTCGGCTATCCCAACTTCTGAGCAACCAACTGTTGAGGAAAATAGGATTCTGTGTCTCTGCATGATGGAAATGTGGGACGCTTGGGCCAACGGCAAAGAACCACCAAGTGCGATATCTGGATTCTTTGAGCTACTTCCCATGGTGAGTGGAACCACCAATGTCCCCCTAAGTTATACAAACACCCAACTGGGATATGCTACCATTTCAGCTCATTTTGCTGGAACACCTTCTGAGGCTCGCCCCAAGGTGTTAATGTCAGGTGCAGCACCAAATATATTCACTGCGCCACCTTGTTCAACTACGACACAACCCACTTTACCCAGGACTAGTTTTGACCCATAATCCTTCACCTTTCAAGCACCATCATTCCTATTGGAACCTACCCACCTTACTACTAATTCTTACCCTTAGACACCCAGGTATGAGTTTACCATGGGGCAGGAGAAAACCATTAAAAACCCTGAATAAGAGGAGATCACAAGAAAGATGAAGAGCATAGAGCAGAGTCTAAAAAATATACAGGGTTTGAGCGGGCAAAAGAGCGTATCCTACGTTGACCTGTGTATGATTCCACACGTGCATTTACCCCTCAGTTTCAAAACCCAAAGCTTGAAAACTATGATGGGCATGGGTATGCCATAGTGCACCTCAAGAGGTACTGCAACCAACTGTAGGGAGCAGGAGGAAAGGAGGAGATCCTCATGGCTTATTTTGGGGAGAGCATGGTCGGTACTACTTCTGAATGGTACATGGACCAGGATATATATCGGTGGCATATTTGGGATGAACTGGCTCAGGATTTGGTTAGGAAGTTTCAGTATAACATCGACATTTCCCATGACAGGAACTCATTGTCAAATCTAAAGAAAAAGTCCTCGGCAAGCTTCCAAGAGGATGTTGTCAAATAGCACGAGCAATCAACCAGATTCAAGCCTCCAATGGATGAAATAGAGATGGTTAGTGTTTTTCTTCAAGCCCAAAAAGCTGATTATTATCATAATATGATGTCTGCGATGGGGAAACCGTTTGACGAGGTCATCCAAATTGGTGAATTTGTCGAGAAGATCTAAAAAATGGCGCATATTAAGTCAGTCTGCTATAAGAGCTACCTCCCAAGTAATTCAAGGCGGGTCTGGAGGTGTAGCAGACCAAAAGGAAAAAGAAGAAGCGGCAACGGCAACTTCAAGTGTAAGAAAACCCCATCCACCTGGAATTTACTTTATAAATAGTACTCCACAACATTACTATCCGCATACAGATGAGGCTTATCCTATGGCTCATCAGCCATATGCAGTGATGAATGCACAACCATACGTTAGGCCACAACAAGTAGTTCAACCAAAATCGAGCTCCATTTCCTAGAAATCAACCTGCTATACAAGCTCAGTATAATCCCAACCTCCACAAAATAACTTCCCCTACAATGCACGTGTCCGGGAACTACCCGAGATTGCAAACTTTATACCTATTGCTGAGTCGTATTCTAGTATTCTCCCAAAACATATCCAGATGGGTCTGTTGCAACCCGTACCCCAAACCAGGAAGAACCCAGAGTCTCCCACCTACAAAGCTAGTACTCAATGTTCTTACCACTCAGGGGAGGAGATTGTTTTTGAGAGAATCGGGACCAACAACTATGTGTGTGTGCCTTTGATGGCATCAACAGAGATACCATAGGCGAGATTGATTTGATTTTGACTATTGGAGCTGTTGATTTTGGGGTGAACTTTCATGTCTTAGACATGAATACTTAATATAATTTCCTCTTAGGAAGACCTTGGATTCATGCAACAGAGGTTGTAACTTCTACACTCCACCAAATCGTAAAATTTCAATATGAAGATCCGAAGATTGTAGTCCATGGAGAGGACGAGCAGTCTATTTACCGGGACCCATCAATCCCATGTCTCCAAGCCAGAGAAGGCAGTGATCATATAGATTATCAAGCTTTGAAGTGGTGGTCGCAAACCTATCTGAAGAAGGAAACCCATTTCCTCAACCCTTTCTATCAAATGCATCAATTATGGTTTCCAGGGAAATGATGAGGCATAGTCAAAAAACAGAGAACGGACTCGGGGCATCATTGCAAGGAATCACGGAACCTATCACTTTGGTTGCTAGCAAAAAGCACTTTGATATGGGCTTCCAAGCCATGCCAGCTGATGAGAAATGAGCAGATAAAAAAAGAACAATGGGTGGGTCTTGCCTCAGCCGGTTCCATATCTTTATAGAACAGTCGTCAGGCGCAAGTACAATGCAGAAGAGGAAGAAGAGGCCTTCACGACCGAGGAAATTGAAAAAAATCTGTGGGGCTATGAGGCAAATGCTGTACGAAACCCACATAGTTCATCTAGGAGAAGGATCAAGCATTGCTGAGGTTCTATACATGGGGCCCAATGCCAAATTTCAAAATTAGAAGGCTACTCTATTCCCAATCAGGTGAGAATCCCGGTAGTCCAGTCCAGCCACCTTTTCTACATCACGAGTTATATTAGGGTGTAACTCGGATATTTTCTTTTTAGTTTCCTATCTTTAATTTCCAATGTAAACCCTATTATCTTTAAAATTCAATGAAATGAAATCAATATTTCGTCGTTCATCTCTCTTTATTCTTTATATTTTTTGTTACCATTTCTCATTTCTTCTTTCAATTCTAATAATGTCGCTATAAATAACATGACATGTTTGCGTACTTCATGCCCAGATCGAAACACATTGTTTAACTGTCAAAGAATGAACCAAGATTCGAAATATGATGAAGTAGAGGCTTTTAGGGAAATAAATCGAGAATAGGAACAATTTGAGAATAAACCTAAGACCAACATAAATGATATCGAGATGGTTAATTTGGGTAGTTCTGAATAAGTTATAGAAAGCAGGATAAGCATTAACACAGATGAAAAACCCAGAACGCATTGATTCAACTTTTGTTTGAATTCAAAGATGTGTTTTCTTTGTCATACAATGATATGCCGGGACTAAGTGTGGATTTGGTTGTCCACAAGTTGCCAAACTACCCCAATTATCCCCATGTCTACCAAAAGCAAAGAAAGTTCAAAACTGATATCAGGGAAAAGACTAAAGAAGAGGTCACAAAGTAGTTTAAACCGGGGGTGATCTGCGTGGTTCGATACACTACATGGTTAGACAATGTAGTTCCAGTTCGAAAGAAAGACAGAAAAACTCGAGAGTGTATAGATTACAGAGATCTGAACAAAGAAAGTCCCAAGGACAAGTTCCATTTGCCGAACATCAACATCCTTGTTGATAATTTCACCAAACATGAGATACAGTCTTTCGTAGATGATACCCTCCACTTCTCTTTAGGACTAGAGAGAGAAAGCTGGAAAATTCTAGTTTCAATGGGATTAAATACTTCATCTCGTGTGGTTTCATCTCAATTTTAATCTGAAAAGAACGCCATTCCACATATAAACATTTCCCAACTGTTTTTACATCCATATATATTACCTTTTTGTCCAAATATTAATTTCAAATTTTTTGGATTACTGTTGCAATGTCTTCTTCATCATTATCTGGAATAACTAAGCACTTCGTTAGTATACAATTGTTCTGTTACATATTAACTAGCTTGGACTCAAGAAGATCGACTTCTATTCTTAAAACTGCAGCGTTTTACATCTGAGAATCTGTCAAGATTTTCATCTATTGAAGAACTGTTTGGTCGTATATCATTTCTGCACAGTTTGCTATTGCTCAACTAGTCTCTTGCAATGCTGCTGCACCTGTGTCATGTAACGTTCTTTTGAAGAACTGTAGCAGGCAGCCTCTTCTTTAGCAAACAGTTTCTAGCATTTTTGAGGTTACTTTGACAACGTTCATGGCCTCCATGGCTAGCGACCAGTCATCTCCAATGGCTGGTCAGCCCTCTCAAGCAACAACTCCGTCCCTAACAACACCACCACAATACCCAAGCCTCTAGATTATTCAAATATCATAAACCAGCCACAATCAATACTCCAGTTCAAGGACAATGTAATGTCGAGCCTATTCCGATGCGACGACCAGTTTTATTACAAGGACAGCCTATGGTACGTTCACTGAAGCCGAGGTCGATTGAATGAACAAGATTGAAACCCAATTATGCTGTCGTGTGCAAATTTTCATTTGGTTGGACTGAGCTTAATGAATTATGTCGAATTGCCCCAATTCAATGTGTAATCAATGGCGAGTGTACTCTTGGACACCTTCTAATAAACATGTATTGATAAGATTGACGTTATGGAAAGATTTTGTTTCTTTCACATCAAAGAACGTTTAATATGTAAAAGAAAGGGCTGGAAATGATTACCAATTGCAAACCTTGTTATATGATACTAAATTCAAAATCGATGAACAAACACCTAAGGTAATGTCTTGGATTTCTTTTACAAATTTGCTGCCAACTTATTTTGCAAAAGAATGTCTGTTTTTTTTTTGGCTTATGCTGTGGGAAAGCCAATACATCTTGATTTGGATAGTATTAACAAGACAAGGCCAAGTTGTGCACGTGTTAAGTTGTTAGTTGATTTATTAACTGATTTACCTAAAAAAGTGTGCATGGATATTGTTAATGAGCCAACGGGGGAAGTAAGGACTGAGTGGGTGACGATTAAACACAATTACCACCCAAAATACTGCAAAGAATGCAAGTTACAAGGCCATGACGACTTTGAATGTTGAAGAACTATTCCGGAGTTAAGGGAAAATAAATTTACAGCAGTAGGAAAATATTAAAACTGTGCAACAACGCAATAAGAAACCTGCAAAACATGATGCTCCCATAATGACTCTTACCAGCGTCAATGTGGTCGGTAATGTAGGCACTCAATGGAAGGAAGTTCGTGACAATAGGGTACTTAGAAAAGGAAAACAAACTGAAGTTTCTGCTGCACAAGGTAAAGAATTACTTCTTGGTAACAATACCGATGTCACAAAACAAATCCAAACTACCAACCAATTTGCAGTTTTAGAAATTGAAAATTGTGAGAATAATTAAGGTAACCAACTGGTAGTTGTAGAGAAATCTCCAGTTCAAAAAACCACAAGCAACAATGATATTCAGTATAATAATTGCACAATAGGTGTTGAAAATGTTTCAGAGGAGCAGCAATTATATTTTTCAACTACACAAATGGTACAAAAGATAACTTCTTCTAGCTCTTCCAGGATACAACCATCGAAGACACAACCAAAGAAACTGAACCATGCAGACCTACATTCAATCCTACAGCAAAAAGAAATCTTGAAGACAATAGGGAATCAAGCAGATTGTGTAAAACAAGATTTGGGGAAAGAGCAGCATTTTGACAATTACTGAACTGCCCAATGGGTTCACGAAGCTTTCAAAAATAATGCAAATCATGTAAATACCTTATGTCAGGACATTCCTTCACAGGACACCAAAGTTGACCAAAAATTAGCAAACAACAATGAAAATGAATTTGTTGAAGATGCAGATTTTGGAAAATTCAGGACCAATGAAAAAGAAAAATGGGCAGCAGGGAAATTATGGCTCAACCAAACAGAGGAAGTCTTACAAGATGGTCAGATTCCAGATTACATGCATAGTGATGATGAAAATGGAGGAAAAGAAGTGGAAAATGAGGAACTAAGTATTAATGGTAATGGTAATGCAATCGCCATTCAAAGCATAACTGAAAGTGTAAATGCAGTAGTAGAAAAGACAAAAGAATGAAACATCAATATCATAGATCCATGAAGGAATTCGCATACTCCTGTGAGTAATATCTTGAAAGTAGTAAAAAATGTAGATACGAATCAACAAAAAATTTATGACAAGAACCAAGAGAAGACAGTGCAGGTCTATGCAAGATGTGCTGTAACATTAAGCACAGCGAAGGGTATAGCAGGAAGTGTTGTTCCTTTTAACAATACACAGTTGTTGACCAATGATCATGAAGAAAAAGATGTTGAAGTTATCAATATGGAAAATAATGCTGACCTTACCAATCAGGCATATGATGTTGTCACAGCAAAAGAACCACTAGAAACACATGACCTAGCTGACCACGCAGAACATAAAGGTAGAGACATGGATGAGGAATACACTGCACAAAATTTCCTTAATGTTTCCAAGAATTGGGATCTGTCACCAAGGAACATTGAACCTATAAAATCTGCAACAGAAGGACAAAAGAAATAGTCAAAAGAGACTTCCACTGTACATGTCAGTGGCGTACGAACAAGGAGTACACTGTCCAAACCCAAAAATATTTAATTGATGCCATTATATGGAATGTGAGGTCACTAAACACAATGCAAGCATTTCAAAAGCTGAATACAATGCCTAGAAAACATCACTTTTAGTTCATAGGAATCATTAAGCCTATGCAGCAGTCTCATAAAATGGGGAGGTATAGAGCAGGATTTGGTGTGGCACAGGCTATGGTGAATGTGTCAAGCAAGATTTGGAATTTTATTGATGATATTTTTGCAGTTACTATTCTGTATAACATGACTCAACAGCTAACTTTGAGATTGACGCACACTGAAACTTATGCTGAGCTCATCCTTACGCTAGTCTATGCCAAATGTGATCGCATTGAAAGAATTTATCTATGGGATTCTTTGTATGGAGGCTTGCCATTTCTCTCCTTGAAGTAGATGACTTTAGACACTGCATAAATACCTGCACTTTGACAGATTGGGACTTAAAGGAAGCCTACTTACATGGTGGAATGGAAGATCAGAGTAGGACAGTATTTTCAAAAGATTGGATGATGATTAGGCAATGACGAATTGCGACAGACCTTTCGTGGATTGGAGGTAACTCACCTGTCCAAAATTGGTTCTGATCATTGCCCGATGCTGCTGAAATGTGATATAAAAACTCCCCCAATTAAGAAGTCATTTAGATTTCTTTACTTCTGGACAAAGCATGAAACATTCAAAGATGTAGTGAAGGATAATTGGAATGCTGATTTTAGTGCTAACTCTTTCTGCATTTTTTAACTACAAGTTAAATAATATTAAACATGCAATATCTATCTGGAGCAGAGATACATATGGCGACTTATTCCAGAAGATTGCAAGTCTTGAGGAGGTTGTCTTGGTTCACGATAGACAATTTGAAGTTAATCTTACACAGATAAACAGACAGAGATTAGACAGGTCCAAGTTGAAATGCTTAAATATCTTGCATTAGAAGAAGATTTTTGAAGACAAAAAATAGGCATGTTATGGTTCAAATATGGCGATTGAAACACTAAATTTTTCCATGTGCAAGTTAATTGGAGAGGAAGACACTAAAATTATCAAGGATGAAGAATAGCCTTGGTAACTGGATAGAAGAAGATCATTTAATAGCACAAGAAGCAGTAAAATTCTACAAGGATCAATTTGCGGAGAGTAAAGTTCCTAATGCTTTTGAAATTCTAAATCAAGTACCTTCAATGGTACATAATGATCAACATGAGAGATTGATGGCTTTGCCTTCTAATGAGGTAGTGAAGAGAGCAGTTATGATAGTTTTCAAACGGGGGCCTGAAGCAAGGGCAAAATATCGGGTGAATAGTGTTTCTCTCTAAGAAGAAGGGTGAATAGTGATTCCGTCACTATACATCGGGCATATTTCCGAAATCCGGCGGTGGATTGTAGCAAACGTGGTGTTAAAATAACCCCCTTCGCATTGCGAACAATCCCTTTTCGGTTTCTTACCCAAATCCATAACCATTTCTTCAAGATCTTAATTTTATTATGCAAAATACTGTAGCTCAAAGAATTTTTCCAGATTATTAAATAACTTATGTTCTTCTCAGTTTTAAAGAACAATGGATGAGACTTCTTTCTATCTCTAGGATCTTGGTGTCTTTTTGTGAGCTTGGTAGTCATGGTTGCGTTGACCTCTCCCCAGCCTTTGGTTGTGGGAGAGGTAATTAAAAACCACATAAAAATTGATCCAAAATAAAACACAAAGCAATCGTATTCTACAACATTACAAGCAAAACAGTCTGCTCCGTCAAAAATAGAGATGTGTCCAGTTATCTTCGATGTGGTGAACCTGTAATACAATTCACAATGGAAGAGGTTAAAAAATTCATTAGGGAAGAAGGATTGCATCAAGCAGTTGTTATATGATTTTCTTATGGCAGACCTGATCTATCGGAAGTGCGAAGAATATTTTCGTCGCAATTCGATGTTCAAGGTCAATGTAACGTTGGGCAGTTGGAGTTTTGTCACCTATTAATCAGGTTTGATCTCTTCAATGATTATGTTCACTTCCTTTCAAATTCGACTTGATATCTTAAATCCAAAGGCGACGAATATTTTTTAAGAACATTCCCATGGACTTTTGGATTCAATCCGAAGGAGGAGACGTCGATGGCAGTCGTGTGGATTTCCCTTCCAGGACTGCCACCAAATTTCTTTTCTAAGAGGTCGTTAATGTCTATATCCTCAGATGTGGGAAAACCTCTTGCTGTGGACAAGGCGACGCAGGATAGAACGAGACCTAGCGCTGCAAGAGTTAAGGTTATAGTTGATCTTTTGGATAAACATCCTAAAAACGTCAAGATGCAGATTTTAGATAGAGTTTGTGGTAAATCTGTCGAGTTCCATCAAGAAATAGTGTACGACAACCTTCCTAAGAATTGTACTTATTGCAAGCATCAAGGTCACGATGAGAAGGCGTGCAGAATTAATAAAGAAGAAGTTGGAGCAGAGGTGGTGGCAGAGGAAAATTTGGACAATGATCTGCCTCGTAACGAGGTAGATGATGTTGACAAATTACAATGGGATGCAAGGGACTATCTAAATGCTAAAAGAACTTGACAAGGAGCTAATGATTTACAAGAAAAATATGGTAATTCAGGAGTTGAATTAACAAAAGTCTCACAGCAGACTTTACAAATTGCAGAAGGAGTGGCTGTGGAAAATAATGCAGGCTTGAATGATTTTGTTGGTCGAATTGATTCCGCTGCACAACCTGGTATTGTAATGGATGTTACGAAAAAGATTGTTGATTTGAAGAGTACTCAACCTACTGCGAATGATAGGGTTGATGCAGATCAACATGTAATGGCTAAAAGTGTTGTGGTTGCTGGTGTATCAGATGCACCACATGCAGCAGTTCCAGTTGAGACTATGGAGGAGGTATTGAAGTCGGATAAAGGACCTCTGAAGCCTTCTAGAGATGTACCTGGTTATAATATCTATGCACGAACATATGTGGCTATTGCTGGAGCAATGCATACTATTGCAGATCGTATTACTACTAGTGCACATGCTGGGCAGGTGGTTGATCTAGATGGCGAGGCACTAAAACAGAATAAAGCATCATCTTTAGTTACTTCTGAGCATACTAAAACAGCTGATATTCACAAAGGACAGCATCACAGGTGCAATGTGCAGCAGCTAGGAGGTGATGTCAGGGAGTACTTGAATGCTAATCTTGCGGGACGATGAATTGACGGGGTTCGACCTAATGTGATTATTGATGAAGCTCAAAAAATTGTTTCTGGTTCAAATGTTACACCTGAATTTAAGGAACAAACAGTTCACGTTGACGAACATGAAGGCCGGGGCAGTTTCGCTACATTAGAAGGTGATGCTAGGGATTACTACCTAATGTGATTGTTGATGTAGGACAAACAAATTTTTCTGGTTCAATTACTCCAGCTTTTGTACCTCTTTCAACACAAAATACTCATATTGCTCTACTTGGTAAAACTCTTTTGTTTGCTCATATGAATGTCTTAACTGGAAAACAGTCGGATGTGGTGGATTTTGAACCTACTGCTGCATCAAGGGTAGCAGCAGGTGAAAATGCAAAAAGGCCAGACAAGTTTTTAATAGACCTCTCTGCGCAGGATAAAGTTATTGAGCAGCAGCACTTGGTGCAGAAAAACTCAGAATCAAAACAGTGTATGTTTTGGTCAGGCAAATGTTACAAACTTAGAGGCTTTTGATATTTTGAAAGTTAACACAAAATAAACTGTTGTATCAGTTCAACCACTGGAGAAGTCATGTTTTCCAAATATAATTCATGTTTCAAAAATGATTGGACAACAAGGATGTAATGAATTGAATAAACCATCAGCTCTGGTTACTGCAAAACCTTCCAATATAACTGAAAAAATGCAAACGACAAAATTAGAAGTTCAATGTGCACCAGCTAGTAGCAGGGGAGATAAATGTTCCATCTACTTTAGATCCAAATTTTACATCATTGGATGGCTTTAAATGGATTGAGAAAAATGAAGAGGTGAAAGATCGCTGTGATGTTTTGGAATTGGATCTTGCAGCATCGTTAACAAAGGTTAACAAGAATATCATCCACACAGTTCATACTAAGGCAGTTCATGCAGTTCCTAGATGTCATGATGATCGACAAGTAACTGGGATTGATCACCAGGACACTGTGATTGAAATGCTTCAAAGAACAGCAAGGCCAGATTTGGTTCAAAAACAACACAGTGAATTCTTATACAAATCATGGTGATGAAGATGTTCATAATGCTGACTTAGTACAAGGTGAGTTTGATCTACAGGGGGATGATTTTGGCAGATCACAACCTACTAATGCTAGACAACACATAAGGGAAGCTGGACAATATATTGCTAAGGATAATTGGACATCGGTTTCCATATAAAGAAGAACTCCAATAAGCAAAACACAACAGCAGACTGCAAAAAACAGTACAGATGTACCAAAAAATCAAAACTCTTTTGCTGCACTAGGCAATGCAATGCAGAAGATAGAAATTTCACTAGATATAACTTGTAGATGGTTGACTGTTATCATAAAAATAACTCATCGGATACAGCGGCATTGGATAAATATCATGTTAATGATTAAAATAGGCAAATGCAGGAAAATGATCAAAATGTTATCAAAGATACACAGATTAAAATGATGTCCGGTGCCAATCCTTAGTTCAACCAATCTTTGGTCACACTGACTCAATCATTTAAGTCAACTGACAAGCATGGGGGTGCATATGGGCAACCATCAATCCTCTTTGGATATAACAAAGAAATAATTCAAGCAAAGATTAGGAAGATGGTCATTAATTTGAAACTGTGGAAAGACCAATAAGAGCTTGATGACGATGAGGGCTGGGGTGTCGATTTTGCTGGTTTTTCATCTGAAGAAGATGATCAAGAAGTTGATCAGGATAGTTCAGTGGAGGACATTGATGCTCCAATCAAACTAAAATTCAATAGGAAACCTGCAACATCAAAATCGACCAATATGAATTGTCGTGCATCTGCGGCAACTATAGCAAATCCAAACAGCAAGTTGAACCATAACGCTCCAGTTTTTGGTGCAACAAATACTGCAAATGCAGTTATTTCAAATATAGAAACACCAAAGTTCGAACAACATGCAACAGGAGTTAACGTCCAACTAATCCAACACTCAGCTGAAAAAAAGTTGCTGATCAAAACACAACAAAGCTAGAAAAAACTTGGCAGAATTAGCTGGTAACTGAGCCAGTCAGTACTTTGGAGGAGAGGAAATTTGTCGATGGAACGAGGCAACCGTTGGATTCCAGTCATATTTTACAGCAGCAGCAAGGGGATGCAACTAACTCTCCTTCTGCTGATTGCAACACAATAGCAGTTTCACAGGCAGGGAAACACCACATCGTAACAACTAATCCGTTATTCTCTTTAGAAGAAAGAAAACTCTTGGATGCGATGCTAGGTACAAATCCACTAAATACAATAACTCATGATAATTCCGGTACAAGTTGTGGGAACATGAGCATGAACAAATCGCAAAAACAAAGACAAAACAAGGAAATTTTGGGTAATGTACAAGCTGAAAAAACATTGATAACACAATGAGATTTTCAAGATATGCCAAATCCAATATTCACAGGAATACATATATATGATGAAGGGGAGGAAGAGGATATCTTAAAGAAATGTCGGGCCAACGCTTCAAGAATGGTGATTTGTCACCAATTCATAGTGAAAGAAGTAACAAGTCATGTGCAAGGAATAGAAGTTGGGACGACAGGGTGATTGAAGACGCAATCATAAGGATACCCCCAATGACAAATGCAAAACAGAAACAGCTCAATCAAACAATTTCTACAAAGTCCAATCGCTTGAAGAAAAACATGAATTTAGAATTATTTTTGGAAAAATTTGTGGAGGAAGACAATATTGTACAAATGGAAGTATTCACAAATCTAGAGAAAAGAGAGCTCCATGGTGGTTTCTTCATCACTTTATTTTACCATCTCATTAGTCTTATAATTTGTAATATCATTACAGAGTACGTTATAAACTCTGTGATGATCATAAAATTCTTAGTTCTTGCTAGTTCTTTCTTTTTTACATGCTTGGTAGTAGGTGAGGCTTTTATTTGCCTCAATAGGATTAGTAGGATAAGGTTTACCCTCGTAGTGTTATATGGGTAACAACACCGGTGCTACCCCTTATTTTTACTTTTCCTAATTGTTGTAATTTTCTTTTTGAAATATTAATAAATTCGAGCCATAGGCGCTTGCCTAGTGGATTGCCCAAAAAAATAAAAAAAATAAATATAAAAAAAATAATAAAAATAAATAAAAATAATAAAAATAAATAAAAAAGAAGAAAAAAAGAGAGCAGTTATGGGGCTGATTGGGAACTCAGCAGGCGGACCGGATGGTTCCACTTGAGCCTTTTACCAAACATGTTGGGAAATCATTGAAGAAGATATAGTCGGCATGGTCAAGTCTTTCTTTTGCGGTCAGCGGCTACCAAAGAGTGTGACGCACACAAACCTGGTTTTATCACCAAAGAAAAAAGAAGTGACTACCTTTGCAGACATAAGACCAATCAGTCTTAGACACTTTGTTAACAAGATTTTCTCGCGGGTCATTCATGAAAGGTTGGTTCAATTGTTACCGAGCATAATCTAAGAGGAACATGCAGGTTTTGTGAAGGGAAGAAGCATTGTTGAGAATGTACTGCTAACTCAAGAAATCATTAAGGATATCAGGTTAAGAACAAAAGCAGGTCCAAACATTGTGATTAATCTGGATGTGACAAAAGCATATGATAGATTATCATGGCAATTCCTGAAAAAAATGCTAAGGAAGGTGTGAATTCCTTAAGATTTTTGGCTTGATATTTGATTTGATTGGGAATAATTGGTACTCTATTCTTATAAATGGTCAGCCAAATGGTTTTTTTAAATCATCAATGGAGTTAAGCAGGGAGACCCTATGTCACCAACCCTATTAATTCTAGCAGCAGAAGCACTGTCTCGAGGTTTGAACTCACTACATACTAACCTGTATTTCCGTGGATTTGGACTACCAAAATAGAGCCCAAAAATAAACCATCTTGCATATGAAGATGATACAATCATTTTCTGCTAATATTATGCAACTTCATTGAGTTTTGTGATGGAGGTTCTGGAAGCTTATGAATCATCATCTGGTCAACTGGTGAACAAAGCCAAATCAGCCATATATCAGCATCATTTAACGGATAATGGGGTGATTAACAAGGTGGGAAGGATTACTGGTATAGGAAGACAATGTTTCCCTATGACCTATCTTGGATGTCAAATTTTTTATGCCAGAAGAATGAGTGATTATTTCCAGGGTTTAATTTCTAAGGTTATGGACAAACTGCAGTCGTGGAAAGCCAAACTTCTATCTCTAGGAGGTAGGCCTGTATTGATCGCAAATGTCCTGTAGAGTATCGCAATTCATATGTTGTCAGCAGTTAATCCACCAAGCTATCTGATCAACAAATTACATAGCATTTTTGCGAAATTTTTCTGGAGCAGCAATGTGAGAGGAAGCTCAAGACATTGGTCATCAATGACTAACATGTGTATGCCTTATGAGGAAACGAGTATAAGTTTAAAATCCCTTCATGATGTGTCCAAGGCACTGTTCTGCAAATTGTGGTGGAATTTCAGGACAAAACCCAGCTTATGGAGTGCATTTATATGTCAAAAGTATTGCAAGAAATTAAATCCTGTAATTGTGTCGTGGAAGGGTGGATCCCACATGTGGATAAAAATGCTTGAATGTAGGGACTTCATTGAGCATCAAATCTACAGGAAATTGAGAATGGGATCGGCTCAATTCTAGTTCGACAATTGGACCGAGATGGGAGCCTTATATTTTCAAGTGCCTGCACAGTTTGTCGTTGCTGAAGACATTCATAATGTCAATGATATGGTTGAAAATGGTATGTGGAATTTTGAAAAATTATTTCAAACTCTACCTGAAGATTTTGCAAACCACGTTCTGCAGAATATTAGACCACCAAAAGAATATGCATAGTTAGATATACCATTCTGGATTCTTGAAATAAGGGGACATATCTCAGTGAAATCTGCATGGGATTACCTGTGAAGAAGAGACATTCCAAGGCTATCTTACAAGATGATATGGGTCAAAGGCTTACCATTCAAGATATCCTTCTTCCTTTGGAAGGTGTGGAAAGCCACCCAGTTGATGATTTTTTGCGTAGAATAGGATACTCCACGGCATCTAAATGTTGGTGTTGTGTTGATCCTAAAGAGGAGTCTTTATTTCATTTGTTCTTCACATCCAATGAAGCTAGGAGTGTTTGGAGTTACTTCCTGAGGAGAGCATGAATTGCATTAGAAGGCTTGTCTTTACAACAAGCAATTACAAAGTGTTGGACGATACCCAGATTGAAGCCAGTCTTGCAACCTTTACCAGCATGCATTGAATAGGAGTTATGGAAGAGAAGAAACAGTTTGAAATATGGAGAAGCAGTGTTAGTAAGAGAAGTTATTTATCAGGTGTCATCTACGCTGCAAGCTCTAATCCAACTGAAAAAGCCAGGACTACATATGCGTCACAAGTGGCTGGACTTACTGACAATGATGGAGCAATACACACCTCGATTGAAATATGATAAAGTGCTATGGGAATTTCCTCCAAGAGGGTGGATCAAAGTGAATACTGATGGAGCTTGCTGAGGGAACCCAGGGAGGAGTTCAATTGGTTTTTGTTTAAGGGATGAGATAGGTAATTTGATATATGCGGAAGGAAGAGAAATAATGGACGGTTCTAACAATGAAGCTGAGGCGACAACAATAGTAGAGGCAATGAGAATGTGCAAAACAATGAACCTCAATAATGTTTGGCTTCAGAAAGATTCAATGATGCTTCAGAATATCATAGATGGACAATGGAAGCCACCCTGCAATATTGTGGATGGAGTGGAGGAAATCAATAGACTCAAAGTGGGGTGTAGTTTCAAGATATCTCAGATTTTCAAAGAGGGGAACAACCTAGCAGACCACCTTGCAAATTATGCACTTGACAGTGCCAACATAGAGTGTTATGACTAATAGGTACTTGATGCGTCAAGCAAAAAGTTGGTAAATGAGGATAAGCTACAATATCCAAACCTGAGAATAAGAGTTGCAAGAAATTAGAGAAGGAAAGGGAAGAAACAAATGCAATCGACATTAATATAACATGCAGTCATTAACATTTGTTTCTTTTTTGCAGGTACTTTTGAAGCGTTATTGTATAGCGTTTTTAACAAGTTTACATTGGGGGTTTTAATGCAATGCATTAAATACAATGGAATGAATTTGAAACTGCATTGTGAGACAAGCCAAGGAAGATTGAACACACAAGAAAGCATTATTACATTAGATGGGAGACTCACTGGAAATTTTGGGGTGGGCAATGCAACAATAATTATAGACGGGGAACATCAAGAATCAAAGGGTGAGAAGTGTTGCAGTGCTTGGTGTTATATAGCAAACGAGTTTGTAGCAGGTGCTTCACGAGAAGCTATTATTTTGCACGCATATATCGTTTTGCTTGAAAAAATTGAACGCCGGTCAACCATTTTTTAAATGGGAATCTGCGGAGAATGGACATCCACATTGGGTGTACTATTCTATTCTCTTGAAGAAGGGGCATGTTCCTATTATTGATTTTTCAATGTACCCTCTTTCCTGATGAGGGAGGAACACGCCATTGAAGGATGATTCTTCACTTGGAATTCAGAAAATAAGTCAAGTTGCACTGAATGTGCACAATTCAGATGGAGCATTTCATTTGGAACGGGAATCAATGGCCCTCAAACATGGAGTCACAGCTTTTCACGATGGAAATAAAGTGTTTTTATTATTTTAATTCGAGCATGGCTGCACAGTTGGCCTTTTGGAGGAGTCTGGATGTTGGGATTAAAGAAAGGGACAATGGTAATTGGGACCTCTTTCACACCTTATTCTTTAATGCTAAAGCACGGTCTTCAAGAAAAAAAATTTGTAGCACACAATATAAAATTGCACGCCTATTCCATGGGATTCGTAAGAGTGTTTTGGGTGAAAATTTGCTTAGGTTTTCAATGGAGATTGAGGTCCTGAAAATGTGCATTTGCACATGGGAATGAGCAGCGTGTGCTTAGAATAATTCAAAAACTTGAACATTGGGACCACTTGCAAAACATGCTACCTCTTAATCCTATGGAAACATGCAAAGGTGCACATGCACACCAGGAGGGGGCAGATACACAACCAGCTTTGCATTATTTTAATCAAGTTCGGAGAAGATACAGGCATGATGGACAATTTAATGGAATTTGCAGCTCATTTGAGGCAGTTGTCACTCATGGAAGGGAGCTTTGGATTTTTACACTAATCACTTTACAACACGTAATTTTACAAAGTAGTTGCCAGAGTGTGCTACGCAACTTAATACGACCTCTATGGGTGGAATTAGCACAATCTGCTCATTCCCTTGAGGAAGGAAAGGTGACATTCCACGTGCACGGTAGACCAAGTATGGAACTAGAGTACAAATACTAAGGTTGAGTATTCTACTAAACATTGGTAATAAGATGAATGTAAATGTCAAAGTTTATTTCTTTCATTTCGTAAGACCTTCGGACAATGTATTTTTTTTTTTGTGTTTATTTATTTAATAAAATATTAGCCCTAGGCTATGCCTAGTGGATTGTCAAAAAAAAAGTCTTTCGTAGATTCTTATGCAGGATATTACCAGGTGTTAATGGATAAAGAGAATGCAGAAAAGACAGCTTACACCACACCTTGGGGAACTTATTTCTACAAGGTCGTGCCTTTTGGTCTGAAGAACACCTGGGCCATGACTGCCATTTTTCATGACATGATTCACAAGAGATAGAGGTGTATATGGACGATGTGATTATCAAATCCAAGACCCAAGACGACCATGTTCGAGACCTGAGAAAATTGTTTGAGCGACTGCGTAAATCTGTTTCAAGCAAAATTCGAGCAAATGTGCATTTGAGGTTCCGTCTTCAAAACTCCTAGAATTAATAGTTAGTCATAGGGGCATCGAGTTAGACCCAACAAAGATAAAGTCTATTCGAGATTTGCCTCCTCCATGAACGAAGAAAAAGGTTATGAGCCTGCTGAGAAGGTTGAACTACATTAGCCGATTTATTGTTCAGTTGACTTTTATATGTGAACCCATCTTCAAGATGTTAAAAAAAGATGCAATTAAATTGATAGATGAGCGCCAAGAAGCCTTTGACAAAATCAAAGAATATATGTCGAACCCGCCAGTCTTGGTCCACCTATTCGTATTTGTATTTGACAGTCTTGGAGAATTCTTTTGGATGTGTCCTCAGACAACATGACGTGACAAGAAAAATAGAGTAGGCGATCTACTATTTGAGCAAAATGTTCAGAAGTTATGAAGCAAAATATACCCTGTTGGAAAGGACTTGTTGTGCTCTAACTTGGGATGCTCAGAAGTTGAGGCATTACTTGCTAGCCAACACCACATACCTCATTACTAGGTTGGATCCTTTATAATACATATTCTAGAAGCCAATGCCCACATGGAGGTTAGAAAAACTGGCAGATCCTTCTCACTGAATTTGACATACTTTATGTCACACGCACGGCAATGAAAATCCCACGCTTTAGCATATCGCCTGGATGAAAACTCTATCGATGATGAATACCACCGCTTGAGCACTAACTTCCCGGATGAAGAGGTAACCTCAGTTAAGATAACATCAGAAGACACCAATTCTTGGAAAATGTTCTTTGATGGAGCTGTCAATGCAAAAGGCGTTGGAATTGGAGGAATTTTAATCTCACCCACCGGTCAACATTATCCAGCCATATCCGGTTTTGATTTTTCTGCACAAACAACACTGATGAGTATGAAGCCTGGATTATGGGTATGAACATGGTAATTGACCAAGATATCAAAGAATTGTCAATCATGGGAGACTCAGATCTGATTATCTGACAAGCTTTGGGAAAAATGGGGTTCCTGGGATGTCAAGCTTATTTCTTACAGGTAACATGTGGAAGATCTTAGCATGCACTTCAAGCCAGTTGAGTTTAACTACATTCCTCATTTTCACAATGAGTTGGGCGATGAACTTGCTACTTTGGCTTCGATGTTTCCATATCTAGGAAATCTCCATACTGACCCTTCGGAAATCAAAATCCAAGAAATGCACCATTACTGCAATACGGTTGAGGTAGAAGAGAATGTTCACCCATGGGATCATGATATCAAAATATTTCTGAAAAGTAAAAAATATCTGATCAAGCCAGTCGAGACCAAAAAAGAACTATTAGACGACGTGCAAGCAATTTCTTCTTGAGCGATGAGGTCTTATACAGAAGGACTCCAGATCTCAACTTATTAAGATGTGGTGACGTCGAAGAGACTAGAAGAATCATATATAAAGTGCATGCATGGATGTGTGGACCCCACATAAATGGATATGTTTTGGAAAAGAAAATCCTCCAAGCAGGCTATCTTTGAATGACTGTGGAAAAAGATTTCTTCAGTTTTTTCCAACAATGTCATCATTGTTAGATGCACGGCGACTTGATTTATGCACCGCCTACATAACTGCATCTTATGTCAGTAACTTGGCTATTTGTTGCCTGGAGAATGGACATCATTGGACCAACTGAGACGAAAGCTTCAAATAGGCATAGATTTATATTGGTCGCTATTAACTATTTCACAAAGTGGGTTGAAGCAATTACTCTCAAATTTGTCAAAAAGAATGTTGTGGTAGACTTCGTACACTCCAATCTCATCTGCCATTTTATTATCCCTGCAACTATCATTATAGATAATGTTGCAAACTTGAATAGTCACTTGATAAGGGAGATATGTAAGCAGTTTAAGATCACGCATCATAATTCTACTCCTTATCGGCCCAAAGACAATGTCACAGTCGAAGTAGCAAACAAAAACATCAAGAAGATTTTGAGAAAGATGATCCGAAGTTCCCGGAAATGGCATGAAAAGTTGCCATTTGCATTATTGGGATATCTTACTATTGTGCGCACATCAGTCGGAGCAACCCTGTATCTTTTGGTTTATGGCACTGAAGCCACAATACCTATAGAAGTTAAAATCCATTCTCTTCGGATTATTGTTGAAGCTGAAATTAAAGATACTGAGTGGGTAACAACCTGTCAAGAACAGTTAACACTGATCGATGAAAAGCGAATGGCCGCAGTCTGCCCCAGGCAGTTGTATCAACAAAGAATGTCCCGAGCCTACAATGAGAAAGTGCAGCCTAGAAACATTGAAGTGCGGAAACTCGTAGGGTATTCTCCCCCGTCATTAGAAAGAAAAAGGAAAGTTTTCTCCTAACTGGAAAGGGCCATATATTATCTGAAGATTATCCCTAAAATAGGTGTTATATAGCTGGAAGACATAGAATAAAATGACCTCGTAACGCAGCCAAAAGGTACTATGTTTAATCTTTCTGCAACAGCGACATTATCAAATTAGGATGATGAAGGCTTTCATTCTCGGTACTCCGAACCCTCCAATCCTTTGCAAATCCTTTAAGCCTGTTACCTTTCTTTCATTACCCTATTTGGCACTTAAAAACGTTTGTAAAAAAAAATAAAGAAAGAAAGAAGCCAAGAAAAAACATGCAACAAAAATAACAAAACAATGGTAGTATATGATCCCAAATCTCAATCTTTTACGCATTTCTAACATATGGTCTCATATCCCTAGTTGATATTATAGACATAAGGTCTCCACTCCCTAGTCGCATTTTTCCAACATAGGGTCTCAAACCTCTAGTTGAGATTTTAGACATAGGGTCTCCACCCTGTAGTCGCCTTTGGCCAACATAGGGCCTCCAACCCCTAATTTAGAGACATAGAGTCTCCACCCCTAGTCACCTTTTGCCAACATAGGGTGGCCAACCTCCAGTTGAGATATTACACATCGGGTCTCCACCCCCTAGTCGCCTTTTGCAAACATAAGGTCTCCAACACCTATATGAGATTTTAGACATAGGGTCTCCACCCACTAGTCACCTTTTGCAAACCTAGGGTCTCCAAACCTTAGTTGAGATATTAGACATAGGGACTCCACCCCCTAGTCCCCTTTTGCTAGCATAGGGTCCACAAACCATAGTTGAGATATTAGACATAGCGTCTCAAACCCCTAGTTGAGATTTTAGACATAGTGTCTGCATCCCCTAGTTCCCCTTTTCCAACTTAGGTTCTCTAATCCCTAGTTGAGATCTTAGACATTAGGTCTCCACCACCTAGTCGCCTTTTACCAACTTAGGGTCTCCAACCCCTATATGAGATTTTAGAAATAGGATCTCCACCCCCTCCCTAGTAACATTTTGCAAACATAGGGTCTCCAATCCCTAATTGAGAATTAAGATATAAGGCCTCCACCCCCTAGTCACCTTTTGAAAACATAGGGTTTCTTACCCGTAGTTAAGTTTTTAGACATATGGTTTCCACCCTCTAGTCGCCTTTTGCCAACATAGGGTATCCAACCCCTAGTTGAGATTTTAGACATAGGATCTCCGCCCCTTAGTCGCCTATTGCAAACATAGGGTCAACAACCCCTCATTGAGATATTAGACATAAGGTCTCCATCTCCAAGTTGCCTTTTGCCAACATAGGGTCTCCAACCCCTAGTTAAGATTTTAGACATAGGGTGACCACTCCTTAGTCGCCTTCTGCCAACATAGGGTCACCAACCCCTAGTTAAGATTTTAGATATAGGGTCTCCACCCCCTAGTATCCTTTTTACATGATAGGGTCTCCAACCCCGAATTGAGATCTTAGACATAGGGTCTCCACCCGTTAGTCGCCTTTTGTCAATATAGGGTCTCCAACCCCTAGTCGCCTTTTGCCAACGTATGGTCTCCAACCCCTAATTCTGATTTTAGACATAAGGTCTCCACCCACTAGTTTCCTTTTGCAAACATCGGATCTTCAACCCCTAGTTTAGATTTTAGACATCGGATCTCACCACCCTATTCACCTTTTGAATACTTCGGGTCTCCAGTCCCTATAAATGATTTTATACGTAGGGCCTCCATCCCCTAGTAGCCTTTTGCCAACATAGGATCTCCATTCCCCAGTTGAGATTTTAGACATAAGGCCTCCACCAACAAGTCACCTTCTGCCAACATAGGGTCTCCAACCTCTAATTGAGATTTTAGACAATGGGTCTCCAACCCCTAGTCGCCTTTTTCAAACATAAGGTCTCCAACCCCTAGTTGAGATTTTAGACAAAGGGTCTCCACCTGCTAATCGCTATTTGCAAACATAGGGTCTCCAACCCCTAGATTGGATTTTAGACATACGGTCTCCACCCCCAAGTCGCCTTTTGCCAGCATAGGGTCTCCAACCCCTAGTTGAGATTTTAGATATAAGGTCTCCACCCTCTAGTATCCTTTTCCATGATAGAGTCTCCAACCCTGAACTGAGATCTTAGACAAGGGGTCTCCACCCTTTAGTTGCCTTTTGTCAATATAGGTTCTCCAACCCCTAGTTTTCTTTTGCCAACATATGGTCTCCAACCCCTAATTAAGATTTTAGACATAGGGTCTCCACCCCCTAGTTTCCTTTTGCAAACATCGGATCTCCAACCCCTAGTTGAGATTTTAGACAAAGGTTCTCCACACGCTAGTCACCTTTTGCATACTTAGGGTCTCTAGTCCCAATAAAAGATTTTAGACGTAGGGTCTCCACCCACTAGTCGCCTTTTGCTAACATAGGATCTCCATTCCCTAGTTGAGATTTTAGACAAAAGGCCTCAACCAACAAGTCACCTTATGCAAATATAGGGTCTCCAACCTCTAATTGAGATATTAGACATTGGGTCTCCAACCCCTAGTCGCCTTTTTCCAACATAAGGTCTCCAACCCCTAGTTGAGATTTTAGACAAAGGGTCTCCACATGCTAATAGCCATATGCAAACATAGGGTCTCCAACCCCTAGATGGGATTTTAGACATGCGGTCTCCACCCCCAAGTCGCCTTTTGCCAGCATAGGGTCTCCAACCCCGATTTTAGATTTTAGAAATTGGATTTCCACCCCTTAGTCTCCTATTACCGACATAGGGTCACCAACCCCTAGTTGAGATTTTAGACATAAGGTCTCCACGCACTAGTCGCCTTTTGCCAACATTGGGTCTTCGACCCCTAGATGAGATTTTAGACATAGGGTCTCCACCCCTTAGTCACCTTTTTCCAGCATAGGGTCACCAACCCCTAATCAAGATTTCGTACATATGGTCTCTACCCCCTAGTCGCCTTTTTCGAACATAGGGTATCCTTGCCTTAGTTAAGATTTTTGACATAGGGTATCCACCTTTTAGTCGCCTGTTGTCAACATAGGGTCTCCACCCCCTAGTCGCCTTTTGCCAACATCGTGTCTCCAACCTCTAGTTGATATTTTATACATAGGGTCTCAACCCCTTAATTGCCTTTTGCCAAAATTGGGTCTCTAACCCCGATTTGAGATTTTAGACATAGGGTATCCACCCCCTAGTCGCTTATTGCAAACATAGGGTCTCCAATCCCTAGATGAGATTTTAGACAAAGGGTCTCTACCCGTAGTTTCCTTTTGCCGACATAGGGTCTGCAATCCCTAGTTGAGATATTAGACTAGGGTGTCCAACAACTACGCGAGATTTTATACATAGGGTCTCCATTCCCTAGTCACCTTTTGCTAACATAGGGTTTCCAACCCCTAATTGATATTTTAGACATAGGGTCTCCACCCCATAGTCGCCTTTTGCTAACATAGGATCTCCAGCCCCTAGATAAGATTTTAGACATACAACCTCCAACCTGAAGTCGCCTTCTACCAAAATTGGATCTCCAACCCCTAAATGAGATTTTAGAAACAGGGTCACCACCCCTTTGTCGTCTTTTTCCAACATAGGATAACAAATCCCTAGTTGATATTTTAGAGAAAAGGTCTCCACCACCCAGTTGCCTTTTGCCAATGTTGAGTTTCCAACCCCAAGTTTAGATTTTAGACATAGTGTCTCCACCCTTTAGGCACCTTTTGTCAACATAGGGTCTCCAACCCCTAGTTGTTATTTTAGACATAGGGTCTCCAACCCCTTGTCACCTTTTCCCAACATTGGGTCTCCAACCCCTAGTTAAGATTCTCGATATAGGGTATCCTCCCCCTAGTTGCGTTTTGCCAACTTAGGGTCTCTAACCCCTTGTTGAGATTTTAGACATAGGGTGTCCAACCGGTAGTCACCTTTTGCCAACATAGGGTCTCCAACCCCTACATGAGTTTTTAGACATAAGGTCCCCACCCCTAGACACCTTTTGCCAACATAGGGTATCCAACCCCTAGTTGAGATTTTAGACATAAGGTCTCCACCCTTAGTCGCCTATTGCCAATATAGGGTCACCAACCCCTAGTTGAAATTTTAGACATAAGTTCTCAACCCCCTAGACGCTTTTTGTCAACATAGGGTTTCTAACCCCTAGTTTAGATTTTAGACATAGTGTCTCAACCCTTTAGTCGCCTTTTAGCAACTTAGAGTCTCCAAACCTTAATTGAGATTTTAGATAATGGTTCTCCACCCCCTAGTTTCCTTTTGCCTAAATCGCATCTCCAATCGCTAGTAGAGATTTCAGACATAGAATATCCACCCCCTAGTTGCCTTTGGCCAACATAGAGTCTCCAAATCCTAGTTGATATTTTAGATATAAGGTCTCCACCCCGTATTCGCCTTTTGCGAACATAGGATTTTCAACAACTAGTTAAGATTTTTGACATAGTGTCTCCAGCCTTTAGTCTCCTTTTGTTAACAAAGGGTCTTAACCCTTAGTTAAGATTTTAGACATAGGTTTTCCACCCCTAGTCGCCTTTATCCAACTTTGGGTCTTCAACCCCTAGTTGAGATTTTAGGTGTAGGTTCTCCACCCCCTAGTTGCCTTTTGCCAACATAGGGTCTCCAACTCCTATTCAAGATTTTAGTCAAAGCGTCTCCACCCCCTAGTCGCCTTTTTCCAACATATGGTCTCTAACTCCTAGTTGAGATTTTAGAGATAGGGTCTCCATCCCGTAGTCGCCTTTGGCCAACATAGGGTCTCCAACCCCTAATTGAGATTTTAGACATAGAGTCTCTAGTCTCCTATTTCCAACATAGGGTCTCCAACCTCCACTTGAGATTTTAGACATCGGGTCTCCACCCCCTAGTCGCCTTTTGCAAATATAATGTCTCAAACACCTATATAAGATTTTAGACATAGGGTCCCCACCCCTAGTAACCTTTTGCAAACATGGGATCTACAAACCCTAGTTGAGATTTTAGACATAGGGACTCCACCCCCTAGTCCCTTTTTGCCAACGTAGGGTCCACAAACCATAGTTGAGATTTTAGACATAGCATCTCCAACCCCTAGTTTAGATTTTAGACGTAGGATGTGCACCCCCTAGTTCCTTTTTTCCAACTTAGGTTCTCCAATCCCTAGTTGAGATTTTAGACATTACGTCTCCACCCCCTAGTCGCCTTTTACCAACTGAGGGTCTCCAACCCTTATATGAGATTTTAGACATAGGATCTCCACCCCCTAGTATCCTTTTGCCAACATAGGGTCTCCAATCCCTAGTTGAGAATTTAGACATAGGGCCTCCACCCCCTAGTCACCTTTTGCCAACATAGGGTTTCTAAACCGTAGTTGACATTTTAGACATAGGGTTTCCACCGTAGAGTCATCTTTTGCCAACATACGGTCTCCAACCCCTAGTTGATCTTTTAGACATAGGATCTCCGCCCCTTAGTCGCCTATCACAGACATAGGCTCAACAACCCCTCATTGAGATTTTAGACATAAGGTCTCCACCCCCAAGTTGCCTTTTTCCAACATAGGGTCTCCAACCCCTAGTTGAGATTTAAGACATAGGGTCACCACCCCTTAGTCGACTTCTGCCAACATAGGGTCACCAACCCCCAGTTGAGATTTTAGATATAGCGTCTCCACCCCCTGGTATCCTTTTTCCATGATAGGGTCTCCAATCCCTAGTTGAGATTTTAGACATAGGGTCTCCACCCTTTAATCGCCTTTTGTCAATATAGGGTCTCATCCCCCTACTAGCCTTTTTCCAACATAGGGTACCCAACCCCTAATTAGGATTTTAGACATAGGGTCTCCACCCCCTCCAAAAGGTCTCCAACCCCTAGTTGAGATTATAGACATAGGGTCTCCACACCCTAGTCACCTTTTGCATACTTAGGGTATCCAAACCCTATAAAGATTTTAGAAGTAGGATCTCCATCCCCAAGTCGCCTTTTGCCAGCATTGGATCTCCATTCCATTGTTGAGATTTTTGACATAGGGCCTCCACCCCCAAGTCACCTTCTACCAACGTAGGGTCTCCAACCTTTAATTGAGATTTTAGACATAGGGTCTCCAACCCCTAGACGCCTTTTTCAAACATAAGGCCTCCAACCCCTCGTTGATATTTTTGACAAAGGGTATCCACTTGCTAATCGCCATTTGCAAACATAGGGTCTCCAATCCTCAGATGTGATTTTAGACATAAGGTCTCCACCCCCGAATCGCCTTTTGCCAGCATAGGATCTCCAACCCCTAGTTGCGATTTTAGACATTGGATCTCCACCCCTTAGTCTCCTATTGCCAACATAGGGTCACCAACCACTAGTTGAGATATTAGACATAAGGTCTCCACCCCCTAGTTGACGTTTTCCAACATTGGGGCTTCGACCCCTAGATGAGATTTTAGACCTAGGGTCTCCACCCCTTAGTCTCAATTTTATAGCATAGGGTCACAAACCCCTAAATGAGATTGTGTCTCCTACCCCTAGTTAAGATTTTAGTCATAGGGACTCCACCCTTTAGTCTTATGTTGTCAACGTAGGGTCTCCACCCCCTAGTCGCCTTTTGCCAACATCGGGTCTCCAACCTCTAGTTGATATTTTATACATAAGGCCTCCACCCCCTAATTACCTTTTGCCAAAATTGGGTCTCCGCCCCGAGTTGAGATTTTAGACATAGGGTCACCACCTCCTAGTCGCCTTTTTCCAACTTAGGGTCTCCAATCCCTAGATGAGATTTTAGACAAAGGGTCTCTACCCGTAGTTTCCTTTAGCCGACATACGGTCTGCAATCCCTAGTTGAGATTTTAGACATAGGGTCTCCAACATCTAAGTGAGATTTTAAACATAGGGTCTCCACCCCCTAGTCGCCTTTTGCTAACATAGGGTTTCCAACCCTTTGTTGAGATTTTAGACATAGGGTCTCCACCCCATAGTTGCCTTTTGCCTACATAGGGTCTCCAATACCTAGTTAAGATTTTAGAAATAGGGCCTCTAACCCGAAATCGCCTTCTACCAAAATAGGATCTCCAACTCCTAATTGAGATTTTAGACACGTGGTCACCACCCTTTTAGTCATCTTTTGCCAACATAGGGTCACAAATCCCTAGCTAAGATTTTAGACAAAAGGTCTCCACCCCTCAGTAGCCTATTGCCAATGTATGGTTTCCAACCCCTAGTTTAGATTTTAGACATAGTGTCTCCACCCTTTAGTCACCTTTTGTCAACATAGCGTCTCCAACCCCTAGTTGATATTTTAGACATAGGGTCTTCAACCCCTAGTCACCTTTTCCCAACATTGGGTCTCCAACCCCTAGTGGAGATTCTCAATACAGGGTCTCCTCCCCTTAGTTTCCTTTTTCGAACTTAGGGTCTCTAACACCCTTTTGAGATTTTAGACAAAGGGTCTCCACCCCGTAGTCTCCTTTTGCTAACATAGGGTCTCCAACCCCTACATGAGATTTTAGACATAAGGTCCCCACCCCTAGATGTCTTTTGCCAACATAGGGTCTCCAACCCTTAGTTGAGATTTTAGACATAAGGTCTCCACCCTTAGTCGCCTATTGCCAACATAGGGTCACCAACCCCTAGTTGAGATTTTAGACATACGTTATCCACCCCCTAGACGCTTTTTTTCAACATAGGGTTTCTAACCCCTACTTGAGATTTTAGACATAGTGTCTCAACCCTTTAGTCGCCTTTTGTCAACTTAGGGTCTCTAAACCTTAATTGAAATATTAGATATTGGTTCTCCATCCCCTAGTTCCCTTTTGCCAAAATTGCGTCTCCAACCGCTAGTAAAGATTACAGACATAGGGTATCCACCCCCTAGTTGCCTTTTGCCAACATAGAATCTCCAAACCCGAGTTTATATTTTAGATATAAGGTCTCTACCCCCCAGTTGCCCTTATCCAACTTTGGGTCTCCAACCCCTAGTTGAGATTTTAGGCATAGGTTCTCCAACTCCTATTTGAGATTTTAGACAAAGGGTCTCAAACCCCTAGTCGACTTTTCCAACATAGGAACCCCTAGTTGAGATTTTTGACTTTGGGTGTCCATCCCTACTCGCTTTTTTCAAACATAGGCTCTCCAACCATTAGATTAAATTCTAGACATAGGGTCTCTACCTCCAAGCCTGATTTTGCCAACATAGGGTCTCCAACCCCTAGTCGCCTTTTGCCAATAAAGGGTCTCCAACTCATAGTTGAGATTTTAGACATAGGTCCTCCACCTCTATTCACCTTTTGAAAACTTGGTGTCTCCAACCCCAAGTTGAGATTTTAGACATACGGTCTCCACCCCTTAGTCTACTTTTTCCAACATGCGGTTACTAACCCATAGGTTAGATTTTAGACAAAGGGTCTCCGCCTCATCGGTGCCTTTTGCCAACATAGGGTCTGCACTAACTACATGAGCTTTTAGACATACGATCTTCCCCCCTAGGCACCTTTTGCTAACATAGGGTCTCCAACCCCTAGTTGAGATTTTAGACATATGGTCTCCACCCTTAGTCACCTATTCCAGCATAGGGACACAAACCCCTATTTGAGATTTTAGAAATAAGTTCTCCACCCCCTAGACTCTTTTCCTCAACATAGGGTTTCCAACCCTTAGTTGAGATTTTAGACAGAGGGCTCCACCACCTACTTGAGATTTAGACATTGGATCTCCACCCGTTAGTCCGCTATTGCCAACATAGGGTCACCAACCCCTAGTTGACATTTTAGACATAAGGTCTCCACCCCCTAGTCGCTTTTTGCCAACATTGGGTCTATAACCCCTAGATGATATTATAGACATAGGGTATGCACCCCCTAGTCACCTTTTTCCAGCATAGGGTCACGAACCCCTAATTAAGATTTTAGATATAAGGTCTCTACCCCCTAGTCGCCTTTTGCCAACATAGGGTCTCCTATCCCAAGTCAATATTTTAGACATAGGTCTCCAACCTTTAGTTACCTGTTGTCAACATAGGGTCTCCACCCACTAGTCACATTTAACCAACATCAGGTCTCCAACCTCTAAATGAGATATTAGACATAGAGTCTCCACCCCCTAGTTGCCTTTTGCCAACATCAGGTCTCCAACCCCGAGTTGAGATTTTAGACATAGGGTCTCCACCCCCTAGTCGCCTATTTCAACCTTAAGGTATCCAATCCCTAGATGAGATTTTAGACAAAGGGCCTCTACTACTAGTTTTACTTTTGTCGACATAGGGTCTGCAATCCATAGTTGGGATTTCAGACACAGGGTCTCCAACATCTAGGTGAGATTTTAGACATAGGGTCTCCACCCCCAAGTCACCTTCCGCCAACATAGGGTTTCCAGCCCCTAGTTGAGATTTTAGACATAGGGTCTCCACCCCGTAGTCGCATATAGCCAACATAGGGTCTCCAAACCCTAGTTAAGATTTTAGACATAGGGCCTCAATCCCCAAGTCCCCTTCTAACAATATAGGATCTCCAACCCGTAATTGAGATATAAGACACAGGGTCTCCACCCCTAAGTCGTCTTTTGCCAACATAGGGTCAGAAATCCCTAGTTGTGATTTTAGACAAAAGGTCTCCACCCCGCAGTAGCCCACTGCCAACGTAGGGTTTCAAACCGCTAGTTGAGAGTTTAGACATAGTGTCTCCACCCTTTAGTCACCTTTTATCAACATAGGGTCTCCAACCCCTAGTTGATATTTCAGACATTTGGTCTCCAACCCCTAGTTACCTTTTGCCAACATTGGGTCTCCAACCCCTAGTTGAGATTCTCGATACAGGGTCTCCTCCCCTAGTTTCCTATTGCTAACTTAGGGTCTCTAACCCCTCGTTGAGATTTTAGATAAAGGGTCTCCACCCTCTAGTCGCCTTTTGCCAACATAGGGTCTCCAACCCCTAGTTGTGATTCTCGATACAAGGTCTCCTCCCCTAGATTCCTTTTGCCAACTTACGTTCTCTAACCCCTTGTTGAGATTTTAGATAAAGGGTCTCCACCACCTAGTCGCCTTTTGCCAAGATAGGGTCTCCAACCCCTATATAAGATTTTAGACATAAGGTCCCCACCCCTAGACGCCTTTTGCCAATATAGGGTCTCCAACCCCTAGTTGAGATTCTAGACATAAGGTCTCCACCATTAGTCGCCTATTGCCAACATACGGTCCTCAACCCCTAGTTGAGATTTTAGACATAAGTTCTCCACCCCCTAGATGTTTTTTGTCAAACATAGGTTTTCTAACCCCTAGTTGAGATTTTAGACATAGTGTGTCAACCCTTTATTAGCCTTTTGTAAACATAGGGTCTCCAAACCTTAATTGAGGTATTAGTTATTGATTGTCCACCCCCTAGTCGCATTTTGCCAAAATTGCATCTCCAACGTTTAGTAGAGATATTAGACATAGGGTATCTACCCCCTAGTTGCCTTTTGCCAACATAGAGTCTCGAATCCCTAGATGAGATTTAGACAAAGGGTCTCCAACCCTAGTTTCCTTTTTCCAACATAGGGTCTGCAATCCCTAGTTGAGATTTTAGACATAGGGCCTCAACCCCCAAGTCACATTTTGCCAACATAGGGTCTCCAACATCTAGGTGAGATTTAAACATAGTGTATCCATCCCCTAGTCGGCTTTTGCCAACATCGGGTCTCCAACCCCTAGTTAAGATTTTAGACACAAAGTCTCCACCCCATAGTTGCCTTTTGCAAACATAGGGTCTCCAACCCCTATTTGAGATTTTAGACAAAGGGTCTCCACCCCGTAGTCGCCTTTTTCTAACATAGGGTCTCCAACCCCTAGTTGAGATTTTAGACATTGGGTCTCCACACCCTAGTTGATTTTTTCAAACATAGGGTCTCCAACCCTTACATTAGATATTAGACATAGGGTCTCTGCCTCCAAGTCTGCTTTTGCCAACATAGGGTCTCCAACCACTAGTTGATATAGGGTCTCCACCCCTAGTCGCCTTTTGCCAACAAAGGGTCTCAAACTCCTAGTTGAGATTTTACACATGGGCCTCCACCCCTAGTCACTTTTTTGCAAACATGGTGTCTACAACCCCAAGTTGAGATTTTAGACATAGGGTCTCCACCCCCAAGTCGCCTTTTTCCAACATGCAGTTTCAAACCCCTAGTTGAGATTTTAGACAAAGGGTCTCCACCTCCACCTCGCCTTTTGCAAACATAGGGTTTCCAATACCTAGATGAGATTTAAGAAATACAATCTCCGCCCCTAGTCACCTTTTTCAAACATAGGGTATCGAACCCCTAGTTCAGATGTTAGACATAGGGTCTCTACCCATTAGTCACCTTTTTCAGCATAGGGTCACCAACCCTAATTGAGATTTAGGAATAAGATCTCCACCACCAAGTCACCTTTTTCCATAATAGGGTCTTCTACCCCTAGATAAGGTTTTAGACATAGCGTCTCCACCCTTTATTCGCATGTTGTCAACATAGGGTCTCTGCCCCCTAGTCGCCTTTTGTAAACTTCAGGTCTGCAACCCCAAATTAAGATTTAAGACATAAGGTTTCCACCCCCTAGTTTTCTTTCGCCAACATCGGGTCTCCAACCCCTAGTTGAGATTTTAGACATAGGGTCTCCACCCCCTAGTCGCCTATTTCCAACCTAGGGTCTCCAATCCCTAGATGAGATTTAGACAAAGGGTCTCTACCCCTAGTTTTCTTTTTCCGACATAGTGTCTGCAATCCCTAGTTGAGATTTTAGACATAGGGCCTCAACCCCCAAGTCACCTTTTGCCAACATAGGGTCTCCAACATCTTGTTGAGATTTAGATATAAGGTCTCCACCCCCTAGTCGCCTTTTGCCAGCATAGGGTTTCCAACCCCTAGTTAAGATTTTAGACATAGGGTCTCCACCCTGTAGTCGCCTTTTGACAACATAGGGTCTCCAACACCTAGTTAAGATTTTAGACATAGAGCCTCCACCCCCAAGTCGCCTTCTTCCAACATAGGATCTCAAAACCCTAGTTGAGACATTAGCCATAGGGTCACCACCCCTTAGTCGTCTTTTACCAACATTGGGTCACAAATCCCTAGTTTAGAATTTAGACATAAGGTCTCCACCCCCAGTAGCATATTGCCAACGTAGGTTTTGCAACCCCTATGTAAGATTTTAGACATGGTGTCTTCACCCATTTGTCACCCTTTGTCAACATAGGGTCTCCACCCCTAGTCGATATTTTAGACATAGGGTCTCCACCCCTTAGTCGCCCTTTGCTAACATTGGGTCTCAAACCCCTTGATGAGATTATTGGCATAGGGTCTCCACCCCCTAGTTTCCTTTTGCCAACCTAGGGTCTCTAATCCTTGTTTAGATTTTAGACAAAGGGTCTGCACTCCCAAGTTGCCTTTTGCCAACATAGGGTCTCGAAACCCTAGTTGAGCTTTTAGACATAGTGCATCCAACCCCCTAGTCACCTTTTGCCAACATAGGTTATCCAACCCTTACTTGAGATTTTAGACATAGGGTCTCCACCCCCTAGTCGCCTTTCGCCAACATAGGGTCTCCAACCCTATTTGAGATTTTAGACAAACGGTCTCCACCTCATAATTGCCTCTTGCCAACATAGGGTCTCCAATGCCTAGATGAGATTTTAGACATAAGGTCCCCACCCCTTGTCATTTTTTGCCAACATAGGGTCTCTAACCCATAGTTGAGATATTAGACATAAGGTCTCTACCCTTAGTCGCCTATTGCCAACATAGGGTCACTAACCCCTAGTTGAGATTTTAGACATAAGTTCTCCACCCCCTAGACGCTTTTTGTCAACATAGGGTTTCCAACCCCTAGTTGAGACTTTAGAAATAGTGTGTCAACCCTTTAGTCTCCATTTGTACACTTAGGGTCTCCAAACCTTAACTGAGATTTTAGATATTGGTTCTCCACCGCCTAGTCGCCTTTTGCCAAAATTGGGTCTCCAAACGCTAGTTGAGATTTTAGACTTCGGGTCTCCAACCCCGAGGTTAGATTTTAGATATAAGGTATCCACCCCCTAGTCGCCTTTTGTCAACATAGGATTTTCAACCCCTTGTTGAGATTTTAGACATAGTGTCTCCAGCCATTAGTCACCTTTTGTCAACATGGTGTCTTTAACCCTTAGTTGATATTTTAGACATAAGGTCTCCACTCCCTAGTCGCTTTTTCCCATCATTGGGTCTCCAAAATCTAGTTGAGATTTTAGACATAGGGTCTCCACACCCTAGTTGCCTTTTGCCAACATAGGGTCTCCAACCCCTATTTGAGATTTTAGACAAAGGGTCTCCACCCCCTACTCGCGTTTTTCAAACAAACGGTTTCCAACCCCTAGTTGAGATTTTAGACATAGGGTGTCCACCCCTTTGTTACTTTTTTCCAGCATAGGGTGTCCAACCCTTAGTTTAGATTTTAGATATAGGGTCTCCGCCTCCAAGTCAGCTTTCACTAACACGGGGTCTCCAACCACTAGTTGAGATAATAGAGATATAGGGTCTCCACCCCATAGTCGTCTTTTGCCATTATAGGGTCTCCAACCCCTAGTTGAGATTTTAGACATAGGAACTCCACCCCTAATCACCTTTTGCAAACATGGTGTCTCGAACCCCAAGTTAATATTTTAGACATAGGGTCTCCACCCCCAGTCGCATTTTTCAAACATGCGGTTTCTAACCTGTAGTTTAGATTTTGGACAAAGGGTCTCCACCTCCTCATCGCCTTATGCAACCATGGGGTCTCCAATACCTAGATGATATTTTAGAAATACGATCTCCACCCCTAGTCACATTTTGCCAACATAGGGTCTCCAACCCCTAGTTGAGATTTTAGACATATGGTCTCCACCCCTTAGTCACCTTATTCCTACATAGGGTCACCAACCCCTAATTGATATTATTGACATATGGTCTCTACCACCTAGTCGCTTTTTGCAAACATAGGGTCTCCTACCCCTATTTAAGGTATTAGACATAGGGTCTCCACCCTTTAGTCGCCTTTTTCAACATAGGGTCTCCACCCACTAGTCGCCTTTTGGCAACATCGGGTCTCCCAACCCCTAGTTGAGATTCTAGACATAAGGTCTCTACCCCCTAATTGCCTTTTGCCAACATTGGGTTTCCAACCCCTAGTAGAGATTTTAGACATAGCGCCTACACCCCCTAGTAGCCTAATTCCAACGTACGGTCTCCAAGACCTAGATGAGATTTAGACAAAGGGCCTCTAACCCTAGTTTCCTTTTTCCAACATACGGTCTGCAATCCCTAGTAGAGATTTTAGATATAGGGCCTCAACCCCCAAGTCACCTTTTTGCCAACATAGAGTCTCAAACATCTAGGTGAGATTTAGACATAGGGTCTCCACCCCCTAGTCTCCTTTTGCCAGCATAGGGTTTCCAACCCCTAGTTGAGATTTTAGACATAATGTCTCCACCCCGTAGTCGCTTTTTTAGAACATAGGGTCTCCAACACCTAGCAAATATTTTAGACATAGGGCCTCCACCCCCAAGTCGCCTTCTATCAACATAGGATCTCAAACTCCTATTTGAGATTTTAGACATAGGGTCACCACCCCTTAGTTGTCATTTGCCAATATAGGGTCACAAATCCCCAGTTGAGATTTTAGACATAAGGTCTCCAGCCCCAGTATCATATTGCCAACATAGGGTTTCCAACCCCTAGTTGACATTATAGACATAGGGGCTCCACCCCTTAGTCTCCTTTTGCTAACATTGGGTCTCAAAACCCTTGTTGAGATTCTCGACATAGGGTCTCCATCTCCTAGTTGCCTTTTGCTAACTTAGGGTCTCAAACCCCTAGTTATGATTCTCGACATAGGGTCTCCACACCCTAGTTGCCTTTTGCCAACATCGGGTCTTCCACCCCTAGTTGAGATATTAGACAAAGGGTCTGCATCCTCTAGTCACCTTTCGCCAGCATATGGTCTCCAACCCCTAGTTGATATTTTAGACAAAGGGTCTCCACCTCCTAATCGCCTTTTACCAACTTAGGGTCTACAACCCCTAGATGAGATTTTAGGCATAAGGTTCCCACCCCAAGTCACCTTTTGCCAACATAAGGTCTCCAACCCCTAGTTTAGATTTTAGACATAAGGTATCCACCCTTAGTCGCCTATAGCCAACATAGGGTCACCAACCCCTAGTTGAGATTTTAGACATCAGTTCACCAACCCCTAGACGTTTTTTGTCAACATAGGGTTTCCAACCCCTAGTTGAGATTTTTGACATAGTGTCTCCACCTTTTTGTCGCCTTTTGTCAACTTAGGTTCTAACAAACCTTAATAGAGATTTTAGATATTGGTTCTCTACCCCCTAATCGCCTTTTGCCAACATTGGGTCTCCAACCCCTAGTTCAGATTTTAGACATAGGGTCTCCTAGACGCCTTTTTCCAATATGGGATCTTCAACCCCTAGATGATATATTAGACATATGTCTCCACCCCAAGTCATCTTTGGCCAACATATGGTCTCCAACCTTTAGTTGAGATTTTAGACATAGGGTCTCCGTCCTTAGTCACCTATTGCCAACATAGGGTCACCAACCGCTAGTTGAGATTTTTGACATATGGTCTCAACCCCCTATTAGCCTTTTGCCAACATAAGGTCTCCAACCCTAGTAAGTTTTTTAGACATAGAGTCTCCACCCCCCAGTCGCCTTTTTCCAAAATAGGGTCTCCATCCTAATAAATAGGGATTTTAACGTGTTTCATGCTCTTTCTTGCTTCTGCTTTGATTATAAATAATTACAAAATAGTTCCAAAGTCTCATAAGTTGTGCACTATTGCAGGTTTGATCGACAAAGTGACAAAAAGTCAAAGATTAGCTCAAAAGGAGTGAAACCTTCTTAAATTTTCAAATACAAGGCAAACTAATGTAAAACAGGCATAGTGCAGCTACATTCGACTTGTGCGGTATGCACTAGGTGATTCAAAGAGCTGGCTAAATGAGCTTCAAGGCAGTGCAGCTGCATTCAAAATTGTGTGGTCCGAACTGAAGGTTTCATGGCTGCACTACCAATTTATCTGGTCCATGGAAGAGAGTTTCAGAGAGGTGAAAATGTCCATGGTTCAAGCTGCGCGGTCATATTTGTGCGGACCACATTAGAGACCTCCACGACTACGGTCCATTCTACGCGGTCTGCGAAGCCCAAGTTTTGAAAGCAAAGATTTCATGTCCTAGAGATTAGTGCGGCCGCAATGCATTTTACGTGGCCCGCACTAACCCTACAGGGGCTTTTTTGTCCAGTTTTTCCAGCTTAGTATAAATAAAATATTTTTCCATTTTTAGTTTATCTATTAACTCCAAGACATAGCTGCGCTCGTAAGAACTTCATCTGTAGCCATTTTTTGCATCTTAGCTTGGTTTTAACGATAGATTCTTGTATTTTACATTAGTAATTAATTAATATATCTTTTTCTTCATCTATTTCTCTATTTTCTTGTTCAAGCATGAGTAGCTAAACTCATTAGCGAGGGTTGTGGCTCAACTCTTGTGCAGGTAATTGATGGGTGTATAAATTTAAGGCTAGATTGACTATGGGTGTTTGTTATTTGGGTCAACTGGCCCGGGGATTCCATCTTCTTGGGCCCATCCTATCACTGCCTACCAGCTGAGCCAGAAACTTCATAGCTTGAAAAACTAGATGGTGACTGTATCATCCAAGTTGTCCTCTTTGACTTCTACCATTACAGCTTAATCGGTACCACAACCAGCACAGATTCTACAGTCTATAAAGGATGCACTTAAGGAAATTTTTGCCAACCAGGAGAAGATCCTCAGTACTGAGAGTGCCTTGGCTAATGCAGTATATTCATATAGAAAGGCTCTGAAGGAGCTTGCCAAGGAGCACAAGAAGTTGTGTTAGACATGGTCCTCCAAGGAGTACGAAAATGAGTTGAAAGCGGAGTGGATAAACTAAAGGCAAACCACCTGCTTTTACAGTTGCTATTTGAGGACCAAACTCAAGCAGTAGTGCTAGCAGGAGCCACAGCAGTCACAGTCACAAAGGCCTCCAAAGAGGAGGAGGATGATCCTGAGCACATATGATGCCATCATCCAGTTGGCGGTCCTACCAGAGGCTTCCTCTAGTCAGCCACAGGATATACTTGAGTCAGCCTGTCTAGGTCTAGGCCCAAGTCCCAGCACTTGAGAAGTAGGATACCGGGAATCACTCTGAGGTTTGCGCACATACAGAGGACCCAGGGACAATTGATGATCCTATGCAGACGGACACTGCCTAGGGAGTTTTCATATCCTTCCTTATACTTTTTTGTGCTTATTTGTTTAGTTGGCATTGGGGATAATGTCATCTTTTATTCGAGAGGGTGCACCCTAGATTTTATCCTTGTATGATTGTATATATATACTGGTTTAGTTTATGCCTTCCTGATTTTTACTTGATCTATATAGAACTTTACATTTAGTTACTTTTATTGCACTATTATATTCCCTTTGGTTTGTATATAAAGTTACATTATTGTATATATTCATTTCCCATTGTATCTTCAAATCCCCTATTGTACATACTCATTTTATTTTCTATTTTTATAATTATTTTTTCGTTTTTAGATTCTTAGATGGGCTCGTAGCTTGTTGTTTCGTTTTTGGCACTTTTAATAAGCCTTTGATTTTCTTAATATCACGGTTCTTTCCAAAGGTGGAGTATTGTGTGAACTGGGTGGCTCTTCCCGATGATGGATGGTGTGAAAACCTTCTTAAGGGTTTGAGTCTATTTTTATTTTTCTTTATTTTTGGTAGTTTATAGTTACCTCAAGCAAAGATTCACTTAGGCCTAGAACATTTTCTTTTGATCCCATGGTCAAAGACAAAATGTTGTGCTTAGGATGGTGAAAGTTGTGACCTTGAGACTATTATGTTGACCAACAATCATCATGTGTTCTTTTGGGACCATTGTATGCTCCAAATCATGTCTAAGGTTGTTGCGGTCCCCCGACTCTACATCTTTAGCAATACTTTAGCTTGTGTGGTGAAAAATCAAATTGTGAGTCCAAGTTCCAAGGCAATGGTCTAGAGCTTGCCGTGAATGTATGTTGAGGAGAAATCTTAAGTGAAATTTTGCTTGAGAGATGATTATAGGTTCTTCTTGATCCAAATTATGGTTGACAATTACATAGACTACCAATGATATAATCCCTAGTTAACCCTGTTGAGCCTTAAAACTTTTTCTAGCAAGAACCAATGCCATAAGCCTATACCAATTCTAAAATATACCCTCTCTTGGCATCTGATTTTTCCTTGAGCAATGGAAAAAGTCTAAGTTTGGGGAGGAGAGATGAGAATGGGAACAAAGTGGTAAAAGGTACAAGAGTGAAGAAAAGGAAGGCAATGAAAAGGAAAGAAAAGAAAAAGACAAAAAGAAAGCCCAAAGTGAAAAAGAATATAAAGGGATTCAAGAAAAGCAAAACCGAAAAAGGTGTGGAAAAAGTTGAAAAAGGAGATTCATTTTGAAATGCTACGAAAGGGTGACATTGTGTCTCTCTAACCCCTTAAAAATAAGTGAGATACTCACAGAGTCAAGAGAATTGTGCCAAATGAATCAAAAGAAGTGTTTAAGGGAAGATGGACCCATTTAGATCATAACATTTCCTATCATGAACCAAAATCCTTCACATTGACTCAACAAAAGCCCTATATGATCTTGAGTTGAATGACGCTTGCATTGGTGGATAATTACATGATGGGAAAGAATATGATACTTAGAGCCGGACTTGTGACCTTTCATTAATAGAGATGAATGAATTCCCATTAACCTCGGTTTGTGTATTAATACTCTAAAAAAGTGAGGTTTTCTTAGGGAAAGTTGAGGATGTGCGAATTTGGGTTCCACAAAGACCAAAGCAATTGAGAGAGTTCATTCATGAAATAAGTCAACTCTTGATGCTCTTGTGTCATACTTGATCCATAGTTTTTTAAAGTTAAAAGGTTCTTAATAATTCATGTGTATTTAGGGGAATTGTTAGTCCAATTTGATGCTTGTGAGATTACTTTAGGATAGCTGAAAATACTTGAATTTTCCTTAAGGAGTGGGCCTTATTATGTTTGCTTGAGGACAAGCAAAAGCTTAAGTTTGGGGGAGTTGATAACTAGGTATTTTAACGTTTTTCATGCTCTTTGTTGCTTATGCTTTGATAAAAAATTATTACAAAATAGTCCCAAAAATCTCATAAGTTGTTCTTGATTGCAAGTTTGATCGACAAAATGACGAAATGTCAAAGGTCAGCTGAAAAGGAGTGGAACCTGCTCAAGTATCAAATACAAGGCAAACTGGGGAAAAATATGCATAGTGCAGCCACATTCACACGTTGTTCGATCTCCACTAGGTGATTCAGAGAGTTGACAAAATGCGCTTCAAGGCAGTGCGTCCACATTCAATATTGTGAGGTCCGTACTAAAGGTTCCGCGGCTGCACTACCATTTTCAGAGAGGTGAAAATCTCAATGGGTTCAAGCTGCACGGTCCGCAATCATATTTGTGTGCACCGCATTAGAGACCTCCGCAGCCATTGTCCATTTTACGCGGTCCGTTGAGCCCAAGTTCAGAAAGCCGAGATTTGAAGTCTTAGAGTTTGGCTGTAGTCCATTATACGCGGCCCGCACTGACCCCGCAGGGATATTTTTCTCCAGTTATTCCAGCTTAGTATAAACAAAATATTTTGCCATTTTTAGGTTATCTGTTAACTCCAGAATATAGTTGCGCTCATGGGAACTTCATCTGTAGCCATTTTAGGCATCTTAGATTGGTTTTAATTATAGATTATTTTATTTTACTTTAGTAGTTAATTAATATGCCTTGTTCTTCATATATTTCCTTATTTTCTTGTACAAGCATGAGTAGCTAAACCCATTAGCTAGGCTTGTGGCTCAACCCTAGTGTGGATAATTGATGGGTGTTGCAATCTAAGTCTAGATTGACTAAGGGTGTTTGTTATTTGGGTCAACTTTTCGGTTTAATTTATGAATTGGTGGTTGCAAACAATGGTTTGTGCTAAGTTGACTTAGCTCTTCTTGAGAAACAGAGTCTAAGTCTCCAAATTTTACCCAACAAGGAACTAGGACAGACTCAAGAAAATTAATAGTCCTAATTAAAGAGTTAAACCTCGAGACAGTAATTACATGACTTGAACTCTAGTTGCTTGAACAAATTTTTCTACCTATTTGGTCTTGAGAAAGTCAATTGGACAAAATCACTCTCTCTAACAAGAGGTGTGAAAGTGGATAAAATCTTGCAACGTTTATAGCATATTTTCCCCAATCATGTCAACCATGCCTTAAAAGCAATTACCCGTCAATTAGCCACCTAGGTGAAAGTCACTACCCTAGTGCCTTTTAAACCACTAGATACAACTCTTTGCCATTTTCACTTAGCATAATTAATTACAATTAGTAGTTGATAATATTAGATTGTTAAAGAAAACCCAAAAATTGATGAGAAGATCAATTTAAGAACATACTCACAATTCTAAGCTAGATAGATACTTAACTCCAATCCTAGCACTCTGTGGATTCGATCCTGACCCAAAATCGGAAAAAAGCTATTGCAACCCTCTCTTGCTACTCTTCAGTGGTGCGGAGTTAGATTGCGATCACAACCCCTAGTTGAGATTTTAGACATAGGGTCTCCACCACCTAATCTCCTTTTTCCAACATAGGGTCTCCACCACCTAGTTGAGTTTTTATAGATACACGGTTCCACTCCCTAATTTCTTTTTTTTAAAGACGACGATCCTTATATTATTTCTTTCAAACAAAGAAATAGTTTAGGTTTTAGTTACAAATAACTCACAAAATATTCCTAGTGAAAACTGAAACAATAAATATTTGTTTGTTTGTTTTTGTCTCTAAACAGGTTTTAATCCTAGGCACAGGGTTTGAGATGACCAAAAGAACGAGTCTCAATCTAGAAAAAGAAAAGAGAAAATAACAAAAAAAAAGTGAACTCAAAGTGCTGAAGTGGAGAAAGATGCAGACTGCTCAAGATATTATTGAAGTCACAGGCTTCGCGTGTCCCAAATTGATCCTCAGCTAAAGAATGAACTAGCGGTTACAGCTGAAGAGCATCAAGATTGAGATCGGAGTCTGCAGCAATAACCAGCTAAGACTCAAGCTTTAAGAGATTTATAGATAAAAATCTTGTAACTCGTAGTTGGTAGGTTTAGCTAGTTTATCTTTCTACTTTCCATTTGGTGTAATAAGGAGTTCACCAAGCAGTAACAACAGTAGAAATTGTGAAATAGCAGCTTCCTAGTAGTCCAGCTACAGAAACTTTCCGAACTACACTAACATGATTCCTTTATAGCCAAGCATATGTAGGCAACCTCTGAAGCAAGGTTCGGTCAGGCTCTTTCAAAAATGCTTCCCATAAAGTTTAAAATAGGCAAAATTCCCTCATAATTGCTCGTTTTATCTTTGCTCGAAAACCCTTCGAATTTCAAAGCTAAGAGAGGCTGTTCTGAGTACGTGATTTTTGCCCCACATAAATTACTTCAACAAAATCCCAAATAATTTCATTTTTGTTTTAATTGTTAGTTCTTTTAGGAATTATTTTATAATTTCTCTTTATTTGTTATTTTTCGTGCATGTTTAATTTAATTCAAGGAAAATACAAAAATACATTGCATTTATAATTAGGATTTATTTTACATTTTAGATTAATTAGTAAATTAGTTATTTTACAAAATTAGATAAAATTAAAAAAAATATTCATTTTTGCCTTTTAACTTTTAGCTTCAAATTTTGTATTTTTCATTTAATTTGGTAATTAATTAGTTGCTGTAAATATATATTGAGCAATTAGTCTAATTTGGTAGGATAATTTGGTTTAATAATTAAATTAGATTTTATTTTAATTTGAAATGAAAAAGAATTTTGAAAATTGAGACAAAAAAAAAGAAAATGAGAAGGCTGATTTTTAGCTCTTTTAGTTAGATTTTCCCTAGACTAAATGATATTCCTCAAACCAGTCATAAAATTTGGCCTAAACCCACGCCTATACCCGGTCCAAATACTTTGTCTAACTAAACGACATAGTTTTCTATCTTCCGATCAGAGCCGTTGATGTCACTTAATCAAACGGTTATGAACTAATTGTTTGACACTATAAAACGGTCCGATCAAAGTCCTACCCCCCCCCCCCCCAAATTTCATCTCTCTTTATTTTCATCGTCTCCTTTAGATAACGCCCTAATCCGCCACCTCGAATCTCTCACCCTCTTCGGTGGCGTCACCACCTCCAATCAACCCCAAATTCACAACCCAAGATCCTCACAATCTCCCCTTTCCCAGTCCCTAATCAGTTTCCCTCAAATTGCACTAGAATCTCTTGAATCTTCAGTTAAAATAATTTGATCCCAAACCCTAAAATCAAAAATCTTCCAAATTGGCAACCTTTAGTGAAGGATTGGGGCTAAAGTTGATTTTATTCGCGTGTTCTCGTTGAGAACACAAGATTAATTTCCATCGCAGTCAAAATCAATGGCTCCAGGAGTCGTTCAAGCCCTTGTCTGCCTTTGTTTAGGTATTTCAGTATTCTCTATATTTCATTTTTTTATTTTAATTCCTAGTTCTTCATCTTCTTATGTTTCTTCTCCTTTTTTTTTCTTTTTATTATAAAATCTTTTCTACATGTCTGTTACTTGTGGCTAGTATATTTTGTTTGCCCCTTTTCTTGAATCTCTCTGTTGGGCTCTCGATTTGAACTTGGGTTCTAAAAGTCAGAACCCCAATGATAGGAATTAAACTAGATTTTGCAAGCCCAGGTTTGGGTTTGAGTCTTGGATTAAATTGACCCATATTTGGTCTTGACGGTAAATAATAGGGTTTGAAATGTAAGTTTAGGAATTTAATCATGGGAAATCTTAAATAACTAATCTAGGAAATTTCCTGGAAAGTGGGTTTGGGAAAATTTTAGAAAACAGATTTTTTAACTTAGGACTACTTGCAAGAATGAAAATTTGAAAAGGGTAATTGGCAAATAACTTGGCCCATTCTATGCTGCCCTAGTTTCTCCCTATAAAGGCATTGTTTCCTTCATAGCGGACAGATTTTAGAGAATTAACAACAATAACACCTCTAGGGATGGCTGAACTTCTTCTAGACTCTAAAAAAACTAAAATTTTCTTAGAGTTTGCTTGTTTCTGCTCCTTGAGTTTTCTTTTAGTCAGATTTTTCAATAGCTCTCAAAATTTGTATTAATTCTTGGTTCAAAGCTAGTTCAAAAGGCTGAATAGTTGTTGTTTGTTTGGCTTCTTTTGTTGCTGATACTTTATTGGTGTCCTTTTCTTAATTTTGAGCTCATTTCCTTGTTGTTTTTTTGCTGCTGTAATCAGGTACACATCTCTGATTTTGAACATGTAAGAATGGCTCGTTTGATTTGAGGAAATGAAGATCTCCATACTTACTTGATGTTTTCTATTATCTTTTCGTTCAACCTGTTAGTTCATTTTATTTGTTTTAACATGCCAAGAAATTATTTTATGACATGTGTTGAGGGTTGTATTTGGACTCTTATTTGTGCTTGTAGCTTCAGCTTTCTTTTGAATTCTTTCTCCTAAATTTCTGATACTTGTACTGTCATGTATGAGCTCAGTGTGGGATAGTTAGTCTCACTTTAGGTTTTTTTGAGTAAGATATTACAATCTTAGTGATATTAAAATTCCAAAGTAATCTCCACAAATGATTTAGTCTGTTTCGAGTTTTGTCCTTTAAAAATAAATAAACTCTTTCAGTTTAATCTGTATCATTGGTATGTGCATATCTTTGAAATCATATTAAGTGTTTTGACTAAAAATTGGATTTCATTACATTTTGATAGGAGAGAACAACTATGTATAAATTGTGATAAGGCTGAACATTGCAGCATAGTATTAAGATTGGATTTCAGTTTATGTTAAAAATGTGCAAAAGAAAACTTGGGCTAGCATGAGGCAACGTGGCTGCTGGGCCTCGAATGAGGCCAGACATATGCCCAAGTCGAATTTTATTTTAATTAGATTTGATGTTTTAACTCAAAGTTGTCTTATGTCAATTTCAGGTTTCTGTTCATATGGTGTCAATCAGGTTTAATTATGATTTTGATTTTCGTATCACTGTTTAGTTTGGGATTAAAACTAAAGTTGAATGTTGGATAGTTTTTGTGTTTTTATGACATTAATATAAATGAACACAAATAGTTTTTTCATTAAAAAATGTAATATGGTTTAGTAATGCCCAAAGGCCTTTTAGATTGTTGTTGTGTATTGATGAAGTTCAATTAAGATTAACTGGTATTCTTGAGTTTAAATATTGATTTTTTTTCTTTGAAAGGACTTGAGCTTGAGTCCTTGATTCTTGAGCATTTGCCTTAAATTAAATTTGGGCTCCCTTTGGGCCCAATGATTAATTTGAATGCTGCGGCCAGTGGCGTCCATGCATGCGTGGCCCAAGTGCCTGTAGACCAGCCGTGTTTTTTAGTGATTGTGCAAACAATAATTTCAAATTTTGTTGGTTTAAATATTTTTTTTACATAAGTTAAGGTGTGCCATATTAAATAATACCAATAGTTTATGCCCCCGTAATATTAAAATAAGATATCCTTAGAACAATTATACTTGAGGCATGCCAAATTAGGCAAGATATAACTTAGGGACCTCAAAAGATTAGTTCAAACTTCTTTTAAATATTAGACTTGGGGTATGCCATAGTGCAAGATTAGATAAACCGTGGCCCTCGAATAATTAATAACGACTACTTAGAAATCGAAGTGTGCCATTATTTGAATTTTTCATGACGCTCGCAAGCCTTGTTATCACCTTAAAAGTGTGTAGTTGCTTTAGATGTGCTATTTTTATATTAGTTTCTTAAATTCGGGTGTGCATTTCATGTAACCTGACACCAATTTTTAACAATTTTAAATAAAATGTGTCGTGGACTGTGGGTGCATTTCATGTGGCGTGGTTCAAGATGTGTTTTAAATAAAGTTGAATCTTCCTAAAATTAATTAAAAACGGCTAATAAGTTAATATATACCATAGGTTAGAACATGTAAAGTCATATAATAAGCAAATTATAATAGTTTAAGCGACCGTGCTACAACAACGAGATTCAGGAATGCCTAACACCTTCTCCCGAGTAAACAGAATTCCTTACTTAGAATTCTGGTTCGAAACCCTCAAAAGGAAAGTCGAATTTCTTTGATTAGGGATTTTAAAATAAATCTGTGACTTGGGACACTAAAAACACTATCCCAAGTGGCGACTCTGATAAATAAATAATTCCCTTTCGAATAATGTCACCTTAATTGAAAAACTCCCTTATATTGCTCTCGAGTAGTGTAAACAGGAGGTGTGGCACCCCGCATGTGTGAGATATTATCCGTAGATACGGAAATAGCTGGGCAGAAAGTATAAAAGGCCCTCTACGCGATTTTCTACAATTTCTTTACCATTTTGGACAAGTTAGAGCTTGGGGGCTGTGATTTCAAGAGGAAATTAAGTGTTTTCAGTGAGGTAAACTACTTGGACCTTGTATCTTGTGTCCATGATAATCTTTTCCATTGTTTAATCATGATATTAGTGGGAAAATTAGAGAAGAAATTGGGATATTAGGGCTTGAAATTGAAGAGTTTAAATTGAGGATTTGAAGGGCCACTTGAAGTCAGATTTTGGTGACTTTGGCATGTATAGATTCGGGAGTGAAAGGAGATTCTGGTTTTGTGATTTTTTTTAGATTCCGAGACATGGGCCCAGGGACTGGGTTTGTGCTAATTCAAGATTTTGGGTCTAATTTGATAACTTTCGTATGGGTTTCATTCCTTTTGTGTGTATTGATTATAATATACTATTTATATAATGACCCGGCCAGTCGTTTCAAGAGTTACCGCTCTATTTTCCCCATCTTTACTTATTTATTTCTTGTTCAGTTGTATTATTGTGTATTAGGTTGGTTGGTTTTTGTTCAGAGTGGTTTTGTAGTGGAATGAGATACTTAATCACTTAAGTTGGACAATTAGTTGGAAAAGTCAACCAGAAGTTGGCTTGTAAGTAAATGATCTCAGAATTTGTTTTTTATGATTCGGATAGCTTTGTGAGGTTATTTTGGACTTAGGAGCATGTTTAGAATATAATTTGGAGGTCTGTGGTAGATTTAGGCTTGAATTAACGGCAATGAAATTTTGGCGCTTTCTGGTTAGTAGTGGAAATTTTTATATCAAGGTCTAAATGGAATTTCGGAAATTGGAGCAAGTCCGTTATGTCATTTGTAACGTGTATGCAAAATTTCAGCTCATTTGGATGAGGTTTGGTAGACTTTTTAATCATTTGCAGAATTTGGAAGTTTTTGGAATCCTTAGGCTTCAATCCGAGGGTGATTTGGTGTTTCGACATTGTTTTGAGTGTTTCGAGTATTAGTAAAAATTTGAATACTGTTATATGACTTGTTCATACTTTTGGTTGAGGTCTCGGGGGCCTCAAGATGATTTTGAATTGTTATTAGGATGTTTATGAGTTGGAGTTGCAGCTAAAGTTGCTGAGGTTCTGTGATAATCGCACCTGCGGTAAAGGGACTGCAGGTGTGATCATCCCAGAAGCGATAATCAGCCGCAGATGCAGCAACAAGTAAAGAAGGCAAAAGCAGTGCCGCTGGGCAGATCATATAAATAGATGCATTCGTAAATTTTGGCTAAGTTTCTCCATTTTGAAGACGTGAAGAGAGCTAGGGATGTGATCTATCATGGGAATCGAAGGTTTTCAGTTGGGTAAGCTACTTAAGCTTTATTACTTGTGTTTATGGTCATTTTCGCATTGTTAATCATTGTATTAGGGGAAATTTAGGGAAGAAAGTTGGGACATTAGGACTTGGAATTAGAGACTTTGATTTAGGGATTTGAGGAGCCATTTGTGATTGAATTGTTTTGTATTTTATATGCATGAACTCGTGAAAGTGTAAGGATTCTAGTTTTGCAAATTTTCTCATAATTTGAGATGTGGGTTCGGGGGTCGGATTTGTGATGTAATTTGATGGGTATTCTCAGACTATGTTGGTCTTATTATTTCGAACAGTTGTAGCAGTTTTGCTCATGACTTGGTGACACCCGAGATCGGCCTTGGATTTCTTTTCACTATTTGTCAATCTCTATTTCTATCTTATTTGATTTTTGTTAAAATTATGATTTTCATAAGTTTCAATTGAAAAAATAGAGTAATTGGAGATAAGTTGGCTGGCCTAGTTTCACGATATGAACTATCACGATCGGGTCGATTTTTGGGCCGTGACATATTATGGTTAGATTTGGAGCATTTGGAAGCCGAGTCGATATGCAAGGGAATCATGGGTTAGAGTTTTGGCTTGTGTAGGTAAGTTACGCTTCTAAAATTGGTTTTGAGGATTTTAAATCCCAAACTCTGTGTTGTATGATTATTATCGAGGTGATACAAATACTAAATAATGGGTGTGTAGGCGTGCACTATGAGAATTGCGGCTTAGATCATTCCATGGCACCGCTTAGTGACTCTTTATTGCTGGTACCTGTGTAATGATTATGTGATTAAGTTAATTTGTAAATCATGCTAATTATCATGTCAAGGCTTCACGTCGATAACTGCTGAGACCCGGAAGGACGCTTTTTGCTCTCATATAATTAGCTTAATTGATATTCTATGCTCAGCCTTGTCCATGCGCAACTATGACATAGATAGACAGATGCGAGTGTACTTCAGGAAACGCTGTTGAAAGCTAGATCCACATGAGGTGTGTAATGCATAGCTAAAAAAACGCCAGTCACTATCTGAATGACTAAACAAATACCAGCTAACGAACCGAACCCCCACTCCCGGTCTATACCTTGGCTAAAGTATCTTGCCAGGTATGCTAAGCTATTATATCATGTCTCATCTCAATTATTGTTATTTGGTACATCATATCATTGTTTCAAGCTAGTTTCTTTGTATTGAGAGCCGGTGTGTGTGAGAGTGGAGAGTTATGACTGAGTGAGGCCGAGAGCTTGATTATGAGTGACAATATGTGATCGGGCTGCACGCTCCAGGGGATTATTGATTATGCCTTCATTGGCTTGTAATAGCGCTTGGGCTTAAAGGATCCCCTCTGGAGTTTATACACCCATAGTGAGCATAGTTGATATTATTGAGGGATGGATATTCCTTGGACATAGATCAGGTCCGAAGTATTTATACCTAGAGATGGATCTTCTCCATAGGTTCGGAATGGCCTTCCTCGGTACTTGATGACTATGGTTAGTGATTAGTATATATTTCGGGATGGATCTTCCATGGGCTGGATGGCCATATACAGTACGGAGTGATTGAGCACTTGAGCGTGGAGGTACATGGTATATTTTCATGCTTTCTATACATTGGTACATAGAAACTTGATGGCCCCCTTTTTCCTGTTTTGAGAATGGGGAAGTTCTGATTTTGACATTCATGGGAGTAATAATTCATTTCCTTTTAGGGAATTTAGGTATTTTGAATAGTCGCCACCTACGAATTATGGTGCGTTAAAGCAGCTAGAATGATTAACTCTTAGATTGGTTTGCATTACCAAAGATTTAGGGTAAGAACTAGAAATAACCTTGAGGAGAAGGTGTTAAGCACCCCTCTTATTCAACAATAATGGGTCCTGGACGAACTTATACTTATGAACTAGTCCTTTAACAAAATATATAGTTTAAACACATAATTGCAAATAAGATCATGTTGGACATTGTATGACTCAAATAATAAGACAAAGAATTTAAACAAGTTGCATATGAAAGAGTAAAGTTTAAATATCGAGAATCTGGAAAAGGGGTCCTAGATTTGTTAGCCTACAGGAACCCTATAGAATGTCCGGTAAACACTTCTCAATGAGGGGCTAAACATGACATTAGCGCGTAGTCATTATATCCTATTCTACCCAAATCCCTCCCCTAGGTCATAGCCTAAAGCGTTCTAGAAACCTTGAAAATGTCTATGCATGCACTACATGTCCCTTCCTCATGGCCTTGGAGGTATTTTAGGACCTCTATTTTGTGGAGAAATATAGACCTTCCTAAGGTTTTAAAGGATAAAAGTATAAGCATCAATCAAGAACACATAGCATTGCATTTAAAGAGATTAAATTACAGGCTCACGGTCACCTCCAGAAAATATAACAAATAAATGCACATCTTCAAACATCACTCAAGTATTGAAAAGAAAATCCTAGAACATCATATTTAGGTGAGCATTGATTATACAATATTGAATTAGGACAAAGTGTCAAAATCCTATTTGGCTTGCCTACTATTTAGACTTGCTGGAAGGTTTTAAATAACAAAATCACAGTTTCAGAGTTATGGAATTTAAATCGCCCTATATGCTTGCCTAAATACAGAATAGTGATGTGCTAAGAGCATGAAATCTAAATTGATGCAGTAAAACAGCGGACAGTTTTAACGGATATTTGAGATCTGATAGACATGGTTTATATTGGTAGTAAATTAAGACAGTATTTGAAAACTCATTTAAAGAAGCGGGCGGTCGATTAAAAATTTTCAAAATGAACTAATACGAATTAAACCGACTTGTTTAACCAAACTAATTTTATGTTTTATAGACAAGATTTCGGATTTTAATTCTTATAGGCATAGTCTCTTTTTGTTAAGAACGACCATTTGAATTTATAGGCATGAATTCTAGTGAGGCTGGATGTAAGTACATGCAGTAGGATAAATTGAACTCAATCACTTTACACTCTATAGGCATGGTATCTAATTATAAAGTTGATTTTAACCTTATAGACATGGTTTCTATTATTGAATCCATTAAGATCATACATAAATGATTTCTAGTATGTGAAAGCAAAGCAAACCTAACAAATGTATTAACAGTATCCTATAGGCATGGTATCTACCCGAGTTATCAAACAGATATGTAGCTACCCAGCCCTTTTTACTAATCATACCAATGTTGTTTACAAATAATTATTATAGACTAGCTAAATAAATTACACAAACAATTAAAAAAAAAGAAGAAGTTAATGATAGGGAGCCTGAAGTAGGCCCAAATGACTTCCCCAAGCCTCCAGTAGTCTCAAATGCCAAGGTTTCATAGATAGTATCTTGTCTAGGTGTATTAGAGTTCCCTAAGGACCTCAAGCATCCCGGGGAGTTCTCACACCTACACTTATTCTCAATCAAGAACTGATTTAGGTGCCGTGTGGAAAGGCTAGCTCTGATATGCTAGAGTTCAGATAAATCTCAAAGATCTCAACGCAGTGCACATGCCAGAAGGGCAGAACCTAATATTCTAGGAGTAGTATGGGAGTACTTGACATGGTTTCGTTTTCAAAATCGCATAGAAATGACTTCACAAGAAGAAATGTTTTTTTACAAACTGGAAATAACTTGGTTGTAAAAGACAACAATCAATTGGTCATATTTAGGTCACTTAACAACAGAACTTCTCACGGGAATTAAATGATTGTGGCACATAAGAATCACTTCAAGGTATAGGGATAGGGATAGGGATAGTAGAAACATATATCACAAACGGCATACAACACTTACGTTCTTGGAGACTTAGTAAATAGTTAGAACATAAATAATAGTTGGCCTGTCTTGAACAAGTTTTAAGCATATGGTTGGGACGTGCTAAGTAAAGAAGTAAGAAGAGTGCAAAAAATACATTGAAAGGATAGAATTTTAGACATGCTAGGCAAAGAATTAAGCAAGAAAGTGCATCATTAAAGCATGCGATGAACAGGACAAAATTTTAGACATGCTGAGCAAAGAGATAAACATGAATACAAATTGAAATCACAATTGATGGACTAATGCAGGAAGGAAACATAGGATTTGATTTTCAAAACTTAATTAGAGGCGTACCAGTTAAGGAGAGCAAGACACAAAGTATAGAGCAGTGTAGTGCAATAACTAGCGTTTGCTTACAGCCAACTAGTGCAATAGAAGTAGCAAGTAACAGTAAAGAGCAGAAAGCTTTAAGTATAAGAGAGAGTTTTTGAACTAGTGTTCGTTGTTATTGTTTTTAATTTAATAGAAGAGGAGGTTTATATAGGAATCAAAAACTTAACAAAACAAGGTAAGAGATCAATTAAGTAGCAAAATCAAAGAAGTCACAAGTAAATCAGCAATATCTTCCCTTAATCAAGGGACAATTAAATCATGTAGAATCATGTTAAGTATTTAAGAAAAAGAATCAAGTAAAATTTTAGGCATAGAATAAGTAATTAGAGGTAAATGCACAATAATCTAATTAAGAAAACAAATCAATAATAATAAGCAGAATCAAAACAAGGATGAGAAAATCAATTAAGGCGGACAAATTCAATAAAATTGAGTAAAGAGGTAAGAATCAAATGTTAAATGGAAAGGGTTCAAATAAAACCAGAAAACAAGGGATTCAACGTAATCAAGGGTTCAGAATTTTTTGAAAGAGGCATCATTCTGAGCAAATAAAATAATGCAGAGCAATAATAGTCAGGATTTCATATAGCTTTAACAAAACCCATAGCTAAATGACACTGATTCAAAAAGAAGCATACAAGTCTTGCATGAATAGTTAGTATAAACACAAGTTCATAATATCATTGAAAGGTCGAACTAGGAAGATTCAATAGAAGCATATTAGGATAAAAATATGAAAAGTCACAAGAATCCAAGAAGAGAACACAATTATACTGTACCAACATCCAGCAACCAAATGAAGAACCTCCAAAATTAGGGTTTTCAGTACAAATGGGATAGGGTTGTAGCAGATTCACAAAGTCAGTCAAAAAATGTATGAGAAGCAGAAGTTTAAATACAAAGAATAATCAAACAAATTTTAAAAGGAAATTCTAGAAACCCTAATTTTAGAAAAAGAGGAAAATCACTTGAAATCATACAATTCTTGTAAATAATCTTGCAAAACTTACAAGAAGCAAACTCAAATCACCTTAGATATATACAGATCTAGGAGGTTTTAAAAAAGAAATTAGCGTTTTGAAGAAAACCATACAGAGATGAAGAAACATACTAAAGAACCATAGAACGTAGCTAATATAGGACAATCTCACTTGAAATCACAGTGGAATGACCTGGAAGAAAGATCTGAACCCTAGATGCAAGTCAACAAAGACATAGTCCCTTAAGGGCCTTAGAGATGGCAAGAATGGCATGAGAGAGGCAATTAGAGGCCTAAAAAGTAGTGAGAGGTCACCAGAGATAGCCATAGATAGGGTCAGTGAAATTGGAGATTAGGGTTAGGGTGAGAGTGTTTGAGAGTAGAGAGGATGTTAGGCGACATATAAGGTTGAAATTGTTAGGGTTTGGGGGAGGGAGGTATTGGTTAGTTTAATTAGGAAGGGAAAAACTGGACCATTGATCAAAACGATTAACGTCAAGGATTTGGCCGGGTAATTTAATAAAAAATTAGGGTGGGTATTAGGATTGGATTGGGGCTAAAATTGAAATAAAATGTGGCCATATTTTAAATAGCCATTAAAATTATTTTTTGTACTAAAATGATTTAAAATAGTTATTCAATATTTTGAAAATATAAAAGATAATTCTGTTCATTAAAAATGTAATTATGTATTTATAGGGCTAGTACTGCAAATATAAGCAAATTAGCTTATGCAATTACAAAAAATTCAATAAACATATTTATGCAATATTTTGGCATAAATATAGAATTTAGATGGCTAGATCGCCGCAAAAATAATTTGAAGGATAATTATTGCAAATTTGATTATTAAAAAGGGAAGAAATAAATCAATTTGAAGACTTAAATTATAGAAAAATTATAGAAATGCATATACACGCTTATATATGCATATATGCTATTTTGAAAGTCCAAATGTGTATTAAAAATATATAGGGAAAAACTGGGTATCAACAGCTGGCCTTCTTTATCCGGGAAGGATGAAAGAGTTTTCGGGTAAAGAAATAATAGTCAATTTTGACAGGGCATGTTGTTTTGAAAGAGAGAGGTTGGACTAAATTCTTTGATTTTCCTATACATCCTATTTTTATAGAAATTACGTTATGTGTATTTCTGGATTTATCGGCGGAATATACTGATGAAGTCATTGCAAGAACGGACACGAGGTGCCGAAGAGAATAAGGTGAGCGGTTACGGGTTGAGACATTTGAAGGAACTAAAGTGAGATTGCTTCTTCTAGGATAACGGTTGCTTACTTGTCACTTGCAGATAAAAAGATGCTACAAAAATGTATTTGTGCAAAAATATAAACATGATGCAGATTCCGTTCTAGACCATGAATGTTGTCTTTGGACAGTTAAAGATGACGTACTGGGCCATGATTTGTTTAGGAAGGTCTAGCAGGCCATGAAATGATGTTCTCGGGCCATGAAAAGTGTTGCCTCCGAACCATGACGCCTTTGAATAATGATATGCAAATTTAAGGGATCCTCAAGCCATGGCATACTGTCTTCCGTCAACGAGGAAGATGCATTTTAGACTATGAGTCCCTTGGATAGATTGGTGATATTTCAACACATGATATGCAATAATATGATGTTAACAAGACAAGGCTTAGTCTTGTGAAATGGAGGGCAGAGCTTAGCTCGATTGAAAAGGAGGTAGATAGTACTAGAAATAGAACTACATTTCTACGAAAAAGGATAGTTCTTAGTCTCATGCAAATATGGAGGAAGGGATTAACCTTATGCAGGTATGGTGGCAAGGATTACCTCATGCAGATTGGGAGGCAGGGATTAGCCTCATGAAATGTGGAGGTAGGGATTAGCCTCATGTAGGTGTTGAGGTAAGGATTAGCCTCGCGCAGGTATGGAGGCAGGGAGTAGCCTCATGCAGTTATTGAGGCATGGATTAGCCTCATGCAAATAGGGAGGCAAGGATTAGCCTCATGCAAATAGGGAGGCAGGGATTAGCCTCATGCAGGTGTGGAGGCAAGAATTAGCCTCATGCAGGAATGGAGTCAAGGATTAGCCTCATATAGGTATGGAGCCAATGATTAGCCTCATGCAAATGGGGAGGCAAGGATTCATACAAATAGGGAGGTAGGGATTGGGCTCATGCAAATATGAAGGTAAGGATTAGCCTTATGCAAATTGGGTGGAAAGGATTAGCCTCATGCAGATATTGAAGTAGGGATTAGCCTCATGCAAATTGGGATGTAGTGATTAGCCTCATGCAAATATGGGGGCAGGGATTAGCCTCATGTAGATATGGAGGCAAGGATTAGCCTTATGCAGATATAAAGGGAAGGATTAGCCTCACACAGGTATGGAGGCAGAGATTATCCTCATACAAATATAGAGGCAAGGATTAGCCTCATACAAACAGGAAGGTAGGGATTAGCCTCATACAAGTCGGGACAGTACGTAGTCCCATGCAACTGTGGAGGTAGGGATTAGCCTCATACAAATGGGGAGGTAAGGATTAGCCTCATACGGAGAGAAAGTAGCAAGTAAGAATAATATATGTCTTAGCTGGAGATGTATATTTGTTGTCTGATGGCCTGATTGATAATAATACTTCTACGTGCATATATATATTTTCGGATGTTATCGTTACGTAAGAAAAATTGTAATTTCTATGAGGGGGAAGGTTCATTCGTGATTCTGTCCTCTGGCCTTGCTTTGCTCTGCTCCAGAGGTCTTTTCGAGTTCCCTTGGGTAACAACTGACTATTACAGAAATAAAGTTTCAAAAAATATAGAATCATTGATAAATATAGAGTTATTTTAGAAACGTACCGGTATATCTAGTAATTTTAGATGAACTAGTGATTGTAACACATCTTAAAGGCATTACAACTCTCTTATATTGGAATTTTGAGGGCCCTCCTCAAAATTCGGCCCTAGTTTGGTAGATGATCTTTTGACTGTTTGTGGATAATGAACCTTGTTGAACATTCTTCAGAATTTTGAGAATCCTTCTCAAAATTCTGCCCTAGTTTCTTTATCGACTTTTGCCTGTCTTAACATATTTAGGTGCTGACTGGACTTGCTCTAGAATTTTGAGGGACCTTCTAAAAATTCCGCCCCAGTTTCTGATCTTTAAGGGGGGAATGAAAATTTTATTATGATATGACTGAACCTATAAGGCTGACTATGTATCCTCTCTTAAACAGGAATCAGGTCAAGTGTAGTTCAATTACATTATATGAGAAAAATATAAATAATCTAAGCAAAGTATCTCTTGACTGCATCGGAATTGATCGGTTTTTGCGAGATTTCTCTATCCATTTCTGCAAGTATGAGTACTCCTCCTGTGAGCACCTAGTGAATCATGTACGGACCTTTCTATTTAGGAGAGAATTTTCCTTTGGCTTTATCTTGATGTGGCAAGATCTTCTTCAGCACCAACTGACCAGGTGCAAATTGCCTTGGTTTGACCCTTTTGTTGAAGCTCTGGACATTCTTTCCTAATAAAGTTGGTCATGACACACTGCATTCATCCTCTTTCCATCTATAAGGGCCAATTTTTCATAACGGCTCCTTATCCAATCTACATCGCTAAGTTCAGCTTACTTTATGACTCTTAAAGAAAGAATCTCTACCTTGGCTGGGATGATAGCTCGGTACCATAAACCAGCATGTAAGGAGTTGCTCCACTTGATGTCCAAACATAGTGTGGTATCCTAATAAAGCAAAATAGAATTTCTCGTGCCATTGTTTGTGTTCTCTACCATCTTCCGTAGGATCTTTTTGAATATTTTGTTGGAGGTAAGTACGACTCTGTTTATCTGAGGCATGTACGCTATGAAATTCTTGTACTTGATTTTTAAAGTTTCAGGCATAGCTTTCATCAGATCATTTTTAATAATAGTGGCATTATCCATAATAATGGACTCGGTAAATCCAAATCAGCAAACAATACGACCATTGACAAATCTGTGACGACTTTCTTGATTACAGCTTTGTAAGATTAATCTTCTACCCATTTTGTGAAATAATCAATGGCTACCAGAATAAACTGTGTCTATTTGAAGAAATAAGCTCAATCGTAGCCAAGGTTAGCTTGTTGCCTTTAGCTCTTTTGGCGGCACTTGTATCATATCGGCATGCACCTGGCATTGAAAGCACTTATGGACATACTGGATGCAATATGTCTCCATGGTCATCTAAAAGTTTCCGGCCCTGAGTATTTTCTTAGCCAAGAAAAAACCATTTATGTGTGGGCCGAAGGTCCCGGCATGTTCATCTTCAAGTAGCTTAGAAGATTCCTTTGCCTTGACACGTCATAGTAAACCCAAATCGGGAGTTCTTCTATACAAGTTTCCTGCGTTGTGGAAGAAGTGATTGGACAAACTTTGAAGTGTGCCTTTTTGAGTTTGATTTGCATACTCCGGATATTATCTCTTTGATAAGTACTCCTTGATATGATGAAACCAAGGCTTTCTATCCATCTCTTATTCAACATGAGCACAATATGCCGACTAATTATGGATCTTCATTAGAATAGGATCAATATAATTCTTATCTGAATGATGTATCATAGATGACAAGGTGGCCAACGCATCAGAAAAACTCATTTTGAATTCTGGGAATGTGTTAGAATTCTATCTTTGTGAACCTTTTGAACAATTCCTGCACATGGTGCAAATATGGAAATATCTTGGAATTCTTGGTGGCCCACTCTCCTTGTACCTGGTGGACAAGGAAATTTGAATCACCAATTACTCGTAACTCTTGAATGTTCATGTCGACAGCCACGGTGAGCCCTAGTGTGCAGGCTTTATACTCTACTATGTTGTTAGTGCATTGAAATCTGAGTTTAGCAGATACCAGATAATGTTGGCCTATTTCTGATACCAAAATTTCTCCAATTCCTACTCATTTGAAATTTGTAGCTCCATCAAAGAACATCCTCCAACCGTCATATGATTAGGTAATGTCTTCCCATACGAATGACACTTCTTCATTAAGAAAATATATTTACAAAGGTACGTATGTTCCTCCCATCGGATTATCAGCAAGGTGATCTACCAATCTTTGTCCCTTGATCCCCTTTTGAGTTACGTAGACGATGTCAAACTCACTCAACAGTATCTTCCATTTGGCCAACTTTCCTGTTAGCATGGGTTTCTGGCATATGTATATTAGAAGGCCCATCCTGGATATGAGGTATGTAGTGTAGGTGCAGAAGTAGTGCCTCAATATCTTAGCTTTGCATGTCAAAACACAGCATGTGTGTTCTAGTAGATAGTACAATGCTTCATAAGGTGTGATCTTCTTCCTCAGGTAGTATATGTCCTGCTCTTTCCTTCACGTCTTGCCATGTTGTCCCAAAACACATCTGAAGGCGCCATCCAATACAAATATATAAAGTAACAAAGGTTATCCTGGTTCTGGTGGGACCAGAACTAGGGATATGGACAGGTACTCCTTCATCTTGTCAAAAGCTTTCTGACAATCTTCTATCCAGCTTGTTTCAACATCTTGAAGATGGGTTCACATATGAACGTGGATTGTGCTATGAAGCAACTAATGTAGTTGAGACGTCCTAGGAAGCTCATCATATCCTTTTCTCTCTTAGGTGGTGGTAACTCCTGAATAGCCTTCACTTTAGATGGATCCAGCTCGATCCCTCGACGACTGCCGATGAATCCCAATAACTTTACTGGGGGAACCCCGAATGCACACTTTGTGGGGTTCAGTTTTAAGTTGTACCTTCTTAGCCTGATAAAAAACTTTTTGAAGTCCTCTGTGTGATCCATGGCCCTCTTGGATTTGATAATGATTTCATTCACGCAGACCTATATTTCGTTGTGTATCATATCATAGAAGATGGTTGTCATGGCTATCATGTAAGTGGCTCCAGCATTCTTTAGACTGAATGGCATCATCTTGTAACAATATACAATCCAAGGTGTAATAAAATTTTCTTCTATGTATCTTCTTCATCCATCCAGATCTGGTGACAACGCGCAAAGCAATCCGCAAAAGATTGGAGTTCATGCTTGGTGCAATTGCCTATCAAAATGCATATTTTTTGGTAATGGGAAGTCGTCCTTGGGACTTGCTATGTCTAAGTCCTTATAGTCAACACATTCGCTGATATTCCAATCCTTCTTCAGAACTGCCACAATATTAGCTAACCAAGTTGGTTACTCAACCTTCTTGAGAACTTTGGCTTTGATCTACTTGGTAACTTCCCCCTTGATTTTCAAACTTATGCTTGGTTTGAACTTTCTATGTTTCTGCTTCACTGGCGGACACATGGGATTAGTAGGCATCTTGTAAGCCATGATGGACGTGCCCAAACTGGTCATATCATCATATGACCATGCCAAATTGTCCTCATACCTTTTTAGCAAATGAATGTACTCTTCCTTCTCTGTTGGTGATAAGTGAATGTTGATGCGATTCTCCTCGACTGTCTCGGCGTCTCCCAAGTTTACTGCTTCGATTTCATCCAGATTGGACTTAGTCTTATTCTCAAAATTTTCAGCCTCGCTGACAATTTCCTCGGATATCTCATCTTCTTCATCTGAATCACTATTTTCATATTGCATTGCCTTGTTACATGTCACAATCACCATTTTATCGGGAAATGTAATAATAACATTGTAGAAACAAAAAGTGTAAAAATGGTAATGAATAATAAAAGAGCAAATGAATTTGATTAATACTGAAAAATCATCCAGACAAGTATGGCTCGATGAATAGAGCATTTATTTGAAACAAGTAAGTCTTAAAACAAAATTACTGGAAATCTTAAATGCCTAGAATAACTAAAAAATTAAAATCTACCATGCTACCCAGGGACTCGGTGGGCTCGGGATGGTGTAGCGATCCAACTCTTCAGAACAACTCTCTTTATGGTTTGAATAGTGAGGATTTCTTCTTCCTCCTCCCCCTCCTCTATTATGGTACTGCAATCCATGTCTTTATCCTCTAAAAATAGATTATTCAACCTAGCTAGTGAAAAGCTTGTTCCAAGAACAGAACTGCTTGCTCGAGAGGGTAATACGGTCCACGCCATAGAGGCGACCCAATTCTATACTCTTGCCATGTATACTGGTATCTACCAAATGGTAGTACCATGACTTTTCAACTGTATCGGTTTAGTGATACCTTGGATGTTCTTTCCCAACCTTTTCCATATTCATATCCAAACCAGGCCAATATGCTTTCAGTTTTACTACTTCACCATTTATCCTTCTCGACGGTGTTGACCCATTCAATGTGATGATAGGTTTCCCTTCCTAGCCTTCTTCTATGTCCAATCGCCATGGGGTTACTTCCATCTCCATAAATGGTCACCTCCTGACAATTCCATTTGAACTTCACAGCTTAATGTAGGGTGGAAGGCACAGCTCTAGCGGCATGGATCCAAGGTCGGCCTAATAAAAGATTATATGAGTCTGGTATGTCGAGCACCTGAAACTCGACGTCAAACTAAGTTGTCCCAATCTGCAAGCAAAGGTTGATTTCCCCGATCTTGGCCCATTTGGGACCGATCGAAAGCTTTAACGTTCGTGTTTCCTACCCGTATTTCATAAATGCCTTTGTCTAACCTTTTCAAGGTGTCTAATGGAAAAATATTTAGGTTTGAACCTTCGTTAACCAGGACCATAGCAATGAATTTGTCTTCAAATTGCATTGTGATATGCAATACTCAATTATGATTCAACCCCTCAGGCGGTAGCTCATCTTTGTGGAAGATAATCTTATGACTTTCTAATACATTCCCCACCATATTGGACATTCTCTGCCAATGATGTTATTGGGTAAAAAATCCTCACTCTGCACTTTCATTATCGTGTTCTTATGTGACTTTGAATTTCACAACAATGACAGGATGGATATCTGAGCAGGGGTTTTGTTCAAATGGTCAACAACAGAATACTCCTTTGCTTGCACTTTCCTCCACAAGTCATCTCTCCCTGTCTCAATGAAAGGCTTCCTAGTAGTGGCATCCTTACTTGAACCTCCCAAAGGTTTAGGTGTACAGACTCTTCCAATTCTAGTCATTCCTTGTGCAGCGTCAAATTCTTCTATCCTGCCCTTCCCTTTTTACCGAGACTAAGCAACATAATCCCAGGGTATTTCTTTTGAATTGAAGGGAGGTGTGGTCTATGCTATGAATATGAAAAGTGTGACCACTTCTACTTCAAACGGGGTGGGGTGGCCGCATGAGAAGCCACCTCTACCTTGATAGGAACTGATGAAGCTATTTCAAGCTCGATTGGTGATTGAGTCTGTACCATAATAGGAGTAAGCATGATTGCAACTTTACAGTTAGTGCCTTCTTGAATAAGTTCTTTGTTCATCTCTGTCACATGTACTCCACTACCTCTATGTTCAGAGAGGCGGCTATTGTCGATATTTGGTGTGGTTTCCTTCGCTTGTATGACCTTGTTGTCAATCAACGTCTGGATCTTATCCTTTAATGTTGGGCACTCAACAGTGATGTGCCCCTTTATACTGAAATAGTATGCACAAGTTGTGTTCTGATTCACCCATTGGGATGGATTTTCTAATACCACAGTAGGAACAAGAGTGCGGTAACCCGCAGCTTTCAACCTCTCATACAATTGGTTGATGCGCTCAGCAATGGTGGTGTATTGTCTAGGTTGTTTCTAGTCAACGTTGGGTCTTGGTATTGGATAATCTTGGCGAGCTAATGGTGACAAGAAATGAGATGATTGGGAGTCATAGGTATGATGGACAGTGGTTGTTTTGAAGTATCTGGGGGATGATGGTTGATATGTGGTGGTGGTGTCGGGTACGTGCGTGGAAGTATTTGATATGTGGGTGGAGGCATTTGTTATGTGGGTGGAGGTGTTTGGTATGTTTACGGAGATTTTGAGCCTAGATCCTCCATCACTATCCCAACATCTTTCTTCTTTGATATATTATCTGATTGCAATACCTTATTCGTGGCCTGTAATGCCTCAAAGTTTGTTACCATCCCACTTTTAATTCGTTCTTCGAGTTTTCCCCGAGTTTGATGATATCAGAGAACTTAAGAGTTTCAATAATTATCAATCTTTTATAGTACTGCGGATCATACGCTATGACAAAGAACTTGTTTATCTATCCCTCGTCCAAAGATGGCCGGACTTTGGCTGCTTCCGATCTCCAACGGATAGCGTATTCGTAGAAATTTTTTGTGACTTTCTTTGTAAGATTATAGATGTAGAAAATATTCAATGCATAATACATACCCCACTGGACCATTTCTTGGGATCTTAGCTGATGTACCAGGACAAAACATCTCTTGTAAGACTCCTCCTAACGAGTTTTATCCGGATCTTTTCATCATTTCCAACCCCAACAAGTTGGTCTCAATAAGTCTCAAATGAACCATGGGATCACTTGCGTTGTCGAACATCTCAAACTTAGGGAGTTTGTACCCCTCTGGAAATTCTACATCTTGTTGTATGCATAAGCCTACATAGTCCAAACCTTCTATTCCTTTGTCGTCTTTGATAACTTGAACACGGCTTGTAAACTTCTCGAGCTCTTCAGCCATGTTTTTAATGAGTAGGTCCTTTTCGGAAGATTTCGGTGTATAGGAGTTTGATTGGATAGAGGGAGGTACAGTTTCCACATATATAGGGTTACTCAGATGGGTGTCAGGGACTTAGGTGTAATGATGGTCATCAGTGGAGTTTTGGGGATCGGGAATGGGCGGTGGTGTATTTTAGGGAGAGTGGTAAGTGGTGATTGGTGGGTACTGAATTGTTTGATGGTGGTGTTGTGGTCGGAATTGATATTGGTAATGGGTTTGGATTCTAGGGTGGAGTCGCGTATTGATTTGGTACGGGAGATTTTGTTGATATTGAAGAGGTGCTAGGTTCGTTATGTTCTATTGGTTGATGTCAGGGTCATTTAGGGTGAGCGACGAGTTTCCAAGTTGCGAACCTGCACAAGTTCTCCTTGCAATTCCAATAGCTTCTGTTCAATCAATACCAGGTCATTCAATGTCGGGGTACTCCGTCCATCTGAATTTTCTATGTTCTCAACATTTTCCTTTTGGATGTCACTTAAATCGTCCATTTTTTCTTTTTGTTTACCTTTTGTATTGCTTGGAGGAGGAGGAGGTAGAGGGCCTATTGATCTGGTATGATATGCTGATAAGTCCAGTATGAGCGAACCAACCTAAGGGGATGGGAATAATCAAAAATAAGGAAAAATAAAAGGTAAGAAGTCTGTAAGGATTTTGAAATATTTGCAGTATTTAAACATATATTGCGAAAATGTAAATTCATGTATTAATTTGCGGAACCTCGTTGTACCCGAGGTAGGTTTAGCAACAAATAGATTTGGAGAACTTAAAATGACAATAACTGCTTCATTTGATAATATAAAAATAGACGAATCCCAAAACAAAACTAAGATAAAAATATATGGCACTTGGCCTTATTACATTTTTAGAGAAGCAAATAAATCTAGCCTATTTGGTCCCAGAAGGACCTTTCCTAGATTCAATCTTCCTAACTCCATCATATTGATCCCCCAGCTCGCGCTTACCCAACAGCAAGTAGGCTTTGCCCAGATGTCCTCCTTCAGCTCATTCATCGTGTAGACACGTGATTTTTTACCTTCCCCAAGATTTTTTATATTTTAGCATGTAAATATTTAATTTAGGCCTAATTTAGCTATTTCAACTATTATTAACCTCTTTTACTTTAATTTTTATCATAAAATAAAAATTTTTAAAAAAATATTTTAGCGTGTGTATCTTTCATGAATTTAAATAAGAGTATATAAAAATAGTACCTTATTTTTATCTTTACATAATCTTGAAAATACAAAAAAAAATATAATAGTTTCGCGTTTGTTTTGCATTGCGTAATATTTTTATATTATTTTAAAAGGAGTCAATTAAGGTGTTGGATCATAATTTAAAGAGTTTTAGAACCCAGTTCTTAGCCCAATTCGAATTAGTCCATTAAGCCTAGGGAGTCTTCTAGACTCTTCTTTGAATAAAAACAAATAAAAAAGACCCTAAAAACCTTAAGACAAAAACACCAAGGACTAATTGACAAAAAATATACAAAATAATAACTTAAACATAGACTCTACCTATTAAAAATACAAAATAATGCCTAAAAAAAGGAGGAAGGAGCGCAGCCTTCACAGACCTTTGTCTTCACAAAATTTGATCGTCACCCACTTGCAACAAAAAAAAACTTGGTGAAGCAATAGCCATAGGAAAACACAGACACAAAATACAGAGGTCTACAAATAGAGAGGACCCGTCATTATGCTTCTACTTCTCTAATTGAAAAACCAACAACATACACAGACCCACCCATCGGTTTTCTATTCTCTTGGACAGACTTGAAGATGTGACTGTCTGAGCTTCAACAACCGTCTGAGCTTCAGCAGCCATAAACGACCCCTGAACGCTAAAACACACACACACACAAGAACTCAAACCCAGTAGCTATGAAATAGCTCAAAACTCAGCAGCAAAATACCCCATGAAACCCAGCTCCAAAAACGTAGCGTCTACACATCTTCAAACCACCACTAGAACTCCATTTCTAGCCATGGGAGTAGCCTGAAAACTCCATGAAATAAGCCAAAACTTCAGCTCAAAACCAGCTGAAATATTGCGTCAAAAATGCCATCAAAATAGCTCCAGCATCCTCCATTAATCTAGTTGAAGTTCTGTGTTCAAGGTCATCGCCGACAAGGTTTTCGCTCAGCAATTCGGTTCAATTCATGAGAGGGTTTTTCGTACATCTGATGCCTACGTTGTTTTATTATGAGGTTGTCATCTACAAAACAATAAAGGGATTTCTACTTTATCTACTACTTTCACGCTTTAATTATTCTCTGTTAATGGTCTGCCTAGTAACTAGTTTGGATGTGTGGTTCAAAATGGAAAACAATGAAAAAAGAATTGAGGCAGATGACGGTGAATTGTAAATGCTTAATAGGTATCAACACTTAGAAAGAGAACAAACTAGCTAGTGTCATTTGTCTTCCTTCTGCATACGTTTATTTATTTCTTTTCTGAGACGCTGAATTTTTGTATAAAAACTGATTTAGTAGCTTGCCTTCCTAAGAAAGAGGCCCTTGAATTGAGCAAAACTAGTTTGGGATTTATTTACAAAAATCACAGTTTTCTTTCGGCGCGCTATAATTATATCGTCATAGCTATGGGTACGGTTTGCGTAACGTAGTATTGATACTTAATTTCGAATCAATTTAATATGAACATCCATAGTTAAATACTTTTCCCTTTAATAATTTGAGGTGCGTCATGTTTAATAAAACCCCAAAATCCATGGCCCTCATTTAACTAATTTTAACTTTCTAGAAATCGAGGTGTACTATTAGCTGAATTTCCCTGGCCTTTGCAAACCTTGTTATAACTTGAAAGTGCGTCGTTGCTTTAGGCGCATAATTAAATTAACTTTCCTAAACTTGATTATGCATTTATGTGACCCAAATCCAAATCTCAAAAACATTTGATAAAATATGTCGGAGACCGTGGGTATATTTATGTGACGTAGTTCGAGATGTGTTTTAGATGACGTTGAATCTTCCTAAAAATAATATTTAAATAAAATCGAGTATACAGTTAAAAGTATACCATAGGTTAAAACATGTATTAAAATCATATAATAGGCCAATTATAACAGTTGAGCGACCGTGCTAGAACCATGGAACTCGAGAATGCCTAACACCTTCTCCAGGATTAACAAAATTCATTACCCAGATTTTTGTGTTCGCGGACTGTAATACAGAGTCAATCTTTTCCTCGATTCGGGATTGAAACCGGTGACTTAGGCACCATTAATTATCTCAAGTGGTGATTCTGATATTTTAATAATAAATCCCGATTCGATTGTCTTTTAATTGAAAAAAGTCCTTTACTACCCTTACGGGGTGTAGTGTAAAAAGGAGGTGTGACATCTCTGGCGACTCTGCTGAGGAACGAACCCAAAATCTCTAGTTCAGGGTTCAAAATTCGAGCATAGATGAATTGTTGTATTTGACTTTTATCAATTATCTGATTTTGTTACATGGTTCTGCCTAATGTACTAAATTATGCTTTTATCGCTTTGATATTATTTGAACTGTATATAAACTGCTACGAAACCCCTTCTCTTCTCAGCTTCGGGGATGTGCTCGTTGGTCGAGACTCCCTATTCTGTTAGTGCCATACCTTGAAATAAGAAAGATGCTCAGACAAATTACTAAGTCGGATGGCCTTTTGGTTCCCGGTATGTAGCTCCCTCCTCGACTCGAGTTGTTTGCTTGGATACGTGGCTCGTCTAGGACAGGTATTACCCATAAAAAAAATAAAAGACCATCCTAATGTACCTTATATGCTACATGGTGCATTTATTCAAGGGTAAAAGGAATTATTTGGCGGACCAATGATAGCTGAGGGTAAATGAAAAACAAAAAAAATGAGAAAAAGAAAGAAGAAAGAAAAAAATAAAAAGAGAGGGTGAAGTGTGAAGATAAAGTGAGTGGGGCCCAATTGTGTTTTCTGTCACATTTTGTTAAGAAAAAAAAAGAGCTTGAAAATTTCAAAAAGATTTTGCTATTTTTTATCATTTTTCAAAAAATCAATAAATCAAAAAAAGAGAGAAAAAGAAAATCGAAAAGATTTTGCATGTTTCATCATTTTTCAAGAAAAAATAAAAAAAAATACATTTTCTCTAAATTAGTTGTATTTTAATTCTCAACCGTATCCAATCTGCCCGAACTACTCAAACTTGATTCTCGTCTTTCGAGGCGTGATACGCAGGCAATATGGTCCGGCCTTCTTAGTAAATCAGAGATTCTTGACTTTGCGGGGTCTTAGCCAACTTTTGCACTTCTAGCCGCCTTTTGGCCAAATAAGCCATTTTGCTAAAATAGACTCAATCATGTCTTGCATGTGTCTAGTAGGGAATGTTATTGTCTCACATAGTGTTGGTTTACGTTTTCTCATATAAGTGTGGATCTACTTACCGGAGTTTGAGCATGACAGATACCGCAGGACCACTGCATTCAGAAGTTGCTTAAAGAGATTTATTTTACTTTTATTTTTATTTTATTTTTATTTTATTTTTTGAATATGTATGGTTCTTATATTTAGATAATTATTTAGGCTATTTCTGGTGGACTTACTAATGCTCTTTGTTTTTGTTTTTCCTTTCTTGCACTGAGCCGAGGGTCGATTGGAAACAGCCTCTCTGCCCTTTCGGGTAGGGGTAAGGCTCGTCTACATATTACCCTCCCCAGAAATCCACTTTGTGGAACTATACTGGGTAGTTGTTGTTGTTTTTGAATATGTGTTCTTATGTCATCCTTTACTTTCTAGTTTTGGTAGTAAAGTCAAGTTCTTAGTTATCGTATTTTTTATTTTGTATTTGAAAGATGTGGTGTAACTCAAAAATCCCAAAAAAGAAATTTTGTAAGAAAAGGTCGGCTTTTCTTTTTGCTAACGATTCCAAAGATTTTTCATCGAACATCGAATTCTTATTTTTATATTTCCGTTAGAATTTTTTTAGAAATACTACTCCTAGAAAAGAAGAATAACAAAAAAATAGTTTGAGGTGGTTTTATTTTAGGAAATTAGTATCTAGAAATAAAAAGAAATTATTTTTATACTTCCTTCAGTATATTAGGACAAAAAATTTCAAAAAGAAGAGAATTTTCTTTTTTTATCTCTTTCAAAGGTTTTCTTTAAGGTATTAATTCCAAAATTCAAAAGATTTTCTTATGAAATGTGTTTCCTTGGGAAATTAGTTGAAAATAAAAAAAAATCTTTTTATTTTCATTAGAATTTAAGATATTGTACATAGAAAAAAAAAATACTCTATCGTTTTTTATCATTAGAATTGCTCCTTTAGGCAATCAAAATCGATATCCTAATATATATATATATATATATATATATATATATATATATATATAATACTTGTTTTGAAATCTCGCGTCAGGATATCGAATAACGACTAAAATACTTTTCTATAGTTTACACTTTAGATTTTCTTCCCGAAAAAAAAAGAATTAAAAAGAAGTGTATTTTTTCTCTTCTAGGTGTTTTCCTTAATAAGTTTTCATTGAGTGTTTGTTTCAAAACGAAAAAAGAAACAAAAAATATATATGCTTGTTAAGTTTGAGTTTGGAATAGGTGTTATGTCTAGAAAATTAAAAAGAAAAAAAAGGGAATTTCTTCTTTTATTTCTCTTTTCTCATCAGAGTAGTCATTAAGGTAATAAAAAAAGAAAAGAAAAGAAAAATTTGATTCATGCAGGGTCATGATACATAGGCAACCTGCATAGGGTTCGATCAAATCATTTTTTTAAAGAAAAAATGAGAAGAGAAAAAAACAAGAAAATGTAAAGAGAAAAGAAAAATTACTAAGTCACAACAAAAAAACCTTATTCTTCGTTCTTCTCTCATCGCACGTTAGTTAACGTACACTGAGTTCGTTTCATTGCGAGAGGGAGGGGTCGAGGCAGTGGTCGGCCCAGAAAAATTCCGATTTTCGCCATTGATAGAATCATCTCAACTATAAATCAACCAGCTATGGAGAACAGACTTCCACCGGTGCAACTGTACAACCAGTCGATTTGTCATGCGAAGGTGAGGATCCTTTGATTTCTCAGCAATCTAATGAGGTAATGGAGAATCGAAGCTATCCTTCTTTGATTGAAGCATCATTAACTCCGATGAAGCAGATGGCCGGTGAAAATGGCAACATGCAGAAGTCTATACCAGTCCAAGCTCAACCAGTGATGGATATAGCGAAGCCAGTGGAGGTGACTTCAACCGATGTACCAAAGGGGAACTGGGCTAATCTATTTCAGAAGAATCGATTTGCTTCTAACGGTATGTCACTAGAATACATCCCCCCGGTAATGATTGAAGGTCAACTAGTAGGCCAGCTGAACAAAGCAGAGGTGGAGGAGGAAGAAAACAAGTGGAACTGTGCCCTAACTGTCTATATTTTAGGAGATGGGCCTGGATATAACGCGATGAAGAGATTAATCAGCCTCTATTGGTCACATGTACCAGAACCAGAGCTATTTTATCATGAGGAAGGATACTACATAGTGAAGTTCCGAACAATTGATGATGCCAAAGAAGTTTTATGTGCTGGTCCTTACTCGATAGCAAATAAGCCCATGATTCTCAAGCAATGGACGTCAGATTTTTATTTCACTGAGGAATTCCCTGATGAGATTCCACTATGGGTCAAATTTCCTAAACTCCCTAGGTCCTGTTGGGGAATGAGATCCATTAGTAGAATAGCCAGTGTATTAGGGAAGCCTATATCTTTGCGGATGAATGTACAACTAAGCAGTCTAGAATTTCCTATGCTCGAATTCTCATAGAGATGAATGTTACCAAAGAGCTACCTAGGGATATTTGGTTAATGGATGCAAATGGGAAGAAATTTATGCAAGAAGTGGTTTATGACTGGAAACCATTTTACTGTGAGAAATGTCTTACGGTTGGGCACAACTGTTTGATGAATCCTAAATCTATCCAGCCTCCCCAAGTGAAAAAACCCAAAGTGATTCAGGAATGGAGAACCAAAGCTCCAATCCAGAAGGTTCAGAATCAGTAGGAGGTTCCACTACAGCAAACTGAGACAAGGCAGAGCAGTGTAAATCAGAGAGAGCCTCATGACCCCCCTTCAATTGTAACAGGAAGGAACAAATAGGAAGATAAAGGGCAGCATGTTCAATCCCCATAATTCAACCTTACCAACTTCCCACATTAATCTCCTATTGTGGTGAGTAATCGATTTGAAGCAATGTCTATCAGTAGGGTTGAAAAACCTCCAGAGGATGAAGGAGGACATAGCAACTGTCAATGAAGTGGCTAATCTGGACCATTAGGGGTGTAAATAAAAGGTATAAACCAAAGGAAGTTAGGGAATATATTATGAGTAATAATATTAACCTTATTGGTATGGTAGAGACCAAGGTTAAAGAAAAGAATGCAGATAGGATTGCTAAGCTGTTAGTTCCTAGTTGGGGTTTGTTAACAAATTATCAGGGCTCCATAAATGGTAGAGTCTGGATCCTATGGGACACACAATTGATCAGAGTCACTGGTATCCAGGAGGAAGCTCAATTGATTCACTGTAGAGTCAAAAACATTTCTGGAGATGCCATCTGCTATCTCACTATGGTGTATGGCTTTAATGGGATGGACCAGAAGAGATCACTATGGAAAAATATGCAGGACTATTCTATTACTATTACCGAACCTTGGCTAGTTGCTGGTGATTTCAATGTAGTTCTGTATGCTAATGATAGACAGTCTAGTAATCAAGTGAAGCAAACAGAGATCCAAAAGTTCACTCAATGTATACAACAGGCTGGCCTTTCAGAACTCCCCTGGAAAGGGGAGTATTTCACCTGGACAAATAGGCAGCCAGGCAGTGATAGAGTGTGTAGTAGACTGGATAGAGTCTTTGGCAATTATGAATGGATGATTAACTTGAGTCATGTGCAAACTGTATATGACCATCCCTAAATTTCTGATCATAACCCTATGGTGATTACATTGGCAGAAGTTACTAGGTAAAGGAAGACTCCTTTCAGATTCTTCAATGCATGGGCCAATCATGAAGACTTCTATCAGCTGGTCAATGACAACTGCACAGTAATAATCAGCATTCTATAAAAGCAGTGTGGATCAATCTCAAGTCACTGAAAGCACCCTTAAAATCTTTAAACACTAGAGATTTTAAGAACATTAGTCAGAGAATTGATTATAGTAGACAAGAATTGGAGGACATCCAGAATTAGATGGCACTGGCTTATACTGATGAGTTGCTACTTAAAGAGAAGGAAACAGTAATGAAGCTGGAAAAGTGGTCCTTGATTGAAGAATGTATGCTACAACAGAAGTCTAGGGCAAAATGGATCCAACTGGGTGACTCTAATAACAAATATTTCTCTGCTGTTTTGAAGGAAAGGAATCAACACAAGCATATTACTAAGCTTGTCACAGCAGGTGGTCTGTAAATAGAGGCATAGGTATAGATATAGTTGATATATAGTCTAGATATGATAGTCAGCTGTGTAGTGGCTGAACTATGGTTTTGTATTGAAATCTCTTTGGTGATTAATATAATCCTTAATTACCAAAAAAAAGACAAAAGAAAAGATGGTGAAATTATGGGATGTGAGAAATGAGAGGGAAGAAAAAAGTGATAATCATAAAAAAACAAGAAAAGAAAAGGAAAGAAAATGAGTAAGTTAAGAAGTGCGAGAAAGGAAAAGAAAAGAGAAGACTCAATTGAACAAATTGGGATGATGCAATATAACCTTCATACCCTCAAAGTCATGTTAGAACAGACAACTGTAACTAGGTGCATTGTACACAGTGTGATATTTTAGCTGTTAAATGCCCTAACGCTAACATGATGACCTCATTTTGTTCTATTTTCTATAAAGCAGAACGGTGGTTGGTTTGTGATTTTTAAAGTAGTAACTATTCGCTGTAACACAAACTCAAAAGGCAATGACATACTATAACAGAATTGAGTTGGTTGATACCAGTGCCCAAATATAGTTGGTTGATCAGGTCAATGGGTTGGTTGACGAGGTAAAGATGTTAAGACAACACATGGAGGACATGTATCAGGTCTGGATGAATGCGAAAGCGCCCCCTACCACCTGGCTTCTTAGATGCTACCTTTACCCAAACTTTGGCACTTCCCAATCACCCCAGTAGCTCCAACACTCATCCTCCAATTACCTCTCCCAAAACTTGCCTCATATCCCCAACAATGAATACCCACTCAAAGCTCATGATGCCCAATATTACACCTCGGTTGCCCACAAGAAGAACCCTCGGGATGAGTTTCATGCTAAAAATGAAAAGGATACAGAAAAGAAGGGCGAGATGAGATACCCAAGAAGTTGAAAGGTATTGAATAGTCCTTAAAGAATAAGCAAGGAATGGGAGACTAGGGTAACATGGCTTATAAAGAATAATCTGTGTCCCTTGACATTTGCCTGCCCGTGGGGTGTAAAGTTAAAAAATTTAAATTGTATGATATGTGTGGAGATTTGGAAGACCACCTTAAGGTTTATTGTAGTGAAATGAGAAGTTTTGGAGAAAACGATGACGTGATGATGGCATATTTCAGTGAGAGCCTGAGTGGGGCAGCTTTGGACTGGCATACTCGTCAAGATGTTGGTAAGTCGCTTACATTGGGTGACAGCTCAAGACTTTGTTCGGCACTTTCAGTACAATATAGACATTATCCCATACCGCTCCTCCCTATCTCAGATGGAAAAGAAACCCAACGAAAGTATTAAGGATTTTTGTCTTAGATGGAACGAACAAGTTGCTCGGGAGGGTCCTCGCATTAATAGAAAGGATATCGCTGAGCCCCACCGAAGACAGGGTCTAGTGGTCATTCTTGCCAAACGTATTCATCCTCCCCTCCAACCCCAAGCCTATCCCCGAGCCCCATATAATCCACCTTAGCATTATCCTCCGAACAATTACCGGTCATTTGTCCAACCACGAGGTCATTCATTCCGCCAACAATAAAGGTTGGTGGTTGTTCTTGCAAAACACTTCCAGCCTCAATGCCGACCCTACGAACATCCCCATAATCCACATAAGCCACCCTAGTATTATCTACCGAACTACATACGACCAACTGTCCAACCACCAGGTCACTTCCTAGGGCGAGCACCAACATCCCAAAATTCACGTGTGCCTTCACAACATTTTAAGCATCCAACAATCCTAAAAACCAGAGGCATGATGGGAAACAAAGGCAAAAAGATAATTTCACGCCCATCGGAGAATTCTATACAAGTTTGTTTGAAAAGTTAAAGCATTTCGTCTTGATTGAGCCACTCCTAGGCTATACCCCCGTATGTGAAGGGCTTTGATCTTGCTATTCGATGCATGTACCACTTTATGTCCAGGGGTATAGCATTGAAGATTGTCGCTCTTTGAAAGGGAAATAGAAAGAATGATTCAAGAAGGGGTAGTTGTAGTCAATGACAGTGAGAGGGAACATGCGAATCCTTTTGGGAACTTGTTGATTAAAGTTGATAATGGTCTTGGCAATATTGATATGAAACTCAGTGGCTAAGGTGTCGATCTTTGTAATTGGGAAGACGCTCCATTTCCTGGTTAGCCGGAGTGGAGTTTTGGTGGTTTATTTTGTTGTAATTTCTGTTGTCTGGGTTATTTCAGGATTGTAATCCGGATATTGTCTTGTGACTCAAACCCTTCTATCCTTTCATTTTGCCTAGTTTGTTTAGTCGCAGTAGCTCGTTTTGTGTTGTCTAGGTTTGTAACCCTAGTTTAGTTTGCTTGTTTTGTTGTCCAAACCCTTTCACCATATGTCTAATGTAATTTTCTATTTTGTATAATTTTTAGTCATTTCGTTTAGATCTCTTTTCCTTTTATAGTCCTTCTCGTGTTGACTCTAGTGACATGACATGCACGTGTAATTTTCAACCTGGTTTTATAAACGTTAGGTTACTCATGAGGCAATGAACCAATTTTGAAGGAAATAAGTACATAATTTTGAGATCATTTGAAGCCCAAACTGTGAAACTGTGGCAGATAATTTTGAGATCACTTCAAGCTCGAATTGAGAGAAACTGGGGTAGATAGAGCATAATGAAACCCTATTGAAATGCATTATGCCGCATCGGGTTGAAGCTAAGGGCATGTTTTCCCAATTTGATAGGGGTCGTTCGTGTTAAGGAGAGTGAAAGTGTTGTCCAATGGGGCTTTGTATTCCCCCAGATGTAGAAGGCGAATGTGTGGATATGGTTATCAAGTCTGGTTCAATAAAAAAATATCACGAATATTTTGTATAGTTTGTTTAATTGTATTGTTTGTACTTGCCATGTTTTGGAGATTGGAATGATGAAGGCATTTCGTTCTATTATCTAAACAATTTATCCTTAGTTACCCCTTTGAGCCTTATTTATCTTCTTTCATACCCCTATTTTTGAATCAGTAGCAAAGATCAGAAATACAAGCGTGAAATAAGTTCAAAAAAGAAAAATAAATAAAGAAAAGAGAAAGAAAAAAAAGAAAAGAGAAGGAAAAAAAATTCAAAAAGAAAGAGAGTGGAAAAAGGAAAGGAATAGAAAAATCACAACAACAAAGTAATTGCTATGACACGAACTATGTTTGACCTGATTGCTTTTAAGTATACGTAGGCAACCCCATGGTTCGGTCCCATCAAAACAGTAATTCAAAAGTCTCCAAGAAAAGAAACTGGGGCAGAACTTCTGGTTATGTTAAAGATCTGATTCCAAAAGTTGTATGTTTGAACCCATTCGATTTGTTTTGAGCCTTCGTGATACCCATTCTTTCTAACCCTATCCAAAAGCCCACATTAGGGTCCAAAAAAAGATCTCCCGACCAGTTTTCGAGAGATACCAAGTCGTGCAAGTAAAGGTGATTTATATAAATGGCAACACTCCATTCTGAACAAGGAAAATAAAAATAAGAGAGTCTTATTCGCCAAAACCTCCATGGGCACCTTGAGGCGACTGTGAGTTAAACTAAAGAACAAATTAAGAGAGGCTTGATGGTTAAAACCCTTCGACCACCGCAAGTCAAATAAGGATCGTGAATCAGATTAGATAATCAGAGCATTGAAGCCCAGTTTTACGGTTTAGGGGTATAACAAGAGTTGAGTATCAGACTTTCTTGACAGAATGGGCCACAAGTGCATGTCATGATCATTAGAGTTGGTATCCATATCTGATAGGTTTCTACTTTATAGTTTTCTTGTTAAGGATCATCTCTTTCCATTGTCTTTTACTCTATTCCTTTTGTCTGGTTTACTTCCTCTTCATGAGTCTGTTTGGTCAGAACAAGTAAGAAATGACTTCCAAATTGGCTACTAGCTTTCCAATTGCACAAAACGGGGTCTGGCCAGCACATCAAGTGGCATAACACAGGAAAAGATGGCGAGCTCACTAAGTTTGAAAAATCAATGAGTTTTGGGATTCATGTGAAATACAAAGATTCAGTATATGTCAATTCATGAGCAATGCAACAGATAACCTGTGTTGGGTTGTGAACGGATCAAATGATTTTATGTGATAAGGTTGACAGAGAAAGTGGTTAACCAATGACAAGCAAGGTATTCCTATTAGAAATCAAAGTTATCATTGCAAGTGAAGGAGCAATGGACCTCAAGGCCAAGGCTAGTGGCCTACGTCAGGAAAGAATATCAAGTGCACTGAGTCGGTAAAAATCAATGTATTTTAGGATTCATGTGAAATACAAAGATTCTGTAAATGTCTATTCATGGGCAAAAACAGATAGAGGATGTTAGGTCTAAATGGATCAGAGGTACTTTCTGTGATAAGGGTGATTAACAAGCAAGGTCTTTTGAGTTGAAACCAAAGATATCAGGGTAAGTTAAGGAGAAACCGCCCTAGAAGTCAAGGCCACAAACCAACCACTATATTTATAATCTCACAAGTTCTCTTTATTTGATACAGGGAATGAAATTATGTTCAAATCAAAGCTTGGAAGTTTGATTTTTTTATTCAAGTGTCATGCGCAAATTTTGCCAGCACAAAGGCGGTTTGAGAAGGGGAAAGAAAGTTTGTTCGATCCTCATGAACCCTCCTTGAGAAAAGGCATGGTTCAGGGGCAAAGAAGTTTATTCATTCTGCGAAGATTCTCCGGGAAGAAAGCATGGCTCAGGTAAGTTCATTCTTTATTTCTCAGGACCCGTCTGGAAAATGGGATTTAATTTGAAGTCTTCAGGACCCTCATGGAAAATGGGACCTAGTATAAAATTCAAAACAATCATAAGTAGCAAGATCTAGCATAAATGTACCCCAAAGGAATATAAGTCGGCTTCAAAGTTCTCATTCTTGAGAGAGGATTCAATTAGGAGTTGTCAAGGCCCTCCTAAATAATGGGACTTAGCTTTAAGATTTCCATTAGATAACAAGATTTAGCTGAAGTCGCACCATTAGAAGATATAATGTAGATTTAAAACTATAGTTTAACTAGGAGATTTCAGGACCCTCCTAGATAATGAGATTTAGCTTTCAAATTCTTAGAGATATTTGGTATTATGATTCAATTAACACTTACAGATGCACCCAACACCAAATTGGGGCAGGGAAATTCCATTTCTTTGTTTTATTGTAATCCGGATCAAAGGCAACAGTTTCAGGGGATATAGTTCAAGTTCTGACAATCATGAGCCTCCTGAAGAACAAGGGAATACAACTCAAGTTTTTGGCAATCAAGCGTCCACCTGGAGAACAAGGGAGTACAACTCAAATTTTTGGTAATTAGGCACCCGCCTGGAGAACAAGGGGATACAGTACAAGCTTTTAGCAATGAGGAGCCCACTTGGAGAACAAGGAATGCAACTCAAGCTTATGGCAATCAGGAGCCCACTTGGAGAACAAGGGAGTGCAACTCAAGGTTTTGGCAATCAGGAACCCACCTGGAGAACAAGAGAATACAGTTCAAGTTTTTTGCAATCGGTAGGCACCTGGAGAACAAGGGAATACAACTCAAGTTTTGGCAATTAGGCGCCCACCTGGAAAACAAGGGGATACAGTTCAGGATTTTGTAAATCAAGCACCTACCCGAAGAACAAGGGGATACAGTTCAAGTTTTTTACAATCAGGAGCCCACCTGGAGAACAAGAGCATACAACTCAAGTTTTTGCAATCAGGAGCCCACCTGGAGAACAAGGGAGTACAACTCAAGTTTTGGCAATCAGGCACCCACCCGGAGAACAAGGGAATATAATTCACGTTTTTGGAAATCATGCACCCACTTAAAGAACAAGGGAATACAATTCAAGCTTTGGCAATCAAGAGGCCACCTGGAGAACAAGGGAATACAATTCATGTTTTTGGCAGTTAGGAGCCCACCATGAGAATAAGGGAATACAATTCAAGTTTTGGCAATAAGGAGTCCTCCAGAAAAATAAGGGAATACAATTGAAGTCTTGGCAATAAGGTACCCACCTGGGGAACAAGGGAATAAATTCAAGTATTTGGCAATCAGGCGCTCGCCTGGAGAGCAAGGGAATACAGTTCAAGCTTTTGGAAATCGGCCACCTACCTGGAGATCAAGGGAATACAGTTCATGTTTTGGAAATCTGGTGCCCACCTGGAAAACAAGGGAATACAGTTCAAGTTTTGGTAATCAGGCACTTACCTGGAGAACAATGGAATACAACTACAGTCTTGTGCCCACATAGAGAACAAGGGAATTCAACTCAAGTTTTTGTAATCAGTCACCCACTTGGAGAACACGGGAATACAACTCAAGTTTTTGCAGTCAGGTGCCACCTGGAGAACACGGGAGTATGGCTCAAGTTTTGATAATCAGGCACCCATCTGGAGAACAAGGGAATACAACACAAGTTTTGGTAATCAGGAACCCACCTGGAAAACAAGGGAGTACAACTCAAGTTCTGGTAATCAGGCACCCACCTGGAGAACAAGCGAGTCCAATTCAAGTTTTGGTAATCAGGCGCCCACCTGGAGAACAAGGGAATATATTCAAGATTTGGCAGTCAAGTACCCATCTGAAGAACAAGGGAATACAACTCAAGTTTTGGTAACCAGGCAACCACCTGGAGAACAAGGGAATACAATTCAAGTTTTGGTAATCAGGCGCCCACATGGAGAACAAGGGAATACAACTCAAGTATTGGTAATCAGGCACCCGCCTGGAGAACAAGGGAATATAAATCACGTTTTGGCAATCAGGTGCACACCTAGGGAACAAGGGAATACAGTTCAAATTTTGGCAATCAGGCGCCCACCTGGAGAGCAAGGGAATACAATTCGAGTTTTTTGCAATCAGGCTTCCACCTGAAGAATAAGGAAATACAGTTCAAATGTTGGCAATCAGGCGCCCATCTGAAAAACGTGGAAATACAGTTGAAATGTTTTCAATCAGGCGGCACCTGGAGAATAAGGGAATTCACTTCCGAATACAATTCAAGTTAGCAACAAAAGAAGCTCGTGGCAAGAATGCGAGTCAACAGTCTGAGGTGATCAACATAAGTTAGTCACAATAAAAAAAGGCAAAAGGTTAATCTGAATGCAAAAGTTGATGAAAGATGTGGGTTGCTCAAGACATGGTTGAGGTCAAAAGCACTATATGTCCATTCTTAATTCGAAAACTTGAACAAGAACGAGCTAGCACCTGCAGCTAACAAGCGTCAAGGTTGAAATCTAAAGTCAGAATGAAGAACCACTGAAGACTCAAGATCAAGATTCAAAAGACTTATAAATAGGAATCATATAACCCGTAGTTGACAGGCTTAGCTTTTTTGTTTTTATTTTTTTGAATTTGACATAATAATAGGATCGCAGACCGGAACCTCGGCAGAACTACACCTCGATTGGCTCTCCACCCCGGCATACTCCATCATCTCACTCATTTCTGAACTATATGTAGCCTAATTCCTTTATAGCCAAGGATATATAGGCAGCTCATATACCAGGGCTCAGACACATTCTCTTTTCTCTTTGTTCCGATCTTCTGATATACGGGTCGGGTCAAAAACTCTATCTAGTCGTTCTTTGTGTGAAAATACTTCGTCTTTCCAATCATATAGGGCAGCTGTAGACATGTGATTTTTCACCCTCCGAAAGATTTTTTATATTTTAGCATATAAATATTAAATTTAGGCCTAATATAGCTATCAACTATTTTTGACCTTGTTTACTTTATTTTTGTCATAAACATAAAAACTACAAAAAAATATTTCAGCTTCCGTATCTTTCATGAATTTAAATTAAAATACACAAAAATAGTACCTTATTTATATCTTTACATAATCTTAAATATACAAAAAAATATAATAGTTTCATGTTAGCTTTTGCATTGTGTAGTATTTTTTTCTTATTTTAAAAGGAGTCAATTAAGGTGTTGGATCACAATTTAAAGAGTTTTAGAGCTCATTTCTTGGCCCAATTCGGATTAATCCTTTAAACCTAGGGACCTTTCTAGACTCTTTTTGTAATAAAAATAAATAAAAAAGAGCCTAAGGACCTTAATACAAAAAGACATACCAACTAATTAGCAAAATATATAAAATAATAACCTAAACATAGACTCTACCCAGAAAACCACAAAATAATGCCTAAAAAGGGAGGAAGGAGCGTAGCTTTCACATACCTTTGTCTTCACAAAATTCGATTATCATCCGCTTGCAACAAAATAAAAAAGCTTGCTTAAGCAATAGTCATGGGAGAACCCACATACACGAAATACAGAGGTCTGCAAAGAGAGAGGACCCATCATTCTGCTTCTTCTTCTCCAATTGAAAAACCAGCAACATACACAGACCCACCCATGGGTTTTCTGTTCTCCTGGATAGACTTGTAGAAAGCTTCAGTGACTATCTGAGCCTCAACGACTGTCTAAGCTTGAGCAGCCATAAACAACCCCTGAACGCTAAAACACACACAGACAAGAACACAAAAACCCAGTAGCTATGAAATAGCACAAAACTCAGCAGTAAAATACCCCATGAAACCCACCTCCAAAAGCGTAGCGTCTGTACCTCTCCAAACTACCACTATAACTCCATTTCTAGCCATGGGAGTAGCCTGAAAGCTCCATGAAATAAGCCGAAACTTCAGCTCAAAACCAGCTGAAATACTGCCTCAAAAATGCCATTAAAATAGCTCCAGCATCCTCCATTAATCTGGTTGGAGTTCTTGTTCAAGGTCGTCGCCGACACGGTTTTCGTTCAGCAATTCGGTTCAATTAGTGAGAGTTTTTTTCGTACATCTGATGCCTATGTTGTTTTGTGCTGAGGTTCTCATCTACAAAATAATAATGGGTTTTCTAGGTAAAAGGTCCATTTCTACTTTATCTACTTCTTTCATGCTTTAATTATTCTCTGTTAATTGTTTGCCCAGTAACTAGTTTGGATGTGTCGTTCAAAATGGAAAACCATGAAAAAAGAATTGAGGCAGATGACGGTGAATAGTAAATGCTTAATATGTATCAACACTTAGAAAGAAAACAAACTAGCTAGTGTCATTTGTCTTCCTTCTGCATATGTTTATTTATTTCTCTTCTGAGACGCTGAATTTTTGTATAAAAGCTGATTTAGTAGCTTGCCTTCTCAAGGAAGAGGCAATTTCGTTCTGCCCTTGAATTGAGCAAAACTAGTTTGGGATTAATTTACGAAAATTATAGTTTGCTTTGGCGCGCTATAATTATATCATCGTAGTTATAGCTATGGTAAACGTGATGTTGTTTTGATACTTAATTTCGAATTAGTTTAAATATGAACATCCATAGTTAAATACTTTTCCCTTTAATAATTTGAGGTGTTCCATGTTAAATAAAACCCCAAAACTCATGGCCCTCATTTAACTAATTTTAACTCTTTAAAAATCGAGGTGTGCAATTAGATGAATTTCTCTGGCCGTCGCAAACCTTGTTATTAACTTGAAAGCGTGTAGTTGCTTTAGGCGCGTAATTTTAAATTAACTTTCCTAAACTCGGGTGTGTATTTATGTGATCCAAATTCAAATCTCAACAAGGTTAGATAAAATATGTCAGGGACTACGTGTGTTTTTATGTGACGTGGTTCAAGATGTGTTTTAGATGATGTTGAATCTTCCTAAAAATAATATGTAAATAAAAGCGGGTATAAATTGAAAATTGTACCATAGGTTAACATATGTATTAAAATCAGATAATAGGCCAACTATAACTGTTGAGCGACCGTGCTAGAACCACGGAACTCGAAAATGCCTAACACCTTCTCCCGGGTTAACAAAATTCCTTACCCAAATTTCTGTGTTCGCGGACTGTAATACAAAGTCAATCTTCTCGTCGATTCGGAATTTAAACCGGTGACTTGGGACACCATTATTTATCCCAAGTGGCGACTCTAAATCTTTTAATAATAAATCCCCTTTCGATTGTCCTTTAATTGGAAAAACTCCCTTAATACCCTTACGGGGTGTAGTGTAAAAAGGAGGTGTGACACAACATTCTGTCAATCCTCAATCCTTTTATGACTTTACCTTCCAACTTCATTATTCCTCGCTCTAGATATTCCAACTTTCTGTTGGAAGCGACTACCATTTCTTTCCATTCTTCGTCCAATCTCACATTCCTCTCATGTATTTCTCGGTGCTCATTCTCATAGTCGTGGACCCTCTTGCGCAACATGTTGTATTTGATTTGAGCTTCAACTTCTTCGTCTATGATTCTATTCCCTCGACTAGCCCCTGTCATCACCGTTCCTTTAAGATTGTCCTCCAACCATGTCGGGTAGAGAGGTCCATACCCTACATGATACCTATCTAGATCATTGGTGTTCTTTTCCACAATAATGTTGCAGTGCCGCATGTGCTGAGCTTGGCATTTGTAAGAGACGTCGTAGTCTAAAAAGTCTGCCTTGAAATGACTAATCTTTGCAACCATTGGTACAACCTGTTTCCTGCCTGCTCGCCTTAATACTCGGATAGGGACATAAGGGTATATCCCTTTCAACCTGATCAACATCAAGTGTGGAGCATCCTTGGATCTGATTATGAATTCATCTGTTGAAAACTATTCAAACATCTATTGCACTTGTTCCTTGGTCAGAATATCGAAGAATTCTAACTATTCTTTAGCAATTTCCGATTGAGCAAACCTATCTAGAATGTACATCATCCGTTTGGGGTCATGGAATGCAATATGGTTGTTCCAAGCCCTTCGCAGATTCTCTTAGTGATAGTGACCCTTTTAGAAATGTTCCAACAATCACAACTGCAGCAACAAGTTACAACCCTCGAAATGTTTGACCTCTCTTTGACAGTGCTCCAGAGTCCTACAGATGCCGGCTATGATCATGTGGACTATGGTGTATGTCTATCCATTGATACATACTATCAAAGTCTTCCACCATGGAAAACCTAGTATGGATTCTTTCCTTTTTCATTGGGAACGCTCTCAGGCCTAAGAAGCATATGATGAACACTAACACTCTGCGGTAGATGTGTACCAAAGAAGTGAGAGAGAGCTCATCATGGTAGGTAAGGAAGGACTTTCTATGGCCATACCTCTCATACAAATATTCGAAGGTATGTAAGATTCCTTCAGGCACACTAGGTCGTCATTCTTCTTCAGCCCTAACATCTTTAAAACCCCTTTACCGGTACGGCTCTCCGGCACCAATATACGGGATTATCCCAAATCAAACCCTCAACCCCTCCAATTTCTTCGAGAAGCAATGTCATTTCTATGTCACCGAAATGAAACACGAACCTTTCACTGTCCTAGAACAAAGTGACAGCCTCAATCAACTTGTTGTTTGGCTCAATGTCTAGCAGGGAAGGCAAGTTTCCCAGGTACTTTTTTAAAAGTTTGTTGTCACTTTAGGAAAGTTCGTCCGACCAATCTAGCAACAGTAGTGGGATGTTGCTAACCATACTGAATCTGGGGACCTCGTGCCTCATTTTCTGCAAAACAAAGTGGGTTAGGCCTTCCACCGGCAGACTCGACTATTTATACATTCATGATCAACATGTCGACATTTAGTTCCCCAAATTAATGCACAACATGTGGTTGTGTCTGTTGGGATTATGGAAACGCCGATGGACTTTTGGATAAGGCTCATCTTAAAGGATCATTATATGGACAACATATTGATCCGACTAGGTTTGATCAAGATGCATGCAAAATTTTGACCAGAGTAAGGTTAGTATGGAATTTTAACCAGTACCCTCAAACGGACAACTTGAGGGGAAAAGGTATAAAACCGTCGACTGTACCGCTGATCGATTAGTTTTACCGCTAATAAACCTTTCCGAACTTAAGGATAATAAATAGGAAGAACGCAACCACTCATCAAGCGTTTCTATAGGATTTGATGCACACGAGTGGAATATGATGTGGAGCATGATTTATGCAACAATTAATAGCATGTAGTCAAGTATTGGCATGTAGAAAAATAAATACGGTAATGAATGGCAGTTACTGAAAAGAAAACAAAGTGACAAGTTAGTTTCAGGAATAAGGATCATAAATGCTTAAAATAGGCAGTTAAATTCAAATAAGGGAAAGGGTAGGGGATAAAGCATGCTTTGACTAATTCATAAAAAATAATTTCGTTATTCTAAGAGCCTAAGATATCCCCAGCAGAGTCGCCATGCTGTCGCGCCCCCTTTTTCCCCTTTTTGAGAGCGAGAAAGTCCGGGTTTCAATATTCATGGGGTTAATAACTCATTTCCTTTTTTGGAATATGGGTGTTTTCAAGAGTCTCTACCTAACGGATTATGATGCGTTAGAGCACCTAGAGTGATTAACCCTTAGATTGGTTTGCGTTACCAGAGATTTAGGGTAAGGGCTTAAAATAACCTTGAGGTGAAGGTGTTAGGCACCCCTCTCGGTCCACAATGGTGGGTCCAGACCGAATATATACTTATGAACTAGTCCTTTAATAAAACAAATAGATTAAACACATAATTGCAAATAAGACCATGTTGGACATTGTATGACACAAATAATAAGACAAAGAATTTGAACAAGTTGCATATAAAAGAGTAAAGTTTAAAAATCAGGAATTAGGAAATGGCGTTCTGGGTTGGTTAGCCTACAGGATCACCCCATACAATGCCCGTTAAATACTCATCAATGAGGGGCTACACGTGACATTAGTGTGTAGTCATCATATCCCTTTCTATCCAAATCCCTCCACTTGGTCATAGCCTAAAACATTCTAGCAATCTTGAAATGTCATATGTTTACACTACCTGTCCCTTCCTCGTGACCTTGGAGGTATTTTAGGACCTCTATTTTATGGATAGTTTTAGACCTTCCTAAGGTTTTAAAAGATAAAAGTCTGGGCGTCAATCAAGAACAAGTAGGACTACATTTAAAGAGAATAAATTACAGGCTCACCGTCACCTCCACAAATATAATAAGTAAATGCACGTCTTCAAACAACAGTTAAGTATTGAAAAGAAAATTATAGAACATGAAATATAAGTGAGTAGGGATTATACTGTATTGAATTAGGACAAATTGTCAAAATACTATTTGGCTTTGCTACAAATTTAGACTTGTTAAATCTTGATAGTTTTAAATAACAAAAGCACAGTTTCAGAGTTGCAGAATTTAAATCTCCCTATAGGCTTTCCTAAATTCAGAACAGTGATGTCCTAAGAGCATGACATCTACATTGATGCAGAAAAACAGTGGACAATTTTAAACGGATACTTGAGATCCTATAGACATTCTTTCTAGCGATAGTAAATTAAGGTAGTGTTAAAAACTTATTTAAAGAAGCAGACGGTTGATTAAACCAATTCAAAATGAACTAACATAAACTAAATTGACTTTTTTAACCAAACTAATTTTAAATTCAACAGGCAGGATTTTTTATTTTAGTTCCTATAGGCATGGTCTCTATTTGTTAAGAATTGCCTTCTAAACTTATAGGCATGATTTCTAGTGAGACTGAATGTAAGTACATGCGGTAGTAGAAATTGAACTCAATCACTTTACACTCCATAGGCATAGTATCTAATTATATAGTTGATCTTAGCCCTATAGAAATGGTCTCTATTATTGAATACAATTCGATCCTATAGGCATAATTTCTTATATCATGAAAGCAAGAAAATATAGCAAATTTATTAACATTATCCTATAGGCATGGTATCTACCCGAGTTACCCAACGGATATGTAGCAACCTAGCCCTTTTCACTAATCACCACAATGCTGTTTACAAATTATTATACAGACCAACTGAATAAATTACAAAAACAATTAATAAAAAGAAGAAGTTAACTATACGGAGTCTAAAGCAGGCCCAAATGACTTCCCCTAGCCTTCAATAGCCTCAAATGCAAGGGATATATAGACAGTATCTTGTCTAGGTGTGTTAGAGTTCCCTAAGGATCTCAAGGATCCTGCCAAGTGCTCACACCTTGACTTTTTCTCAAGCAAGAACTAATTTAAATGCAATGTGGAAAGGCCAGCTCTGACATGCCAGAGTTCAGAGTAATCTCAAGGATATCAAGGCAGTACAGAGTACAGAGGGGAAGAACCTAATATTCTACAAGTAGTGTAAGAGTGCTTGACATGATTTTGTTTTGAAATAACATAGAGATGACTTGAGAAGTAGGAAAGTTTTTTCAGAAAACATGAAATAACTTAGTGGTAAAAGATAGTTTGAGAAGAGTATCAAGCAGCAGACAATCAATTGGTCATATTCAGATCACTTAACAACAGAACTTCACATGGGAATGAAAGGATTGTGGCACATAAGACTCACTTCAGGATACAAGGATAAGGATAGTAGAAACATAGTCACAAATTGCATACAACACTTAGGATCTTGGAGACTTAGTAAACAGTTAGAACATAAATTATAGCTGGACTGCTTGAACATGTTTTAAACATACGGTTGGGACATGCTAAGTAAAGAAGTAAGCAGAGTGCAAAACATGCATTGAAAAGATGTAAGTTTAGACATGCTAGCCAAAGAAGTAAGAAAGAAAGATTGTAGAATTAAAGCATGCATTGAACAAGATAGAATTTTAGACATGCTGAACAAAGAGATAAACATGAATACAAATTGAAATCACAATTGATGGACTAATGCGGGTATGAAACAAATAGGGTTTTATTTTCAAAACTTAATTAAAGACATACCAGTTAAGGAGATCAAGACACAAAGTATAGAACAGTATAGTGCAATTACTAGCCTTGGCCGTCTAGTTCATTAGAAGTAGAAAGTAACAGAAAAGTGCAGAAAGCTTTAAGGTTAAGAGAGTTTTTGAACTAGTGTTCATTGTTATTGTTTTGAACTTAAAAAAAGATGAGGTTTATATAGGAATAGAAAACACAACAAAATAATTAAGAGATCAATTAAGTAGCAAATAAAGGAAGTCACATGTAAATCATCAAGATCTTCCCTTAATCAAGGGACAATTAAACCACTGTAGAATCATGCTAGGTATTTAAGGAAAAGAATCAAGTAAAGTTTAAGCTACAGAATATGCAATTAGGGGTAAATTCACAACAATCTAATTAAGGAAAAAAATCAAAAATAATTAGCGGAATACAAACAAGGCATGGAAAAACAATTAAGGTAGGCAAATTCAATCAAATTGAGTAAAAAGGTAAGAATCAAGCGTTAAACGGAAAGGGTGAAAATTAAACTAGAAAATAAAGGATTCAGAGTAATCAAGGGTTCAGAAAGTCATGAAAGAGGCAGCATGCTTAGCATATAAAATGATGTAGAGCATGAATAGTCACAATTTCACACAGCTTTAACAAAACCCAAAGTTAAACGACACTTAGTTAAAGAGAAGTATACAAGTCTTGCATGAATAGTCAGTATAAATGCAAGTTCATAATATCAGTGAAAGGTCGAACTAGGAAGATTCAGTTGAAGCATATTAGGACATGAAAATCATGAGAAGTCACAAGAACCCAAGACAAGAACACAATCAGATTGCACCAACATCTAGAAATAAAACGAAGAACCCCAAAAATAAGGTTTTCTATTCAAACGGGCCCGGATTGTAGCAGGTTCAAAAAATAAGTCAAAAAATGTATGAGAAGCTAAAGTTAAAACACAAAGAATCATCAAACAAATATTAAAAGGAAATCTTGGAAACTCTAATTTTAGAAAAAGATGAAAATCATTTGAAATCATACAATTATTGTAAAGAATCTCAAGGCTATTGCAAAACTCACAGGAAACAAACTCAAATAACCTTAGATCTGTACAGATCCAGGAGGTTTTAGAAAAAAGTTTAGGGTTTCAGAGAAAATCATACAGAGATGAAGAAATATACTGAAAACCCATAGATCGTAGCTAATATAGGACGATCTCGCTTGAAATCACAATGGAATAGTCTGGAACAGGCGAGAGATGAACCCAAGATGCAAGTCATAGCCTTTGTCCCTTGAGAGCCTTAGAGATTGCGAGAATGACATGAGAAAGGCTATTAAAGGCCTGAGAACTGGTGAGAGGTCACTGGAGATAGCCATAGATGGGGCCAGTGAGATTTAGAATTAGGGTTAGGGTTAAAGTGAGAGCGTTAGAGAGCAGAGAGTATTTTAGAGTGGCGGAGGTGGAAAATGGTTAGGGTTTGGGACCGGGGGGGGGGGGGGTATATGTTAGCTTAATTAGGAAGGGGGAAACCTAGACAATTGATCAAAATGATCAACATTCAGTATTTGTCTTTGTAGTTTAGTCAAACATTGGGTTGGGTATCGAGATTGCATTGGGATTGAAATTGAAATGAAATTTGTCGATATTTTAAATAGCCATTTTAGCACTATATAATTTAATAAGAAATAATAAATGATTTCTGAAATAATTCAATGTACTGATTTTAAATAGTTAGTTAATATTTTAAAAATATAAGAGATAATTTTATGCATCAACAATGTAATTATGCATTAATAGGGCTAGTATTATAAATATCTGCAAATTAGCTTAAAAATATAAATACAATTATAAAAAATATGCTAAAAGTATTTATGCAAGATTTTGCATAAATAAAAAGTTTAAATGGCTAGATCACAACAAAAATAATTAGAAGGTTAATTATTGGAAATTTTTATAAGCAACAAAGGAAGAAATAAATCAATTTGAAGCCTTTAAAGTTACTGAAAAATTAAAGAAATGCTTATGCATGCTTATATATATATATATATATATATATATATATATATATATATATATATATATATATTAAAAATATATAGAGAAAAATTTTGTATCAACACCTGTCAGTCCATTGTTTGGATTTGTAACTTACTAAGTTGGTGTACTCACGTTATCCCCTACACCTTGTGTACATATTCAAACATTTCAGGGTACGATAGCAGCTGTTGACTATTCCGGTCGCAAACTTCACGGAGATAGTGAAGTAGCTGTCTGGCGATCGCAGTTCCTCCTTTCTCCTTCTCTATCTTCCTATTAGCACACTGTTGCTATTTCTAAACTATTTTGGTCATCATATCTCGTTTAAGAATTATTGTAGTATTGCTCACGACTTAGTGACATTCGAGATTGGGCATTTACTTTCCGCTTTTGTTTTGATTTTGACTTTATATCTTTTATTGGATTGCAGTTGCAAATTAACTTAACTTAAGTTTTAAATAAAATATGAATTATTTTTGAAATGTATTGAATATTTTAGTTTTACGATAGACTGTTATTATAATTGGGTTGGGTTTGGGGTGGTGACAACTAAACTGCTGCTACATGCGCTAGTCAAATTGCGTGCTTACAGCGTCGACCAACCATATCTGTTTAGCGTGTTTATAAAATCAAATAATTTGATGAGTAAGATACCTACAACAAGTTGCTGTTGAGTATATTTGGACCAAGTAATTCAATCCACACACATGCATTGTACTGTACTTGTATATACACATTCTTTTCTCATTTTCAAAAGAAATTGAACAGAAACCATTAATGTAGAGGTACATTCAAATATTACTGACATCACACAAATCTAGAAAACTTCTTCCATGTTTCACGTTGGCTTGTAACTTTGTGAACGCTTTCTTTTATATAATAAAATATATCCTTCCCTTAACTACTATCTTGTTATGAAATAATATAAAAGACAAGAACAATATAGAGAGAATAGGAAGAGGAGTATTCTTATTGATACTTTGAGATGGTTTACAATGCAATAGAACCCCTATATTTATAGGGAGGTGGTGACTTAGCCACCAAGTAGTAAACCCTAGAATCTCTCTAATTATAGACATTCACCTTAAATAGAGTTCTATTTATAACAGTCCCCCTTGAATGTCTATTCAACAATGTGCCTTGTTAAAACCTTAAAACCAAAACCCAATGGGAAAAATTAAAGAGAAGGAAAAAGAGTACACATGTTTGAATATGCGCCTATTGGTTGCCTCGTTAAAAACCTCGCAAGGAAAACCCAGTTGGGACAAAACCTTCTAAGGGAAAAAGAGTGCAACGCGCATTAACTCCCCCTGAAAAGAACATCAATTTATATCCTTGAGCATTTGCATTCCAATCTTGTGCACCATCTTCAAAACAATCTTTGGTAGATGTTTGATAAATAAATCAACCATATTGACTTGATTAAATATTCCGCACCTTGAAATCATCATTCTTGATAGATATGAACATCTTCATATAATGTCGTGGAATGACTCTTCAATATCTCCATAGGGGTATTCTCGATGCCATCCATTGATTTTATACTTTCAAGTATTCGAACTACATGTCCAAAAATACATGTCTTTCATATGGAATCAATTCTACTTGAATTGTATCTCTTCCATTTGGCCAATATTTTTGTTTGTATTCGACAAACATAAGATCCTCATCGACATTTAGTGCTATCATAGATGTCGTCGACGAACATTTTATATCGGTTCCAATAAAATTTTCATAAGGACATAACATGGAGATCTCTTCATTCATATATCAGGTACCTGAATCTCTCATGAGATTTTATGAAGTGTTATGTCATGTGATCTTCTGGATCACTTGCCTCCTTATGATCACTTTGATCAATTGCTCATCTTCTTTATTAATAAGTTCTTTTGAAATCGATTTGTCTATACGCTTCAAGCGTATCCAAGACTTTGTCCTTCTAGGACTTAATATGAGCATTTGCAGTGAGAATATAGTTAGATTCTTTGGGTCAGCAAATGCGTGTAGCATGCTTTGCAATATGTTGCAATTGAATTATCCTTTTATGAACTTCAGGTTCATATTCGAGGATCTACACAAATGATAATTAATCTCATGTAACCTTTTCTCAAGTGTTTATCATGTCTTCCCCTCATGTTAGAAAAGCTAACTTGTTTCCTCAACTCTGGGAAATCATCTTTGTGCATTATCATGTCAATATACACAGCACATTAATAATAATAAGATGAGATTATTTGGTTCCTGACCCTAAACCATTTGTGAGGGGAGAATATAATATACTCTCGTATACAACGTATATCAAACTGATATATATAACTTTGTTCTCATAAGAAACAGTTAAGCTATTAAGTGGAGGCACTCAATAATTATCCTGCTAAACCAACTTTGACATAAACCAACTTATCAAGATGAACTATCTTGAGTAGAAAATCTGGAAATTATGCTCGAAGTTGGATTACTGAGCAATTTACCTCGCAAGCACCGGCCAGGCTGCGGGTTAATAACAATTGCGCATGTAACCATATCATAGATGCATCATATGTGGTATACATGGCAGGTGAATGGGCCCATATTCACCTTTGATATTTCCAGAATTTATGGGCTTCAACCCGAACTCTTTAGTTGGTCAATTCATTAATGAGAACAAGTGATACAAGAGAATTTGTAAAGAATTTTCTAGTTCTTTAATATTCACCCATGTGAATTCTCTATTATTGCACATCATACTTATAATGAGATGGCTAACCCGAATGCCAACTGAATAAATAATCAATATTGGTAAACTTCAAATTTACACCATGACATGTGCACTTATCAATATACTTCAGGTTTATTATAACATGGGTTTTTATACCAATAGATATCCACTTTATTGTGGCATTCCTTTGTTTGTGTAGTATAAACTGGAGAATAAAGCGGGTAGCTTTTCATATACAAATTATCCCGCTACAAGTTGTAGTGATAGAAGATATCAAATCTTTCCTTTATTTATAGTCTCAATGTAATCAGCGCTTTCGCGTGTACTTTGGAAACTGAATAAGTTCCTTTGAGACTCACTACAACACAATACTCAATTGTGTTTCTCCAACATAGTAATAATTGGCTCTTCTAGAGCTCTCAATTAATTTTGTACTACCACAAATTCATCAACATCCATGTGGTGAATATCTTTCTTAAAGAGAAAGTTATACCATTATGGTCATGTCAAACTTATATGCAAGATAGGTTTCTTGCATTATCGTTGTCCTTTAATAGTCATATTTCCAATATACTTTGGCGTACAATAGGTACGTGACCAACGATCATTCATGCCATATATCATCTCAAACCTCCTTCTAGGGGTGAGTGTGGTATTATCTCAAACCTCCTTCTAGGGGTGAGTGTGGTATATTCAATACCAATTTCATGTTCATATTCTTCCAATAATGAATATGTGTTCGTGAATCAGATGTTGTCACATTCACTGCGGGGATATGTGATTTTGTTATCCTTTTCAAATCTGTAAATGCGTCTGGCATTCGATTTGCTATTCTTTGCAAATGGATAATATTTTGCGCCTCTTTTTCACAAATAGAGGTATGTGGATCAAGATGAGATAATGATGCATTTTTCCACGAAATTTCCCGTTTGGTTTCACCAACTGCTCCCCCTAATTTTGGGAAAAGTGTCTCATCAAATTGACAGTCTGCAAATCATGCAGTGTACAAATGCCCTGTCAATGTTTCGAGGTAGCGAATAATGGAGGACGATTCAAACTCAACATATATTCCTAACCTTCTTTCCGGACCCATTTTGGTGCGGGATGGCGGTGCTATAGGCACATATACTGCGCATCCAAAGATTCTTAAATGGGATATATTAGGTTCATGACCCAAAACCAATTGCAACGGGGAATATTTGTGTCAATTCGTCAGTCAGAGACGAACTAGCATTGCTGCATGCAAAATGGCGTGACCCCAAGCCGAAGTGGGCAGCCTTGTTTTCATGAGTAAATGAGGTATTCAAGATTATACTCATGTATTGTCTCAATCTGATATCCATTTTGAATGATATCTTTAAAATTCAACAAGTTCCTTTTAGACTTGGAGGAGAACATTTTGACTGATATCATTAAAACTCAACAAGTTCTTCTTAGACTTGGAGGAGAACATTGCATTCTCTAAAATATCGTTCCTTTAGGCAGAGTTATAGTTGCTCTTCAGGAGCCTTCAATCAATTTAATTCCCATGGTTTGCCATACAAAAGAAAATATACGAACATGAGAATAAACAAATTCAATCCGTTTGTTTCATACTTAAACAATATTTTCGAAATCTGCTGAGGTTATTCGACTAACTAAATCAGATAGTCGATTATATGTTTTCCATAATCGATTACTTTGCAGTTTGAAAATTTCAGTTTAAGCATTTTCTTAAAACAATCGATTGTTAAACACACACAATCGATTGTTGAACATTGACAATCGATTGTTAAACACATACAATCGATTATTTGCTATTTTGAAAAACTTCAGATCACACTGTCTTAAGACAATCGATTGTTAAACATAGACAATCGATTGTTGACTATTTTGAAAAACTTCCAGATCACACTGTCTTAAGACAATCGATTGTTAAACATTGACAATCGATTGTTGAACATAGACAATCGATTGTTGAACATTGACAATCGATTGTTTTGCAGTTTTAATGCGAAATATTAGATAATCGACTAACTGTTAGGTTAGTCGATTACCTCTACTTAAAAATAAAAATATTATTGAAATTTGAGCATATTGAAACATTCTAAAGAACTAATACTAACATTATATCATAAACTAACTAATACGAGCTGATACTAATGACTATTAGTTTATTCACTAACTATTACAAATAAGTGAAATAAAATCAAACAACTCCATCTTCTTTTATCACAGATCCATCACCGATTAGGTGGTCTATTTTCCCATCGGGTTGCTCAAAGAAATCTGCCACATCCAAGTGGGTGATGTCAAAATTGTCGTCAGAGACAAAATTTGTTTCAGGGCCTTTACTCTTTCGAGATGCTTGATAAAGGTCAACCAAATGTCTTGGTATACGGCAAGCTTTTGACCAGTGCCCTTTTCCACCGCAACGATAACATATAGTTTCTGAACTATTTGCCTTTGGATTCTCATTGTATCGTGCTTGTGGCAGAGTGACCAACTTCAGGTTGTCATATCTCTCCTTTAAGCCATTCCACAAGATAGGTGGATCTTTGACTGTGATATATTCAATTTTCAAACCTTCATCAAGGTGATGGCGCAAGTAAATCAAGGCCTTAGCACAGTTTCAAACCTTCATCAAGGTGATGGCGCAAGTAAATCAAGGCCTTAGCACAGTTTCAAACCTTCAGTAAGGTGATGGCGCAAGTAAATCAAGGCCTTGGCATAGTCTTGGGTGGATGCATTATTTCTGTCTTTAATGGCGTCTCCAAGACCCATTGCATCCAAATGGATTTCAACATCCAACACCCATGTCATTTAGTTCTTGCCCGAAATTTCAAGGGCACAAACTTTCCTTTTATAATGTCTGACATGAAACAAAATTACATCAAGAGCGTGTTCATACTTACGGGCTCTATTACAATTATCACATTCACTTCAGGGAATGGATCATAATGACGATTATAATTCCGTCTATTGCCATGTCCACATTCATTGATACCATCATGGTAATAATTTTGTCTTCTTTCAGACTTATCACATACTGCTACCACATTCTCTAAAGGGAATGGAGCAAATTCAATGGGACGAATTTTTAATTCTTTGCCCACAATCATTCATGAATTTGATCATGGCAAGGCATAGAAATTTTACCACTTCATGTGAGTGTAATTTCTTACAAACTCCATTAGAGTTATAATCAAACTTTGTCGTCTTTGCTAGTATTTAAAATCAAATTATAGAATGTCAAGAATTTGAAAGAGAAAGGTAAAATACATACCTTAAATCCAGAATTTAATCTTTATCTTTTGCGATACACTTGCACGCCATTTTCACACCTCTCTGTTTAGGATGTAGCACAAGACCAAATTTTGGACTTCTCCACAATTTTCCCTTGGAAAACAAATCTCATTCCTCCCGTCTACATAAGTTCTACAAATTCAATTGGTTAGAGACTCGTGCTGATAACGTGTTATGAAATAATATAAAAGACAAGAACAATATAGAGAGAATAGGGAGAGGAGTATTCTTATTGATACTTTGAGATGGTTTACAATGGAATAGAACCCCTATATTTATAGGGAGGTGGTGACTTAGCCACCAAGTAGTAAACCCTAGAATCTCTCTAATTATAGACATTCACCTTAAATAGAGTTCTATTTATAAAATATCTCAATTTCTTTTGGTTGAATAAATAAGAGAGATGTCTGGTACCATATTCAAGTCAAAGGAAAGAGACATTGACTGAAAATATGACCAATTTGTCTATATATTTCTTTGATCAACATTTTTTTACCAAATGGTTAAGTTCTTTAAAAGAGTCATCTCATTTGTTACGGTCAAATTTCATCTACTTAATTACAAAGTCATCTTACGTTGGTGTATGACTATTTAGGTTTTTTCTGATTTTCTATCTAATGCTCACTATTTTCATTAACATTCGATTAAATTAAAAAATAATCCCAAAAATCTAATATTGAGAGTAAAACGCTTTCTAAGAAAGACAATTACAGACCTAAAGCTCAATTTGAGGCATGTGACTACTGGATTCATTATCTAATAGAATTGCGTCATGCATGGAATATATGCATAAGGTTCTTATCCAGAAACCATACACAGAAATAGAGGGAAAAAGTAATACATCGAAATAAATTTTCTAGAAAATAATGTTTTTTTTTAAAATAGCGCAAAAGGTGACAAATAAAGATGAGTTCAAGATTTGAGGTATCTGGAGTCCAGACTGTAATTTTCGCGGTTCCGAAGCGGAACCGGACCGGAACCGCAGCCTTGCCGGTTCTGCCGGTTTCGGCGGCCCGGTTCCGGCGGTTTCGGTTCTACCGGTTCCAGGAAACCGTGGCGGGGAGGTTCTACCCGTTGGAACCGCCAGAACCGGACCCGCCAGTACCGGAACCGGCTCGCTGTTCTGGACCGGTTCTGGCGGTTCCAAACTTTAATTTAACCCCAAACTTTATATAATTACACTATTTCTCATTTCTCAACTATAAATACCCCCTCATTCTTTCATTTTTATTCACCAATTCATCAATATCTCTCAATCTCTCAAGCTCTCTTTCAATCTTTCTAGTGCAAGTGCTTAATTTATTGTTGCAAATTCGTGAAAAATTGTGAAGTTGTTGAATTGAAGTTTTCAAGTGTTCAAGTTCAACGATTTTCAATTTTCAAGAAGTTGTTCGTCAATCAGGTAAACTCGTTTCAACTCTTACGTGCTAATAGTATTTTTTTTGTGTTGTTAAATTGCTCAATTATAATTATTATGGTATTTTCGTTGAAAAAAATGTTCGGTAAAGGAAAAGCTAAAATCAGTGAAAGTAGTGGCCAAAATACTACCCCTCTCCCGGCTCCCCGACCTAGAAAAGATAAGCAAGTTGAAAGTAGTAGCCAACCTAGAAATCCTAATGAACCCTTCGGAATCCTTGATAGTGATCACCCTTGTTTTCAATTTAGCAATATTGATTTTCTACATGATGTAGCAGTTGGTGGTAGAATAGACGATGATATTATGAATGCTCTTTATCCTAATGCACCTATCTTAGAGGGAAATGAGGATGATGATGATGATGAAACCCAAGCTCCAGTAGATTTAGATGATACACCTACTACTCCTGCTCATAACTTAGATGATGAACCGGCACACCCACCCGTACAAACTCCCACTTTTAGTATACAACCTCCTAAACGTACAGAAACATCATTAGTTTGGCAATTGTTTATTCAACTAAGAGAACAAAATAAGGCTAAGTGTAAATCTTGTGGGAAATTACTTGTTCATAGGTATACTGGAGATCGTAGCGGCACGGGTAGTTTAGTTAAGCATATAAGATTACACCCTAGCGATAAGGCTAGATATTTGCAATTGAAAGCGCAACAAGAGGGGAGGACAAGTGCTGATTGTACAGTTAACCCAAGTACTGGTTCAAATCTAGTTCAACCAGGAATAAACACAGTCACCGGAGGTATATTATATTACGATCCAAATAAGGATCGTGAAGAATTAGCGAAAATGATTACTGGTATGTGTTTGCCTTATTATTTTGCTTCTAATCCTGCATGGATTCATTATATTAGAAGAGTATTTAATCCTATGTATAAAGGTTGGCCTCGCGCAACAGTTAAGGCCGATATTTATAAATTCAAGCATGAATATGAACAATACTTGCGCTATTTATTTACCCATATAACTAATCGTATGTCTATTACAACTGATATTGGTAGAAGTAATAATGATTGTGAGTATCTAACCGTAACCAGTCATTGGATAGACGAAGACTGGACAATGCAAAAACGCATAATTGCATATAGGATAAATAATTCACGGCACACAGGTAGGTTTATAGCTAACACTGTTTCAGATGTATGCAGATATTTTTGCTTTAGTGATAAAATAATGTCAATTTCTATGGATAACGCTTCTAGCAACACTAGTGCAATAGGTATGCTAACAAGAACACTTAATTCTGCTTTTACTAATATTTTCCATGTTAGATGTATTTGTTATATATATCATTTAGTTGTTGGTGATGGTATGAGAATATTAAACTTAGAAATTGAAAAGGTTAAAATGGCTCTTAATTGGCTATTTTATTCAAATCGCAGAAATAGACTTAGAGAATATTTTAAAAAGTGTGACGAATATGTCCTTAAAGAAAGAAAAGTTCCTAAACCTTATTGATGCTTTCAGTTAGAGAACTGAACGACGACAAATTCAAGATTATTAATTTCTTTCATTAATTATAATATGGAAATTAACTTAACTATTTACTTTTCTTGAGTTTATGCAACGGAAACTCTCAGATCAAACAAATATTCTAAGGCAAAGAGAATCAAATAAGCTGGTTATCTGACTAATGATTATCGGGAACCAATGAACAAATCAGAATAAAAAAGATAAAATTACAAATAATGCATTATATAAATAGACTTTGCACTATTTTAGCCCAATTATAAATTTACAAATATATAGCTAAATATCAATAAGATCTTTTCTTTACCATTTCCTCTAACTATAATAAAATGATCTTTTTTTTCATCACCTACCTATAGTATTGTAGATCACTCCTCATTTTCACCCAAAAATAGTTAATTTAATTAATAAAAAAGTATCATATGCAAAACAAAATTTATAAACGAAAATCAGTTCCCTATTTTTAGTGTAATCATTGATCGGGACACTCAATCAACACTCATTCATGTCTTCTCCCATAATCATTATTTCTCAGAATTTTTTTCTTTATTTTCTTATTTTGTGTATTTTTAGGCGAAAAATATCAGTGAGTTTTTATTCCCTTTTTTCCTAAAATTTATACATACCGATCACCTCATTTTTCCTCAAACGCAAAATCAGACGCGAGAAACCTAAAATCTCATCACATTCAATGCTAATCTTCTTAAATTTCGATTATGATTTTGTGAGAAATTTGAAATGTATATTGTTTGAACATATTCGAAATAGTCTAAGTAGGTTGTACACAAAGTTTGAAGTTATTTGCTAGAGATTTGGGCTAGTTTTACACAAGAATTGCAAGTGAAAAGCGTACAAAATGTTCATCATAGATGCTTATACAATTTTACATAATGTTATACACTTTTATACAAAGAGGTACATAATGTATACAGTTGTATAAAATGTATAAATATGTAAAATCACAGTAGTAAACATAATCCTGATACACTGTTTATATAGTTATATAAGAAGAATGAGAAGAAGGAGGAGGATGAGAAGAAGAAAATGCGAGAAATCCATCAAATACCTGTAAATAATGTATCAACATTGTATAAATAATATATAAGAGGTGTTTATACACTTTATATACTATTTATATAATATTATACATTATTATACAAATGAATCATATCAATGGAGCTTCATAGGTTCTTTTCTTCCTTGGACATCCTTTTAAATTTAACTCAAATCCAGCATATATTTACTCCAAACCACTTGAAATTTAAGTTTTGAACTCCTATTGATAATTCCAATCAATTGGGACAATACCCATTCCAAACAACTAACAAATCGGAAAACTTAATTTTTCGAAATCAAATCTTTGAACCATAAGTGAAAAAATTATACAATAATGCACTTCATAAGAGATTATCATCTCTGAATCTGGAAGAAGAATTGAAGGAGAATAAAAATGGTAGTAAAAATTTGGGGTGCAAGCCGTGACATAGGAAAGAGAAGAAAAACAAAGGAAAAGGTGTGGGGCTAATTGATTGATGGGTTTTCAATGTTTTTGCTCTATGTTTCTTAAGTTTTGATGATCTAACAAATTTACTGTTAAGTACTAGATTAGGAAACTGACTCATTTGGTACACATCTCAAATGAACGAAGTTTAGCCTAAGCTCTAGCCAATTAATTGCTACAAATAGAAACACGTCAGGGACCTGATCCCTTGGTATTCACTGACAGAAGTACAAGTCAACTATACAGCTGAAAAATAACTGCAGAAAATGACTGCCTACAACTGTACACGCGACAGTGCAACAGACAGTGTATTACTCACTTCTTATTGAAAAGGCATGTAACAAGAATTGACATCATCCTTGTGATTTCTTTGGTAGTATAACAACATGGTGCAAGGCACTAGATATCGTCTTGATAATTTAGTTATATTCTCTCTAGCATTAAAGAATTAATCCAGCATTAAAGTCACAAGTGTGTCAAGAACAAGAAGACAACTCTACTAAAGGATCGGTTTCACTATGAGTCTATGTGTATCCATAATTGAGTTGTAATCTTGTTATTTGTTCTTAATTGTAACTCATATCTTGCTATTTTAGAAGCTATATTTAGGAAACCCCAAATCGCAAACTTTCCAAGTTTGTCGTGTGACTAGAGTTAATCATAAGTTGAAGTCTTTGTAACAGGTGAGTGGCAAAGTGGCTTGTGGTAAGTGTACAACGAGTTAGCTTAGTTGAAGTCTTTGTAATAGAGTCATTACAAAGTGGCTTGTAATAGAGTGATTTCAAGTTGGTGAAGTTGAGCCTACAAGTGTAGGTCGTAGTTTTTGTCCCCTTGAGTGAGATTTTTCCATGTAAACATTCCGTGTCTATTTCACTTACTACTTCCTTAGTATTCTTAGTAGAAAATCATAGAGGAACAAGTACTCTATAACTTGGTAGACTCATATAAACTAACAATTGGTATCAGAGCAGGTTCTTTCAAAAAGATTAGCACCTACAAATTATCTCAATGGCTGCTCAACCCAACCTTGAGGAAGGACAATCAACCTATAGACCTCCCAGATTCAATGGTCAGTACAACGTATGGTGGAAGATTTGTATGCATGAATTTACAATGGCTGAAGACTCAGAACTATGGGACATCATCTATGATGGTCCACATGATCCTATGAAGACGCTTGGAGAAACTGGACCAATGGCGCTAAAAGGCAGAAAAGATACAGTGATATTGATAGAAAATCCGTATTAAAGAACTATTGTGCCAAAAAAATCTTTGTATGTGGTATAGGACCTGATGAGTACAACAGAGTCTCAACTTGTGATTCTACCAAGGAAATATGGGAAGCATCTCGAACCGCGCATGAAGAAACCACTCAGGTCAAATAGTCCAAGATTGATATGCTCACCACTGAATATGAGCTCTTCAAAATGAAGGACGATGAGTCTATATAAGATATGTACACTAGATTCAAATCCATCATAAATGAGCTTCATTCACTTGGAGATGTTATTTCCAGAAAAAAGCTTGTAAGGAAAATTCTCAGTATTCTACCTGGCTTAAAAACTACAAAATTTAATCATGGATGAGCTGATTCGTAATATAAATACATACGAGATAAAAAGAAAGACAGACAAATAAATGAGAGAGTCGAAGAAGGAAAAGAACTTGTGCTCAAGGCTGAAAACAATGACTGAAGATAGCGATATGGCTTATCACACTAAAAGGTTCCATAAGATGGTTCGAAGAAATAGTGGTATACCAAAGAGGAGCAGTTGAAGTAAGGCAAGGAACAATAATCTCTATCATAAGAGCTGAAAGCCGGGGCATTTCATCAAAGATTTTCCACTTCTAAAACAGGACCAGTACAAATAAAACCCCGACAAAATAGCAAAATGGAACCCGGTGCTTGACAAATGATTCAGTCGAAAAAGTACAATTGACAATTTTGTAAAGCAGGCTCTTGCTACATGGGGAGACTCTTTCAATGAATTACAGAGTGAATCAGATGCAGAAAATAACTCCGTTATGGCAGTGAAAACTGAACCAACGAAATGTGACTCACTATTTGCACTAATGGCTCAGTCTGAGAATGATGAAGAGGATGAGAATGATGAAGTAAATTTCAAGGATGTTGATAAAAATCTGAAATCCTACTCTTCTAATAAGGTAAGGTCACTAGAAAATGTTCTAATTGATAGATATTATAACGTTATTAATGATAAAGAGATCTTGACCATATATCTAGAAGATGTTGAACAATCTAGAGATGATTTGGTGATCTGTGTAGTAGGTCTAATTAGGACCATAGCTAATCATAAAATGAAAAGGAAAATTTGAATGAAAAATAAATAGTGTAGAAAATGAGAGAGATGACTTGATGGTAGCGGTTGTTGATCTAAAAAGAAACCATAAAAGACTAGCAATTAAAAGCACACTGTAGAAGAGAAAATTGCAGCTATTGAGTAAGAGATGGATGACTTTTTAGTGATAATCGCTTACTTAGAGGAAACTATTGAGAGGCTCAAATCAGAACTTAGGCCTGCAAATATTGAGAAAGGGAAAGAAGTATCCAGTGATTCACGCATCAAGCTTGAAAAGGAATTGAATGATGTTAACACTACTCTATGAGGGGAACTTGAGAAAAATAGGCAGCTTCAAGCTGAACTAATGAATGTAAAAAATTGATCTTGAGAAATCTCTCAAGTGGATCTGGTCCTCAGATGTTGTCACTGCCATGTACTTCATTAATAGTGGAAACATGCAGGGAATATGGTTCCAAAAAGAGAAAACTCCTTACAACCTTCACAACAAGTATGTCAAGTTTCTAATAACTAGCTTTGTACCCAATGTGGGAACAATTAGAATTACAAAGAAAATTGCCAGGACAAGGTCTAATCGGTTTAGAAAAACAAATCTTTTACTGAAAAAATGACTACTAAGGAGGGATCAGGTACTACTCGCAAGAAACGAATATTGCCTGCATGGATTAGAAAATCTCGTATCTATCCCTTTTCTCATAACAAGGTACCCAAACTTGTTTGGATTCCTAAATCTACCCAATAATTTATATGTACAGGGAACAGTGAGAGGAAGTATATTGTAAAGGTTCATGAACAATGGGTGCTAAAATAAAAAATTGTAATCACCATGGATTGTCTCTCACTAAAATCCTTACAAGAAAGGGAATGTATCCTTTGGAAATGCTCGGGGGGGGGGGGGGGGGTGGAGGAAGGGCTACATTATCGGTGTTGGAAATGTGGAATGTCTATCACACTCGATTGAGAATGTGTACTATGTGTATTGCCTGAAGTACATTCTCTTGAGTGTTTCCCAAATCTGTGTTAAAGGGAGCAAAGTAGAGTTCTTATAAAAAAGGGTGCGTATAATTACAAGTCTGCTAACTAGACACAAAAATATCTACTTTGCTGACCTCAAATCCCTACAAGCTGGTGATATGAGCTTCATAAACGTAGTTGATAATGATGCAAAACTTTGGCATAAAATATTAGAACATGCAAGCTTCTCACTTTAGAATGAACTGATTCAGAAGGACCTGATTCGCAGGCTGCCAAATTTTCGATCCACCCAGACACTGTTTCTTAATGAAAAGAAAGAGACTTTTGAGTTTAATGCATCATTTGTGAGGAAGATACAAGTGAGGGTGGAACTAAAGGAAACATGATCAGATATGACCACGGGATAGAGTATGTCAATGCCAAATTTGATGAGTCGTGTAATGAAAATGGGATCACTCAAAAATTCATAGCACCGATATCTTCATAGCTAAATGGTGTTTGTGAAAGGAAGAACAAATGTGTGAAAGACATGGGATGAACAATGGTCATCGACAGGCAAATAACCAAAATTCTAAGCAGAAGCAACAAACACTGCTTTTTACTTAATAATAAGTTTATGATCAGGTCCCTCCTAAATAAATCTCCCAAGAACTGCTTAACGAAGGAAACTAAAGATAACTCATATAAGAACCTTTAGATGTAAATACTCTTAGCTCAACAACGGGAAGGACCAGGTTGGGAAGTCTAATGCAAAAAGTGATGAAGGAATCCTTCTGAGATATTCCTCTCAAATCAAAGAATGCAACAAAAAAACACAATGTATGGAAGAAAGTGGAGCTATTCAACAAAACTCCTTCTCCTAACAAAGGAAGAAACAATGTTGATCGAAGATAATGAACCACTTTTAGTTCCTGGGAGATATCTGATGTTTCAAATTGCAAGGGTAATGTGATGATTCATATGAAGGAGACTGGCAAATACAATGCAATATTTTCTTTCACGTATCAAAAGGAACTTGGTACTTCAAGTATTATCAATTGAAGCTGAAGAAAGAGTTGGAAATGCAGTACACTTCACAAGTATCAGACCAAGGAGTGAAGGGAAACCCAATAAATTCCTCTACTAATCAAAAATCTAAGCTCCCGTAAGAAAAAGCATCATTTTGAAATAAACATATTAAAGTCGATATGTTGAAACTTAATTAAGAACCTGATACCTGATCAATTGGCTATGAAAATCTTCTTCAGGTTAAACTAGCTAATGTATTTTCTAGCCAAGCCTAACTCACATCAATTTTGTTGGAGGTAAATACGCATGACGATCATAGAAGCAAAAAGAACGATGATGAACTGTGAAAGAATAGTTGCTTAAATATTATTCAAAAAATCGCTCGGACATCAGGTTCTTGTTTCCACAAGTTAGTAGTAATGTGTTGTCTTGCATGCTTTCTAAAAAAGATTAACAAAATCAATTCAACTGCCACATCATCCAACATTTCAAAGTCTGCATGTCATGTCTTTTCTTTCAATTCCTTTCACCTCCTCTACACGAAAACTTTTTCCTACAAACTTACCGCCGTTTTCAAAGACCCTTTAGAACCCGTTTCTCTCTCTTCTCATCATTAGACCTTCTTCTCATAAAACACTCTTTATCCCTCATAGAAAGTCATGAACCTTCATCTTTTTTGTATATTTGTGATTTTTTTTCATTTCTTTTTTCACTAAACTTCCCTAAGAAATCCTCATATAATAGAAATCGAACAATCGCTTCCTTGTCGTACCATTAACACCATTCTCACTTCCTTATCATTCTTAAAGACATCCCCATAAATTTACTCTTCTATGTTTCCCAAAGTACTGCACCCACACCTATTTGCTCCTCAATTCCTATTGTCTCATCTTCTCTGCCAAACTCTGTCTTGCTTCCATGTGTTTAAAATCCCATGTATCCTCAGTCCTCCAATCTCACCAATCAACGCTCAGGAAGTATCACCTCTCAGGTGTCAAAGGTCTCTGAGGATTATCCTAATCAGTATCTTAACTCCTTCATTTTGGACTCAGTGGCTCTCAAAGGGTCACTAAAAATGGAAGAATCATACAATATCATGGCTATTGCTGCCAAAAGCCTGTTGAATGAGGGAGCCTATCTCTTGTATGAGTATTAGAGGGAAGAAACTCCATTCCAAGGAGGTGAAAGAACCATGGTACTCCTAAAGTCTCTTGTCCATGAAATAGTCACAGAAAATATGTCAGAGGACCTGATTCTCTTCCGGATAAATCAACTCAGGAGCATCTTGTTTATCCTAAGCCAATAGAATCCTCTGCAAATTACCCACTACCACGTTGCAGCAAAAATAGGCTTTTGAGTCTACCTTGTAAAAATGTAAGAGGAGTGTCTAGACAAAGAAAAATAGGTTAATGAAACAAGAGGAGTTTGTGACTAACAAAAGTATTCCAGTGCCTGAGGTTGAAAAAGATGCTTTAGAGGAACCCACTTCCTTAGCAACACGATCTATAAAAATCTAATAGTCTATGGATGGAGCTTCCGATGAAGCTATTGAAAAATAAAGTGGAACATTTTTGAATGGTAGCAGTAAGTCTAAGAAGAGTGTAGCAGAGGAAACTATATCTGAATGAGATACTATGGGTTTGTAAGTTATAAAGGAAAATCTGTTGAAGGATCTAGAAAGCGAAAACGGTAAACTGTTAGGAAACCTGGTTATCTAAAGATGATACCTAGTCATAGTGGTCTTTGGAAGGAGAGATTGAGAACTCAAAAAGTCTTTTGGGGTCATATGTTTGATCCAGTAATCTAAGAAATTGCAGGTATGAGGAAAATTGTAAAGATAGTGGAGTTTCAGCAATGGGAGTACTTCTTTCAAGGAAACAGGTCTATGGTGTACGAAGATGTAGTACAAAATTTATTCGCATCTCTCTTCACTGTTGAGGGGGATCACATTTGTATGCTAGTAAATGAAGTAGACATCGTACTTGATGCTTCAACATTGGGGAAGGTTCTCCAAATTCATGTAAAGGAATATCCTCAGTCAAAGGTGTCTGTGGTTTTAATTTTAGAAGAGTTATCATGAAAGAACAAGCTATTCAGCAGGGGGAACATGTGCATAAGAAAGTGCTACATCCTGAGTATAAGCTTCTCTTTGAGCTGGTCATTAAGGTACTTTTACCTCAATTTTAGAGGTGGTCTCTTACTACAAAGTCTGATATGGTGTTAATGTAAACTCTTGATGAGTTTGTCCCGATCAATATGCTAGAAATCATGATAGATCATATGGTAAAGGTAGAAAACTTTAGATGTGGGAATCACATGCTTCCATATGGCTTTCTCCTAACTTAAGTGTTTATGTTTTACAAGGTTCCCTTGGGTAATCTTACAGTGGGTACACGCAAGAAAACCTTCTCTAAGACTTCTCTAGAAGAATGTGAGTGCACAGTTTAGGTTGGTGGAAACATCTCAACTATTTCTCAGCTGATCAATACTCAACATGCTACTTCTGAAGAGATAAGAAGGTTGAGAGCTCAGAATGCCATATTAGAAACTCGGCTCAATCAAGCTATTAAATGACTCGGCTCTCTCAATTCCACAAATAAAGAAGTTGTTCTCTTGAAAAAGGAAAATGATAAGTTTCGCACAAAACTGCTTGAAGAGCAGCTGTCTGCAAATGCTCGACTAGACTTGGTTCTCAAAACACTTGCTGTTTCCTTTTTCCAGTCTTCCGCTTCTAGAGCCCTTAGATATCTCCTAATGACCAGTTATCTTATGTTATGATGTTTTGTGGCTGCTGTTTCTATTTTTCTTTGTTTTTTTGTTGATGGTATGCTAGATTTCACCATTATTGATCTTGTTTTGCTCAGTCCATGGTACATATCATTGAAGCAACTCCTCTTATGCTTGTACATTATTGTTTTTCTCTGGCTTCTCTTTTTATCATATTTTGTGCACATATATTGTATGAGTTGGTTGTGTTGGAATTCTTTATACTATTTTCCTACTTGTGTATTTGTAATGATTCCAAATGGGAAAGATGATTGTGTACTAAATGATGCGTACAAAATGAGTGACATTAAGGGGGACTCAAAAGCAAAAGGTGATTGTGTACTAAATGATTGAAGGGGAATCAAAAGCAAAAGTTCATGGGGGAACTTAGTGACAAATTGATTGAAACAGGGAAACTTGTGTCGTAAGGAGGAACCTTATGTAGTTCCTGGTGCTTCATCTAGATATTTTCGCTCAAAATAGATACTATCAATGCCTCAGTTTGTCATTATCAAAAAGGGAGAAATTAACGGGTTTTCAGTGTCTTTGCTTTATGTTGCTTATGTGTTGATGATCTAACAAAACTACCGTTAAGAACCAGTTAGGGAACATGACTCACTTGGTACACATCTCAAATGAATGAAGTTCAGCTTGAACTCCAACTAATGAATCGCTACGAAGAGGAACATGTCAGGAACCTGATCCCTTGGTATTCTATGACAGAAACACAAGTCAACTATATAGCTAATAAGAACTGCAGAAAGTCCCTTCTTGCAACTGCACACGCGAATGTGTATCAGACAGTGCATCAATCATTTCCTATTGAAAAGGCATGTACCAAGCATCGACCTCATCCTTGTGATGTCTTTTGTAATATAACAACATGGTGCAAGGCACTAGATACCGTCTTGATCATTTAGTGATATTTTCTCAAGCATTAAAGAGTTAATCTAGCATTAAAGTCACAATTGTGTCAAGAACAAGAAGACAACTTCACTAAAGGATCAGTTTCAAAATGAGTCTATGTGTACGTGTAGTTCAGTTGTAATCTTGTTATTTGTTCTTAATTATAACTCTTATCTTGTTTTCTTAGAAGCTGTATTTTAGGAAACCCAAAATCGCAAACCTTCAAAGTTTGTGTTGTAACTAGAGTTAGTCATAAGCTAAAGTCATTGTAATTGGTGAGTGATAAAGTGGCTTATGGTAAGCGTACCACGAGTTAGTTTAGATGAAGTTTTGTAATAGAGTCATTACAAAGTTTCTTGTAATACTGTGATTACAAGTTACTGAGTTGAAAGCCAACAAGTGTGGGTCGTGGTTTTTGTCCTCTTGAGTGAAATTTTTCCACGTAAAATTCCGTGTCTCTTTCATTTACTGCTTCCTTAATATTCTTTGTGAAAAATCATTGAGGACCAGGTACACAATAATTTTGTGAACTCATATAAACTAGCATTGATAAAAAGTAATTTTTAGGTTATGTACAACTTGTACTATTGGATAAGGACTCCTAATGTGGGCCATTTCCTGATGGGTTATAGGGCCAAGTGTTAGGGATGTAATTCTCCCAATAAAAAACTATATGCATCGCATATCCATCCATCTATTTATAAAAAGAGGTGGATCCAACTTAATAATAACTTAGATAAGAGACAAAGATAGGTTAAAGTTTCAGATATTTTTTTTTTGGAAACTTGGCTAGAGATGAGATCCAAGAGACGTCGTATGCCACTAATTATTAGTTAGAAATGTTCTCTAAGTTTCCTAAAAGTCACGAAGTGTCCAAATTCTAAGAGATCTTTCAAAGTTTTGGTAATACTATTAGTCCCTATTATTAGTTTATTAAATAAAAAATGGTAGGCCAATGGAAATTATCTATCACTTTGTCCGAGGGAGGTGCTATGGAGGTGCTTGGAGGCGAAGAGTGTGCCAGAAGCCTATATCAGAGTTATCAAGGACATGTACGATGGGGCTAAGACTAGGGTGAGGACGGTGGGTGGCGATTCAGACCATTTTCCTGTGGTAATGGGGCTCCATCAAGGATCGGCGCTGAGTCCCATGTTGTTCGCCTTAGTGATAGATGCTCTAACCCGTCATATCCAGGGGGATGTGCCCTGGTGTATGCTCTTTGCTGATGATATAATATGATAGACGAGACGAGGGCCGGTGTTAGTGAGAAGTTAGAGGTATGGAGACAGACCCTCGAGTCTAAAGGTTTCAAGATAAGCAGATCTAAGACAGAATATCTGGAGTGCAAGTTCAGTGACGAGCCGAGTGGGGTGGGCAGGGATGTGATGCTTGGTTCTCAGGCCATCGCCAAGAGGGACAGTGTCCGATATCTTGGGTCTGTGATTCAGGGGGACGGAGAGATTGACGGGGACGTCACCCATCGGATAGGAGCAGGGTGGTCGAAGTGGAGGCTTGCTTCTGGGGTCCTGTGTGACAAGAAAATCCCACACAAACTCAAAGGGAAATTCTACAGAGCCGTGGTTAGACCTGCGATGTTGTACGGGGCAGAGTGCTGGCCCGTGAAGAACTCCCATGTCCAGAGAATGAAGGTTGCTGAGATGAGGATGCTTAGGTGGATGTGTGGGCACACCAGGCTGGATAAGATTAGGAATGAAGTTATTCGACAGAAGGTAGAGGTGGCCCCAGTGGACGAGAAGATGCGGGAAGCGAGGCTGAGGTGGTTCGGGCATGTACGGAGGAGGGGTCCCGATGCCCCGGTGAGGAGCTGCGAGCGGCTGGAGATTGCTGGTGGTCGGCGGGGTAGAGGGAGGCCTAAGAAGCATTGGGGAGAGGTGATTAGGCAGGACATGACAAAAATTCAGGTTACCAAGGACATGACCCTCGATAGGGGAGTCTGGAGGTCTAGAATCAGGGTTGCAGGATAGGGGCTCTTAGAGTCCTTCGTTCGCCTCACCCGGGGTTGGGTGTAGGATAGTAAGGTTACCCATCGATGTCTAGTGTTTTAGCCTAGGTCCCCTCTTGGTTGCGACGGTATTTATGTTCCTTATGTTTACATAACCATTTACGTTATTTCTGCAGGATTACTTATGCTTTGTTTTGTTATTTTGTTTTGTCTTGCCTTGGTTACTAATTTTGTCTTTATTTTCCAATGCAGCTTTTCATTCTGTCCTATGCGCCGAGGGTCGCATGGAAGCAGCCTCTCTGCCCTTTTGGGTAGGGGTAAGACTGCCTTCATATTACCCTCCCCAGACCCCACCTGGTGGGAGTATACTGGGTAGTTGTTGTTGTTGTTGTTGTTGTTGTTTGTCCACCTTAGACATGATTTGGAACTAAACCGTGTTCAAACATTATATACGAGACAAGCGTGCACACAATTTCACCCTTTATTACAAAGTCTAATGATACAAAAAAAAAAAAAAAATATATATATATATATATATATATATATATATATATATAATAAAAGAAAAGTAGTGGAAAAGGAAGAAAATTAAGAATACATGGGTATTGAGGAGCACAAATTTTCATGATCCAAAATTTACTAAAACTCGTGATAACGTCGGACACACTATTAGACAAGCCAACACCAAGAAATTTAATTTAATTTCAATTTTAGTATTTGTTAAAATCATTCTCTTTATACATTAAATACTAAATAATGAAGTTCACATAAATAACGAAGTCTTTCACAAAATTAATATTGAATAATCCTAAAATTATCCCAGAACCCCGTGTCACAAATGCAGGAGCTATCTCTACGAAACAATATAATACAACAACTGTCCGAAATACAAATTGGACAGAAAGTAAATACAGTAATCTCAAAGAGACTCTGCTGGTTACAGGTCGTCTCAAGTAGCTCATTTAAGTCTCCGTATTAACCATATTGCTATGCCCAGAAAGCCACTAGAGATGCATGTGCACCAAAATACACAGCAAGTATAGCATGAGTATGAAAACAACATGTGGTCAATAAGTATCTCATCTAATCTCAAAGAAGTAGAGACGGGAGGTTGACTTTGATACTTACTAGGGTTCCAATATTAATAATACCAATAATATAGAAAATCGATGATTTTCATAAAAATAGTTTTAAACTCAATCGCATGAGGAAAGTAACCAATTCTTTCATTTATAGAAAACTTTCAAATTTATCATCATTTATACATTTATCTCAAGCCAGGGAGAACAAATATCAACATCTATGAATCTCAAGGCAAGCAATACAAGCATGTGCAAATTATGCCGAGGTCGTACATCCCGATCCAACAATATTAAAAATATGCATTATTAGAGGGTCGAATGACGTAAACCATAGATGTACAATTGAATCTATCGAGGCATTCAGCACGTTCGATAATATATGAACACATTTAATCGGTCAATTAAGAACTCATCAAGGAGCAAATTATCCAAGATAAGATACTTTCGCTTTTAAAAATCAAGAAACAATTATTAATATTTTAGAAATCATTTACACGTTCAATATGTTTCAAGCATGTTTAAATTGACAACAAGATTTTAAATATTGTTAGTAAATCTTGCTTTTGGGTCCTAAACTACCTGGATTTAAGCATAATAGTAGCTATGCACGAACTCTCGTTACTTCGTGCATACGTCGCCCCCACAAATAAAAGCACATATCCAATTAATACACCTATGGAAAAAAATCCCTCTTACAAGGTTAGAAAGGAGACTTACCTCTCTCCAAAGCCCACTTTAAAATCGAAGACTATGCTAAAAACCCTCTATTTGGTACGGAATAATCAAAACTAGTGAAATAGTGTATTCACTAATCAATATATGTTCAAAAATTTATATTCCAATTATTAAGGTGATTACCTAACCCAAAATTTAAGATTCCTAAAATTCACCCTCAGGGCCACGTGCCCGGATTCCGAAAATTTTCGAGAAAAGTTATTACCCATTAACCTTAAGAAGTTAAACTAATAATTTATACCAAATTCCATAATGTCACGACATGGATTTCCCACCCCCGGGAGTCTTAATGGCGCCTACTAATGGGAGTTAGGAAAGCCAAACCTTAATCACTCTTTATTACAATATATTTTTAACAACTATCATAAATAACATGAATCAACGGAAAAAAATAAACAATTAAGAGAAAGTCTTTAATTAAGGGAACCACATAAAATGCGAAAATCCAACATAATCCTCTACCCAACACTGGTGTCGTAATACTCACGAACTACTAAGGGTAGTAATTACAATCGTCTGAAAGAAAATATAACTGTTTGTATCGAATACAATGAGATAACAGACTAAAATAAAGGATAGAGGAGGCGCCGGGCCTGCGGACGCTTGCAGGACTACCTCGGTGTCTCGCTGAACTGAAGGTTAGCTCCCGATCGAATACTACTACTCAAATGCTGCTCCGGCACCTGGATCTGTGCAAAAAATCATAGAGTGTAGCATCAGCAGAGCCGACCCTATATGCTGGTAAGTACCTAGTCTAACCCCGGTGGAGTAATGACGATGCTAGACCGGACACCATGTAAACCTGTGCAGTTACGTAATATATGGTAAAAAATAAACAAGTAATGAGTAGTAATGAGGAGGGGGTACATACTTCGTGAAATAATATCAACCTAGCAGAAAACCAATAGATATATGAAAGAATAGTACATCATCTATGACAATTCAATAACACTACTGTTGTGGCACGCAACCCGATCTCTTATCATTTAACTTCGTTGCGGCGTACAACTCAGTCCATATACATATAGTAGTTGCGAAGTGCAACCTGATCCAAATATGTATCTATTGCGACGTGCGACCTGATCCAATATAATATCTAATGCGGCATGTAACACAATCCAATATAATATCTGTTGCGGCGTGAAACCCGATCCAACATAATATCTAAATATACAACTTACATTGATCATGACAATAGTCCTGGCAAGGGATTAACCATAATTGATATTATCCCGTCAAGAGACCTCAACTGTACAAGTATATATGTCCCGACAAAGGAGGATATCAACAAAACAACGAAACATCTTGGCAAGGGAATAAACCAATAACTCTTTCCTTTTCTTTCATTTTAACCTCATAGTTTGCATTGTCACATAAGCCAATGCTCCAAGGATTTATTCATCTCATATACCTTGAAAACTTGTATTTCAACTCGAGCCAATGCTCCTCGAAGTTTAAAGATCACAATTCCTTTTACATGCTATTTACGACATACAAAAATCATCAATTAGACATGGAAGTTACCACGAAGATCAAAGTACTCGCAATATAAAGACTTATGGTCATGGTAGACACCAATGCATAGATACACATTACAATCCCTATACATTGCACTCGACAATTCACGAATATCAAGTAAGACTCAACACTTATTACCTCAATCTAGGATTAGACAAAACACATATCTCAATTCCTTGAATTCAACTCAAGCCTCAATTATAGCGTTACCCTTGGTTCTACCACCAATCCGCTTGAATCTAGTCATAAGTTACTTAATCTCATTAACAACTGCTAAATGAATCAATCCCGATGCATTAAAAATAAGTTTTTCAAAGTTTTAGCCTGAAAGGTCAAAAATGCCCTCGGGCCCACGTTGTCGAAACTCGAGGTTCGGACAAAAACCCGATCAACCTTTCCCCCATGAATCCAATTATGTGATTTGTTTTGAAATCGGACCTCAAATTGTGGTCCAACTCCCCAATATTTAGAAAACCTAGGTTTTACCCAAAGCACCCATTTTCCCCATGAAAATCCTTGCTTTGAAGTTGATATCATGTTAAAAGATGTTAATGAGTGAAGAAAATGAGTTAGAAATCACTTACCAATCATTTTGGCGAAGAGGAGTTGTGTGGAAAAATCGCCTCTTTTATTTTGGGGGTTTTGAAAAGTGTGAAATAACTAAAATTCACGTGTATTTATACCCCACTAAAGTTCCTTGTGGGGACCACGATACCATTACTTTCAATAGTTGCTCGTCCTCGAACGGATAGAAGAAGGAAGTACCCGAGTCGGGGAAAAGATGGGGATAAAGGTCCAGCATATCGGAATCGGACTCCCAAGTCGATGCCTTAGGAGGCTGACCTCTCCACTGAACATGAATAGAAGGGAAACTTTTGGATCTCGACTAACGAACCTGCCAATCTAGGTGAATATCTACTGGCTCTTCCTCATTAGACAAGTCTTTGTCCAACCGGGTAGTGCTGAAATCTAACACGTGGGTTGGATCGCCGTGATACCCCAGAAGCATGGACACATGAAAAACTAGATATACGGCTAATAAGCTAGGTGGTAATGCAAGTATATAAGCCACCTCCCAATCTAATACTGCTGCTCAAATGATGCTCCGGCACCTAGATCTGTGCAAAAGAGCACAAAGTATAGCATCATCACAACCCACCCCATGTGCTGGTAAGTGCCTACTCTAACCCCAGCAAAGCAGTGACGAGGCTAGACCAGACTACCATGTAAACATGTGCGGTTACCTAATATGAGTTAACAAGTAATGAGTAGTTGTGAGGAAGGGGGGTACACGGTTCAGGGAACAACATCAACCTAGCAGAAACCCAATAGATATATGAAAGAACAGTACAACATCTACAACAATTCAATAACACTATTGTTGCATCGCACAACCCGATCCCTTATCAATTAACTTTTTGCGGCGTGTAACCTAATCCATATACATATAGCTATTGTAGCGTGCAACCCGATCCAAATATGATATCCATTGCAGCGTGCAAACATATCTAATATAATATCTGTAGTGGCGTGAAACCCGATCTAACATAATATCTAAATATAAAACTTACATAGATCATGACAATAGTCCCGGCAAAGGATTAACCATAATTTATACTATCCCATCAAAGAAACTCAACAATACAAGTATATATTTCCCGGCAAAAGAGAATATCAACAAAACAACAAAACATCCCGGCAAGGAATAAACCAGTAAATCTTTCTCTTTCTTTTATTTTCACCTCATTGTTCGCGTTATCACATGAGCCAATGATCCAAGGATTTAATCATCTCATATACCTTCACAACTTTTATTTCAACTCGATCCAATGCTCGTCGAAGTTTAAAGATCACAATTCCTTTCTCATGCTCTTTACGACATATAGAAATCATGGATACACGTCACTATGCTTATAAATTATACTCGATAATTAACAAATAGCAAGTAAGACTCAACACCGATTCCCTTAAGCTAGGGTTGACCAAACACATACATCAATGCCTTGAATTCAACTCAAGCCTCAATTATAGCATTATCCCTTGGTTGTACCACCAATCCGCTCGAATCTAGTCATAAGGTACTTAATGTCATTAACAAACAAAAATACATTCTGGCCCACGTGGCCGAAACTCAATGTTCGGACCAAAACCTGGTCACCCATTCCCCCACGAATCCAATTACGTGATTTGTTTTAAAATCGGACCTCAAATTGAGGTCCAACTCCCCAATTTTTAGAAAACCTAGGTTCTACCCAAAACACCCAATTTCCCCATGAAAATCCTTGATTTGTTATTGAAATCATGTTAAAAGATGATAAGGAGTAAAGAAAATGAGTTATAAATCACTAACCATTCTTTTTGGAGAAGAAGAGTTGTTTGGAAAAATCGCCTCTTATGTTTTAGGGTTTCGAAAAGTTTAAAATAAATGATATTCACGTGTATTTATACCCCTCTAAAGTTCTCTGTGCGGACCATGCAAAAAAGGACCGCAGCCGCACAAGCATGCTGAAGGCCTGCAGATAATTGCCTAGTGCTGACCGCACTAAGCCGACCATGGCTGCGCAGCACCCCCTGCGGGCCGCACAAAGGCGACCGTGGCTACATTGGCCCCTCCGTAGCCCCACGCAATTTCTTGCGGGCTATGCTATAGGGTTCAAAGACATGTCAAATTCGTGAACCCGGAACATCTGATCTTTTTAAGACTAAGGCATCCCAGAACCTACTCGAAGCTCACCCGAGTGCTAAAAACACTAATCTAAGTATACACAAATCCTAAAAAAACATCTTACGAATATATTCGTGTGATGAAATACCAATGTAATATCATGAACATCGAATTGAACCTCAAGATCAAGCTCGTACTGCAGGACGGAGCTAGAGTGCCAGAAGCAGGTGTCTCTTAACCCAATAATTTATGTTCGAACCCTGTATTTGTCTTAAGTAATCCGTTGAACATATATAAACTATTAATATTGAACCCACTAATTTAAAACGATTAGAGTCCTGATACCATAAGCTTGAAGTCTTGATTCCGCCTCTCACTACTAGAATTTTTGTAAAAAGCGACCAAACTTTACCGACCAACCTTGGTCTGTCAAAAAAACCGATCAACCTTGATCGCTAAACTGGTGAAAATAAAATAATTTTAAATAAATTGGCGACCAAGGTCAGTCGCTACTAAGGTCGATCATTTTGTCAACATGTTGATCGGACTGGTCAGAGTTGCTTCGTCAACGAAATACTCAGATTAGCGACCAACGTTGGTCGCCAATTGGGACCCACTTATGTAATTTTAAAAATTATTATATTATTTTACAAAATTACAAAATATAAATAAATTAACTTTAAAAGTGGCGACCAACGTTGGTCGCTAAGTAAAGAGTAAACAAATAAATACCAACTTTAATCGCTAAATTTGAATTATATTTACTTATATTATATAATTTTTTTAAATTAAATTATATATAGTATAGTGTACTATATATCAAGGGGTGTGTGTGTGTATATATATATATATATATATATATATATATATATATATATATAAAAGCTATATTCGATATAATATTAGCAAATGTACTAATACTTAGTGCATTGTATAGTATATATATATATACTAACTTATAGTATAGTTTACTATATAATACACTATACTATATATAAAGTATATTCTATTACATATCAAGGTGTGTGTACATATATATATATATATATACATATATAAAAGCTATATTCGATATAATATTAGCTAATGCACTAATACACAGTGGATAATATAATATACTATATATTATACATTGTACTATACATTTAGTATGTATAATAGACTATATTATATCTACATATATATAATATACACTTAGTATATATATGACGACCCGACCCGTCGTCTCTGCTATTTCATGCCCCGTTATTATGTGTCGGGTATGTTTGAAGTGGTACGGATTGAAATGAGACAAATAGCCTCATTAAGGAAGCCATAAGTTGAAAAAGTCGACCGGATGTTGAGTTATGAGTTAGAGGGCTTGGAACGGATTTCCGATGGTTCGATTAGTTTCTTGGGGGTGATTTGTGACTTGGGAGTGAAAACAGAAGTGAATTCGGAGGTCCGTTGTGAAAGTTAGCCTATTTTGGCGAAGTTGGAATTTCGGAGAAATCCGGTTGATATGTGAGAATTTTATCCGAGGGTCGTAATGGGATTCCGAGAGTTGGATTAGGTTCGTTAGGTGAATTCGAGTATGTGTGACAAGTTTCAGGTCAATCGGACGTCGTTTAGTTGGGTTTTGGATAGAATGCGAAATTAGAAAGTTATAGTTTATCTTAGAAGGAAATTCAATGATTTTGGTGATTTTTGATGTTAAAGATAGCGTTTTTATGGCCCGAGCAAGATTGAATGGAGTAATAATTCATGTTGGTGCTTTTGGTTGAGGTCGCGGGGACCTCGGGGTGTTTTGGGATGGTTGACGGATGGTTTTGAAGTTGAAAAGTGCAGCAGATTTTAGGCTTCAGGTGTTGCAGACGGGTTGCTCTATGCGATCGTAGGTATGGCATTGCGATCACATAGAAGGCTGGACTATGGGCTTGAGTTTGTTCAATGCGACCGCGAGAAGGGCGATGCGATCGCATAGGTTGAGGTCATGGTTCTCTGCGATCGCAGAGGGGAGGCTGCGTTCGCGTACGTATGGGCAGCGAAGGTATGCAATTGCAGGTAAGAGGTTGCGTTCGCATAGGTCAGCGAGGAGGCCTAGGAAGGATGCACTATGCGATCGCAGGAGTTGTTACGCGATCGCATAGAGGAAGTCAGAGCTGGGCAGAGAGTTTTTAATATTCTTTCATCCGCGAGTCTCATCACTTATTCCTTCATATTTACAATATCTTGAGAGCTCATTGAGGGATTTCGAAGTGTATTTTGACGGGAAGTTATGGGACGTAAGTCCCTCGGCCTAGAAACATCATTTAATCAAGGTTTTAGCCCTTAAATTTCTGGAATCAAATCAAATTGGGGAAGAACTAGGGCTTGAAATTTCAAATTAAGATTTGGGATTTGGAGGAGAAATTGGACTCTGATTGTGATGAACACTATATGTGCGGACTCGTGGTGAGCAGAGGATTCCAAAAATGTAAGTTTAACATTTTTTCGAGAAGCGGGCTCGGGTTTTGCTAGTTTCAAGATTTTGGCTATTTCTCGGTTGTTTTTGATTGGGTATTGTCCCATATGCATTTTGTGATGTATTTGCTCTGTTTTTGTTTAGATTCGACGCGCGAGGAGGCTGAATTTAGAGGCAAAGGCGTCGCGATGTTGAGATTTCATCGATTCGAGGTGAGTAATGGAAGTAAACGCAGTTTTGAGGGTTTGAAACCCCGAACTTTCACATCGTAACGCTATGTTGAGGCATGACATGCACTCCATGATAAGTGTGGAGTCGGATATTGTTGGGGATTACGACATGGTCCACCCCGTGTGAGATTTATGTTATATTGGCGTGTGATAAGCATACTTTGATGATCGTTATTGGTCTTTATGCCGTGTTTTGGGCCTAGTGCCAACCTGTGATATCCTTCCGGAGTTGGTATTACTGTTTTAGCATGATTCCTTATCATTTACTCTTAGTCCGTGGTTTTAAACACTGTTTTGCAAAACACGCTGTATTTCTAAGTTTAAATAACTAAAAATGCTATTTTAAAAATGTTATTTCAGTTGAGGATCATTGTTTTATAATTGTCCAAGAGGCTTATGATATTTCTCCGGACTGATTATGGGTGGCTCGGGATGCGCGCCACATCGGTGATTGAAAATAGTGGTAACATGGACACTACGTGATATGGTGGTCAGGTAACATGTACTGACCTGGTTTGATTGTCTCCACGAGATGGCTGGTTATTGATTGTCTCCACGAGATGGCTGGTTATTGATTTTTGCCACTAGATGGCTGGTTTGATTATTCGCCACGAGATGGCTGGTTATTGCGCTTGGGCTGTAGGATCCGCTCCGGAGTCTGTACACACCCCCCGTGAGCGTCGTCGACGATAAATGATATGGGTGGCTCGGGGTGAACGCCGCAGTGGGTACTAGATTGTACCATCATATGCATTGCATCGCATCCCTGCATTGGCATCAACATATATATTGTTTTTCATTGTTCAGTTGCAGATACTGTTATACACTGTTTTAGCTTACTTTGTGTAATTGTTGGGTTTTCTTGCTTTAGGAGCTTTATTTACTGTTATTAGTCACTGAGTTGGTAGACTCACCCCCTACTCCCTGCACCTTGTGTGCAGATTAAGGAACATCAGAGGATTTGCGCGTGCGGTTGCTGATTATTAGTTTGACAGTGTATTGAGGTAGCTGCCAGTGTCCGCAGCAACTATGTCTCTGATCTTCTAGTTAATTTCTAGTTATTATGACACTTTTATTTCCCTCATTCTGACATGTATTCAGTATTTTTAGAGGCTCTAAAACTCGTGACCCCAGGTCTTTCGGGAAGTTATGTTATTCTGTGAGATTTTTGGGATATTTTTATAACTAATAGTTTATTTTGGTTTCCTTCACTATTAATGGCTTAAAATAAATGGTTTATGAGCTCTAAGCTCGGGTTGAGACCATATATGGTCAGGCTTGCCAAGCCGTTGGGTTGGGCGCCATCACGAACGGGTTTGGGGTTGTGACAAATTGGTATTAGAGCCTAGGTTACTAGGCCTCTCGAGTCATGATTCGGTTTAGTAGAGTCTTATTTATAGGTGTGTCGTGCACCACACTTATAAGAAGGAGGCTACAAAACCTTTAGGAAACACTCCACTTTCTTGAAATCTTATCGTGTGTCCTTGATTCAACTTGAAAGAGTAATCCTCGAAATTCCTTCCTCATGTTGTATGCGTCCGTGAGCGTCAAGTATTATATGTGCATTGATGGATGGTGGTTCCCCGGTCGAGGGGCGAATGATGATTCCTATGAGTTGATGTTGGGCCAGTCTGGAGGACTTGAGGCTGAATCTCTATCTATGGCTTGAGCGCCAAAGTGCTGATTGCGCGAGCTAGTGTTATGATCTTATATGTTTAGTATTGTCTCTAATTGTGCTAATAACGGCTGGATAGCTTCATGATGAGTACGTTAGCACCTATTTATGTGTTTGTAAGACTTGGTAGTGTTGAGGGAGGGCTGTTAGGTGATTGTGTAATGTGTATGATGGTGGATGATGTACCGAAGTATTGTATTGAACCAAACAAGTGGGTATCTCCTGCAAAATATTTTTAAATGTATAATCAATATGTTTATGTTAGAAAATCTCGTGCGTAATTAAAAGTTACTTCTATATGTTATGTTTCAGGAAGAGGCAACGCATGTTCGGGTATCAATTTTGCTAATATAATACATGTAGCATTGAGATTAGGTTGTTATTATACGTTGTGATGTTTTGTCTAGTTGTGAACATGTTGTTAGGCTGTTTTTGGTGATTCTCTGGCAGGTGGATTGGCTCAACTACAAAGGAAACTATGCCGAAAATTTTGAAAAAAAAATTTGGGACTTAGTAGAAATTTTGTCGTCTAAAGAGTGGGATTGTCGGTTGTGTGAATTAGTGCAAGAATTGGAGAAAAATTAGAATTTCTGATTATTCGTGTTTCCACAAGCTTATGAAAAAGCGAGTTTAATCTCTCCATGATGTTTCGAGGGCAATAGAGTATGGGTGTTTAATATATGTGGCTTCAAGCTAAGTTGGGGTGGTTGCTGTTGATGAGCTGGTGATATGGTTATGTACTCTGTTAGTTCCGATTTGATGCATGTGAGAGAAAAAAAGAGAATGTCTTGAATTGTTGATAAGGAGTGCTTAGAGAAAAGGGAAGGAAGCTATTCGGTTGTATCGGAATGAGCTCTTGTCTTGTAGTTTCAGAGTGATGATAAGTCACGTGTGGTTCAATTCATTAAGTACAATGACTTGCAGTGTGCATAAGAGTGGATGGATATTAAGAATGGCTTTTGGGGTGTTCGAGGTTCGATGTGTATCACTCAGGTGTTTTAAGGTTGAGTATGTGACAAAGGTAGTGTTTTCTTTCGAATGGGTCAAGACTTGTCGTATATTCATGTTGATTACATGAATTATAGGTATAAGAAATTGGGAAGTAATGGCAAATAATTCAGAGTCGCAGGAATTCTTTGGGGTAAGGTACTTGGAAATGTTGTATTTGTGAGAGCGTTGGAGGAAGTATTCAGTTTCCTATGGGTCTTAAATAGTGTGGTCTGGTGTTCGGGTCTCATGTAGTGAGCCTGGGTTGAGACATTGTGGTGTTGCAGCAAGAGAGTATATCTAGTTGAAGACGAATAAGGTGGGAATCTAGGCAAATGAAGTAGCTTGTTAGTGGACTGGATTCGGCATGGTAAGGGTATGGTTAGTTCTCGATGTGTATTCGAGGTAATAGGTTAGCACATGTAATTTTTGCGGCAATGTTCTTGGGTATTGATGATTTTCTTGGTATGTTATAATTAAAAAGGATTCAATCACGGTGGTTTAGTTGTGTAGATGGAATTGGGAGAGTTCTTATTGATTAAGACAAGGTTGAAGGGATGCATTTCTAAGGCTGTAAAGATGGCATGAGGGTATAATAATTTTTCTTCTAAATGGGATCAATGGAAGTTTTAGACTAGTTGGGCGCATCAATGTCTGCGGCGCAGAAGGGAGATGAAAGTTCTCATGTTATCCTTGGAGGATATTGTGTATGCGGTATGTTGTAAAGAACCGAGATGGGCGTGTGTGAGTTTTTGACTCAGTTCTGAAGGGTATGGTGGATTTGGCTATGACTTAGATAATGAGTAACTGCAGGTAATCAAGAATTGGTACTGTTAGTAGGAAGTGATGTGACGATGTCTTATGTTTCGGAAAGAGGGTAATTCGGCAAATGATATGACAAAAGTGTTACGCTATTTCCTTATGGGATCGATTGCGGGTGTATGAGTTGTTTGATGGAAAGGAGTTTTAGAGTATCTTTTGTGGAATAGTTGGGTACTTGAGATGTAATCAGTATTTTGCATTGTGGAAATTTGGATCAGGTAGAGTTATTCGTGTTCCATGAGTAGCCGGAGACTGGGAGTTCTCCGGTACAGTCTATGCGATGATTGAGGATCGTGTGTGTTGTATTGGTATTTTCGGCGGCTATTGGGAATTTGGAAGCTGAGTGGATCTTCCATACTTAGTATATTAAATTCTTGATATGTTATGGGGATGTGGAGTGATTTTCTCAGTGTCGAATTATTTTAAACAACTGTGCTATGAGTCATGTTGGAAAATGCCACAGGTTGCGTGGCAGGGTGTATCAGACCATGTTCTAGCCGGAGAGTTGTGTTCCAGAGACTAGCGGTCGGCTGGGAAGGATCATGTTCCGTAATTGGTCCTTCGAGGCGGATGTCAGTATAGAGGTTTCTACCATTTATTCGGTTTTAGTATTGAGGGACTTTTCAGATTCGTCCTTGTGGCCGGGCATGTCGCCGGGCGAGACTGTGGATTTCAGTAACTATTTGGTGCCGGGAACCATCTCGTGCAGCTCCGGTATGAGTATAGTAGTGGAAGTGGAATTTGTAGCTTACAATGCTTATATGAATATCTTTCTGCACTCAGTTGCTTACGACCGATGTGGATCGGGTGGCACGCCGCCACGAGTATGTTATCTGGATCGGGTTGCGCGCCGCAACCGTGTGATGCTGAGAATGGCTATCCATGTGATGATTTGTATTCCTTGCTTCCTGGCTTCTGAGGGAATGTCCGTATTGAGAATTGCTTGGTAGATAAGGTATCGGTTGTGTCCTTCCAGGACGGAATGGTGTATATTACTTGTTTCACCGTGAGTTGGATGGGTGATTGAGTTTTGGGCATCGATCTGTGCATGGTTTTCTACTTTGAGCATCGTAGCACGAGGTGATTCATGTGTAATAGAGTTGAGTTAGGATCACACGTTGTGGCGAGACCACTTGGAATTAAGATTTCTCGAGGAGCAATCAGGTACTCTATCCCTATTATGTGAGACAGGGTCTCAGCTTGGTTTTGTAAAGGTATTGATGAGCTTGAGGTATAACTATTCCGGTTGAGTCAATGGCCCTGATTTGGGGAATGCTTAGACTGATTCTTATTCGCGCGTGTATTATGCAATTATGTCTTAGGTCTGTATTGAGGTATCATATCACCAGAAGTGGTGTGTTAGGCCCGAGGTGATCATTGGGTTATTAAGGAGCATGAGCAGATTTGATTTCAGTGGGTTAGAAGGATAATGCCGAGGTTTTAGTCAAAAATTTGTTGTGGTAATAGTCAACTTGGAAGTGACTTCATGAATGATTGATTTGAAGGACTGCTACTGTTCGTTGCGTTTAGTTATCATTGGCAATATGCGGAAGTGTTGAAATAAGACTGTAGCTAAATAAGACGTTAGCTATTTCTATTGAGTACTGTAGGCAACTGCCATGAATAAAGACTATCGTTCCGAGTGTTGTAATGTGAGGTATATTGCATGAACGCACCTGAGGCAGGTGTGGGTTGTTAAAGCTGGTTCGGATTGATTCTGAGTATAGATGTGAGGTTCTGATCTTGTGTATGATTTCAGGTAAAGCAGTGTGGTTCTACAGTTTATGGGCCAGATGGATTGTGAAATTTCAACTGTGTTGTATTTTCGGTACCTGTGTGAGCTAGGGTGACGTGGGATCACCCCGGGCATGTGCCTAGTAATGTCATTTGGTTATTGGGTTGCTTCTAGTACAGCTCTGGGTACACTCGAGGACGAGTGTTTTTTTAAGTTGGGGAGGTTATGATGAGCCACCCGTCATCTCTGGTATTTCATGCCCCGTTATCCCCGTTATATGTTTCCCCGTGTGTTAATATATGTGTCGAGTAAGTTTGAAGTGGTTTTGATTGAAATTGAATAGAAATGACACAAATAGCCTCTTTAAGGAAGGCTTAAGTTGAAAAAGTCCACAGGATGTTGACTTATGAGTTACAGGGCTCGGAATGGATTTTAGATGGTTTGACCAGTTTTAGGGGATGATTTGTGACTTGAGAGTAAAAACGGAAGTTAATTCGGAGGTCCGGTGTGAAAGTTAGCCTATTTTGGCGAAGTTGGAATTTCGGAGAAATCTGATTTATAGGTGAGAATCTGGTCCTGAGGTCGGAATGGGATTCTTTGAGTTGCATTACCTTCGTTAGGCGAATTCGAGTATGTGTGAAAATTTTCAAGTCAATCAGACGTCGTTTGGTTGGGATTTGGATCGAATGCGAAATTAGAAAGTTATAGTTTATCTTATTAGGAAATTCAATGATTTTGTTGATTTTTGATGTTAAAATAGCATTTTTATGGCCCGAGCAGGATTGAATGGAGTAAAAAGTCGTGTTAGTGCTTTTGGTTGAGGTCTCGGCGGCCTCGGTGTGATGTCGGATGGTTGACGGATGGTTTTGAAGTTGAAAAGTGCAGCAGATTTTAGGCTTTAGGTGTTGCAGACGGGTTGCTCTATGCGATCAAAGGTATGGCATTGCGATCACATAGAAGGCTGGGATGTGGGCTTGAGTTTTTTCAATGCGATCGCGAGAAGGGCGATGCAATTGCATAGGTTGAGGTCATGGTGCTCTGCGATCAGAGAGGGGAGGCTGTGTTCGCGTACGTATGGGCAGCGATGGTATGCGATCGCAGGTAAGAGGTTGCGTTCGCATAGTTCAGCGGGGAGGCCTGGGAAGGATGCACTATGTGATCGTAAGAGTTGTTACGCGATCGCATACATGAAGTCAGAGCTGGGCAGAGAGTTTTTAATATCATTTCATCCGCGAGTCTCTTCACTTTTTCCTCAATTTTTGCAATATCTTGAGAGCTCATTGACGGATTTTGAAGGGGATTTTGACGGGAAGTGATGGGAGGTAAGTCCCTCGGCCTAGAAACATCATTTAATCAAGGTTTTAGCCCTTCTTACGTTGTGTAATTATTGGGTTTTCTTGCTTTCGAGCTTTATTTACTATTATTACTCGCTGAGTTGGTAGGCTCACCCTCTACTCCCTGTACCTTGTGTGCAGATTCAGGAACTCAGAGGATTTGCGCGTGCGGTCGCTGATTATTAGTATAACAAAGTATTGAGGTAGCTGCCAGCGTCCGCAGGACCAATGTCTCTGATCTTCTAGTTATTTTCTAGTTATTCTGACACTTGTATTTCCCTCATTCTGACATGTATTCAGTATTTTTAGAGGCTCTAAAACTTGTGACCCCAGGTCTTTGGGGAAGTTATGTTGTTCTGTGATATTTTTGGGATACTTTTATAACTAATAGTTTATTTTGGTTTCCTTCACTATTAATGGCTTAAAATAATTGGTTTATGAGCTCTAGGCTCAGGTTGAAAGCACATTTGGTCGGGCTTGCCTAGCCGTTGGGTTGGGCGCTATTACGAACGGGTTTGGGGTCTGACAATATATAAATACACTTAGTAAATATAATACTTAGTATTTATAATACACTTATTATATATAATAGACTATACTATATCTACATACATATATTATTCACTTAGTATATATAATATAGTAGTGTATTGTATCTTATAATACAATATATCATATAATATACTATATAGACAATGTTATATTAAATATAACACTGTCTTTGAAAATACATGTATGAGACTAGAAAGTAGGTAGAAGGAGACGCCAGGGCCTGCGAATGCCTGTAGGGCTACCTCGGATCGCCTGATGAACAAAATCCAGCAATCTCACTGTGGTCCGAAATCTACAACACTGGGGTCTGCATAAAAGAGTGCAGAATGTAGTATCAGCACAAACGACCCCATGTGCAGTGACGAGGCTATGACTAGACTCAAGATATACCTGGGCAGTTATATAATATATGGCGGAAAAGTAAACAGGTAATAAGTAATTAGAGCTGGGGAAGGGGAACATGCTGCAGGGGTGGCAGATAATAAGAATATCAAAGAACAATAAGAAAACTGTATATTTAACATTTAACTTAGATAAGGAGAAATAAAGGCAACTTTCACTTTTAATTTCATCTTGTTGCAAGCGTGCAACATGATTCTATTTCTCCTATCTCGTAGTAGGCATACCACCGGCTCCTATTTTTTTTCATATCTCGTGGTAGGCGTACCACCCGCACTAGTTTTCATATATGAATAGTTCTTGCAAATAAAATTACTCCACAAACCGCAACAATTACTGAAAATTTATAAGACAACAAAGTACACAATAATTATGATTCATTGAGGAAAATAAATAATGACAAATAGCAATTAATTATAGAATTTAAGGAGCAAACGTGCAATTTAATAATTAGTGTATTAAATGGAAAGTAGCAATTAAATCACATAAATAGGTAGCAATTATAGCATGTATTCAATAATTATTAGTGACACGATTAAGGAAAATGCCAACACAAAGAATCACAGTTATTGTGGAATAAGACAATTGATGCACTCAAACTGATAAAAAGGAATCATAACGAATAGCAATAAGTGCACAGAATCACCTTTCGTGCTTTAACACTCTCTCACAAAAACAATACACAGTATAACCCTTCGCACATTACGCTCTACCACCAAAACAATGCACGGCATCACTCTTCGTGCTTTACACTCTTACTCACCCAAGCAACAATTACAAAAAAATTAGGGCAACTGAATCAATAACATCAGAAAAAAGTCAAGTAACAATAGAAAATAAATAAGTTAAAGATAAACAAAACCATAACTCAATTATCAGCAAGAATCGGGGAAATAAAGGACAATTGCACAGCATCACCCTTTGTGCTTTTACTCTCATTCTCACCAAGCAATGGTATAATAAAACGTGCATGGCATCATCTTACGTGCTTTTACTTTGTTTCCTCATATATAATCAATAGAATTAGCATGGAATGGTACATCGTGCGGTACGATATCACCCTTCATGCTTTAACACTCTTTCCTCACAATAGCAAACAATAGACGGCATCACCCTTCATGCTTTAACATTTCTCCTCACCAAAAAAATAGTAACAAACAAGAGGAAATCGAGTCAACAAAACAATAATAGAAATAATGGTAGGAGCACAATTAAGCAATTAAATCCCGGCAACGGTTCAACATCACTAATATAAACATCCCGGCAAGGAATAATAATCAATAAGCAACAATATCCCGGCAAGGGAACAATTTAAAAACTCTTCCTCTTTCTGTCACATTTACATCATATCTCACTTTACCACTTGAGTCAATTCTCCAAAGGGTTCAATTACCTCATATTCTTTCAAAATTCGTATCACAAATAGAGCCAATGCTCCTCGAAGGTCAAAGATCACAATTTCTTTCACATATTCTTAACAATATATAGAAATCATCGTTTAGGCATGAAAGATACAACAAAATCAGAATATTCGCAATGTAAAGATTCACAGTCATGCTAGACACTAATGTATAGATACTTGCCACCATGACTATACATCGTACTCGATAATTAGCAAGTAGCAAATAAGACTCAACACCTATTCCCTTAAGTTATGGTTAGACTAAACACTTACCTCAACTTCCACGGCCAAATCAATCCACAATCACCACTTTCTCTCACAAATCCGGCTCCAACCCAATCGAATCTATGCATAAATGACTCATTATCATCAATAAGAGCTAAACAAATCAACTCATATGATCAGTTACGAATTTTCGATCATTCTTCCCAAAATCCCAAAAATCGACCCCGGGTCCGCTTGGTCAAAATACGAGGTTATGACCAAAATCAAATCCCCTATTTACCCACGAGCTCGAATATATAATTTATTTTTAAATTCAACTCCAAAATGAGGTCTAAATAAGGAAAATTCAAAAAGCCCTAACTATATCCAAATCCCTAATTTCTACCCTTAATTTCATGTTTTAGGCTTAGGAATTCAATACATATTGATGAAAAATGAAGGAAACAAGTTAAGGATTACTAACCCACAAAGTTTTGGCAAAAGAAAGCTTCAATGGACAACTAAGGAGTTTGGAGAAGAAAGAGCTCATGAAAACTTGTGAAAAATCCCGTAGCTATTGTTCTGGAATTAAAAGTTAAAACTGGGCAAAACTGCCCTTCGCGTTCACAGAAGGCTGGTCACGTTCGCGAAGGGTAGTACTCAACATACCAATGCGTTCGCGACACATAGAATGCAAACCCAGGGAGAAAAAGGCTCGGGGTATCGGAATTGATCTACGCAAACGCATGGAACTTCACGCAAACACAATGAAGTGGTTCTATTAAGCTACGCGATCGCGAGGATACGAACCCGATCTTGAAGAGGAAAGAAGGATAAGTCCCCAAGGGCAGATAGATCTATGCGAACGCGAGGGTAGGGGTGATAACGCGATGAAGGAAAAGAGTTAGAGCTTTGCGAACGCGGAAGTGGCGCCGCGAACGCAAAGAACAAATGAGAACTGCAACAGCTGAAGCAAATCAGCTATTTTTCTAAGTTCAAAATAACTCTGAAACACTCCCGAGCCCTCGAGGCTCCTAACAAAACACATGCACTAACTCAACAACATGCTACGAACTTTATTGTGCGATCAAATCACCAACTAACATAAAAAATAATGAATCAAACCTTAAAATCACTAGTTTTTCTTTTAACTTTATAAACTTTCAAATTTAGAACTTTAAGTCGGAAACACGTCAAACGATGTTTGACATCAACCAAACATTACATAAACATCTTAAATCACATATAAGACATGTACCGTGCACCAAAATTGAAATACGGGTCCTATACCAACACGATCTAATAAATTTTCATTTCAATTTTCCTAACAATTTTCGAAAAATAATTTCCTTTACAAGTTTATTTCTCGGGCTCGGGACCTCGGAACTCTATTCCGGGCACATGCCCGAGTCCTCTATTTTCTTTTGGACCCTCCAAGACCGTCTAATCACGAGTTCGGGTCCGTTTTCCATAATATTGATCGAACTCAAATTTAATTCATTTTAATATAAAAAATTTAGCATTTTTCACAAAATTTCACATGTAAGCTTTCCAACTACATGCCCGGACTGAGCACGTAAATCGAGGTAACTCTAAATGTGGTTTTCTATGCCTCAAAAGCACAGAATGGATAAAAAAATAGGTGGGTTCATCACATTCTCCACCTCTAAAACAATCGTTCGTCCTCGAACGGACTGAAGAGAGAAGTATCTGAGTCAAGGAAAAGATGAGGGTAACAGCTTCGCATATCGGTCTCGGATTCCCTGGTCGATGCCTCAGGAGGCTGACCTCTCTACTGAACACGGACAGAAGGGAAGCTCTTGGATCTCAACTAGCAAACCTACTGGTCCAGAATAGCTACAAGCTCCTCCTCGTAAGATAAGTCCTTGTCCAACTAGACTATGTTGAAATCTAACACGTGGGCTGGATCGTCATGAAATCTCCGAAGCATGGACACATGAAACATTGGATGTACGGCTAATAAGCTTGGTCGCAAAGAAAGTCTATGAGCCACCTCTCCTACTCGATCAAGAATATCAAAAGGAACAAGGGACCTGGGGCTAAGCTTGCCCTTCTTCCCACGTCTCATCACGCCTTTCATAGGCGACACTCGGAGTAATACCTGCTCACCAACCAGGAAAGCCACATCTCGAACCTTGCAGTATGCATTGCTCTAGTGCCTAGACTGAGCTAAAGGAAGTCTATCCCGAATGATCCTGGCTTTGTCCAAGGCCTACTTAACCAAATCCGTACCCAACAACCGAGTCTCTCGGGCTCAAACCATCCAACCGGAGACCGACATCACCTACCATATATAGCCTCATAAGGAGCCATCTGGATGATAGACTGGTAGCTGTTATTGTAGGAAAACTCCTCTAACGGCAAGAAATGATCCCACAAACCTCCAAAGTCATTGACACAAGCTCGAAGCATATCCTCTAAAGACTGAATAGTCCGCTCGGACTGACTGTCCGTTTCGGGATGAAAAGTTGTGCTCAAATCAATCTCTATGCCAATCCCTAGCTAAACTGCTCTCTAGAAGCGTGAGGTAATTTGCGTACCCCGGTTCGAAATGATAGATATGAGCAAACCATGAAGGGGAACAATCTCCTGAATATAGATCTCAGCTAACCTCTCAAAAGAATAGGAGACTACCATAGGAATGAAATGCATTGACTTGGTCACCGTATCAACAATGACCCATATCGCATCGAACTTCTTCCGAGTCTGCAGGAGCTCAGTAACAAAGTCCATACTGTTCCGCTCCCACCTCCACTCGGGAAGCTCAATCCTTTGAAATAAACCATCAGGCCTCTAATGATCGTACTTAACCTGATGACAATTCATATAACGAGCTACATATGCTACGATATCCATAATTCATTCTATACTACCAATAATGTTGCTGCAAATCCTGATACATCTTTGCGGCACCTGGATGAGTACATGTACCGGGAACTATAGGCCTCCTCTAAAATTCAACTCTGGAAGCCCATCCACACTAGGCTCACTAAATCACCCCTACAATCTCAAGACTTCATCAACATCCAATGTAACATGCTTGGCACCTCCGCGATTCACCGTGTCTCTAATGACGCACAAATAGAGATCATTATACTGCCGATCGGATACACTCCAATAATAAAGAATGAGCGACCGTACAAGATAACATAATACTAGTCTCAAAAATTTCCTACCTCACGAACTGATTGGCTAAATTCTGAACATCTGAAGCAAGCGACATCTCACCGACCGGAATATAAGCAAGACTGCCCATATTGATTGACTTCCTACTAAGAGCATCAATCACCACATTGGCCTTCACCAGATGATATAGAATGGTGATGTCATAATTATTTAACAAATCTAACCACCTCCTCTGTCTCAAATTCAACTCATTTTGCTTGAACAAATATTGAAGGCTCTTGTGATCTGTGAACACCTCGCATGCCACGCCATACAGATAATGCCTCCAATCTTTAATGCGTGAACTATTGCTACCAACTCCAAATCATGAACTGGATAGTTCTTCTTATGAATCTTAAGCTGCCTCGAAGCATAAGACATAACCTTGCGATCCTGCATCAACAGTGCTCAAAGAACAACATAGGAATCATCACAATAGACTGTGTAAGGCCCTAAACCGGTTGGCAAAACCAACACTGGTGCCGTAGTTAGAGCTGTCTTGAGCTTCTGAAAGCTGGCCTCACACTCATCTGACTACCTGAACTGGGCACCCTCCTGGGTCAGTCCGGTCATCGGGGCTGAAATGGATAAAAAGCCCTCTGCGAACCAACGATAGTAACCTGCCAATCCCAAGAAACTCTGAAGCTTTGTAGCTGATGCTAGTCTAGGTCTTCTTTGGATCAACCTGAATACCCTTTGTTGATATGACATGACCCAGGAATGCTACTAAACTCAGCCATAACTCACACTTTAAAAATTTAGCATATAACTGACTATCCCTCAAGGAACTCACAAACAACGAGAACATAATTAGTAGAAGAAACCTCAGTACTAGAATCATGAACATATGCCAATTAAACCCAACAGCCCCTTCTCGACCGTACATCAAGCCTTCACATATGAGATAACACTACATGTAGAACGACCAGAAGTCCCTCTCCACTCTAAACGAGGCATAGCCCCTAAAGCTAAGGTCATAGTCTTGGTATAACAGTCCAAGAGAACGTGATAAGGTGATAACCAGTCCATTCCCAATATAATGTCGAAATCAACCATGTCTAGAAGAAGCAAATCTAAATGAGTTTCAAGACCTCCAATCTCCACTATACATGATCAATGAACACGATCCACCACAATAGAATCACGCACCAGCGCAGACACATAAAAAGGGGCACTAAAAGAATCACTAGGCATGACCAGATACGATGCAAGATAAAATCGAAACTTCTCTACCCTAACCAAAAATAGTGCCTTTACCTCCACCTTAAGAATCTCTACCTCCACCTCTGATACCTCTACCTCCACCTCAAGCTAACTGAGCAGGCTACACGAATCCTCAATAAACCTCCTCACTCTATATCACAGTAGGAAGTGTGAAAAGAGCATGACGATCCAAGTCAATGAATCTGATCTCCTACTGAGTAACAGTCATAGAACCCTACTGGGGATGCTCAAACTGCCTACGATAGACCTCACTCTAACTTATGGGAAGAAACTTCTCCAAAAATAGCTGCGCGAATAGTCCTCTAGTCAATGTTGGTGGTCCTGTTTGTCTAGCTAAACAATAATCCCTCCACCGAGTCTTGGTGGATCCAGACGAGCGAGATGTGGCAAAATAGACCCCATTGGTCTCCACGATCCCCATGTCCCTACGAACCTCATGATAGTCGTCCAGATAATCTTGGGGATCCTCAAAAGTTGACATGAAGTAGTACTGAAGAGCTTGGTGGCACTTATCCAACCTTCGCAAGCCTCCAAATACGTAGCTGATCTATCGCCAATCTTTGTTGTTGCTAGGCTGAAGAATAAGTACATGACCTTGAACTTCATGATTTAATAGAGTAGAAATTCAATTAGCATTGAGAAGCAAATCCGCACGACAAGAAAGAACAAACGTGGAATTTCCTAACTCTGTAGCCTCTGAGGGATAAACACAGACGTCTCCATACTGATCCCTCTGACTCTACTATGATTGTCCGTGAACTGTGAGACCTATGAAACCTAGAGTTTTTAATACAATCTTGCTACAACCCGGATTTCCCACCCTCGGGAGTCGTGATGGCGCCTACTACTGTGAGCTAGGCAAGCCAATTAGTTGAACAATTTAACTTTTCACCTATTTTATATTCTTTGACAATTACGAAGATATAACATTTAAATAACAGAATTTAGCATAAACGGGAAGAAAAATAATTATCTAAACATAAACACCTAGAACAACTGTTTGAGTCTCGACTACCTAGACCTAGTGTCACAGTTTCACAGACGATCTAAGAATTCTACAAATAAAGGTCCGAAAGAATTAAATATAACACTGTCTCTGGAAATACATGTAAGAAACATGAAAGTAGATAGAAGGAGACGCCAGGTCTTGCGAACGCCTGCAGGGCTACCTCGGGTTGCTTGATGAACAAGATCCAGCAATCTTACTACGGTCTGAAATCTACAACGCTGGGGTTTGCATAAAAGAGTGGAGAGTGTAGTATCAGCACAACCGACCCCATGTGCTGGTGGTACGTGTTTAACCTAACCTCGGTGAAGTAGTGACATAGCTAGGATTAGACTCCAGATAAACCTGGGCAGCTATATAATATGTTGCAGAAAAGTAAACATGTAATAAGCAATTAGAGCTGGGGAAGGGGAACATGCTGCGGGGGTGGCAGATAATCATATTATCAAAGAACAATAAGAAAACTGGAAATTTAACTTCTAACGCAGATGATGAGTAATAAAGACAACTTTCACTTTCAATTCCATCTTGCTGCAGGCCTGCAACCCGATTCCATTTCTTATATCTCGTGGTAGGCGTACAACTCGCTCCCATTTTTCCTCATATCTCGTGGTAGGCGTACCACCCACTCCCATCTTCATATATTAATAGTTTTTGCACGTGAAATTACTCTAACAACATCAGCAATTATTGCAAATTCATATGACAACGAAGTATACAATAATTACAATCCACTGAGGAAAACAAATAATGACAAGTAGCAATTAATTATGGTATTTAAGGAGTAAATGGGCAATTTAATATTTAGTATGCTAAATGGAAAGTAGGAATTAAGTCACATAAACATGTAGAAACTAGATCATGAATTCAATAATAACTAGTGACACGATAAAGCAAAATGCCAACATAAAGAATCAAAGTAATTGTGGAATAAGATAATTAATGCACTCAAACTGACAACAAGGAACCATAAAAAATAGCAATAAGTGCACTGCATCACCCTTAGAGCTTTAACACTCTCCTACCAAAATAATACCCAACATGACCCTTCATGCTTTACACTCTCTCACAAAAACAATACATGGTATCACCCTTTGTGCTATACACTCTTCCTCACCCAAGCAACGACTACAAAGAAATTAGGGGAAGGGAATCAATGACATCACCATAAAGTCAAGTAACAACAAAAAAATCAGTAAAA